>CM069434.1:87457615-88803130 GCA_035610365.1 Aquatica leii
ACATAGAAACATATTAGAAAATAATAATAATAATAGAAAAAGAATATTAAAGGAAGAGTGAAATACTTCTTCAAGTGAGGAAAGTTCAGATTTTACACTTTGCACTCCAGCACTTCATAGACTCCTCTTTTATTAATTAGTTTAGGTTTTTCAATGTGTTTAATCACATCATCTTCCTCGTAATTTAAAATATCTTCTACTTGTGGCCATTTCCAGTTTTGCCCACTTGGGGTCATGGTCTTAACAGTATATTCTTTACCACCGTCTGTAGTAGAAATGTTGAGCACTAACCCCGGAAACATCTTATTGTCAAATTTCACCAACACATAATCACCTATGTCTATTGACAAAAACTTAGTATTTGCATTTTCTACATCCCTGCCCGACTTAGAAGATGTTTCAGGCGAACTTTCATCAGTCTTTTTGCTTCTTTTTGGTTTTTACTTTTATTTTTACTTTCTTCTCGCTGTTTTTGCTTTAATAACCGTTGTTGCTTCTTTTCTTCTTTTTCTAAAATTTCCAATTGCTTTTTGCTTCTTTCTTTTGATGATATGCTTACCATTGTGCGGAAGATGCTACTGCAGGGATTTTTCTTTTGCGTTTCGCTTTATATCTTTTTTATCTTGAGATAGTGTCCAAAACAATCCTCTTTTAAATGGCGATGGAATACTTAGGCTTTTTGGTTACTATTTAAGTCTTTTAGAGGACTTCGATTGTCTTCACTTTTTGTAATTGGTACTGATCGCTCTTCAGTATTAAATTTCTCGTCCCCAAGTACATTTACGACGCCTGAATTATTTAGACCTTTTGTTGTTGTTGGTACTGACTCAATCATCAATTTGATTATGGTGTCGTTTGTGCACTTTATTTCGTGTGAGGTCGGTTTTTCAGAGATGTCTTCATTTGTGGTAATGGACACTAAGTCATCTCCTAATATAGTTTCGTTTACATCGCTCAGGTCATTAATATTAATCATGTTATTTGTACTATTTTTTCGTTTTGGAGATACATTCCCGCGTATCGTAATTGGCGCTAATTCATCCTCAAATAAAATGGAAATAGCATCCACGTCAATATCGTTAGTTGAAATGTCATAATTGGTCACATCGCTTATATTCAAACTTGGAATGTCGTGTTCGGAAAGGAAAACGTTGCTACTTTCTTCTACTACATCTGTAAAATGTTAAGCTAAAATTATTACCTAATTAGGTTTGGTCACTTACCGCCTGATGCATTACAGATTTCATTTTCGCGATCGCCCAGTGTGGCACTCGAAAGGTGTTTTAGTGTCTTCCAAAAATAAAACAAACTGGTGTCTTCTATTTTCCATTCCACACACTTTCAGATCTTCTAAACGATTCTATTTTATCCAAATTAAATTTTTCAAAAATATCAGAAATTTCTGTGCCTCGTCTGTAGATTTCTTTGAATTTTCATCGTTGCACTTTTGCTCCCCTTCAACTCCAAAGAATTTTTCAAATTTTATTTTATTTGGATTAAAAGGGAAAAGACCGCAAGTTTGGAAACCGTTTGCAATTATTGTTGGAAATCTGTCTTTTAGACGATCAAACACAGTTTTTAGTACAGGTGCAAAATGCTTTTTGGTGAATTTGGTGCCTCCGTTTTCAATTCTCCATTCTGTAACCACCTTTCTCCATTCTAATTTTAATGGATGAAAAAAAGCCACATCTAAAGGCTGCAAAATATGAGTAGCATTTGGGTATAAACTTATTAACGTAATTCTATTTTCTGAACAAAAATTACTCAGTTGCATAGTGAGATGAGATGTATGACCGTCAACAAACAAAGCTATTGGAAAATGTATATTATTTTGCTGGACCCAGGGATAAAATATATTTGCAATATATTCAAAAAATGACTCTCCCGTCATCCATCCATTTTCGGATCGACCAACGCCCTAAGAATTTGGAACCTTATTTGTTATGTGTTGCGAAATTCTCTTGTAACAGTACATAATCATGGGAGGCGGTAATTCCCCAGCAGCATTACAAACAACTAAAGTAGTTAAACACTCCTTTTCGTCGTTATTAACTACATTGTAAACAGTTTTTTGTTCTTTCTGTACCAATACCTTTTCTCTCTTCGGATTTAAAAAGATTGCACTTTCGTCGCAATTAAATATTCTGCGTGGATCAAGCAAAATTTCTTTGTTTGGTCCTTTCATATAATTTTCAACTTCTTTGAACCACCCTCGAATTTTCTGCTCACTCACAATGGCTCGTTGAGATGTTAAATTTTGAGACACTCTTGATGTAATTTCTGGGTGACGCCGTAGAAATGCTTCATGCCAATGCCGCCCGGCGTTTGGAAAAGGATTCTTCCGTTTTAGTTCTTTGAGAAGAATTTGGACACTATCTGTAAGCTGAATTTTACTAACAGGAAATCCAGCTTTTCCTTGAGATAAGATCCAAGTCACCAGATGACTTTCTTCTTCTGGACTAAGAACAGGTGGAGGGCCAATTTTTCGTTCGATTGTTACTCTTCCTTTTATTTTATCAGTTAGGGTTGACCTTGGGACATTGTAGGTCATACTGCATTTTCTAACAGACATGCCTTCTCTAGCAGCATCAATTGCTTTCATCATGTCTTCTTCACTATATTGGAGCCTTTTCGCCATAATGCCATAATCTCCGCTGTAAAAATCCACTGTACCCATTATCATCATAGTTATGATCCTGATACCGTCACAGTTGTAAGTATGTTTCTTACATAGTAACGGATACGAAAACAATATGTCGATAATTGGGTATATTACAGAATAGACATTTGTGCACATTAAAGAATAATAATAACAATCGCAAAATTATGCAATACTGTAATTTAATGTTTTAAAATTACATGCGGATTATTTCAAATATCGACAGGTCAAAATCATAATGGCCCAATTACCGTCATATACGCGTTCCTGACATCGCCATAGTTGTGTCCCTTTCATCGTCATATTTCTAGTGACCTGTTGGACGCAATAAATATAGCAAATGTGGTATGACGATGAATGGATACTTGTTAGTATGTATATTTGCCTAATTGATAGTCCCTTCACAAGGATTATTTATAATAATATAATACCATTTTCGCACATTTGCAATATGCAAGCAATACCCCAAATATCGACAGGTATGGCGATATTAGGAGCAATATTTAAAATTCACGTCTCCATTATCGACATGTCATTTATATCTTTAATTACGTAAAGTTCATTAATTTATATATGCAATAATAAAAGTTTCAACATTAATTAGTTATTGAATAGTCAGTTTTAAGCATGAAATGTATTTAATATAAAATGTGGAGATTTCTTGAGAGACGCTGCCGCTTACTTACCCAAGTAGAAAAACTTGCCACTCTACACACAGTTGGAACGTGACTGCGCAAAGGTTTTTTTTATTAGATTACCAAAGGGAAGGGAACTAAACCGTATCAAGGAAATAAGGCCCGATAAGTTCGAGAATAAGTTACAGTATTTATTTCAAAATTGTAAATTCTTCAGAAGCTATTTCAACAACAAATAATATGTCCATGACGATAATTGGAACATGGCCGATAATAGGGACGATTACCTTAGTGAGATTACCCATACTCGTAAACATAATGACAAATATAAGCTTCTAAAAGTCTTTATATTTCAAAATGATCAAAGCAATATAAAAATAAATACAATTACAATTAACATATAAATCTAAAAAAGATTCAAAACATAAAAAATAAGTACATTCAAACGCATACAAAAGTTAAAACTTTAAATTTAAATATAATTCTAGACATGCAAATTGATCAATCATTTTGCAGCAAACCGACTTTGGTATTGCTGTAAACGGAAAGTTAAATGGATCGTCTTCTATATGAGCAAATTTAGCCGAATATTTTCTTGTGCGTATGCTTGGTTTAGAATCCACATCAAACGTTCCGTTACATTTACGTTCCATTGCCACTATTCCACAATAGACCATTTTGTTGTCATCGTTAACTTTAACATAAAATTTAAAAAATGAGTCAATACAATGTATTATTTTTATAAAAAAAGCGCGCCTTTCGTTTTGATTTAGTTGTAATGTGAATTTTAAGCCTGACTTGCTATTAAATTTAAATAAATCATCTCGATGCTGATCTGTGAGGTGGTTTAACATAAACGCAGAATCATCGCTGTATATTTCGCATGTTGTTGATAGTGGGCACTGTTGTCCATTTGTGCTAAAATTAGCCATCTCCTTTATTACTTTTTCTAATGTGTAATTCCGCAAATAAAACAGCGGTTTTTTACATATTGGACATTCGTTAAAAAGTATGCTGCACTTCATGCAAAAACTGTGACCCGCACTGCATTGATTTATATTTTTTGCCATCAATTCGAAGCAGATAGGACATTCTAAAGATTTTAAATAAAACATTTTTATAATCTATAACAAAAGAAATTTAATGTTTTTTAAACTTGATCGGTTGGACTTACTCGTATGTTAGACGCATTCACTACCTACTTAACTTTCAAACCACTAAATTCTCGTTGAATATGCTTTAAAATTGATAAAGACTGTACAATCAAAAACTATTTCAATTGAATATGATAAAACAGTACGTCACACCGCTTATTATTGGCTAGAGTTGGTTATCGTATGAACGTTTCTAGTTTAGAAAAATTTCTTTATTATATATCATATATTTTGACCACGGAATTTCTTTTTTATACTTAATCTAGTTAATTTATGATTAATGTAATAAATCACACGTAGTCAATGGAATACTATTTACTATTAATTAGTTTGACAAAAAAATATTTTCTGAGGATGATATTAATTTAATTCGCTGCCAATTAACAGAGCATAAACAAAAGACAACAGTCTTTATAAAGATTCTAAAAAAATTGACAGTATGATTAGTTACACGTGAAAATTAGGTGGAAAATTACGGCCTAGAAAACATTGTGTAATTGGTTCACATTAAATTGATTTAAGGTATTTTTATTATGAACTTTTTCCGGCCATTTTCTAAAGCAGGGGTCTCCAAACTACGGCCCGCGGGCCAACACCGGCCCGCGAGCGGCACCAATCCGGCCAGCGACAGCGGGCCTGACGTGGCTGGTTCCGGCCCCCCTTTAATTTATTTTGATAAATTAAATCAAACAAAGTAATTATACAAAATAATAATCAGATGTTTTATTTACAGACTAAAAATACAATAATCTACAAAACTAAATTATTAAACATTAAATTAGTATAGGTACGTATAAATAGTTAATGAGATTTATGCAGGTGTGACTTTCCACTGACGATCGTTTGCAGTTGTGGATTAAATTTACTTGTGCCAATTATTAGAAGCGACTTAAGATGCTCGTCAGTTAACTTTGATCTGTAAACATTTGTTTATTTCATTTTGGAAAATATTTTTCGCCACCGGTACGTCGTTCCAAATGTGGTAAAATAGCCACGAGCAAATTTATACACCTGATCAAACTGTGTGAGTGGAAGACTCTTATAAAATTTTAGTAATTATGAGTTTTGAAATTTTTCTTTAAAAATATCGCTACATTGCAAATCAATGATTTCCATTTGAAGTTCTGGGGGAAGGGTTTCTATATCGGTGATAAATGGATTCTGGAAGATCTTGATGTCATTTGCAATCGCGTCAATATCAGAAAAACGAGATTCAAAATTTATTTTTAAATTTTAATTCAATGGGAAATGGAGTGTCAGTTTACTGACTGAACGTTTGACACGTATTAAAATGCGTAAAACATTTTTATTTAATTGGGATTGAAACAAAGCGATTTTCTGTCGGAATGACTTAATATGTGTGTACAATTTTTCTCCTTGCAATCGTAAATTAAGATCGTTCATATGTTTACTCAAATCTGTATAAAATGATAACTTCCATAACTAGTCATCGTTTTGAAACTGCGCGAGTGGACGATTCTTTTCGTTCAAAGAAATTTCTATTAATGCTCGTAGCTCAAAAAATTGGATAAGAACTTTTCCACAAGTAAGCCAACGTACTGCAGTATAATATGGCAAGTCATTTTCTCCGATCTCTGCAATAAACTCGCGGAATTGACGATGATTAAGCGCATGCGATCTGATAAAGTTGACAACCGATATGATTGGCTTTAAAACTTCTGACATATCCAAGCATTTTGCTCACAAGGACTGTTGATAGATGATACAATGTACTATTAATGGTTTTAATCCACCATCATTTTCGACAGCTTTTGATACGAGAGCAACCACACCTTTATTTATTCCACACATATTTTTGCCACCATCAGTGGTAATGGATTTCAAGTTTTTCCATTTAAGATTGCTTTTCTGAACAGCATTTTCAACTCCTTAAAAATATCTTTACCAGTGGTCGTGCCGTGGATGCTATGAACATCTAAAAGCTCTTCATACACTTCGTAATTTTTATCTACCCCTCGAATAAAAATTAATACCTGAGCAACATCTAAAACATCCGTCGACTCATCTAGGGCCAGAGAGAGCCACTCTAGGAGACGATTTTTGTCATTTAATTAAGCTAATATATTTTCTGCAACTTTATCAATTCTTCGAGCTACAGTGTTTGCTGACAAACTTATGTTTTTAAATAACTTAGCCTTTTCTGGACACATTTCTTCTGTCGCTGCAATTATGCAATCCTTGATTAATTCACCGTCAGTAAATGGTTTCCCATGTTTTGCAATGGAATAAGCTACGCGGAAACTAGCACGAGTTGCGGCTTCTTGTTCACTATTGACTCTTTTGAACCAAAATTGTTGAGATTTCAAGCCGCGCTTCATTGATTCAAATTTTTCAGATCTTAAGCTTTCCGTAAATTTTGAGTAATTCTGAGAATGCATAGTCTCATAATGGCGTTTTATATTGTACTCTTTACTACTACTATAGTTACATTACAAGTTAAACACGTTGCCTTATTATTTGACTCGATTACAAAATATTGACAGTCCCATTGCTCTTTAAATGTTCTGCACTCACTATCTATTTTTCGTTTATTTATTTATCTTTATTTCTAGAAAAGATTCTGCCTGTTTGCTATTTTTTAAACAAATTTCAATTATGTCGAGTACTGAAAGCATTTTGTGAAAATGTGTTGTGTTGATGATTTTTCTTAAATTTGATGAATGTTTTTCGCTGTTTTATGCCTTAGAAACGGTTATAGAAAATGTATACGATTTTTTTCCTATTTTAAAACATTTTTCAACAATTACGTAGAGTAAAGCATTTTCTGAAAATGATTTTTCAGAAACACTGAATGTAAGTTTTCCGCAGGTTTGTGTTTTATAGACATTTCTAGAAATCGTTCCAATTATTTATTATTTTTTATCCAATTAATTGCGCTAAACAAAGAATTTTGTGAAAATGTGCTCTTCTGATGATTTTCCACAAATTGAATAGAAAATTTTCATAGTTATATGAGTTTCCGCCTGTTCAATATTTTAAACAAACTTCAACAATTACTTCGAGAACCTAAAGCATTTTGTGAAAATGTGTTATGCTGATGATGATTTTCCACAAATTGAATAGAAGTTTTTCACAGTTATATAACAGTTTTGTGCTTTAAAAACATTTATGGAACAAAATCCGACTATTTACTATCTTTAAACTTTTTTTAACAATTACGTAAAGCAAAGCATTTTCTGAAAATCATTTTTCTAAAACTGAATGGAAGTTTTTCGCAGTTTTGTGTTTTATAGATATTTCTAGAAAACGTTTCGATTATTTATTATTTTTTATGTAATTAATTTCGTCAAACAAAGAATTTTGTGAAAATGTGCTGTGCTGATAATTTTTCGCAAATTAAATAGAAATTTTTTACAGTTCTATGAGTTTTGTCCTTTAAAAGCATTTCTAGAAAAGTTTCTGCCTGTTTGCTATTTTTTAAACAAATTTCAGTTACGTCGAGTACTGAAAGCATTTTGTGAAAATGTGTTGTGTTGATGATTTTCCTTAGATTTGATGAATGTTTTTCGCTGTTTTATGCCTTTGAAACGGTTATAGAAAATGTATACGAATTGTTTCCTATTTTAATAGTATATTGTATAACGAGTAAGGAATGGTTGTCATTGCCAACGAGTATGAAAATTTGCAACCGAGCCGAAGGCGAGGTTGGCAATTCGTACGAGTTGGCAATACACATTCCTTACGAATTATACACTATACTTTTTCTACGACTCTATATTTAATTAGTAATTAGTTAAACAGAATTTTACGAAAAAAAAATAACGCAGAAAATAAATAAACTAATTTAAAAATTTGTATTGGTAATACCTAAAATGACAATTAAAAAATTATGTCAAAACTTGTATTTATTTTATGTCAACTTGACAGCGTTTATACATGGTTTATACTATTAGTTATCTGTTATTATTATTTAATTCGTGTTTTTTACTTATCTCTAGTTAAAGAAATGGTGAGTGTAATTTACTTGTTTTGAATACATGCAATTTTAGTTAACTTCAAATCATTTAGTATTTAAATTTTTTTTAATACATTAATTTCAAGCATAACCTAATATGAATGAGCTGTAGTTTAAAAAGTACTAATTATTTAATAACAACATTTTGCTTTTGCAGCCAGTAAATTAAAGAAATCTATTCATGTCGAAGCCTGAATCGTTAACAATGTCGTCGAGTTCTGAAAAATGTTGATATGATAGTTTTTCCTAGAAGCTTCAACCGAATAACATGTGGATGTAACTTACAAAGCAAATAAGGTAGATTTGTGAATGTTTAAAGATAATTTGTAATTAATAGGTGTTATTCTTAAGAATAAAGCTTTCCGAACTAAGAAGGTAATAAGATCATCGTAGTTAAAGGATCGAAAAAAATTTCTTTTAGAAAATGCAAGATAGTTAATTATTCTAATGGATCAAATATGCTGTAATAATCTTTACTGAAAAATTAGTATAAATATGAGAAATGAACTGTTAACAAAAGATTGTAGGTAAAAGGAAACAAGCGATTCAGTGCTTTTGCTTATAATTGCATCTAAATATATAATTTTTTCAATGTATAAACTAGTGGCTTGCATTAGTCTTGTAGCAATTGATTATATTTATGTTTATCTTGTGTTATTTATTATTACGTAAGTCCAAAGTGTTTGTAATTAAATTTTTAACAAGGTAGCGACAATGGGCGAATGAATTATTTTTATAAGATTATAATATAATATGTAGTAAAGTATACATAAATACTTATGAAAACTGTATTAATATAAGAATAAATAATAACAAACAGATATCAGGCATGCACGAAGGAAACATTTTGGTATCTTGCAGCCATTGATGAACGCCAAAAGATAATTGGTTACTTCTGAATTATCATGCAGTTCAAAAAACTGATAAATTTTCTAATAAATACTAACTTCTTTAAGTTAATTTGAGCATGTTATTATAAAATGAGTAATTTTATTTCAAGGATTGGATTATTTAATCTGTTTATAACACTGCAGAAGCAAAAGTTCGATAAATTACTGTTAACATTTCCTTCCCATCAAAAGAAAACCCTGCAAGAAAATAAGTAATTAGTTTGCAAATTAGAAATTTTTACTTATTGTAATTACCTTGAACTTCTAAAATGTACTTACATTTCATTAGAAGTCACTAAATGTCAACGATTACGAATATAACCTAAAATATGTCATCTATAAACCACAATTTTTATGCTATAAAACTAATGAAATACCTTTTTTCTACGACTAACAGACAATACGATACATTGTATGTTTAATTGCGATTAGGCAACGTTGTGCATTGTGATTGTGTAATTCCATTTCCGTACAGGTCAAAGTTATTTCCGTACAGGTCAAACCTATTAACGTACAGGATAATGAATTATAAGAACATAATTTAGAAGACTTTTACAAATATTTTCTGCATCACAAATTATAAAATTTGAAAACAAAATCATTGAGGGTCATGTAAAACATTTTTCAACATCTACGTAGAGTAAAGCATTTTCTGAAAATGATTTTTTTCAAGTTTAATTGAAGTTTTTCGCAGTTTTGTGTTTTAGAGACATTTCTAGAAAAGGTTCCGACTGTTTACTATTTTTTATCCAATTTTTAACAATTAATTACGTCAAGCAAAGCATTTTCTGAAAATGATTTTTCGAAAACTGAATGGTAGTTTTCCGCAGTTTTGTGTTTTATAGACATTTCTAGAAAACGTTCCGATTATTTATTATTTTTTATCCAATTAATTGCGCCAAACAAAAAATTTTGTGAAAATGTGCTGTGCTGATGATTTTTTACAAATTGAATAGAAAATTTTCATAGTTATGTGAGTTTCCGCCTGTCCACTATTTTTTAAACAAGTTTCAACAATTACGTCGAGAACTTAAAGCATTTTGTGAAAATGTGTTGTGTTGATGATTTTCCTTAAATTTAATGAAAATTTTTCGCTGTTTTACAATTACGTAGAGCAAAGCATTTGCTGAAAATGATTTTTTTCAAATTTAATGTAAGTTTTCCGCAGTTTTGTGTTTTAGAGACATGTCTACAAAAGGTTTCTACTGCTTATTCTTTTTGAACCAATTTTCCACAAATTGAATAGAAATTTTTCACAGTTATATAACAGTTTTGTGCTTTAAAAACATTTATAGAACAAAATCCAACTATTTACTATCTTTAAACTTTTTTTACAATTACGTAGAGCAAAGCATTTTGTAAAAATGTGTTGTGTTGATGATTTTCCTTAAATTTAATGAAGGTTTTTTGCTGTTTTACAATTACGTAGAGCGAAGCATTTGCTGAAAATATTTTTTTTCAAATTTAATGGAAATTTTTTCGAAGATTTGTGTTTTAGAGACATTTCTACAAAAGATTCCGACTGTTTATTATTTTTTAACCAATTCTCAACAATTAATTACGTGAAAGAAAGAATTTTGTGAAAATGTGTTGAGTTGGTAATTTTTCTTAAATTTAATAAAAGTTTTTCGCTTTCATTAGGTTTTAGAAACATTTATAGAAAATGTATACGAACTGTTTTCTATTTAAAAACATTTTTCAACAATTAAGTAGAGCAAAGCATTGAAATTGCACATATATGCTTAACTTGAACAGAACTCTGGTCAGAAATGGTAATATTTAACAAGTTTTGTCACTTGAGAGAATTTTTATCAGGAACTGTAGAATTATGAAAACTGCTATACACGATTATACTTCGTTAATTTGATCAGCGACTTGTGATATTTTCTACTTAAACATCTTGTAATGACAACGGTTCTATCACCGGTGATCTCAATTTTGGTCAGTCATTTTCCTTACTACTTATCTTCTGAGTTTGAAAACGTCAAAGACGTTGTTTACGCCAGTAAACACATTTAACCCCACTTAAAGGTAGGCGAGGGTGGTGCATAAAAATTAGGTAGCATGGGAGAAGCAGGGACAGTCTTTTAAGGGCAGTATACATTTTATAATCTGAAAGAAATGTAAAGTTAATTTAAAGTTGTATTTAATAAATAAAATCAACAAAGGTCCTTCGAGTATTTTAATTTAGTAGGAAGCTTAAAACGGACCCCACGTTAAGTAACCTACATAAAAGGTCCTTACGAGCCGGATTTACGGATCTGAAAACTTTCGACATACGTTATAAAAGACGTAACAAAATCAATCCACCAGAGCAGAATTCCAAGAAACGGATATCCAAAGAAAATTCCACAACAGTCCACATACGGTGAGTGAGTCTTTGGTTTCAAATCCTGATTCTATTAATTCCTAATTTACTAATACATATTGTGTACGATTCCTTTAAAATGTCTAAAAAGGCAAAAGATAACGAGTTTGATTCATTAATTTCCAAAAGAGATATTTTAAAGTCTAAATTAACCAGTTTTGCCGCGTTTTGTAAGAATTGCGATGTTAATAATTCTAGTAACTTAGCAAATTTACGGTTGCGTTATTCGAAATTAGATAACCTATATAACGAATTTGATGCAATTCAAACCGAACTCCAATTGATCAATCCCGAGCAAGCAAACGAGCGCGATGCATTCGAAAGTATTTATTTTGAAGTTGCTGCCGAAGCAGATCAACTTTTAAAGGGTCCATTAATTCCCACTGACTTTGTTAATCAAAATAATTCCCATTCCGAATTAAATTCTAATCAAACGTATAACGATTCTCAAATAAAATTGCCTCCAATTTCGTTGCCGCATTTTGATGGTAATCATGAACAGTGGCTTTCTTTCTATGAAACATTCATTTCTATGATTCATAATGAAAGCAAACTAACAAATTTACAAAAATTGCATTATTTAAAATCTTGCTTGAAAGGCGAAGCTGCCAATGTAATTAAAAATTTATCTACCACGCATGATAATTATCAAATCGCCTTTGACATTTTAGTACAAAGGTACGAAGACAAGCGGTTAATTATAAAAAATAATGTTAGGTCTTTATTAGAATTACCTTCTATACAGAAGGCTTCCTCTCAAGTGTTACGAAATTTAATTGATAATATTAAGTTGTACCTAAAGGTTTTAAGTGGTCAAGGACTTCCTGTTCAGCATTGGGATGTGCTAATTATTTATTTAGTTTTGTCAAAGCTGGATTTCATCAGTAAAAGGGATTGGGAAGAAAATAATTCTGACGACATTCCAAAGTTAGATGATTTCTTAGATTTTCTTCGCAAAAAATGTAAAATCTTAGCTTCTTTAGAATCTGATAGAAATCTAAAACCCATCAGTACCGCTAATTACAATTCTAAAAAATCAAACGAAAAATATAATAATTATCAAGCATCCGCAAACGCTGCATTTAATGCTAAACTTAAATGTGATTTTTGCAAACAAACTCATTATAATAATCAATGTGAGGAATTTAGTAATTTATCCCTTCAGGCGCGAATCGAAAACATAGAAGATTTAAAATTATGCAAAAATTGTTTAAAATCTAATCATCAGATAGATAAATGTCGGTCTTCTTGTCGTTGCAAAGTATGCCATAAGCGTCATAATTCTTTATTACACGATTATCAAATTGATCAACAATCTCAAATTATATCAAGTGATTCTGCAATTGCATCCACAAGTTTTTGTAGCACGACCAATGAAGTTATTTTATCGACAGCATTAGTTAAAGTAAACGATACTTCTCAAAAATTACGTGCCTTGTTAGACGTTGGATCACAAGTTAATATAATAACAGAATCCGCATGCAAAATGTTAGGGTTAAAATTAGTTCCAATTAATTATTCAATTGTAGGAGTAAGTAATAATTTAAGTAGCATTCAAAGTATGACAACTTTAAAAATTTCTTCGCATACTAGTTCTTACGAAAAAAACATAAATTGTTTAGTTATGCCGAGAATAACTTGTCAGCTACCTTCAAATACCTATTCAATGGTTCCACACAAATTTCCCGTAAATGTAAAGCTTGCCGATCCTACTTACAATATTTCAAATCCGATTGATATTTTATTAGGGGCCGAATTATTCTGGGAACTGCTTTTGCCAGAAAAGATTAAAACAGGTAAACGGCAACTGTACTTGCAAAACACAATGTTGGGTTGGATTGTCGGCGGCGTACTTGAAGGTAACTTAAGTAGCAAACAATTTGCAACTAACAACGTGGTAATAAACGAAAACCTTGAATCTATTGTAGCGAAATTTTGGGAAATAGATAATTATTTAGGCGACGGTAGGATTACTTTGAGTCACGAAGAAAACTTATGCGAAAACTACTTTGTTCAAACGCATAAAAGAAATTCTGTAGGTAGATTTGTTGTTTCATTACCATTTAAAGAAAACTTGAATAATTTAGGTAATTCTAGGGACGCCGCGTTTAAGCGGTTTTACACTTTAGAAAGGCGATTAAATAGAGATTCCCAATTAAAATCGAATTATAAGAAATTTGTAAACGAATATTTAGAACTTGATCACATGGAGCCGGTACCTCCGACAGAAATTAATAATAAGGAAAATACATATTATCTACCGCATCTTCCCGTGTTAAAACAATCGAGTCAGACAACAAAACTTCGTGTTGTCTTTGACGCATCACTTAAAACAACAACTGGGTTAAGTTTAAATGATACATTAATGACCGGTCCCACTATACAAGACGATTTATTTTCCATTTTGCTCCGCTTTAGGTCTTATAAATATGTACTATCGGCTGATATAAGTAAAATGTATCGGCAAATTTTAATTGATCCAACACAACGCGATTATCAGAGAATTTTATGGCGAGATAATCCTGATGAACCTATTCAAACTTTTCGGTTAAAAACAGTCACATATGGGATGTCACCTTCAGCCTTTTTAGCTATTAGATCATTACAGCAATTAGGGTTAGAAGTAAAAGACAAATTTCCTGTAGCGTCAACTGCCATACTGCACGATTTTTATGTCGACGATTTGTTGACAGGTGCACAAGAATTAGATTTAGCATCTAAACTTAAAGGTGAAATAATCACCGTTTTAGCAAGCGGGGGTTTCACATTACGACAATGGGCCTCTAATGAACATTGTTTACTTTCCGATTTAAATACATCTGAAACTCCCACAATAATTAGTTTAGATAAACAGGGAGAAACGAAAACTTTAGGTATTATTTGGAACTGTCGCATGGACTTTCTAAAATATTGTACTACTCAAATATGTTTTCCAAAACGCGTTACCAAACGAGCAATTTTAAGTATCACGTCAAAGTTATTTGATCCTTTAGGTCTAATAGGTCCAATTATTATTACTGGGAAATTATTAATGCAACAGTTGTGGGTATTAAAACTTAATTGGGATGAAATAGTTCCTGAGGACATTTGCGCGAAATTTTCTAATTTTTTAAATGATATACCTAATATTCAACATTTACAAATTCCTCGCAAAATAATAGTTGACAATGCAATTCAATTTGAAATACATGGGTTTTGCGATGCCTCCGAATTGGCATACGGTGCGTGCTTATATTTAAAAAGTGTTAACACCATTAATGGTACGCATAATACTTGCTTAATTGCTGCGAAATCTAAGGTAGCGCCGTTAAAAAGGCTCACTATACCCAGATTAGAGCTGTGTGCAGCGACGCTTTTAATAAGGTTAACCCAGAAGGTATTAACTTCAATTAAACTACAATTCAATAGTATCCATTATTGGTCGGATTCCCAAATTATACTTTCGTGGTTAAAACTTCCTCCTAATACTTGGAAAACATTCGTAGCGCACCGTGTAAATGAAATTCAAACCCATAGCGATGTCAAGCAGTGGCATTATATAAACTCAAAAAATAATCCTGCTGATATTATTTCTCGTGGTGCTACTTCCGCAAAATTGTTAAACTGTCCACTTTGGTGGAGAGGGCCAGACATAGTAAACGAGCTTCCAAATAATTCACATACGTACCTTGAAGATATAGAGAACTTGCCAGAACGACGAAGCATAGCATTAGTTACTGTATATGACCCAAATAGCTGGCTGTTCAAATTACTTGAAAAATTTTCTAATTTTACTAAACTTCAGAGGGTTATTGCATATTGTTTTAGATTCTTTAAAAATTGCAAGTTTCCTAATCACAAGAATAAATCCATTTTGACTGTTCAAGAATTAATTGTTTCTAAAAAATTTATACTTATTTCTACACAAAAACTAGAATTTTATCGAGAAATTCAAGACTTAAATAAGGGCAACCCAATTCACCGAAAATCTAAATTACTTTCTCTAAATCCCTTTATTAGTGATGATGGACTATTACGCGTAGGAGGCAGGTTAAAACATTGTACAACAATATCCTACGAACAAAAACATCCTATAATACTTCCTCATAAATCTCACATAACAAACATTTTGATTATCGACGAGCATATACGTTTATTGCATTCCGGTTCCTTAGCCACTTTGTCATCTGTAAGACAGCAGTATTGGCCTATTTCAGGGCGAAGCTTAGTACGTAAGCTAATTCATAAATGCGTAAAATGTTACCGCGCATCCCCTAAGTCTAGTAGTGAATTGATGGGCCACTTACCAAAAACTCGCGTAGAGCCAGCGAGGCCATTTATTAATTGCGGGCTCGATTTTTGCGGTCCTTTTCTGATAAAAGAAGGTCGCGGTCGCGGCAAACGTAGCGTAAAGGCGTATGTATCGGTCTTTATTTGCTTCGTAACGAGGGCTATTCATTTGGAGTTGGTATCTGATTTAAGCACTAATAGTTTTTTAAACGCATTTAAACGATTCATTTCTCGTCGCGGTCATGTGTCCAACATTTATTCTGATAACGCAACCAACTTT
This sequence comes from Aquatica leii, assembly GCA_035610365.1. Taxonomy (NCBI): domain Eukaryota; kingdom Metazoa; phylum Arthropoda; class Insecta; order Coleoptera; family Lampyridae; genus Aquatica; species Aquatica leii. Next base: position 87,473,847 of record CM069434.1, read on the forward strand.
GTTGGGTCTAACAACGAATTACAAAAATTATATAAATTATTTCACACTCAAGAATTTAAAAATAATTGTATAGAAAATTTAACAAAGGCTAACATTACTTGGCACTTCATACCACCCAAGGCACCAAATTTTGGTGGGTTGTGGGAGGCAGCCGTAAAATCTTACAAGTTTCATTTAAAGCGAGTTGTTGGTGAAAGTATTCTGACGTATGAGGAATTGTACACAGTATTAACTCGAATAGAAGCCTGCCTAAATTCCCGACCGTTGATTCCATTATCCTCCGATCCCAACGATTTAACAGTTATCACGCCTGCTCACTTCCTAATCGGAGACTCATTGACTTCTTTCGTGGAACCCGACTTAGGACAACTAAAATTAAATATGTTGTCAAGATGGCAATATGTGGGAAGACTTCGGCAAGATTTTTGGAAGCGTTGGTATAAAGAGTACCTTCACCAGCTTCAACAACGATCAACAAACAAAATTAAATCCCCAAAACCTATACAAATTAACGATATGGTAGTCGTAAAAGAAGATCAGCTGCCACCGCAGAAATGGGCTCTTGGCCGTGTCGTCCAACTACATCCCGGTGGTGACGGATTAGTGCGCGTAGTGACAATAAAAACTACAAATGGTTTAATAAAACGGTGCATCGCCAAAGTGTGTGTGTTACCCATAAACTTGTGACCGATATGTAAAAATTTTGAAGTATAAACTAATGTAGTTATTTAGATTTAAATCCTTTGCTTTTATTTGAAAGTTATTCTTTCAAGGCGGGGAGCATGTTTACGCCAGTAAACACATTTAACCCCACTTAAAGGTAGGCGAGGGTGGTGCATAAAAATTAGGTAGCATGGGAGAAGCAGGGACAGTCTTTTAAGGGCAGTGTACATTTTATAATCTGAAAGAAATGTAAAGTTAATTTAAAGTTGTATTTAATAAATAAAATCAACAAAGGTCCTTCGAGTATTTTAATTTAGTAGGAAGCTTAAAACGGACCCCACGTTAAGTAACCTACAGACGTGTAATCATTTTTTTCAACGCGTTGTCTTAGTCTTTTATAATTAGTGACACGGATTAATTACCTATTTTAAATTGATTGAATGAATCGTCCCGAACTTTATACAAACCCTTTTATTTGATTTTTGTACAAAACTAGAGGTAAATGCGTACTATAACATGAAAGAAAAAAATTCTTCTGCATTTAAATTTAATTTAAGAGGTGGTTCGTCTAGCGCCACTGCGCTGCGGTCTCCTTGGTCCTTTTGTGCACCTCTGATTTACTACTCCCTCAGCAGTTCTGTTTCGTCAATTTTTTCAACTCATCATCGGTTAGCAGGGCTACTTTGCAATCTCATTTTATGCATATGTTTGTTAAGGTCACAGTGCTCTGTAATTAGTCCCGTAAGTTTCTTTAAATTTTGTTGACTCATGCTTGATAGTGCAGTTGGAGTGTTTGATTGTGGCTCTGTAAGGAGGAGTTTTGTGTGCCTCATCCCTGAAGAGTTTCTCCATAGTTTTTTATGCTTCGCTGCAAGTTTGCTGCAAATTGTTTCTTTTCCGGTCTCGTAAGCGATTCCGAAAACGGGTTCAGGTCCGATATATGTCTCTGTTGTGCTCTTTTGGTATCAAGATGAGTGCACTGGTTGGCGAGTTGCAAATATTTCCATAATCAGTTTCGATTTTATTACTGGCGATCTTGGCGCCAGTAGTGTTGCTTGGCTGTCAGACAGACCGATATCGGACCATTTGCGTATGATTTCGAGTCGATAATGTTTCTAACACACAAATCAATAGCAACAACTTCAGCTTGAAAAGCAGACCCGTATTTACCCAAGGTCAGCGAAAATTGCTTCCCATGGTGCTTGCTTCCATATACTCCTGCTCCGGTACTGTTGCGATTTTTGGCCCCATCTGTGTAACAGATACCTAATTCCTTTAACCGCGCCCGGGTAAATGTTTTTTGTCTACTCGTCTCCTGACGGTATTATCACTTTAAATTTCTTTAAGATGTGATAATTTTTTTGTGAAGTCGGATGTCATAGTTAAGATTGTTTCTTCACGCAGCACGTTGTATACACATGGTTATTTTTCCCTATAATTGACGACGCGTGTTCATTAATCTGCAGCCTGTATGCTGCTTGTCTTGCTTCCATCATTAAAACGAGGTGTAATGGTGGAAGTGAAAGTGGTGCTTCCATGGCTACTGTGGGCGTGGTTCTCATCGCTCCTGTTATCAGCAGACATTCTCTCTACTTTGCTTAGCTTTGCGGCTGTGCTTTTCAATTTGGTTTTCTCACCACATACAAGCGCGCTGTATGTGATGATGGGTCTTGTTACCACAGTATATAACCATATCGTCATTTGGGTTTCAATTTCCATGTGTGCCCGACCATCCGTTTGGTTGTATTAAAAACCCTGACGGCCTTCGTTTTTTTTTTATTTATTTTTTTTACGGGCAAAACGCACAATTAATTTAATAGTGTAAGACAGATAATTATTGATTTATTAATTACTATCTACAAACAGATAACTACAGACAGAAAAGTGCATAATAAATTAAAAATACTGAAATTTGAAAAAGAGTTCTACATCGTAACACAACAAACAAGCAAAAGAAACAATATTTTGTAGAACAGATTAATCTAAGTACACATTTTTTGGTGGAGGGGCGAGAAATATATCATAATTAATGCTAGGCAATGCATTATACGTTCTAGGAATACGGCATATCGGAGAGTGGTAACTATAATTATTTTTCTTATATTCAACATTGAAATTTATTTTACTTAGTAAGTGAGAACAATCAATATTATTAGAAACTATGTTGTATAAAAATAAAATATCATTGAAATCTCTCCTAGACTCTAACTTCCTTAATCCCAGATATTGCCTAATTTCATCATATTCCCCTACCTATCACATGATTTTGACTTAATTTATTTTGACAAAAACGTAGAAACCTATTTTGAACTTTTTCAATTTGGTAACATTGGGACTTATTGTAAGGACACCCATACAAAACAACCATATTCAAGGACAGGACGGACTAAAGCACGATATAATCTACAAAATGACTGGACGCTCTAAACACAAATCCTAATACTCTACTGGCCTTAACTACTATATTATTGACATGGTTACTGAAAGACAAATCACATGTAATCCTAACTCCTAGATCTACAATGGTATCAACACACTTAAGCCTAACATTAAACAGATCAAAGTTTATTTCTGATTTTCTCTTTTTCCGACTAAACGAAACATGGTAACATTAGTTTGAATGTATTAAACAATGTTGCTTGATGCGAAGTAATAACATTCTGCTGAACTTTCATTGTTTATTATTTTGAAATGAATATACACAACGTTTCGATTGCTGTGGTATCTGCAATCGTCAGTATTCACCTGATGACGATTGCAGATACCACAGCAATCGAAACGTTGTGTATATTCATTTCAAAATAATAAACAATGAAAGTTCAGCCAGAATGTTATTACTTCGCATGGTAACATTAATCTAAATTTAAATTAAGTTTATTAGCAGTACACCACAATTCCAATTCTTTTAAGTCATTTTTCATCAGGATATGTTGAGTGTAGATCACAAAGTTGGTAGAAGTTGAGCGGCCCTTAACGAAACCGTGCTGATTTTCCACAATTATATTTCTCGTAAGTGAGCATAATTTCTTTTGTAGTAACTTTTTAAGAAGTTTAGGTATGACAGAAATTATAGTAATGGGACGGTAATTTTTTACTACATTTTTATTACCACCCTTATGAATTGGTCGAATGAAGGGTGATTTCCAACACTCAGGGAAGACTCCCAATTTTAAAGACCAGTTAAAGAGTATTTAAAGTGGATAACTTAGACCATTATGCAGTTTGTTAGCACAATTGTGGGTACTTCATCAGGACCCATCGGCTTCTTATTAGTTAATTTTCCCAATGCTTGATATATTTCAAAGTGAGTAAACTGAATGAGCGAGATGTCAACTTCAGAGCTAGATTTCTCTTCCCCCCTTGCCTGAACAACATTATCCTTCATAAATACTGACAAAAAGAATTTAACAAACATGTTTGCAATGACGCAACCATCCGAGCTCTCCTCGCCATCAAATAGCGTTTGAACTGGCACACTTTCATCCTTTCTAATGGATTTAAGATAGGCCCAGAATGAGTTTGGATTTGTGTTCAAAGACTGCTCAACAGAATTTTTATAATTACATTTAGCTCGAAGGGTAGAAAAACGGTTGTAATCCTCTATCTTCCCAGATAGTTTAATACATTTATGTGCTTTCTTTTTCTTAATTATGTATTTTTTAGCTCCGGAGAACACAATTTTGGAAACTTACTGGCACATTTTTTCCTAATAGGTACATACAGATTAAAAGATTATTTAGAAATTGCATAGAACATCTCTACCGCTTTTTCCAAATTGTCATCTATTCATTACTAAAAATTGACTCCCATCTTATTTGTTCAAAATAATAATTTAACATTTTGTAGTCCGCTTTATTGAAGTTAAAAAAAGTAGACTCTAACTGGGTCAACCTTTGTGTGGCTGACGCGTATAGATATTCTTAGAGGAGAGTGACCACCCACAATATCAACTGGGTACACCAAGGGTTCCTCACACTGCCAACATGTATCAATATTTCCAGGAGCAAAACAAAGATCTAATATATATTCTTCTAATATTCTTGACAAATTCTATTTGCTGTAAACCCAGACCAGCCATACCGCATGTAAATACGTTACTCGTACGATCAATAACTTCAGTAGGATCAGGTAGGGCTGTGTTCATGCTCCAATTTATTTTAAGTAAGTTAAAATCGCCAACAACAATTGTATCACAGTTTGGGTGCTCACAGGCAATTCTGTCAAGTACAGATAAAAATAACACACAGCACAGATTATTATGCCAGTCTTTTTTAATTTAAGTTTCAAGAACATAACCTCAAGTAAAGATGAACTATTTAATATGTTAGAGAATATATGCTTTCTCACCGCAACAAGAACACCTCCTCCTGACCATTTTGAACTGGAAGCAGGATCACGATCTTTTCTATAAACTATAAAATTATCTAAGCCTATTTCAGCAGATTAAACTCCACAGTGTAACCAAGTTTCTGTTAAAACAATAATTTCGAAATAAGATAAACATATATTTTTCCGTAGACAGTCCATTTTACCCACCACACTTCTAAGATTTTGGTAATAGAGACCTAGTGATTTTGATTGCTAGGCTTCAGTTTCAGGATTTAATTGTAGTACCTTCGGTACTCCATTAATATATTTGATTTTTAAATTTAACTCACCTCTGCCCTTTCTAATCATCCAATTCCTTTAAACACCTCTTTAACTCCTCTCTTCGTCGTGATTTTTTCTAGATGAGCATTGAAAGTCACTTTAGCATCAAGAGTGAGTCCCAGATGTTTGCCTTCTTTTGTCATTGAGAGCGTGACTCCGTACATCGTAGGTAGTAGTCATCCGTTTTCCGTCGTTTGGTAAACGGAACGATTGCCGTCTTGGTTAGGTTCAGTGATAGTCCCTCTTTTTTGCACCATTTTCTGACGCTGTTGAGTGCACTCTGCATTATGTTCGATACAGTTGCCCCAAACATAGAGTTTGTGATAATGGTGAGATCGTCGTCGTATCCTAAAGGAAATGCCCCGTCTTCTAGTTGTTGTAGTAGGCCGTCTATGACAAAGCACCATAGTAGGAGTTTTAGCACCCCGCTTTGTGGGCACCCTGCAGCCACAATAGGCTCCCAAGGTGCTATCGTACAAAGTAGCTGTTACCGTCCGACTCCTGAGCATTGAGTTGACCCAGTTTTGGATTAGAGGTGTGATTCCTTTTTTCTCCATTGCTCTTGCAATTGAGGTGAAGGTATTATTATTAAATGCTCTTTCAATATCTAGAAAAGCATCCAATGCAATATAATTGTATTGGGTTGCATTTTTGCATCTGCTTACTAGTTGGTGAATTGCTAGCTCGCAAGATTTTCCAGATTGGTAAGCATACTGGTTTCGGTGTAGAAGCAAAACCTTTAGTGCCCCGTCCCGTATATACCTGTCGACTACTTTTACAAGTAGTTTTAAGATGAACAAAGCTGAGCTGATCGATCTGTAAGATTTTGCCTGGGCATACGTTGATATATCTCTGGCTTTGGCATAAATACCACCTTGACAATCCGCCAGCTGTTTGGTATGTGGAAAGTGCTCAGCTGGCACTGGGAATTTCGCATACTGCGTTTCGAACAGCAATTGTTTTTGTAGCATGATGGGATAAATTCCATCGGCTCCTAGAGACTGAAAAGGTTTAAACGTATTGATTCCCCATTCTAGGTTTTCAGGATTAATTATTTTTCTTGCTAAGTCAGTTCGTTTTGGGTGCCAGTTTGTTTGGTACTTCTAGGTCCTGGTTTCAACTGTGGGACAGTCCCTGATTTTACCTGCTAAAGTGTCGTTGAAAAAATCCCAGTCAGTTTTTCTCGGGTTTCTGTATTCCATTAAGAGTTCTCTGTCTGATCTGTTGACATTTGCATTTATTTATTTTTACGGCTAGTCGCCGTTATTTGAGGGTAGAAATTTTGTTTTTCGCATAAAGAATTCGAAATTTTCGAATAGAATTTAACGGAAAATTCCCACTAAAATTAGCAAGCGAGTAGAAAAATTTAGAAAGTGTATGCAAACAATAGCGCGGAATGTAGCTTTCCTCGGCACCGATAATGACCGCAAACAAACAGCTTAAGAAATGCCAAAATTAATGGCAAAGGAATTCTCAAAGACAATGGCAAAGAATAAGAATAGGAAAGAGAGGGATACTAGCGGAAACGAGGACAGCGAGAATGAAATATCGCAAGCGTTAACATTAGGAGAAAAAGCCGGAACAAGCAGGCAGGAATCTTCCAAATCGGAGCTCGGTCCTGCATGGGAAAAGGTGGACAGGAAAAAGAAGAAAGCAAAGAAAGTTGCTGCTAAGAAAAGCAAAGAAAACGAAACAGAAAAAAGATAAAAAAATTTGTTCGCGAAAGTACCAGAGAAAGTAGGAGCAGCAGAGTAATAAGAGAAAACCGAGAAAGCAATGAATCGAGCGAAAATAGGGCAACCCGAAATAATTCAGGACAAGAACAGGACCGTCAGAACGTAGAGATAGACACGGAAAATATGGATCCGGAAGAACGGGAAATTGAAAAACTGATACATAACTACAGAATAGTCATGAGCTTAGTGCCGAATAACAGTAATACAATTACGGTAGACGACAGACGTCAAATACGGACAGCCATGCACGAAATCAAACTAAGAACTGATAATGATGGGAGTGACTAAAGAGCTAAAACATAAAGCAAATATGACAGAAAAGAAAATGACCCCCACCGCAATAAACACAAAACAAAGGACACAAGGAAGCTACACAGTCACACCGAAAACTGCACAAACAGAAGTAACGGCACAAACGGAAGCGACACAACAAACGCAAAACCAGCAACATAAAGTAAGCGTCACAGCGAAGGAAACGGGGATGACACCGGCCCAAGTGGCAAAAGTGCTTAGAGAAAAGATTAACCCGACAACGCATAAAATAGCGGTAAGGAACTTTATAACTACGAAAAAAGGAGTGATCGTTAGTTGCGAAACGCGGAAAGATTCCGAAAACCTCGCCGCGTTGATAAAATAAAACGCAGGACAAACGCTGAGTGGCAACGAAGTAAAAAGAAGTATGCCTCGCGTAATGATAAAGAAAATCAGCAAAGAACTCGACAAAGATAGTTTAAAGGAAAAAATAGTGAACTGCAACCGAGATATAGGAGAGAAACTAGGCGGCGACGAAAACTTTAAAGCAGCTCTAAGAGAAAGGTGTAGGATAGGAGGCAGAGGAACGAATCCCTACGTCGATGTAATCTATGAAGTAAAACCGGAACTGCAAAAACTTATAGTAGGAAAAAGAATAAGCCTAGGATGGAGTAGAGCGGACGTGAGAGATCACTTTTCGCTAATACAATGCTTTAAGTATTGGAACATAGGCCACCGCAGGGTACATTGTCGGGAAGAGAAAGACATTTGCGGCAACTTTGCAGTGGAAGGACATAGAAGCAGTGAATGCTGCGAAAGGCAAACTGTAAAGTGTGCACTCTGCACTAGATTAAATGGCACGAGAAGGGAACAGATCGACACCCGACATCGACCATGGGATAACGAATGCCGAGGATTTGCCAGCATCAGATACAGTCTAAGGAATAGAATCGATTACGGGAACTAAACATGGACAGACGATATAACAAAAACGACAGAGACGACATTCTTCGCTTCGCGCAAATCAATTTGGGACGAGGCAGAGCCGCGACGGGAAACCTAGTAAAAACAATGAAAGAAGATAACATCGACATATGTTTTATACAAGCACCCAACGTAAAGTATAACAAAATTGCGGGCTTGCGCCATTGTATACACCAAAGACGGCATAACGTCTACGTTATTAGGAAGTTTGTCAACAGACAGCATAACGGTGGCGGAAGTGAGAACGGCAAAAGGAAACGACGCGTTTTTTTGCAGTGTTAGTTTATTTTTCGCCGATGGTCGACGACGCAACTTTATTAGGGCAACTGGAGAGGGTGCTGGATACCCTCGATCCGGATGCAAGAATACTGATAGCCGGAGACTTTAATGCAAAATCCCCGTTATGGGGTGGCGAGATAGAAGACGCGCGAGGGCGCACACTCGCCAACATCGTAGAAAATAGGCGATTGGTAGTGTACAACGAAGACAGCGGACCGACATTTGTGGGCCGTCGGTGTACGAGTTACGTCGACGTAACCATAGACTCTGAACGCGATTACGAAAAGGTTACCGAGTGGAAGCTTAGTCCGAAGGAAACATTGTCCGATCACAAAATGATCGTGCGGGAAACGAAAACGCGAAATAACGTTAAACGAAAAAACGAGACCCAAAGGTTCTACTACAAAAAGCAAATTGGAACAGGTTCGAAGAGACCCTGCGGGAAAAATCAATCGGGATCGAAAGACTGCTCGAAGGCCGCGACGACGAGATAAACCTCGACGAAGCGGCTCAGAAGATGAACGACGCGATAAGGTACGCATGCAAAGTCTCGATGCCGGCGGTGAAGCATTTTAAGAAAACCGTACCGCGGTGGATCCCGGAATCGACAGAACTACGCAAACGAGGAAATAGAACAACACGACGAGCGCAAAGAACATATAACGACGAGATAAAAAACGATAGAAAAGAGGAATATAAAGAAGCCCGCAGGGTATATAAGGACCCGCTAGAGAGCACCCGAACACAAAAATGGAAGGAATACTGCAATAAAAATGCAGAAAAAAATCCATGGGGGGTAGCATACAGGGTCGTAAGAAAGAAAAAAAACGGGAAAACCGGTTTAAATAACATCAAGCTACCGGACGGTACGTACACGATAACAGCGGTCGAAACGGCGGACGCTTTACTAAAGAAATTTTTTTCCGACGACGACGACCGACAGGACGACCGCAAACACGCGGCAATAAGAAGAGCGTACGACGAACCAAGAACGAATAACGAACCCCGAAGCGATAAAGAAATCACGATAAGAGAGATCGCGAAAGCGCTCGGCGGAATGAACCCGAAGAAAGCTCCCGGACACGACGGAGTACCACCGATAGCAGCAAAACGAGCATTTGAGATAGTCCCGCACATCTGGACTCGAACGTTCAACCTTTGTTTAAAGAAGGGCATCTTTCCGACCTGTTGGAAGATCCAAACGATCAGGTTCATTCCGAAACCGAGGAAGGAAGACATGATGGAACTTAAAAGCTTCCGTTCTATCAGTCTATTTCCGGTGATCGGTAAGGTCCTCGATAGAATCGTTCTTACGCGGATAGAGCACCACGTGATAAAAGACGGAGGATTCTATCCCGATCAACACGGGTTTGCGGCGGGAAAAACAACCACGAGTGGTAGAGTTCGTTAAGAAAAGTAAAGTCAGAAATCATTACTGCACCGCGATTTCTCTGGATATCGAACGGCATTCGATAAGCGTGGTTCCTAACGATAATAGCGGAAATGAAGCGAAGAAACGTTCTGATCGAAATAACCGACATAACAAAAGATTACTTCCGAAACAGGAAAGCTCAAGTAATACTGGCTAACGAGACGAGAAGCAGAAGAATGAAAAGAGGATGCCCCCAAGGCAGTTGCACCGGACCAGTCTACTGGAAACTGGTGTACGACACAATTTTCAGCATTAGACTTACGGAAAACTGTACCCTCGTGGGGTATGTCGACCACACCATGTGGAAATGAACTTAAATTTTATTTTCTTTTTTTTGTTGTTAATTTTATTTTAAATTTATTTGTTACCTTATGTTCTATTTTATGTTCATTTATTTATCAACTTTATTTGTTTTATTTCATTCGAATTGTTATATTTGTTTTCTAACTTTATTATTACTTTTACTTATTTAAATTTTTGCACCTTATGTTTTACGTTATGTTCATCAACCTTATTTGTATTATTTTATTTCATTTGTTGTATTTGTTTTGTTACTTTGTTTTTACTTTACTTTAATTTAATTTCTTTTTTCACCTTCACTTATTAAATTAATCTTATTTTACTTTGCTTTGCTTTTAATTTGTTTATATTGATTTTAAATTTGATTTCGTTTTTCTTTGTTTGACGTAGCCAATAAGATAGCATAAGTTAGGTTAGCATGTAAGTGGACGAGCTGGAAGACAATGCAGCGAAGCTAGATGCACCGAAAGGAGCATCTAACTTCGACCTGCAAATCCGGAAAGTTACAACCAGAGGGACTGGAGCAGGTTAGGGTTAGAATTACTTTTCAATTATATGTAATTTTAAGAAAAATTAGGATTAATTAGCATTGTAATGTATGATCATTTGTTGTTGTAATACCGATTCAGGAGGAGATGTAATGCTGAAAGGCAGTGCATCTGCCTGCTGCAATCAAGACGATTGTAGTATATTGAGTAAATAAATTGTATTGTCTGATTCAATGTTAAATCGAATGTATCTATGATCAGATGAAGAAGGTTGATCTAACCCAATCAGCAAGGAAACGTTTTTTTCGTGTTTTAAAAACGTTACAACGTTTTAAAATAGTCGAAATAAAAAATGTTTTTCAAAAAAATATTTATGTTGCGTTTTAAAAATATTTCATTTAAACATTGATATTGTAATATTTTAAAAATGTTTTCTAAAACATGTTTTAGTAACATAAAAAACGTTTTTACTTTATTAGAAATTATACTTTTTCTTGTTTTCACCTATACACTTTTATCTTTTATATATTGTAACAAAAACACAACTATATAAAATTTTGTTACATATTATTAATAAATACATAATAAACCTTTTCGTTTTTCTAAAAACTTTTTTGCAAATTTGAATTAAGTACCTAATAACCGCGTTTGCGCAAAGTACCAGCATATGCGTGAAAAGATGGCGATGTTGTATATTATAATTGCATTATATTTTAAGCTTCAAGGAATCAACAATTTCCATGGTATTACTCGCTATGCTGTGTAATGTTTTGTTAGTGTATCAGTTTAATAGTTTTCTAATTTACGTTCTAGTGAAACTCAAATGGATACTTTTAGTTTATATCAGCATTTATTATGGTACGTTTTTCTTTGTTTTTTGTTGCAAGAAATTTTGCTGAAGTATAATGTTATTTGTTACAGCAGTGGTACACTAAAACGTTCATTCTATGTACTTTATGATTTCCATTCTTTGTGATGTTTTAAGGTTATCAAATTGATACGATGTTAGCCAAATGGGAGATTTGAACGTGCTCAATAAGCCATTGATCTTGGTATGTAATTTTTTCAGTGTTTTTTTGTGTGTACAAAGTTTCAAAATCTTGCATTGTTAGTTCTGGTTTTATGTTTTTACACAAAGAGGTCGTGAAACGTTTTCTTATTTTATAGATAATATCCTTGATTGTGGAGGAACGGCAACAATAAAAACAACCTTTATTGTTCAGGCCTTAACAGATAAAGGTTGTTTCTATTGTTGTCGTTTTTCCACTCTGAAGGATTCTATTCATTAAATAGAAATTTTTTAATTAATTGGAAACTTTTGAGAGGATTATTATAATTATTTCAATTAATATAAAGTAATTACATGAATAATGTTTGTTTTACTTTTATGCTAATGTGTTAATTTTTGTTACAGGCATCAAATGCGTTTACAGCCACATGAAACTGAAGATTACATTATTTATCTTTTGTAAGCATTTTAGAGCTGATTCTATAATAATGGTATAAATGTTAGTTAAGTTATACTTAATTTGATTGTAAAATGCTGTCGTTATTGGCTAGTATAAATAAAACTAACAGCCAAATATGTCAGTATTTCAAAATTAAAGCAAGTATAACTAAACTTACATTTATACCATGATTGTAGAACTGCCCTTAAGTATATTGCAATATTTAAAAAAAAACGTTGATTATACATTTTTTATACATTAATGTAACATTTGTAAAATATTATAAATATATATAAATAATATTATAAATAATATTTTTTAAACATTTTTAGAATGTTTTTCTAACATTGACTTTGCAACGTAATTCTGGCCATTAAGACGTTTTTGCAATGTTTTTAAAAATGTAAATATATCTTTTGTAAAACGTTGAAAAAAACATTTCAAAAATGTTTCCTTGTAGATTGGGAATACATGCCACATTTTTATCACTTTAGCCTTTTCTGGTCGTAGGGGAGGTAACCGGATCCGATAATAAAATCTCTCCGGTTGCTGTCCTCTACTACAGATATTTTAGCTGTTACTAGGTCTATATATATATATATATACATAAATCCCACAATGGCATTAAGTTTAGTGCATTTTTTACAATAATTTACATCCATTGCCTCGTAGATATCCCTTGTAGCCTCCGGTTCTTTGCTGTTCTTTTAGGGGACGGCCAGTGCCCGGAGAGTGCTCCTTCAAAATCCAAGGTGCAATTGGTTGGTTAACGCTTCCACCTTCATCCAGGACCTCTTTGTCCATAAACAGAACGTGTTGGGTTTCTTTAGGATCTGGTTTAGCGTTAACCACCCGCCATGTTTCGGTACTGATGTTGTTCTGTACCGATTTTCTTTTCAGCAGGATGACCGGTTAATGCAGGAAGGTCTTTGAGATAAATAATCTCTAGTTCCCTGTACTCCCTCAGTGGTTTCTTAATATGTTGGCGTGCTGACTAACCACTCTCTGGTTCTTTCATCTGCGCACGTTATTTTCAGAAATCCTCTTTCTCGGATTATTCAGGACTGATGGTGTTTTCAAAGAACTCTTTTAATGCAAGAGCAATTGCCGTCAGAGTGTCCCTGACTGTCTTTTTTGGGTTCTTTCGACGGCTCGAGTTCGCTTTACTAGTCGTTTTTGTGACGCCGGTGTGCTGCTGCTAGAAAGGTTGCGTATTTGCGCCCAGGCGCGGTTCCAGCAGTTTATTTCGGTGGGGGCTCCATCAGTTTAAAGCGGGGTGGGGGGGGAGGCTCATCACATTTTTAAATAATAATGTATTGAATATGGCGTTAATATAAAATTGAATAACACTTCGTTATGCACCAAGCTTTTACTTGCAAGCGATAAAGCATCATAAATTATACAACTATTAAAAAAAGCGAATGTATTACATACAAATTAAGTGAGAAAAACTTCAGTATTATTTTCAATGTCGGGGGGGGGGGGGGGGGAATTGCCCCCCGGCCCCCCTCTGAAGCCGCGCCTGTTTGCGCCCATGTAGTTCCGGCAGTTGCTACAGTGCGCCGTCTGGTGTCGCTGTTGCGTTTCTGACATCCCGCTTTGCCTGCGCTACCAATTCTCTTTGTTTTTAAGCTTTCTCTTTGCCGTTCCTAAAGCTTTTTAGGCTTTTCGGGTTCGCGCTCAGCATCAGCCCATAATTTTGAGTTCTGCTCAGGGTCTCCGTCTTTTTTTAAATTTTGGATTGGTGGTTCCATATATGTTCCCACGAGTACGCAGGAAAATAAGGTCACCGTGCGCAGTGCCCCGATACGCACGGAATGCTGTATATAACAGGGTTCGTCTGGTGCCCCGAGGTTGGAACCAGTGACGACTGGTCTTGTATCTAGTCACGCATCTATCGGCCTGGTCGTCCCCACCTTAGATTTTTGATGAGGTTGTTTTCTCTTGGTTCAGATAATTAAGCCAAGACCCCCCAGCACTGCTTGCCTGTGAGATATGTCCACAACAGCAAGAGGTTTTGGTTTGACTGCCGATCAGTCAGTAGAGCAGTCTGCCAAGGTAAACTGGGTTGTCCCGGGTCAGCTGGTGAAACTGCGTACCGTTACATCCTATCCACCACCTGGAGATGCGCCCGATAGGTAGCTCAGTTTTGGGGTCAACAATGACTTGATAGTAGTGTATGAAATAACTTAATGTAACTAAAGATTTAAACACCCCAACAGTAGAATGGAAGTCGTAGATTTTTAGCAAGGGCACTTTCTAAATTAGAACTTCAATCCATTGTTTGGATAACTAATTCTATTCTGACGACTCGTAAACTAAACCAACCGGGAAACGGTTTCAATTATTGCTAGTCTGTAAAAATTAGTACGTCAAGTGCAGTGTTATTTTTGTAGTACCAGTGTATAAGATAATACTGTTTACAAATCTAATTGTATCAGTGGTTATTACCATTACTAAAATTTGACCAAATAACTCTTGATAATAGGGTAGTGTCAGAAAATTGTTACAAAAAATCTTAGATAAGATTCGAAAGAAGTCAGCTAAAAGATTTTACTTCAGCCTATGCATTTTTTATCTATTTATTTTCTAACTTTTACTGTTAGAATTATTTGGTCACACCAAAAATACTTATTCAGCAACTTGAAGTTTCAATTTATTTAATTAGTTCATAATCTTGACAGCAAAATAATTACAAAAAAAATCTGATAATTCCAATTACGGTTTTTAACTTACTTACGGATCATTGGTTTTATGCAAACAGATTGTATTTTTCAATTTTAATTACATAAGCAAATTTCGAAACAATGCTAATAAAGACTCTCTCTTGTAATTATTAGGTGAATTTTATTTGACTCGATGTAACAAAATAAGGTAAAATTTAAACACTAGTTACAAAAATTTGAATTTTAATCTTTCCATGTATAGTTAGTATAAACATTCATCATTCGTAGACTGAAAGTATCTGGCAAATATCGATTAAAACATATGTTGTAATTGTGAGTCACAATATAAATAAATTTAATAAAAACAAGACAATATTTATAAATATGGAAAAGTTTAAAAAATATGCTAACTAAAATTTCTCTTCTTCTAAACCGTGTTTGAAAAACATCATGACAGGCACGGATTGACCATCGATTTCACGATATTCTAATAGCCCTACCATACCATCGACTTCCATAGATTCACCGGTGAAAAATTGTAATTCTTTAAACCTGCCTAAAATGTCTTTCATTACTTTGTTCATGTTCGTCTTAAATACGTCAACTTGATCTGGAGCACTTGTTTGTAACTTTTCAACTAATCTAAAACAAGTTGGTTTTAACTACTAAGCCATACGTAAAGTACTTAAAATATGCACCATATTGGAGACTTACTTTTTCATATATTCCTTAAGATACAAGGTGTAGCTTTTTTTATCGTTAAAAGCGTAGGATTCAACTAAACGGTGATTCAGCACTATGTCTACGCCAGATTCTACGTTCTCATCCGTACCTTCATCAGCTTCTTCGGCAGATGGATTAAAACCGGCAATAGAAATGTCTCCTTGCTTTCTTTGTATCAATTTTCCATACACTTCGTAAAGCACGTCGTCAACGAGTTTCAACTTGTAGGTGTCGGAAAACATTTCGTCACCTAAAAAAATACAAAATTAGTACAATTTCCTCCTGTTGCAACTTACAATTAATTCATGGATGAGATAAAATAATTGAAAAATCGGGTTAAAATCAAATAGAGTGATTAATAAAGATTCGTATTTACCGGTAATAATGTCTTTGTAAATTCTCATTTTGGAAGATGATTTGGATTTTCTTTTGCAAAGTGAAAACCACTTCTACACCGATGGAAGGCCACGGGAAAAGGCTGTCATTTCGTTTTGACATTGTACAGGTTGACCTTTAGTACGGGTTTTCGCCGTTAGGGAATTTTTATTAATGTGGTATTTAGAATTGTTTACTAATGATTCATTATATTTACGCTTAATTACTAATTTTAGATAAAACCGATTACTTGTAATTTGCTACTTTATGCATTTTTTAGTAATAACATTATTTAAATTCTAAATTGAAATTATTTAAATTGTTTTATAATTTCTACTACTACCAGGTCAAGAAAAAGTTATCAAAACAATTATACACGGTGCTTCGATATCTTAAAAAAACCGAAATTTTACAAGTTTATAACACCAAAACCAAAATAAACACGTTTGGTTTTTATTAATATAGTTTTCGCCTTAAAGAATACAAAATATCTATAAATTCGTAACTAAAATGTGCGAGGACCATAATTTGAAGTTTTATTTGATACGAAAAACTTATTTTATGTGATTATACGTGTGCAAATACCTCATTTTGTCACACTTTAAAACTGCCTCAGTGGGATTTTTGCATAAAGTTATTACTTACGGTGTTTTCAAATTGTTTATACCACCACTTAAATTAAAAATTTCTGAATTTAATAAAATCAAATCGCGAGTATAAAATTTACACCGTTAAAGAAAATCCATTTGGTCAAGAACTTTTTCAAAACAAACGTTGAAAGTAGCACTGATTACGGTATAAAGATAATTTAAAATGAGTACTTGTAGCCGCTTGCATCAGGTTACGTTTTGATTAGTGATTTATTCCAAGCAACTATA
This sequence comes from Aquatica leii, assembly GCA_035610365.1. NCBI lineage: Eukaryota > Metazoa > Arthropoda > Insecta > Coleoptera > Lampyridae > Aquatica > Aquatica leii. Next base: position 87,490,721 of record CM069434.1, read on the forward strand.
AATGACCAATAATGTTAAATAAACGTAATTGTTATTTTTTTAAAGTAACGTTAAATTTCTGCCATGTTATTGACCAAATTCTTTTACAGAGTCGCAAAAAGTACTCCATTTTCTGTTATCCTGTTATTCTTGTATTTTTTTGTATCACTCCGTGCCACCAAAAATTATTTAAACGTAAATCTCCCAATTGAGTTTAAATAAATTACTAAATTAAACTAAAAACTTACATATAAAAATTATTTAAAAAATCAATACCTTTAAGTAACAAGCTTATTAACTAGATTATTTGTTGATTCGTTTCTGAAGAAAGTTGCACGTAAGTCTTGTATTTTCCTTTTCTTTTATCTGAACCATCTAACCTACTCAACATTTGTAATTGTTCTAAAGTAATTCATCACGTCATTTATTTTAGAGAAGATCTGACAATGATCTAATAATTTATTATAGTGTTATGACAAAAGTATTCTGATATAGGTTGCGTACTGTATGAATTGCGTCCCGGAACGCTCCTTTGCTACATTCAGAGTGTTGGCTGTAGTTTTTTCTTGACATATAAATATTAATTAACAAAAAAACGACATTTTCGCTCATTCTAAGAAAGATTGTACATGAAACTTAACGTTCGCGTTCAGTGAGACGGACTTCTAGTGTACATTAATGGAACGTCCAAATGTCCATATGACATCCACACAAAGATGTTCTATGGACATCTACACAATGAGGTTCTAGGGATATCTATAGATAAAGATATCTGTTTTATATTTCCGATATTTATACCGTTTACCGATTTATCTCTCTCGCATGCATTTGTAGAATACATAAATGCATGACATCTACAGTTATTTATGTTCCTCTAAGACATACAATGATTGAAAGTTTGTTCTTAGCATTTCAAACAGAAAACTTATAATTTATTTGCGTTTTCATTATCGGCTAAATAAATCATTCTCAACAAAATCTGAAAACTTTTTTTTAGACATAAAGCTTTGAGCAAAACTGTTACTAAAGATTTCATCAATACTTCAATAGTTTGTAATAGTTGGCATTTTGACTAAACCCATTCATCCCACTTGACCCAAACATTTTCAAATTTCTTCTTTGGTTATAGAACTTCACGCATGCGAGAGCCTGGTTCTGCGTTTTAACAAAATATTATTGTGACATAAATATTTGTTTGTGTGCAGAAGGGTGGTTATCTTTTTGTCAACAACAGCACTAAAACATTTAAGCGGTGTACCATTCGCTAGCATTGCCGTTACATCTGAGTTTACCCTTAATTACCTAAAGTTTAACTCCATACTTCTACTAAAAAAAGCTTTAAATTTGGTGTTGATGGCAGCTAAATAACTTTATATCAAAGTAAGTTAAGTAATAGAAATGTAGGATATTGTATTTAGTAAAAAAATTTATTAATATTAAAAACCTATACCATTTAATTATCTTTAAATGCTTTAAGTTATTTAATTTTTTTGCCCGTCTCTGTATGATACACAGTTTGCCACACCTTTATTGAACGGCAGTGTCGGCAATAGCGACTAACTTCCAAGGATGTTTCAACGCTAACTTCACTCTTTTCCAAACAATTCTTCACGGCGTGAATTCGTTTTACATGCCTGCCCGTTTATTTAAAGGTAATTTAACTGCACAGTGAACATTTAGCACAAAAAATGGCAAGCGATTTGGAAAAGAAAATTATAAACCAAATCGAGTATTACTTCAGCGATTTCAATTTGTCTCGTGACAAATTCTTGCAAGGCGAAATTGTAAAAGACAACGGATGGGTTGAACTAACCACACTGTTGAAATTCGAACGACTTGCAAGTTACACAACCGACAAAGAAGTCATTGTAGATGCGTTAAAAAAATCTGAAAACAACGTAGTTGTTGTAAATGACGATGGAACGAAAGTACGACGAAGCCCCGACAAACCTTTACCCGAATTCAATGAAGAATACAAAAAAGCAATTGTGGATCGCACAGGTAAATATTCATGAATATACTTCCGCTGTTAAGACTTCAATTTTGTAGCATATGCTAAAGGTTTTCCTTTAGATGAATCCTTAGATAACATTCTGAAATTCATCTCCGAAAATCATGGCATTTATGAATCATGCATAAAGCGTACCTATTTAGATAAAGCAACTAAAGAACGCAAATTTAAGGGTTCTTGTTTTATTGTTTTTAAGTCATTAGATGATTGCAAAAAGTTCGTCGATGCCGAAAGTGTTAAGTATAATGACATGGAACTGATTAGGAAGTTTCAAAGTAATTATTTAGAAGAAAAGAAACAGGAGTTTCATGATCGTAAAAATAATAAAAAGAAACTAAAGGAAGCTATCAATGAACCCAAGCTCACATTTTCTAAAGGAATTATTATTCATTTTAGTGGAATACCCGATAATGTTGTCCTCACTAGAGAAGAAATTAAAGAAAAAATTACAGAAATTAACGAAAACGAACCTTCATACATTGATTATAACAAGGGTGATCTAGAAGGTTGGGTACGAATGGCTAAAGAAAGTGAAGCTTCCGAATTTCATAAAAAACTTACAGACGGAGTCATGGAAGTTGGTGATGTAAAACTACAAGTGAGGGTTTTAGAGGAAGAGGAAGAAGAAAAATACTTGACAAAAACTAAGGAGGTTATGCATAAAAAACGACAATTTTTGAAGAAAGGAAGACGGGGTAATAAACGTCACCACGGGAATTGTTCTGAAGGTGGTCATAAAAATAAGAAGGCAAAAGTGTAATAATATTCCTTTAGTTATCTACGGATCTATTATTTTTATTGTTCTCTGTTAAGAATGTTACATTTTTAATGTATATATGTTTCACTTATATTAGATGATCAAAAAAATGTTTTGATGTAATGTAAATCTTCATTGTGTATGCTTGAATTGAAAGAGCAACTACTTTTAAATTTTATATGAAAATTGATTTAAAAGAAATAAAAAGAATTTGAGGAATTTTTGTTTGTTTGGAAAATATACCTATTTAAAAAGTTGTTGCCATTTCTACAGAATGAAATCGTGTCAAAATAATTTCTCTTAATTAGTAGTATATCCTGTATTTTCCAGTTTTTTTTTCAAAATGTTCGCTCAAAATCCTGTTAAACGATGTTATACTTAACTTAAAAAACATAAAAAAAGTGATTTAAATGCAGATTTTTAAGAAAAAATTTTGTCAAATGTTGAGACTGCAATTGCGGTCTAACTAGGACAGTTAGAAAAGTGCAGTTTTTTCTAAATCCAAGATAATAATCTCTTCTAAACGTTACCAAGAAAATCTGATTTTTTGAAAACATCGAATATCTTGTCAAATCTTTAAACAGCAATTGCGGCCTAACTAGGACACCTAGAAAGATGCAGTTTTTTTTAATAACAAGATAATTGATCTTTTCTAAACTTTTACCAAAAAAATTTATAAACGGTAAAGAAAGTGATATTAAAGGAAATATTTTGAAGAAAATTTTGTCAAATGCTTAAACGGCAATTGCGGCTTAACTGGGACAACTAAAAGGGTGCAGTTTTCTTTAATTGAAAGATAATTATCTTTTCTAAACGTTTTGTAAAAAAATATTAAATAACTTCACAAACCATTAAAAAAGTGATTTAAATACAAATTTTCTGAAGAAAATTTTGTTAAAAGTTTAAACGGCAATTGCGGCCTAACTAGGACAGGTAAGAGGGTGCAGTTTTTTTAATAGCAAGATAATAATCTTTTCTAAACGTTTTCTTAATATTTTATTAAAAATAATTATAAACCATTAGAAAAGTCCTGTTAATGCAAATTTTCTGAAAAAAAATTGTCGAATGTGTTAGGTAAATAATATTTTAAGTTAAAAAAAAAAAAAATAAAATAAAATAAAATAAAAACGTATACTGTTTAGACTTGTTTTCTGGTTATTATCAGGTAAGAATAGCAGAGAAAGCAAAACACAAAACCGCTTTTGTCACCCCTGATGGCCAGTATGAGTTCGAGCGTGTACCTTTTGGACTGTGCAACGCACCTAGCGTTTTTCAACGACTCATAAATCGAGTTCTGGGTCCCCTAAGAGGCACCGTAGCCATGGCATATTTAGATGACGTTTTATGCCCAGGAAGAACGTTGGAAGACGGCCTCAGAAATTTGGAAGAAGTTTTTAAGATGCTTAGAATAAATAATTTAACGTTGAATCCGCGCAAATGTTACTTCTTCAAAGAATCCATCACTTATCTGGGATTTGAAATATCCGAGAAAGGAGTGATGCCCGGAGTGAATAAAACAAAGGCGATCGACAAGTTTCCCATACCAACGAATGTTCACACGGTCCGCCAATTTCTAGGTTTGACGGGTTTTTTCAGAAGGTTCGTTAAAAACTACGCAAGGATAGTCAAACCGCTGGCGACGTTGTTGAAGAAGAATGAGGGCTGGAAATGGACAGTCGAACACGACAAAGCTTTTCAAAGAATGAAGGATATATTAGTTCAAAGACCTGTACTTGACATATACGACCCCGAAGCGAAGTTGGAAGTTCACACAGACGCATGCCAAAATGGCATAGCCGGCATACTACTGCAAAAGAAAGGTCAGAATGGTCTAAGACCAGTTAGCTATTTTAGCCGAATACTGACCTCAGCAGAACAGAAATGGCATTCGTACGAACTGGAGGTTCTAGCAGTTGTAGAGACGTTAAAGAGGTATAGATCGTATCTGGTGGGAACGCAGTTTACTGTCGTTACTGACTGCAGTGCAGTAAAAGCTACGGCCGAAAAGAAAGATATGGTGCCAAAGATAGCGCGATGGTGGCTACAGCTACAAGAATTTAACTTTGAGATTGTCCATCGTGCAGGAACCAAGATGAGTCATGTAGACGCGCTCAGCCGAAATACAGTACAAAACGAGCATCAGATTTCGGAAAGTTTTGTTTTCAGGATAGAGGCTGAAGATTTATTACTTGCTGGTCAAGTATCTGATCGAGAGTTGGGAGTCATCCATAGAATTCTGCTAAGAAAACCAACAGATGACTACGAACGAAGTCTTCATAATCAATATAAAATAGTAGACAGCAAAATATACAAGCAAATAAATGGGAAAAATCTGTGGGTTGTCCCAAAGCAGATGCGACGAGACATAGTCCGTAGCTGTCACGACGAGATGGGACATTTTTCAACAGATAAAACCATTCAGAAACTGCAAGAGTGTTATTGGTTTCCCGAAATGCGTAAATATGTGACTAAGTATATAGCGTCCTGCATAAGGTGTATACTATACAAAGTTCCGAGAGGGAAGCAGGAAGGTTTATTACACCCGATAGAGAAAATCACAACACCGTTCCACACGATTCATGTGGACCATTTGGGGCCCTTTAACCCCAGCAAGGGAAAAAAATATATAGTCGCGGTAGTAGACGGCTTCACGAAGTTCACACACTTAGCCGCTACGAGAAATACAAAGACAGCGCCCGTACTAAAGATATTAAACCTGATCTTCAGTACGTATGGAGTGCCTACGAGAATAATAACCGACCAAGGGACATGCTATACAGCAAAAACATTTGAGACGTTTTGCAAAGAAAAGGGCATCATTCATGTGAAGAATGCAGTGGCTACGCCACGGGCGAACGGTCAAGTCGAAAGGTACAATGCAACCATTCTTTCGGCTTTAACAACAACACTAAAGGTGGAAAAAGAATGGGAGAAACGTCTTCCTGAAATACAGTTCACCATTAACAACGTGGTGAATTCCACTACAAAGAAGACACCTTCGGAATTAATGATGGGATATAGGCCAAGGTCAGCAGCGGATGCAGTGCTGACAAATATCATACAGCCAGTCCGGCCACAAGCTAACAGCCTTGAGCAAGAGCGCGAAACGGTTGCTCGAAATATTAAGGAGGCACAGCTGACAAGTAAAAGACGGTATGACGCTAAGCGAAAACAACCAACTAAATATAATGTCGGCGATTTGGTTGTTGTCAGGAAACAGAAGTCCGGTGAAGGTAGTAAAAAACTTTTGGACAATTATAAGGGGCCATTTAAGGTAGCAAAGGGGCTCCCAAATGACAGGTATTTATTCCAAGAATTACAAGGGTCCAAGAGAAAAAGAAGAGACACTAGATATGAGACCGTAGAGGCGGTTGACAAAATGAAGAGGTGGATTCCTACAACTGGCATATCAAGTTCCAGCGAAGATGATGTAGAGACCGAGACGAGCGGGGACGCTCGGTAGTCAGGATGGACGACTGTTAGGTAAATAATATTTTAAGTTAAAAAAAAAAAAATAAAATAAAATAAAATAAAAACGTATACTGTTAGAGAGAGAGGAGAGACCCTTAAAGTTTTAAATAGGGGAAGTATTATACGTCACGAGGTGACGTTTAGCGAGTGTAGTTGGGGATCCTCTTGTCTTAAGTGGTGAGACGGAGAGACGCAAAGCCGACTGTTGAAGCAGCGTCACTCTGCGTGCTTAAGTTGGTTATTAGTGTGATTAGATTTGTTTTAGTGCGAAAAAAAACAACACAATTTATACAGAAAGGGGTGAGTCGCATGAAATTAATACTTGGGGTAAATTGATATGACAGACAACCTTATTTACATAATTAGTTGTGCTTAGTGTAATCAACTAATTAATCTGAGTTTAGCGCCATTATATAATTAGTTGTGCTTTGTGTGACCAACTAATTAATCTGAGTTTAGCGCCACCATATAATTGTTGTGCTTTGTGTTATCAACAACAAATCGGTCTGAACCGTGTGCCAACCAAATTGTCAATTAATTGTCATAATGCGCTGAGTGTGCCATTTTTCTCTTTTAGTATTTCTTTTCGCGTGGCTCACCGCCTGAGATTTTGTTTAATTGTTTCAGAGACCCGGATACAACGTAAATCCGTCCGGCTGATGGCGTGGCTAATTATATTAAAATATAAATAGTTTTCTTTTAGTCTTTTTCATTTTTCTTTCAATTTCTTTTATTATATTCAAAAATAAAATAAATTGTCACTCAATCGAATTTGTTTCATTTTCCTGTTCGAGTGGCTGACGGTACGTATTCCCTATCGTTGCACACATTAGCTTATTTGGTAAGTACACATTTAAGTGGAGAAAAGTATACTCGATTCATAATGTTAATTTAAAAAAAAAAAAAATCCTTAGTTACGGTTAGTTTCTAACAAATGTTTAAACGGCAATTGCGGGCTAACTAAGACAGCTAAAAGGGTGCAGTTTTTTGTTTATAGCAAAATAATGATCTTTTCTAAACGTCTTCTTAAATAATTTATTTAAAAATTTTTATAAACCATTAAAAAAAGGCTTTTAATGCAAATTTTTTGAATAAAATTTTTCGAAAAATTTGTCAACTGTTTAAACGGCAATTGTGGACTAACTAGGAAAGCTATAAGGATGAGGTTTTTTCTAATTGCAAGATAATGATCTTTTCAAAACGTTTTCTGAAAAAAGATTAATCAAACAGTTTTATAAACCATAGAAAAAGTAATTTCTATACAAATTTTCTGAAGAAAATTTTGTCAAATGTTTATACAGCAATTGCGACCTAAGACAGCTAAAAGGGTGCAGTTTTTTTAAATAGCAGAGATAATAATCTTTTCTAAAGGTTCTGTAAAAAAATTGATAAAAAATCCTTATAAAGCATAAAAAAGTGATTTTATTACATATGATTTGAAGAAATTTTTGTCAAATGTTTAAATAGCCGCCTAACTAAGACAGGTAAAAAGATGTAGTTTTTTTTTAATAGCAAAGATAATAATCTTTTCAAAAAGTTTTGTAAAAAAAATGATCAAACCCTTTTATAAAGCATAAAAAAAGTGATTTTAATACATATCTTATGAAGAAAATTTTGTCAAATGTTTATACGGCAATTGCGGCCTAACTAAGACAGCTAAGAGGGTGCAGTTTTTTTTTAAATAGCAAGTTAGTGGCTATTTTTAAAGGTTCTGTAAGAAAATTTGATAAAACAGCTTTGTTAAGCTTTAAAAAATGATTTTAATGCAAATTTTGTGAAGGAAATATTGTCTAACGTTTAGACGGTTATTGCGGCCTAACTAAGACAGCTAAGAGTGTGAAGTTATTTTAATAGCAAGATAATGATCTTTTATAAACGTTTACCAAAAATTGGCAACAAAAAATTTAGAAACGATAGAAAAAGTGATTTTAACGCAAATTTTTTGAATAAAATTTTGTCAAATGTTTAAACGGCAATTGCGGCCTAACTAAGACAGCTAAGAGGGTGCAGTTTTTTTTAATAGCAAAGATAATGATCTTTTCTCAAAAGTTCTGTAAAAAAATTGGTAAAACCCCCTTATAAAGCATATAAACAGTGATTTTAATTCATATTTTATGAAGAAAATTTTGTCAAATGTTTAAACGGCAATTGCGGCCTAACTAAGACAGCTAAAAGATATAGTTTTTTTAAACAGCTATATAATAATTTTTTCTTAAGGTTTTGTAAAAAAGTTTGATAAAACACCCTTATAAAGTATAAAAAAAGTGATTTTAATACATATTTTATGAAGAAAATTTTGTCGAATGTTTAAACGGCAATTGCAGCCTAACTAGGAAAGCTAGAAAGATGAGGTTTTTTTTTCTAATTGCAAAATCTTTTCAAAACATTTTCTAAAAAAAGAATTATCAAACAGTTTTATAAATCATAGAAAAAGTGATTTTTATACAAATTTTTTGAAGAAAATTTTGTTAAATGTTTATACAGCAATTGCGGCCTAACTAAGACAGCTAAAAGGGTGCAGTTTTTTTTAATAGCAAAGATCTTTTCTAAAAGTTCTGTAAAAAAATTGATAAAACCTCCTTATAAAGCATAAAAAAAGTGATTTTAATACATATTTTATGAAGAAAATTTTGTCGAATGTTTAAACGGCAATTGCAGCCTAACTAGGAAAGCTAGAAAGATGAGGTTTTTTTTTCTAATTGCAAAATCTTTTCAAAACATTTTCTAAAAAAAGATTAATCAAACAGTTTTATAAACCATAGAAAAAGTGATTTTTATACAAATTTTTTAAAGAAAATTTTGTCAAATGTTTATACGGCAATTGCGGCCTAACTAAGACAGCTAAAAGGGTGCAGTTTTTTTTAATAGCAAAGATCTTTTCTAAAAGTTCTGTAAAAAAATTGATAAAACCCCCTTATAAAGCATAAAAAAAGTGATTTTAATTCATATTTTATGAAGAAAATATTGTTAAATGTTTAAACGGCAATTGCGGCCTAACTAAGACAGCTAAAAGGGTGCAGTTTTTTTTAATAGCAGAGATAATGATCTTTTCTAAAGGTTCTGTAAAAAAATTGATAAAAAATTCTTATAAAGCATAAAAAAGTGATTTTAGTACATATTTTATGAAGAAAATTTTGTCAAATGTTTAGACGGCAATTGCGGCCTAACTAAGGCGGTTAGAAGGGTGCAGTTTTTCTTAATTGCAAGATATTGATCTTTTCTAAAAGCTCTGTAAAAAAATTTGACCAAAACAGCTTTATTAAGCATTAAATAAATGATTTTGATGCAAATTTTGTGAAGGAAATAATGTCAAATGTTTAGACGGCAATTGCGGCCTAACTAAGACAGCTAAGAGGGCGCATTTTTTTTAATAGCAAGTTGGTGGCCCTTTCTAAAAGTTCTGTAAAAAAGTTTAATAAAACGACCTTATTAAGCATAAAAAAAACGATGGTAATGCATATTTTATGAAGAAAGTTATGTCAATTGTTTATACGGCAATTGCGGCCTAACTAGGGCGGCTAAAAGGGTGCAGTTTTTTTTAATAGTAAGATAGTGACTTTTTCTAAAGGTTCTGTAAAAAAATTTAATAAAACAGCCTTATTAAGCATAAAAAAAGTGATTTTAATGCAAATTTTTTGAAGGAAATTTTTCGAAAAAATTGACAAATGTTTAAACGGCAATTGCAGCCTAACTAGAAAAGCTAGAAGGGTGAAATTTTTTCTAGTTGCAAGATAATGATCTTTCTGAAACTTTTTGTGAAGAAAGGTTAATCAGAATCTTTATGAACCATAGAAAAATTGATTTTAATACAAATTTTATGAAGAAAATTTTGTCAAATGTTTATACGGCAATTGCGGCCTAACTAAGACAGCTAAGAGGGCGCATTTTTTTTAATAGCAAGTTGGTGGCCCTTTCTAAAAGTTCTGTAAAAAAGTTTAATAAAACGACCTTATTAAGCATAAAAAAAAACGATTGTAATGCAAATTTTATGAAGAAAGTTATGTCAATTGTTTAAACGGCAATTGCGGCCTAACTAGGGCGGCTAAAAGGGTGCAGTTTTTTTTAATAGTAAGATAGTGACTTTTTCTAAAGGTTCTGTAAAAAAATTTAATAAAACAGCCTTATTAAGCATAAAAAAAGTGATTTTAATGCAAATTTTTTGAAGAAAATTTTTCGAAAAAATTGACAAATGTTTAAACGGCAATTGCAGACTAATTAGGACAGCTAGAATGGTGAGGTTTTTTCTAATTGCAAGATAATGATCTTTTCTAAAGGTTCTGTAAAAAAAAATTAGAAAAACCCTTTATAAAACATAAAAAAGTAATTTTAATACATATTTTATGAAGAAATTTTTGTCAAATGCTTAACCGCCAATTGCAGCCTAACTAGAAAAGCTAGAAGGGTGAAATTTTTTCTAGTTGCAAGATAATGATCTTTCTGAAACTTTTTGTGAAAAAAAGTTAATCAGAATCTTTATGAACCATAGAAAAATTGATTTTAATACATATTTTATGAAGAAAATTTTGTCAAATGTTTATACGGCAATTGCGGCCTAACTAAGACATCTAAAAGGGTGCAGTTTTTTTCAATAGCAAAGATAATGATCTTTTCAAAAAGTTTTGTAAAAGAAATGATCAAACCCTTTTATAAAGCATAAAAAAAGTGATTTTAATACATATCTTATGAAGAAAATTTTGTCGAATGTTTAAACGGCAATTGCAGCCTAACTAGGAAAGCTAGAAGGATGAGGTTTTTTTTTCTAATTGCAAGATCTTTTCAAAACGTTTTCTAAAAAAAGATTAATCAAACAGTTTTATAAACCATAGAAAAAGTGATTCTTATACATATTTTCTGAAGAAAATTTTGTCAAATGTTTATACTGAAACGTTCAAGAAATTACTTGCAAACGCAAGAGCCTTCTAGTATGCTGTTATCTATTTTCTAGAAGTTATAGCGAAAAGTGACGAACGATCGAGAAGGATTTCCGTATGTCTTTATATAGCGACGAGACAGATCGTAGGTCAGTTATTGCTGGAATGTGAATGCATGCAGTATTAAGAAGATTGTGCAAGTGAAGATAAATAAGTGATTAGCACGTGCGTCGTTTTAAATAAATAACAGTGTACACCGAATCGAGTGAACGTGACCTATAGTGTAAACAAACAATTGTGAAGCTACCCGAGGACGTTATCTTATCTCGTGTTAGTGATAGTATTATACAACGGTTATACATAAATTATAGTGTAAGTGTTTTTATTAAATATTATTAGATTTCATTAGTTCGGTTAATTTAAAAGTGTACATATTTCTAGATTAAGTAAACGTAGTTTTAGTCGTTTTAAATAAATTAGTTTTTAATAATAAATACGTAACAATACGGCAATTGCGGCCTAACTAAGACAGCTAAAAAGGTGCAGTTTTTTTAATAACAAAGATAATGATCTTTTCTAAAAGTTTTATAAAAAAATTAATAAAACCCTTTTATAAAGCATAAAAAAAGTGATTGTAATACATATCTAATGAAGAATTTTTTTTTAGTAGCAAGTTAATGACCTTTTCTAAAGGTTCTGTAAAAAATTTGATAAAAATTTCTTACAAAGCATATAAAAAGTGATTTTAATTAATGTTTTATGAAGAAATTTTTGTCAAACGTTTAAACGGAAATTGCGGCTAGAAGAGTGCATTTTTTTTAAATAGCAAGATAATGATTTTTTTCTAAAGGTTTTGTAAAAAACTTTAATGAAACAGTCTTATTAAGCATAAAAAAATGTTTTAAATGCAAAGTTTGTGAAGAAAATTTTGTCAATTGTTTAAACGGCTAGCTAAGACAGCAAAGAAGATGCAGTTTTTTTAATAGCAAGTTAGTGACTTTTTCTAAACGTTCTGTAAAAAAATTTGATAAAAATGCCGTATAAAGCATATAAAAAGTGATTTTATTGCATATTTTATGAAGAAATTTTTGTCAAATGTTTCAACGCCAATTGCGGCCTAACTAGGACGGTTATAAGGGTGCAGTTTTTCTTAATTGCAAGATATTGATCTTTTCTAAAAGCTTTGTAAAAAAATTTGACCAAAACAGCTTTATTAAGCATTAAATAAATGATTTTGATGCAAATTTTGTGAAGGAAATAATGTCAAATGTTTAGACGGCAATTGCGGCCTAACTAGGGCGGCTAAAAGGGTGCAGTTTTTTTTAATAGTAAGATAGTGACTTTTTCTAAAGGTTCTGTAAAAAAATTTAATAAAACAGCCTTATTAAGCATAAAAAAAGTGATTTTAATGCAAATTTTTTGAAGAAAATTTTGTCAAATGTTTAAACGGCAATTGCAGGCTAGCTAAGACAGCTAAAAGATTGCAGTTTTTTTAAAATAGCAAGTTAGTGACTTTTTTTAAACGTTCTGTAAGAAAATTTGATAAAACAGCTTTATTAAGCTTTAAAAAATGATTTTAATGCAAATTTTGTGAAGGAAATTGCGGCCTAACTAAGACAGCGAAGAGTGTGAAGTTATTTTAATAGCAAGATAATGATCTTTTCTAAACGTTTACCAAAAATTGGCAAAAAAAAATTTAGAAACGATAGAAAAAGTGATTTTAACGCAATTTTTTGAATAAAATTTTGTCAAATGTTTAAACGGCAATTGCTGACTAGTTAGCACAGCTAGTAAATTTAAAGTATTTTCGATTTTATAGTACGTTAATATATTTTTTTTAATTGAGTTGCTATTTGCTTTATAATATCTGAACTTAATAAGAATATTATAGAATTAATTTTTCAACTGGTGAAAAGTGGCTGAACTAAAGTTTTTACTGGTCCATTTAGATGGCAGCACACAAAACAAATTTTGAACTCGCTTAATGTTGCTTTTTCCTTTTTAAAGTAGAATTGTAGCTACTAAATATCATATTTATAACTGAGATATAGGTCTAATATTTAAATTTGCAACTGATGTTACAGAATATATAATTGAGTTTAATATTTACTGAAAATTTTTACGATTTTTAGTACGTTCTCTAATTTGCTATAGCTAAATTAATTGCGCCAATTATCGGGTTCTCTTACGATTTGTTTTTTTCTAATTACTTTAGTTTAATATTTGTCATAATTTATACTACCTGACTCTAAAAAAAATGATTATGTTTTATGGTAAAACCTTTATGTCTAAAATGATATTGTTTGACAAATGCCAATTTTTACGTAACATTAATATTGATTTCTTAATATTCTTACGTGAGCTAGACGCGTCCTAGCAACAATCTTATATTAAATCAATACGTTTTAAATAGCAAATAATTTTAAGCAATGGATTTTTCAAGTTCTGACATTGTCAAACTAGCTGAACTTTTAAAACCTCCAAAAAATAACTCCGATTCGGAAGACTCTGATTCGGAACAAATTAATAACGCAGGTAACATTTAACACGTTAGGTTTTGATTTGTAAATTGTTTTTCCTAGAACCGTTACCAACTGATGTGGGAAAGAAACCTAAGCCAAGCGTATACGCGAAACTTCCCCATAAAGATGAAACAAAAAAATACGACCCCATGAACCCGGAAAGCGAAGAGAAATTATATTTTAATGAAGAATCTGAAGTAATATCAGATTGGCGCAAAACACCTCAATGGGATATTTCCTACAAACAGAAAGTCACTGCGTCCGATGTATTTTTACAAGTATGGTTTAATGCATTTTAATTGGAGAATGCATTTATTTCCGTTTTAGATGGGAGCAAAGTCCCCAGCAACTGCAAGTTGCGAAGACATGATTTTAAAAATTCATTTGCCTGAAGAAGACCATCGAAATATTGATTTAAAAATAAAGGAAAGTTCTATTACACTCGTTTCGCCAAAATACAAACTTGACGCACCTCTACCGCATCCAGTTGATCCTCAGCGTGGCAATGCGCAATGGGACCAAGACGCCGAAAACCTCGTCGTTACATTAAGAATGAATCGAGAATTTGATTTTATTAATTTTTAATTTGAAAATGGTTCATGTTTTAATTTTATTTTTTTATTTTTATGCTTATTGGGATGTAATCAACCTATACGTAAAAAACTTTTTTTTATAATAAAAGCACAATTTTTTCTTTAAAAAACTTTGTAATAATTCTTATCTTAATAAAGACGTAAAACTGAGATAAGTTATACTTCAAAAACTTTCTAAAACTTTGTTTAGGTTTTCTTAATGTCTAGTTGCTTGTATTTTTGTTTCTGTGGTTTTTCATTAGTTTGTTATAGGTTTACTCAAATAAATATTGAACTTTTTTCTTAAGTAGTTTTCTACGACATGCTCTTTGTTGTAAATATTTTCTTTATTTATAAAACTTGTGTTTATTGTATAGTATAGATTTAGTATTGTTTCTATTGTTTAATTCAGTTTTATTACTTGAATTCTTGTTTTGTTTATTGCTATTTTTTATTTAATTTTATATTGTGAGAGAGGAGGTACAGGTAGCAAAAATAAGAGTGGAGACGGGAAAAAGGGCCATAAAATACGAGGAAAAACTGAGGGAAAAAACAGAATGCAAAATACTGCAAGAATGTTGGAAAGAGATAAAGGGAGGAAAAGTGAAGTACGGGCAGGAGGGCAAAGAAGAGTATTACAAAAGAAACGGGTACGCGAAAGAAGAAGTGGAGATATTAAGAGAAGAGGGAGTAGGGATAAGGGAAGAAATAATAAGGAGAGATAGAGACATCGAAAAACAAGAAAGATGGACAAAGAACAAAGAGGGCAGATATAATAAGAAATATAAAGATATCAAGAGATAGAATAAAAGTAACAAAAAGAAAAAAATGATAGCAAGGTTCAGATGTGGCAACGAGGAGTTAGGGAACAAATATTGGAAAGAAGAACTAGAAAAGATGTGCAGGCTATGTGGAGAAGAGATGGAGGACCTTAACCACATGAGACAGAAATGCAGGGAACTAAGAGAAGAGGTGATGAAAATAGAGGAAATCTTAGATGAAAACGGAAAAGGAGCGGAGTGGATGGAAGAAGTATGGAGAAGGAGGAAAAAGTTAAGGGGAGAGGAGGAATAAAAAAATTTATTAAAAAAAAAAAAGTAAATAGAATGTAAATGTAATTGTAAATGTAAATGTAAATATAGAATGTAGGTTGTAAACGTAGTATAGCACGAACTAATTTGTAAGCCAAAGGCAACAAATAAAGTTAAACTTATATATAGTATTCTTCTAATGTTTCGCAGATATCATGGAGAGCAGGCATTGCCAAACCTTCATACTTCTCATGAGAGTTTGTTAGATGTTTATATCCTACAAAGTTTCAGGCCAGAACTTGTCCGTTCGTTTTATCCTAAAAAATCTATGGTCTACGAATTTGCAATAATCGTCAATGTGCATTTTGTATTTTAGATCAAGCACGTCTTGAAGATATATATGACAAACTTTTGCATAAGTAAAGTGTCCACTCCCGTGAAAGAATGGAAGCATTTGTTGGACAATTTCTAAATGACTTATCCAGTCTCTTTCCCTTTCCGCTTGGATATATTGTTTTACCAAACTGAAATGTGAAAATATTAGATACCTTCAAGTTAGATTCCTGTTTTTGACGTCCTTTGCCGAGCTTAGTTTTATTTTATTTCCTGTCATGACGTCAAACCGTCAATGACTTAAACGCGTGCTTGTGATGAGGTTATAGTAAATCCTATAACATCGGCGTTAATGGAAATGGGGTTCTAATTTGAAAACGCGTTTCGTGTAGTTTATTAATCACAGGGTAAGCTTTTCCTATTAGTTTTTAGCTCTCTTTGGTAATTTCCTTCTTAATTTGATAGCACATCTAGGCACGTCCCGCCACGTTTTTGGCTGCATGTTTCGATGCATTATCGATGGATAAGGGGTTAATATTGACAAATACCTTCATAGGACAAGTATAATTTTGGAAGGCCTAGGTTAAAACTAAAAACGAAGTCTTGACAAGAATTTTTTTTCGAGATTCTACTCCTTATGCGTCAAGCAACTACAAAACCAACTTTCACTTAATGTGTGCAACAGCGTTCGATAATCGGGTTCTTAGGTGTAATTTCTTTTAGTATTAATTAACAATTTTGTAGATTTTTGCTTTCGTGAGTCATTGTGTTGACACGATTTGCTATTCAAATTTATTCCAGCCCGACTCAACGAGGAAAACGTTTTCTTTGAACAAGTAGGTACTGGCATGTGGGTAAGTTTTATTTAATTAATTTGTCGCTGTCAGAAAAGTCACTCACGGAATTTTGCTTGTTTTAACTTACGTAATTAAAATAGCTGTTTCAATGCCATTTAGGTATTTTTAGTAATTATTTTGTGTTATCGCATGCTGTGAACCATAGTTATTTGGCATGTAATTTTTCTTCGCTATCGTGTAAACTTATGTATCGTGTGTTGCCGATACTTCCGGCATTTATGAATTGAGAATGTACTACAAAATTTCTGAGACTCGTTAATAATCTACGTTATTAAATTAAAGTTGTTATACTTAGTTTATCTTTCCTTTATGGTAACATATTTTTCTTTTTGTTGTTTACACGCAAACCAGTGTAACAAGGATTATGAACGTGAAATTCGTTACAAGCTGGGACCTTCTGTCCTGATCCAAACAGAAGTTTTGCTTAGAAATATTTGGTGCCCTTTAACTCTTATTTATTTAAACCTCCCTTATCTCCGACTGTGTGAGTTGGCCGTGCAAGGTTTGTAAGACTTATAAACTTGTAACAAGTCTGACGCTCAGCAATTGAGAAATCGACACTTTGAAAAATTATTTTTGCGAGGGCCAATTGCACTAACAAATGTCCTCAAATGACACGTGCATAGGCGTGACCTGTTAGCATTTATTCCACCAACAATTGAGCGTATATTACGCTCAGCAGCTCTTTCAAGCCACTTCCTGTCATGATAAATTCTATGCAGCCTAGAAACGACATTATCAGATGGAATCCTCCTAATTTTACAAAAGCATTAGATAAATTTGAATCTTTACCCAGTGACGAAACTATATTGCGTGTTCCCATGTATACGGCTGATCAAACGTGACAAAAATAGTATTGAGATCCATTTTTCGAGATCGTTCAACAACTGTATTCAACACGGTGTCATAATTACTTGATGGCGAATTGACGTAGGGCAGGCAAATTATTTTAGATTGCTCAAATTCTTGTGTATTTGTTAAAGTTTCTATAAACTCTCGCCATCCAAGAATATAATTTATATCGTCAAATTTTCCGAACATCCAAAAAATATCGGATGGTGATGGCATCGGAACATTTACCTCGGAAGATTCTAAGCACGAAACCTTTGCAATAACAATATTTTTAATCCTCTTCCGTTGATGTTCTCAAGTGTTTCGATTGGCAATACACTTTTCTTTCCAATACTAGCAGCTGTTGGTATTTTTGTGACTTGTTTGATTACCTGACCATGAATAACAGCGCTGCAAGAGGTCACACATGCAATGGTGCTCATACAGTGAAACGTATGCAGTTCATCGATAATGCTGATATTAACATCGGCATTATCAAATACAAATGGACTTTTCTGGCGATATTTCGACCTTAGGTTGGAAAGTCGCTAATGCTTCTACTATTTGCGCTTCGTTATAAGAAGTACAAAATCCCAAGTTAGATGAAATATTTATTAAATGTTTGTAGCCGAATTTTCGGTAAAAAAATGTAGATACGCTGAGAAGATAAAAAAGATCGTGGTCTGGTCGCGGATATAATAAGGTGAGCGATAGAAGTACATTCTCATTCAAGATTTCCCGGCATACATTTTCTTCCTTTCATTATTATAGCTTTTAACAAAAACTCGAGTGCTGGAATGTCGCTGCTGTTTTCTTTGAAAAAATGATTGCTCGAGGGATATGCCGAAGTGTCGTAAATTTGTGACTGAATCTCTTGTTTTATAATTTCAGCAGCTGCTTTGACTACTCGAAGTTTTTCCTCGATGATTGTACCAATGTTCCGACAGAATTTTGTGTCCAGTGTCTCGAAAGCAAACAATGGGAACTTTCTTTTTATTTGTGGCTATAAATATGTCATCACTAAAGAGCGGGTGAGCTACCTATCGGGCGCGTCTTCAGGTGGTGGATAGGAGGGTAAATAGGATGTAACGGTACGCAGCTTCACCAGCTGACCCGGGACAACCCTGTTTACCTTGGCAGGTGTTAGAGTCGCGGCCTAAAATCCGTACGTACTCCAATACTACTGTCACGCGAACCAGCTTTCCCAGCTCAAGCTGTAGTGTCGTGGCAAGAGCCAACACTGGGATAACGATGCCTGTCGATGCTCTGCTGACCTTAATCAGCAAGCACGGCAGCTAAACCCAAAACCTCTTGCTGCTGTGAACATGTCTCACGAGCAAGCAGCTGGGGGTCTTGGCTTAATTGTCTGGAACAAGAGGAAACCACATCATCAAAAACCTAAATCTAAGGTAGAGAGGACCGGGCCGATAGATGCGTGACTGGATAGAAGACCAGTTGTCACTGGTTCCAATCTCGGAGCATCAGGCAAACCCCGTTGTATATATCTTTCCGTGCGAAATCGGGGCAAATTTTAAAAAAAGACGGGGACTCTGAACAGAACCCAAAAACAACGACTGACGCTGAGCGCGAACCCGAAAAGCCCAAAAAACTTTCGGGGGCGGCAAAGCGGAAGCTTAAAAAACAAGGAGAATCGGGAGCGCAAACAACCGGTTCCACTTCAATGGCAAAGAGAGACTCATGGAGAAGGTACTGTAAGGACGTAGAAAACAAACCTATAAGGTCTCGACTCCAAAAAGCTCTGAGCAAAGACCGCACTAGAAACATTGGAACTCGGACTTAGCGAGAAAAATAATCAATCCTGGAAACCTAGAATAGGGAATCAATACGTTTAAACCTTTTCAGTCTCCAGGAGCCGATGGAATTTATCCTATCATGCTGCAAAAAGGATTTGCTGCTCTTCGAAGCGCTGTATGCAAAATTCTAAGAGCCAGCTTAACACTTTTGCACATACCAAACAGCTCGCGGATTGTCAAGGTAGTATTTATACCAAAGCCAGGGAGATCGACGTATGCCCCGGCTATATCTTACAGACCGATCAGCTTAACTTCTTTTATCTGCGAAAATGCAATCCAATACAATGATATTGCATTGGGTGCTTTTCTAGATATTGAAGGAGCATTTGACAATACTACCTTCACCTCAATTGCAAGGGTAATGGAGAAAAAAGGAATTACACTTCTAGTCCGAAACTGGGTCAACTCAATGCTCAGGAATCGGAAGGTAACAGCTACTTTGAACGGTAGCACTGTGAAAGCCAAAGTGGCTGGCGGATGCCCACAAGGCGAGGTGCCATCACCCCTACTGTGGTGCCTTGTCATTGACGGCCTACTACAGAAACTAGAAGACGGCGGAGTGTTTGCTTTAGGTTACGCCGACGATCTTACCATTATCACAAACGGGAAGTTTGGGGCAACTGTATCGAACATAATGCAAAGTGCACTAAACACCGTCAAAAAATGGTGCAAGAAAGAGGGACTATCAGTGAACCCAACTAAGACGGCAATTGTTCCGTTTACCAAACGACGGAAAACGGATGACATAAAACTACCTACGATGTACGGAGTTACGCTCTCGATGACAAAAGAAATCAAATATCTGAGACTCACCCTTGTTCTTAGACTGACTTTCAATGCTCATATAGAAAAAGTCACAACGAAGGCCATCAGGGTTCTCAATACAACCAAACGGATGGTCGGGCACACATGGGCATTAAAACCCAATGGTTATATACTGTGGTAACAAGACGCATCATCGCATACGGCGGTATGGGGTAAGAAAATCAACCTGAAAAGCACAGCTGCAAAGCTAAGCAAAGTACAGAGATTGGCATGTTTACTGATAACAGGAGCGATGAGAACCACGCCTACAGCAGCCATGGAAGCACTACTTTCACTTCCACCATTACACCTCGTTGTAATGATGGAAGCAAGACAAGCAGCATACAGGCTGCAGATTAATGGACACGCGTCAATTACCGGGAAAAACAAACCGGGTATATACAACGTGCTGCGTGAAAAAACAATCTTAACTATGAGATCCGATTTCAGAAAAAATTATCACATTTTAAAGAAAAAAAAAGTGATAATTCCGTCACGAGACGAGTAGACAAACAACATTTACCCGGGTGCGGTTAAAGGAACTATCTCGTACACAGATGAGGCCAAAAATCGCAACGGTACCGGAACAGGAGTATATGGAGGCAAGCACCATGGGAAGCAATTTTCGCTGACTTTGGATAAATATGCATCCGCTTTTTAAGCTTAAGTTGCTGCTATTGACTGGTGTGTCAGGAACATTATCGACTCGAAATCATTCACAAATGGGTCGATATCGATCATGTCTGACAGCCAAGAAGCACTACTGGCGCTAAGATTACTAGTAATAAAATCCAAATGAATTATGGCATGCATAAACAGTCTGGAAATATTGGCAAATCGCCAAGCTGTACAGCTCATCTGGATACCAAAAGACCAGAATGTAAAGGGCAACCTAATGGCGGACGCACTAGCAAAAAAGTGCACAACAGGGACATATATCGGACCTGAACCCGTTTTCGAAATCGCATACGAGACCGGAAATGAAATAATTCGCAGCAAACCTGCAGCGGAGCATAAAAAACTATGAAAAAACTCCTTAGGGATGAGGCACACAAAACTCTTCCTTACAGAGCCACAATTAAACACTCAAACTGCACTATCAAGCATGAGTCAACAAAAATTAAGGAAACTCACGGGACTAATTACAGGGCACTGTGGCCTTAACAAACATATGAATAAAATGGGACTGCAAAGGAGCCCCTTATGCCGCGGATGCTTGGAAGACGACGAGACTCCGCAGCATCTGCTGTGCAAATGCGAAGCGTATCAAATGCAACGCACAACGATTCTCGGAAAACCAAAGCTAACCGATGATAAGTTGAAAAAAGCCCCTTGGAATAAACTTCTAGACTTCATTGACGAAACAGAACTGATAAAGGAGTAATAAATCAGAGGTGCACAAAAGGACCAAGGAGACCGCAGTGCAGGGGCGCTAGCTTTATAGAAGGAAAAAGTTCTTTTGACATCACAAGATGTTAGTGGAGCAAATTTTAATGTCGATGTTTTCGTTATTGTTAAAGATATTTTCTTGATGCTTGATGATCTCTCCTTTTTGAATTTCAGTCAGTTGTTTAAAGAGGTCAAAGGAAGAGTTTTTTGATGTGACGGAATCCAATTCTTGATTAATGTTTCTTCCTATAGTCCTTGGAGATGCTCTTACAATTGTTCTTATTCTTTCAAATGTAGCGAAAGATTCGGCCATTGCGGTTTTGCTTTTTTCTAGCTTCTTTAATTCGCCAAGAATGCCGGAAAAGTGTGTTTTTATAAAAACTACTCCTCTCTTAACAGCTTCGTCATTAAAAGCTTTTTGAGATTTAACAATTGCTGCAAAGGCCGTCTCGTCAAATAATTCAACCACCTGCAGTAAGACAATTCAATTAATATATAAGACAATGTCAGATTATAGTATGAACTGTACCTCTTTAATTTTTTCAAAATGTGTGGCATAAAAAATGCAAGCAGATAACCACGTTCCCCATCTTGTTATGATAGGTTCCGGTAGAAGTTTAACATCTAGAAGTTTTTCTTTATAGGCCTTTGCCCTTGATGGTGCTTTCACAAAAACCTGAAACAAGATCCAATAATCAAAAAGAGAATCTAATATGTTAGAGATTTTTACCTTTTTGGTGGCAGAAATTAACTTGTTTACTATTGCAAACTCGTCTCTAATAAATTTACACACCCTATATATTCCATGTGCTAGAGAACTTAAATGTTTTTCGGATTCGGATAAAATATTTCTAATGCCTGAGCGGATTTGATCATATAAGGTGCTACATCGGTTTTCTTTTTTTACGCCATTGGGATACAGAAGTCCTACAAACATAAAATTATATAATTGCAATTAATAGTTTGTATTATATTAATCAATCATTAAAAAAAAACTTACGTAATCAATCATCGAAAAAATTTGCAACTGTTTTTTGATTGGTCTGTGGAATTTTTTTGGATGCTAGAAAATGAGTTTTTCGTAGTTCTAGTTGAGACAATTTACCAACTACTAAATTTGCTATATATCGACTTCTGCAATCTAGAGCAAAAGTTGTTTTTGATGAGCCAGCTTTATTCTGTTGATCTTCTGTAACGTTTTTTAACAATGGTTGTTTCATAGTTTTTTAAATATTTTTTTAATGTAAACCACTACCCAAGTGGTGTTTTACATGGTACTTTTTAGTAGCACCCATCTAAAATAATACATATACTAGTAATTAAAAGCATTTAAATTAAGATAATACAAACTTACTGATTTTGAACAAACTTGACAAAAAAGGTTTTCTCCGTCGGTTGTTAAACTATTGTCCAATTTACTACACTTGTAATAATTATCAAATTTTGGGTTGTTTATTAGGTGGCATTTTTTAAAACTTACTCACAGCACAACAGCAATAGACTATCACAGTGTGACAATATAACAGGTATTTATAACAAACAAAAAATATTTTAGTCATGTGTTTTAGTCATTAAAGGAATCCCACCGGACAGAATTAAAATTATCTATATTTGTTTGCTTTACTTAGGTACTGAATAGACCTATAAAATATGATTCATTCCGAAATCCTTCCGGTTTTGTAAATAGTGTTCTGTTAAGCTTGTCATTGTACATAATCCTAGTATAAATTCTTACAATAGTTCTTCTCTATAAGCGGCTTTTGCATTTAATGTTTTCTGGAAACCATTCTGTAATGCGTTATTGTCATCTACCTATTAAAACACTGTTTACACAAACTTTTCAAAATTTATATGTAAAAAGGCAATATAAAATAATACTCTTTAAAAAGGGAAAAAAGACAAACAGTTACACAAAAAGGCAAAATAGGCAGGCTCTAGGTATTTGCCTGACTTTCCGCTCCACTATATTTTTCCTGAAGTTTTCTTTTTATTGCTTGTTGAACAAGAACTAATCTCCGACACGGCTCATCAAATCAGGTAATGAAAATTGCTGTTTTCAATGATTATCTCCATCGCTGAAGTGACATCATCTACGAGCCTTCTTTCCTGTTGATGGTTTTTAAAAGTTTACGTAATATCTCTCGTGGTATATAGCTTCAACAGCTACTACATCAGAAACATCTTCTATTCGCTGTTTTACTTCGCGATTCCACTTGTCCTCCCTTTGTATAGCCTTACCCAAAACATTATCCTTTATGAATAAACCTTGAACGTGAATTAGAGCACCTTTTTTCCAAGATGGCAGGTCACAGATTGAGTTCAGAATTTTCAGTATGTTGAAAAGTATGTCATAATAAACATCTCTACCAAATTGCAGAAGTTTAGAGGTTATTTTTGCTATTTCAAAATCAAAATCAAAATTAGTTCTAATTTGACTGGACTAAATAAAAAATTCTTCAAGTCTTAAACATTATCAAAAGATATAAAAATTTCATGTAGTTCTGAATTTTAGTTATAACGTTTTAAATTAAATCAATTTGTTTACAAACAGAAAACCAGTAAAATGCAGAATAAAACATTTAAGTTACACTTAGACATTTTCGAAAAAATCTAGATGGAAATTATATTTAGTTTATGCACGACGAGGTTTCGTAACACAACAAGCACAAAATAAAGAGAAAACAATCTGACATTTAAAGCTCAACGTCGGTATTGTTTTATAATAAAATGAACAGATGCATCAATCACGTCTTCGATTGATTTCAATATTATTTATAAGTCAATTAATGAAAATTGTTTAAACAATACACGACCTATATAGAACACGTGTATCTATCAGAAAGAATATCTTTATAATGCCGGAATTGCCAATTTTATTCAATTGTTTAAACTAAGTGGAATGTCGAAAGGCTCTTCTAAATTTAGTACTATGAGTTAACGGCATTTTTTAGCTTAAATCAAAATAAATTAATTGAGAGATTTAATTATTTGAACGATCAACGCTGATACATATTACTAATGTCGTGCATTTTAGTGTGTGCGATGGTTTAGTGCAGATTTGTCAGTCTTACTCCAAGTGGGGCCTTGTTAACGTCTAGTGGAATAACGATTATTTAAACAATAAAAACGTAAGATACAATTACAACTTATTGTGCATATAATTTTGTTTCTAATTAATTGTGGGCGGGTTGTCTTTCGCGTAGTTTAGTGTAATCAATAAAATCGTTTTGCTTTAAGAAATTCTGGTTTTAGAATGTTGTTGGGATCAAAAGTATTGTTTTTGGTAATGACTTTGACCACTCTGGTCGATGAATCTTTGGAACTGTGGAGGAGTGACCGACGTAAGTGTTGATTAGAAAATTACCGAACGAATTAATTTGTTGTTTTTAGAGCCACGGATAATGGGAGATAGAATACCTCACAGCGCTTTATTGCCGAATAGTAGGCCATTGGAACGCAAGATTGTCCTTTATCACAATTACTTCCGAACCAAAGTGATTCCAAGAGCTGCAAACATGTTGAGGATGGTGCGTCTTGATCCTCGCTGCTTAATTTCGTAAAGTAGGTCTTACCTACTCACTTAGGTTTTCATTACCATTTTTTGATTTTTTTTAAACGCGGAAACAAGGCGTCTGAAAAATAATTATTTTTTTATGGCATAGCGCAAGTCGATAAAAATGTTTTGACGCGACGATAAAAAAAAGTTAATTCGAACATGTGTTTTAATATATGTTTTGAAAAAAGTTCATAAACTTTGCTTGAAATTCTATTGACCTTCATCGCGTCAATGGATATGAACTGAACTTATCATGTTTTTAAATGATACGTAATCAATTATAAATATTTATGATAGTTTTTAAACAATGTGATTGCTTAATGATTCAGTTTAAATTTGCAACATGTTCAGAGACTAGCGGACAATTTCATTAAAAATGAGTTACTTAACAAAAGGTTTTGTTTCTATTCATTTTTACACATTCAATTTTCATGGTATCCTTTTAGGTTTAAAAAACAAATTTTTAATAAAGCACTTTCCAAATTTTATTCGCTATTCTATTTAACTAAGAATAACCATAAAATATAATGTTTATTAGTTTTCAGACATATTGAACAACTTGTTCAGACAAAATTGACCCTATAAGACAATTAGGAGAAATAAAAAAAAATGTTTACTAAAAAAATTTAAAAAACTGGTCATCTTTACCAAAATATATAAAAGAATAAAAACCTTAGTATTGGTTTATAATAATAAAAATAAAAAACAGCATAAAACGCATCTTTTCGGGCTGCTTCATTGTATGGTAGCCCTTCCATGTTTGTGCATTTAAGGTGATACCATTTGGGGTACTCATCACATCCGATATCCTTCTCTTCATCTTCTTCAATGTCGCTAGCAAGGTCTTCCAAACAGCGTACATCGTACTTTTTTTTCATTATTATTTTTACTGTAACGTTTATTATAAACTAACTAATTTATTTATACTAAAAATATGTACACGTTTATTAGTCGGCGAATAACTTCACACTCTTGTGTAACACGTATTGTTTACGTTAAAGTCACGTACCAGGCTATTTATCTCACACGCGTATATCACTTATTTATTTAAACTTGAGTATTCTTCTTAACACTGCCGTCTTCGAATTACGGGAAATAACTGACCTCTGATTTGTTTGTGCCGCATTTATACATTTTGGAAATCCTTCTCGAATGTTCCATATCTTTCGGTATACGTTCTAAAAATGTACAAAAACCTCGCGAAAGCTCTCGAAGTTGAGAATAACTTCTCGAACGTTTCACTGCTCCCTTCTTAGGACTGTTCTGTCCTAGAACAGGAGACTGGATGCAACACCGGTAGAAAGGATCATAGCGATAACGGCAGCGTCCTCCATTTCGGCAACTTCCTTGACCATAAAAGTAACAGTTAATGAATTTTTCCTGATCGGATAATCTTTTTGGTTGGTAACTACAGACCAACGCCTGTTCCTTGGAAGACGACCTCTAACATGTTTTGAACTGACCTCCAATTCAGTTGATCTAAACCACAACCAAGCTTGGGTGCTGCCAATTTCTTAACATGGTGGAACTCCATTTCTTTCTTGAGAAACTTGTTTTTAAATACGACTGCAACCCCTTTGGACATGTCAAGATCCTCGTTCACGCAATATGTGATGGCATAATCTTGTGTTTGGAAGAGGTCTTGTTGTTTCTCGGTGGTAACTCTGAACCTAGCTTTTCCAGAACCTCTGTAAAAGCTTATAAACTTCTCGAACTTTATTCCTTTGATTTGATTCTTGATTCTGCTGCTTATTAGTCTGGTTCGGACGTGAATTTTTTGTGTATTGTAATTATTGCCAGCAAACGGGACTAGACGATCGACGGTGGTTTTCGGATGCGATATATGACGTGATTAATACGCTGCACGACTTCATAGGGGCCTTCCCAATGCCTTTGCAGCTTCGGCGATAAACCACGTCTTCTTTGGGGATTACACAATCACACCATGTCACCAGGTCAAAACCCACCATTTTGTGTATTGACGTCATATCTAGTCTTCATTCTGTCGCAAGCAATTTGTGTGTTTTTACAGATCTCTTCATGTACTTCGTCTAGCCTCTTGGTTAGCTTGTTAACGTAGTCTTCTGCAGCAACTTTTTCTTTTGGTCTTTGTCCAAATTGGAGGTCGCATGACAGTCGTATTTCGCGACCGAGCATCAGACAGGATGGTGTTTGTCTTGTGCTTTCGTGAATGGATGATCGGTATCCCATTAGGAAAAGGTGCAAATACTGATCCCAGTCTCTTTGGTGTTTGGACACTACTTTGGGTAAGTATTTTTCCATTGTCCGATTCATCCGCTCAACTATGCCGTCAGATTGAGGATGGAGAGGCGCCGTCCTAGTTTTCTTAATTCCAAACAGTCGGCAAACTTCTTGAAACAGCCCACACTCAAACTTTCGGCCTTGATCGGAGTGTAATTTCAACGGAACTCCAAACCGGCAAAAAAACTCTTTTACTAATACGTCTGCGACTGTAGCTGCTTCTTGATTGGGTATGGCCTAAGCCTCCGTCCATTTCGTGAAATAATCCATCGCCACTAGGATGTATTTATTTCCCGAATCGGATTCTGGGAACGGCTCTGTGATGTCAACCGCTACTCTTTCCAAAGGGCTTTCTACGTTGTATTGCTTCATGGTTGCTTTGCGCTTTCCCGCTGGACCATTTCTTAATGCGCAGACCGTTTTTTCATGATGTCCTCTTTGCAGTTCACCCAGTAGAATCGTTCTCGAACTTTCCCCAATGTCTTCTTGATGCCAAAGTGTCCTTCTGATGTACCATCGTGGAGATGCTTTAACACTTCTGACACCCGGCTGTTTGGCACTACCAACCATAGTCTGTTTCCCGTGCCCCCGACACTTTATAAGGTTTGCTTAAGAAGACCGTCTTCTACTATCAAAGCGTCCCACTGCGTCCAGTATGCTTTGATGTTTCTGCCCAAAGCGCTCACCTCCTCCCAGGTTGGTCGTCGACCGTTTTACGAAACTGCAGCAGCCATTTTAAAGCGGCGTAGTCTGTTCTCAGTAAAAATGTTCGTCTATACAAATATTTGTAGAAATGTTCGATGGACTTGACGATTGCTAACAACTCCCTCCTAGTCACGCAATAATTTCTTTCTGACCTGGACAAAACCTTACTAAAATACGAATAACTTTTTCTTGTCCATCTAGAACCAGCAAAAGGACCGCGCCTATGGCCAGATTGCTTGTGTCGGTATCCAAAACAAATTTTCCTTTTTCTTTTAGATAACTTAAAATCGGCAAAGTGACTAGAGCTTGTTTTATTTGATGGAAATCATTTTTACAGTCTTCATTCCATCTAAATTCTGCTCGTTCTTCTGTTAAGTTCGTCAAAGGTTTGGCAATATTGGCAAATCCAGGTACAAATCGTCTGTAATAGGTGTACAACCCAAGGAAATTTCGGACCTGTTGTTTGTCAATTGGTCTTGGCCATGCTTGCACTGCTCGGATTTTGTCTAAGTCAGCCTTTACTCCATCTCTAGATATGACCTGGCCAATGTATTGTACTTCTTTCTTAAATACGTGACACTTCTTTGAACTCAGTTTCAGATTAGCTTCACGTAGTCGCTGAAACACTTCTTCCAAGTTGTTCAAGTGTTTTTCAAACGACCTTTTAACCACGGTCACGTCGTCCAGGTAAACCAAGCACGTCTTCAAAGACAATCCGCGCAAGATGGTCTCCATCAAACGCTCGAACGTTGCAGAAGCGTTACACAGTGAACTGGCACAAACCAGTTCCAATCGTAAAAACTGTTTTTTCACGATCCTTAGGTTCTAATTCTACCTGCCAGTAACCACTCTTTAAATCTAACGTAGAAAACCACTGGTATCTTAACAGGTTGTTTAACGTATCGTCAATTCTAGGTAAAGAGTTGCTGTCCTTTTTGGTCACGTCGTTTAGCTGTCTGTAGTCTACGCAAAACCTAGTTGATCCATCCTTCTTCTTTACGAGTACCACTGGAGATGCCTATGGGCTACTTAAAGGTTCAATCACTCTTTCTCTCTACATATTTCCAATTATTTGTTTGGCTTCTTCTCTTTTCGCCAAAAGACGTCTGCGTGGATGTTGCCGTATCGGCCGAGCGTCTCCGGTATTAATTTTATGTTTCACCACGTTAGTTCTTCCTTTGGAACCACTCTCCAGCGCGAACACATCTTGATAATCTTGAATCAACACTTTAACTTTAGCCAGCTGGTCTTGGCTGAGGTTTTGGCATTTGGTGGTAAGAATGTCCAATAGATGTTGTTGACACTTCTTCGACGACGTATCTTCGTTAGACTTCACGGATCTCACAATTTGAGATACTGGCGTGCATTGGCCTACCACTGTCTTCTTTTTCAATGTTACAGGATCTCAATTGATGTTTAAGATCCTTACTGGCATCGTGTTTTTTACTCGTACTAAAGTTCTGCCAACGAGTAGTCCTTTTTAAATTAAACCGCCCTCCATTGGTTCAATCGCGCGTATGTAGCCGTTCCGGAGATTCTCATCCAGGCGTGCCATCACCACACTTTCTTCCTTCTCTGACGAATGAAAAGGAATTTCTTCATTGTCGATCTTCAGGACAGTGTTCTTCATATCTAATTGGAACCCATACTTCTTTATCACGTCCATTTCCAAGATAGCTTCTTTCGTGATGTCGGCTACGAGTACTTGATGGTTGAGTACTTCATTTCCCAAACCAATGGTTACTTTGACTTGTCCGTGAGTAGGTATTTCTCGCCCGTCGCCGTTCGAAATCGTACTGTTACTGGTGATGTCTTCTCGTTTTCGAATAACATGTCAGGACGAATGATGGTCTTCGTCACTCCAGTGTCAATCAGTAACTGAACACTTCTTCCATTGATCTTGCCATCGAGATAAATGCTATGCAATTGCTCCCCAGAGGACGTCATTTGAATGTTAATCTCCGAGGCATGGCTCGTTGAAGTCGACTTTCGCCCCATTTGGTCGACCGGTTCTAGTTGTCCAGACGCTCTTTGGTCTTCTTTTGGGCTTAGTACAACGTCGTCGTACGTGGCCCACTTCTCCGCGGTTCCAACACGTCACTTGTCTTCCTCGAGCTACTTGTTTCTGAAATAAACGTCGCACTATGTCTTCAATGCTTTTTTCTGTGTGCGAGGGTATTTCTGCAGCACAACGGAGCTTATAGCTGCTTTGAAGCGACGCTGCTTTCGCCGCTACGAACTCCAAAGCATGAGTTAAAGCGTCTGCTGCGTTTCGTTGTCTCGGAGGCCGTCGACAAAGGTTTGAATAGCCAACTGCTTCAAGCAGGTATCTGGCGCTGTAGGATACGCAAGCCGTGTTAGTCTGGCGATGTCAACCTCAAACTCTTGAAGACTTTCAGCAGCTATTTAAACCCGACTTTTAATTTAAGCCTGGTACACTTGTTGAAGATGAGCATCTCCATATCTCATTTCTAAACGTGAAATTAAAAGTATGTAATTTTCTTGTAGGTGGTCAGGAACAGTTTGCAAGATTCCAAGAGCTTCTTCACGTAAGAACACAACATCGTTTTCTGCTTGTTGCTCCAACCATTGGTTGTAGCTGCGGCTTCAAACTGCTTGTAGTACGTTGACCATGGAACTTTACCATCAAAATTTAGAGGTATAACTTTAAACTTGTAAGTGGTATCTTTCCGATGGTCCATCATTAAATCTTCACTCGTGAGACTTCCTTCACCGTGACAATTCATTTGGTTCATTCTTTCTTCAAGCAGTTGTATTCTTTCTCTCAATTTTTTCTATAGTTTTTGTTCTAATTTGTCTTCTACTTCTTCAATTTTGTCATTCACAGATTCGCAAATTTCTTCTTTTAAATTTAACATATCTGCTTGAGTTTCTTCTTGAACAATTTTTATTTAATTTTCTATGCTCGTTTGTATTTCTTCTTTTAAACTTCTAGAATTTTCCATCAATTTTTCTTCCATTTTCTGCGAATTTTCGTAAAACTTCTTCCATTTTCCTAAAATTTTCGCCCATTTTTCTATTTTCTTCCATATTTTTATTCATCACTTCGAGAATTTCAAATATTTTTAAATCCATTTTAACTGCTTGCAAACGCGTCACCGGCATAAATTATATAAAAAGTTTAAATACACTACATTAACGAACTCAAATAGCTATGATTACACTTTATAAACAAACACGCCTGTCGCGAACTAAACATTTATTTACGGACTCAACGTTTTTATTATGGAAACGATATTTAATTACTTAATTATATTTACACTAAAATCGCGAGCTAAACAATTGTTTATTTATTCGATTCGATGCCGCGAACCTGTCACCAATGTAACGTTTATTATAAACCAATTAATTTATTTATGTTAAAAATATGTACACGTTTATTATTATTAACCGAACTAATTAAATCTAAGGATGTTTAATAAAAACATTTACACTAATATATATATTGCGCTATCACGGACACGAAGATAAGATAAAGTCCGCCGATGACTTCACAAACCTGTTTAACACTTATTGTTTACGTTAAAGTCACGTACCAGGTTATTTATCTCACACGCGTTAATCACTTATTTATTTAAACTTGAGTAATCTTCTTAACACTGCCGTCTTCGAATTATCGGAAATAACTGACCTCTGATTTGTTTGTGCCGCATTTATACATTTTGGAAATCCTTCTCGAATGTTTCATATCTTTCGGTATACGTTCTGGAAATTTACAAAAACTTCTCCAACGTTTCATTACGTTCTGTTTTAGAATCATTACTTTTCTTACTTGCTTCTTTGGTAATAGATTTTTTCTTTTTCTTTAATTTTTCTTGCTTCTGGATCTTTATCTGTTCTCTTATTTTTTTTTTACTTTTAACCATTTCCATTTTTTCCCTTTTTTCTGCACCTTTCTGGTTATAATAAGATCGCCATGCTTCCGATGAAATGGCAGTTGGTAACTTTAGTTTTATACGAGATGCTTAATTTTTCTCTTCTTGCTTGATCCTTCTAGGGTTTCGAGTGAGTAGGTCGATCCTACGCTCGGCGTCGTGTCAGTATATGTAGGGCTATAGCTTTGGCCCTCGCTAAAGCTTCTTTGATGTTTGGGCGGTGTCCTTACAATAGACTCCCGTTTTTTAAAAGAGCCTGGAATTACTTTCTGCGATTGCGTCGTTGTTGAGCCAGTAGCTATATCTTGCGCCTTGGCCTGGTCCTCCGCCGGAAACACTGAGTCTTGTTAACACAATCGTAATAATAGTGAACGAATAAGATTCTTGTAGTTCTTTTGTTAGTTTTTTCATTTTTGCTGTAATTATAATTTATTATTGTAGTTCGTAAGTTTTAATTATATTGACTGCTTAATAATGTTTTTGACTGTGATACTTTTATAATTAAATTATAATTACTATTTAATACAGGTGGCCTGATGAAGTTAGCACAATAGCTAACGAAACGTAGTTAGAATAATCACTTAGTTCTATTTCAGACTGGTACCTATTCTCCACATTGAAGGATCTATTTTAATATAGAAACAACATTAAAAAATCACTTGTAACCTTTGGTTTTTGGCTGTCTTTTTTGGAGTCGACCAGCGACCGAAAAGTAATCCTCGAAAATCCAAAGTGCAATTGGTTGATTGACGCTTCCATTTTTTCCGAGGACCCCTTGTCCATAAACATAACGTATTGGGTCTTTTAGAATCTGGTTTAGCGTTACCCACCCGGCACGTTTCGGTACTGATGTTGTTCTGCACCGATACTCTTTTTACTAGAGTGGCCGGTTCCAGTGCTGTTCCCGGGACTCAAATGATAACCTTCTTGGGTGCAGGAAGGTCTAATCTCTAGTTCCCTATTCTCCTCCGGTGGGTTCTTATTATTTGACGTGGCGACTAGCCACTCTCTGGTTGCTTCGTCTGTGCACGTTATTTTCAAGAATCCCTCTTTATGGGTACATTCCTAAAAACCCGGAGAAGCTTGTTCCTTCTCCAAATCGTCAATCCATCTGAGTATCGAGGTTTTTATGACCGCGGATACTTTAGGAGTGATGGCGTTTTCAGGGAACCTTTTTGGTATAATTGCAAGAGCAATTCCCATCAGAGTGTCCTTGAATGTATTTTTTTGGGTTCCTTCGACCTCTCGACTTCGCTATATCTATATCTATCGGCTTGGTGCTCCCCACCTTAGATTTAGGTTTTTGATGAGGTTGTCTTCTCTTGGTCCAGACAATTAAGCCAAGACCCCCCAACACTGGTTGCCCGTGAGACATGTTCACAGCAGCAAGAAGTTTAGGTTTAACTGCCGTGCCTGCCGATCAAAGTCAGCACAGCAGCGACAGGCATCGTTATCCCAGTATTGACTTTTGCCACAACACTATAGCTTGAGCTGGGAGAGCGGGTTCGCGTGACAGTAGTATTGGAGTACGTACGGATTTTAGACGGCGACTCCAACACCTGCCAAAGTAAACAGGGTTGACCCAGCTGAGCTAGTGAAGCTGCGTACCGTTACGTCCTATCTACCCTTCTATTCACCACTTGGAGACGCGCCCGGTAGATAGGTCAACCCACAGGTTGAACTTAATTTTGTTAATTTCGTTGGTGTAATCTATACTTTATATTAAGTGTTTTTTTCGCAGTTTAGTATTGTAACAGTTTTGCAAAAAGTAAAAACTAAAACTAAACAAATTTGTACTACTAACATTGACATTTAAACTATTTACGTTGGTACGTTTTTCATAATTGCATAAAGCTAAAACAAACTACTCGACATATTATAAATATTTAGTTATTTTTTATGAAACATAAAATAAATTTGTCACACGTTACGTTTTTTTTTATAGCTCATAAATATTTTTATTGGCAATTTCTTTCTTATAGAATTCTTTAGAAAGAAAATATTGTTTGGATTATTATCTTTAATGGCGCTACTATAAAAATGAGACGACATATGGGTTGTGTTTTTGTTATTTTAATGCTACAGTGACTTTTTATACAAATTGTTTATTGTTTTTTTTGTGTTTTAAATGTGTACAGTATATTCGAACAAAAAAATATTGTGATTATTTGATTTTTATCAGCTCATTTGCATACATTTTATTGTTTGTTTTGAGATTTCTATAGCAAAGAAAACTACTACGTCTAAAATAGAAAACTTATTAAATTAACGTTATGATAAAGAGTTTCAACTTTAAATGTTTTAATATGCATATTTAAATATCTAGATGCTTCTATTTTAGTTATAGTTAGTTAAACCATTCTTTATAATAGAGTTTAATTATTCATACATTTCTGACTACTTCAGATTTTTTTTAATCAACGTAACGTATAGAGAACTATGAAGTTGTTAATTGGTAACTGGGTTCTACAACCGCAAATTTAAATATCTCGAATGAAACTTAGCATAACTCGTAAAAACATTTGTCACTATAATTGCAGAGATCTGTGAACAACGCTTTCATATATTTACGACTTGTCAGCACTAGGAATACTCTGCTCTAATTTGTCATAATTATGCTAAATATAATCAAATACTTTTTGAAACTATTGTTTCAAGATTGTTTTGTTTAACGATTTAGTTAACGTTTATTCAAATCTTGCCATAAAATAAATTATGCCGTTTTAACTAACGTTAAATAATTTTAATTAACCGAAATAATTTAACCTTACGAAATTGACGTAATAGTTGAAAATAATGTTAATTTAACATATGCTTAAAATCACTACATTAATTTTTTTTTAAAACTTCAGAAAGATTTACAAAATTAGTAACTGCATATTGATTCAGTAATTTAAATGTAATGAATGTGAATTTTATTTCATATAAACATTCTTTCAGAAATGGAACAATGAAGCTGCTAGATCAGCTCAACGATGGGCCGAATCTTGTATGCTGCTAACCCACGATAATGCAACGGGAAGATTTGTTGACGATTACGGCTCTTGTGGCCAAAACATATTTGTATCGTCTCATCAAGTGCCATGGCAAGTATTTGATCGTAGTTAAGATTTTAATTTAGTTGCGTGTTTGAACTTTGGTGATTAAGTTCATCAAGTAAGTTTTTGATTCATTATTTAATAAGACGACAATTTGCATACATTTAAATTTTTTATAATTTTTTTTCTTAATCGACACAGCAATAACTTATTTAAACCAAAGATGTTTACCCCTACATTGTTTATAATATACTGCATAGTTAACTAATAATTTTTTAAATTGTAAATTGGTGTAGAGATAGAAATGTTAAAAAGCTGATTTTATACCCGCATAATTCAAATAAGTTTTGAATATGCCGTTGGCAAAAACCACAACGTAAGGTTTGTAAGTTAAACAATCCAAAATGTGACAATGCCACCAGAGCGGATTACTGGAAGCTGCTTAGTTTTTTTGGGACTGCTCAGCAATAAAAGAACGCTCTAATGTACTTCCACAAATGCATTGACAGATCTATAGCCTTATATTAATAAATTATGTCAGTAACATAAACAAAATATGATGGCAGAGCTATCCCATAGTGTAAATTTGTAAGATAATAATTTGTTACGACAATTTAATTGCTGGCGGCTAGCTCGATATGTTTCGGCAAACGGGTCGCAAGTCTCGGTGTACTAGTCATACAATACAATTACGATTACAAACTAATAATGGAAGACATATTCAACACTGAAACAAAACCAAATGACCAAACACATTATAACAACGAATATATTTATTTTTAACAACGAACGAAAGAGAAGTTAAAAGATACGCGAGGCAAAATTACATAGATAGTAACAATTAAAAGTTGATAAATATTATAGACCGTAATTGTTGGTACAAGCCTTGGAGAGTAAGCGACACCCCATACATAAAGTTATCCTAGTACAGTATGACAATTTAAGTGAATAGATAATCGAAGAATTAAACTTTGATTCGATGAATTTGCAACCAAAAGCAAATCGCACTTCAACCGTAATTACACAAACAAACTTACGTTCGTTAGTCGTGATAGCATATATACCTACGTCGCATGTACTTTACGTTCGACAAATACACGAATTAATAGAAATTGTACTTACGATTGTCCAGACATGCTAATGGCTATCGACTAAAAGTGTCAAGAAGGAAGCAATTAGATGCAAGATGATATCTGTGTAGACCGAGTCTCATTTAACCCAAATTTTTGATTGAAAGATTTTTGACCTGAGAAAGTACAGAAATTTTTTTGTTTTTTGATGTATAATGAATGTGTAAAATAATAGGCAAGAAGAATGGATCCTAATAAAAAGGTAAAAACCTTTTATAGAATAAAGATGGAGTCATATACAGCAGCAATGTCTCGAGATGGAGTTAAAAGTACTACCTGATCAAATTTGACTCGCACTGATCCATTTAAACCGCGCGCGTAAACCGAATCAGTAAAAATGTTTTTCTTGGTTGGTACAACCTTCTTTGGCATTTGTGTAAAATTTGAGCGGTTCCATTAGTGTGGGTGGGTTTAGCAGTCTTTTGTTTAGGGTGCAAAAAGTTTGACTGGCAATTGAAGAACGAGTAATTTTGTGTTTTCAATGGAAGTACGGCTACAGAGTGAATGAAAAAAAGTGTTTTGGGGAATCTACTCTACTAAGAATGCAAGTATTTGAGCGGCATAAAGCATTCAATGAAGGTCGTAAGGTCGTAGAAAATTTGTTTCATGCGAGTTGTCCATCCACTTCTGTTAAGAAGAAGAAAGGCCTGAATTTTGAGCAAAAAGAACACATAGAGTAGAGATTGCAAAAAAGACGCTCGCTAACGTAGCTGATGATCCTACATTCCTCAAACGCATTCTAGTGAATAAAATGATCCGAAACCGAAAAAGCCACGTCAAAGCGGATTGAATATCAAACTCATCGTTTTCTTTAATTACCGTGGTGCAGTTCACCATGAATTTGTTCCAGAGGGTCAAACGGTCGATAAGAAATTTTGTTGCAGCATACGATAATGTAGGGTGGATTGGATCTTGTTCTTCGGCGGTTCATACATCGTGCACATTCTTTCTCTTAAATAGAGAGATTGATTTTTTGCCTGCAAAGTTGCAGGTACATAACTTCGTTGTGTTGTCTCGACCGAAACCACTAGTAGTGCGTGTTTGTTTTTGAAAAATCTGCACAAAAGCTAGTGTCATCAAGATTTTTAAATATGCTCATGTTTTTAAAAGAATGTCTAACTCTAAGAGAGTAATTTTGATCAAATCCAAATATTTACTTAGCACTTTTTTGGTGAGTTTTAAATATTGTGTTTGCGTCTAAAATTTAAGAAGCAGTGTTTGATAACTGTTAATTAAACCTACAAACCGTTTGCTTTAACAAACGCTCTGACCTTTTCTAGAATTTTCTGTGTTGATAGGCCAAAACTTCAATTTTCCATAGATCATAGGCATTCTTCATGTACTTCTTTGCCTCGTCTGCCTTTATTATGATTACATAAATTTAAAAGAAAACCGAGTACACCAAAACATAATTATGACAATAAAAAATCTTAATACTGACAACGTGGCTAAACTTAGCGTCAACAACAACTGTACTGAAGAAATTCCAATAAATGCAGGCATTCGGCAAGGAGTTTAAGTTCTTTACTGTTCAACATCATTATGGATTGAATTATATCTAAAATCACACTATTAAATCGAGGCTACAGATTAAGTAAAGGAAGCATAAACATCTTATGCTTCGCGGATGATGCCGCCTTGATAGCAGAAAACGAAGGTGACCTGCAACGGCTGGCACATGTATTTTACTTAGAGGCTTCCCAATTTAATTTAACATGAAAATTTTTACTGCAAAAACGAAAGCGCTGGTAATATCTAGGGAGCCGAAACGTTGCAAGCTGGTAATTGGAAATCAAATAATAAAACAAGTCAACACAACAGATAACGTATGGAAAAACAAATACATGAACTTACAGAGCAAGGTCCGCATATATAAGACCTGCGTGAGACCTATCATGACATATGCTGTAGAGACACGCGCAGACAACTCTAGAACCAAACAAATACTTAGTGCTGCATAGATGAAAACGCTAAGGAGCATGACAGGCGTCACGATAAGAGATCGAATTAGGAATTCTGCGATTCGGAAAAAACGACGAAGGTCGTGAAACGACCATATCAATAGAATGGAGGAGTCACAAATTGTAAAAATCACTAGGGATGGTAAGGTGGATAGCAGGCGTACTCCAGGAAGCCCTTATAAGAGGTGGAGAGAAGCATGGCAGTCAAATTCCCAGGACTTGCAGGATAAGCCGGAGAACACAAGCCAGTAGGCTTAACGTAAGAGGAAAAAGAAGAAGACACAAACTTGATCTTGGGATTTTATGTAACTGGCTGGCTCGTTTAATGCTAAGAGTTCAATACATTATTCACTAAAACAAAAAAAATCATTCTTGTGTTATAAACTAATATGGGCAAGAGCATCACTTGATGTACACACTTAGGGGAATCTAGGACAAAACGGGGTACCTAACTTTAAGGGCCTGATTTTTTTTATAAAACGAATTAATTTAACTGTGTCATTTTGAATTTAGCTAGCTAAATATATTACCTTTAGACTTTAAACAACTAAATAACCAACTTAAAATTTGTACGTAGTTTTTTTTATACATTTTTAAAAAATCAGGTCTAACCCCGTTTTGCCCAAAATGGAAATTGTATCTGGGGTAAAATGGGTTTAGTATATGAGATACGTGTAGGTGAACGAAAATAATGTATTAATAGAAAAACTCTTAGTTAGGTACATATATGATATACAAAGTTAGTTAGGAACAAAATTCACATCGGAACGCAACCTTATCGTCATCGCTGTCGATCTCGGTGCAGGAATTATGAGCCCATTCGTGCCAAAGACAACATGAAATCCATCAGTAGTTATGTAGCGGAGATTTTAGCTCAAATTTTCTCGCGATTTTTTAAAAATTTGAATTTCGTGTAAGTTCGGGAAAAATCGGACAAGATCGGAGTTTCTTCGTATACGTTCGTGTGCGCGCGCAATTTTTAAATTTAAATTTCGTGTAAGTTTGGGTCAGTTCGTAATCGGATGAGATCGGACAAATAGTTTTGGAAAGGGGTTGCGGGGTAATAACCACATTTCCCGCGCATTTTAAAATACATATTTGAATTTTGTGTAATTTCGGCTGCTTTGAATTTGCAAACCGTATACGAACGTATACAAAGCCTGATTTTTCCCGAACTTACACGAAATTCAAATTTTTAAAAAAGCGCGGGAGAATTTGAGCTGAAATCCCCACTACATAACTACTTCCATCCTTCGGTGGAAGTACTATAAAATTCTTTGCAATGAAGACATATCGCATCGTCTTCGTCACTTGAGGAATCTTCATTATTTTTGTGTTTCAATACTGCTTTTTTTGTTAATTTAGGAACTGCTTTGTTCGTAGTATTTTTCCCTACACTGCCTATTTTTCTTTTGACACTATTAACTTTCTCATTTTTTTCTTAAGCAATATTTCCAATTCCATTTTGTAAGGAGTTGATGGTAAAATTGCTGTTTTTCCTCGTTTTCGCTGAGGGCGATTTGCAACAGAAGTTACTTTAAGAATTGGCTGCACATCTTGCGGCGATGCAAGACGAAATATACTTGGCTCTTGTAGAACTACCTTATTCGGTGTTTTTTCACGAGTTCGAGGGGCATAAGGCATCTACGAACATTTTGGTAATGGCGAAGAATTATTGTTGATGTTTTTCATTGGCACACGTGGAGGCGGAGTTGTCTCTACTCTATTTTTATGGATCACAAATTTTTCTGGAGTCTGATGGGCATTTTCTCCTGCGTTAACATACGCAGCATAAAAAAAAGACGAAAGTTGCCAAAGTGTTACGACTTGTCCGGGATTGCTTCGTAGCCATACTCTTACTTCATTTTCGTAGTAGTTGCTGAGAGGTTTCATAAAGCTGACGTCCAGAGGTTGCAATTTGTGCGAACAATGCGGTGGTAAACAAAGCAGAATCACTCCATTTTCTCGGGCATAATTAATTAGGTCAAGATTTTTTGTAAGACTGGCATGGCCATCACAAATTAAAAGTACGGCGTTATCTTTTGAAGCCCCGGAAAATTGAACAAATTTTTTTAACCATCTGAAAAAAATATCTCTAGTCACCCAACCAGAATCATTTGTTTCAACCATAGAACTAGGTGGCAAACCAATTTCAAATTCAGGGCGTTTTTTTTCTGGGAAAAATAAGGCAAGGA
Source organism: Aquatica leii (assembly GCA_035610365.1). NCBI lineage: Eukaryota > Metazoa > Arthropoda > Insecta > Coleoptera > Lampyridae > Aquatica > Aquatica leii. The sequence continues at coordinate 87,530,706 of CM069434.1, forward strand.
GGAACATAACTTCCCGAAGCTGAGCAACAGATTTCAGCAGTCACTCTGCAGAAGTGAGAACTCCTAATTGGCGTTTTCCTTTAAGCGCTAATATCCTCGAATGTCCTTTGGGATTTACAGTGATACCTGTCTCATCACATTGGAAAATCTTCTGTGCAGTTAGTTGATACTTATCGATAATACTTGTAAGCAAACCAAAGAACTGATTCACAGCAACCTTATTGAAGCTCATTGCTCTAGTTCCTGATGTGGCTTCTGGTTTTCTTATGGGTATGGTAGGGTGTTTTTGAAGAAAATGTTCCATCCAGTCAGGACCGGCCATCTGAGTGTCTTTACTAAACCTGTTTGCAACCCCGTTTACGACCGCCAATTGATAAACAAATTTTCTTAATTCTCTCATTGTAAAGCCGAATAATCTTAATTCCATGTCTTTTACATATTTCACAATCTCTAACTCTTGAGCTTCGGTAATCACATTTCTGGCGCTTCCTAATTGCGCTATGTTAAACTTTGACCCCACATTTCTTTTTTCTTTTGCAACATAACGTTCTAATATGGTTTAAGCACCTTAAATTGCTGCGCTGCTTTTTTATAACCCATGGTACCCTCAATAATCGTCTGTACTACTTCTTGCATTGACTCTTTAGACCAGTTTTGACGAGTTGCTTTACTTGTGTATTTTCGTACCATCTGAAACCAATAGGAAATCATAATAAATCCTAATGCATTTCTTGGGGCAAAACGGGGTCCCAAGGACGGGGTAAAACAGGACCCCGTTTTGCCCCATTATCAAAACCCCATTTTGCCCCAAAAACACGTGCTCAAATAAAACAAGAAAAAAATTAGTATAAAATTGTTTTTGAAGCCATGCGTTTGATAAAGTAGACTATATAAAGGCAATAACGATATAGCATAAACAAAACAACAATAACTTTTCGAAAAATGTACGTACCTTAAGGAAATATATGATCCAGTTTTACAACGTACGGCGTTTATAACACTATGCCGGACAAGGTCAAACTAACATTTGCCCGATTCGTGTTGCGTCTATTGCAGTGAAGGGTATTGGTAGTGGGAATAATGCGTCTGAGATTTGGCGGGTTAATTCGAATGGAATCCACGTAAAATCGCGTTATGCCCTAGTACCTTGTTTTGCCCTAGATGCCCCTACCCTAAAAGCTATAAATTTATGGTAAGTGCGACATTGGGTTTAATATTTATCAACTTTATTCACTTCAAACAAATAGGTGTAACGCACCAATTGTAAAAGTGTTAAATAAAATAAAGTAGATTGTTGATCACCTGTTTGGCTAGCTTAAGTTGGAGATGGTCGTAGGTCGAGTTATTAGTACCCAACTTTGTCTGGTGAGTCTGTGTTTTGCGCAACTTTTCCTTGCAAGTAGAGAAAACCAAAAGGAAAATAAAATTGAATTGAGAATAGAATGCTTAAACTCGCAATCTCAATTGTACGTTAAAAATAAAACAACATAAAGTTATAACAAGATTACTACGATTTAATTGAGATTAATAGTGCATCACAGCGAATAACAAATAAGAGAGAATATCACAGCGAAATTTATTAGCAAATATTTAGTTATTGGTACACCCTTAATTATTAGTACATAAATTATCAGTACATAAATCATCTACATATAACAGCTAAGCAGTTGATAACGAAATATCGTATAAATTGAATTAAAATTACACTTGGTTTTAAATAAGAATTCGATGTGATAGTGATAGTGAGTAGAGAGATGTGGGAAGAAGAAAGTTTTAAAGTGGGGGATGAAGAGGAATCGGATCATCAGCCACTGGAAGTGATTTTAAAAAGAAAAGAGCAGGGAATTAAGGAGGAACAGAAGGGATGGGGAGTAAAAAAGGTGTGGACTGAAGAAAGCATAGAAAGATATAAGATGAAGTTGGAGCAAGTGATTTGGGGAGATGTAGGGGGGAAGAAGGAGTAAAGGAGTTGGCTGTAGAAATGGAGAAAGCAGTAGAAAAGAAAAGGTTTGAGAGAAGACAAGGAAAAAAGAAGTACGAAAATAGGTGGTGGAATAGAGAATGTAGAGAGGCAAAAACAGAGATGAGAAATGCTAGAAGAAGATGGAAGAAAGGTAGAATAGATGTGCAAGAGTATAAGGAGAAGAAAGTGAAATTTAAAAATGTATGTGCTGAGAGAAAGGTGTCGTATAAAGACGAAATGGAGAAACAAGTAAAGGAAATAAAGAAAGAAGGAGAAATGTGGGAATTTCTAAACAAGGAGAGAAGAAGAGATAAGAGGAGAGGAGGTTTAACGGATATAAAGGTGTAGCTGGGTTATTGTATGGAGCGTTTCGAGGGAACAATAGAAGGACCAGGGCAGGTGATATTTCAAGGGGTAAATGGAATAGAGGAGGGGTGGGAGATAACGAAAGAGGAAATGGAGAAAGTAATAAATAGACTAAAATTAAGGAAGGCGGCAGGAACGGACGGTACGCAAGAATAACAATGGAAATATGTAGGGGAGAGAGTGAGAGGATATATAAGGAAAATTTTTAATACAATATGGAAAGGGGAGGAATTGCCAGGGAGTTGGAAAGAAAGTTTAATTTTGCCGGTTTATAAGGGAGGAGATAGGAAGATGGTAAAGAATTATAGAGGGATTAGTGTCACTAATGTAAGTTATAAATTGTATGCCATGATTATACAAAGGAGGCTGGAAAAGAAAGTGGAAGGTAAAAGACTATTACCAGATTGGCAGATGGGATTTAGAGTGGGAAGAAGGGCAATAAACAATGTTTATATATTGAAGCAGTTAGTGAATGGACAGCTAGATAAGAAAAGGGGTAAGGTATACGCGTTCTTTATGGACATAGAAGCTGCTTTTGATAATGTGAATAGGGAAAAGCTATGGAGGGTGTTAAGGAAAAAGGGAATAGAAGAACAACTAGTGAGGAAACTGGAAGGGGTATATAAAGAGACTAAGAATAGGGTAAAAATAGGGGATAGTGTTAGTGAAGTGTTTTGGACGAGGAAGGGGCTAAGGCAAGGGTGTCCTCTTAGCCCTATTTTATTTGCACTGTATATAGGGGACATAAAAGAAGTGTTGAAGGGAGGTCAGTGTGGTGGGGTTGTTATGGAGGGAGGTTTTAAAGTGTGGGTGTTGTCACATGCAGACGATATGGTCATGGTGGCAAAAAATGAGTTGGAGATGAAAGGTATGATAAATACGATAAAGAGGTATCTGGAAAGGAAAGACTTGGGTTTAAATGTGAGAAAGTCTAAGATGGTAGTTTTTCAAAAAGGGAGAGGAGGGAAGAAAAAGGAGTTGGGGAGAACAGAAGATAGAGGCAGTGAATGAAGTCACATATTTGGGATATAGGCTAAGGTATGATAATAAAGATGATGCGCATATAAGGGAGTTAGCAAAGAAGGGTAACAGGGTATTAGGGCAGGTATGGAGTTTAGGGGAAAGAGTATTTGGGAAGGAGATCGAGAAGAGAAGATGGCTGTTTGAAAAATTGATTAAAAGTGTGATGATGTACGGGGTGGAGGTATGGGGTTGGAAAGAGTGGAACCTATTGGAAAGGGTACAAATAAAATATTGGAAATGGTTACCAGGTTTAGACAGGGAGACGCCAGAGTACATAATAAAGGAGGAGGGGAAGTTAAAGAAGATTAGAATAGAAGCAGGGAAAAGGGCGATGGGTTATGAAGAGAAAATGAAGGAAAGGAAAGAATGTAAAATTTTGCAATGTTGCTGGAGGACGGTAAAAGATAGCAAAAACATATATGGGCAGGAAGAAAGGAAACTGTACTATCAACGAGGAGGTTTCGCAAGAGAAGAGGCGGAAAGAAGGAGAGAGGAAAGGAGGTTAAATACGGGGGAGATAGTAAGAAGAGATAAAGATTTGCAAGTGCAAGAGAGGGAAGGAAATATAAGGGAAGGAAAGTATAACGTAAAGTATGAGAATATAGTGTCCAGGGGGGTTCCTAAGTTTTTGATGGGGAGGAGAAGCTTAGGAGAGAAACGGCTTATAGCCAGGTTTAGATGTGAAAATGAGGAGAATTTAAATAAGTATTGGAAGGAGGATGTAATGAGGAGATGTAGATTATGTGAGGAGGGATGGGAGGACATAGAGCACTTGAGTGAGAAGTGTGGCGAGCTAAGGGAAGAAATGAGGGGAGCAAAGCTTTGCTTGGGGAGGAGGGGGAGGGATTGGATTGGATGAAAGCAGTAAAGGAAAGAAGGATAAGAGGGGAGAGTTAGGTCTAAAGTATTAGAATAGTTAGATGGTGATGGGAAGATTTTAGGGAAGAAAGTTTTTTTTTAGTTTTTAATTTCTGTACAAATTATAATTTTATGTTAAGAGAATGATGTAAGGGTAACGTAACCCATTGTAAGGCCGAATGGCTAAACAATTAACAATAAATAATAATAATAATAAGAATTCGATAAAGTTTATTGTATATTTGGAAGTAATTAAAACCCTTAATTGAAATATGTAACAAAAAAAATCATTCACCAAATGCAATCGCTAAATTTAAGTTGTTTGGACGCGTTTGCGCTATAGCATTATCTTTACAGTAATCTCACCGGACCCAATAACGCCAGACGTGCAAACGAGATAACAAAATTTGGTTTAACTTCTAATCACGTAACGTGCGCAGCGTACTTCCGAATCTCTTTACAAAAAAATTGTAGAATCGTATTACTTTTATCATATCGAAAAATAATGGTAATTTAAATGAAATAAAAAGGTAGGATATTTCCCGATGACGTTACCACGCATTCACTAACCTCGTAGCAAACGATTAACATTTAAAATTTACTAATAGTGAACTCCGACGAATCTAACTACGCTGGACTCGATGAATAAGAAATTAAAATATAAATACCTTGAAGTACAATACAAATAAATCGCTTTGCTCACGATTAGATATGCTTCAGACGTTAACATGGCTCAGTAATCAAAAATCACGAGGGTAACAACGAAAGAGCTGAATTAGGTCTCCATTGAAAATGCAACACGAAAATTAACCTCAACCGGCTTCTAAACAGAAAGAAAAATATCCAAGTGTTGTTTTCAACCTCCTACTAGCATCAAAGTTAAAGTCAGAATGGCGTTTAAGCACATCCAAACTTTTAATAGTTGGGAGAATAGAGGACGCAGTTACCCATGGCGCGCATTTATCCCAACTAACCTTAGAACACTCTAGCCGTACAGGTTCATGACGTAGAGTTACAGGTAAACAAAGCCTAAAGGATCGCATTCTTTGATAAACAGATCTTATGGAGATTTGTTGGTTAATTAAACCTCTCCATCTAGCACCAATTTTCGTGGTAGACAAGAAACGGTCCCCAAAAGTCAAGAGCCAAAGAGCACGATCTTCCCGATTAGTGGTGCATCTGGAACGACGAGGTCCTAAACGTTTTCAATCTTCATTGCTTTGTGTATATGTTTGCAGCATGGGAAGATTGTAGCGTGCAGGACACGACCAGCAGCACGAATGGATAATCCAGTTTTTTGTATACCGATGTTGATCAATTGATTGTATCAACTTTTACCGTGTGTGTACCTTCCATGATTGAAATTTTCCATCCGTCTACATTAGATCTTGAGATTTTTCTTCATTTTACATTTTTTAACAACAATAAAACCTAAATTTATATCTCAACAGTAAAAATAATACGTGGTTTGTAATGATTCTTCGTTTTGCAACAACAAAGCTTAAACTTTCGAAAACGTTTGATAATGAGACACGCGAATTAATGTTATAAATTATTCTGTGGTTAATAAATTCATGTTTCAGGTTATTTGCTATAAGAATGTGGTGGCTTGAAAAAGACAACTTTACGTTTGGCGCCGATAATAATGACTTATTCGTAATAGGCCATTACACACAATTAGTTTGGGCATCGACCCACCAAGTCGGTTGCGGTTTTCACAAGTGTGACCGAGTTGGCGCCAATAGAGGACGACCTTATTACAGTTACGTTTGCAACTATTGCCCCATGTAAGTATGACATAAATCATTTAATCAATCTGTGAACGGTTTTGCATGAAGTGATCAATGTAATTTCACTTTTCTATTACAATGGCGTTTCCGTTTCGTTATCTACGGAAACAAGGATAAATGAAGCGCGAATTAAAAAAAGGATTGGAAACAACTAAGACGTTACGCTCTCATAGCTTTAATACAAAAGCGCTTAATTATTGCGTTGTTTATTTCACTTTTACTTGCGTTTCAATTGATTTCTTTGGGTAAAGATTACACTTTTAACATGAATATTTTATACAGGAAACTGTGAAAAAGGAATGACATTTTAAGCTTTTAATTATGTATTATCACAAAAATGTAATTTGATAGTAATATATTTTGCAGTGGTAATCATCCCGATAAATTAGGTCTTCCGTATAGAAGAGGAAAACCATGCGGAATGTGCAAACGTCAGTGTCACGCCAAGAAGTTGTGCACAAATGCGTGTCCTGTTTCTGATTATTGGGCAAATTGTCGGGAACTGTACTCGGTCTGGCCTAATTGGTTATGCGATGATACTAACCGTAAAGGCGAAGAACGAGTGCAGTATTGCAAAGCTACATGCCAATGTAAAGGTAAAATTCGTCAATAATGTTTGTACTTTCTAAATTAGTTGAAACTTAATTTTACACGTAAGGTTTTTTGCGCATTTGTAATATTGATAATACTGAAGTAAACATTAATGGCTTATTTTTTTGTAATAAATAATAAAATATTAATTCCAATAATCGTTTTATTTTCTTCAATTACATGTGGATAATCACTCCTAAGTAGATCCTTGTTTTAATTGCAACACAAAAATTAAGTTCGAGCAGGCTTCGCAGAGGTTTATACGTTCTGCATCTAAAAGAATTTTTTTTGAGCGTTGCTCTACAACCTCCGACCAGCACCAGATTTAACGTAATAATGGCGTTTAAACACATCCGGTTTTTTGCCTCGTTTTCGACAGAAAAACTGATTAGTCATTGCAATATCTATCCAGTGATACCTATGGTCAAAATAAATCCGAACGTAGTTCTAACGATGACTTAGAACGGAACGAAACGAAGATCGTAAACAACACTAATAGTAAAAATCTAAACTCAACCCCAGAAAGCAAAAACCAAGAAAAAACCAACCCGATAGTAGAAGAATAAAGGATTTTAAAGTTCTCTAAAATTAAACGGAACCTGACTTGAACTAGAGACGCATAAAACAAAATAATGCTGTCCAAATAAGCAAATTCAACAGAACCTAGAAGGTCAATATCACTAACTGAACGCATTAAAGCCGCTAAAATATGATTTGAGGTACAAATTATCAAGAAGGCGTTCTACCAAGCTAAGAGAAAAGACAAAAAAGAAACTAAGAAAAATGAGGAGAGAAAGGAAAAAAAATGTAGACAAATGTCTAGGTTTCAACAGCTCTAAGATTCTAACCCTAACCGAAAGATTAGAAGAAGGATACAACAAAGCATGAGTAGAAATAACTGAAGAAGTAGATGCAAAAGTAAAAGAAACAGTTTTGACGTCAGAAGAAAGCGACATCAGTGTTGGAAAGTTCTATTGTTCCTGGCAATGAGTGAGAATGCAACCTGATAGTGATGCGTCGTCGCAAGTTGCAACAGCAAGAACATGTCAACTGGGCAACTTTTGATTTTATATGCGGCCAGTAGAAATGACAACAAAGAGTTTCCAAAGTATTTCTAACACTGCGGTGATCACGATCTTTTTACATTTCATTATTCCTCCTCTCCTCTTAATTTGTTTCTCTTTCTTTATACTTTTTCCATCCACTCCGCTCCTTCTGCATTCTGTTCTTCCCTTATTTTTTCTACCTGTACCTCCTCTCTCACAATATACCCCGGTGTATCTCTGTCCAGTCCCAATACCCATTTCCAGTATCTTTCCTGTAGCGCTTCTACCTCCCTCCACTCCATCCACCCTCATATTTCCGCCCTATACATCACCACCCCCTTTATTAACTTTTTAAATAACAGTTTTCTTTTTTCTATTTCTATCTCAAATATCCTTTCACCCACACTCCACACTTGTCCTATTAACCTGTTTCCTTTCCTCACTCTTTCCTTTATGTGTTCTCCCTCCTTATTGTCCTGCTTCATCGTATAACCCAGGTTTGTAAATTCCTTCACTTGCTGCACTTCCTCATCTTTCCATTTCCACTTCTCTCTTTTTCCCCCATCCTTTTTAATACCATTATTTTTGTTTTCTCCGTGTTTATTTTCATTTATTTTTTTTCATGTATTTTTCCAACGTTTTTATTATCTCTTTCATTTCCTTTTTCTCCTTAGCTACCAACACTATGTGTCATCCGCATACGCCAACGACCATACCTTCGCTTTCCCTACTATTATTCCTCATGTCTGTTGTCCTCTCATTGTCTCCTCCAGATCCTCCGTATATACTGCACCCTCTCTTTGTAATTGAGTTTCTCCTTCTCTTCCCCATTCACTTTGACCTTGCTCCTCGTTTCTTCGTAGATTTTCTCCATTCTTTCTATTAATCGTTCATTGATTTTTTTTCTTTTTATGTATTCCCACAGTTTTTCCCTGTTCACTCTGTCAAAAGCGGCTTTTAGATCTACGAATAGTGCCACTATTTTCCCTCTTTTTTTTTCTAGCTCCATTCGCCAAGTGTTTCAGTATATATATGTTGTCTATCACTCTTCATCCTTTTCTGATTTCCGCTTGTCCGTCTAGTACCAAACTTCTTTCTTCTATTTCCTTCTGTAGTCTTCCTTGTAGCACTGTCGCATATAATTTGTATGCCGTGCTTAATAATGTTACCCTTCTGTAATTCTTGACTTTATTTCTTTCTCCTTTTATATAGATCGGGCATATTATTCCCTCTCTCCATCTTTCCAGGAATCCTTCCCCTTTCCATATTTTATTTATTATTTTCGTCATCCTTTTTGGTACATTTTCTTCCCCGTATACCCACTCTTCGCCTTGTATCCCATCTTCTCCTACCGCCTTTCCTTTTTTTATCTTCTTTATTGCCTCTATTACTTTGTCTTCCTTTATTCTATCTCTATCTCCTTCTTCTTGTCTTACTACTGCGTCTTTTCTTTTTTCTGATTTTGTTCTTCTTCTCACAGCAGGATCCTAAAATATCTCTCCCATTCTTTAATTTGTATTCCTTTTGTCGTCATGTTTTTCTTCCTTTCTTTAGGTTCACCCATACATCTTGTTCCGTTTTTATTCCTTTGATCTGCTCCTCTTGTTTTTTTTTGTTTTTTCCTTCTTTTTCTTGCATGTTTTCTTGTATATTTTTACTGCTTCTTTGTATTCTTCTTTTTGTTTTCTCCCTTTTTTCCACTGTCTTAATGCTCTCCTTGCATTCTCTATTCCACCATTTCTTCCATCCTGCTTTATCCTCCTTCCACTTTCTAAATCTGACTTTCTCTGTTGCTTTATAGATCATCTCTCTCATTTGCTCCACACTTTCTTGTAATCCCTTTTCTACCCATTCCTTTTTCTCTATTCTTCCTTTGTATCTTTTTATACCTTCTTCTGTCCACATTTTTTTCGTTATGTACTTCTATCTTCTTCTCTCTCTTCTCTCTTTCTCTTCCTTTTATTGTCAATTCCAGTGGTTGGTGGTCTGACTACCGTTTATCCTAACTTAAATGTTTTTACCTTTTCTCCAGCCTCTTCCTTTGTTATTACAAAATCTATTATTCATTCTCCCCTTCTTCCAATGTACGTATATTCTCCCATTCCTTGTTCTTTTCTGTTCCGATTTATATTTCCCACCCTTCTTTGTTGCACATTTCTAGCAGTTCTTCTGCCTCTTTATTTATCACTTTGTTCTTTGTTTGTCTCTTTCCCGTCACTTTCCTTTTTTGTATTCCCCCCTCTTCCCCTATTCTTGCGTTGAAATTTCATTCTACTATTATCAATCCCTCCTCCCTCTCTTCCATCATCTCTTCTATGTTTTTCCTTGTCTCCTTCATTCTGTTATACACCGTCACTATTTTAATTTTTGTTTTTTCCCACTGTATGTTCTTTTCTACAACTCCTCTTCTTTGTTGCACTTTCTCTTTCTTTTCCTGACTTAACCATTTTTTTCTCATTCTCGTTATTATACCTCCCTTTGCTCTCCCTTTACTTTTCTCTCTTTCTGCATGCTGCACCACCCACTCAAATTTCTCCGGGAACTCTTTTTTCCATCACTCCCATTCTTTTTTTCCATCCATGTCTCTTGTAATCCCCCAGTACATCCTGCTCCTTGATGTACTTCCAAAAATCCTGTTTCTTGTTCTTTATTCCCGCTACGTTCCAAAACAATACTCTCAGCTCACTCACCTCCCCCTGTGCTTCTTCCTCACTTTCTTTTTTTCCTTTTTTTTTCCCTTTTCTTCTCTCATTATTCTATTTCTTTGCCAATTCGTCAACCTTTTTTCCTTTATCGCCTCCCTTCGCCCTTTAGTTTTTTGTCCTTTGAGTACCTATAGTCTCTCTATTTTCTCTGCTCAGGCCCCTATCCCTCTCATTCCATAGGTATCTTTGTCCGTCTATCTCTATATCTATTTTTCTGTAACCTACTCATACCCTTTTCTCTTCCGCTCTTTTTTCCACCGCTATGTTCATTATTTCTCTTTGTACTCTTGTTTCTTCCCATGTCAAATTATGACATATATATTCTTGTATTCCTTAATTTTTTCTTCTCAGCCATCACTTTCTGCTTTTCCTCCCATTTTCCCATTTCCGCCACAACCATCTCTTTGTTTATTACTGTCACCTTTTTTACTTCTACTTTTACATTTAATTTTTCTTCGAGCATCAATGCTAAATCTTTTTGTGTGTTTTCTCTTCTCCACCCCTTTATCACAATATTATTCTTTCTCAATTTCCGCTTTTTTCTCCAGTTTTTCTATTCTCTCCACCAGTTCCTCTTTTTCTTTCTTCTACTTCTTTTCCCTTTCTCCTATTTATTTTTATTTCTTTGATTTCTTGCCTTATTCCTTGCATATTTTCTTCTATTTGTTTTATAATTTCTTTCATTAATTCTTTTTACTCTTGTATTTCTTTCCTTCCTCCTTCTGTTCTTGAGGTTTTTCCTTCGATTACCTCCGATTTTTTTTAATGTCCGGTGATCTTATTGTTTTCTTTTCTCTTTCAAATTTTTATTGTTTTTCTTTTCCTCTTCCTTTTTCTCTTTTTTATTCATTCTTCTTCCCTTTTTTATTTCTCCTTACCTTCTTTCTTTTTCGTGTTTTAAAATGTCCCATTTGTAGCGATTTTGCTTTAATTTCGATTTAAATGCAATAATTTCTATTAATCTATTTTTCACTTAATTTGTTATTATACACCATTCCTTTTTTATTCCCACCCCTTATTTTTCTCTCCTTCTTCCCTCTTACTACCGCTACTAACTCCAGTTCATTCACTCACTATCTTCTCCAACTTCTACACTTGTATTTCACTTTTACGTTTCCTTAAATGTAAATACGACATTCTACATTGAAACGTACCGCACGAAGGTGGTGACTATAGATCAGTAGTTTGCGTTGGTCCGATGGGACAACTCATTTCTACAAGCAAGAGCCAGACAAAGAGATATGTACACGTTTACATTAAAAACTACCAACCACAGACACGGCAAGAAAAATCAGAAATTTTTGAAATCTTCTTCAAATGAACGAAGACATGTATTTAGAATTATTCTATTTAGTTACGACGGTAATACAAATATGCGTAACGCAATTTCTTCTAATGAACGCTTCTGCTTCTTTAAATTTTTCAATGAAAGAACACATTGCTCCTTTTCTTGCATTACGATCATGATAATCTGCTGTTTTAACCTTGCAAAAGCATGTTTGTATAATTCAAAAAACTTAAACATTTTTGAGAATAATTAGACATGCTGCTTGGTTGAGTTTTCAGTTGCACAATTCTGTTGTACACATGCACACACGATTCAATTTAATTGGCGTTGGACCTAATCGTACTGGTGCAGTTAACAAGTTTGAACTGCTGTCCAATGCGATCTAACATTGTTGGTCGTGTGCACACACTATCAAATTTTGATTAGTTTTTTCTAATTTTGTCGTATCTAACGAAATCGTACTGCGGCATTGCACCGTGAGTAGCCGGTTTAAGCAAGATAAAATTTGGTTTAAATAACTACTATAATGACGTAACGTAAGCAACGTACTTCCGAACTTCCTTGCAAAAAAAAAGATATATAGAATAGCAATCGCCATTAAGTGACAAAAAATTGGTATTTTCCAAAACCACGTTATCATGCGTTCGCTGACTTCGTAGCAAGCGGTTATCACTTGAATTTTTATGTACCGAGTAATCCAGAATTATTTCTAACAATACCCCGACAAACTAATGGATTACGTCTCCGCACTGACGGCCTTAATATAAAATAATATAAAAAGGACAGTATAGCGTCGCTCACGATCGACATGCCTCAAACGGTAGCATCTGTAGATCGGTTAGTAACCCTTTCTTTGGAACCTTAGTAATATACAATAGAAGGTAAAAAAAAAGAAGCAGAAAAGGCCAAAATACTAACTCGCAACCACGTGTGGATAAAATGTTATAACCAACCTTAAACCGACTTTGAAGAAGTTTATACGTTCTGCATCGAGATGAATTTTCCGTGCGTTTCTCTACAATCTCTGACCAGCATCAGACACATGCGGCCTTCAAAGCGATGCTGCCGCTCGTACGGCAGAATAACTTATTAGTTATTGCAATATCTAGCCTACACGCGACTGTGAGTGGAAAGTTGGTTATCTGACACTCATAAATGTACTGAGACGTGCCTACTGGAGTTATGCCTGTTTTATTTATATATTCGATTTTTAAGATAAATGCCTTGGATAAATCAACTTTTTGTTGGTAGGCACTTTCTGCTGTCTGTCTTTTTAAGAACTTGTAATACCAATCGTTACTACAACTTTCTTTAACCTTGTTGAAATTATTTGGAATATTACTGGATTCCTCATACTGATAGGCAATTTTCTGACATAATACTTTGTCAATCCGTAAAAGATTTTAAACATTTTAATTATATAGTTTGCTAGATTTTTTGTGGACTAGATTAAGAACCGCGTGTCTTTTTAGTGTCTTTGTTGTTTCCCCAACTTTACCTCTAAGACGATCTTATAGAGTGCCGCAAGGTATACAAGTCCTACAAGCCTTTCTTATCTTTAATCTTGAATGGTTTTATTGCTTGAGCCTTGTCTTCGAGACCACAAACAGCATTGTGTATCAACAGGGTAAGAAAAACATTTTAAATCATTTGGGTAAAATCAACCAGGATCGGGTAAACCGAGTAAATGGTGGATTTGTATGTTTTTGATATTTTGTTTCGTTTGTAAAACAAAAATGAAGTGTATACCAAGAACTACAAAATAATAAAGATTTATACCATTAGATGTGATTAACAAATTTAAAAAATATCGTTTGTTTTATGAGTATTTACTAATTTTCAAATGTTGTATCAGATCAAGCCATATATGATTTTGTAGCACAACATTCAAAAAAACAATAACTATAACTGCGCCACTAACTTTGCTTTTTAATGTTACATGCAAAAGATGTTACTAAAGAAAATGCCTGCATAAAAGCAACATAAATAATGTAATTGAAGATGGTCGTGGGTTAACTTCAATTTCGTAATTAATTTGGAAAATGTACAATACAAAAGCAAAAATTAAAATCAAAAGGGCTCCAGAATGTTTAAACATTTATTAAAATTGAATTAGCAAACAATCAAAATGGAACTAAGTTAAATTAAATTGTATTAAGTAATAACGAACAAAAGTAAAATAAGACAGTAATTACATAATTTAAATGACATTTAAATAAAAATGAAATAGAGTAACACAACAAATCGGATTAGGTACCTACAATCAAAAAAATGTACGGTAATATACAAGTTGACGAATTGAACAATGTCTACATTAAAAATCGTAAATTTCTTACATATTGTCCTTGGAGTAATATAGACAGTGTAAACGAAAAAAATGGTAGTTTTGCCAAAAGAAAATCGGGTGATTCATATGGCTGCACTTATTCTTCGGAAGATGAAAATAAAAGCCTTAAAAGCAAAATTGAATTGTGTAGCACAAACATCAACGATCACACAATTTCTCGGTATTATACTTAAACTAGGTATTAAGTGAAACGTCGAAACCATGCAAAATACAAAATACGATAATTTTCTTGAACTTAGACTTCCGCTAAACTATCTTCCTTTTCTCTACAATCACAACCACCGAATCTAATGGTTGAACGACTTAAAAACCACATACGTACCTCACCGACGTTTCTCACGATGAAAAATGCAACGATAACAAAATATAAATTCTCTTGCCGAGTCAAAACAAACAACGGCTACAATAATAGAGATTCTTGTATCTCAGAAACTAAATACAAACGATAGTTTGAAGTAATAAATCAAGAAATGCACTTAAAACGTATGACTATAAACTCGACCTAAATGACAAAAGTGCAAATGAACTAAATTAAGAAATTAAAAATGAAGTTTGAATTTGAAAACGTGAAGTAACTTCGATATGTAAATGTAAAATTACTAAAATAACTTTTACTTAACTTTAACTGCGTTAGATCATAGTTGACGCGATATTTCAAATTTAATCATCATAGTCGGCATTTCCTCTACTTCCATCAAGATATTTCGACGTAGGAAAATCGGTATCAGATCAAATAATTAAAACAAAATTACAGTTTAAAAAATGAAGATATAATTGTTACATAACTAATTATTTTTTAAAATTTTTTGCACTCTACTACGAATCATGTTATCTTTTCTGTGAGTGAACTTTTCTTGCTGTTTTTCTTTATTTTTTCTAAATCCACGAACGTTCCTATGTTACTGAATTTTTTTTCACAATTATCGGTTTGCATTCTACTTATAGTTCTATTAGGACATTGGATACATTTATAATTTGCTGAACTTTTAACATCAATGTTTATGTGAAATTTAGGTACTTCTTCCTCTGCACTATTACTTGAACATTGAAAACATTTATTAACGCACTCTACTAATTTAGTGTAGCCGATAATTTCAAAATTAATATTGTTACAAAGATGTTGAGTCATTCTACTTTCTGTTTTTTTGAGATATTCGACTTGTGAAACTACAGGATGCTGAAGACTGCCTTTACTTTGTGTAGTGTTTGATTCATTAATGCTGTTACGGCTTGTTTTAAAATTATTACTAATTCTAGATTCAATGTCTTCGTTCTTTAGTTCATACAACGATTGAGCTTGTTTTTCTACGGCGTCGGAAGACTGGTCGTATTTGAGATTAGATTCTACTGAGCCATCCGTTTTAACATTTTCGTAAACTTCTTCAGTTTCGATTTTGTTGCGACTGTTTATAGCATTTCCAATTTTATCCAAATTTTTATTATCGCATCTTGGTAAATCTTTACAAACATCCAAACAAACGTCACTTATTTTATTTTTACAAATCGTTTGCATTTTTTTTGGTCTCGTTTCTGGAAATTGAATGTAGTTATCAACGACGTTTACAAAATCGGTGTAACTGCTTGTTTCCGTATTATTGTTACTGTTCTGCAAATTATCAGTCTGAATAAAGTGGCCGTCTTTTACTACATTGTTAGAACTGATTCCAACATCAGTATTTTCATTAAGTTCAGAAACAGCTTGTGTTTGTGCTAAATTGATGGAAATATCACTTTTTACATTTCCAACGTTATCTTCATCTCTTCTTTTTAGAGAGCTCATAATATTAACATTTGTTCCAGATCTTAAAAAGGTCTCTTCATTAAACCTTTTACAACTACTAGTACACACCTTTAAATAACGATTGCAATATTCTGTTGAACTGCAGTTTGTGGCATCGCGTTGTGAACTAGACGCATTTGCAGAGCTGAAATCTTCAAAATTTTATATTAAATTTACGCACCGTTTTTATACTGCGATTACTATTACCTGTTTCTACGTTTTCCAAATTATCTTCAGGATTAGTTTTATCTGAACATAAAATAGAATTTCGTGTTTCTTCTTCTAGTTGATCAATATATGATTGCATTTTCTTTTGTACTCTTAGATTAGATTTTGTTTTGTATATCGGTAACATAATGTTTTCGCTACTGCAAGATTTTTCGAATGCACGGAGATACAACCTCTCACAAGAACTGTTTTCATCGAAGTCTCTTTTCGGGTCGTTTTGGTTAAAACACTGATATAATTTTTCTAAAGTTTCTTCATCCATATGACATGTAGATTGTTAAAAATGTGGTCAACAAAATGTACCGGACATAAAACTAACATTTTGCGTTTGTCAAAATACTGCAAGAAATTTTTACACCGAAAAATAATAGAAACTTTGAACTATTAAATAACCGAAAGTAAAATACAAAAAATAGATGAATATTTCGATTAAATTAAGTGCCATGATGATTACTTTCAATATCCAGAATGGGTCAAGTTTCTCGCAGTATTTTGACAAACACAAACGTCAAATTTAGCATAACCAAATTTTCAGTACGCTCAAAAATGGAATTTCTTCAAAACAATACTCTAATAAATTTTTACAACTTGGGAAAACTATTTGTGACGTTTGAAAAAATTTATAAACTTAAAAAGAAAAACGACCAACTTGAACAAAGCGCAAGAAGAAACGATGATCCAAACCTAATTGTTTACGAGAAAAATTCTTTAAAATTAAATACGATCGCGGTTGAAGTATTAAAACGCGGCAGGAATCTTTATTCTCGATTAAGCGAAAAAGATCAAATTTTATTAAAACCGTATCTAAACAAGTTTAAGCAAGAAGTTGGAGAAAAGCTGTGCATTAATACCACCATCGACGGTATTCCATATTGTAGTTGCCACCAAGAAAAACATGCTGCAGGCAATGATGTTAATGCTTTACATAATCAACTTAAAGTAGCCAACAACAATATAAAATATGTTCAATTAATGAATAGAAATTTAAAACAACAACTGTATTTATTATCAAAAAGAATTCCTGTCAACAAACAAAAAGCTCTGATGGCGAAGCTTGATATTGATGATGATAACGAACAGAATAGGATGGCAAATGTAAATAAAATTTACGAAATCCAACTTAAATGTTATTGATTTGTTTCTAGATGTTTAGATTCAATTTTATCAAGAAGATGTCTGAAGTATTCAACGATGATCAACAATGTGAAACTGACATCTAGAATATAACAAAAAGAAACAAAACTAAAGAGCAAATACAACAACAAAACCGAAAAACTATTAAAACGCAAACAAAAGTATATGTAAATTATAACTGCATAAAACAAAAAATAAACAATGGTATTTACGAAGAATATGAACATCAATAACAAAGAAAAAATGGAAATGTAACAAAACTAGAACATTTTACAGAAGACGCCAACAATAAATCAGATATAATAATAAGATTTAATCCTTTGTTTAATCTGTTTGGCAATGAATACCTACATTGTTACAGACTTATGTTCTAATAAAACATTATGTTTTTTAAATTGTTCTCTTTGTTATCTATCTCTTTATGTAAGATTTGCACGGTAGCAAAATAAATACGATTCCGCAAGTAAAATTTTAAAATCGCCCGTAGATCTTGACGTCAAGCTCACGACCGGTATCATTAGTCGAAATTCATTTTACGACAAAATCACAATCCGACGCGTACTTCCAAATCTCTGATAGTTTCCCGCACATTAATGATTAAAGTTTTGACATTTACATTGAATAAACAAAATTGGCATTGAATAGGCTTAAAGTATTAACTAGCGAACAAATTTAGCAAATGCACAGATATTACATAATCAGTACTTAATTCATTTAAATTAAAATTGTAACGTTGTTTAAATTTTGACACGCGATCGCAAATCGGTAACTCCGAAGTGCTTGACCAGACGAGGGTCGAGGTAGTGCCGTATTCCCCGCTTGATTATGCCGGCGGAAACTTATATTATACATAAATACCTTTTTCGGTCAGAAACTACCTAAAGAATACCCATTCGTACGTGGCACTACTTACAACTGATCCTCGGCGAACTGCAACTACACAATAAGACGCCATCAGTAGAATTACATCACACAAAAGAAATTGCGCCTTTGTTAATCCATAAGCAAACTCCGTTAATCAATGAGAAGAAAGAAAGTTAAAATAACCAAAAATAGTTGGTACGCCGCTGACATTCACCACGTGTAAATACTAACCTACTCTATGACTTTGGTTAGAAAATATTTAGCTACGTCGTTCTACGAATGCGACATTCAAGCGGATTTATTAGAGATTTCTGAAATGAAAACGTCTTTACGTTAGATGACGATTGATGAGCGAAAACCTCATTTTCTTACTAATCCGTTTCCGCCACATCGAGAACAAACTCTTAAGACAAAATGAACCGGAAAACCGTTCATAGAAGGTCAACTACTATTGCGCCCTCTGCGTGCATAAAGTCGGATATCTCACACGGGTGATGGAAAAAGTTGTCTATCTATCAGATAAAATAATAATGAAATGCCAAAATTAGTCGTTACAAGATTTCTTCTGTCGGATATCTCTTGTATTAAAACATTCGCGAAGTTGTTTTCAGCTTTGAGAGCGCCCACGAAATTATTCTCCACTTCTAGAACTTTTGGAAGAATGTAGAAAATTTTCGGGATAGATAACAGAAATATATAAAAACGATTTAAAGTGAGCATAGGTCAGTTATTCAAATTCGTAACTGTTAAGAAGATGTTTAAATAAATAAGTGATTAACGCGTGTTCGAGATAAATATAACGGAGTATAAACTTAAGTGCCTTTAATGCAAACAAGTGTCAGTTTTAAGATAAACAGAAGTTATCAGCGAACATTATGTTTCGAGTGATGATATATATAAATTGGAGTAAATATTTTGTGTATAAATAAATTAGTTATAAAATTTGTTACAATATTTTTACGTTGTCTGCATCGAGAACATGTCATCGTCTCAAAGTTTTCAAATACTTTGCAAACGCTTCACTGCTTCCTTCCTAAGACTGTTCTGTTCCAGAACAAAAAACTGGATAAAAGACTCGTGGAGGTAGCGGCAGCTATTTTGACAACTTCCTTCAGCATAAAAGTAGCAGTCAATACTGACTCGATGTTTTACTTGGATGGTAACTGCAGACCAACACTTGAACGTCTGTTCTTCGGAAGACGACCTCTAACATATTTCGGACTGTACTCCAATTTAGTTGATCTAAACCGCAACCAAGCTTGGGTATTGCTAATTAAGGCTTCTTGGTGACCAGATAGAAAATGAATTTGCTGACAGTTGGCTGCTGTCTCCGTAGTTCGTCTAGCCGCTGAAAGTTTTTCTTAAATACTACTGCTTTGTGAACATCTCAAGATCTTTACTCACGTAAGGTGCTATGGCAAAATATTTTTGTATTTTGGAACAGGTCTTGTTGCATCTCGGTTGTAACATCGAGGTTTCCAAAACTCGCGTACATGCTCATAAATTTATAAACGTCCAATCTATTCACTTGATTCTTGGTTTTGGTTGTTATTACCCTAGTTCAGACCTGGTATTGTGTAACGTTGTTATCGCCAGAAAACGAGGCTAGGCTATCGACGTAGATTACTTTGGTTTTTAGATACTATATACGACGTCATTGCAAAACTTTATAAAGTTCCTCTCATCGCCTTTGTAGTTTTAGCTACCAACCTTTTTTTTTAGTTTTTTAGTTTAATTCAAACCACACCAAGTCGCCCGGTTAAAACTCACCGTTTTGCGCTTTGACGTCATATCTGGTGTAAAGCACTAATTGTGAAAGATTGAAAAAATATTTTAAAGTAGATTTTCGATTAATCTGTTTGGCTACTTTAATTTGAAAATCGTTGTAGGTCAAGTCAACTTCGTCTGATGAGTTGATGCCCTGCGCCACCTTTTCTTGCGCAAAGAAAAACATTCCAAAAGGAACAAAAATTTGGACCAGTGTATGGAATGCCCAAACCCGCAGTCTCAATTGTCCGTTTGTCGCGCGCCAGCAGTGGCACGGGTAACATCGCGCTCGCGACCGGGTACGCGTAACTTTCACTTCGAAGAGTGTAAATTTTGTTCTTTGTGTAAGTTAATTTAGTATAATTTAAATCAGTTTAAAATCCGAGAACGTGTAAAAGGTGATCGGAAACTTGAGTAAATCCGGAATTTAATTTAATTTAAATATAAATTTCGTTTCGTAAATCGTCAAGAAGTTACCCAGCGACAGCAAGAAACGCCAGAGTACAGCACGACTAAACAAAAATGAACAAGGACTGACAAAATGAAACCGCAACGCTAAAACGCATCGAAAGATCAAACCGGGACATCAGAGGACGAACCGAACTCGACGACATCGGGTATACAGATCGCGAGATAGAGGGGAGAATAGCTACCGTCGAGATGGACCACCCGGCAGACCTGGAATCCTTCTGATTCCAACTTGGATAGGAAAACATCCCGGCCCGGCGGTACTACACAGACGAATCCGTATTCGAGCAAGGAGACGCGGGAGCAACTTTCGTGCTGTTCCAAAACCAGAACGAACCGTGAAAAAGATGAAGTTGGCGAACGGCTGCACGATTTTCCAATGCGAATTAACCGGCGTACGAGAGGCACTTCAGCATTTATTGAGGCAGACGCAGGACGTACCGGAGAGAGCGGCAATCGTAACCGACTCGAGAGCAGCGCTAGAAGCTCTGACGAGCGTTTCCAGGCAAACGAAGCTGGTCTTCGAGGTCTGAGGACTCAGCAAGCGACAAAACGCAATTAGAGTTCCGCTGGACCAAAACTCACGCGGGAACAGCGGGAAACGAACGAGCCGATCAACTAGCCGACGACATCGACGTCGAATATAGCCGAATCTTGAAAACCGCCCTTAAAAACCGACTTTACGAGCGAACGAACGCGGCATCAAACGAAAGATAGAGAATCGCGAGCACCGGAAGAAACGTGTACACGTTTATACCGGCGCTGGAAATTAGAAGGTTTGTACCCGTCACGCCTGACAGCAACACGATATAACTAATGACTGGCCACGGCAACTTCAAAGCATATTTGAGCAACATCGGGAGATCAGTCGCAGAGCTATGCGAGTGCGGAAGCAGAGACGACGCTCATCACGTCCTCATCAGCTGTCCACTGACGCAACAGCAACGTGGCAACGCGGACGCCAGGCCAGCACGCATCGGAGAATGGTGACGAGAGTTTAAACGGTTTGCGATTGCCCTCGATAGATTAAAACCGGATTCGACGGAAGTAATACGCGATCGGAAATGACAGAGACGGGCGCAAAACGCACGACGACGACGACTACAACGGGGAGGAACGGGAGGGGCGGACTAGACGGAACGAAATAACGTAGCAAGGAACGGGCGCGTCAAACTTAGATAAGATTTAGCTAGTAATTAATTTAGCGAGTAGAAGTAATTTATCAAATAGAGGAACGGGTCGGCGCGCACGGGGCAACACGGGAGGGAGTTTTATTAAATTAGGTTAGGTTTAGGTTTTCTTACGGGCTCGGCTCAGCATCGTGTCGCTCATCACCCACAAAAAGGAAGAGGAGTGGGGCCGACGCTGTGACACGCGACCGCAAGCGAATAGAACGGGGCACGAGCACTGCCCGGACGGCACGCATGAGGCGAGGCTGGTCTCTTCAAGAAAGCAAGTAGGTTAACGGGGCCGAACCGCATCGCTTACGACGCGATCGGGATAGACACTAGATCTTTTCTTACCCGAGAAAAGATCGAACCGAAACGCCGCGGACGCGACCGGTGTAAGGACGGGGGTTAGAGTTAGAACTCGACGGAGAACGAGCTGCAAAAGTCGTACATCGTCGCCCTCTCGAAGGTGAAGGACTGCCCTATCTGCGCCTGAGGGATGTGGCCCGGAGGGAGGGAGGCACGCCGCCTAGACGGACGCGGTCGTAGCTGCTCGTTTCGATGGAGAGTCAACTAAAATTAATTTAGGCTAGACAGATCGTAGAGTGTTGATAGGGTCCAACGGCACTAAAGGACAAGAGTGACGCAAACAGACGCTAAGTTCGGAAAGCGTCACGTAGACGCCAAAGTGCGGTAGTGAGGTCACGGGGTCTACGTAGTGTTGAGTGCGTTGGGACAACTTTGTTGCGATCTTAAGTTAAGCAAAATGGACTTGAATTTTATTTTACTTTTTGTTGTTAATTTTATTATAAACTTATTTGTTCCCTTATGTTCTATTTTATGTTCATTTATTTATCAACTTTATTTGTTTTATTTCATTCGAATTGTTGTATTTGCTTCTTACTTTATTATTACTTTTACTTATTTAATTTTTTTGTACCTTATGTTCTATTTTATGTTCATTTATTTATCAACTTTATTTGTTTTATTTTATTTCATTTGTTGTATTTGTTTTCTTACTTAGTTTTTTACTAATTTAATTCGTTTATTCACCTTCATTTATTAAATTAATCTTACTTTATTTTGCTTTGTTTTTACTTTGTTTTATATTGATTTCAATTTTCTTTTGTTTCACG
Source organism: Aquatica leii (assembly GCA_035610365.1). Classification (NCBI taxonomy): domain Eukaryota; kingdom Metazoa; phylum Arthropoda; class Insecta; order Coleoptera; family Lampyridae; genus Aquatica; species Aquatica leii. The sequence goes on from CM069434.1 coordinate 87,553,229, forward strand.
TAGCCAATAAGATAGAATAAGTTAGGTTAGCATGTAATTGGACGAGCTGGAAGGAAATGCAGCGAAGCTAGATGCACCGAAAAGAGCACCTAACTTCGACCTGCAAATCTGGAAAGTTACAGCCAGAGGGACTGGAGCAGGTTAGAGTTAGAATTAGCTTTCAATTATGTGTAATTTTAAGAAAATTAGGATTAAGTAGCATTGTAATGTATGATCATTTGTTGTTGTAATACCGATTCAGGAGGAGATGTAATGCCAAAAGCCGGTGCATCTGCCTGCTGCAATCAAGACGATTGTAGTATACTAAATAAATAAATTGTATTGTCCGTTCAGAAATAAAACAATCAAAGGTTATAACAGACTTAATTACGATTTAAGAATTACGATTCTAGACTAGTACTGCATCACAGCTGATACACGAAGAAGAGAAACAAGAGACCAAAATATTAGTTCTAGAATAAGTATTAGTCGTCGATACACCCCTAAATTATTAAACATAGATGCAAGCAACAACGTGCAAGCAAGATAAAAAATTCTGTTTTTAAAACAAATAATATGCGCCACGTACTTCCGCATCTCCTTACAAAAAAATTTTTAGAATTGTGATAGTAATTTAAATGTCGATGACATTAATAGTAAGTTAAGTGACTTATTTTACATAAAATCGAATGATTGGAAAACTTCCCAATAACGTTATTACGCAATTTGTGACCTCGTAGCAACAATTAGCATTTTTTGATACACCAAACCATCCCAATTTACTACATTACTACTACTGCACCGACGAAAGTAAAAGTTTGCGTTCATATAAGTATCTATAAAAGGTTCTATTGACTTGTGTGACGCTTACTCTGGACAGCAGTATCTGAAATCGAAACGCAAAGGGGACGGTACGGTTCTCGAGCGTCATATTTGATAAAAGAGTTTACTATCCTATTAGACGGTGTTGTCCGTGTAGCTGTAATAAAGACGCGGTGTCCAGGGCTTCAAACGGTCTTAAAATCGGAGCTAAAAGATAGAAAATAAAGCGCACCAGTAGGCAAAACAACTTTATTTTACACTTTTAGAAAACTATAGCGGAACGGTAAATTTCGGCATGCTAATTGAAGCAAAACATAAGCAGCGTAGATTATGACTAAGTAAGCGTTAAGTGAACGGAAAAGATAGTGACTAAGCGAGCGTTCGGTAAACGGCAACAATGGTGACCATGCAAGCGTGCGGTAACGGTAGTAATCTCCGTCGGATCACTAGAAGAGACTAATTTGGGTTCGGATAATTGGTTCAAAGACGAAACTCAGAGTGGGCTCAGTAGTCTTTCACTACGTTATCTGGACCTGAAAGGCATATTACGCAGGCCAAAACCCGACACTACAAATACGACACTCGGTGAGGAATAGAGTGGACCAAGTAACCGTGCAAAAATCTATCAACACATTACCTGGTATCTTCGTTCGGTTAACATATTTAAAACGGTTTACTTATTTTATTCTGCAAGCATCTCTCGTACTTGGACTCGAATTCCAATTAGAACAAAGCTCCATCTAGAACTGCCGTTAATATTTATCATATTTATTAGTTATTATAATCAATCTAGAAGCAACGATTCGACATGAAAACTGGTAATTTTACAAACAATTGTAATATCAGTACTTCAAGGTAATCAGTAACGGTTTGTTACACTCTCTTCTTACTTTTGGTAGAAAAAAATTTATTTTGGGGTATAACAACTTTAAAAAACTCACAAAACAAAATATCTAATAACATAAGAAGAAAACAACCGGTTTATGGGTACGAGGCACGAGAAGAAGGCGTTCAGGACACGGTGCCGACGGCAGGTGGGTGGATAAGAAACTGATGAAACACCGGCAATGGCAAAAGATCACTGCTTGGCGACCGCATCGGAAACAAAATATGACTAAAGGACGGTTGCATGTATGTTGACAGTGCCTTGCAAAGCCAGTAGAACGCGCTGTGTTCAAGCATTTTAGTTGTAGTGTCGGGTATTTCTAAAGCGTAGCTGGGCGGAGATATCGACAACGGGGCGGAAAAAGGAACAGTCATGGAACCATTCACCACGGTGGCGGTGTTTGCGGGCCGCGTTTGAATCACGGCGACGTTCATCTCGGGGTCGGTCACTTTCAGACAGGTTATCATTTTTTTACCCGGAGGGTTTTTTCAGCATGTTTCTGTCTGTAAGTAAGAGCTTCACGGTTACTTTAGGCCGGTACGGTTTAAGGTTCTTAACGTGGGCCAAAAGATGTACGGCGCCTTGCTCATTTTGGAATCGGTATACCACCGGAGAAGAACTTTAATAACAGTAAACAAACCCGCATACTTAGGAAACTGTTTGGGGATATTATTGTTTCCATCATAGCATCGTCACGTCACGGTCGTCGCCTGAGATTATAATGGTTGCTTTGCTTGGCGAACGCTTTAGTGAGGCTTACTAAGTTTGCCATTGCCGAACAGACACTTGACACTTTTCATAATATAAGCTTTGAAAAAGAATTTATAAATCGAAGAACTAAAAATCAAGAAAGATTAGAGAAGGAATTGAAATTATTAAATTTCTCAACAATTTTAACAGAGTCAGTGGTTGCGAACTATCTGATTCCTGGTTACCTGTTATTTCCTAATTTTAATTTTTTCACCAATTACACTTAAGCTACGTCCATAGTTTTTATGGTGGAGTTCTTTTAGACCTTCGAGCAAATGCTGTAGCTAAATAAACTTGCGTCAATTATTAACTTCTCTTACAATTTGTTGCTTCTAGTTTTATAATTGTCAATTTAATTTATACTGCCTGACGAAGAGGATGAAAAGTTTGTAGATTATAATTAAAGAAATGTAAACACAATTAACCCTAAAAAAATATTAAAACTAAATCTTATAAACATTCATACATTGTTACAACAATAACAATGGCAAAGATGTAAAAAATTGTCTATTCAAAAAGTAGATACGTAACTGTTATATAAAAATGTTACGTAAATAAACATTCACATAACACTCACGTCACACGGTAATGTTACTGTGATATCGCAGTTACAGAAATGTACTTAGTGGGCAACCTTATATTTTTTAATTTGTATTCTTTCAAAGTTTTATTAGTTTCTGGTTTTTTTAAATCAACGTTTGCATATTAAAAAATAAGACAATTATAATTTAAACAGTTTTTTTAAATAGAAAATAAAACATCTAACTTTAAACTTTATATTCATAATTTAGTTTTTGATTTAAGTGTATTTAGAAACAATTTGATTATCATAGCAGTACATTATTAGATTAATTAAACTAAAATAAAATTATAGTTTGTTGTACGTAATTATTAATGGTGACATGCTTTGTAACAAAATAACACCAATTAAACGACAGGAAAAATTATTGTTAAGCTTTACAATTGTTATGTATAATAAGTAATTATGAGAGAAATCTTGTTTCGGATTTTTATCTTTGTTCAAAAAAAGTAACTGATGGATAATTCGTAATAAGAAGATGCGTTACGGTTATAAAATTTTCTTAATAGTAAAGCTTTCTCTACTTTACGTTTGTTCTTTGAGTGCTTTAACTTACAATTATTTTCGCTTAATACTTCATTATCATTAATTACAACTGCAGGTAAATGAACTTTAAGTTTGAGGATATTCGACTGAAGTAGGATATATAAATAAATAATTGTTGTTTTTGTCTTATTTACTTAATTAAATTAATTAGAAGAATTTTTTTGTGTTCGCTGCTTTAAACAATAGTCGTGTAACAAGGACGGAAAGTAAACCATTGCCGCGCGACAATCTTTCAAAAGCAATGGTCTCTACTCTTGACTAACACAAATATTTTTCTGCAGTTAACTTTTAGCACAAGGGAGAATGTTATGAAACAACAACAAATAGATACTTTTTCGTTACATAATTAACTTTTTCAGTCATTTTATATGATGATAAATGTAATAGTATTGTGTTTACTTAGAATTTCTCACAAACTTAATTACACACAACATAGCTATTTAAGCACCAAGGGCGTTATTACGATGATTAGACCTGAACAGCAACGTGATGCAGCCGAGGATCTTTGGTCTAAGAGATTTATGTTGCTCGATGGACGTAATCGTCCAGTAAAGCCAGTAGTGCATACAAGATTTTATTTTTCATTTTATATAAAATAAAAACTAAAAATTAACAATTATTTTATTTTTTGTTACAAATACTTACATCTATCTAGTTAAGAACAATAAATACTTTGACGTTTATTTATTTACTTGACAAATTGGTTTTACTATAATAATGAATGTGCAAGAATTGCTCAAATATGTTAAAAAAAATGAACAAAAAAGAAATAAAAAACTTGTTACCATCAAAATCTAATCAAAAATATGGAAAGAAATATCATTTTTGAGTACGTATCAAAAGAGCGCAATGAGAAGGCGTTATGAATCTATAACGCTTTCTCATTACGCTATGGTTGTTATGTATATGTATCTAGTATCTTAGACATTATGAGTAAATTATAACAAAGTAAAAAATAAAAAATAAAACCCTACGGTCCGTTTTTGTTGAATAACAATAAATTGGGCTTGCTCAAGCATCTCTCCAGGTAACGGATAGAGAAACGCTCATTAGCTATGACTAGTACTAGACATAAAACATCCGGAACAGAACAAAACTAACAGTAACGTCTTACTAAGCGGTTGCCAAGAAATGACGATTGAGTTCAGAAGAGCGGACCACTTTTACTTAAAGGAGTGACTTTACATTCTTAAATTAAATTAAAAGAATACGAAAATCAAAGGTCTAGATAATCAAAGCGCACCAGATAATAATATGACACAAAAAAAAGATTTTAAAATTAATTGTGGTTACAACTTAGTATCTACGTATAGTCGATTGATCACCAAACTATTAAGAAATAAAGTAAAAATTTAATACTTACAGTTAAGTTTTATCTAGTAGGAAAATAGCTAATTAAATACCAGTATTACCTAAAACTTAAAATCTAACACAAACGAAAACGTACATACGGCGTTATCACAAGTAAATCCTGTCTTTAATTTATACGATTATTGAAATAAGCGAATGCGCCGAGCTTCCCTCTAATTAACTTTGCAAATTTCGTAATTATTTTCTCCAATAAGATTGTATTCAACCCTTTGAACTTCAGCGACGTGACATTATGGAAAGTGTTCAACTGTAACAGGTGTTCATCAGCTCCACAGTTAAGGGACACAGGTGGAGGTGTAGCGACTTGCTAAAGAATCAATTTAAACCTTCAATACAAAGAAAATTATTACCACATACCACAAATAAGCTTTTGCTTAGATAGACACACAATTCGATTGCATATTTACGTAAAATTGCGTAAAATAACTTAATGATGAAAGCCTTGTTAGGCGTAGACACCGCAAAACGGAAGTCTGTGTTGCAAAAAACTTTACCAAAAGAAAAACGAATTCGCGTTTTTAATATTTGATAGTCAACCACAAAAAGTGGACGTGTCACAGACAAATTTTATACTCCAAAAATTTTAACATACCAATTTTTTAACATAATTTTTTTTTAACATAATTCTCCCCTAGCAACAAAAAACTGAGAAGTAGACAATAGCTAAAATCAAGAATAAAATTAAGGCATACGCTAAGGACAAAACCCTGAAATCTAAAACCAACCCAAACACAATAACACCCAACCCAAGAAGAAATGTAAAGAAAAGAGGTTTTTCCAGTTTGTTAAGTATCATCAACCCGATGTGTTCAAAAGTCGCATGAAGCGGAATAATACTCTAAAGAGCCAAAAACTTTAACCAACAGAAATGAAGTACCATAAAAGGTACTCGTTAACAGTCGACATAAATCGTTACGCTATGAAAGTAAGAAAACAACGCAGTCTCATAGACCTCAATGACGGACAATACCAAGAAAACTAAGAGAAAAAGTATAGGAAATAAGTTTAGACTACGGTCAAAGACAACGCCCTAAAATACCATGAAACCCCAGCCTACAAATACTCTAAGTATAAGTCCCAAAACTTAAGAAGTAAAAAAAAAACCCAAATATCAGTAGATCTAGAATTGTGATATGTCACACAAATCGGATTACCAAAAAGACAAAAAAAAAAAATCAGTAACCCAAGAGTCATAACTGCAAAGTCTCAAAAAGCTAAATACTAAATGAGTGCCAATCTAAGAAAAATCCAAACCACGTAATCAAAACAAAACCGAAAGAAAAAAAAAGAAAGAAAAAAAACAAGCAAGAGTCTATAAGAAAGAGTAAGAAGCTTCACTTTCTAATCGAACATCGTAAGTCAGTGCTGGTCGTGTTAAAATGTCACAATGAAACGTAAATGCCGAAGAACGGATTAGAAAATTCCAAGAACAAAAGGAACCCATAGGAGAGACGTATCCTAACAGTGACTGTCATCAGAAATGGCGACTAAACAAAAGTACAGAGCACAAGAAGCGACGTTGCAGTTTATTCCAAGTTTCAACAAAACAAAAGCCCAATACAGAATACTAACTGAGCAAGAAAAAAAAACAAACCAAGATAAAAGGAAAAAAGCAAAAGAAATAACTGCCTTAAAGGCAAACCTTTAGAAGCAAAAGAGAAAAGAAAAAAATAAGAAGTAAGAAAGACAAGAAAAGAAGAAAAGAAACAGACGGAGAAAGATAAAACAAGATGTAGATGTCTTTGTTTTTCTCTCCGTAGAAGAATCGAAAGGGCGTTACCATCCCTTCAATGCCCAACCAACCGCCCAAAGTATAAAGAAAGAAAAGAAAAAAGATATCACGGTTAGCCATAGAACGAAAGCGTACCAATTGCTGTCTCCAAATTGGAAAGTTTACTCCAAGACCTAAATGCCTACCCGAATAGAAGACCCAAAAAAAAACTTAACCTAAAACCAAAGTGAGAGTCCTACCAGTAACTTACTAATCTCAAATTGTCTGACTGAGCGGATATAACTATATACAAATAGAAAGGTAGTCGGTCCCGAAGTAAGATGGTTACGAAAACCCAAAAAAAACTTAAGAAAAAAAGAACTTTAGTACAGCGAACTGGAGAAAAACAATTAGGTAGCGTCCCAGCTATAACCAACAAAATACTGTTAACATAGTTCAAGAACCAAATCAAAAAGTTTACAGACGAGAACCAAAAGAATAGTCAATAGTCAAAATCCTAGAACCAAACAAAACTGATTAGAACTTACGACGCTTACGACGTCGGTAAAAAAGAAGGAAACGGTTAATAGAAGAAGACAACGAAGCACAACCAGAAATGTCGAAACAAAAATGTGTTAAAAAGAGAGATCTAGCTTTCGCATCCGTAGAACGACTACAAACTTTAGAAATATTTGCAAAAGTCTGTCAAGCTAGTCTAAAAGGAGTAGGCGGTGTAAAGCCAGCATTAACACGATCCAATCGTTGATCTAAACCAAACGCTTTCTGCGACCAACAAACCGCACAATAGCAAACGTTCTCCGTTACTTTAGGTCTCATATGGGGCCAATAGAAACGAGGCCAAAGAAAAAGTAACGTCTTGGTAACACTACGGTGACCAGAAGTGGAGTGCACGTTATGATCGTGAATAATTGGCTTACGTTGCTCGTTTGAAACGACCATCTTCCACAAATGCTTATCGTCAGGAGAAACCGGTATTCGTTTCCACAGAAAACCGAGAACCACTAACCAAAAAGAAAATTGACAAGGAGACACTGACACTTTACCTACCATTGTTCTTTAGTAGGACTGGAATTCCTCAAAACCAAAGACAAACCAGTCGACAAATCAGAAAGAGAAGAAACCAAACGTAAAGGCGTAAATCATTTAGAAGTACAACAAACACGATTATTAGATTTAGAAGTAGATGTCAAAGGACAAAGTGAAGAAATATCTAGAGAACAAGTAACCGGAGTAGACAACGGCTGACTATCATAGTGTTCACTTGCGTTAACCGAAGTTGTCTCCATAGATGTAGCTTGAGAAAGCGTAAGTGGTTTATACTCGTCTATGAAAGCCTTAGATTGACCGAGCTGCCTTCTATAAATCACTAATTCTTCAAAAATAGAAATTGATTAACGCAAACCCTGACTGATAAAACGGAGTTAGATTATGACGCACGATCTTGAGTTGTGTGTGAGAAGAGACCGGTTCTAATAGTTGTAAGAAGAGGTACCGCATGGTACGCTTCCGAATTGTCTCCATTAAGCAATTGTCATAATCTACTGAAAGAAATTCTGATTTCAACAACGCAGCAACATCCTTCCAAGAACGCAAAAAAGTTTGATTTGTCCTAAAAGAAAGAAGAGCTTTGCCAGACAAAACCTCAAAAGCTGAAAGGAAAAGTTGATGCTGTGAAACATCACGAGACAAGCATAATTTGTCAATCCAAAGTAGAAATTCTATAAGCAAAGAAGGATCTTCACCAGAAAAACTAATATTCCAATGTGCCAAGTTAATTTTCGAATCGAGTCCGATGAAGTAAGAAATGGTGGTTCTTCATCTGAAAAATACAAATAAAAAAGATACAATAAAACCTGAAACAGTAGACTAATCAAAATAGTAAACCAAAAGCAGAAATCTGCTAACACATGTTTGACTGGAAATAAATTCAAAGCAAAAAAAGCTGATAACTAATGTAAAGTCAAACCAAAGCACTAACAACAAAGAAGTAAAAGTTAGTAAAGTAACTCCGACGTTAAGTCTTGTGACAACACCTAAAAAAGCGAAGTAAAACTTCAAGCAAATCGAATCACTAAGGACAAAGAAAATGTAAAAGAATCAATAAGATTAGAAGGAATTATTATCGCACACACAAAATCGAGCCCATACAGTTGAGAGTCAAATTTGTTACGTGTTTTCGTGTAACAAAAAAAAAGAAAGCGTCGAATAAAACAGTTGTTCCCGGAGAGTGAGTTGCAGGCTTCGTGATGCTAGATTATACACTAAATCTAAAAAGGCGCCAAAACGATGAAAATTTAAATTAGGGAGACATCGTTTAAATCTACCCGCAGCTGAAAAAAACAAATAATATGACAGAAGTGAACACAGAATATATATTTAATTTATCACAGACAGTAGTTAAAGAGGACAAAGAAGGTACATAAGTATAACTCATACCAACTTTTTAACATTACAAGATCGAAAAAAAATGTTTCAGACGAATTTTATAGTAGATATAGTTTAATAAAATGTTTTATTTAACATTCATCAAGTGGTTTTTAAAATAACTTTTTTTGAAATTCTTAATCGGTTATTGTTATTCGACGAAATAGAAAATAATTGTACTTACAAATGTTTTCGAAAACCAAAAGCAAATGCTGAAACTATATCTGAACTGAGGCTCCAAATCAAAAATTTGAATTAAGAAAGGATATTTGTTTCAATGAGTTCTAATTGCCATTTTCGGATGTTACATCTTAGTATTAAATCCTGTATATATACATATATGTATATATCTTTATGCGTGCATTTCTTCCGATGTAAATTTAATTGATAACAGTGACTTGTACTTTTTTTGGAAGAAATTGTATAACTATTTTTTTATAAAAACGCTTTGCGTATTAGACGTTTTTGGAAAATTAATTGTATTTGAATTTTGAAAATTTATTTCGATTTAAAATATTTTCAACCGCAATGCACTTTCGGTGATTCCAAAAACCGAAATAAATTTGTTTATTCTAAATAGAATGTAATAAATGTTGGTAATAGTTTTAGATATCTGCTGTGGTTTTTGAAAAATTTCTAATTTTAAAGAAAAAAATGATTTGGAACGTAATACTATAACTAAATTATCTACTGGGTGTTTATCATTTACTCATAAAGCAAGCAAACATCAAATATAAAGATTTGCGTTTTTAAACAGATTTTTTTTTTGAATAGTGCACAAATAATTACAAGCAAATTTTATAAAATTTCTTAATGACAAAAATTTTTAATTAATAAATGAAATCATATAAATAAGATAGTGACGTTTCAAACTTTTTTCAAGAAAATTGTGATACCAAATAAGTCATAACTAAAAGATTCGAACCAATTTGTAAAAATGTTTTGTTTTTTCATTTTTCGCTATATGGTTTAGAATTAACGTTTCTAAACAAACGAGTGGTTTTAAATTATATTTAAACAAAGATACAAGCTTTGTGCATTGTTGTTTTTTTAAATAAATGCATTTATTCTTTACACCACAATGTCTATTCATACGCGTTTACAAAAGTAAATTCACTTGAAGAAGTTAAAACAGCATTTTATCCGTTTTGGTTAACGCCATAAAAATGTGCAAATTAGGATTACAAAACAAAATCATACGTGACTATGTAATTACGATCAAAACAATCATATGTAAGTATCAGCAAGTTTTTTCAAAGAGATTGTATCACAACACCTTTTGCATATTTCCAATATTTTAAGCAAACGTGCCTGGCACTTAAATTTAACCAAGCGTATTGTCATGCTGTCGTAGTCCGCGTTACCATCCGCACAATACAATCACAATGACATTACTTCACAGCCACTTTGCTCTTACAGACGTTCATGTTCGATTACCAGTTAAAATTACCGACAATGTAGTTGGAAATTTCATAATTCATTTAATTTGTGCGCTTGCGGTACCTTCAAGATGATTGTCTGTACCGCATATTGACGATTCTTTTGCCAACTTAACTTGTACAGATTCGACGAGATTTGTGCGTGAAAATGGTAAATATGAGTAATTCCGATGTGTGTTCAGTGAAGTTAGTGACCTCAAGAAAACCCGAAAAAGGATTGAAACCTACAACTAAACACTTTCTAAAGGATTACGACGCGATTGAATTGGATTCTTTAGAACACAGCCCGGTAGATTCAGATTTGGTACAAAAACTAACACAAACTGCCGCACGAATTTAAATAACGAATCTTTTAGGACGCCGAAGAAACACCAAAACCAAAAACGAAACCAACGCATAAAAAAAGTAAGCAACCAGAATTGAAGCAATTAAACTTGAACGGATTGTGTAAAAATAGATTAGATAGCAATTACTACACCGAAGATTTAATTCTACCGGAACATTCGTTCGAAGCACTTTTGGATCTGCAAGTTTTAACTTTGAGATCTAACCTTTTACACGTGTTTCCGAGCAGCATCCTACAGTTAATTTCTTTAATTGTTTTGGATTTATCTGATAACAATTTGTTGACTATTCCAACGGAAATAAGCCAGTTAATCAAGTAAGTATTTATTGTTGTTTTTCGAATTTGGAAATGAAGCAAAGCTCGATGAAATTAAAAACGTGCCAGTTTCTGATACTAGAAACATAGAAATTGTGATGAGTAAATAACTTCCGTTGTTTCTTTCACGGGCTCTTGCTCATATGAGACGCATATCATTAAGAAGAACAGAACCTGATGACCAGCTCGTGCGTGTTTCGGTCGGAGGGATTCCGAAACGAGTGCACGCGGTACATTACTAACTTAACACCTTGTTGTAAATATTTGATAGTTTATAGTTCCGTAATTTGTATTAAACGATAAACAATAATAGTGAAATTGGCTAACCTTGCATGTGTCCTGCATGTGCATCCGCCGAGTATTAATATTTCACTTTCGTTTTTTATTTTGCAGTTTGCAAGAGTTAGTGCTAGATCAGAATGTTTTAAGTGTTTTACCGGCGACATTATGGAAGTTGAAGTGTTTCAAAGTTTTAAAAATTGCTTATAATCGATTGGCGTTGCCACCGGATAAATTTGCCGATATGAGAGCGTATGTGTTACCAGTAAGTATTTCTCATTTTTTCAAGAAGAAAATAACTTACCCGTTTTGTTTTAAAAGGACAACGAAAAAGACTACGAAAATGTGTCAAAAACTAACGTTCTTACAACTTTAAATTTAAGAGCAAATAGGCTAAAAGGCAACATCATTTTAGGAAACTATGGGGTGAGTATCTTTTATTAGTAACTTTTCATTGTACTTAATTCGCGCATGAATCGCCATCACCTAGTTTTGAGTATAAAACTATAACGGTAATTTTGAGTTTTTTTATGGTAATGTATACACTGTGTTCTACTATAATTGAATAGTTGAAGGACGATTAACAAGGAATAGAGTATGGTTAATATTTTTCTAACGTATCAATATTTTTAAATTAAACGTTTAATAATACGGTTGTTAAGTTGATGCAAGTTTATACCGTTTTGGAGCCAATTACCTAGATATATTTATGGTAATAATGGTAAACGAAAGATGTTTATTTTTAGATTAAATTACTAGTTAAAACTACTTTTTATTCTTAAGAAATACCTATTAATTTGTTAGATAATTTTTTTAATTTACCAGTGGCCAATGTACAATATTCGAGGCAGCACACTGACGTCATATGACGACATTGACACGTCTTAATGACGTAATAAAACGTAATATGCTGCCTAGGATGATTTTGGGGGGATTTAATAATTTCGCTACTCGACAGATAAAAAATCATAACAAGAGACTGATGATGATAATAAATGTCCTAAATACGGGTTACACACTTAAATTAACCAACTTATTGGTACGAGCACAAACATTTAAACATAAAACAAATTAGTGTAGAAGAACAATTCTCTAAATTATAAATTCGAATCTTCGAAGTTTAGCTGCCAATTCTTTGATTACCTCATTCGAATATATGTCGATGTTTACATGAATAGATAAAATAACAAGTCTATTGAGTCGTCCCTTTAAACAAAAGTATCGGTTAATTTACTTAATCAATTTGGTTCATAACTCACAACTAAAATTGAGATTTATTGCTTATCTATTAATAGTCTTTAATTGTCATAAACTTTTTTTAACAAAGAATTCGTATTTTTAAACTAAACATAAAATTATGCTATTACATAACAAATAAATTTCTAAACCATTCACCGCTAACCAATTCTCTATATACAAATACATTCCTACACTACTTGTAATCTTCTTGTCCTTTTTAATACCTCTGCCATCCATCCCGCTTCTTCTGCTCCTCCCAAAATCTACAACCTTCCTCTCTCCTCTTCTTTTAGTTCTATATATTCCTTTAACATGTGCTCTATATTTTCTCACCCCTCCCCACATAGTCTACATCTCCTCTCTTTATTTTCTTTTCAATAGCTATTCTCATGCTCTTCATTCCCGCATCTACACTTGCTATTATTCTTTTTAAATCTCCAGCTTTTTTTACCTTTTATGTACCTTAGAATATTTCCTATCACTATATTTGTACATCTCTCATTTTATTTCTCCTCCATTATTCTTGCTCTTCTTTCTTGTTTCTGTATATCCTTATCTCTTCTTATTATTTCATCTTATATTTCCCTTCCTGTCTCATTTATTTTCTCTATCTTTTCTCTTGCATATCCAACTCTTTCATAATACCTTCTTGTCCATAATTATTTTTTTCATTTTTCACTTCTCTGCAGCACATTTGAAGCAATTTACATTCTTCTATTTCTTTCATTTGTTCTTTGTAATACATTGCTCTCTTCCCCGTTTGTACTCTTATCTTTTCTGATTTCATTTTCTTTTATACTATGTACCTTGGCATCTTTCTAATCTTAACGTTCATTTTCAGTATTTTTCTTGTACTCCAACTCCCCTTTTTTACCTTGTTAAACAACCACTTTTTTGCTTCTATTTGCTTCCCAAACACCCTCTCTTCTATACCCCATATCTGACTTACTATTCTATTACATTTCTTCGCCAATCACTTTATACAAGCCTCATCTTTATTCTCGTATCTGATTTGATAACCCAAATAAGTCACTTTATTTACAGTTTCTATTACCTTATGTCCCCACTTCCACTCTATTTTTTTAACCCCCCACTCCCCACTTTTTGAAACACTACTACTTTTGTTTTTTTCACATTTACATTTAAATTTTTTTTCAAATACTATTTTACTGTCTTTATCATCTCCTTCATCTTTCTTTGTTTCTTCGCTATAATCACTATGTCATCCGCATACGCCAAAACTCAAATTTTTGCTCCATTAACTCTTTCTCTAAATCCCTAAAATACCCAGCAAATAAACTAAAACTAAGTAGGCACCCCTGCCTTAATCCTTTATTTGCCCAAAATGCTACACTTAACTTTCCATCTATTCTTACTTTTAATTATTTGTTTACTATCTGTTTCAATATGTATACATTATCTAATGCCCTTCTTCCTTTTCTAAATCTTGTCTGTCAGTCTGGTGAAATCTTTTTTCCTTCATTTCTCTTTCCATTCTTTTTTGCAAAATTGTCATATAAATCTTATATCCCTCATTTGCCATACTTCTCTTCTCTCTTCTTCTTTGTAAACTAGGCATATTATTGCTTCTCTCCAATCATGCGGAAACCGGTTACCTGACCATATTTTATCTAATATTTCCTTTATTCTTTCTTTCGTTCTCTCCCTTGTATATTTCCATTGTTCTTCTTGCGTCCCATCTGTACCTTCTGATTTTTTAAAAATTTTTGTATAGCTTCTTTTATTACTTCTTCCTGTATAACCGTTCTGTTCCCTCCTCTTCTTATCCTTTCTATTTTAAATTCACCATTCTTTTCCTCTTCCCCCTCTAAAACCTCTACGCAATGTTTTCTTTTTTTTTTTATATTAATTTGTACCCCCCCTTTTTTCCCAATTTTTTTTCCTTATTCAAAAAGCATCATATGTCTCCTTCATCTTCTTTCATATTTATTAGATCCTCTAACTCTTCTCCATATTCCTGTTTTTTCTTACAACACTTTTCTATATTGTATATTTTCTTATCTCTTTCCTGACTTCCCTGCATTCCTTATTCCACCACCTTTTTTCTCTAAACTACTTTATGGTTTTCTTCTTGCATCGTTTCCTTTCTATTGCTTTATCCATTTTATTGATCAGTTCTTTCGCTTTTTTCTCTACTCTATCTTCTATCCATTGTTCCTCCTCTAATTTTTTACTATAAACTTTAATATTTTCATCTGTCCATACCTTTTTTCTTCCCAAACTGTGTTTGAATCTTTTTTTCTCTCTTCCTATATTTTAGCCTTACTTCTAATGGCTGATCGTCTGAATCAAACTTTTTGCCTATTTTAAAACTTTTTATTTCCTTCAAAACCTCCCCACTAACTGATTAAAAAATAAATGCTGTTGGTTTATATATTTTTATCTAATTTGTTTGGAGGAATAAATTACAGCTAAATTAAAAAAAAAATTTTTTTAATTAGTTAATGATGAAGTTGAATTACATTTCGTACTACCAGTGCTTTTTCAAAATTCAAATTTCTTGTGATTAATAATTAGTAATTAAATATAAAGGATTAATAAATTAACTTTATCCCCGTTACCTCTTACATAATCTATAAATTCTCCCCTCTCACTTATATATGTATAATCTCCTCTATCTTTTTCTTCCATATTTCAGTTGAGTATAGTGCACCCCTTTCCCTCACATAACACCAATAGCTCTTTACCTTGTTTGTTTAATGCCTTATCCATTGTTACTCTTTTTATTTCTTCCCTATCATACCCCCACCTTCTCTAATTTTTCTCTCTTCTTCAATCAGTAGCTGTTTCAAGTTCCTTATTCTATGTTTCATTTCTTGACCGTACATTGCTATCACCGTATATTTACTTTCTTTCCTTAATATTTGATTTACTACTATTGCTTGCTTTTGCTTTTTATTTTCCTCTTTTACTACCCATTCTTCTCTTGCTCCCGATATTATACTCCCTTGCGCTGTTCCTTTTTTTTGTTCTTGTCCCGAACTGTACATTCTATCTATATCCTTCTGGTAAAGTTACTTTCCATCTTTCCCAATCATTCTCCTCCAGTCACGTTTCAACTAAACCCACAATGTCAAACCCTTCTATATATTTCCAAAGTTCAGCTCCTTTATTTTTAACCCCTGCAACGTTCCAAAATACTAATCCTATTTTCTTTGTTTTTGCTTATCGTTTTCCTTGATTTTTGCCTGGTCGTCCACCTTTTTTTATCCTTTACCCCCCCTTACTTCTAGTTTTTTGGTCTCTTTCTCTCTTATTTAGTTTCTTTTACTTCCAATGCATTTCCTCTCCCTCAACCCATAATTTTATAAACTATATAAATTTAGTTGCCTTACTTCCATCTTTATATTTTTTGTACCTCTCTTTCTATTTATTACAACAACAATCTTTCTGGGATTAGTGTTGACACTGATAAGCAAACCAATATTTTTAATCATCTTTACTAAGATCGCTTTTAACGTTCACAAGAACTTGCTCGTTAGTAAATTTTGGAAATAGTGACTGAAATCTAATTGACAATTGATGATGATTAAGAAAATAAATAATAAATGTATCTAGAAATGGACAGAATATGGTTATCCTAAACTAATCCTTAGGGCAAGTCAAAGTTAATTGAAGATTAGCTCTATTTGTCTGGTACCTTGCAAGCTGTAGAATAATCAGCAAAACGCCGAGTTTATTAGCGATTTTTAAAATATCTGCATATATGTATCTTTTTAAAAAGCTGTTCTGAATCTTCTCAAAGACTTTCAATTTCTTTTAAGGTCGGATTCGCAAAAAACACTGTTTCTTTCAAATCTATATCTATCTTTTAAAAGCTTTTACTGAGGGGTTAAGCAAAACTGAATAATTTTGTTGTTACAAACCAAGATACCAGAAAATTGCTTTAGAGTATGCAGAGCGCAAAAAAACGCAATTCTTGAAAGTCTCCAAATCAGTCCATTTTGAGATTGCATTTAAAGAACCTAAAACTTACTCGAGTAATTCAATGAAGTCGTTAATGGAACAGAATCTCTCAATCCGTCTAGTAACACTGTTTTTTTTAACGTTTTGATATTCTGCTGTTCTATAAGTGTCAATATTTTCATTTAAAACAGTTTTTCATTTGGAGATAAAAAAAATTGTGTGCTTTACCCACATTCTCAATACAGTTTCGAATTGATTGAATTTCGCAAAATTTTGATACCACAAAATTTAAGCTGTGCGCAGAACGATGGGTTAAATGACGTACTTTTTTAATATTAATTTTGTACGCTTTGTATTTTTCCGGCATGACAGTTGCCCCATCGGAGCTCTATCTACGTAAATATGACGTTTCATTACCAAATAATTAAAACATTTCAAGAGTACATTGCATTTCGATTTACAGAGCTAATATATTTGTTTTTTGCAGGGTTTCTTTTAGAAATTCTTTAGTTCATCGCACGTGCATAAATTGTCAATTGCACAAAAATTTTTTTCGTTATGACAAACGTGTTCATCAACAACAATAGCGCCCCCGTCTCTGTGACCCCGAAGAAAAACTTCTTGTTTCCTACATAAAATTATGACGTCAATAATTGGCTTAATATTTAAAATCAAATATTTAAAATCCAAAGTTTGTTTTCAAGTCAAAAACAATCTGATAAAAAAAGTTAAAAAAGCAAGTAGGAAAATGTTGCTATGTAACAAAAAAAACAAATTTATTATTCCCAGCTCACTAATCTGATCACACGATCATATTTTGCTCTTATCTTTTACTTCATTACAGTCGACAATTTGTGAACTTCTGTTAATAACAATATTTTTTGTTCACTGGTTTCGAAGTTTCCAAATATTTCGGAAACACTTCACTGCTCTCTTATTCAGATTGTTCTGTCTCAGAACAAGAAATTGCATGCAGCACCGGTGGAAAAGGCTGTGGCGATAGGGACAGTTCTCTCTATTTTGGAAACTTTTTTGAGCATAAAAGTAGCAGTCTCCGATGCTCTACTTAGATCGTAACTGTAGACCAACACTTGAACGTCTGTTTCTATGAAGACGACCTCCGACATATTTCGAACTGTCTTCCAATCCAGCTGATCTAAGCCGCAATAAAGCTTGGGTACTGCCAACTTCTTAATGTTGTGAAACTTTATTTCTATTTTGCCATTCTATAATACTCGCCACGGTATTAGATAGTTTTAAGACATTGCCGACCGCTAGTTGCTGTCTTTGTAGCTCATTTAGCCGTCTGAACTTTTTCTTAAAAACTCCAGGTTTTTTGCTCCTTGGTTGTAACTCCAAACATAGCCTTTCCAGAACCTCCGTACATGCTCATAAACTAATCAAAGTCGATTCCATTGATTTGATTCTTGGTTCTGATTGTTACGTTGTTATTGCCAGTAAACGGGACTGGACGATCGATGTGGACAACTTTTGGCTTAGCTGATTTTTCGTTATGATATATGACGTCATTAATACGTTACAAAACTTCATAAGGATTTTACTATTGCCGGGATTATACAACCACACCAGGTCGCCCACCATTTCGTGCTTTAACGTCATATTTGGTCTTTATTTTGTTGTTTAACTTGGAGGTAACATGGGAGTTGTATTTTGTAATAAAGTATGACACAAAATGGTGTTTAAGCTGTGTTGTCGTAAACAGATATGCCATTAGAAAAATGTGTAATGACTGATCCAAATCTTTACTTTGGCTAAGTACTTTTCCATTATTTAATTCATCCGTTTAACCATCCCATCAGATTAAGAATAAAAAGACGTCCTAGTTTTCTTAATTTCCAACAGATGGCAAACCTCTTGAAACAAAACCTTGGTTGGAATGTAATTTCAACAAAACTTCAAACCAGCAGAAAAATCTCTTTACCAAAACGTCAGCGACTGTAACTGTTTCTTGATTGGGTATGGCGTAGATTGTCGTAATGGCGTCTATATCGTGAAATATTATATCGCCACCAAGATGCATTTGCTTCTCAAATCAGATTTAGGAAATGGCCCGTCCATGTTAATTGTTACGGTTTTTAAAGGGTTTACCCATCTTATATTGTTTAATTGGTGCCAAAACCGTGCACTTATGGCACCATTCATTGACGTTTTATTTGCAGCTGACCCAGTAGAATCTGTTACGTCTTCTTTACGTCAAAGTGTCCTCCTGATCTATCATCGTACCAATGCTGCAACATTTTAGACTTTCGATTCTTTGACACTACTAACTGCAGTCTGTTTTCCATACCTTTGACATTATTCAGTGATTCTTTAAGAGAACCGTCTCTCACTCTCAAAGAGTACTACTGGGATCAGTATGCTTTGATGTTTCTGCCCAAAACACTTACTTCTTCTCAGGTTGATTGTCGGTTGTTTGCTTTACAGCTTAAGAATACTCTTATTTAGGAATCGTTTTTTCGTTTGCGACACTACTGCTCAAATTTGTACTTGTCATCAATCATAGCAGTTCTTTAAATACATTCAATCTGGACAAGGCATCAGCGATCTAATGACTCCCTTTTTGGCACGATATTATGTGTTATATTCATATACTTCCAATCTTTCGATCCATTTTGGCACTTGTCCTTCCGGATTACAAAACTGCAATAGTTATTTCAATGCGGCCTGGTCCGTTCTTAGTAAAAAAATTTGTGCATACACATATTTGTAAAAATGTTCTAGATACTTGACAATTGCTTACAGCTTTCTTTTAGTCACAAAGTATTTCCTTTCTGGGCTGGACAAAAGTTTGCTAAAATGCGCGACGACTTTTTCTTGTGTATCTTGCACCTGTGAAATGACCGCACTTATGGTCAGATTACTTGCATCGGTATCCAAAACAAAATTTCCATTGTCTCTTGGATAATTTAGAATAAGCTTAGTGACTAGGGTTTGTTTCAGTTTTTACATAGTTTATTCTATCTAAATTATGTTGCTTCTGCGGTCAATTTTGTCAAAGGTTTGTCAATATTAACAAATCCGGGTACAAATCGTCTATACTCGGTGCAAAACCCAAAGAAACCGCAAACTTGATGCTCGGATCTTGTCTAGGTTAGTTTTTGCATTTTTAGATACAACGAAGCCAAGGTTTGCACTTTTTTTTAAATACGTGCACTTTTTTGGGTTCAGTTTTAGATTTGCCTCACGTAGTAGTTGTAACATTTCATTTTCACTTGTGCTAATATTCTGCTAATCAGTAGTCTCTTTTTCATCAATTTCTCTTCTATTGGCTCAGTTATTTATTTATAACTAATTTTTAATTAAACCAACTAAAAAAATTTAATGATATTTAAGAAAAACTTACAAGTAATTTATATATAATACTATGACTTGATATTTGTAAACACTATCGCAGTTTGGTTTATCTTAAGCTGGTATTTATTTTCACTGACCACGCGCGTTAAGGAATATTTATTAAGACCAATTTTTCACAGTTTCGACTTTTGACTAGACTAGACTCCAGCTTCTTTTGGATACTATTGTATTTTTATGTTATCTGTATCTAAAATATTTAATTTTTTCCGACCATTGTCTTGAAGTTTTTAAACACTCTGGGTACATTTTAGCTTGTACAAAATTAAAAAAAATTGTGTTGGACATTTTGTTAGTTTTTGGCAGACTTCGAACTTTTATGGATAACGATAATAGTATACTACAAGCGAGGTAGAAACATTTTCATTACTTCCGAAAGCAACTACAGCTTATTGAAGTGTTGAAGTTATCTATTACTCGGGGCAGTAGAAGTATTTTTTTGAACTTGTGGTATTATCTATAGATTGCCAACTCGTCGCCGTCGATGGCAGGATACCTTTTCAACATATTTAAAAATACAAAAGTGTGAAAATTATAGAAACTTCTATAATTTTTTTAAATTTTAATAAACACAAGCAGCTGCAACACTGTGGTAAACGACCTACCGCCAACGTCACTATGTTAGAATTGGCTAGAACCGATCTTTAGTATTCGAGAAACATCTGGGTTGTTTCAAACGGAATACAGCGGCATTGCGCGGCGACATTGAACTCAGTAGAAAGGTAGAGAGCAATAAAGACTATTATGGCAAGCAGTACGAGTAGTACTTAAGAAGGTAAAGACATACCACCGAGTTTTTTAAACAACGCGATGAACCGAGTTTGGAAGTACAAAATTCAATGTGGTTTAGAGACTGTTACGTACAAAAAATGTTATTAAAGAACCATAAACGATGTTACTGCTCTGTGCTTAATGGAGAAATTTGTAACTAGTTGAAAATCTCAACACGTAAAATTAAATGCCAAATGGTAAAAAGCGCCAAACAAAATCAAAATGTCGTAACAAAACGGTTTTACAACAAAGAAACGCCGTGCAGTGTACACACTATTAGAACCTACCTTTCAATGTGTAGAATCACTTACATAACTCCTTACAATTAAAAAAATTAAAAGAAACTTATATTTCAGGCAAAGTTTTTACAATAATTACAATTATTTTAGTCGTTACTTATAAACACTTGGTTCTAAATGCGGCACTCAGACAGCGTGTATTGGGTTGACTGCTGCCCTTAAGCAAAGTAACCGACGTAATTTAGAGAGTTGGTGGGTCAGATAAATTACGTGTGTAAGAAACTGATATTACTGACGTAATACCACGAAAACACTTGATTTTTATTTGACGAACGAGAAAGGTCGATTTGTAAACTTGACGTTGAAGTTGCGGTTGGCATGTTGCAGTTGGAAAGTTGCAATTTTCTTTGACGTATCCGTTGATTAAAAATTGCCGATTTATAAAGATGCGTTAAAAACAACCGCAAAATATTCCATTTATATTTTTAATTTGTTTTACAAGAAATAAAATTGCACACAAACTATCGTAGCAGTTGGAAAAAAAGAAAAAAGAATGAAAGAAAAGTTTACAGCGTACAACGCACTGCCAACAACCAATTGTAATTTTGAAATTAGTTTAAGAATTTTCATTGGTTGAACTCTGAACGTTTCTATCGTTTGAACTGCACACGAACAGAACGCAAACGGTAAAAAACAGCAGTAACTGTCTATACAAATATGTTTAGAGCCAAACTTATATTTTGAGAGTAAACGTTAACTGTAACTGCCATCCGCAACTTTAAGTCAAGTTTCTAAATTGGCCTTATATTCCTTAGTATAACAAAACGAAGCTTAAAAATTCCACAAATTGAATATACACTGAAACTACTGAATTTGGTACCCCAAAATGACTGGCGGTACTACCACATTTTTATTCCGCGTTTGATTCAGAACTCTGGTTTCAAAACAATTTTCTCCTTTATTTGAAACTTTTGTTTTCTTTACTGTATTTGAAAACTATGCTATAAAATCTTCCAAGAAACAAATAGATTGAGAAAAAAGCATTACACAAAAAAAAAACATTTTTCACTGGAACAAATGTTTATTTTAATAGCGCTAACGTAAGCAGAACTTACTTGTAATTAAAACAATATAAAAAAGATCAACTTTCCAACTTTTACTTTGGATATTACTATAATGTTTGTAAATTAATACTAAAACTGTTGAATTGTTATTACAGTGTATTATGCCTATAAAATGTTCTTTTTTATTTAAATAATTAACAATGCTTTAATTGTTATTAATTAAAACCCGATCTTTAAACAACGATGTAAGTTGTGTAGTCAAAACATTGTCTCAAACACTTTTTAGCAATAAAGCTCTACTCCGTGCATATTTAGCAACTAGAAACTTGGCATGTATAAAAATTGTAAACAAAAATGAAAAACTATAAATAAGGAAAGTAATCTTATACAGCACAAATTACTACAATTTGATTGAAAACACAATCTCTTATTATTTATAAAGAATATTAAAAAAAGTTTATACAAAATATTGACTTTAGTCACAAACGCTACAAATTCTACTTAGGTGTGAAATGCGCGGAAAATCAACACACGTCATAGTAAAGTTGTTGGAGTGCGAAATTGAAAAAAAGTTGAAATTTTTGTTATTAAGCAAATATATATATATAAAAATACTTATTACGTTAACGGTAAAACTTAAAATATTGTTGTGAACGCTGCTAGAAATCATAAAATCTGTGTTAAATAGCAACTCTTCTATTAAAAATTGATTTTTGAGAATTTTTATCTGCAATTTAAATTTATCGAAAATTGATGCATAATTTTAAAATGTTTCATAAATAAAAAACTTTATTTTTTAATTGGAGCTGAAGAATTGATTAAAAGTGTACAAAAGATTTGCCAATTTTAGTGTTTGTTAATTAATATTTCTGTAATTGATAAATATAAAGTTACTCAATGGAAAATTTAATATTTGTAAAAAACTGATATCAAAACAAATTTTGTGTAGTTAGATGTGTTTAAAAAAATTGATTTTCTTTAAGTTTCTTACAATAATTTAATTTGCACATACCATCACCAAAGTTTGCTATTTATTTTTTGCAGTGTAATTAACTTTTAGCAATTGAATAAATTTTATTTTCAATTAAGCAACTAATGGCAGAAATTAATCTTTACATTGCTTATTTAGGTTAGATTTTAAATCGTAATGTGCAAAATTTAGTATCCATAAACCTTTTTACTAGAATAAATTTACATTAAAAATGATTGTTAAAATAAATAAATTTGGCAAAATAAATATATGTAGGTGTAATAAGAAGTTTTTAAATTATAATACGTAGTGAGAATATTAAATTATTGCTAGTTTTTTTCCATGCATTTCTTTCAGATTAGGTTTCTTTTCCACCCGCCTGTTAAAGTCACCAGCAATTATTAACTAATAGGGACGTTCTCTAAAACATTTTTCCACTTTTCTTAAAAACCATGTTTGATTAAGATAGTGGCCTTGCCATTTCGAGCACATACGCTAAAATTATCATTAGTGTGCTGCTTAATTAGATCGTCATTTTGATTTTGATAAAATGCTCGTTACGAATTTTGATTTAATAATTTAATATGTTTCCGGTATTGTTCAAAACCAAAAATTATATATAATCATAGATTTGTCGGTGTGTTTTTTAGAATTATATTTTTTATAAGTGTGAGGGGACAAGCCTTACACTTTAACTTCAAAAACTAGAGAACCAAGATTTTTCATTATAATTAATTAATATAAAATTCTCACAACTGAAAAACTGCACAAAAATCAACAATAAATATTATTATCTGAAAAAAAAGTATACGAATTCAAACCAAATTCTATTTCAACGATTTTTTAATATATACTTTTATTAAGATTCTAAATTTTACGCGTTTATTGTATACAAGAAAAATTGAAATTATTTAATACAATAAATTTTTTAAATTTTATTATAATAGCAGAAGATTAATTAATAAATTATGTAAAAATTATAAAACATAAAAAATAATAATGAAATAAATGGGTTTAGTATTACTACATTCAAGTATCCAGAAAAGGACTAAAACAATTACTATGTTTGTTACCTATTTTTGTATAAAATAAACGATTTTAATCAAAACAATATAATAAAATTACGTTTTGTCAATATAGTTTTGTGAAACAAGTATATAACTCAAACTAAGATGTTTATTAAAATGAAAAACAGATGTATAAGATTATTTCCAGGAAAAACATAAATTATTATAAATTTTGTTATTTTTGATAAACTAAAATTTTTATGAAGGTGTGTTATAATTGCAGATTTAGGTAGTTATAAGTTTTAACTAAAATCTAAAAAACAGAACAAAAACAACGTTATCGTATCTTATCACAACCATCAATTACTAAAAACATTTTTTTTAACTTCTAAAATATAACCTCAATTGTTAAAAAAAAAGATACGTTAACTACGCGTTCTTAAGAAGTACAGATAAATATCACCATTGTCTGCCGAGATTCATTAGATCCTAATTTTATTAGGTGAAGGTAACTGATAAACCCAAAACAATAAAATTACAAATAAGGTAGCGTAATTAAGAATACTATTTAAGTGTAAATTCTTTGTTCTATTGTTCTTAGATTTTCTTTGACTTATGTTTGTTTAAGTATGTTGTTAAAAACGAATTTCAAACATATCATTTCGGAAATAAAAATAATAATATAATAAAACTATCAAAATATGTTGCAATATATTTTGCTACAAGCTAATAGGTGTTACGAACCCTGCTCGGCCAACTCGCACTAGTCGGAGATAATTGAGGTTTAAGTAAATAGAATTTAATGGGCGCCAGATCTTATTAAGTAAAAACTTCTGTTTCGATCAAAACAGAAGGTCTAAGCTTGCAATAAAATCAGGTTCGCTACCCTCAACGGACAAAAAAGAAAGAGTGATATGTATAACAACTTTAATTTAATATCGTCGATTATTAACAACGAGCATAAAAATTTATCGTTAAATTATTCAACGATAATTATATAAACGCCGGAAGTAACGGCAACACACAATACCTAGGTTTAAATTATACATAGGGTGTTTATAGAGAAAAAAATAAATTGATAATGACCAGTAGTCACACAAAATAATTAATGAAAATACTTACATGGTATTGAAACAATTGATGTAACTACGTAATTTAAAGTTTTAAAAATAATTTGTGAGAGACCTCAATGACCACGCAAATGCAATTAAATAAGACCCACCTAAAATGCAGTACTTGCTTGAAGAAAACGTTTTCCTCGTTGAGTCGATCTAGAATATTAATGAACAGAACAAATCACAATGTCTCACAAAAGCAAAAATCTACAAGCCTATTAATTAATGCTAAAAGGAATTAGAAATAAAGCCCGAATATCGAATGCTGCTGCACAGATTAAATTAAAGGTAATACCGCAGTCTATTGATTCGTAAGGAACAGTACATCGGAAAAAATTTCCTTCTCGAATCTTCTTTTTTAGATTTAAATTAGGCCTTCTAAATTATAATCTTTCTGTTAAGGTATTTAGTCGATTTTAACCCTTCATTGGTAGAGAATGCACCAAATACATGTGGACTAACACGTGTCGGGTCGTGCTAACAAATTAAGATGGAAATTACAAATGAATTCCAAAAACTAATACTAACAGTTTACCCTGTAACGAATAAACTAATAGAAACGCGTTTTCGTTTTATATAATAGCCTTAACACACGCCGTTGATGCTAAAAAAATAATTTAGACATTGCAAGCACGATTTTGGGTAACTGACGGTTTAACGTCTTGACAGAAAGTGAAATAAAAACGAAACTCGTTAGAAGGCGTTGAAAGTAAAAATCTAACTTCAGTGTGATGAATATAAGTACATTTTCAAATGTATACACGTAACAATTAAGTGCATATAACTACATCACAACAAATAGAGCAACAAAAATGCCACATATAATTAAACAATTTTTTGTGCTGCTTTCATCACAAACATTAATATTCGTTTGTTAGTGTAGTTACGTAATGACGAAAAAAATCCAAAGTCGCAAAGTGAAAAATTAAAAATTACGTAAAACTATGTTTTTAAAGTTAATTAAACTAATGTGTGTCTAGTAGAAAATATACCTTAAAATCCCTAAAAAATTTAGTTAAAACTGAAAAAAAAAACGTTTTAAATAATATATTAAAAAATTGTGTTTTTATGTCACAATAAAGTTTATATTAACGATTTGCTCACTATTATCGAAAAGATTTTGTCTTACCATAGCAAAAATTTTAGTTTGATTGAAAAGTGCTTATCGTCCACTTACTTCCAATTTGATAACAAGTTTTATGGACTAGTTTTGGGTGCCGTTATAGGTTTTTTTTAATCTCCTGATGTACTTTTTTATGAAATCCTTTGGAACAGTTGCATTAGAATCATCGATATTAAAACCTAAAGCCTAGTTTAGATATGTGAATGATACGTTTATTGGTTCCATGGTAATCTCAAATTGCTTAGTTTTTTGATCATCTAAACAACCAACGCCTAGATATTAAATTTATTATGAAAAAAATGTGACTCGTAAACTCGAGGGAATTTTGAGCCATTGTGTTTATCGCAAACCCATCCTAATAGACAGATATTTTTATGCTTTGTTTCATCATCATCATGCATAGAAACGTTTTCTTAGTATTGAATCTTTTTTTATTTGTCAGTTTGAGGATTGCGACTTGAAACTACGTCATCTTACTAAAACTGGGACAATATTAAGTGGGATATTCAAGTAGTTAATAATCGTCATCTACATCCAAGCGTTTGAATACTTACAGACATTTCTACTTCCAAACCCAATTTTAAATTGGTGTTTTTACCTTACATTTATGAGATCAGAAATCAGATTGAAAAATTTCTTCATAAAAATGGTATCAAGACCATATTCACCTCAACAGGTAAAATCTTTCAGATTCTTTCTTCTCTCAAGGAAAAGTTTCCTACACTTTCATCTTAAGGTGTATATTAAACTCTTTGTTTATGTGGTTTAGTCTACAGTGGTGGAACTGGTCGTTCCGTCATCACACGTGTTTCAGAACATGATCGTTCTATAAGAAAAAAGCACATTTTTAAGATGATGTTGCTCACCATTATTTTACCACAGCTTACAGCGTAGATTTTGATAACGCTTCGGTGATTGCAAAAATTCAATAAGAAAATCAGAGAGAGAGTTTTTCGAATTCTTTCGGTTGTTTGTTGGAGTTCTTTAATTATTTTCACGCTCTAATCAAACCCTTTATGAAAATAGACGAAACGTTTGCAACTGCAGTTACAACCCGGAAAAAATTCTTATTTTAATATAAAAATTTAATTTTTTAGGATTTTAACCAGCTCAAAATATAATTTTTTTAAAAATAAATTTAATTTTATTTAATATTCCTTTGAGTAAGTTTGTTTATGTATAACGTAAGTGGAAGTTACCAGATGGTTAATGTCATTAATATGCTAATTCAGATAAATACTTTTATGTTACATAATGAATAAAAGTGGTTAGAGTACATAATTGGTAAAGTAGTAATTAGTTTGCTTGGTTTGTAATTTTAAACAAAACCCGCGTTCAAGTAAACGTAATTAAGTTTATACACGTGTTTTTAATTATTAGAATTTGCCGAGTTTAACATATAATAAAACCTTAGATTGCTTTTAGATAATAAAAGAATTATAGTGCATGTAAAATTATTCTTCAGTTGTTAAGTTTTAACACAAAAGACTATTTTGACCGTTGAAATATTATTCTTACTTTACGTATTCAGTTCACTATAATTTCATACATTTTTGTTAATTAAAAAAACAAACTACTAAAATAAAAATGTGACATTTATTTGGTTAATTAGAGTACATTTTTTGTTTTGTAATTAGAATTATAATTGTTTATTTGATTTAAGTTCTCTTTTGTTTGTCTTATGTAATATTTTGGACATCGTAGGCAACTAATTTTGCGTACAACATTCTAAAAGTCTGTAATTTTTGCATTTGCTTTTTGTGCCTTGTATCCAAGTATAGTAACAATAACGTAAATTATTAAGTTATTTCAAATAATATTTTGTTTATAAAATTTGTTACATAATGATTTTAAAAAAACTGTTTATTAAATATTGCTTGGACTAAAAATTTTATTTTTTTTGTTAACCGAATCAAACGCGTTGCAGATTTTACTTGATTTATTTGATTATATTTACAATATTTATCTAAAGGATATGTAAACAATTTTATTTTCCGTATTAAATCTTTTGTTTAACGTATATAGCAGAACAATTTTACCTAAATCTAGAACAGCTACGGATAATTTAGTTTTATAAATTTTAGCCAGTTTTATTATGCACTACTTATTTGATACAATTACGTTGATGGTATCATTACTTGTGCACTTCATAATGAAATTAACAAAAACAATTTTATATCTAAATTTTAATTTAAAAAAAATTGCAATTGCTATCTAATTACTAAAACTAAAAAAATTAACTTAACATACGTTTATAATTATAAGTTCACACTAAATAATTAATCAAAATTTATGCCAATTTTTGTTGGCTTAAATACCAAATCCTGAATGATTTGGTGTTAAAATTATAATATAAAAATCAAGACTGTGTGGTAATAAAATATTATAAAGACGTTTATAATGTTGTATCAAATACCAACTGTAGTGTAGTGTCATGAATATTACATAAGACAAATAATACAAAATTAAATAAACAAACACAAATATTACAAAGATTGAATTTTTCATTTTAATAATCCAATTATTTTCGATGTTAGACAATTTAAAAAATAAAATTTATTAGCACACTTAAAAAACTTCAGTTTTAACAATGACACAGACAATTTAAGCATAATTATAAAGATTTCGTGCGTGTTTGTAATTTGTGGATGATAATAATTTTACCTTGACATCCAAACTTTTGTTATACATTTTATGACATTGAATTTACTCAACTTAGTTTTGTAATTATAATATTATATAGTTGCTTTTTTATATGTAAAACAGCTTTTCTAAGTGAAACTTTAGGACCAATTATACCACCTTTCAAAACTGCTTCAACAGCTTGTGTCGTTGAGTTCTCTAAACAAGAGATAATTTATTGTAAGAAGTATTAAATTTAGTTCAGCATTCAAAAAACAAATGTTTTGCAATAATTTAGTAATTGAAAAATTATATATGGACCACAATAAGACATGCTTACTGTGGCTTATTTATTTTGTCCCAAAGCACATGCCAAAAGCGTTTCTACTCTAATAAATTGCTGCTGGTATAAAAGTGTGTAAGTGCAGCTATTTTTTTGTGGTATAAATTGAAAGTTTTTTGTAGCCCCTGTTTCATTGTGGTCTACTCTTCCTTACGCAAAAACAAATATAAAGTAAACGTGCTTTTCTTGGTTTATTATTAAATCAAATGTATACTTGCCACTAGAGACTCCGCCAGAATATCTACCAAATAAGCTTAAGTTTATGATACTACCTGTCGCATATTTTTTCTTACAAATTCTTACTACAACAATAGTGTACATCTTCTACCGGGTTAAAAAAAAATTGTTTTTTTGCATATTTTAGTTTTAAAAAGGTTTTGCATTGGCAGATTTTACTCTATCTTTTTTTGTTATAGTAGTAAGTCTGTTCTAAATATTTATTAGTAATTTTGTGTGCTGCAATGCGCTATACTTAACTCAAGTTCAAAAGATACAAAAAAAATTATTGCGCATATTTACTCTTTGACGAAAAAAAAGTTTCTACACTATCACTCGCCTCTTGGTTCTATGGTTCCACTACCGGCAATTCAAGTGCTGCCTTATTGACCTTGAAACTGTCTTTAGGCAAGGTCTTGGTAAATATGTCAGTTCACTGCTGCAAACTTGAAACGTGAGAAATTTTGAGCTTTCCAGCACATGGCACATGCCCGGTGCAGATACTAAAGCCTCGTACACACAACCGCAAAAAAATTGTAATTTTGTCAATTCAGTAAGTTGAAGCAAATGATAGTGCTGCTAGAATGGATGAATTGTTCTTGATCAGTGTTGTAGTTGTTGTTATCTTCAATACTGGATATTAGTATTATTTCAAAGCACTTTTATGTTAAATGTATTTTACCATAACATTCATGTCATTATCACTAACTAGGTAGTATGTCTATCACCGCATTTAAATCAGTTTACGTGTTTTTCTGCTGCTCAAATTGTAAACATAACTTCCGAGCTAAAACTTACTAATTATATATTATGTATTTCTTCATTTCAAATTTACTTACCGCTAATGCTTTAACTAATGACCAGATCTTGCAAACCACATCATCTCGGTCAGCATTAATGAAAAAAATCATTTAAAAAGTCTATCATCAGCCAACCAGCACAACTTCACATTTTAATAACAAACAAAATTTACCGGGAAATATAATAGAAGTATAACTAATTACAGAATAACTATTTTTAAGAAATTCACATAATTTAGTTTTTGTATTCAAAAATTTGAAAAGTTGTGCTCTATCTGAACGACTAGTATCTGTCAAGTACCTGAAAAATCCCACAAGTTGTCTATAAGCGGTATAGAATATTTTGTCGTGCATCTTTTGATGCGAGCTTTTTGACATGAGTATTTTGCCACGGAACATATTGACGACAAGACTATTTGACGCAGACGCTGTTTGCCGCAACCGTTTCTGTCGGTGCGTCAAAAACTACACGCGGCAAACCGTCCTGGCGCAAAACCTTCTACAGCAAAAAGCTCGCGTCTAAAAACTCGCGTTATAAAGTGCGCGACAAAACGTCTCTGCCCGGCCTATAAAAAACATCGATCTTTTCTTCATCTTCTAAAAACAGCGATATAGCAGGTGTAGCAACAGCGTTGCACATACCAAACGTATTCAGTACGTTTTTAACGTATGTAGAATTGTTTTATTCACACGATTGCAATAAATTTTCATGCTTAAGTAACACAAAACTTTGCCACTTGTAATTTCAACTTTCATTGCGTCAATTAGTTTTTGAATGTTTTTTGTTGATTCTCCACTAATCAGAACGTCATCAACGTACAATCTAACGATTAAGTTCCTGTTTTCTAAAGTGTAAACACACGAATCAGTTGACGTTGGTTTTAAATAGAGTTTTGTGTGATTTGTCATGCCATTGTCTAGGTGCTTGTTTAAGACCATAAAAATTTATTTATTTAACACTTGTTCTGAGTTACCAGTAAAACTCTCTGGCTGTTCCATGAAAATTGTTGCAATTATATTTCTATATAGAAAAGTTGTTTTTACATCAAATTGGTAGATTTCGTGTTAACAACACACGCACCAAATCAAATTTTGCAGCTGGAGAAAATGTTTTTGAATAATCTAATCCGTACTTTTTTGTACAACTTTTTACAACAAGCCGTGCTTTGTAGCGATCAAAACTACCATCAATTTTTGTTCTGAAATGAAACACCTATCTGTTTCGTATTACGTTGTTATTCATAGGATACTCAACCAACGTCCATGTGTTGTTATCAGCAAGTGACTTGGTAAAATAACATCAGTCATAAAAGCACTCCAACTGATAACTAAATCACTTTCAACGCTTTGCTTGACATCTGTACGACTTGCAATACAATCGTCCATCTGTGGTTTCCTGTCATCATTGTTTTTTATTACGTTATTCCTGTCGTCACTGTCTTTTTATTCTAATCGATTGTGCTAGTTGTGTTTTTGAGTTAATATCCTTTACTACTTTCATTGGTTGATGCTCATGTAATATAACATTTATGTTTGTATGTAATTGCCAAAATTGATAGCTTGCATCATCGTAACCAACTAAAACAAATTCTTTGAATTTCGGTTCAAATATATGCTATTAATCAGCACAAAGGATTTACTGCCGTAAATTCTTAAGTGTTCAATATCCGGTTTAATGCCATGAAACGTTTCGTAAAGTGTACGCCTTTTCAGAATTTCGGATTTTTGTTGCAGTTTTACGAGCTTCGGACCAAACACTATGAGGTAAATCTTGCTCCCTCTAAGATTGCCGTACTCATTTCTATAATTGTACGGTTCTGTTTTTTGACGCGATCTATTTGCTGTGGTGCATACAGCGCACTCCTCCACACCTCATGCGTACATTATTTTGTTATTTACCAAGGTTATCGCAGGTGCACCGTCATCAATTTCTTTAAATAGCACAAACAATAAACGGTAAAAAGCCTTACGGTGGGTAGCTCCATTGTCACTTATCCAAATGCACGTAGTCAAAACAAATTGTCAAACATTGCGGACTTACAAGCATTAGCAAACTATTGTTACTTGTATTTGCTTTTTTTCAATATGATTTGCAGATTGTATTCTTGGTCGAACAATCCCAACTGTAATGACCGGGCTCATTACAATTAAAACAACGAACATTTTGCTTTTTGGTCTTTTTTGTAAATTTCGTATTTACGTGAAGAACCTCTTCTTTCTTATCTTATCATATCAACGTTACTTTCTGTTGACCGCGACGTTTTCAACATCAACAATAGCTGTGTATTAAAAAGACTGTTTTCGGAACGAAATAAACTTAAATGGTACGTTCGTGATTAGTTTCAAAACGAGATGGTTGTCAGGGACTTTTTTACCTACTGTTTTCAATTGTTCAACTATAACCAAAATTCTGCACAGCAACTAGAAATAGAATTGCCGTTCACGTACCAAATCTCGGTCGTGAACATTGTTTCAATCCCCTGTCGATGCTGGTAGTCCTAGCTGGCAAAGAATTTTGTTGTTCATTGAAATACATCTATCCTCAAGTAGTATGAATGCTTTATTGCAAATATCATCCGAAAACTGGATTTCCACATTCGAATTCGTTCTGCGTGCTTGTCTTGAAATATCTCAAGCTTTCTTTGTGCTTTTCCCAAAGGTTTTTTAGATCAAAAGACGCGCAAGTCGTTAAAATAATTGCAAACAGCGTGCACATTTGTGGTGGAACACACGTGACAGCTGCTTGTGCCTATGTCGTGTCCTAATGCTGATCGTTATCAAGTAAACCGAGTGGATAATAACATGTTTCTTTGTAAGCTTCGCATATTTCTTCAATAACCGTTTTTAAAGCTTGGAATGATTTTGGATCTTTGACTATATGAAGCAACATTTTCAAATAGTAACATTCAGCGTTATTTAGATGTACAGTATATACTCGACCCAATGCATCAGATGCACAAACACCAGCATAGTCTGGAACAACAGTGCCTCGCTTTCTCCTGTAAAAGGTTTTGCTTGTTGTGTTGCAAGTTTAATATTTTGGAACTTTATCATACAGCAATGTTTTCACAAAATGATCAACACGACACAAAGCCATACGTACTGTATTTTGTGACTATGTTGATGGTTTTTTGGTAAAATAAACACGTTGACGGTTTTCTAAATAAACGGCAACAGTTGGATATCGTTCGTTAACACTGAAACCAAGAATTTGCCAGACAGCTTTATTACTGCTGATGTAACGACATATCTGAAATTGAGTGATTTTATCGTTTTGATTTGAAAGCTCGAACACCGCCATGACAACGCCTTTATTAACATATTTGCATATGTACTTAATGGATTTTACGGAGTTGCAGTATTTCACATTGATATGAGTTTGAAATGTTTTTGACAATATTGGACTGTATGGAACAATCTATCTGTTATCAATGTCAATATCAACTTTCCTTATTTTAATGGTGGTGGTAAATCGTTCATCTTTTGGCTTTCATATCCATTTTTACCATTTGAGTTTCATCAATCAAATTGCGTGGATATCTTTTCGTGCATTTGCCGTCTTTCATGCAAAGCAAATTCATAATCAATGTTTTGCATGGGCATTTTTGCTGATTTGGTAGATATAACACCATCGATTTGAGTTGGAACATTTTTTTTCTTTCAGCCAAATTAAAATATGAGCGTGCCAGTCAATCAAATACATTCAGCATTACACTTCGCTGTAAATACGATTTTTATTATGAGATCTATTAGTTTTTGTTTGAAAACCCTAGCTATCGGATCATGTCTATGATGCGATGACTGACCAGGGAATAGTAAATCTTTGATTTCTGACTAAGCTGGATTGCACGTAAATGTAATGGAAAGATCTGGTCGCCCGTATCTTCCAACATACGTCAAAGCATCTTAAGCATACTCATGCAGATGTTTTGGGATTCCAGTATACTATACTATACGAAACGCAATTTCTTGTGGTTCAAATGAATGTACAGAAGCTTTCAATTTAGAATACATGTCAACAATGGATTGATAAAAACGGTACGCGACAACTCAGTGATGGTAAGTCGGCGAAGGATGATGCCAATTCGGGGATGACGACGAATTTTTATAAGACG
Organism: Aquatica leii; assembly: GCA_035610365.1. NCBI lineage: Eukaryota > Metazoa > Arthropoda > Insecta > Coleoptera > Lampyridae > Aquatica > Aquatica leii. Next base: position 87,587,621 of record CM069434.1, read on the forward strand.
GAAAGTAACAAATCTGATATTTTAGGAATTCTTTAATCTGATTAATCATGTATAATTCATAATGATAAATACAATAATATTACAAAATCTCATACCATATTGTAATTGTGGAATATCCCTCTAAAGTATTCGGTGATATGTTGCCCATTGTAATTGACCACCTTATTTAAAATTCTTTCGTCGGCTTCCACATAGCGTCTTTTTTTATTTATGCTATTGCGTCTGGTTATTGCTCTTTTGTAGTCAACCTCCTATGCTGCCTGAACCTTCCTTAAATTTTCCATAGTGGTCCATAGTGTAGGATTAGCAATTCCAGAACCGAAGTCCAATTGGAGCTTGCGGTGACATGCTTTGGCAAAATTATTAGTTTTGTCTCATCCATTTAAAGTAAATAGACCAAATCGTCGATGGAAACGTTGCTGGCGCATTGGTTCTATTATATCTTAGACGACCAATGTAATTATTGGTAAACCATCCCAAAATAGGTTTGAATTAATCTGGCAAATAATGTTCTAATTCGGCAATTGCAGTAATCACATCTTCTTGTGGAATAAATGCCAGTGAAGTGATCATTTTCGCTTGTAGTGCAAATTCTGGATCAGAATTGTACTGCCCAAGAAGATTGCAGGAAGATAAATGCCTACTTGTCGTACGGCCTGGTGAATGGCCAATTCATAATCCACGTTGATGTTTTCCGGGTTCAACTCTGGCCAAAGTTCTCATATCATGTTGAACAATTTAAGACATGTTTCTGCACTCTTATCTGACAGCAAACAATACAGTACCGGAAACACCGGCCTCTTATCTTCGTGCATATTTTTCTTGCCAGAATGACATATATTTGCGCGAATACTGGCGGACACAATAAAAAAGTACTGTCTACAAATAATTCTTTGATACTTGCACGTTGAATAGTATTCTCTACCAAATTTCAATATTCGCTGTGGATTCAACTAAACTCTTCTAGAATCCGCCAACAAAAATTTTCAAAATTGGTAGGACTGTACTCGTATAGTTGAAAACACTTGTAGAATTTTAATTTCTTCGCGAGTTTCTGGATTTGCCGGTGGTTTAAACGTGTCTATTTTTACTCTCTGAATGGTTCTCTGCATAACATTTGAGTTTGGGAGAATTCCTTTACGGCAGCCGGACCAATCCCCAAAATTCGTCCTCTAATTTGCGAAGGATTTTCCATTGTTGTCGTAGCCAGGTGCTTTACGGCGGTATTCACGTGTGCAGATTTTGGATTGAATGGAAAGTACCATCCGCAATATTGGTCCATATCCTTCCTTTGTAATTCTCGTGTTTGTGTTCACATCGCCAGAATTGGATGGTGTTTGTTTTATTCGTTTTATTTTTGGTGTAAAGATATCTCTCTCAAGAGTATTTTGCCTGGCCCCTTTGACTGACCACGTTTTCCATCTCACTTAATAAAGAAACGATAATTTGTAAATTCATTGAATTCCAATAAATAAAATTGCTTACCTTATTTGATGAATATAAATTAATTACAACAACGTGTGCTTAATTATTTCCGTACGCGACAACTCAGGAAATAACAAAATTGCACACACGACTTCAGATCTGTAATAGTTTTAACAAAATTTTATTACCTTTCCTAAAAGTCACTAATGATATAATTTCTTAGGAATGTTAGTTTGCATTGTGCATATAATTGTGTTGTTTATCATAATTACCTTTAATACGTTTGCATTTATTAAATATCCATATTAACCGCTAATTGACATTCCAAGAAGTGAAATAGTTTCAAAAAATGAGATTTTCAATAACTAACATTAGAATGATTTGAGTCTTCTATAAGACATCTTCCTCGCCACATCTCAGATCCCATTCGTATTAACACTGGCAAAATCCTTGAATCATCTTAAATTCCTAAATCCAACATTTCTAAGTCGGAAGAGTCAGCTTTAAAAAATCTTCGTAAAAACCCTGATATTATTGTTCTTCCAGCCGACAAAGGCAACGCCACTGTAGTTTTGAACCAAATTGATTATGTTACGAAAATCAATTCTATTTTGTCTGAGGAAACTTACGCTCTTCTAACTCATAACCCCACTTCGAGGATTGAACGTGAGGTCAGCCAAATCATCAAATCTTCCAATCTACCTCCTGAAACTAAACGTCGACTTACCCCATTAGATTCTAAACCACCTCGTCTATACGGACTTCCCAAAATTCACAAACAAGGTATTCCTTTTCGACCTATCGTTAGTACTATCCAATCTCCTACTTACAAGCTAAAGTTCTTGTCCAACATTCTTTGCGAGTTTACAGGTAAAACCTCTTCTCACATCCTCAACCCTCAGCATTTTATTTAACGTCTAGAAACTATAAAACTTGAACCCCAAGATCTTTTCGTGAGCTTTGATGTTACTTCACTTTTTACTAAAGTTCCTATTAAGAATTCGCTTATTATCATCAAACAGATTCTGTCTCAACATGGCAAGGACTTGAGTTTGGTTCCTCTTATTGAAAAGTGTCTATCCTCTACTTACTTCTAATTTGATAACAAGTTTTACGAACAAGTTTCTGGTGCTGCTATGGGTTCTACTCTATCACCTGTTGTAGCTGACATTTTTATGGAATCCTTTGAAACGATTGCTTTGGAATCATCAATATTAAAACTTAAAGTGTGGTTTAGATATGTTGTCTAAGTTTCTTGATCATCTTAGCAATCAACACTTAGATATCAAATTTACTATGGAAATCGAAAGTAATGGTTCTCTTCCATTTCTTAACGTTCTTGTGACTCGTAAGCCCGACGGACTTCTGAGCCATTTTGTTTATCGCAAACCCACCCATACGGACAGATACCTTCATGCTTCGTCTCATCATCATTCTGCACAGAAACGTTCTGTTATTGAATCTTAGGTTCATCGTGCCTTTTCTATTTGTCAACCTGAGAATCTAGACTCAGAACTTCGTCATCTTACTAGAACCTTAGTGAACAATGGTTATGTAAAGCGAGATATTCATAGAGTTATTAATCGTCGTTTACATCCACGTACTCGATTACCTAAGGACATTTCTACTACCGAATCAAACCCGAAATTGGCCTTTTTACCCTACATTCACAAGGTTACAGATCAAATAGGGAAACTCCTTCGTAAGAATGGTATTAAACCCATATTCAACCCGACAGGCAAAATCTCTCAGATTCTTCCTTCTCCCAAAGACAAATTTTCTACACTTTCATCTCAAGGTGTATACCAAATTCCTTGTTCTTGTGGTTTAGTCTACATTGGTGAAACCGGTCGTTCCATCATTACTCGCATTTCAGAACATGATCGTTGTATAAAGAAAAGGTATATTTCCAAGTCTGCGGTAGCTGAACATCATTTTACTACAGGTCACAAGATAGATTTTGATAATGTTACGTTGATTGCCAAATCTCCATTCTTTTTCAACAGGAAATTCCGAGAAAGCATAGAAATCATCAAACACCCCAATAACTTCAATCGCGATCATGGTTTTGAACTATCCCCTCTTTGGTTCCCGGTTATTAGTCATTTATCAAAAACTCGCCCCCTAGCAACCGTAACCCAATCAGGGTCGAGCTTAACCATCCGTGACGATCCTTTTCCTTTAAATACGGAGACTATTTCTTCTTAAGTCACTTCTACGGAGTTTAGAATCTGGCTTGGTTCACAAGTTGATTACCTAACTCGGTAGTGGTTCTTTGTTAGATTTTCGTTTGCTTTTTCAGGTTATCGTTTTCTTACTTACCTTATCAGAGTTTAGGTTATGGCTTGTTTCACAAGTGGATAACCTAACTTTTGAGAAGTTCTTAGTTAGATTTCGATTGCTTGTTTGAGTTTTGCGATTTATCTCACGCCTTGATGAAGCCCCTTACAAAAGTGGGCGAAACGTTGGCAGCTTCGGTTGCAACAACTATGACACGGTCCATACCTCGAAGTCATTCTAATGTTAGTATAGATTCCGGCCGTGGAAGCCTTCGCTATTACATTTTGAATAACTTCCTAAAAGTTTTGAAGATTTGCACACGAGGTTATATAATGATGCCGACAATATAATAATGGTAAGGCGGACTGTCGACGCCGAGTTTGATATCGCCGAGTTGACGGTCACCGAGATTCCCATCGCCGAGGTGACCGTCTTCGGATGAAAAAGTTCACGGCGTTTTAAAATGTGGTTGGATTGTTGAACTTTTATCATAATGCCATATGCATAATCCATAGATGAAGTCAGTAATACGAATATTTTTGTTTAGTAATTTTTTTCCTATATATAGACAAGCTACCTTATATATTTAGGGCAATATTTAGATGAAGGTACAATTCTTTTTTGTTGTTGCTGCACCCGTGGCAAAGATTATCTGCATGACGTTGAAATGGTATCTATCTTCACCTTGCCAAAACAGTACTGGATGTTAAAAAGCATCATACGATCATTGTGTTTCAGAGGCGCGTTGTAAATTTGTATTTCGTTTTTGAATTATGATGTCTCGCCGATCGAATTCTGTTCCAACCATAACGAATGTCACTTCGTTGATCGTTAAAACGTCGTTCAAGCTCACCGCATGGCGTTTAATTGGTTCTTATAATGATTTGGAATCATCTGATGGCATTTGATCCAAAGTGACTTTGAATGGTTTAACAGAACGATTATGCTGGTAAAATAAACGGTGCAAATTTAAAATACGATCACGTCTTGTTGTGTCGATTTCTTTTGAAATTTCAGTGTGTGGCAGTACAAACAAAGACTGGCTCAATGACAACATTCTGATGATTCCTGTGGTCGCAGTCTTTGTCATAATTAAATGCCGCCAACTGAAAATCGATTTTTTTTCTCGATTGAGCTGCTCGTAATTGATTACTTTCAAGCCGGTTTTTATGCTGTTGAGGAGTTTCAGCAGCTCTTTGTATAGTAGCTCTATTTCGAAATTGTTCTAGACGTGGTTCATGTAGTTTGGGTGTTTCTACTGCTTCTGACTGCCGCTCCCTCAACCTATTTCACGTTGTGGTGTTTCTGTTGCTCTCGACTGTTGATCTCTCAGCCGGTTAGACTCCAAAGACACTTCCCCAACGCACTTGCCGTTGTTCGGGCGTTTCGGCTGAATTTCTTCCAATTACAACTCTTTTCGGTGGGATTTTTGATAACTAATATTTTTCATTTTTTATATGTGGATAGATAATTTTTTTGTACTACCGAAAATAAAATAATATTTTCAATTTTTTTATTTATATTTGATTATTTAGTGCATTTTTTTAGGAAGTGAGATAACGTGAATGAACACTTACAAATGTAAACAATACTTAAAACACTACCAAATTTCACGAAACAAATATTTTTTTAAATTATTTTTAGGGTAAATTGCCTGACGAAGAACTTAGACCAAGTTCGAAAGCTCGCATTTATATTATTCTAATAAATAATACACCATTTACTCTAAAAATAATTTAATATAATTTATGGTAAAAGTTTTATGTCTAAAATATTTTTTTACTATTTATGAGGTTTTTAATATATTCTAATTCGATTATTTGACATAACAACAAATTTTTGTGTTGACAATCTGTATTAATTGTCAACTTCACACTAATTTGGGTGTAACGCCACTTTATTTGTAATAAGATTTTTTTTAATTTTTTACACAATTATTGATTATTAAAAACGTAACTGTTCTTTTTAAAATAAAAAACAGTACAAAAACATTAATAAAATTTATAGCTAACTAAATTTAATTATTATTAATTTCGTTTTGTTTTAAGATTGACTCTAAACTATTTTGTTTACTTTTTATACTTTTGCTTTATCTTGGACTAGAATATTCTGTCTGTTTTGCAAATCGCCTCGAATATTCTTGAGGTTTCGGGAATGGTTCAACCACCTTTCATTAATTGACGCATATTTTTAAATACGAATTTATTTCTTATTTTTTGCAAGGTTAGTTTTATACATAAAAACATTTGTAATAAGAGACTAAATGGATTTTAAAATTTTTATTAAACAAAAACCGTACTGACAATGTTTACTAAAAATCAGGGAGACAGCATTACCATTTTAAATATTTTCCGAAAGTTGTATGTACTCATCTTATTTCTAATTACTTTTGATTATCATTCTCATTTTCTTCATTACTTTAAACGCATGTAATTAGACAATGACATTAACAAATGTAATTGCAATCACTTAATAAATCTTACACACAATTATAACTGACACGAGCTCCTATTAATTACTATGCAAATGTATGCAATCTAACGCTTCCGTTTACGGATAACGTATTTATCATCAAAACTTATGATAATGCATATTCCATTGTTAACCAATTCTTAGATGTTACAACGTAACAACATACGTAAAGCGAATAAACACAAAGTAATTATTACGTAAATGTACTTCCTGAAGATTTACTATAATTCTAATATTAGATAAACTTCTATGATATTCGGTTATTTTACGTAAAATGCAAATCGAAAAATTTGCGCAAGTAGAAAGTGACCCACATTACTAAAAGAAGAAACTATGATTAATGTATTTTTTTTGTTACAGAATTTAACTGAATTGGACGTTAGCGAAAACAACATCGAAGTTTTAGATTTAAGTGCAGTGGAACAATTGCAAATACTTCAATGTTCGAAAAACGTAATAACGTTACTGACGTTGCACGGAAAAACGTTAACATCGCTTATAGCTGGAAATAATCGCAAGTACTTAAACTAGTTAGAATTACCGTTATTCATAATTGCATTTACAGTGTTAAAAAGCTTCGTCGTAATAGCGACTCCGTTTAACTTAAAACATATAGACGTATCGTATAATAACTTAGACGTACTTCCGGATTGGCTTTCGAGTTGTCAAGAATTAAGGTCCCTATTTGCAAGTAATAATTGTATTAAATCACTACCGGATCACCTCTTTTGCAATGAAATGCCTTACCTCCATACTTTACAGTTGGCTTACAATCAGTTACATAATCTTCCGACAATACATAGAAAGGTGCCCATACAAGAATTATTTCTGCAAAACAACAGTATTTCAACATTACCGGAAAACTTTTTTAAATGTGTACAAACTATTAGGGTTTTAAATATATCTAATAATAGGCTATGCGAGTTACCAAAACCGGATAAAAATTTAACGTTAGAAAAACTATTTATCACGGCTAATTGCTTGACGGATAACGCTCTCATAGACTTATCGCCGTACCTTACAAATTTAAAAACTTTACACGCGGCTTATAACAACTTTACGTTACTACCAGAAAATTGCGGGTATCAATGGAAAGAAATTGAGGAATTGGTTCTCTCCGGCAACAAACTCATAAGACTACCCGATAGCGTCGGACATTTAAAACACCTAACGGTTCTACGAATTCACTCAAATTTGTTACAGACATGCCCGACGTTATCACATTTATCGTCTTTACGCGTTTTAGATTTTGCCCACAATCACTTAGACAAAATTAACTTAACTTCGTTGATACCACCGAATCTAAAATTTCTCGATTTATCCTGCAACTCCAAATTACACGTCGACTCCCAGCAGTTCCATACATACAGAAGTCAAAGACCAATGAGTCTTGTAGACGTGTCTGGGAAAAACAGAACAAGCTTGCCTTTAACGCCATCACCATTTTGCGAAAACGATTTAACGGAATCGTCATGGAGCGTTGGGTTTTCCGAAACGGCCGGTTGTAAACAACGACTGTATATTTCCCAAATACGTTTACCAGCGTTTTGTAACACCGAAGCGCTTTTTGGCATGTTCGACGGGGAAAATAACAGTGATATTCCCATAGCCGTTGACAAAATCGTACCGCGTATTTTATTAGAAGAACGAACGGTTAAAGAAACGGCCAACGACTACATGAAATACACGATGTTGTCTACACACAAAGAATTAAAAGATAAAGGTCAAAAGCACGGTATGAATGCGGTAATTGTGCATATTTTAAAATCGAAATCAACGGTAGATTATTCATTTTGCGGTGGTGTGAAACGATACGTTATGAAAATTGCAAGCGTGGGTGAGATGAAAATCGTTTTGGGCCGAACAGTCGGACCTTTACGATTGTTACCAATAAAGCAACGAAGACAAATTCGTACGAATCCACAATTGAATTACGTAATACCCGATCCTGACATCATTGAATTTCAATTAGAAGATAAAGACGAATATATGATTATCGCAAATAAAAATTTGTGGGAAGTAATGAGTCCGGAGAACGCAATTAGAGAAGTCAGTCTACAAAGAAATGTTATATTAGCTGCCAAACGCTTACAAGATTTAGCACAAAGTTATGGAGCTGAAGAGAATTTAAGTATAATTATTGTACGTTTTAATTTAATCAGTTCTGATGTTGATCTCTTAATGCGGGAACTTAGACAAACAATTAAGAAAAATAAGTATCACAGTGAAAGCGGTTTTTCAAACGCAAGTACTTGTCAACCTGGTTGTTGTTGTGAAGCTCTTAATAATGCGTGTAGTAGTTGTGTTGAAAAAATTACCATGCCTCCTGCAATGATTAGCAACGATGATCGATCGTCTCCGAGTGGACAAAGCGACCAAGCTTGTAGCGATTGTAATTCTTCGGCCAAAATGTTTATCCATCAACTAAACAGACAAAATGATAACAGATCGTTGAGGAGCTTCACTTCGTCTCATTACGAAGCGGCTGATGCTAAAGTTTCTCCAGAGCGAAGAAGTTATCGCGGTGTAGCAAAGGCCGTACGCGCTAGAAAAGAAGAAGAGAAAATGCGAGATGATTCAGATTCGGCTTTATCGGAAGAACAGTTTAAGTGCTGGGAGTACATGCTAGAACAAAACACGCAGTTGTTATTTGACAAAGAGTTAAACACTCTAAACAAAAACAATAAACGATCTCAACTCGCTCTGAAAAATTCGTCGTTGTCCAGGAGCAGTCCGCAACTAGTTGACAATAATTCTCAAAATACTTTTTTGTCACGTCAATTTGGAAGCTCGCGTTCGTTTAATCCGTTAGTGACTAGGCCAGTATCGCGGTTTTTTCCTGACAAACGACAGCTACTAGGAGGTCCTCATGCTGCGTATTTTGGTAGTTTACAAAGATTAATGCCTTACAATCTTGAATATGATTTTGCTGTAATGCAGGAGCGGGGCTTAGCAGATTCGTTAGATTTAGACAGAATGCAACAGTATTGGGGGGTTACTACAACTGAACTGTAAATATTTATTGTATTTTTGTATATTTTTTAAATATGTAATTAATTGTATATGTCGTTTAGTAATAGCTGAATTACTGCATTAAATTATACTTAGTACATTTAATCTTCTTTTTTTACGAATTACTTAAATTGTTTTGTAGGTTTTACGTTTAATGTTAGCGATGTGGAACAGTGTCTTTATTACAGTATTTAGAATTCCAAATTTTTTTGTGGTTAATCTACTGTTGTGTAGTCTAGAGTCTAGAGAAGTGACCACTAACAGAACAAATACAAAAATCAAAAACGTTCAAAATCAGAACTTGTAGCATTGATAGATAAAAAATAAAAATAAGGTAAGTACGTAAACAAGCAACCAGAACCCACAAAGTAAGAATGAAACGTTAATGATGATGATGACACGGTTACTCGTAACTCGAACAAATGACAGAAGACAGAAGTAGTAACACAGAGTTCACGTTAGAAGAAGAAGAAGGTACATAAGTGTATTTATATAAATACAAACTAAGCCTTCGACTAGGCAACACTTCGTACAGCAAAGTGACCTAGCCGAGGGCGTAGTTTATATTTTGTCTATGATATTGACGTACGTGCTAGCGTTTGATAAAATTTATATAAATAAACTTATGTAGCTTCTTCTTCTTCATCTTACTACTGCCTGTGATATACTAAATATACTCTATGTTACCACTTCTGTCTTGTCATTTGTTCTATTTCAGCTGCGGGTAGATTTAAACGGCGTCTCCCGTTCTAGTCTCTCATCGTTTTGGCGTCTTTTTAAATTTATTTTATAATCTAACACCACGAAACTTACGACTCTATCGCCAGTACAACTGAGTTAGTTGTTGTAAGAAACAGAAGCCTCTATAAGAGAAAGTCGTTTTTCACTCATAGACCTCTATACCTAAACTGCTACCTGCCTGTACCTTTATAAATGACGCTGAGCATATTTAACATCTACTATTTATGACTTATTCGTAAATTTTGTGGAACTAACATTGTTGTTATAGTAGAATTTAGGTTTCCACGGGTTGCATTATTAATACAATTTTTCATTCTGGATAATTCCCGTGTTGCTGTTATTACACAAGCTGAGCTTTTTATATCGGTCTATAAAGCAAAATTTCACGGCGCTATCGATCAGTTTGTTCTGGGCTCTGAAGATGTCCACTGTGACGTGTGACAAAAACTCGACTTATGTAATAACGACAACACGAAAATTATCCAGAATGAAAAATTGTAATATTGTTGTTGTTTTCTTAAATTTTGAGGAACTCACATTGTTGTTGTATCGCATTCTATTTGAATAGCTAAATGTACAGACTTATCGAACAAAATGAAATACAGTGTGAGTTTGGTTTACCAAAATCCACCTTATATAAAATTATAAAATAAAAAAATTCTGTGAAGTCTCAGTGCACTGAGGCACGCCGAAATATTAAGAGGAGTTGACTTTCCGAGTTTCCCGACATTGAAAAGTGCTTTTTAAAATGGATAAAACAAACCCTCGGTAAGAACATTCCCATAGATGGACTCTTGTTAAAACAAAAATCTAAAGACTTTGCTACAAAATTGGGAATTCAGAACTTTTCAGCTACTAATGGATAGTTAAAGGGTTTTAAAAAGCGTCATGATATAGTTTTTTAAAAAAGCAGGGAAAAGTAAATCTGTGGACTAAGGCGTGTGTAACCAATGGACTGAAGATTTGTCAAGTTTTTATGAAGAGTATGATCTAGATTCTAGAAGATATTTACAACGCAGATAAAACTGCTTTTCTTCAAGTCTCTTCCGTATTGAACATTCACACTTAAAGGCAAAAAATGCCATGAAGGAAAACAAAGCAAGAAATGTCTTACTGTTCAATATATAAACATGACTGGTATGAACAAATTTCATCTTTTGATCATCGACAAATCATAACGACCTAGATGTTTTAAAATTTTTAAGACTCTACCTACACCTATTACTACTAAACATAAATAAAAAAAAACGTGTTTTTTATTGAGCTGTACTGCTCATAGAGACTTACCAGTACTTAAAAGTGTGAAAATCATGTTCTTGTCTACGAATACCTCCAGTTAACTTAAACCTTTAGATCGAAGTATTATACACACATTCAAACGCTTTTATCGCAAATAAGTTGTTAAACATATTCTTACGTGCCTGGAAGAAAACGATAACCTTGAGATTAACATACTTCTAGCCATAAATCTTGCAAAGAGAGCATGGCACACAGTAAGTGACGTTACTATCACAAACTGCTTAAAGAATGCTGGGTTTTTAATCAGTACACATAAACAAAACAAGGAAAAGGAGGTTCAAGTTGAACCTAGCAACGAGGAATGGGTTAAGCTAGTGACTCACAAAACTATTGATAAATTGTTAACTTTTGAAGACTTCGTACAGACTGATGACGACGTGGGAATACACTGATGACCACATCGTTCAGAATTGTGTGACCACGAGTGCTGACGGAAATAACAGTCAAGCCGACCGATCACAGATTTTGGATACAGAAGTAGAAAACATTCTAAAGAAGTATCGTAACAAAAGCCAACACTAAGATAACGGTGACCGTCGCTGTCTTACTGACATAGGTCAATAGACAGGTCGGCTAAACCCAACAATGTTTACTAGTTTACAGCAAAACGAAAGGACGCGAGAGCAAAAGTTACTGAGAAAAAAAACAAGAACGTCAGGAATTCAACAACCACATCAGACTGCACACGTAAATGTACCAACTGCTGAAACAACAAGGGCGCAAAAGCGCAACTTATTCAGTAGTGGCACACCGACGTCACAAAGACGACTTGCAAAGCCAAGTCAAAGGTTTGAAAAATCAAAAAAAAAAACTTTTAAAAATCATTTGACGGGAATTGCTCTTGCAATCATGCCAACAGAGTTCTCTGAAAACTCTTACAGTCTTGAAAAATCTGAAGTAATCAAAACTTCGATACTCAGATAAATTGACAAACTAGAAAGTGATCAATTTTGCTACATTTTTTTAAGAATGCAGCCATAGAAAGGAAAAGTTTATTCAGCTGTAGGTACTCTATAGGAATAACTGTCATCATTAACTGAAGTTCCTAAGCACCAAGACTTAATACGGACAATGAAAACTGGAAACCGAAATTTAGCAAAAAAAAATGATTAACCGTGTAAATCTAGAATGGGAAATCAATACTTTTAGACTAATGGAATTTATCCCATCGTGCTTCCAAAATGATTTTCTGCTCTGCAAAACACAATATGTGAGATTCTCCAAGCCAGATTAGTACTTTCACACTTACCAAAAGTAGCAAAATGTCAAAGTGGTATTTATACTAAAACCGGGGAGACCTAATTACGTCAATGCAAAATCCTACAGATCTACCAGTATGATGTTTTTTATATTAGAATTCAAGTCAAATATCTAAGACTTAAAGACCATTTATAAGCTTGAAGTTGCGGTTGGCAATTGCAGTTGACGTTCAATCTTTAAATACAAGTTGTATTGAGCGTTGCCGCTGCTGTTTGCCGTTCGCATTCCGCTCGTGTGCAGTACGATGTCGTTCAGAGATAATAAAAGTTTCAAGTTTAGTTTAACGTTTGAAATTTTATCTCTTGTAAGACAAAATAAAAAAATAAATATACGTTAACGAATGGGTACCAAACTAATCAACTGCAACGTCAACTTTATAAATCGGCAATTCTCAATTTTCAACTGTTAACTGCAACTGGAATTTGCTAACCGCAACGTCAAGTATTTAAATCGGTCATTACTGTTCATACCAGACTAACTTTCAACGCTTATCTAGAAAATGTCACAATGAAGGTCATCAAGGTTTTTAATTCAACCAAAAGAATGGTCGTTCGCACATAGAGATTGAAACCAAGAATTACCTGGTTATATGCAGTGGTGACAAGACTCATTATTACATACGGCACAACTTGTATAGGGTAAGACAACCAACTTAAAACACGATTTTTAAGCTGGCCAAAGTACAGAGCCTGGCATATCTAAACTACGCTCACAGCAGCCATAAAAGCACTACTTTTACTTTCACCATTACACTTCGTTCCAATGATAGAAGCAAGACAAGCAGTATACAACCTGCATATAAATGAACACGCGTCAACTACCGGAAGCTCCAAACCGAATATATACAACGTGCTGCGTAAAAAAGACTTAGCTATAAGATCCGACTTTACAAAAGATTATCACAACAACAAAATTTAAAATGAAAATACTGTTACGGAAGGAGTGGACAAGAAACATTTACCCAGCCGCGGTCAAAAAAAAACACAGATAGGGCCAAAAATTGCAACAGGACCGGTACTGAAATATATAAAAACTAGCACAATAGAAAAAAAAAATGGCTTACCTTAGGCAAATTAGCGTCTGATTTTTAAATTGAAGTTGTTGATATAGACTGGTGTGTCAAAAACATGATAGACTCAAGATCTTATCTTCTTCTTTATATACCATGTCCTCCGACCACGTTGGTGACCATTTGCATAATTTTAATTTTATCTGTTACAGCTCTGAATATTATCCTTGTGCTGAGTTCAAATTCAATTCAACCACGATGTTCTTCTCCCACCCTTACATCTTTTTCCTTCAATTTTACCTTGTATGATCAGTTGTAGTAGGTTGTATTTTTTATTACCCATGATGTGACCCAAATATTCTAATTTCCGCCGTTTGATGATGTTGATAAATTCTGTTTGTTTGTTCATTTGAGTCAGCACATATTTGTTTGGTTTTTTGGCAGTCCATGGAATTTTCAATATTCATCTGTACGTGCACATTTCAAAAACTTCCAATTTTTTACACCTAGCTTCGGTCAGTGTCCCTTTTTCCATACCATATAGTAAAATGCTGAACGCAACAGCATAATAGTCGTACACGAAGTGAAATTGTCATGTCTCGCTTGGTGAGTACTCTTCTCAGTTTTAAGAATGCTTGCCTAGCCTGTTCAATTCTGCATTTAATTTCTTGGCTGTGGTCCCAATTTTTGTTTAAGCAACAACCAAGGTATTTGTAAGTTATAGTACCATACGAATAATTGAGTTTGTTATCTTTGCTGATTACTATCCATTTTGTTTTCTTTACGTTTAGTTTTATTCCGATTTCAGAACTTTTAACAGTTACCTTGTCAAGTAAAACCTGTAAATCTTCTTCTCCAGTAGCTATCAAAGCAGTTATCGTCTGCGTATCTCAGATTATTAATTAGGAAACCATTAATTTTGACGGCAATGTCAATGTTTTCCATGACTTCACAGCAGATACTTTCTGAATACAAATTGAAGAGGAGCGGTGATAGTACGCAGCCCTGCTATGACATCATATACAATCCGATATGTTTAACTGTCAAACATTAGTAGTGGCGCTAAGGTTGTCAGTAATAAAATCCAAATTGATTATGGCATGCATAAATAGCCTGGAAACAGTGGTAACTTGCTAGTTAGTGCAGCTAGTCTGGATACTGAGAAACCATGGTGTAAACGAAAACCTAATAACGGACGGGCAAGTAAAAAAGGCATAACAGAAACATATATCGGATTTAAACCCGCTTTCGGAATCTCTTGTAATACAAAAAAATCCACAGAAAGCTAGCAGCGGAACATAACAAACTATAAAAAAGTTCTGCAGGTTTCACAGAGCCATAAATGGACACTTAAACTGTGGCATCATGAATGAGCCTAAAATTGGGCTGCATAGTAGCTGTCTATGCTGCTGATGTTTGGAATACAACGAGAATCACATAATTTAGAAACTTTAATGTATCCATATTGTTATCATACTCTTCATCACTGTTATATAACAACGCACTTTCGATTGATAGCACCTTAAAGTTGATCTAGTCCAATTTCTGTATGCCTTTATCCCACCAACCTTAATGAAAGCAATGAAATAAGAAATAGAGGCGAGTCGTTTTCAGTGACAAATCTTGATTGTGTTTATAAAGGCATAATGGTTGCAAAATGGTTAGAAGACGTGTCGCAGAAAGGAGAGACATGCAGCTTTACGTACAACATACCGCTCTTACTCAAGGTATAATACTATGGAGGGCTATCTGTCATGAAAGTAGACTTTTTCTAGTAATTATTTGAGATACGCTAAATGTAATTAATTACATCAATAATGTGATGGACCACTGTTACCTCTATATATTCAGCAACTAGAAAATTCCATTTTTCAGCAAGATAATGCGTGGTCACATACAAAGTTTTTTGAAAATGCTGATGTTCGTTTTACATGGCCTTCTCGTTCGCAAGACTTATTACCAATTAAACATATCTGAGATATGATATTACGCAGCATCAATAATTTACAACCATTCCTAAACAATGTGGACGTTCTCAAATAACGAATTTTAAAAGCTTGAGAGTCGATACGACAAGCTGCTATTGATTCGCTTGTTTTAAGTGTTCCTCGTAAACTAACTGAATATGCAAGAAAAGCAGGAGAAGCAACAAATTATTAGTGTTTGAACATTTTTGCAAAAGTTGTATCTTGATGAAATTTGTATCGTTTCTAAGTACGAATAAAACACACGTTTTCTGAAAATGCTTATTAAAAAAATTTCAAATTTAACTTTGATGTCTTAAATCGTAAATGGTGACGTAAAAATCAAATATAAATAAAACATTTTGTTAAAGAAGTGTTTATTGAAATTATTCTGTTTTAAAATACGAAAAAAAATTTTAATAACATAGATGAACTGAACCTAATATCTAAAAATGGGAGAGAGCCATTTTAGATATTACGTTAATTAAAGAAAATAATTCTATATTAACGAATTTGTACACAAAACCGATAGCATCCAACCGTACCATTAATTATTTTTCAAAACATGCACACCATAAAAAAATTAACATAATCAAATCTATGGAAAACAAAATCATTAGTTTAAGTAGTCCACAATTTCACCCAAAAAACCTTAACATCTTAAAAAACATCTTGAAGAATTACAATTATCCTAAAAATCTAATAAATAAAATATTATTCCGTTCGACCAACACCAATAACTTGCCATCACCATCGACCCAAACTAACACTACTTCTAATTTTGAGTATACTAAAATCATAAACGTTCCTAGGCTAACTAAAAAACTAATTCCGATTTTAAAAAATAGCAACTTGAAAATAGCGACCTATAATAACAACACCAATTATTCCAAAATGAAAGATAAAACAAAGTTATACGACAAACACAATGTTATATACAGAATCGAGTGCATAGGATGCAACAAATGTTATATAGGGCAAACAAAACAAAAAACTATTAATTCGATTAAAAATCATCAATATGATTGTAAAAACAAAAAAGCAGAATCGGCTCTTGCTTTGCATCATATTAACACTGGTCACAATTTCGATTTTAGTAACTCCATCTTAGATGTGGAACCCAAATGTAATAAAAGATTAATATCTGATATGATTTTTATCACTAAACATAACAACAATGTAAATTTTAATAGAGATACCAATAATCTTAGTACTGTATATAATAACCTAATCAATAAAATGTCATAATCTCGAATTCTTAACCGTTACTTTTCAGTGCCAACATTTTTGGTTAGTTGGTTTTTCGTCTTTGTGATGCTGGTGAGTTTCTTGTAACTATTGTTTGTTTTTTAAATCATTTACAATTTAATGTTTTGTGTTATTTATTATTTTTTACCAATTGACTGTGTTTGTTGAATTCATCGCTACTTGTTTTAAGTTTTTTGTAAGTTGTTTTTTGTTTTTTTTCTTAAATCCTAGTTTTTAGTTATTTTAAAAGATCAAAACAATTTTTATAATTACTTAATTAGCTTAAATAATTGTTCACAATTACCTGGTTTGTATGTTTGTTTTAATTATGTTGTTTTTTATTACATACAGTGGCCTGAAGAAGTGGACACTTTGTCTTCGAAACGTCACCATAAAAAACACATGAAGTAGTGTTTTCGGTCGCCCTCTCTTACTGAGAAGGATTTAACACCATTCTGTTCAATAGTTTTAGGAAGTTTAATTATTATTGTCAATCAGGGCCTAAGTTTCCTTGGGTTGTGCACCTATTATAGACCATTTGTACTCGGATTTGCCAATATTGCCAAACCGTTGACGAAATTGACCGAAGAAAAAGCAGAATTTAGATGGAATGAAGAGTGCGGAAATGCTTTCCATCAAGTAAAACAGGTCCTAGTCACTTCGCCGATTTTGAGTTATCCAAGAGAAGATGGAAAATTTGTTTTGGATACGAATGCAAGCCACTTGGCCATAGGCGCAGTTCTTTCGCAGGTTCAAGATGGACAAGAAAAAGTTATCACGTATTTTAGCAAGGTTTTGTCCAGGCCAGAAAATAATTATTGCGTACATAGGAGGGAGCTGTTAGCAGTCGTCAAGTACATAGAACATTTCTACAAATATTTGTATGGACAAAAATTTTTACTGAGAACGGACCACGCCGCTTTAAAATGGCTATTGTAATTCCGTAACCCAGAAGGACAAGTGGCAAGATGGATCGAGAAACTCCAAGAATATGACTATGACACAGAAGACCGTGCCGGAAGCAGTCATCGGAACGCTGATGCCTTGTCCCGAAGACAAGACTTGACTTGAAGAAAAAGTCAAATGCCTCCGGAGCACTGCTATGGTTGATGATCAGTTGTGTCGCGAACAATAAAACAATCCTGAAATAAGTCTACTCCTGGACTGGAAAGAAAACGGCCGACGACCAACCTGGGAAGAAGTGAGTGCTTTGAGCAGAAACATCAAAGCGTACTGGGCGCAGTGGGACTCTTTGG
Organism: Aquatica leii; assembly: GCA_035610365.1. Lineage (NCBI taxonomy): Eukaryota > Metazoa > Arthropoda > Insecta > Coleoptera > Lampyridae > Aquatica > Aquatica leii. Next base: position 87,605,587 of record CM069434.1, read on the forward strand.
TAGTAGAAGACGGTCTTCTTAAGCGATCTCTAGAAAGTGTCGAGGGCACGGGAAACAGACTACAGTTGGTAGTGCCAAAGAACCGGGTATAAGAAGTGTTGAAGCATCTCCACGATGGTACATGAGGAGGACACTTTGGCATTATGAAGACATTGGGAAAAGTTTGAGAACGATTCTACTGGGTGAACTGCAAAGAGGACGTCATGAAACGGTGCCGTAAGTGCACGGTCTGCGCATCAGGAAATGATCCAACGAGAAAGCGCAAAGCACTCATGAAGCAATATAACGTAGGAAGCCATTTAGAAATAGTAGCAATTGACATCGCAAGGCCGTTCTTAGAATCCAATTTGGGAAATAAATATATCCTGGTGACGATGGATTATTTCACGAAATAGACGGAAGCTTACGCCATACCCAAGCAAGAAGCAGCTACAGTTGCAGACGTATTAGTAAAAGAATTTTTCTGCCGGTTTGGGGTTCCGTTGAAATTACACTCCGATCAAGGCCGCAACTTTGAGTTTGAGCTGTTTCAAGAAGTTTGCCGACTGTTGGGAATTAAAAAAACTAGGACGACGCCTCTTCATCGTCAATCTGATGGCATGGTTAAGCAGATGAATCGAACAATGGGAAAATACTTAGCCAAAGTAGTGTCCGAACAACAAAGAGACTGGGATCAGTACTTACACCTTTTCTTAATGGCATATCCATCATCCGTTCACAAAAGCACAGGCCAAGCACCATCCTGTGTGATGCTCGGTCGCAAAATACGACTGCCATGCGACCTCCAATTTGGACGAAGAAGAAGTTGCTGGAGAAGATTATGTCAGCAAGCTGGCCAAGAGGCTAGACGAAGTACATGATAAGGTCTGTAAAAACACACAAATTGCCAGCGACAGGATAAAGACTAGATATGACGTCAAGGTACAAAATGGTGGGTTTCAACCTGGCGACAGGGTATGGTTGTATAATACCCAAAGAAGACGTGGTTTGTCGCCGAAGCGGCAAAGGCAATAGGAGCCCTTATGAAGTCGTGCAGAGTATTAATAACGTTATATATTGCATCCGAAAACCACCCAGAAACAAGCCAAAAGTGGTCCACGTCGATCGTCTAACCCCGTTTGCTGGCGATAACCACAATACGCAAGTTCAGGTCCAAACCAGAATAATAACTAGCAGAACTAGAAATCAAATCGAAAGAATGAAGTTCGATACGTTTATGAGGTTATACGGAAATTCTCGAAAAGCTAGGTTTAGAGTTACCACCGAGAAACAACAAGACCTGTTCCAAACACAAAAAGATTACACCATCGCACATAGCGTGAGCGAGATGCTTGACAGAGGGGTTGCAGTCGTATTTAAAAAGACTTTGCAACAGTTAGATGAACTAAGAAGACACCAACCGGCACTCGGAAGAGTTTTAATACTACGTGGTGACAGACGCTTCGTTTTCTATCTGGTTACCAAGAAATGCTTACGTATCAAGCCGTTATACGAAAATCTGTGGCGAACATGATGAAATCTCAAGAGAGAAATGGAGTTCCATTATGTTAAGAAATTGGTAGTACCCAAGCTTGGTTGTGGCTTAGATCAACTGAACTGGAAAACAGTTCAAAACATGTTGAAGGTCGTCTTTCGAGGAACAGGCGTTTAAGTGTTAGTCTGTAGTTACCGACCAAGGAGAATATCGGGTCAGGAAAAGTCCATTGACTCTTACTTTTATGGTCAAGGAAGTTGCTGAAATGGAGAAAGCTGCCGCTATCGCCACGATTCTTTCTACCAGTGTCGCATCCAGTTTTCTGTTCTGGAACAAAACAGTCCTAAGAAGGGGACAGTGAAACTTTCGAAAAATTATTCTCAAGTTCACCGAAGGATATAGAACATTCGCGAACGTTTGGCAGTTATTCCAGCAATTTCAAGACGGCAGTGTTAAGAAGATAATTCTAAATAAATAAGTGATTAACGCGTGTGGTCGAGATAAATCTACGAAGTATAACCTTGTACGTAACTTTAATGTACACAATAACTGTTAAATAAGTGTGTGAAGTTATCCGCGGACTTTATCTTTCAAGTGATAGTGCGATATAAATTAGTGTGTTTTTATTAAATATCCTTAGATTGAATTAGTTCGTGTAGTTATAAACGTGTACATATTTTTAGTATAAATAAATTAGTTTTAATAATAAATGTAATACAGTAATACACACTAATTTCAAACATTTGCGCTAAAGTCTCTCGCGCTAATATTTCTTTCCAAAAAAAGAAAAATCTATTAGATTCAAGGTAGTAAAAAACGCTTTCTGACAGGGCCAGATTTAAAGGTTTGGAGGCCTCGGGGCAACAAAGGAGTGGAGGCCCCTTAGCCCCAAATTATTTTCCAAATAAAATGAATTTTACTGATTGCCTGATTGGAGTAAACAAATATAGATCGACGATTTTTGTTAATATTTCATGTAATCAAGTTTGTACAACAAAGTACCGTAAGTAAAGGTAAAACGCGAAATAAAATATAAAAGGAAAAGTTGTTTACTGGTGTTTACTAGTCTGAATTTGAAAATTTTTTTTCCGAAGTCTCTATTGTGGGGGCCCTTCTTTTGTGGAGGCCCTGGGGCTGTAGCCCCGCTTGCCCTCCCCTAAATCCGGCCCTGCTTTCTGAAAGAAAAACAATATAATAAATAAGCCAAACTTAAGAGAAAGCTGGTAAAGCATAGAGCAGTCATCAAGGAAGCAAGAAATTGTCCGATATTCAACAAATTGCATTTAGATCTTCCAGAGCTTGATGTTATTTAGGGCAAAACATGGTTTGAATGGTGGCATGAAGTGTTTTTACGTGCTTATGTGAGGGTTAAACTTACATTTTTTTAAAGTTATCATAAGTTGTGTTTTTTTTCTTCATATTTTTTATATTTTTCTTATTTATTTATACATTTAATTTTTAGTTTGAACTTTTTGCTGTGATTGCGTACTCTTTGAGTTTCTCGTGTGTACTCTTAGATTGACGGTCACTAAAGAGTGCACATGTGTAGAGTTCAAAAATTTCTTTAAAAAATGTATGTATTACCCACTGAATCTGTTGTCACCTTGTAAGGTTTTATCTGTTGTGAAAATAAATCAAAAAGTCTTTTTCTCACCAGTTTTGTTATACATTGTCAGCAGAATTCTAAATAGACCAATTTATTATGCAGTAAAAAATAGTTTGATTTAGTTTTTTTGAGGAAATGAAGTGGTTTGTAAATAAAAAATAACGACACAGAAGAAACTTTTTTAATATAAATACAGATATAAATCTAGATTTAAATAATACACATAATTACGACTAGGATTTGTATTGTAAACGGACACAAATTTAAATCCATTTGACTAGAACCATACTATACAGCAAGTTTGTCTTGTGCAATTAATTTCAAGACGTTTTAAATAATATTTGTACATTCGGTGTCTTAAAATTAACTGTCACCAATTGTGCGACACTGCATTTATATGCATGCAATGAAACATGAATAAAAATTTGTTTAAATTTATATAAATATTAAATAAATAGCAAATACTTTTAGTGTAATTCGTTTTGGGGGTCAGTAATGTGCACTGGACGGTTCCCCTAACCACGAATCTGGACTTGGAGGAAAGTCGGGATAACCTCTCGGACTGCTGTCGTTACTAATATCAGTATCTGCGCCCGGTGGAAGTCCGTGTGGTAAACTCATACCCGGTGGTGGTCCTTGACCTATAATAACAATTAAAAAAAATGCATGGTACCAAAGAAAAACTTACTTAAAGAAGTATATACAGATAATTGATCTGAATATGGATATTGCTCAAGTCCTTGGGGAGGAGTATGTCCAGGTAAGTAAGAAGGTGAACCGGACCCACGGAGAAACGAATGTGACCTGCTGACACCATGCGGCGAGGAACCATCTTGATCCATACTCATATTGACTACTGTACCGTAACTGTCATCACTTAAATCTGCATCGCAACATTAACACCAACGTTAAATTGGCACACAGATACTTACCATGATGATTATAACTATCTAAATCTACTTTCATTTCATCCTTGTCTAGTAGTTTATCGTGCCTCGGCGACGAACCTCCCTTCATTGATCTGAAGTATTGGCTCCATCTTGTTCTACCAGCATCTTTCTTCAAGCGTTTCTCTTTCGCTCTCCTTTTAGCAGCAGTACGGCTAATGTTAAACTTTTGTTAAACATTCTACCTTAATCTATATTTACCTATTTTGAAACCACACTTGAACTACTCTCATATCTAAACCTGTGTCTTGACTAAGTTGTTCCCGAACGTGCCTAGCCGGTTTTGGACTGTTGTTGTACGCCGTTTTAAGAGTTTCTAACTGTTTGGCTGTTATTGTCGTACGTGGCCTTTTATTCGGTTGATCACCGTCGAGACATTCTGCCGCTGTTTAACCAAAGCAAATAATTTTATTTTACTAAATGCGGTTTAGTTACCTTTACTTTTAGCCGCTTCATAATCGGGCTTACACACTAACTTTCTATCTTCCATAAGGTAAAATTCATCGCCGGTGTTTAATTGCCTCGCGCACATAATGCACGCAAAACACTGCAGGTGATAAACGTTGTCCTGTGCCCTTCTAACAACTTGCGTTGGCGGAATTCCCAGATCACATCCAGCGCACTTCGTCCCGAATCGTCTGCACCCACAGCGCCACATAGACAATCGTCATTGTTACATCTTCACTACTTTACACTTCGATAATTTTATGAGTAATTCGAAAAGCATTCAAATTTTCATAAACCCATCGAAATGTGTTAAATTTTTTTCTAGCACCTCACATAGAACATGAAAGTTTTGATACTTACTTGAAGAAGTCGTCTTTGCAGAAAAGTTGTCCGTTTCTCGCAAAACATTTATCTGTTAATTGTATCCGGCAGTCGCAGCATTGCAAGCATTTTGCGTGCCACGTTCGGTCCGCTACTTTTAGTATGAATCTGTCTAAGATCATTTCGTGACAACCGCCGCATTTTGGTATAGTTGCTGAAACAATGTGTTAAAATTAATTTATTTGTTATCACTAAAATAGAGCGTGTTAGTTATATTTTTTTATTTTAATTTTAACCGAGACGGTTCTCAATTCGCTGGAATGTTTTTTTATTTTTAGCGATCATTTTTTACCACGTTGACCGATTTTTTTATTATTAGAAAGAGGGTATTTGAGGAGTCGTCCCATTTCAATTCAGTCAAATTTTTATGATGAGATCTATGAGAAACTGACCAAACGCTCAAATTTATACATCGACATGAAATTCTCTTGATGCTGATGATTTTTAAGGTTTTTGGTAACTATAACCACTATTGTTAACATCACTAACAAAAGAAAAATTAATTTTTTTGAACAAAAAAAAACGATTTCAAACAAATGCATCAAATAAAATCCACTAAAAGGTAAAAAATGATTCTTTAATTTAGTTAATTTACATGAAATTACTTTTCAAAGTCGATGCCAAACACCTTCGACTTAAACCGATTCGAACTGCCAAAGTTAATATTAAGAATTAACGTTAGGTTCATATATGAAGTACAAATCAACAAGTTGTTTTTTACTTAAATATTGTTGTATTTCATTAATGCCAGTTAGTTTATTAAAAATTAGTTATATTTATAATGCATTATCCTAATTACGTATAGATAATTAGTTTAAATAAATTACTTCAAAATTCGTTACATTGGCGTCAGGTGCAGGACGAACTTTGTAATAGTATTAAACCGTTGATACTTTGTGTGTTAAATAAATAAGTGTTTAGTATGTGTGTTTGTTTATAGACCGTAATGATAATTTGTTGCAGTTCATCAAACCTTTTTTATCAGTGCACATAATGTAGGCATCTAATAATCAAAAATCAGTCGTTCTTAAAATTTAGTGCTATAGAAAAATAGGTGCAATTTAATAACTACTAAATTTGTATTAAATTTGTTATTAATGTTTATTAGTTTATGCCGGTAATTCGTTCGCAAACTGTAAACATGGACGCAACATTATTTAAATTTCTCGATACAAAAAATGGTTAAGAATTGATCAATAAAAAGTAGATAAAAATTCTCAAAAAATGGAGGAAAACGCTTGAAAAATAGAAAAAAGTTAAAAAAAATAGAAAAAAAACGTCCAAAACTTCTCAGAAAATTGAAGAAACGCGTACTAGTAATCAAATAAAAATTATAAAAAAACAAATACAGATTAGTGTAAAAAACAGATTAAAACTGTTCAAGAAAAAATACAGTCAAAAAAGTAGTATTTTCAATTTAAGAGAAGCAGTGGAAGACAAAATCAAAGAAGTAGAAGACAACAACAGAAGTTAAAACAAATGTTAGAACAAAATTCAAGAACCATAGAAGACAAAGTAGATTAAAAGTTAAGAGAAAGAATGCAACTGCTTGAAAAAAAAAGAAATAAACCATATGAGTTACTAGTGTCACCAGTGAAGATTTATTAATGCACCATTGAAAAGAAGTCACTCACAATTTTAAGATTGTACCTTCAAATATTGATAGAAAAAAACCTTCTTGGTTAACATACTACAAGCAATTTTAAGCTGCAGCTACAGCTAATGATTGGAACAAGAAATAGAAAGCAACGTCTTTAATAGTGGCCTTACGTAGAGAAGCGCTTAGAATTTTGTAGAGTGTTTAAAATTACAAATATTGAATTGCACGTTTAGAGATGAGATATAGAGATACTTATCTTCAACAATCTGCAACAGGTATACCAAGATTCGGGTTCAGAAAACTGCGATAAGTTTTCAAGGGTTTGACGCCGACATCGTCACATTGACACAGTTTGCTTGGAGCAATTAGCTATTCAAACCTTTGTAGACGACCTCTGATACAAGAAAATGTAGCAAACTCTACGGTTAACTCGCCCAAAAACGTTGATTGGCGCTTTAACGCTTTAACGCTTTAAAACAGTGCTTTAAGAAAGATGAGTGATGACTTTAAACTATGGTGAGACGCCAAGTACGATGAAATTATATTAAGCATAAGAAGAGGACAAGTAGAGCGTCCAAAAGTCTAGAACAAGTTGACCAAAAGAAACAAAAGTTATCCTTACCTAGTCATGTACCGTTCAATTGGCATCACCTATAAAGCAATTGCATAACATTTATCTCGATGGCAAGATCAATAAACAAAAAGTTTAGTTACTGGTTAACACCAAAGCAACGAAGACCATCATTCGTCCTGACATGTTATTAAAAAATAAAAAAAACATTACCGCCAACAATACGACTTCAAATGGCGCAGAAATATTCTCGGAGAAGTAAAAATAACTAGTAGTTTAAAAAATAGAGTACTCGACCCTCAAGTACGGTTAGCCGACATTGCGAAAAAAGTTATCCTGGAAATAGACGTTATAAAAAAGTATGGGTTCCCTTTTTAATATGAAACACGATGTTTTTAAGATTGACGAAAAAAATTTTATTTGTCAGAAAAAGCAGCAGTGCGAGTTCTGTTGAGTAAAGACGCGATCTTGCCTAAAAAAACTGAAATTATGGTGATGGCACGCCTGGATAGAAATCTCCGAAAAAGTTACATTCGCCTTATTGAACTAATGGAAGAGGAATTAATAGAAAATGTGCTACTGGTTGGCAGAATTTTAGTACGAGTAAAAAACACGGTGCGAGTAAAGATTGTAAACGTCAACTCGGATGCGGTAATATTGAAAAAAAAGACCGTGGTAGACCTATGTCCACTAGTATCTCAAATTGTAAGATTCGTGAATTTCAGTGAATCTATGACGCCGCAAAAGTGTCCAGAATATCTATTAGACATTCGTACCTCCTAGAACCAAAACCTCACCAAAGACTAGCTGGCTAAAATGAAAGCGTTGATCCAGCAGTATCATAATGTTGTGTTTGCGCTAGAAAATGTTTTAAAAAAGAACTGACGTGGCGAAGCACAAATAATAACGCAAACGTTCGGCTGATACAACATCCACGCCGACTATCTTTGGCAAAAAAAGAAGTAGCCGAAAAAATAATTACGGATGGCAAAAGAAAAGATGTCATTGAATCTTTAAATAGACTATGGGCGTTTCTAGGTATACTACTAAAAAAAAGATCAACGTAGACTATACAGACAGCTTAATAATGTGACCAAAAAGGACAGTTACCCTTTACCGAGAATTGACAATACTTTGGATACTGTGTCAAGATTCAAGTGCAAAGATTGCATAGTTTATCTAGACAACGTGATTGTTAATGTAATAGCGAAGGATTCCATGACCGGAATCTAAACTAAGATGAGAACGTTTTCCGGGTTTGGACCGTGTGATTGTTGTAAACGAGGTTACCAATGTTTCGCCCAATTGCGTAAGAGGTTTTATCAGAGCGTTAGAGTTAGGTAATCAACTTGTAAACCAAGCCAGATTCTAAACCCCATAAAAAACGAAAAAGAACTTCAAGGGGGTTTAGAATCTGGCTTGAAAAGTCGTTTAAAGCGCATTGCACAACTTAAAGAAAACGTTACGAACAGTGCAAGCAAGGTCAAGACCAATCGACAAGTATCAAGTATGCAGTTTCTTGAGTTGTGCACTTATTATAGATAAGTTTGTACTCAGATTTGCCAATAGTAATAAACTGTCGACAAAATTGATCAAAGAAAGAGCAGAAAAAAACAGAAAAAAAGCAATTAACAAAAGAAAGAAACCAAGATGTAAACAAATAAAAAATCAATGCAAAAAGAATTTGCGGCACAATAAAAAAGCTTGAATTTTTTGCTATAAGACACAAAGGTTCATTTTAAAACCTCTGGTCATATTTCGTAATCAATTTTTAAAGAATTCTGAAAAAAGCGACCATGAGAAATTTTTTTGTTAAAAGGATTACACGTATTCTAAAGACTATGAAAATACAGTTTCATACTAAAATTTTTAGTTAGTAATGAAATTTGTGTTTATTGAGACTACTATGTTTTAGTTTTGTCAGCAGCAATACTTTCTAATACAACTAAAGAAATTACAAATACATCTAAACATGGTCAAAAATGAAAAAAACAACTACCTACAATAAAAATTCCGAAAATCAACAAGTTACTAGTAAATATATAATATAATATAATTTCTTTACTACGAGAGCCATTATTGTAAAAAAAAATCAAAATAAAAATTACTTTGGCCTTAATTTAATCAAAATGTAGAAGCAGTACCAAGAACCGAATAAAGATCAATGAAATTTATGCTTTAAACAGGAAAACTAAAAAACTGCATAAGGTAACAAAAAATTAAATGTAAAATACAAGGTTCACGTTAAGTGAAAAGTACGAAAAAAATATAGATAAAACATAAACTGTACAGTAGAATCAGAAACAAATCATACCTAAACTCAACTGCAAACAATGCAATAAATATTATATAAATCTAACAAAACAAAAAATGAAAAACAAAATAAATATAATAATTATTATTGTGAAAAATATTAGCCTTCTCTGCACTATTTCAATAGTTATTTTTGTGCTTCCGTTCGTTTTGATATATTTTGCTGGCTACATAATCGACCAAAAATTTTACCTAACCCGATCAAGTCTAGTAGAATTTTATAACTAAAAGTTGGCACCAACAATCATTAATTTTTTACGTCATCTGTCATTGTGTCAAATTTATTACCATACACGATTATCTATGTTATTCTTTAGATAACACACACTCCTCTCGTCGTTGCCAGTCATTCTCTCCTAAATTTCACCTTTCAATCACTTCGTCCACTTTATCCCTCCATGATATACGTGGTCTGTCTCTTCTTTGTTTTCTCGCAAAATTTCAGTTCGTTATCCTGTTGATCCATGCGTTTGATCTTCTTCTTCTTTTGTTTTCAATGTACTGAATTATGTTTGTTACAACCCCTATTCTTCTCTTTATTACCCTATTTCTTAAACTTTCTAGCCTGGTTACTCCGCAACATTGTCTACAATATTCCTTTTATCCTTCTGCTCCATACGTCATTATGTTCCGTGCACTTGAGGTATAGAGTCTAATTTTTGTATTTTTTGTAAGTTGTCTGTCCCATAATATTAGATGTAGTTGTCGAATGCAACTCTTGTTTGTCCCAATATGGGTTTGGTTTCTTTTTGTGTTGTTGCGTTTTTTGTTATTGTTTTTGTTAAAAAAATCTTTTAGAATTTTTAGAACAAGAATACTGATTCCTCTGTAATTATCGTATCTTCCTATTACCCTTTTTAAATAATGAGGTGAGGTATGCCTCTTTCCATTTTTTTGGTAGATCTTCAGCTTTCATTATTTTCTGAAATATTTGATGTATCATTCTTAATAACATTTTCTTTGCATGTTTTGCCACTTTAGGTGGTATGCCCCCTTGTATTTAATGTTTAAATTATTAACACATCACAAAACCAAAAGATTTGCCAAATTAAAAAAAATGTAATAGATTATTTATTATCAAAAAATTTTTAAACATTAACATAATTCATTTTATTTTATTTGATAAATTTTATAACTATGATAATTTCTTTGATTTATCAACGCGTAAACATTTATATTAACGCGTCAACACAAATGAGCTTGACAAAAACTAAAAAAGTTAAAATAATGTAAAACTGTATAATGTTTTTGGTACATTGACATACAAATGCAACAATAATTCTATTTATTTTAGTGATAAAACATGAAAAGACAGGATATGATTTCTAATTATTTTGTTACATTTTATAGAACTAGAATCTTACTGTCAAAAAATCAAAAAACTACTATAAAACTCACGAAATTAAGTAAAGCATTAAAAATGATAGTAAAAGATTAATTAATACTAAGCTAGCGTAACGTATATTAAAGATGTTATGTTAAAAAACGGTTTTTCGTGTTGTATGGCCCAGTCGTAAATGTCACCTACGAGTTAAATATTGCTAGTTATCATATTTAAGTTTCTAACGTTAAGGAAACAGCACGTATGCCAACGCCATGCCCAGTGATTTCTACATTTTAAGTATCGTGGAACATGTTAACTATTAATGAGTAAATCAATTGCAATTTTGATGTGTTGTTTGTCAGAGATTAGCTGGGGTAAGAATGCATTTCCATTTTACGGCGCGATTTAGTTTTCTTTTATCATCATAGCAAGTTTGATCACCTGCACGTGTTTCAAAATATTTCAATGATTGACAAATAAGACATACGCGTATTAGTTAGATGTCAATCATGTAAGCCACTAACCTACGTTACGAAGAATTGTAGTACCATGTTTCTTATTTTTAATTATTTGTTTTGCTGTCCGTCGTATGCACGAACGACTCGAAAGTTATTATATATTTTTTATTCTACTTGCTTTTTTATTCTTTTTTATATTGTCGTTGAAATAAATATACTCGTTGTTAGACTTGTGTGAGTCGATTTATCTGCCTTAAGAATTGTCAGGTGAAAACGGGCTGAGTAGTTTATCTTTCTCCCCGTCTTTGTTCTCTTTTTATCTGAATTATAATCACCACATCGAAGATCAGGCTAAATCCTATTAGTTACCTACCCGCTACCCACTCGGCAAAGTTCCAAGCTGTCGCTACTTTCTTTGGGGTGATTAATTTATTGGTTTACGTTTTACCGTAACAAAGATCAATAAAAAAATTTGAAAAAAAACTAAAAAAAATAGACAAATAGTCAGAATTTTTTGCAATAAAGGAACCTTGTATTAATATATTTAAATTTTTTTAAATTAATTTATACTATGTAAAAAACGCTTTATTTTCATTACTTTATAAAGAATTGTTTATTTAAAGCAACATAAGCGCAAATTTTACAGTAAATAAAGTGTACATACTAATTACAAATTGTACATGCTTTGCTTGTATTTACTTAGGTAAAGTTTGCTGCAATCGAGTATGTAAAATCGAATCAGCAACTTTGTTCAATTACACGTATAATACGTGAGTTTTGTTTGAGTAAAGAAATGTGTTTTTAAATTTAGTTTAACTTAACAATGTTTGACGATTTGGAAGTACTATTATCTATTATATCTAAAAAAATAAATACTGAGTTTTTATTGATTATTTTTTAAACGTAAAATATGTAAATCTATTAAGGATTTAACCAAAATATATAACTAGATCACATAAAACGGTTTTTTAATGGGTTTGCAATAGTACAGTGCGTAGTACAAAATTAATTGAATTTTTACAATGAAAAAAAGTAAAATCTTATCAAATATTTCTATTTTTTTTAAATAAATTCCTTTCTCGCTATTAACCAGGTTTCTATATTAGTGCTCCGTATTTTTAACTCATTGTATACAAGGTCCTGCACCAGTTTTTTGTTTTAGTATCAAATCGAATGCTATCAAAGTTAAAACAAAGAAATCCAAGTTGTACTAAGGTATAACAAAGGTTTCTAGGTGGCGCGAATTATACTAATATCTGTATTACTTCCGTTTTCAGAATTACCGCTTTATTAAGAAAGTTACTTTAAGAAAAATAAATTTTGAAATTAGACATCTAAGCAACAAAAAGCTTTTGATCAAATTAAGCAGTTGGCCAGTAACTTCCTTGCGTTACAGATTTCTGATCCTAAACAAAAAGTTCTCGTTCAATGCGACTGAAGTAAGAATGGCCCAACGGGTTGCTTACTTCTAAATGGACAACTAAAAGCCTCGACATGTTTAATAAGTGATCTGTCCTCTTCTATTGGTGCTTGATTCCAAAAGCTAAAATATAGCCTAGTATTTAAATCTCGGTCTTGTAGCGTGTGGACAATTTTTGGCTTGTAAGGTCCAAATTTATTTGTTTTCAAAATTTTCCTGGATATTTCTCGAAGGGTTTCGACAACAGTCTGCTTATACTTGAAGCTGAGCTTCTTCAACATTAACCCAAAGATTATGAGGAACTTTAAACTTATTATTAATATTTTCCAAACTTTTAAAATCTTTAAAATCCTAGTAATAGTTGAGTGGCAAATGTGCCTGTCGGGATGTCGCTCGTTAAAAATTGTTGCCGCTTCTATGTGCGTTTTATAATTCTTACTAACAATCAAAACAATTTTGATTTTGTTTCCTTAGTTAAATAATTATTCACTTTGACTAAATGACTTTAACCAAATAAATTAAAAAATGTCTAGAAAACAGAAAATAACAATCTTCAAAGCAAGTGTCAATCATGAAAATAATTACGTTATTTTTCAGTAAAACAGTCCACATCGGTTTCTTATTCTGCCTACTTAATGGACTGAATCAAAGTGACCATAAGATAGTTAGAGCAAGAGTAGAGATAGACGCAAAAACGAAAAAAACAAAAACAATCAGAAAAGGGATACCTTAAATAGTTAGAAAAATTCTAAAAACGAAGAGTTTCGAATATGAGCAAGAACTGAAACAAAATATAAACAAAACACCTGATTTCAATAGCAAAAATATAAATGACCTAAATAAAATTATAAACACCGTAATGTTAGACGCAGAACAAAAAGTGGCTAAAGCAACAGGAAAAAATAAACAAAGAATAGAGTACGAGAACAAAATTATTGTTCGAAAAAAGGAGTGAGCTACTGAGACAAGGAAAACAAGGAACAATAGAATACACGGAAATCAATAAAATGCCAAAAAAAACGATTTGAGAAGATAAACGAAAACAGATGGAAGCGATGATGGAAGAAAACAGAAATATAAAAAGCGTAAGAAGATCACTAGGTAGAAATAATATCAGTAACATTAAAGACAAAAATGGCAGAAAAATAAGAAACCGCAATGAGATACTAAAGGTAACCGAGCAGTTTTACAAAGACTGGTACGATAAGAAACGTGCGATACCTGAAAACATCAAAGACTAATGAAAAACAATGATCACAAACGTAAATTCGGAAGAAATACCAGATATAACTAAATAGGAAATACTAACCTGCATAAAAAAATTAAAACGAAACAAAGCACAAGGAAGTGATAGAATGCTCCTGAAAATCATAAAAGAAGGCGGCATAATAATAAAATAATAATAAAAGCAATTAAAACACTACTAAATAAATGTCCAACTGAAATAGAAATTCCAGCAGACTGGAACAACACGCTAGTAGTCTTACTATACAAAAAAGGCGATAAAAACAATCTAAAAAATTGCAGATCAATATCTTTGCTGTCAGAAGTCTATAAATTTTTAACAAAGATAATTGTAAACAGAATGAAGAATAAATTAGAACTCTACAAACCCGCTGAGCAAATAGGATTTAGAAAAAATTATAGTACTTGCGACAATATACTAACAATAAAAACCCTTATAGAAAAGTCAACGGAGTATAACCTCTACTTATATCTAGCTTTCATCGACCACGAGAAAAGTATTTTGACAGTCTGGAACTATTGGCAATTGAAAAAGTTTTACAAGACAGCAGAGTAGACCATAGATACACACAACTAATAAAATCTATCTACTAACAAGCAACAATGGTTGTTCGACTACACGAAGACACACAACCAATTTAAATAAAACGTGGAGTAAGGCAAGGAGACTCAATGAACCCAAAATTATTTATAACAGCCCAAGAAGATATATTTAAAAACCTCCACTAGGCCTAAAAACGAGTTAAACATCAATGGAAGAAGGCTCAACCATCTGAGATATGTTGACGACGTTGTAGTAATAACCGAAAATTTTGAAAACTTACAGCAAATGTTAGAAGAAATAAAAATTGAATCCGAGAGAGTTGGTTTAAAACTAAATAGACAAAAAACAAAAATAATTACAAACCAAGATAAAAACAGAAATATTGTAATTGACCATATCATAGAATATGTTAATAAATACATATACGGTGTGGATTTTAATGATTGTCCGGTGCTGGAATTTGCCGCTTGTTTATTCGTCAACGAACCAACATTGTTTGATTATAGTTACTAGAATGACGACGCGGCAAATTCAAACACCGGTCAATCATTAAAATACGCACTGTACTTAGAACAGGTGATTAAATGCAACAAATCAAACCAAGAAGCGGAAATACAGAGACGTATACGGTTGGCATGGTCGGCATTCGGCAAACAGAGCAAAATACTCGAAGACTAAAACATAATTAAGAAGTGCGGTCTTCAATCAATCTCTGTTACCGGTATTATCATACGCTGCCCAGACATGGTCCCTAACAAAAACTTTATTAAACAAATTAGCAAAGACTCGAAGAGCAATGGAACGACAGATACTAAATATTGAACTGACCGATAAGAAATGGAATGTGAACATCAAAAATAAGACAAAATTAAGAGATATAAAAGAAGAAGTAGCTTCGCTAAAATGGAGGTGGGCCGGTCACACCATGCGTCAAGTCGACGGACGCTAGAGTAAAGAAATACAACAATGGAGGTCTTATATGAAAAAAAAAAGTAAAGGCCGGCCACAAACCAGGTAGATCGACGATTTGAGGAGAACGGTGAGTTTGGGTTGGATTAGAAAAACCCAAAAACAGAGATTTATGGAAAGCAACAGGGGATGCCTATATCCAACAATGGATGTTGACGAGCTAATAAAGAAGAAGACTGCTAAGAATAATACTAAACGGGTCATTTTACCAGGTGTAAGTTTTTTTAACGAGTTAGGATTTAGTGATCATGATTTTAATGTAAGAAACAAAATATAACTAATATGTACATCACTTGATGATAACCATCCACATCAAAAGATAGTGGCTGAAACTTAAAAAAAATATCTATTTCCCAAGCCCAATATCCAGGAGAATCTGTGAACCATCTACTTCAACATTGGATCGTGAATGTGCAAATGAAAACCACAAGTCATCTATTTCCGTACTCTAAGATTAATGGAAATCTACCCATACAAAACTGTGAACCATCCGAACCTACACATAAACAACAGCAACATTCTCATTCTAAACAATCAACACTTAAACACCAAACCGTAAAATGCATTTTTGTAACACCAAAATCAATAAGACCATATCCAACAGGCAAAAGAAATACTAAAAGTAACAAGAAAAAAAAACAACCGGGTAAATGAAAAAGAGAGAACAACAACAGCTAAAGTAATAAAACGGGTTTTACTGAAACGTAATCTAAAGACGAAGAAGAAAAAAATAAAAAAAGCAGAAAAAGATGATATAAAATAAGAAGAATCTGAAATAAACCTGCACAAAAGTTTCACAAGACGTCGGCTCTTGAACTAAAAGCAGAAAACGTATAAAAAACTGTTTTATACTAATAAAATTTGAGAAAAAAGAGGCAGTTGTCTATTACATAGGAAGTTTATTAACAACTATTCCAAGACAGAATTCAAAGTATCTTATCTTAGAAAAAAACGAAGATTGTCATGGTTATTCGTTTTCCTAAAAAACAACATTTTTTTTAAACTGTATTCGAAAGAACCCAATCAAATGTTTGAATTTATGAAATCTTTCAAGTTTTTTTTTTTTATAATTTTAACTAATTCTTAGAACTTCAATTTAAATTTCAATAGACACACACTTTTATTTAAATAATAATTGACTTTTAGGTTGCCGTTATAGTTTCTTCGTCATTATATAATTACACTAACGAACGAATATTATTTTTTGCAATTAAAACATCACAAAAAAATATTTTCATTTGTGCTAAAAAAATAATTTCAACCATCATTTCTATTCTAAAAAGTGTAACAACAGTAAAGATCTGTACTAAGATAAGAACGTCTTCCGTTGTAACCGAAGTTATAGTAATTCAAATACTAATTTACGTATCAAGAGTCGAAAGTAAAGCATAGCATAACAAACGCCAATGCAACGTGAGACCGCATGGCCAAGCGTTGCATGCTAGTGAGACTTTCGACAAATGTAACGTACATAACTTTTTGTGTTGCTTTTTTGTAAGATTACATTCTTTTTTGAAAAACATTTTTACCAGAAATATAATGTTGGTAATATATTATACTAAATCTGTTAAATTTGACATTAATTTTTTTCAATTTTATAAATTAGATTAGATATAAATTTTACAATGTTTTTAATAACTTTTCGCTTTGCCTTTCTAAAGCTTTTTTCGCCCATTACGTAACTACACTAATAAACAAATATTGACATATGCGATGTTGGCAGCACAAAAAATAACTTTGTGTATATCAAATTAACCCTAGTGATGCTTCTGGTACATACATATATGTACAATTGTTAGTTATTCTTTTATTTAGTGTTTAATTTCCCTTTTGCAAGTATACTCTTGTCTATTCTTATTTAGTCAGCAATGATGTGCAATCGAAGACTATTTTGTGAAGGTCTGTTTACGTAACTGTTTATTTAATAATATTTTTTTATGATGTGACAAAAAGTAAGTACTACATACTTAATATTTTATATTTAAGAGTTAGTTTATTTATATGCGTTTAAAAAAAAATTGTTAGTGGTACCTATAGTACTTTTCAGTAGTACACACGAACTTGTATCAATTGTATTTTGCGTTTTTTTTAAATTTGTAGCATAGGAGTGGCACAGTACCAATTATATTTAGTATTACTAAAAAAGTATTTTTAAACAATAATTGTTTTAATTCAAATATCGCATCTTGCATGTATTTTGTAGCTTGCAAGTATGTGATTTGACCCAATGAAAAACCATGACTTTTGTATAGATAATCTGAAATTAATGTACTGCGGTTCTATCACGTGTACTTTTTAAGTCTAAAGCTAGGATTGAAATGTAGATAATTATACTATTATTTGTTTTACGGAATAAAACTAGAGATCAATTTAATATTTAAAATGTAATTATCGTTATGAACAATTACAGCACATAATATTACAATTCTTTGACTTAAAAACATGTTTGATTAACAGTTAATTTAATTCAAGATTAATTAAATTGACATAAACTGACAAAACGCTATTTAAGTTAGCGGCGTACGCTGGCGTTATAAATAACCTACGTTATAGAGATTATCATAACAGACTTTCTAAAAATTAGCTATCTTTCTTTAACTGCAAAAAATTAGTGGAATGAGTGTACTATATTATTTTAATTTTCTATTCGGTGACGTATGAGTCAGAAGATACGTTTCGTAATTACGACTATAACTCTGATTATTTGGCTTATAATTATAAAATTATTATAACTTAGGTTCTAGTTAAAAAGACAACAGTTCAGAGAAGGAAAGTGTTGTTACACTGATCACTGCAAAAACTAACAGTAATAACAAAGTACTAACTGTAACTCTTTAAACGAATCTGAGCAATCAATACTAAGTTTGGAAAATTGTACAGAAGCTATAAGCGGTTCAGTGCTATTATTAACATAATTTTTATGTTCTTCACCAATCAACTGTTTTATGTCTAAAAATGTTGTTAGTGCAGGTCCACGTTTTATTGTTCTACAAAAAAATTAATCATCGTGATCACCAATAAGAATTTTAAATAAGTTGTAATACCAGAAAGTTGCACTTAGAACTCATTGAAACAAACAACTTTTCTTAGTTCAATTTTTTGATTTAGAGGCCCAGTTCAGAGTTTTTTTGTCATTGCTCCTGAATTTTAAGGAATATTTAAAAAATACAAAAACTTGCAGCATTTGTATTTGCATGTCTTCGGCTAACGTTTAGCGGTAAGTCATCTAGAAGTTCTGGCAGAACGTTATTTAAGAAATTAAAATAGTTTTTATCGTTTAATCGGTTTGTGAGAATGTAGGGTCCAATGACTACGATTCCAACCCATGCATTTATTGAAAAAACGTCGTTGATGCACACAAATAATTGTTGTGTGGGAGTTTTCATTACACCACATGTGATTATTGCAAGAATTAAATACACCGTCTCTTGTAAAGCAAGTTTCGTCTGTAAATAAATTCAATTTTTTAAAACGCCTCTGAAAATTGTAACGTTCAAAAAGCCAACGACAAAAAAACAACCTTGGTTCGAAGTCTTCACGTCACAAAACTTGCACTTTTTGTCTAGAAAATGGATGGTTTCTTTAAAACTTGCCAACCTGTCACGTGATTTACATCTAATGTATTTGCTATTACTCTTGTGCTCGTCGATGGTTCTTTAATTATATGAAGAACAGCTTCTTTAAATGCAAGAGTTTGACAAAATCTATTGAAATTCTCACCAATTGCTGAGTGAAAACCTTCAGTTTTTAAGAAACGTCTGTATGTTCTTTTAAAAATGCGGCAGCTTAGTTGGTTACTGAAAATTTGGATATCTTTTCCGATAAATTCTAAGAGCCTCTAGTGCATTACGCCTTGTTTCACCAAAAACCAAAAGCATGTCAAGAAGTTCAGCGTTTTGTTACAAGAAAATCACGATTTTTAAGTTGGGAGGCCGAATTTGTTACGTGGTTTTCTTGTAACAAAGAAAAAAAGCAACGGCTAGCACAGTTTTCCCAAAGATGGAGTCGCGGGCTGTGTGATGCTAAATTATAACTTAAATTTAAAAAAAGGCGTCAAGACGATGAAAGATTAAATTAGGGAGATATCGTCTAACTCTACCCGTAGCTGGAAAAGAACAAATAACACGACAGAAGTAATAACACAGAATATATATTTATTTTATTATAGACAACAATTCCAAAAAGAACGAAGAAGGTACATAAGTATAAATGTTCCAAACGTTAATACATACAATACAATTGACCTTGTCGGTCTAAAATTTTACATACGAAGAAATAATAACTTTATATACGCAAATTTAAAATCGCAAAAGTATATAACAAAAACAAATTAAGCCTCCGAGACTCGACGCGCACTGCATACGACTTTGTGAAGCACAAAATGATCTTATTAATAAACGTGTTAACCTAACATGCACGTACGGTCAACAATCGACATGACCACCGAAATACAAATCGTAAAACTTGAAATTGTAATACTTACAGTTACGTTTTATTCAGTAACGGATTAGCTAATTCCGTACTTGTGATACCTAAAACGTAATCTAACACAATCTAACACAAAACGGACATACAGCGCTAACACAAATAATTTTTTTTAAAGCATCCAATCATTTGAGATAGCAAATGCGCAGCGTTTCCCTTCGACTTAACATAATAATTTATGGTAGCAGCTTCTTTCAAAAGAAGTACAATCCTGAAGGTTTCCAACCCCTTGACGGTGTGAATAGTTAATAACGTCACGTCATGGAAATTTTCTCAAATATGCCACATGACGTGGGGCAGGTATGGAAATCCGCTATAGACAATTAGGACACAATCACGTTATACCCCCAATAAAGAAAATTATAACGGTTTACCCTTACTTAGCTTCCACTAAATAACCACAAAATTCATTCCAATTTTTGCGTGAAATAACCTAATGGTGAAAGCCTCGTTGAGCGTAAAAAGACGGAGCTCGCTTGAATTGCAACAGATCTTACAAGAAGTGAATAAAATACGCTGTTATAAAATTTGACATCGCCGACGAAAGAGTGGGGTGTCGAGGGACAAATTTTATCATTCAAAATTGATCTACTAACTTTTTAACATAACAAATTTTCCCCAACAACATAAAAACCTGAGAAATGGACACTAGCTAAAGTAAAGAATAGAAATTTAGGCATACGCCAAAGACAAAACCCTAAAATCCAAAACCAACTCAAATACAGTAACAACCAAACCAAAAAAAACCGTAAAGGAAACAGGTTTTTCCAATTTGGTAAGCATCACGAACCAGATGTCCATTTTTATACACAAATTATGCAAAATACGCACACAAGTGATACACGTGACAGAATATTTTCAAGATAAAACAATAAATAATTTTTTTAAGGGTATTTCTAAAAAACAAAATCAAAAAGTATTTAAACTTAAACGTGCAAACTAGAAAACACGTGCCTCAAGTTTAAAATATTCCTTCATTATTCGACTTTTGGTTCATTGTTTAATGGCAGCTACTTTGTTTTAAATGGTTGTTGCAGTTTCTTAAAATTTGAATAAAAACTTTTTTTGAACAGATCGAAAAAAATGTTTCAGACAAATATTACAGTAGATCGTTTTAGGACTTTAAAAGTTTAATCTCCAAAATCGATAGAGTGGTTTTCAAAATATCTTGTTTTCAAACTCTTTATCGGTTGTCATTTTGTTATTTAATAAAACACCAATGTTTTGAACAACCGAAAACAAACGCTAAAAGTTTTTAAATATTCCTTAAAATCAGAGAGTAATGACCGTTTTTCGAAAAATAAAAAAACCCAATAATTAGACACTGGGGTTCCAAATCAAAAATTTGAACTAAAAAAATTGTTTGCTTCAGTAAGTTTTAAATGCTATTTTCGGGTCTTACAACTTAGTATTAACATCCTGTATATCAAAACTTCTAATTACTCCAATAAAATAAATTTTACGTTAAAGGTAAAAGCAGATGTTTACTAAACAGATACTTTTCGAATTCTAACGTTCATTACAAATTATTCGTTTTCAAATTATCCATGCTATGAAAGAAGGTATACAATATAAAACACCATATCAAATATAGTTTTTTTTTCAGTTTTAAAACAAAATACCAACGTTGGACGTGTGTTGCCTATATGACAAAATCACGAGGGTTAAATTATTTAATGCTTAGACCAAAAAAACTTTTATTTACCAAAAAAAAATATGTGCATTTTTGATAAAAAAATTTTCAAAAAATTGTCCCGTTTCTTGATTTTTCAAATACTAATATTTCTAAAACTTCATTAACTAAAATTACAATTAATTACATCGAAATTACCAATTTTCTAACTTTTCCTAATAAAATACACGTGAAAGACACTAAAGAAGAAATTACAAGCTTATACCAGCTTGTTTTACTTAAGGAAAAAATAATCATAATACAGGTTTCCACGGGTTGCATTATTAATACAATTTTCCATTCTGGATAATTTTGAAGAAGTCCACTGCGACGTGTGACGAAAGCTCAGCTTGTCTAATAACAACACGGAAATTATTCAGGATAGAGAATTGTATTAAGAAAATACATTGCATTGAAGAAATGTTTGCAAATAAACAATAGCATAAAAGAATCCTCAAATTAAATTGGTTTTGCCAATATTATTTACAAAATTTAATAATAGCACCAATGTGATCTCAATGCAGAAAAAGCACGAAACATCAAAGATCAAAGTAATTTAAAAAAAAAACTAATTTTGATAACGAAAATCATAAAGTTTTACCTTGAATCGTTGTTTACAGCCATATAAAAATCTCACAAAATGAATGATCGATTAATTCCAAAAGAAGTTAAGTGATTACATCAACAACATTTAGATAATAAATACACAAAAAAAATATAAACTTATTACTATTATTAACATACACAATAGCACCGCCGGCAGATCGTTGAGAGGAATCGGTGGTACACGAAACATATCAATACATAAACTATTCGGTTCTTCTTTACACTGACTTATCATGATTATCACAAAAAGAATTTCAAACTTTACATTCAATTTAACTACTGAACGATCGTCGAAAAACTGTCATCACAAATTGCAAAATGCGCCGTCGCAATGTATCTATGTATTGACCGGAAGATCCCTCCAACGCCTACAACTCGATGACATGGACTAGATTTGTATTCATGTCCCCAAATAACACAAGTTTATTAAACGACGCACCCTTACTTTTCAAGGCTGTATCTGGTTGGTAGATGCTTGTATTGCGTCGCGACGCCACACCCTAACGACGCCCTAAGCTTATATATACTTACACAGCTTTCCTGTTGTTATTTTTCCTATACTTATTGCTATGGATAAAATGAAGTCTTTTACGAGGGAGAGAGATGTGCACAGGAAATTTTTCAATATTAAGATTATTTTCTTTAAACTTGCAATTTAGAAACATGGGAGATAAATACGAAAAATTTCAATATTTTTACCAAACAAATAAAATAAAAATGTATATTTCGACTTAAACTTAAACATTATTAAGTTTGTATTCTAAGTAATTGTTTGAAGAAGTTTCATTCAGAAGTTTCGCCTGTTTAAGCGCGCCTTCATTAATAATGCATTTAAATTTCAAGATGTACACGTTCGTTTTTTTTATTACCAAACAACGGAGATTTTTTTCACTTGCACTTTAATGCAATTTTGATATGTTTTTGTAATAAAGTATATAACGAATCAGTAAATAGAAAACAAAAATGGTTATTATTCATATAAATAAATTTTAGCGTTAATTGTCTTTTAATTAAATATGTTGTTTGTGCACAAAAGATACCACTTTAAATTTTTTAAATGAAAATTGTAGTTATGACTTAAATTTAAGTTCAGCATTTGCACTGATCAATTTTTATTAGAGTAGCAGCTTTTTTTCAATGTTTTTAAGTTTAATTCCATTCTTCTTTTCATTAACAAAAAAATTTTTGTGCAAAATTTTAGATCAATCAGACAACTAACTACTAGACAACACTCATCGATACTGTGGTTTAGAAATTTTGGCTCGGAAATTTTTTCCTTTTTAACACACTTATTCCAAACTAGCAATGTAAATAACTATTTACAGCGGCATTACTTCGGAATTAGACAAAAATGTTTTCCTGCCGTGCCAGATTTGGCCAAATCTGGAAAATAGACCAAAAAAAGTACTAATTCTAATCCCAATTCAAGAGTTTTTGCTATTGCAATTGCAAACTTGTGAGCAGGTGCGTCATCTTAGTAGAAAAATTTTCTTCTTTGCCAAATGAATCCGTTTCTCTTTGATTTTATTACCATCTATTATTTGGACTGTTCTTTAGTTTCGGAAGTGTAATGCTGAACTCAAGTTTTATTGACAATTATGAAAAAGCGTAAAAATATCTCAAATTGTGGCAAGAACACTCAAACGATTCAGTTTTAGCTTCGGTGTGAGCAACTACCGCACCCAAAAATTCAATTAAATTTCTGTAACCATGACGGTCATCTAATAGGATATGGCGAATTTTTGTCCGGGGCAGTAACAGTTTTACGACTACGCTTAAATTTGGCAGTCCAGTTTTTGACCATTGGAAACAAAACAACGGATGTCAATAGTGTTGAATTTAGTTCTGCGTGTTAGATAACGTAGTTGCTAAACCATTCTCAAATAACCTACAAAATTTAGCCACTTTGCTGTAATACGACAACACGGTGTTTATACAAAGAACAATCATTTACATGACTGCTAGCTATAAAATACGTAATAATAATACTATTATTGCATTTTTTTAAACACTACTTTTCTACTTAGATCTTACAGTAAGGTGATAACCGAGAATTGTTAGAGTTAAAGATGATCTTTTCTCAGTATCGTTCAGAAAAATAAAATATAGTTTTGTATACAACAAAATGTTTCTATTGCTAAGTAGATAGCAAAAACAATTAATACTTTTAAGATTTACCTGTTTCAAGATCAATCCCTTACCTTACATGGAAAATTTAATAAGAAAGGCTTCCACAGCCAGAGTCTATACTAAGATGAGAACGTCTTCCGGGTTTAGACCGTGTTATTATTGTAACCAAACGTTTTGCCCACTTTCGTAAGGAAATTCAACAGAGCGTGAGAGAAAAATCAAAGAACTCAAACAATCAACCGAAATCGAAAAACCACTAAAGAGTTTTTCAACTTTTGAACCAAGCCACATTTCCTTTTTTTATGCCTTAGTTTGATACCTAGCATTAATCTTTCCATCTTTCTTTGTGTAGTTTTCAGTTTGTATATCCTTTGTTTCGTGTATGGGGAATTCTTTTGTTTTTAAGCAGATAATTCCAAAAGCTGCCGATCCCAATATCCTTTTTCAATCTGTCAATTCTTATTATTTGGCCTATACTCAGTGACGTTTTGTATTTGTGCTTCTTTTATTTTTACTTGGATGTTCTAGGAACTCATAGTTTTTGTATAATTAAATTCATTTTTAAACCAACTTTCTGTGATTTTTTTTTCTAACTTAGTTATCATTTTCTGTAAATGTTCTTCGTCGTCGGCAATTTATTAATTGCTCTATTCTAGTTTTTTCAATTGATATCTTCATTGTCAATAAATGATCATTTGCGCTAAACATCTTTCGAAAGGCTTTGCAAGTTAGTAGTCGATTAAGTTTATTGTTATTTTATTGGTAATAATTCTTGCTAGAAATTTGTATATACGCGATAACAAACTTATTGGTCGATAGTTGTGTAGCAGTTTTTGAATAACAGCATTACTTCTGCTATGTTCCATTAATCGGGTATTCTCTCTACATTTATTAAACAGTTCTTTTAACCATGGTATAATTATTTCTCGAGCTTCTTTGACCATTTCTATGAATATATTGTATTGAATTTTAACACTAATTTATTTATAAACAAAATATTTACACGTTTATAACTACATGAACTAATTAAATCAAGCGATATTTAAAGAAAGCACTTACACTAATTTATATAGTACAATCATTCGAAAGATAATGTTCGCGGATAACTTCTGTTTATCTTAAAACAGTTGTTTACATTAAAGGCACGTAAGTTTATACTCCGTTATATTTATCTCGAATACGAGTTAATCACTTATTTATTTAAACATCTTTTTAACACTTCCGACTTCGAATAAATGACCTCTGCTCTCTTTGAATCGTTTTTATATATTTCTGATATCTATCCCAAGAATTTTCTAGTCTTCTAGTCTTCTGGAAATAAATAAAAAGTTCGTGAACACTCTCAAAGCTGAACGTTTCACTGCCCCCTTCTTAAGACTGTTCTGATGGGTACTGCGAATTTCTTAATATTGTGGAACTCCATTTCTCTCTTGAGATTCCAAACGGTTTTGTACGTGGGTACTACCAGATAAAAAACGAAGCCTTGGTCACCACGTAGTTTTAAAAATTTTCCAACCACCGGTTGCTGTCTTCGTAGTTTATCTAGTCGCTCAAACTTCTTTTTAAATACGACTGCAACCCTTTTGAACACGTCAAGATCTTCGCTCACGCAATGTGCGATAGCGTAATCTCTTCGTGTTTAAAACAGGTCTTGTTGTTATTCGGTTGTAACTACGAACCTAGCTTTTCCAGAACCTCCGTATATGCCCATAAACTCGCCAAAGCCCATTCCTTCGACGTGATTTCTGGTTCTGCTACTTATTACTTTGGTTCGGACCTGAACTTGCGTAATGTGTATCGCCAGCAAACGGGACTAGGCGATCGATGCGGACCACTTTTGGCTGCCTCTGGGTAGTTTTTGGACGCGATATATGAAGAAATTAATACGCTTCAGAACTTCAGAAGAGCCCTCACATTGCCTTTGCAGCTTTAGCGACATCCCACGTCTTCTTTGGGAGTTATACAACCACACCATGTCGCCAGGTTGAAACCCACCATTTTATGCATTGACGTCAGATCTAGTCTTCATTATGTCGCTGACAATTTTTGTGTTTTTACGGACTGCCTCATGTACTTCGTCTAGCCTTTTGATTAGTTTGCTGACGTAATCCTCTTTAGCAACTTCTTCTTCCGGTTTTCGTTCAAATTGGAGTCGCATGGTCGTATTTCGCAACCGAGCATGACACAAGATGGTGTTTGGCCTGTGTTTTTGTGAACGAATGATTGGTATGCCATTAGGCAAAGGTGCAAATACTGATCCCAGTTTCTTATGTGTTCGAACAGCACTTTGGCTTTTCCCATGGTTTGATTTATTCGCTCAACCATGCCATCAGATTAACGATGGAAAGGCGTCGTCCTAGTTTTCTTAATTCTCAACTGTCGGCAAACTTCTTCAAACAGTCCAGACTCAAAGTTGCGGCCTTGATCGGAGTGTAATTCCAACGGAACTCCAAACCGGCAGAAAAATTCTTTTACTAATACGTCTGCGACTGTAGCTGCTTCCTGATTGGGTATGGCGTAAGCCTCCGTCCATTTCGTGAAATAATCCATCGCCACCAGGATGTATTTGTTTCCCAATCAGATTTTGGAAACGGCCCTCCGATGTCAATTGCTACTCTTTCTAAAGGACTTCCTACGTCGTACTGCTTTGTTGGTGCTTTCCGCTTTTTTGCTGGACCATTTTCTGATGCACAGACCGTGCACTTACGGCACCATTTCATAACGTTCTTTTTGCAGTTCACCCTGTAAAATCTTTCTCCAATGTTTTCTTAATGTCAAAGTGTCTTCCTAATGTACCATGGTAAAGATGGTTCAACACTTGTGACACCCGGCTTTTTAGCGCTACCAACTGTAGTCTGTTTTTTGTGCCCTCGACATTCTCTAGAAATTGTTTATGAAAGCCATCTTCTACTATCAAAGAGTCCTACTGCGCCCAGTACGCTTTAATGTTTCTGCCCAAACCACTTATTTTTGCTCAGGTTGATCGTTGGCCGTTTTCTTTCCGGTTCAGGAGTCGTTTTATTTCGGGTTCGTTTTCTTGTTTGCGACGCAACTGCTCAAGTTCCTACTTGTCATCAACCATAGCAGTTCTTTGGAGGCATTCGACTTTTTTTTTAAGTCGCAAACAATTGCTGCAGTTCACCGGACATGGTCTTCTAGACAAAGCGTCAGCGTTGCTATGAATGTTTCCGGCACGGTGTTCTGTGTCATAGTCATACTCTTGCAGTTTTTTGATTCATTTTGCTGCTTGTCCTTCCGGGTTACGGAACTGCAATAGCCATTTCAAAGCGGCGTGATCGGTCCTCAGTAAAAATTTTCACCCATACAAATATTTGTACAAATGTTCTATGGACTTGACGACTACTAATAGCTTCCTCCTAGTCACGCAATAATTTTTTTTAGGCTTGAACAAAACTTTACTAAAAATCTTTTTTGTCCATTTTGCACCTGCGAAAAAACCGCACCGCTTGCGTCGGTATCCAAAACAAATTTTCCCTCTTCTCTTGGATAACTTAAAATTGGCGAATTGACTAAGGCCTGTTTTAGTTGATGGAAAGCATTTCCACAGTCTTCATTCCATCTAAATTCTGGTCTTTCTTCGGCCAATTTTGTCAAAGTTCTGGCAATATTGGCAAATCCGGGTACAAATCGTCTTTAATAGGAGCACAATCCAAGGAACCTTTGGACCTAATGTTTGTCGATTGGTCTTGGCCATGCTTGTACTACTCGGATTTTGTTTGGGTCAGCTTTTACTCTATCTCTAGATACAACCTGACCAAGGTATTGCACTTCTTTCTTAAAAACGTGACACTTCTTTGGGTTCAGTTTTAGATTTGCTTCACGTAGTCGCTAGAACAATTTTTTCAAGCTGTTCAAGAGTTCTTCAAACAACCTTCTTACCACGATCACGTCATCTAAGTTAAGCAAGCACGTCTTCCAAGACAGTCCGCACAAGACGGTCTCCATCAAACGCTCGAACGTTGCAGGAGCGTTACACAGGCCAAAGAGCAGCAAACTGCCACAAACCAGTTCCAATTGTAGAAGCGGTTTTTTCACGATCCTTGGGTTCTAATTCTACTTGCCAGTAACCACCCTTTAAATCTAACTATGAAAACTACTGGGGTCCTGTCAGAGTGTCTAACGTATCGTCAATTCTCGGTAAAGAGTAGCTGTCTTTTTTGACCACGTCGTTGTGGATGTTGTCCTATCGGTCGAGACTCTCCGGTATTAATTTTATGCTTTACCACGCTAGTTCTTCCTTTGGAACTACTCTCCAGCGCAAAAAAAACATTTTGATACTGCTGGCTCAACACATTAATTTTAGCCAGCTGGTCTTGGTTGAGGTTTTGGGATTTGGAAGTAAGAATCTCCAATAGATGTTGTGGGCACTTCTTCGGCGACGTATCTTCGTTATACTTCACGCATCTCATAATTTGAGACACAGGCGTGCATTGGCTTACCGCGGTCTTCTTTTTCAACGTTGCTGAATCTAAGTTGACATTTAAGATCTTTACTGGCATCGTGTTTTTCACTCGTACTACAGTGCTGCCAATAAGTAGTCCCTTTTTAACTAAGTCGCCCTCGTTTAATCGCGCAAATGTAGCCTTTTCAAAAATTTCTATCTAGGCGTGCCATCACCACACTTTCAGTCCTCTGAGGCAGAGTCAAGTTTTCACTCAATAAGACTCGCACGGTTGCCTTATCTGACGAATGAAAAAAAAGTTTTTCGTTGCCGATTTTCAGAACATCGTTCTTCATATACAAATGGAACACTAACTTCTTTATAACGCTCATTCCCAGGATACCTTCTTCCGTGATGTCGACTACCAGAAATTGATGGAAGAGTACTCCATTTTTTAAACCAATGGTTACTTTGACTTGTCCGTGAGTAGGTATTTCCTCGCCCGTCACCGTTCCAAGTCGTACTGTTACTGATGATGGTCTTTGTCTCTCCCGTGTCAACTCGTAACTGAACACTTCGTCCATTAATCTTGCCATTGAGATCAATGCTATGCAATTGCTCCATCGGCGATGCCATTTAAATGGTTATCTCCAGAACATCACTTGATGAAATTAACTTTTGTGTCTTTTAGTCAACTCGTTCCAAATTTTTGAGCGATCTTCTTGTCTTCTTTTTGGGTTTAGTACGATGTCGTTGTACATAGCTTATTTCACCACAGTTCAAAGGCGTTACTCTTCTTTTCCGAAGTATTTGTCGCGTTATCTCCTGCATGCTTTCTAGTGTCTGCGCATGCATTAATTTATGTATTATAATCACTCAAAAAATAATGTCTGCGGACAACTTCTGTTTATCTTAAAACTGACATCTGTTTACATAAAAGGTACGTAAGTTTATACTCCGTTATATTTATTTCAAACGCGTTAATCACTTATTTATTTAAACATCTTCTTAACACTGACCTATGCTCTCTTTAAATCGTTTTTATATATTTATGTTATTTATCCCAAGAATTTTCTACAGCTTTCCCAAACGTTCTGGAAGTTTTCGAAGCTGAAAATTTCAATATTGTCTTTTCTTGGCGCTTTATTATTTTTTATGTGTTGTAGAGCATGCGTTATTTTTTTTCATTTATTTTGGGTAAATTTTCAAAACCAACATTTGTTACTTGTATTTGTACTAGATTTGTAGGTTTTGTTGTACCTACTTGTTTTCAGTTTGTTATTTTTCTTTCATTTTTGTGCTTTATTGCTATTAATTCGCAGTAGCCTTTGCTTTTACTTTTCTGTAAGGAAAGTATAGCGATCGCAATTTTTTTTCAAAACATTTTTATTGCATAATTTTACGTTTCAAGGTCTTCTGAGTAAAGAAACCGGAAGTGGGTGTATCCGCCATTTTTAACAGTTTTTTTTTTATATAATTTTGTACGTATGTAAATTATTCAAATTATTTTTAAAGTTTCTTATAGAGATAATTCTTCCTAACAATATATTCAAATAAATTTTTTTTCTAACATTAATACTTTATTAGATATTTGATTTGTAATTTAAAATGAATTCAAAAATATAATATAGATTCAAATTATTCTTGCGACTATTTTTTTTTACTGATTTACTAAAGGTGTAAGTAATATCGAGGCGCACAAATATAAGAGTTAGTCGATATAACAACATAAACTCAATTTGCCATATTTCGGTTATATCTTCATGAAATCGACGATAAAAATTTAAAACAATTATACCATGCTGAGAAGTCAATACAAACGTGTATGTATCACTTCAAAGTGATTTTATGACAACATAACCTTAGAAAATATGTAGACATTCCTTCATCATTCCTTATAGGAAAGTCGTGTGTGACCATACCAGTTTTTTTTCTTCTTTATATTACGGTTTTTCTCTATTACTTCTTCTTCCATCCTTTCATACGCATTTTTCATGTTCTGACGTATTTTTTTTTGCTTCATTTCGAACTCAGGATTACCACAATTTATGTTCCGTTGTTGTGCACATCCAATATTATGCTCATTATATTCTATAACTGTTTACACATTTCCACTTTTTGCGGTTTATTTGCTTTTTATTTCTAGAGACACACAGTTTCTAGCGGTTTTTGTTTTTTTCTAAATCTTACAGTCTTCCAGTCGTGGAAGTGTACGGTTGAGGTTTAAAATTGGAATAACTAATATCGTTATATTCACTAATTAGAGATCTCTCATCATTTTTCCTGGCAATATATCCATCACATTCTTCAAATGGATATTCACCAGCATCACTGTTATCTTCTGACAATTTTTCCAGTTAAAAATTGACCAGTTTGCCCCTTTCAAGTAGAAAAGAAAAAAATCCTAATAAGTTAAAAGTAATTTTTTGAAATTTCTCACATGTATATATCACAAAAACTTCACGAAAGGTCAAATTCTAGCTTTGAGTATACTCTTACAAATACCAAGATCGGTTTGGAAAAAAACGATCACTATCATTTAACATAACCAAAATAATTTTACTACCTTAGACAGCAATTGAAAAAATGAACATTTTTTTAAAATCTGACATGATTCATTAAACAGAACGTTTTAGTTGTATTGACATACAAAGTCGAGACATTTCTTCTAACAAAGTGGACAGTAAATAAAATATAAACCGCATAAACGTCAATGAAAAGAACAATTCTGAGCATATCTCTAAAAATTCGAATTTCCAATTTCAGAATTCTGAAAAGAATCAAAATAACTCTAAACCTAAGTAAAACTGTGCTGACAAAGTAACAAAGTAGAGACTATGAACCCATTTTTTTCATAATATAGAAAGACCACTCACTCGATCAAAGGATAATAAAAATCACTACAGAAGACTTACTTTGTTTAACAGTAGATAACCATGCAAGTTACGTGAATTTTAATCACACCGGTTTCTTTACAATTTTTATGTCCCATTATTTACAAAGATTTTAGACATTTCATAACTCTGGTACTATAAATTACATTCATTTAAATGATCTAAACAATTAATTGTTAGTTAAAAAATTTAAATTCAAATATTATTAAAAAAAATGTTTTTATAAAAAAATCAAAAAAACTATGAAATCAATAGCAAGTGAAATAATTCCTTAAGGATAAACGAATATGCAAATCTCAGATTATTTTATAAAATTTCACAACTAAAAAATGTTATTAAATTTTAAATAAAAAATACGTTAATAAAATAGCAAAACAAATTATATTTGCCATCTAACTATAACATTGACAATAATTTAGATACTATATTATACACCCACGCCCGACAGCAATTCTCCTACTTATATTTAGATTTTCTTCTTTTGTTGATGACAAAACATTTAAATTTGAGTTTTATCGTAAAGCCACTTATACTTAATTGCATTTTACTCGTTTGCTTATTGTGCAAAATAACATCTTTTGTAAGCTTTGCAGTTGGGCTAAAGATGATGGTATGATATTTGTTTTTAGTCGCGCCTCTATTATATTCTGTCTGATCATTTTATTACAAAACTAAGCATCTTCGTTAACTACATAAATTTGTTCTTAGTTAAGCATTTTGCTAAAAATTAAGCAAGGTCTGTGTATATCTTCATTTGTAACAATAACCGTATAATATAATAATGTAGTATTGTGACAAAACACAAATTGTTCAAATGTAAAGGAACCTTAGCATTGTTATAATCTCACTACGAAAACAAAGTACTTCATAAAATTGTCACAAATATGACTATAGAATTTAAAAGTTTAAGTGAAAACCTATTATCAAAATGCATCAAATTAAATCCAGTCATAAGAACTAAGTGCGTGAATTGATGTTAATCCACCGTACTAATTGAATCCGATATGGCTATTTTGATCCAGAATCACCCTAGATCACTGCAACCCTAAATGGAAAAACACATTCAATTTAGGACTTTTCAAATACTTAAAGATTGTCTCGTAATAGATTCGATGATGAAAAAGACACCTTTCATTATCTAAATTGTCATAGAGAAAAATAGATCAGATTGTAATTGTTCATATGCTTAAGTGTGACGTATTTCCATAATCCCATTCATTTAGTAAATGTCCCCAACGGGGTGCGCCGATGTGTTATTTATTCATGAGACTGGTAGATGCTTTTAACCCCGTTTACTTGCAAAATAGCCATTTGGAATACATTCTTCTGCATAATACAAGAGTTATTAAAAGTGGAAAATTCCATTACATTAGTTTATGTAAATCAGTACAGGCTGTTGTTTTTCGGTGGAGATTTAGCAAACATACAAAAACTCCAATTTGAAATGGTGAAATAAATCAATAATCTGCGATCATCGAAGATTATTGCTGAAGCGATAAAAACGTTTTACAGTTCGACATAAACCTGCTACCCTCCCTTATTCATTCTACTCGCAACTGGCGCTAATGTCACTAAGTCTGTGCATAACTCACCAACACCATAGTCTATACTAAATATAGGGGTGCTAATGCTCAAATGGAACAGAAAAACACACCATCTGTTAACAATCTAATCGGAAAATGCATGCAACTTTTTTGTATGCTTGATATCGATACTAATTCAATTGAATTTGGTTGGCAAACTGGTACAGTTGCAAAACCTAGATTGATTTATCGTAAAACAATTTTACAGCAAACAAACAAGTCAGTATTGGTATAATTTTAGTAGATTTTTATAAAGATAGAACAATAAAAACAAAATCGAAATGCCATTAAACATAAAAATGTTGTAATAGTTATTTATTAAAAAACAAGATCAAATAAACATAATAATTTACTACCACTGTTTAGTTAAGTTACTGTTTTATATTATCGATTAGAGTAAACAATTAAGTTTATTTCATACCCATATTTTTTCGCAGTTTGTCATACAAAACATGTGTGCAATCAGGTAAATTATAACTAACGCAAAAGAAAAATAAAAACTGTCAGACATTATTGTTCTAGAGCAAGTAATTACGCAAATTAGTCAACAGGTTATAAATTTCAAGCAATTCAAAAATAAACGTAAATATATGTTCAATAAATTTAAAAACTTTTTTTTTTGTAATTCGAAAACTGTGTAGAATGACTATTGCCGTTTGAAATGATTACAAAAAAACTGGTGTACATATTTTTTAAGGTTATATTGTCATAAAACCACTTTGAAGTGATATGTACATATTTGTATTGACTTCCTAGCATGCTATTTTTTTAAAATTTTTCTTCTCGATTTCATTAAACTATAACCAAAATATGGCAAATTGAGCTTATGTTGTCATATCGATTAACCCTTATATTTAGGCGCCTCGACATTGCTTTCCTCTTTGATAAATATGTAGAAATTATTATGTTTAACGTATCTTGTCTTCCCTTCAAGATGTAAAACTTTTTTCTAAAAAAAAAATTGTCGTAGGCAGGATTCGAACATATATTATATTTGTGAATTCAAGTTTTAAATAAAATACTTTCATGATACACACAGATATAATCAAAATATTATTAGGTTTTATATATATAGCTCGACTAGTCAGTATTGTTATAGGGTTGGGCACTCACATACAATTATCATCATAATTTTTGTTAAAATAGTCCAAAAAATCAATCATCTGTGATCTTGACACATCTTCATTAAAACCAAATTATCTCAAATCTCAACAATTACCACAACTTTTCACTAATATACTATTCCAATAAAACAATTAATTATAATTAGCAAAGAAAACAAGTACTATAAATATAATTTTCCATATTATTTTTTTAATCTCCATATTTTACAACAATGATATCTTTTATTTTAAAAAAAAATAACACTCGTCTTTTTTTAACATGACTGATTTTTTAAATTGAATTTTACACGACAATGTAAGGAACCATAACATATTAGCCCCCTACTTAAAAAAAATAACTTTTACATTAAGGCAAAACTAATTCATGACGTTTATTTATTTATTATTTTAAATATATATTTTTTTCAAACGAGAGTAGATTGTATCTTCCAATAGTGATACATTTTCAATATATTGCTTAAAGCCGTAATTTTTTAGTTTTGTGAGAAATTCTCTGAGTTGTCTTGTTGCGCGATTTTAATTTAGCCTGCCTTGAAGGCAATTTTTCTAACACGTCTTTTTTCCTAAATTTTATTTTATATTACTGGGAGACAGTTGAGTTTGTTTTCTTTTCGTCTTATGAACGGTGTTGCTGCAGCTTCCTGGACTAATGTAATGAATTTCTGCACTTCTTCCTTTAGTTCTGTGATTGTTTTAAAGAATATTTTCAGGTTTGTTCGCTCATGGATTAATGCTTTAAAGTATTCCCATTTGGTTTTGTGGTTGCAAAGTCTAGCTTGTTGTTTCTTTGATATTATTTGTGAGCGAATTCTTGCTATTACTGGCGTGTGTTTGGAAACTATATCATAACGGGAAACAATGTTAAAATATTCTCGAGCAAATCCCTATGTGACAAAAAAATCTAAGCTGTCAGAGAGTTTGCACGGGTCTGTAGGCCACGAAGTGGGACTATATGTAGAAAGGTGATCTAAGTGTAAATCTTGCTTAATATTATACAGTATTCTTTTTTGACCTGATGCTGTGATTCTAGAACCAACTGGTCTGCTTGGCGTTAAAGTCACCACCAGCCAAGAATCTGGTCTCTAGTCCATTTAAATAATTTATAAACATTTCCCTGTTAGGTCTGTAGATATGTGAGTAATAATCTGCTGAAACAATAATTGGTCCGTACCAGTCTTCAATTACTGTAATTACTGTTTGTAAAAAAGGTTAATTTGCTTAGGAAGTGGTGTTTAATGCCTTCTCTTATGACGACTTCAGCACCAGCTCTTGCAACAGAATCAAATTTGAAAGTTATCTCATTATGAATCAAATAAAATATGAGTTACTAAAAGTAGCAAAGCATTAACTATTTATTTTTTAATAGAAGAAATTATAAAATTGTCAAAGAAATTTGATAAAAATTTTAATAATCTAAACAATCATGAAAATTATTTTATTTTACTGTTCTATTGTCTTGCAATCAACAAAACAAACTTGTCAAAATACAAAAAAAATGTTAAAACCAAAAATTCTTGTTACAAGAATTCTTTAAATGAAATTTATAAACGACTACTTAGACATGATTTTCCAAAATTAACCGATACCCAAAAGTTGCGCTATTTGTGAGCACATTTAATATATGCAGAGAAAAGCATTTTCATTGAGTGTAATGAAATCTAAATTGAAATCTAAATCAGTATTTATTTATTTTTAATTTTTTAGTTATATAAAAGCAACGTAACGAAATTTTTGATTATAAAGACACCTTGGAAAGTTATCTTATTTTGGATATAGTGAAATATTAACAGACTATTAATTCTTCAATATAACAAAAATATAAAATTGTCAAAAGAATTTAACAAACATTGTAATAATTTAGAAAATCACGAAAAGCAGTTTATTTTGCTGTTTTGTTTAATTGAAATCAACAAAACAAACATGTCACAATACAAAAAAAAAATCTAAAAACCAAAAATTCTTTTTAAAATAATTCTTTAATTAAGTTTAATAAATGGCTATTTTGTCAATATTTTCCAAAACTGCTCAAGAACAAAAAATTTAACTATTTGGGAGTATTTAGAAATAAAATCTATCGGAAACTCCTCTCCATTCTGAATCTGCAATAACTCCACATCTACTGCTAAACTAGATCCATCTGTTCTTAATATAAAAGTTTTCTTGAAATTCAGATACTTTAATAATAAACCTTAATGAAACTTTGATTTTCAATTTTCAAAAGCTTCTTCTTTTTTTTACTGTCCATGACCATTTTTCATTCTTTCTTAATAACTTCACTAAAGGTAGAATTAAATTTGAATAATATCTGATAAACTTTTTATAATAATTCAGTACTCTCATAAAACCTCTCAGTGATTTCAAATTCTTCGGTCTTTGTACATTTTTTTATTTCGTCAATACGTTCTTCATTAATTTTAACTCCAAACATAATCGTAATGATGCATCTTTTTTTTTTAACACCAACTATTGGATTAACATAACTTGTCAAAGAATATTTAACTAAGTACTCCATTTTCTAACATTTTTTAAACTCTTCATTAACTTGGTTTCTTAATGCATGTACATAATTTTTTGTTTGTCTTGGTTTTTCATTAATACTTGATGTGATTTCTTTAATAATACTCAACATTCTTTAAACTTTAAATTGCCTTCTCCAAACTGTTCTGCACTCAGCAAATACTTTATAGTCGCACAATTATTAATTTTTATTTCATCTTGTACGCTAGTACAGCATTCATCTTCAAATTTTGTTGAAAAGTCAATGCTCCGACAACACTTTTTTCTTTATTATTTTTCTTGTGACCTATATTTGGATCTATCCAAGGTTTAATTAAATTATTAAAATGGGTGCATTTTTGTTTCCATCTAAAATTACTCCTAGCTGATGGATTATGTCAATTCCCAATATAAAATCCATATTTAAAGAAGGTACAATAAAAAATCTTACTTCATATTCCATTTCACTAACGTTTAACTCTGTACATAACACTTTATTTATTGATGTAATTTTCTTCTTTGTTGCAGTCAACAAACCAATTTTATTAATTTTTATAATATTTTTAGTTAAAGTTTCAATATTTTGATTAACAATTTCTTCTTTAACCAACGACGCCATTGCACCTGTATCTATCAACGCATAATATTCGTGATTCATAAAATTAAGCTTAACATATGGTAATACTAAATTTTCTCGGTCATCTTCATCTTCTTCTAACAAAAATTTTTCATTTCCTAAATTAATTGTAGAGATGTCCTAACTAACTTTGTAAATTAAATATTTGAAGTTTTTTTTTATATTCGTAGATGGATCGTTATGTACATCCACTACGTGAATTTTATCAAAATCAACTAGATTTTATTATTCTGGTATGATATTGTGTTTATTATTAATTTGTTACTATGTTTCTAGTTATTTTCATACTCCTTTTTAGCAGTTTTTTATGACATCAT
The DNA here is from genome assembly GCA_035610365.1 of Aquatica leii. Lineage (NCBI taxonomy): Eukaryota > Metazoa > Arthropoda > Insecta > Coleoptera > Lampyridae > Aquatica > Aquatica leii. The sequence goes on from CM069434.1 coordinate 87,643,232, forward strand.
CGTAATTTCTTCGAATTTGCCTGTTATCATGTGATTGGCATTCTTTCTTGTCTGTTGTAGTTACCTTGATGGTTATTTTGGTACCAGTTTGTCTGGTAATCAGAATTCATCTGTCTCTTCATTTTTTTGTTTGTAACCACTCTCATACTGATTTGACCTGTAATTATAATGCCTTGTAAAGTTATTATTGTTTACCGCCATGTCATAATTTCTTGCAATTTCTGAAAAATCTTTAAAAGTTTTTATATTTTGAACTGCTACTGCTCTAGTGTTGTATATAATCTCTTCTTCAATTAATTTCGGAGTTAAATATTGGGCTTTGTTTATATATATTCATTATATACAGTTCTCTATTCATTCCTCTATCATCGTACTTTCTACATGTTAATTCTGTTCGTACTTGAGCTTGATGTGCATTACTCCAATATTGCTCTGTAAATATTTGTCAAACTTCTCAAATGTAGAATATTATTTTTAATTATACTATGCCATATGTCAGCATTTCCACGTAGCGTTATGTTTATAATTTATATAATTTTCGATTTTTGCTAAAAATTGATTGCATAACCTTTTCTAGTTTGTTCAAAAAGATCATTGGTAATTTTCCCTTCAAAATGTGGCAAAGCATCTAAATTTATATCAAATGTTTGATAATTGGTTAGTTTATTGTACCAAATTTTCTAATATTTTTATTTCTTTTTCTTGCATATTTATAGATGTACTCATCTAGTTTTCGATTTTCTTAACCCAATGTTTTTTACATCCTAACGGTTTCTATTTCTTTCTCTAATTTAACTTTGTTTTAAACTTGCATGTTTTGAAATTCACTTCTCAAATTTTCTATCAATATTTTAGATTTTTCTGCTACCCTTTCCTCAGCTTTTGTAATTTCAAACTTCATTTTTTGTAATTTATCTTCTAAACTCATATTTCTTAAATTATTTGTATTTTTCAAATGTTTAAATTTCTTGTCTGTACTTTCAAATGTCTTGTCCATATTTTTAAATTTCTTTTCCATATTTTCAAATTATTCATTCATGGTCTATGATACTTTATACATTAAACTTTTTATGTTTTCTTCCTCTTCACCTGCCACATGTGCTTGACTTCTCGTCACAACTGTGCTTTTTTTCCGCGCTTTTTGTAACTTTTACTTTATTATTTATTTTAGTACAGCAACACAAATAAAACTAGAAAACAGAAACAGATATTAAACAAATTATGTCCGTATCATAAAATTCTACCACATCTGTAACAGATATTTACAAAAATATTTTCAACAGATTGGAACCACAATACACACGGATCATCTTGACACATCTTCATAAAATTCCAATTATCCCAAATCCACAATTTTTCACTAACATATTCCAATAAAACAACTTATTATAATCACCAAAGAAAACAAGTACTATAAACATAATTTTCCATATTATTATTTTTTCAATCTCCATATTTTACAACATTGATACATTTTATTAAAAAAATTGATAATCCTTGTTTTTTTAACTTAATTGATTTTTTAAATTTAATTTAAAATAACAACAAGAATGTAAGGAACCATAACAATATCTAATAAACTGTTTGTTAGAAAATGTAATTATTTGAATAAATTGTTAGAAATAATTATCACTTTAAGAAACTGTTAAAATAATTCAAATAATTTACATACGTACAAAATTATATATAAAAATCTGTTAAAAATGGCGAATACACTCACTTCTAGTTTCTTTTTTTCAGGCTGATCTTTTGATAGAACCGAGAGAATATGAAAAGCCAGCTCCATATCAAATTTCTAGTTACTAGAACTTTTGGTTTGAGAGTTATTGTGGGTACATCGTTACACACACACACAGACGCCCAAAATTTTTTTATCAAAAATACATTTTTCTGATTTAAGAGATCTTGAAACGTAAAATTATGCAAAAAAATCCTTTTTTCTTTAAATTGCGACCGTTATACTTTCAAACTTCAGACTAAAAACTGAACAAACGTTTTACTAAAAACATCAAAACAGAGTTGTTTATAGTTCATCTGCAACAACTCGCATTGAACAATACATCTCCGTCATAAAACATGCAATGATAAAATTTCTAAAAGCATTAGTCAGTGAAACAAAACGTATGAAAAAAAGGGCAACAAATCAGAGTATCATCAAAGAAAAGACTCCGCTAAGCCAACCACTTAAACATACGATCCGCTTCATTAAAAATAAAATATTTGATAAATTCTTAAGTTAAATAAGATGTTTTTTAAGAAAAATGAAAAATAAAAAAAAGAAAAAGATAAACTATATTAACAGATAAAAATACATAAAATTATAGAATTATTTTATGCTCTCGAGGACGCAAACTTGCAAAACGACGTAACAAACAAAAATGCATCAATGTAAATTCGGAAGAACTACCAGAAATTGAAATTAAAAAAATAGAATTGCCTTTAAAACAGATGAAAAACAGCAAAGTTATAGGCGACCATAACATTCTACTAGAAATGTTGTGGAGAAACAAAAAAAATCAAGAACTACAAAAATTGCTTAACGAACGCTTGCTACAACAAAAAAATACCAACCGAGTGGGAAAATTCAATAAATATGTTTATATTTAACAAATTGACCCAAATAAACTTGAAAATTACAGACCCATAAGTTAGACAATTTACAGAGAAAAGTGTCAATGATAGTGGCAATTTGAGCAATAATAAATGCAATTAAAAATACCAGAATTGACCAGAAATATATGGTATAGACCTGATTGAATATTTGGCGTCATGTGTCACTTTAGCAACAAGAACCTATTCCTGCACTAGGTTTGTTGAATGCCTTGAATGTTGATAATAAATGTTTTTGGTTCACGTTGGACGATAGAGTACGGGCTTTCGTATGGTTCATCGAGAGATGCTTGATATTGCGAATTTCAGTATTTTGTAATCTCAACTTATAAAACTATGTTTAACAACAACCTACAACATTTTTTTAAAAAACAAGTTATGAGCTCAGACCTACGCTAAACCTAAACCAATTCATAAGTTGCATTTTAAGTGTGTTTTTTAAACTAGTAAAATAACAGATACAAAAAAAACACAAGGGCACGGTCCAAAATGATTTTATTAGTTGATCCCCAAAATTACTTTCCCGTTTAGTTAGCAAAAACTGCTAAAAACGCATACGACTACTTTTGAGAACACAAGATTACCTAGACGTGTTGAACTTTGGTAATTAAAAAACAATAGTTTAGTTAAAGAATTTGTAAATGGAATAATCACAACTGCACATTAAATTCTCAAATATTGGGTTAAAAGTCAGTGATCAATGAGTAGGCACTATACTTTTAGCAGGTTTACCAGAAATCTCCTGCAAGACATTTCTGTGGTTGCAAGTAAGACTGACCAAAAACCTGTTGCTTTATATAGTACCAGTGGTTTAAGTAATAATAAAAATGAAGTACTTAAGTTAGTACATTCAGACCTTTGCGAACCGATTCAGAAACATTCACTATCTGACGAATATTTTAATATCTTTAAACGTTTTGCAGGCACAAACAGGCGAAAAGATAAAAACCTTTAGAACTGACAGTGGTGGAGAATACTGTGTAAAAGAAATCGAAAACGTTTACATTTCTGAACAGAATAGAAAAATTGAGAGGCTCAATCGTTCAGTTATGAAAAAGGCTCGTTTCTTTTTAAATGTGTGCTGAAGCAGTGTATACATCAGTCTACATACTCAATCGTTTACTAAGTAGGTGTATAAAAAAGACTCCTAAAGAATGGTAAAATGGTAAAAAACCAACAGTGAAGCTTATAAAAATTTTTGGATGCAAAGTTTTTTCACATATTCCTGCCAAGAAACAAAAAAATTAAATGCCAAAGCAACTATATGTATTTCTGTGGGTTATAGTTTAAAATCTAAGCCGTACCTTATCGTACGATCCAGAAAACAATTCTGTATTCCTGTGAAGAGACGTTCAGTTCATTCAGAATTCAAAAAGTTTCATCAAAATGTCAATGATTCTTTTTATTTTTCTGAACCTATTTCAGAAAAAAATTCTAATAGAAATAATTCTTCTAAAGAATATGCTGAACCAGATTTTTTAGAAGAGAGAAGAGAAATAAATTGATCCCGATTTTGTGCCTCCGGTAACGGTACCAAAACTTTGAAGAAACGCATTCCCCAGTTGTTTGATACATTTCGATAAAATATTTGCTTAAATTTGCAGCAGAAAATATTTTTGACATTGACCAGCTAAGTTGCAGTTACAGCTTTTTTACAAGGTGATCTGAGTGAAGATATTTGTATGATTGCTCCAGAACAGTTTAACCATACCAATAAAACTTATCAAATAAAGAAAATGGATTAAAACAAGCAAGTCGCTGTTGGAATCAAAGATTGGATCTTTTCCTAAAAAAAATTATCCACAAACAATCAAAAAACGATTCGCGTATTTATTATAAAATTGCAGAGAAATTCAAGCTAGTTTTGGCAATATACGTTTTTTCAATTTTTTTTCAAATGACGTAAATTGGTGAAACCAATTTAACTCTTAAATTGAAAATAACAACAGAGTCAAAAAAAATTGGGTCAATCAACGTTCTTATACAGAACAAGTTTTAAGTAGGTTCGAAATGAGTAAGTAAATGAGTCTTTCTTGACCAGATATATGCTATGCAGTGATTTGAGTTAGTCGTTTTAATCAAAATCTTGGACGTGCTCATTGAGCAGCTGTCAAACGTTTTTTAAGGCATTTAAAGGAAACCATTGATTATAACCTTGAGTTTAGTATAAAGATAGCTACAAGGTCAGATATAATTGGATATTGTAACGCTGATTGGGCCAGCGACCAATACGATTGACTTTCAGTCACTGACTATATCTATTTTAGGAACGGTTTGCCTTATTATTGGAATAGCAACATTTCATAAACAACAGTAGATGGTAAGCTGTTGGTTGTACGTGTTTAATACCTATAAGTTGACCAAGTTGATTTCAGTTGTTGACCTTGTTACATGTAAGTGCTCCAAACCATGCGATACAACCGTTGTAAAAAATGCGAGCGAATCTGCCTCGATGTTTTTGATGAAAATATATCAATGCGTATAAGGCAGTAGAGTTTGCCTTCGGAAATTAGTAGTGACACTACAATGTCTAAATGAACATGATCGAAACGGGCGGTTGGAAGTTGAATCGTTCCAATTGGAGCGGTTGTGTGTCGTGGAACTTACGAACGGCGCTAAATACATGTTTGGGTACGTTTTCTGCAGTCAGCATCAGTAGATGCTCAGTCACAGCGCTATTTGATAAAACGACTTTTATCTTGTACTTCTGGATGTGCCAAACCGCAATTCTTTTCGAACGCCTAAAACAATATGGAATCGTTATTAATTCCGCAAAACGCTCTCAGAAACAGTAAACGCTATCCGTAACCGGAAACCGCTAAATAGCTACGTTAATTTTTGGGAATAATTAATTTTTATCAACGTCCCAAGACTGCTGCACTTCAAGAGCATCTCAGCAATCGTTTTCGCAGAAACCACAAAAGTTCAACAAAGCTTACTTGGTTCAACGAAGCAAGCATTAGATTGAACGCCTGTAAAGGAAGTCTTGCCCAAGCCACGCTTTTACCTCACTCTGAATCTAGAGCGCTTCTAGTCATTATTAGCGACGCATTCAATAATGCAACGTGTTTAGAGTGAACGACATCCACTAACCTTGTTTTCCAAAAAACTTGCAACAATTGGGAAGTATGGCACCTATGACCGCAAACTACTACCCATCTACCTTGCCATGAAACATTTTCGTCGAGCGAAAACAATTTTTACAGATCTGAATCCGATCTTATACGCGTTTCGACAAAAACCTGAAAAATGTTTGTCATGACAGTTTTATTATTTTTTGGAATTTACATCGCCGTTTTCGATTGACATTCGTCATATTTTAGACAAAGGAAACGTTTTATTTTAGACATAAAACTTTCACCATAAAACATATTAAATTATTTTTCGGGTAAATGGTGTATAACAATTTCTAAAACAAAGAACTGGAAATCGAGAAAGATTAGAGAAGCTATTGAAATTATCAAACATCCTAACAATTTCAATAGAGACAGTTGTTACGAACTATCTGACACATGGTTACCTGTTATTTCTTAATCTTAATTTGTCCACCATTGACACTTAAGCTACGTGTAGAGTTTTTATGGTGGTTTTCCTTTAGACCTTCGAGCAAATGCTGTAGCTAAATAACTTGCGCTTATTATCTAGTTTCCTTATAGTTATTGTTTTTAGTTACCTTAGTTTTTATGATTGTCAAATTAATCTAATTTTTGCCTGACGAAGAACTGAGACCAAGTTCGAAAGCTCGCATTTATATTATTCTAATAAATATACACCATTTACCCTAAAAATAATTTAAAGAAAACTTTTCTCCAATGCACTGTCCTCTGTTAACAGTATCGAAATGATCACATCCGGGTCAGCACTTTGGCGTCATGTGTCACTTTGGGAGCATGCGTCAATTTGCGTACTGAGTTCGTTGATCAAGAATGATTTATTGTAGTGAATATAAGATTACATTGTATTCGTAAATGCTACCTACTATATATCTATAAATAATTTACTTTATACTATTTATAGTAAAATTACAATCCGTTAATAAACTTTAGTTCTTATATAGTGCAATGTAATTGTAAAAAATGTACTTAAGCAGAATGCCATTGGAATGTGCATTTTTGCATTATAGGATTTAATTATTACAACAATAAATACACGTGATTAAGAAATTAAGTTGCTATAAATATATCTACAAAAAAACCACAATAAAAATAAAAACAGATAATATCAAAACTAGAACCAAAGAAGTTAAAACAGAGAAAATTGGAAAGACATAATAGATGAACCGAAGAAGAAGAAAACTAAATTCTTAAAAACACCTTACAGATAAAGAGATACTCCAAAAAATCACCAAGAAACGACCATAAAATTAAAATTAACCTATTGATAAAGATGATGAATAATCAAAAAAAGATAAATATTTTCATTCAGTTGGTAATGAAAACTTACCAAAGATTAAAAGCAGGGAGGTCAGAATCGTTGCTTCAGTACCTACAATAAAATACAAAATAATCTGAAAGCTACAAAATCGGCAGACTATGACCCAGTAACTGACCAACTGCTTAAAATAAAAACAAAAATTAAAAAAAAAACTTGCTTAAACCATTTATTTGTAGACAGGCATAATAACGGTGTTTGAAGAATAGAAGCAATAAAAAACGAGCAACTAACATCTACTAATAAAATATATAAAAAATATTAAGCCGATTATATTAAATTGCACCATTTTTGGTGAAAAATCCAGATGGAAAACAAAGAGTTAACACAACTGCCGATATATGAGCCGCAAAATTTTCACTGTCAGCTCACCGTCTCGTATGTGATTCAGTGACCTACATTTACTAGATATGAATTTATTTCATGTGGTCTTCCTGTACGAGGCTAATTTTCCACGGTAGTCTTTACGGATATCTGACTTCATGTGGGTTGTGTGGTTTTGGTGTATTTTGTGAGGTTACGTACTATTAGTTTGCAAAGACATAGGTAAAATCTTTGCAGTTTTGCCAAATAAACCCAACAGAAAAACGTTTAACATTTACAAAACTTAAAAAAGAAGGTAGAAAATTATTGGAAGAAGATTTTGAGTATGAAGATAAATTTATTTTGCATGAAAAATCTAATACAAACATTACCCAAACTCGGAAAGTCATGCAACTATTTATTCTAACTCAGACAGAAAAGATGAAAAAGAAAGAGGATTTAGTGATCGTAATAATGTAAGTGATAGTGCAAGTTAAAATAGTGATAAAACAAGTAAGATAACAATAAAGACGAATGGGTAAATTTGGAAAGAGATTCTAACATAATTCAATTCAATGAGGTATGGGATCTCTAGAAATATTTTCTTTTTCGTATGACAATAGGCTCATTGATAAAATTGTTTATTGGTTCAGAGTCTAATATCAAAATCTAAAACATTATCAGTCATGAAATCTGATAAATGATCATTCATTATTTTTCAACCAAGTTTATTTGAATTTTTACTGCGCAACTAATGTTTTTATGGTCAGAGTGACAATATAACTGATCGTCTGTATAAAATCAATTATGTTATTGAACATGCACTGCAAAATATAAAAAAAGTATTGTTGTGGCAAAGGAGATTGTATTATAGTCAGTGCATTTCTATCAAGGTTGCTAAATATGGCATAAAATTTATGTACACCCAACGCAATGTGTTTTGAGAAACCATTCAAAATAAAAAAATTAAGCTTAATTCTGGTGTCGTCGAAAAGCTCATAGAGCCATATCTAAACAAAGGTCATTTTAGTTTCTTGATAATTTTTACATAAGTGTCCCCCAGTAAATCTAAGAAAAATTGCTTTAATAAATCAGTTAACTAGAATAAAAAAATATGGAGAAGAAAAAGAGTTGTAGTGGGAAAATTTTTACTTGTTAAAACAAAGAATATGATAGGTAGGGATCTTTTAAAACCAAACATCGTAGCTGAAATTTGAAAAATTTGTATTGGGAATATATTAACAAAAAATAATATCAATAATTACAAAAACCCATTTTGACAATACGGAGAGGAAACCATTGACATAGTCAGTGGTCACCCCCACCTACCTTTTGATTCTACGGCCAACGAAACTTCAAAAATTGCAACCAGACCAAACTTAACACCTGAAAATGGTTTTTTTTATTTTTAATTTAATTTAGAATTTATTTTTAATATATATTTTTAGAGTAATTGTTTTATTAAAATTTTATTTTCAACGCTTTGAATTTTACAATTATTTTTAGCGCTATATTCTTTACATATTTGTCTTTTTTTAAATTAAATTATTAGGTAAATAGTTTTTTGTTTTTAAAGTAGTTAGTTGGTTTTTGACTTTAGTCATCTCTTTTAACATTGTTTTTTTCACATATTGCTTTTTCTGTCTTTATCAAAGTTTTCAGTTAGTTATTTGGGTTTTTTAATTCCTATTGTTTTTCTTTTTAGTAATTTCATTACTTCATATTTACTATTGTATATATAATATTTTTATATTTTTTCAGTGTTTATTTTGTTCTTTGCTTGTATGTTTATAAAAATTTAGCTTGGTTTACTAGCTGGTGCAAATATACTAATCATCTTTATTATCACACATCAACGACTTATACCTTTTTATAATTAAGAAAAAAGTGTTACAAGTTTTGTAAAAAGAGTTTTATAATTTTTTTGGTAAAGTAAATAATTGCGTTTGTTAACTAACTAAAGAACGCAATCATAAATGCAATAAGATTACTTAGAAGTAAATTCTTTATTGTTTGCAAGTTGGGTTGTCTACTATACTATTTATAGAGTATTTGCTGTTGCTTTTCATTGTTTAATTAATAAAAAACAACATTACAGCACAATTACATAAATTTAATTACTTAATGATCTTTATATGATCAATACAATTGGATTGAAAACAGTATGCAATAGTTTATTTTAAAAAAATATTTTTATTTGCACGTTTAAAATCAATAATATAGTATACTAGTTTTTTTTATTAGAACACATAAAAGAAAATAATTAAGTAAAAAAAAACTATACCTAGTTATGTATACAAAAATAAAACACTATTAGAAAATAAACGTAGCGTGCAGCTTTTGTAGTAATTATTTTAATTCTGTAATATACAGAACAAAAATGTACCTACATACTGAGAAAAGTTATGTTACAACAATGTTATGGCGGTGTACAAATAAAGAAAATAACGGAAACCATTAATAAAAGCAAAAATAAAAAAGAAGCACAAACGACTATACGTGATCTGACGATCTTCACAAAACACGTAAGATACCATGTCGTTTTTGTTTTTCTTTCTCTTTTTTCTTTCTCTTTTGTCATTACACAAAAAAAATTATTCTTGTATACGTAAGCAGCAGACTTTTACAGTATTTTTTGCCCTCTTCAAACACGTTCATGTGCAAGCTGACTCAGATTTCAATTTCAGTAACTACTTCAGTAAGTTATAGAACATTTTGTTTTTAGAATCAACTGTTTAAGCAAATACCAACAATAAAATTAAAAACGTTTGTGTAGATTTAATTATAGAAAATGCAAACATGTCACTGACGTTTTTATTAAAATATTATATTCTTGTCTCATTTAATTCCCTTGGTTTCTCGTTTGAATAACTGGTTGAATTTAGCAAATCTGCAGTTTGGAAAAATTATTAAAAAGTCCTAAAGAAACATCAAAAATTTTTTTTAAACGAACACTCTGTATAAAGTAACGGGTACAGTTGTTAGCTGGGGGACAGTCATTATAGTCAGTTTAATAAAATTGCAAAATCATAAGCTTCGAGGTATTCTTTTTATTTATTTATTTTGGTGTAAGAAACATTCGATCATGAAATTTTATTGTCGGGTTGGCAAATCTGATAATTTGAGGTCAAATCATCAACAGTGTAAGTGTGTTCTATTTAATTGTGAACAAAAATCACACGAAACTGCTAAACTTTGTTGTTTGCCAATTTTGTATAAAGTAGCAGTTTTCGTGAGTATGCGTTTAGATACTTATTTTATATTATACTTAACGACTTCTTTATGTTTATCTGTTAACCTTCGGATTACCAAGCAATTTTTGAGGCGCCGATTACCAAGTGGGGTCAGATTTGACCCCAAGTTTTTTTTCTTATTTTGTAAAGAAAACCCGATTAATTTGTAATGGCAACCTTTATTAATATTTTAAATTACCATTAGATTTCATATAAACTAATAAAAATATAAAAATAAAATGTAAACATAAATTAGTGAAGGCAACAACTATTACATATTATTGTAGTTTTTTTCTGGCAATGTTCTTTACATACAAAGAGTTTGCACTTTTCACATGTTTCCGAACATTTTTTGTCATTTGCTCTTGAACATATCTTACAACGACCTCTTTTTGGACGAGCGTTTGTTTGGTCTTGCGACCCACTTCCTCTGGTTCTGTGTCTGCCAAAACCATCACTATTGCATTCTGCACATGTCTTGGTAATCCTTTTTTGCAAAAATAATCTCCTTCGGGATGTTTTCCCTTTTTCAAAATTTCCAAATTTCGTAGTGTATAGAATAAATGCATTCATGGCAGCAATATCAAGGAAATTAAAAAATAGAACAAGAGGCCAGCGATTTGTATTTCATCTGCATGAGTATTCCTTCACCATTTTATTGATGCTGTCCACAGCTCTTTTGCAGTTATTATAGTCCAAGATACCTTGCGGTTTGTAACTGAAGTCTTCTCCGGACAATTCCAAATCTTGGTGTTGCGTTGAAAGTAGCATAACGCTTCTATATTTTTTAGGTACGTAAGATACTAAAGTTGTATCTTCTTCATATAAAATTTCGCTTGAGTATTCTGCTCGATTTTTTTTGGCAAAAATTCTTTTGGTATTTCTCTACGTATTTTACGAATTGTTCTGGTCAAGGTTTTTGATTGCTGCAGTAGCTCCTTCGCCAAAGACATAGACGTAGAAAAATTATCTGTGGTAATATTATAACCCTCTCTCAAACCCTCAACCAAATCCAAAACTACCCGCTTCCTTAGAAATGAAATTTTATACTCGTGCATAAAACGATAAAATTGTGTTTTACCTTGTTCCCGTTCTGGAGCGTTGTCTACTATTCCAGTATATATTTGGAAATTCCAGCAATGTTACTAACATCTCATAAAGCCCAGATTTTAATTCCGTATTTATCTGGCTTCGACATACACTCGAAAGAGACATTTTTCACGGAAAGGAACAAGTTGTTTATCAATACATACTTCAGCATTAGGGTTATTCAATTTTTTGCAATTTGCAGCGAGAATATCGTGAATGTTACAAATAGCTGCTAATTTATCTGTTGCCCGTCGTTCTTCTCGGGTGTCCATATAGTCAAATCGAATGTATTTAAAAAGATATCTCATTCGATTACGAGACATTGCAGCACAAAAAATTGGTCTATGGAGAGACATGTATTTCGTACTCCACAGCTCCAATATTGGTTCTTGGCGTGCTTTCAAACCACCAGCTAGAAGCAGTAATTCAAAAAATGCATGTAACTCATCCGCATCTACTGGTTTCCACGTATCGCCTACAATTCTTCTAGCTCGAATGTTTGTTTCTCTAAGTATTATGTTCATAATGTCTTTCGATATAAATAAATGGAAAGCATCTAGACTTGTTGAAATATGTTCACTGAAATTTGTTAATCCTGGCGGTGTTTTTAGAATATTTCGCTGATTTCGTCTTCTAACATGAGGTTTATCTTTTTCGGTCTATGACGATTTGCCTTTGCCAGTTCGTCTCCGCCGTTTCGCCACCGCTCTTTTGCCACTAAGATTTTTCGCCGAAGACCAGTTCGCCTCTGAAGACATTTCGCCGATGGACTATTCGCCACCGGCTTTTTAGCCACCGATTTACTAATGTTATAAAGCACTTAACAATTTATTTTTTTAATTCTTGCTTACTCTTAGTTACTGTTTACGGAGCGGAAAACGGCAAAAAACTTGAAAATACGTATGTGGAATTAAATGATACAATTTTAACAAAAATGCAAAAGCGTAGTAAAAATGTAATATGCATCATAACGTCTGTAAAAAGTTTTGAAGCAGACAACTAATACAAAATAAAAACATATTCGCAAATTTAAATATTATTGAACGCTATTCACTTACATTTTACTTAATTTTTTTAGAAATACTTTAATTTATACCAACATAAAGCAATAGGTGTGATCAATTAAAGACTACTGCAATAGAATTTAATTTAGAATAGAACATAAATTTCTTAAATCTAAACGAAAATATAATAAAAGCCTAAAACATAACCTTTTAAAAATTTTATTGGGGGATAAATTAAGTACACTATTGTTGTAAATCATTAATGCGACGCGACGCCAAATTTGTCTGTGTCTTTTATTTATACCTCGTATGAAGAGGTTTATCGGTAAAGTTTAGAAAACTATAAGTACTCAGTACAATTATAATAATTGTACATAACTAAAAATAAACTAAAATAAGAACCAATATTATCCAACTATTAGGATTACCCAAAAGAATTTAACTGTTATTGAAAACTTAGTAATTGCTTTTCTTTTGTTATAGTTATGAATACCTATTTGTCCATTAACTAATGCATGCATAATGAATGCAGAATTAAAAAAAAACAATAAATACAATGCAAACGATTGGAATAGCTTAAGTGATTTACCTGAGCTTCCCCGTTATTGGATACGTATGTTTTAAGTATTATTTGATGGACAGAGCTAGGTAGGTACTTGCTAATCATGTTCATTGTTTCAAAATCTTTAAATAATGAGAAATTTGAAAAATTCTTTAGTTGCACATTTGATTTTGTACAGTACATTTCGTTAGTAATGGATAGACAAATTCAAAGCAAACGGGGCGTCGAAAAATTTACTTACAACGGTTTTATATACGTATTTGATAAATGCAGTAAAGGTGATGACAGTTTAAAGTTTTGGAGGTGCGAAAGACGTGGACGCTGTAACGCAAGATTACATACTCGCAATGGTAATGTTTTAAAAGAAACAGCTAATCATGCACATGATTCATCTGTTGGTGGAGTGGAGGTTGCAATTGCTCTTACGAATTTAAGGAAACGTGCAGAAGAGACTGTTGAGACGACTTGTCAAGTCATTAATAACAGCATTGTCAATGAATGTACCTCCTGCTGCTCAAGCGTGTTTACCTAGTACCTCCGCTTTAAGAAAAATTGTTAGGCGAAAGAGGCGACAAATTCACGCGGTTCCAGCCAATCCTATCAACATGAATGAATTAATTCTTCCGGAACTATATAAAATATATCAAACACAAGTTGGAGTGGACGAACCTTTTTGCTAGCAGATAACGAAGAAGACAAGCGAATTATTATATTTGGTAGAAGAAGTTGGCTACAGCATTTACAAGTGTCCAACATATGGTATGCAGATGGAACCTTTTCCGTAACCCCTAGACCATTTTATCAAGTATACGTAGTACTAGCGAAAAGATTTGGAGGAGTACACCCAATATTTTATGCTTTGCTGCCAAATAAACAGCCAAATACGTATCATCGCATGTTTCAAATGATAAAAGAGGCACAACCAAATTTAATGCCACGGACAATTAACTGCGACTTTGAATATGCAGCATTTGCAGCTATTAAGGATAATTTTCCGGAAGCCACAATCAACGGATGTTTTTTTCTTATGTTCAAAAATATGAAGAAAAAAGTAAGTGAACTAGGATTAACCAACTCGTTTAATAATGATGCTGAGTTTGCACTAAAATGCAAAATGGTGGTTTGTTTGTCTTTTGTACCATTTGAAGCTATCGATAATGCTATAGACGAATTAGGAAACGAACTGCCCGATGAACTTCTACCACTTCTAAACTGGTTTCAGGATTATTATGTGGATCGACAGAATAGGCATGGAAATAGACGTCGTCCATACCAATATTTCTACACGAAATGTGGAACATGTACACGAGAACATTAAATGCACAAGACCGAACGAATAATCATTCTGAAGCTGCTCATCGGAAGTTGCAATGTGAACTTGGCGTTCATCATCCAACTATTTGAAATTTTATAGACAATTTAAGAAAAATACAAAAAAGCAGAGATGCTTATTATGAACCATTGTTAGCTGGTCGTCAACCACCACTAAAACTAAAGAAATACAGAAATCTTGACGAACGAGTTTTAAGAATAGTTCAGGACTTTGAAAATAGACCCCTCATTGAATATTTGCGAGGACTAGCACACAACTTTGTAATTCAGTAAATCTAGAAAATTCACTAATGTTATTATTAGAATTACCCATACTTTCGTTTTCAAACTAATATATGTATTAGTATAAATTTAAATTTTGTTAATACATTGTAACTGAAATATTGTTTATGATTAAATTAATTAGGATATGTAGATATGTAACCATTGTAAAAATTGGCATGCCTTTTAGAAATACACGTATTTTCTCAATGAACTTCCAAGTACACGAATGTATTGATTTCCTTTCAATTATAAATGCTTTTTGAACTGATGTATTGTTAAACTATATCTAAAAAAATGCTTAAGATTTATACACAAATAACTATTTTGTTTCGGCGAAACGGCCGGTGGCGAAATAACCGTCGGCGAATTGGCAAGTGGCGAAAGAGTTCGGAGTCGAAATGCGCCAGTGGCGAACCGGCCGTGGCGAAAGGGCGAATCGGCGGCGGCGAATGGTTCCATTTCGTATCTTTTTTCCATATGAAACCATCTTTACCCACCAGTATATCTTTATCATTGGGCGAATTATCATCACTGTCATCGTCTTCCGAACGTTCAATCGGGTTTACATCAGGTACACTTACTTCTTCAAATTCAGCATCACTATCGTCAGATAAAATTTCATCTTCAATTTCATTCAGTAAATTATTATTGCTAGCTATTCTTTCCACTTCACGCTGAGACAAATATTTTCTAGCCATAATTCGACAACAACTATTTCTAATCAAATGTAATAACACAGCAGACACACTTTTCAACTGATTCGAACAAACTCACCGAATGTAATGACTAAATACGGAATGGTAGTAATCATTATTTAGACGAATAACACGTTGAAACAAGCAGATTAGATGACAAATACAGACAAAATATTAGAATTACTTTTTAGAACGTCGGTTACCAATTGGGGTCAAATATGACCCCAACGACAATATTTTTTTACATCGCAAAACAAATAACAATTGAAAAATTTGTTATATATTATTAAACATTGTTGAAAGAAATATTGGGACAGTTGTAAAAAAAAACTTAAGAAAAGACAACAAAAACAACACGTCTGGGATCAAAAAAGAACCCAATGGAAAGGTTAAATTAACAAATGTTGATAAGATTTTTGTCAGTTATTTCAGATGGCCAACAACTGGCACACAAAAATGTACTGCTACTAGTAGTTATTGGCTGCGGTGATCAATAATGAATACAACAGGAACTACTTATTTTGAGGTTAATGTTTTTTAAGCCTAATTTCATTTGGCTTACCTTAAAATATACATATGTATATATTAAAACTTGCGGTAACAGTTGTTGGTCATGTGGCAAATATTTATAATTGAGACTGACAATCACTAGATAATAAGTAAACAATAGTTATTTGTATCACTAGTCCATAAAGTGCTATTTTGCGAGAATGAGGATATTTGTAGGCCGAGGTGAAGTCGAGGCCTACAAAAAGCGAATACTCGCAAAATACTTTTAGGATCAGTTATTTAAGTATTCATTTTTAATAAAATTTAATAACATAAGTTGATAAAACTGAAACTTGTAATACCGAAATACAATTGTTTTTGAAATTAATTTGACAATTTTACATAATGTTATTACAATTTCACTTATATATGTACAAATAAACCATTGTTGTTTTTAGCAATTGTAAGATATAAGCAAACTTGTTATATTTGTTTAAAAAAAAATTGTTAGTGCTACTCTAAACAATAACACAGATAATAGTGTATGTTAATAAATATGACAAATTGACAGATGACGTTTAATTAATTAATGATTACCAGCGCCAACTTGTAGTTATAAAAGTCTACTACACTTTACCGGCCCGGTAAAATACGTCAAAACGGACGGAACCACAAAAAATAAAGTTTTTACAGATATATACTTATATATGCCTAAAGTAAAAAAAAACCCAATAAAAAATATAATGAAGATCAAAAAAGCATTACACGCCCTAGAAAGCCAACATACAATTTTCCATGAGCAATTCGCCGATTTAGAAAAAGTGTTAACTTTGGGAATAAAGTTACAACTGGTTCTAAATCGATACTAAGACGTGGTGTAGAGAAAATTTTAGAAAACTGCATATTTTCCTTCCATGCAAAAAGCTTTCTAGTGTGAAGCGAAGACGTTCAGCTTTTAGTAAAAAAAGTTGAACAACGATGTGCAAGCCAAATCCATTTACGGAAAATTTTGTGAAAGTTGTGGGTGTATGAGGGCGTTTCTAAAGTGATTTGAAAAACAATCACGTTTGGTAGTGCCAATATGTACAAAGCATATATGAAGAATTGGTTTACGAAAATCAGATCCTACCTGAAAACGTATTTAATGAAGTTGAAACGTGCCCGAACAACAACGTCTCTGAAGGCACTAAAAACATCTATGAAATAAAACATCATTTCAAGGAGAATTTGACAATCATGTTTACTTCTGCCGCTTCTGGTTTACTTACATCTCCTGTGATCATATATGCTTAATCACGACTAACATCGACTATAACTGATTCAGTTCATAGCGAATGGGATGTTGGCCTTGTTAAAAATGGGTGGATGAAACATGAATTATTTTACAAATACATCAGAAACGTTTTGCGCCCTTTTCTAAGAAGATGATAGACAAAATATCTAATTTTACTCTTTGTCGATAGTCATTTTATCCATCTGACTTACTAAGTTATTCAAGCTGTGTACTGAAATAATATTAATTGCAACCGGCAGATGCTGCTTTTAAACTCTTGAAGAATAGTTGGAAGTCAAGAGTTCTTAAAATCATAAGCGACTTTCGGCTTAGACCGCGTCGTAGTAAAACACCCAGACTTAGGCTTGGTCATAGTCTCTTCTTGAGAGCCAAAACAAGAAGTAGAACTTGGCCTTTGCCGTATTGTCGTTCGTGAACCCAAACAAACTGACGTTTCGCAAGACATTGCAGCTTGCATCTTCAGAGTGGTAAATGTCACTGAAAGAAAAAGTGTAAATGACGATATTTATACCAATGGCGATTAACGTGATTAACAGACCTTATCTTTCCGTTACCGCTTGATTGACTTCGTTATTACTCGGAGTAAGTGTTTGTGCCCTTTCCAAAAAAGTCCATCTTTGCCTTAGAGGATATAATACTGGTAGCCAAGATTTGCTGAGTTTTAAACTGTCTTCTCGGTTCATATTACATGGATCTTTTTTATTCCCATAGCTTCGCGGATTAATCTGGGAAAGTAGAAAGGAGTTCTAGCCAACACTTTAGTTTGGTCAAAGTTCAGCGTGTGTCCTTGGTTCCACACGTGTTCTGCCACTGCTGATTTAGTAACTCTGCGGTGTTTGCAGTCAGCCATATGTTCTTTTACTCTAACTTCAATAGAACGTCCCGTCTGTCCTATATAACTTGATCCACAGGAACAAGGAATTTTGTAAACTCCGGCATGTTTTAGAGCCCCTTGTTTGTCTTTAGCAGATGTAAACCAGGTGTTCAGGGTATCCTTAGTCGTAAAGACAGTTTTAATATTATGTTTCTTTAGCACCCTGCTTATTTTGTCTGTTGAACCCATACAGTAAGGTAAATAAGCGGTGCTAGTAGGAAGTGATAAGTCTTCTTTGACTTTTGGATTTAATGCTCTTTTCCATGCGTTTTGGATCTCTTTGAACCCGTATCCATTTTGTTGTAGGGACTCCAACAATGTTTCCTTTTCCTTTTGTAGATTTTCGTTATCTGACACACGTATAGCTCTTTTGGCTAAAGTATGCAAAACAGTATTCTTCTGTACTGGATGGTGGTGAGATTCGGCGTTTAAGTATCTATTAGTGTGCGTTTTCTTTCTATAAACGGAATGCCCCAATTTTCCGTTATTTTCCTTTATCACTAGTACATCAAGAAAGGCTAGACTGCTGTTATGTTCTAACTCCATAGTAAACTTAATGCTGTTATGTGCAGAGTTTAGATGTTGAAAGAACTGGTTTAGTTCATCTTTGCCATGAGGCCATACAACAAATGTATCATCAACATATCTGAACCAAGTTTTTGGTTTTAACTCAACATTTTTCATAATTTCAGTTTCAAAATATTCCATGGAAATATTGGCTATAACTGGAGAGAGCGGTGAACCATGGCCGCTCCTTCTACTTGTTTAAACAAGTTGTCGTTATAACTGAAATAAGTGTTTTTGAGGCAGAGTTCGATGAGCTGAACTTCTTCTTCAGTAATTCTCTCCTTGAGCAAAAACAACACTTCGTCGACCGGGACTTTAGTAAAAAGAGATACCACGTCAAAGCTGACTAAAATATCTTCTTTTGTTATACGCAAGTTCTTAATTCTCTCTACAAAGTCTGTAGAATCTTTGATGTGAGTTTCTGTATTTCCTGTCAACGGCAAGAGTTTTGCAGCTAGATAACGTGCTAACGATTGGGTTGGTGAATTGATGGTGCTCACTATCGGTCGAAGGGGACTCCTTCTTTGTGTATTTTGGGAAGACCGTAGATTCGTGGCATAACCGGATTTTTGACAATCAAAGTCTGTTTCATGTTGATATCGATAGTAGTGGAGTTTTTGATGGTGGAGTTTACCTTAGTGCATAAGGAGTTTAAAAGGTTTATCTGTAGATGTATGTAGCAATCTTCCGAGAGTAATTTCGTCATTTTGTAGTTGTAATCTTGAATGTTCATAACGACTGTAGCGTTTTCTTTATCTGCTCTCAATACTAAAATATCCTTACTCTCACTTAACCGCTTACCTGCTTCTCTCTCATGTCTGTTAATATTAGAGCACCGGTGGTTTTGCTTTTCTTACAACAATCTTGTCAAATAGTTTCATAGATTTCCTTAGTCAAAGTGCGTATTGCAGCTTTTACTCCACATACTATATCTTCTGTCGGTGTTGTCTTAGACGTTACGACGTAATTAAAACCCTTCTTTAACAAAGATGTCGTCTGTTCATCCAAAACCATGTCTGTTAGGTTAACAATTAGTTTATGGTTGTCTAATGTTTTCTTAGGCTGTGAAGGGTGTAATCGCTTGAATTTCTTAGTTTGCTTCATTTTTGATTGTTCGTAAATCTTGTTTGCTTGTATCGTAGTGATAGCATCTATTTTTACCCATATCGAGTATTCTAATTTATTAGACAAAGTTAAATGTAACTTGTATAGCTGTTTGCTGACAGAATCCAGTACTTTGCGTTTATTGTGAATTTCCGAACGTAATAGTTCGAAGCCAGCTTTGCGAAAAATTCGCTCAGTATGAGAATTTAGAAATTGATGTTTAATTCTCATACACGATGGTAATACGTTGTGGTCTCGGCAACGTTTTAGAAATGCTAGGTCTGTAAGTAGCTTTTCTTTCTTTTGGCGCAAACGATCTAAAGATCTAGTTTGTAAAAACACCTCCTCGCCGTAGAGGTTTATAATATAAAATCTTAAGCTTTCGCGGTTGTTATGTTATGTTGTTATGATTTTAAACATAACAACCGCGAAAGCTTAAGATTTTATATTATAAACCTCTACGGCGAGGAGGTGTTTTTACAAACTAGATCTTTAGATCGTTTGCGCCAAAAGAAAGAAAAGCTACTTACAGACCTAGCATTTCTAAAACGTTGCCGAGACCACAACGTATTACCATCGTGTATGAGAATTAAACATCAATTTCTAAATTCTCATACTGAGCGAATTTTTCGCAAAGCTGGCTTCGAACCATTACGTTCGGAAATTCACAATAAACGCAAAGTACTGGATTCTGTCAGCAAACAGCTATACAAGTTACATTTAACTTTGTCTAATAAATTAGAATACTCGATATGGGTAAAAATAGATGCTATCACTACGATACAAGCTAACAAGATTTATGAACAATCAAAAATAAAACAAACTAAGAAATTCGAGCGGTTACATCCTTCACAGCCTAAGAAAACGTTAGACGACGATAAAGTAATTGTCAACCTAACAGACACGGTTTTGGATGCACAGACCACATCCTTGTTGAAGAAGGGTTTTAACTACGCCGTTACGCCTAAGACAACTCCGATAGAAGATATAGTATGTGGAGTAGAAGCTGCAATACGCACTCTACCTAAGGAAATCTCTGAAACTATTCGACAAGATGTTTGCAATATTGTAAGAAAAGCAAAACCGCCACGCTCTAATATTAACAGACATGAGAGAGTTGCAGCTAAGCGGTTACGTGAGAATAAGGACATTCTAGTATTGAGAGCAGATAAAGGAAACGCTACAGTCGTTATGAACATACAAGATTACAACGACAAAATGACGAACTTACTCTCAGAAGATTGCTACATACGTCTACAGAGAAACCCTTTAAACTCCTTGTGCACTAAGGTAAACTCCGCTATCAAAAACTCCACTACTATCGATATCAACATGAAACAGACTTTGATTGTCAAAAATCCGGTTATGCCACGAATCTACGGTCTTCCCAAAATACACAAAGAAGGAGTCCCCCTTCGACCGATAGTGAGCACCATCAATTCACCAACCCAATCGTTAGCACGTTATCTAGCTGCAAAACTCTTGCCGTTGACAGGAAATACAGAAACTCACATCAAAGATTCTACAGACTTTGTAGAGAGAATTAAGAACTTGCGTATAACAAAAGAAGATATTTTAATTTAAAAAAGATATTTTAATTTAAGAAGATATTTTAGTCAGCTTTGACGTGGTATCTCTTTTTACTAAAGTCCCGGTCGACGAAGTGTTGTTTTTGCTCAAGGAGAGAATTACTGAAGAAGAAGTTCAGCTCATCGAACTCTGCCTCAAAAACACTTATTTCAGTTATAACGACAACTTGTTTAAACAAGTAGAAGGAGCGGCCATGGGTTCACCGCTCTCTCCAGTTATAGCCAATATTTACATGGAACATTTTGAAACTGAAATTATGAAAAATGTTGAGTTAAAACCAAAAACTTGGTTCAGATATGTTGATGATACATTTGTTGTATGGCCTCATGGCAAAGATGAACTAAACCAGTTCTTTCAACATCTAAACTCTGCACATAACAGCATTAAGTTTACTATGGAGTTAGAACATAACAGCAGTCTAGCCTTTCTTGATGTACTAGTGATAAAGGAAAATAACGGAAAATTGGGGCATTCCGTTTATAGAAAGAAAACGCACACTAATAGATACTTAAACGCCGAATCTCACCACCATCCAGTACAGAAGAATACTGTTTTGCATACTTTAGCCAAAAGAGCTATACGTGTGTCAGATAACGAAAATCTACAAAAGGAAAAGGAAACATTGTTGGAGTCCCTACAACAAAATGGATACGGGTTCAAAGAGATCTAAAACGCATGGAAAAGAGCATTAAATCCAAAAGTCAAAGAAGACTTATCACCTCCTACTAGCACCGCTTATTTACCTTACTGTATGGGTTCAACAGACAAAATAAGCAGGGTGCTAAAGAAACATAATATTAAAACTGTCTTTACGACTAAGGATACCCTGAACACCTGGTTTACATCTGCTAAAGACAAACAAGGGGCTCTAAAACATGCCGGAGTTTACAAAATTCCTTGTTCCTGTGGATCAAGTTATATAGGACAGACGGGACGTTCTATTGAAGTTAGAGTAAAAGAACATATGGCTGACTGCAAACACCGCAGAGTTACTAAATCAGCAGTGGCAGAACACGTGTGGAACCAAGGACACACGCTGAACTTTGACCAAACTAAAGTGTTGGCTAGAACTCCTTTCTACTTTCCCAGACTAATCCGCGAAGCTGTGGAAATAGAAAAACATCCTTGTAATATGAACCGAGAACACGGTTTAAAACTCAGCAAATCTTGGCTACCAGTATTATATCCTCTAAGACAAAGATCGACCTTCTTGGAAAGGACACAAACACTTACTCCGAGTAATAACGAAGTCAGTCAAGCGGTAACGGAACGATAAGGTTTGTTAATCACGCTAATCGCTATTGGTATAAATATCGTCATTTCCACTTTTTCTTTCAGTGACATTTACCACTCTGAAGATGCAAGCTGCAATGTCTTGCGAAACGTCAGTTTGTTTGGGTTCACGAACGACAATACGGCAAAGGCCAAGTTCTACTTCTTGTTTTGGCTCTCAAGAAGAGACTATGACCAAGCCTAAGTCTGGGTGTTTTACTACGACGCGGTCTAAGCCGAAAGTCGCTTATGATTTTAAACATAACAACCGCGAAAGCTTAAGATTTTATAAGAGTTCTTAAATTTCAACAAAAAATCCTGAAGAAATCAAATTTGAAAGACACAGTATTTAGAAACTTTAAACGATTTACAATCAGTATATTTAAAAAACAATAAACAAGACAAAACGCATCAAACTTAAGAAGCATTAAATTTTTCTAAATAGAAAAAGATACACAAGATTGGAATAAAGAGTATTATTTTGACATAGAAAATATGCTTATAAGAATCAAAGATTTTAAAATTGAAGAAATGTCCAAATGACCAAAAACTCCAGAAAGAAAACAGCCCGCGGTTTATTCAAAACTTATTTGAATTACGCGGGTATAAAATCAGTTTTTAACGTTTCCATCATTGCGGAATCTTTATTCTTATTCAATAATATATCCTTACAAACCATAAAAATCATATTCTAATAACTTTAATTGTATTTACAGTTTTTTTATTATACTCAGATTGGTTCACGGTTGGTTTTCAACATAATAGTGGTTCAAGATAATGCAAGTAAATCAAAGCTTATCTCGCATTCCAGCTAATGTTATCTCAGGCCTCAAAGACATAATAATGCATGTGGATGACATAAGGAGGACATTAATCTAGTAAAGTAAATTGCGTATTTAATGTTGCTAACATAACATTTTTAATCTATGTTATTAATAGTAGAAGAGTATTTTTGTTTTTAATTTTCTTCAACCAACAAACAAAAATGGAGTTATACAGTTGTGAACACAGTGAACAATACTAGCCAGACGTAAAGGGTTCTATTTGGGTCGTCGAACGAATAAAACAACAAACATGCAAAATTGTAAATAAAAAAAAACAGACGAACTAATATAGCAACATAACGAAAATGTGAGGCAGTTATACATTTAGCCGTCTATCTTGAAAACCGCCAACGCGTATATGTCAGCAACGAGACAGCAATTGAACGTGCAATAAATCTACTATCTATTCAGGGACGCTATGTACAATAAAGCATTAATTCTAGAGTGGAAATGCAAAACGGTCTAAGTGCCTTTTTCATGAGTTTTGAGTTTGGTTTGTTTTTATGGTCTAAGTGCCACCGCCAATAACCCACAATACGGTCTATGTGTTATCATGAACTTTAACGAGTGAAGTCGCATAGTACAAGTGGGGGAAGGTCTAAGTCCATGCGTGTATATTCTGCTTAAACGGTCTATGTGCCATCTTTTGTCTAAAGAGTTTAATCGAAATGCAAGCAAATGAAGACGTTGCTGCTGCTGGAAAAGCAAGCAAAAATAGGAAAAAAGAAAGTGAAAGTGTCAGAAAAGAAAGGAAAATGTTAAAGCTTGCTGGTTTACTACATACAAATTATAAGGGCAAGAAAATATCAGCTAAAAAAGCACCAGTTGCAGAAGTAAGAGAACTATAACCTCATATTCTACGTCTTGTTGACGAAGCTTTTTATTTTAGATGCATTGCTTCTGCCGGTACATGCAAAACAATCTCCTTTGATCAGAAGCTAAGGCTTTTTAACAACTTGTACGCAACTTCCGACTATGAAAAACAAGGTACCTTCCTTCTGACTCTTATCCAGGTGGGAAAGGTGAATAGAAGGCGTCACGGAAAATGCGAGGTACCGGCGGCAAGTCGTAGACAATGCTCAGTATACTACACGGTTCCGTATAGTCAGGGTGAGCACATTCAAGTATGCAGAAAAACTTTTGTCGAGATATTCGATTTAAGTCACCGAAAAGTTCAGGAACTAACCGAAAGAAAAAAACGAGGTGACCTGAAATTCGTCGATCAACGCGGGAAAAACAGCAAACGTGTAAAATTCTCAGAGGACATAAGACAGCAAGTCAAAGAACACATAAATACATTTCCTAGGGAGGAGAATTACTACAGTCGAAGCAAATCAAGCAGGGAATTTCTAAGTCCAGATCTTAATATAAATCGTATGTTTCTTGCCTTTAAAAAGAAATTTCCATACTCTATCGTTACATATAAATTTTATCGTACTGTTTTTCACAAAGATTACACAATGCTGCGGTTTGGCCGTCCTAAATCTGATACATGTTCATCTTGTGACAAACGGAATAATAAGATCAGAGCTACCCCATCTAACTGTCCAGAAAAGCATACACTATCTAAACAGTTGGAGCTGCATCATAGAAAAGCCGAGAAAGCAAGGGCAATCATGAAAAAAGATGCTGCAGCCTCTCAAAGTATTGACAGCGACACCAACGTCGTATCAATCGATTTAGAGCAAGTTTTGTTCATACCCACCCTCACTCATTCCGACATGTTTTACAATCGCCAATTTTCGTGCTACAACTTTGGTGTACATATATCTGATACAGAAACCGGCATAATGTGCTTATGGGACGAGTCAATAACAGGTAGAGGAGGTAACGAAATTGCCTCTGCTTTGTGGAAGGCTTTCACTATGGACTAAGAAATGTTCGTTAAAAAAAGGAAGCTTATTATTTGGTGCGACAACTGCACAGGGCAAAATAAAAATAGAATTCTTCTTATGCTTCTGATATATCTGGTAGCTTCAGGTGTTTTCGAACAAATAGAACAAAAGTTCTTAGTAAGTGGACACAGCTACCTCACATGCGATAGAGATTTCGCACAAATTGAAAAGAGGAAGCGAGTAACAAAATATTTTGTTCCTTATGATTTAGAAAAGATGATCGCCAGTGCACGCCATAAAAATCCATTTAAGGTGGTGCGTTTACAAAAAGAAAATTTTCTGAATTTCCTACGAGTAGCTGATGATTACATGAATACAACTACAAATCTCTCAGGTTTCTTGGATGAAAATCAGCAGAGAAAATCCAGCAGTTATTAAAACTAGCAAATCGTTTAGTGAATTCGAATCACGGAATGTGTGCAACGTTCTCAAAAAAGGAAAAAGGTCGAATCAATTTGCTGAAATCGTTCCGCCTGCACTAGAATGCCAAAACAGAATAAGTGCCGAAAAACTTGTAAACCTTGAGAGTATGCTTGATTACATACCTTTAAAACATTACCACTACTATGAGAAGCTTATTGCGACGACTAAAGATCTTTCACACCGGGCATAATGTTTGAAAATTTTAGTGCACCATTATTTGTCAGTGAACTTAGAACGTTTCAGAGCTTTTTCAGTATAATATTTTTTTTAATGTATCAAAGTTGTGTTTTTGATTATTTTTTTTTCTAGGATAGGTTACTTATATACAGTTAAGAATATTAAATGTAAAACATGTTTATTATATAGTACTTTAGTTCATAAATAAACGTTTTGTTAATTTTCTCAGAACTTACTTTTTGGCACTTGGACCGTTTTGCATTTCCACTCTAGAATTGCTATCGAGGATCTTTGCGTTGTCATTGCCAATTTACCGCTCAGTCATTTCGGTATGAATTCGCCAAACCAAAGTGCAACTGATTTATTAAATGTCTAAATTAATCGTGAATTGCTGTAGGATACTGCAGAAATGGCAAGGACTGTTACTCGCAATGTCTCAGTACTGACTCATGAACAAAAAACATTTACGACCGTATTGTGCTCACAGTTTCGGCGGGACAAGGTGGATTTTTTTTTGATGCTCCATGTGAAACTGGCAAAACATTTCTCATTTCGTTGGTTTTTGCCGAAATACGATCAAATAATAGCATCGCATTAGCCATTGCATCATCTGGCATTGCAGCAACTTTATCGGATGGAAGGAGAACAGCTCAATCAGCATTTAAGCTGCCACTGAATCTTCAAATAACCCAGACGCAGTGTGGAACATATAAAATCATCCACGGTGCTGAAACAATGCATAACTATCATATGGGACGAATGCACTATGGCAGTCAAAGATATAAAACAAAACAACGACAAACTATTCGGCGGCACTCTGTTACTCCTTTCAGATGATTTCAGACAAACACTTTTTGTCATTCTACGTTCAACGTACGCTGATGAGATCAACGCTTGCTTGAAATCATCACTCGTAATGTTGAAAAAGTTCAGCTAAAAATAAACATGTGCGTCCGAATGCTACAAGATCCATCCGCTGACACATTCTCGAACCAATTGTTAGATATCGGCGATGGAAAAGTTGCTTTCTATGAAAATACTGAATACATAAAATTTCCCACTAATTTCTGCACGATCGTTGATTCCCTAAATGCTCTTATTGACCGCATATTTCCCAATTTCCCAAAAAGACCGACTTTTCTAAAATCCTAGCGGATATGCTCGACAATGCCGGTCTTGTCATCAGACCACAAGGCAAAATCCTTCCTAGGATCTCTGTCAAGGACGTTCTTACCAATTTCTCCCCCGAGCAGGTAAAGGATGCGATCCTTGAGCAAAACTTGGATGCTGCCACTAATGAAATAACGGAACAGACCAGAGAATACTTGAAAGTGCAATTCAAATTTGGACCCAAAAATGATCCAATTGCAATTGGATAATAAAATTAACTCTGGAGGTAAGGAAGTACCTCATGGCCAGTCGTCGTGTTTACGTTGCATGGAACTCATGCAGGGTCAATGACCATGTACGCATTATAAAGTGCTATAAATGCCAAAAGTTTGGTCACTAATCAGGTAAATGTAAAAGTAAAATTCAATGCGTTATTTGTGCTAAAAAGCACGAAACACCGCACGAGACCCTTCATGTGCAAACTGTATCAGATATTGTCATAAAGGCAAAAACATAAGGCGTCTTCCAATAACTGCCCGGCGTACCTAAAGAGGCTTGACGCCAAGATTATGGACAGTGAGAACGCTCCTCTCATTCTTAAGATTGGGCAAGTGAATCTTTACCGTTTTCGTGCTGCAACCTTAGAAGTCATGAGCTTCTTCTCCGACAACGACATTGAAATTTTACTGACCCAAGAGCCTTATGTGTATCTTTCTGGTTTACGGTATAGGTTTGCTGGGGCGGCCTTGTCCTTCAATAAGATCACTGCATCCACTTCTATGCAGTATTTCTCGGCTATTGCTTTCAATAGCGTGAAGCCCGTAGGAGTAGTTACCCTCGGTCATCTAACTAATGACTGCATTGCCGTATCCATGATTACAGTAAGAAACACCTCCTAGGGTGTCGTTGGCGAATATTGGCCACCAAGCGAGGATGTTCGCATTCATCTACAACATCTAGACACAGTTTTGGACAAACTAAGAGGCGTCCCAATTATTATAATAAGTGACTGTAATTCTATTTCGCCGATTTATCACTCTTTGCTTACTGACGAACGAAGCAAAAGCGTAGAGAACCTTGTGGGTGAACGTGACCTATGTGTTGTAAATGAGCCCAACCAACCTTTCACACCTTTTGCTAGTCATAACGGTTTTTCAAACATTGAGGTCACTCCAGCATCGCAAGTTTTAGCAAGGAAAATTTCTAACTGGTAAGTAATCCTTGAGGTGATTGAAAGTAACCACCGATTTATACGTTTTGATTTAACGGTCGAAAATATTCGACCGGTTCCGATCCCTAAGCGTATCCTAGATGTAAAACACATAGATCTTGCCAAGCCGAACAAAGAGGTCAGCGCCCTTCTTCCTACTTATCTTCCATGTGGAGCTAAGTGCGATTATCCTAATTTTATAGACGTCTCCATTGATAAGCTGACTAGGCTAATCCTTGACTCTAGCCGAAATAGCCTAAATCGAGTTCGCTCGAATTCTTGAGCTGGTGTACCGTGGTAGAGTCCAAAGCTAAATTGGTTAAAACGGGTTGTAAGAAAGCAAACACATAAAGCCCTAGCAGAGCTAAAAACTCAATGGCTAAATATTTACAAGGCCGAGCTTCACCGGTACAAACTGGCAGTAAAGAATGCAAAATTTAACTCATGGCAAAGGTTTGTTGAGAAAAGTTTGGCAGCGAGTCTGTGGGAACTAGTTTATAAAATTTGCTTACAAAGGTTCTTGGCTATCCAACCATGCTCTAATGTCCGTGACGGTGACAGATACACTCTCACAGAACAAAACATAATTAAGTCAACTGTTAGTTTCCTTTTCCCAGACTACGATCCGACGAACGACAATCCTTACCAAGCCCGAATAAGATCCCGATCTTTTGCAAGTATTGAATCCCGAGCAGACTGGGTTGTTAAAAAAGAGGAGATAGCGTCGGTGACTTGCAGAATTCCCAGGAATAAAACTCCCGGACCCGACAGACTACACTGTAACGTTCTAAGAACAGTCGTACTAGATTCCCTCTCTTCTAAGTTTATTGACCTATTTAATTCTTGTGTTTAATGCGGGTATTTTCCAAACAGTTGGAAAACTGGTAGGTTAATCACGATTCTCAAGCCCGGTAAGAGGGATCTCGCCAGTCCTAATTCGTTCCGTCCGATAACGTTACTTTCAAAACTAGGTAAACTTTTCAAACGTGTATTGTTAAAGAAATTACATGACAGTATTCCTCCACGACGACTATTCCATTTTAGTCAATACGTCTTCGTTTACGGCAAATCGACGACAGACGCCATTCGTAAATTAATAAATCACAGTATTCGCAGACAATAGACGCGACCTAGAGGCAAAATCACGACAGTACCTGGACAATCTGACTCGCTAGGCTGTCAACAACCAATTGACGGTTACAGCTGACAAGACCAAATACATGGTTTCTGGATCTCTGTTGTCAAGAGATCCCACAGATCGACTAAACGATGTTCCACTCCGAAGAATTTTTGAACTCAAACACCTCCGACTTTTGCTTGGTCACAAACTGAACTTTTTCAAACACTGTTCCTATGTGGTTAACAAGTGTAAGAGTGTCTTGCACTTGTTTTACAAGTGTTTTCGTCGAAAATAGAACCTACATAGAAAATCATTAGTGACCATTTTTAATAGTGCAGTCATCCCCATGCTTACATATGGCTTAGACATTTGGTGCCATAGACTAAAGCATACCCATATTGTCAGAAAACTGGCATCTCTACAATCCTTATTCCTTCGTACGATTCTCGGGGCATATCATACAATTCCTATCGAATCGTTATGCGTCTTTTATTGCAGGAAACATACTGCATCAAAGTTCTCTCAAAGGCAGGCACTTGTACCTTTTTAGACCAGCAAGTTTCGACCGCAGATTTTCCTTCCTTTTCGGCCGTTAAATGTCATCTCAATACTTTGATCTTGGATAAATGGCAGCGGATGTGGGATATATTTCATACAGGGCGTAACGCCTATTCCATGATACCCAATATCCTAAACTGGATCAATATGTCCCACGATTCGGGACGAGCGGCCATCCAAATTCTCACATCGCACGGCGGGTTCCGTTGCCATCTGAAAAACATCAGCCTATGCCTGTTATGTGGTGTTCCTGATAGTCCGTCACATAGGATTTTTGCTTGTCGTGAGTTCGATGATGACCGGAGTATCTAAGAACCAGAGTGAACCCGTTTCCCGATTCCCCCGTCTCCATCTTTAGACTAGTGTCCGACGTTAACGAACTCATTGTATTCGCTAGAAGATACTAGAGTCAAACGTAAAACCAGAGTCTAACTTAATTTATTTTTGCATAGCATTTTGATTTATTTATACAGTCAGCTATGACAAAAGTAGGGTATTTATTTCGTTATTTTACAGTATTTTATTTTGATTATTTTTAGTTTTACTAACATTTTCCGTTTCTTTTTAGCCGTAGCTGACTTAACTAACTGGCCTCGTCCGGTTCATTACAATAACGTTTCCTTTTCCCGCCTACTTGGTTTCTAACCTAACAAGCAAAGATAAGCCGAAAGGTAGGTGCCTCGCGAGACCTAGTGCTCTCTAAGCGCGAAGCTGTACTGTAACCCATCCAACTCGTCTAAACAAATGATCTTTCATCTCAAAATTTATGTGGCAAACTTGAACCAAGTAAGTTCGGGTAGTTGGTGGGTCCACTTGCTCTTCCTCCTCCTGCCACAAATTCCAATGATTCCCACATGCCCAGTGCCAATTGAATTCAAACTCGTTCAATTCCCCATTAGATTGGAATTCGGAATGACAATCAATAAGTCGTAAGACCAAACGATGTCTGTTTGAGGCTTAAATTTGGACACACCATATTTTTCAGACGGACAATTATACGTGACATGTTCTCGCGTGGGTAAACCATCGAGCTTATTTGTGTTGGGTAAAGACGAACTGAGAAAAAATATCGTACACTCAATTGCTCTTAGAAATTAATATCGATTTTCTTTATTTCATTTTACTACTTTAGGATAAAAAGGTATTTCTTTTTTTACTTTACATTTAACACTTAAAAGATCAAACAACGAATATGTCCGACACGTTAATAAAATACATTGAATTGAGAAACTTGATTTTTGTGGGATTTGTAAAAGCAAATTTTTAAACTTTGCAAGTTTCGTTTTTTTTACGATTTTCGGAAAAATTTGATACAAAATACGTCAGTAAAATTTCTTACTTGACTCGGTACTTTAAATTTAGCTTCTCTTTAGTAATGTTAGATTTTCCTGACTTATCTAAATAACAATTATTTTGTGTATTGTAAAGTCTTTTTAGTAATAGTCCGGAAAATTCAATTTTCTTGCGCGTTAACAAGCAGGAAAATGTTGTTTTCAAGACGATTTCCGGAAGAATAAATAAATGTGTCCATTAATTTAATACAAATTGTGTACATTACACAACGTGAATTAAGTAAAATGTTATATTAATGCGAAAATATCGATCAAGATCTTCAGATACGCGGTAATGTAGTTTAAGAGCAAATTACCGTGATCAATATGAATAAAACGATAATAATCACCTTAAATATTAAAACTAATATGTCTAAAAGCTGTTACATATGTGACATCCACACCCTTATCATGTAATTACTCAATAACTATTACGATTTGATGAGGGACTTTCTAACGTTTGTTATTCTATTGTTGGTGTCACGCAACTTTACATTCTAAAGGGTTGTATTGTAAATAATGAAAATATGTATGTATATGTATTAAGAAATATGTTGATTTTAGAAAATTTGTATGTTTGCACTTAATCCTTTTTTATGAATAAATAATTAAATGCTCGTAAGTCGTAATAATGACATTAATTTATTTGCACATGCATAAATTATTCTTTTCAACGGCGCCAGCCTGATTTTCATTGTAAAAAATCATTGATGTGTGACAGGAGTGCCGTTTAGTCCGGATGTTGACATCATTTATTCATAGTTAAAATTGATTTCACGCCCTTGTGTGGCCTACAATCCGAAATAATCTAATGGTTTTTTTACTCCTAGAAAAATCTACATAATGAGAACTATATTTTTTAAATCTTTGTTTTAATAACTCAAACAAATTTGTGGCTATAATGTTATTATATGTGACTCTGATTAAACTGAATGAAAACGTTTGTTCAAAAAAATCCATTAAAACGATAAATAATAACAGTAAAGCAGATAAAATCAAAGTTGTAATGACTAACAATATAGTTGAAGACAATACTTCATAAAAAATGACTATTCTACATTTTGCATATACAGGGTGAGTTGCGACTATTCCACCGGCCTCTTATGCCGGGTAAAAGATATTAGCGTAATTTTTTAGTGAGATATTTAAATTGTTTAGGACTATCTTTTTAAATTGTGCTTTAGAAAGTTGTAACATATCAAAATTTTTTGAAATGCAACACCCTGTATTTTATGGCATTTTTAGATTATACGTTAAAAACTAAGTTCACTTTATTGAAGGTTACCTATACTTATCTATGTATAAACAATATTTCTTTCAGTAACTTGTTTGATAAATTCTTCATTTAATTAAAATCGAAAAAACTTTTTTTCGAGGTTGTAAGATAAACGAAAAATATTGTTTTTGTCGTCTGCATAAAAGTTTAACAAGTAGAAGTTCTCTTCTTGATCAGATTTTTTAACCATTAATCAATCGGCGATTTGAACAAAAATTGTTTCGGATGAATTAGGTCTAGAAGTAAAACAATACACAACACTATATATAATTTAAAATAACTGTTATTTATAATGATTTGAAACATTGTCTGAACCAGCATCTAGCTCACGTAGAACACGTCGATAAGGAGGAAGTTTCGGTGAGTCTAGTTTGAGAGAACCGGTTTTTTTATTAATAGTTATCCAAAACTCAAAAAACAAATCTTGTTCTCTGAGAAATTCTATTACAGCCTTTAAAGATATAAGCATAGTAGTTAAAACGATATTTTTTTACAAATTGTTATAATTCGTAAATTGATATAATAAAAAAAGATTCCAAATGAAACAGAAAACCACTTGCATTTTTTTGACATAAAACTTACAAAACTAAAATAATGTATCAACATAGACCCGTGGGTGGTACCAAGCAAATCAAATACTCAGGTAGAACCAAAATCCAGCCTGGAAATGAGTAGCACTATTTCCAGCTGAAGCACATAAGAGATGATCCTGGACTGGTTCAAGTAAAGACAGTGAAGAGCTCGACTGCAACAGCGCTAAATGGCCTCCATTTTGCAATGGCGAAGGCAAAAACCACTCTATTATAACTCCCTAGTACAATACATATGACAGTTTCAAATCAAATGGGTTTGAGTTCCCGGCAAAACTTACATAGCCAGATGCTGCTAATAATCTCCAGGTTAGCTATGCGAATTTGTACGTGGAATGTTTGTACAATGTATTAAACAGGGAAATGCTATACAGGAAGTGAAT
The DNA here is from genome assembly GCA_035610365.1 of Aquatica leii. Classification (NCBI taxonomy): domain Eukaryota; kingdom Metazoa; phylum Arthropoda; class Insecta; order Coleoptera; family Lampyridae; genus Aquatica; species Aquatica leii. Next base: position 87,676,842 of record CM069434.1, read on the forward strand.
AGGCTGTACATCGATGTAATAGGAGTTCGCGAGATAAGATGGCTTGGTTCCGAGAATTACACAATTATGAGCATCAAGGATATTTCTCTGAAAACAACGACTAGCAACACCAAAACGAAGAAGGTTTTATAATTGACAGCAGATTATATCGATCAGTGAATAATTTAGTGCCTATTTCTGAGAGAATACTTTTTTATCATGACCATGACCTCCGACAGGTACTTAGAAAGTTAAAGAAACCAAATATTATAGGAGACTTTAATGCCAAATTTAAATCATACGGACTTGGTATACGAAACGAAAGAGGCAAAATATTAAATACGTTTGCAACACAAAAGCAAATGGTGATACTCAAGGATACTAAATGAATAGGATTGCTCAATTCGTATTCTTGCAATGTAAGCCGCCCCACTCCAGTAATTCTTGACGCGTGACGTCAGCCGTAGACCACATATCGGCTCGCTGCTTATAAATAATGCTTAAATACATTTTAAATACAACGATTTTTATTACATTTGTTGGTGTTTTACTCGTTCAAATACGTGCCTACAAGTTGTTTGTAAGAATTTGTAATTATTATCAGATTTAATTTAAAATTCAACTTATTTAGATTTGGTTGCAATAACAACCTGATTGCAACAAAAAATAAAAACTTTAGGATTACATACCACAAGTTTCCAAAAGGCACAGATTTAGTGTTCATTACGATTAAAAATGAATGGATTAGGCGTTGTAAAAGGGCTGATAACATGAATCCTAATACTAGCGTAATTTGTTCTACTCATTTTACAGAGGAGAGTTATATGAACGAGATTTCGTAAAAAATGGCATAAAAAAGTAAAAAAATGGAATCAGTACTTCGAACATTTCCACGGTGATTCTAAAAGCCTACAAGATGTAAAAAAATTAAGCATTAAAATTAAGGAAAAAGAAAACATTACCATTATCAGAATGAACTATCAAACTATAAAACTTAGTAAAAAAAAGTGGAAAAAATAGAGCGAATACACCAGCTCAAAAAACCGATGAAACAAGAATAAAACGAAGAAAATTAAATAAAATTTCAAAATAAATTTGTAGTGTGTTATGTTATTTTTTATTTGTTTTGTCAACCTTAAGTTTGAATACATTTATTTAACCGTTAATAGTACATTTTATTTTGTCCGTAAATTATAAACTTAATAGCAATTTTTCTATAGTTCAATTTAAAAATGAATTCATCAAACAGCAAACGAGATTAATTAATTTTTTACCTTTAAAAAATTATAAATCATAAAAAAAATCAACAAAACTAATTAATAAAAAAATATATTTCGATTATGAACACTATTGCCATTGCTTATTAAATCAACAGTTGTCAAATTTACTCAAATAAAATATTTAGAAGCCTTTTAACGTGCATCTTAGTACAGATTGTAATAGAAGTATTGAGAGCGAGGTCTACGCGTGACGTCAGCGCGTTACATGATCTCGGCAGAATAATTCGAGCAATCGAGCAATCCTATTCATTTAGTATCCTTGGGTGATACCTAATACATTTTTCAAAATACCAGCCCGTCGCTTATATTCCTGAAAGTCACCTGCAGATAGACCGGACTACATAATCAAAAAAACAGATAATTTTTTTTAGACATTCAGTCAGATCACATTCCGTTGGTAGGCTCAGCTAACTTAAAGCTAAGATTCTCAAAAAAAACAAATGTTCTTCCTAATATGACAAAACAAAACTGTAAAATCCAATAATAATAAAAAAAACAACCAAAACAATATGCTTGGAAAACTAAAAGCCAATAACATTATTGAAGTCGTGAATATCAAAATTCATAAACTAAAATTTGTTGTGAAATCTGCCTGTGACATTATTTTTAGACCTGATAAAAACTACAAAAAGAAACGATAGATGACTGTTGGAATACTAAATCTAATGGAAAAACGCCAAAAAATAAAAGACAAAGAACAAGACAAATATAAAGAAATATAAAAAATATTTGAAAAGAAATAAGACAAGCTAAAGAAACATGGCTTCTGGAAAAATGCCTAGAAACAGAAAACCTCAAAAAAAGACAACAGTTTCAACATGCATCGTAAGGTCAAAGAAGTAAGTGGTATATATAAACACCTATGGTTGGCCGCTTGCTAGATGAAAAAAGCAATATCATCATAAATAAAAACAAGAGAATTTACACCTGGAAGAAGTATATTAGTGCTCTGTTTCCAGCATGAGAAAACTGACGCCTCAGTAATCGACGCTGATGTAGCTCTATCTATTACCGCTAATGAAGTACGAAATACAGCTAAACAATAAAGGATGGAAAAGTTCCAGAACCAGACGATCTTCATGCTGAAATTTTGAAGTTACTGGACGAAGGCAGAATAAAATGATTAACAAAAATATTTAATCATATTTATGGCAATCGAAACTGATTCAAGTCTACATTTATTTTTATACAAAAAAAATAGTGCAAAACATTGCAAAGATTATAGGCTAATTAGCCTCATAAGCCATCTTCTCAAATTATTTATAAAAAAATCCATAAACGAATATATAACAAATTGGGTACAGAGAAGCACTGGGAAGTTTCTATTCCTGCGATGTAGGGATGTTAGCTGTGATGTGTACGTCTGTCTAATAAATTATCAGAAAGTCTTCGATAAGGTCCAGCACAATAAAATGATAGAAGTACTAAGAACAAGCGGCATTGGCGAGAAAGACTTACGGCTAATAATAAATTTGTACTGGCACCAAACAACAGATCTCAAAGTGGAGAAGATATAAATATAAGACACGGTATTAGGTAAGGTTGTGTTTTATCCCTTACTCTATTTAAACTATACTCGGAGCATATATGTAACATGGGATTAGAGAATAGAAATGCTGTAGTGTCAATCAATGGAGAGAGATTGAACAATATACGTTACGCGGACGATACCGCTGTGTTTGCTAGTCCTCTCGAAGATTTTTAGGAATTAATAGATCTTGTCGATAACGATAGCTCTGAGTACGGACCATCTTTTAATAACAAAAAACCAATCTCATGGTAATTAGTAAACATAACATACAGCCCGGTCAACCGGTCATTAATAATAAACAAATTGAAAAAATAACTAATTACACATATGTGGGTACTACGATTAATGAGCAATGGAATCCCTCTGTAGAAATGCCGCATAGAAAAAGCAAGCTCCACTTTCAATAAAATAAGAATTTTATTTAAAAGCAGGGATCTTAATTTACACACCAAACTAAGACTATTTAAAAGTTATATCTGGTCTGTGCTCCCATATAATACCGAATCCTGGACCTTGACGAAAGCGTTCACAAAAAACTTGAGATTTTGAGAATTTTCTGGATTTATCCTATCTGCTGTAAGATAATTCTAAAAATGTTTCAAAAAGAGACCAAAACAATAGACACAATTAAAAAATGTAAACTAGAATATTTCGGACACATAATGAGTTGATACTACAAAGAAAGGTTCTTAGTATAAGAAGACCTAGAAGGCGCATAATCTTCTGGTTGAAGAACCTCTGTCTACACGAGGACTATTTAGAGCAGCATTCAGTAAAGTTTAAATTACCTTGCTTGTTGCCAACATCCGGAACTGATAGCCACATTCAGAAAAAGAGGTATATCTTAATTGTCCATTTAGTTGGAAATCATTTTGAGATTTAGTCGTTTAAAAAAACTTTTCTCAAAGTGTAATTAATCCTTCAGCAAAGTTCGAAGCGTTTTAACATTTTGTTTGAAGCTCATCATTATGCTAAAGAACTAATTGAACAAAAATGGCTCTAAGTGCCAACGCAGCAAATTGGATTTGCACACTAGTCACCAGACGTATTATTCTTATTTTATTAACTTACGTCTGCGAGTGACAAAATATTATTATTCTTAACATAGACGAATTCTAGAAACATAAAAGAATTATAGCGGGTGCTAGGAACTCACAAAAAACTGTTGTGGATTCAAAAAATAGCTCGAACTCACAAACTCGGCGCCTACGGCTGTCATTAAATTTAGTGTTCTGTCTAAATACAGTTGATTAGGTACTTTATTTTTAGCGATAGCAGCTATAACTTTTATTTAACAAAATGAAACAATATTCTCAACAAGAAACAAGTATAAGAAGTTTATACTTGATGAATGTTTTAAAAATTGTCTTTTGGCGTCAAGGGTATCCGTACAAAGATATTCCGATCGACCACACATCGACAAACTGGAATTCAATCAGTGTATGCAAAATTTTGAAAAACCACAAATATCACTCTTATCATATAAAACCTCATCAACAGTTATATGGACGAGACTGTTAACAAAAATTGGGTTTTTGCTTATACAGGGTGTATCTGAAATACAATTACAAACTCAAAGAGTAGCTTCTTTGTGACGTTAAATAACATTTTTTTCTTTAAAGATTTGGTCTAAAGTGGCCCAGTGTTGAGATATTTGCAATTAAAGTTTTCAGGCCGAACCCGACTATCTAAACAAATAAAAATTGTTTGTTAATTGTAACTATGCGGTAAATTATGGGTGTAAAATCGTGAAACGAATTTATGTATTGTGTTAATTATTGTTTTCTTTAATTTTCTGTCATCTACAAAATCAATTGTTAATAAAGTAATTAAAGCAGATAGTAATATTTATTTCTTTACATTATTACTGACTTAGCTTAACAAAAAGTACTTTGTGTACACGATCACGTTTATCTTTGGTTGTACCTAAAACAAGATTTCAGATAATTAAATGCAAAATTCAGCTTTCTTAGAACTGAGTTCGGCAATCTAATTTATTAATGTCTCGGTTTTTTAACGGATTTCTTTAGTTGATGCTAAGTGATTTGTGTAAACGTACTTATACTTCATAATATTTAATTTTAATTTTCTTTATTATGTAAAACAGTGATACTGTTATAATGTACTGTGAGTGTAACTATAACCTCCACGCCGCACGTTAAGCAATAATATCTTTATAAACAATTGTCTTTATTTTGGCGTGTGTGCAAGGACTTAGAGAAACTGGAGGTGTTCTTTCTACCTACGAAAGCCGTAGTCGAGAAATAAAGTATTAGCAACAGAAAAAGAATAAATCTTTTCAATAAAACCAAAACTTTAATATTTGTTTTTCTTCAATGTATGTGCAGATATTGTAAATTGTACAATATTAAAGACAAAGTAGCAATAGAAAAATAGGCTGCGCAGTTAACCTGTCCCATAGTACACTACATCGTGTTTTAAGGAATTATTTTTTCTACTCTTACTATGTTTAACAAATCCACCAGTTACCTGACGTTGATTTTAAACGGCAACTTGGGTTTTGTGAATGGTTGCAGCTACAAGAAACTTTTGATCCTGACTTTAATGAAAAAATATTATTTTCAGATAAGTGTTCCTTTTCACGAAATGGAGTGCTAAATTTTTACTACACGAATGCTTAGAATGAAGCAATTCCTCATGAAATTCAACGAAGTAGCTTCCAGTGGCGGTTTTCTAATAATGTTTGGGTGGGTATTTTAAGAAATAGTTTAATTAGACCGTTTATTTTACCAGAAAGACGTACAAACGACTTGTACTTTTACAAAAAGCTTTTGCGTAAGAAACAACCGCTATCATGAACGACACGAAAGTATGGCTGAAGGTCAAAGTGTATCTTCTAATGCTGAAGAAATTACAATTCTAAATGCGGTAGCAACATGTGCGGATTGGGGATTTCTCTTAACTGCAATAGAAGTAAGAATGTTTGCAAAGAGTTAAGACAAGCAAGGTTGAGAGATCTATGTTGCCCTGGTAAGAGAATAACATTGGCTTATTTGAATCGGTCCATATAGTTGCTTGCTATGAGAAGACGGGGATTATACTGGTGAAAAAAAGTCAGTCTTCCAGCTGGTGATGAAATGAAAGAATATGGGGTTCTACCATCTTCCTAACATCTTGCTGGGCGACAGAGTGTGTCTCGAGTTACCATTACAAAGTATTTTGATAACGATAGATTACGAAATGTACCACCGGGAAACATATGGTGAAATGATATCTATGTTAGCAACAAACCCGTAAAAGTGAAACACGTAAATAGACGCGGTAATAATACCCAGAAAAAATTCCAATTACTCAAAACATGCCACTACCATAATTATATGCGGGGCCGCCTATAGGATACTATTATCACCGTAATTTACAAAAGCAAACACCTTTACAACACGTAAAAGGAAAACGGCCTAAAAAGGGAGCTATGCTGCAGCACACCATGTTATGCCCAAAACTGTCATTTTAATCGTATTTCACATAGCTGGATGGATTCATCCACCTTTTCTAACCGGTTAAAAAGTGTTTCCCTGCATCATATTCAACGACTTGAAAGGAAGAAGGTGTTGATAAGTGACAATTTAGTCTCTCACTTTAATGATGCCGTCATCTGTTCATCATGATTTGTGTATCTAGCGCCCCATTCTACACATATACACTCAAACCTGTTTTTGTACAGTGGATAGGGACCGCATAAAAGAAAACGCATAAAAAAATCGCACAAAACTTCACAAGTAGCTGTAAAGTATAGTTTTTGCTACGCAAAAATTCCATCGTAGTATGCTGTGATTTACCTATTTACATGGAAATTTTTGGAATTGGCTGTCGCAATACTTATGTAATGTGATGAAATACATTCACATATCAAAAACTAAAAAAACTACATGGTCGATCAATTCTACTAATTTTTTTATTGATAACTTCGTCAATTATGTTCATTTTGATTGAAATTTTCACTTACCGCACAAAAAATCGGCCAAAAAAAGACCGCACAAAAACAGGTTTGATTGTATGTCAACTACTAGATGTAACATTTTTTATGCCAATGAAGGTTGCATAGAGCTTTATACTAACAATTCAAAAAATAACATACACCCGTCAAGCAGGAATACCAAAAGGTATATTTTTTGCACACTGGATAAAATAAATGCGATATCTGTGTAAACAAAACATAAGCCTGGCAATGGTATAAAATCGGTTGTTCAGTGCAATCCAATCAACTAATTTTATGGTACGGACATATACACTTTTGATTCAGAAAAAGTGCTTTAAAAACTCCATGGAAATGAAAACTCAGCACATAAAGTAAATGATACATTGACCAATTTTTTGAAAGAAAAACGCTATAGAGACAAGACAGAAAGAGCACAGAATAAAAAAACAGATTAGACATTATAAAGACGGTAAAAATGTGACAACTGCTGACAGCAGTAGCAGTAGTTCAGACGAAGTTGTTCAATTGCAACTGTCAAATGAAAACAATAAAATCGGCAACGCCGCTGATCAAGAAACTCATGAAGTCGATTATATTAAACCGATTTTCAAATTGGGCGAGATTGATCAGTTTTTGGATTACATCAGTAGGTATGCTGGTGCATTTTAATCTACCAGATGAAAGTAACCCCACTTAGGGCATGAATTTAATTACGCATATGTTATTTTTCCTAAAGTTTAAACTTACTATTAAAATATAAATATAACGCTCTTTCAATTTGTATATTAGGCATTGAAATTGTAAGACAAAGAAAAAGTGCAAATTTTGTGATCAAACTTTGCAAAAAGGTTTAGCTACTCAGATATATTATGATTAAAATTTTATTCAAATGAATCAGAAAATAACAGCATCTGACTTTTTTTTTGTTTCTACTACTTCATTATCGTGTGTATTTCGTGCGAGTCTTGGTTAATTTTAATATTGTTATCTCTTGTGGTTTTTCTGCCTAACGTGTTTTAAGTGTGTGATTATGCCTAGAGTGCGACAGCCAATTAACCGAATTTGACAGAGGTCGAATTGTTGACTTACGTGAAGGTAGTTTTTTGTTTAGACAATCCAATATCATGTCAGATATTATGGAATAAGGTGTACTTCTCGTTTGGTATTCATCAATTTAAACGCCCAGGAAGATAGTAAAATCTCATATTCTTTCATTTCATCAGCAGATGCAAGATTGTCACCAGGATAATCTACGTCCCCACATAGCAAGACACTCTATGGACCGATTCAAATCGCCCAATGTTATTTTCTTACCATGGCAATTCAGATCTCTCGACCTTTCGCCTATTGAATACGTGTGGAACATTGAGAATAGAAAATTGACTAACTTAGTGCATCCTCCATCGAGACAGAAAGCTCTTCGACATGCATTGCAAGTTGCTTAAGATACAATAACTCACGAAAAAATCAACCATCTGCTGGAATCAATGCTACGAAGAGCGAGAGAGTGTGAAGCCAATAGGGGGTGGCAAATTGTATTCATTTTTGTACCTTCTCTTTAAAATTTTAGTTGCTTACTACGTATGAGTAGTTAAACCTTCCTACTAAGTTTGATCACAAGATTCCTACCCCTTCTAGGTGACGCAATTTGAATATCAGAATATAATGTTTTAAAAAAATCATCTAAGAAGTCAGAAAAATAAAAGACCACACTACAGAGAGCAGTGGTAATATCTTTACATCCAAAAGAACAAAAAATGCATCCAAAAAACTAGAAAAAAAGAAATGTTGAAGTTTTCTTCATTCCAAACATGCCTTTTCTAAAAATTTAGCACTTCATTGTGTAAGACAACACTCATCTGAGAATAATATTTTGGCACTAAAATAAAAGGTTTCTTGTTGCTGCAACTACTCATAAAACTAAAGTCGTAGTTCAACATCAACGTCGGTTATCTGTTGAACTCGTTGAACATGATAAGTGTAAAAAAAATAATTTCTTAATACACTATGTAGCGTACTATGAGATACCTTAGGTGCGCGGCCTATTTTTTTAGTGCTACTTCGTCTCCGAACTTTTATATTTTTTAATATCACATATATTAAAAAAAAGCAAATATTAAAATTTTGATTTTACTGAAAAGATTCATCTTCTTCTATTGCTAATACACGACCACGGCCTTCGTAGGTAGGAAGAACACATCCAGTTTTTCTAAGTCCTTGCACACGCGCCAAAATAAAGTATTTTGAAGGCAAATACGTATTAGGATATTGCTCAATCCACATTCTACGCGTGGTGTGCAGGTTGTAATTACACTCACCGTACATTAAAACAGTATCACTGTTGTGCATAATAATTGAAATAAGTATTGAAATTAAATATTATTAGGTACGAGACAAGAAGAAATCGAGACAAAAATAAATCAAATTGTCAAAGTCACTTCTAAGAAAGCTGAATTTTGCATTTAATTATCTGAAGTCTTATTTTAGTTACTACCAAAGATAAGCGTGATCGTGTACATAAAGTAAGTAACTAAGAAATAAACGTTACTATCTGCTTTAATTATTTTATTAACAACTGATTTTGTAGATGATGGATAATTAGAGAAAACCGTAATTAACAAAATACATCAATACGTTTCACGACGTTTACAGCGTTTACATCAATAATTCATTGCATAATTACAATCAACAAACAATTTCCATTTGTTTAGATAGTCAGGACCGACCTGAAAACTTTAATTGCAAATATCTCAAAACTGGGTCTCTGATAACGACCAAGAAGCGTTTAGTAGCGACCTGTTCAAAAGATAGAATTTAGGCTATAAAACTTTTACCGGATAATAGTAAAAAACTGAGACTGAATAAGCAAAAACGTGTATTAGGTATACAAACTTCCAAAATAGAGTACAGACAGTGTGAAAATGTTTTTCTATAAATAGTATTAAAAACGTAATAACGAAGGCTTTCACAGTCATAAAATTGCAACATCGGTTAGGCACGGTCTAAACCCAAAAGTCTATCTTATTTTTGTATTAGTTGGGCACTACTATTATTAAATGTTTAACAAAATGTTTTGAAAGCTACAAAAAAATCTTCAATAAAAAAATCATCTTTCATTTTTGTGTAATAGCGTACAGAAAAACCTACACTACGCCTAAGTTAAATTTGATGTTATTTTAATAAAACTTTTTTTTCTAAAAAAACAAAATACATATAAAACGATAAGAATCGACAACTTTCTAAAATGCAGTGCACTTAACCACAAATAAAAAGTTAGAAATATTAAAAACACAAACAATTTTATAAAAAGCTTGCAAGCAAGTAGATAATTTAAAATAAAAGTAAAATTTAAATTAAATTTGTTAAGTAATAAACTTAGTAAAACAGAAGTAAATTAAAAGTCTCATAATAATACTACGAATTTTTAAAATAATACTGAGAAAAAAAATTATTTAGAGAGTTATTATAATTGTGGATTACCTAAATACAAAATAACTTCTAAGTTGATTCTAATTGAAAAAATACAAAACCAGCAAGTAAATAGAACAAACTTGCATTGCGGAAACGTGAAATGATTTGAAATTACATCGTTTTGTATTGCACTTTATTATGCAGTGTCACTTACAGCTACGTCTAGTACTGTCTACTTATCAGGTCAATGAATAATTGCACATACGTTGCTTGTAATACCCGATATGAATTATTTTTAATAATCTTTCAAAGCCAACAACCTTTGTTAAATATTTAATCTGACAAAGATTTAGAAATCTATGATCATATTTGACTAAAATCATTTTTTATAACTCGGTATTAGTAGCATTGGCTAACTAAAAGGATCCAGTTTTGGCACAAACCGATCAATTGTTTAACTTCGTGCAATTGATGCCAATCACACTTGGCAAAAGAAAATCAAAAAATCAATTTTTATACTTAGGTAAAACAACCATGTCTACTGAAAAGCAATAACTTTATGAAATAATCAATAACTAAAACATACACAGTGTTGCTAAATTAGTGAGCAGTAATTCTCTAATGATTAGTATAAAGAAGAACAACAAAAAAGCTATACATGAGCTGAAAAATACTTTCTGGGGAAGCTACGCTACTATTAAATATTTGTGTATGTTTTCTAATAAAACAACATATGATAATTTAAAAAAAAAATCAGAAAAACTTTTCTTAATTTTTCCCATTAAAAATTCCAATTTTGTTGTTCAGAAAAATAGCCAACAATCAATGTGTGACTCAAATTCATTATTGCCCAATCTAGGACGCGATCATAAACTAGTGCTCAGTAAATTCCGATTACAAATACCCAATAATTGAAAATTAAAAGCGCGCTATATATTAACAAATTGAATCATTAGAAAATAAAAGCACCAACACACAATAAACACGAAACTACCAGTAGATGAACAATGGACAACCTTAAAGAGCAATATTCTTAACGCAGCTGACGAAGTCATAAAAAAAAGACGCGTGAATGTTAACAAAACAAATAAAACGCCATGGTTCTTCCCATGAATAAGAGAAATATGTGAAAGAAGGAAAATGACGTACATCAAGACCTACGAAACAAGACGCAAGGAAACTGAGAGAACTAACATAGCGAATACAAAAGTGAAAAAAAAAATATTGGAAAAGAGTTAGTAAAAAAATGAAGAGGGGTATGTATAGAAGCCAAAAAAACATGGAGAATGTTAAGAAAACACAAACATGAAGTAAAGGTTATGGTACAATCCACTAAAGTTACAATAGAACCATAGAAAACGTAATTTGAAAGTCTAAATAATGAAACGGAAAATAGAGAATTAGAATCACAGGAAGAAGAGCACAAAGCGACAATAAAAATAAACAACGACGAGATTATAAAACAAACAAAAAATCTTAAAAATTAAAAGAGTTCCGGAACAGATGGCGTAACCAATAAAATGCTAAAATACGAAAGACAACTACTCTAAAAAGTATAATAGAACAAAAGGCTATACGAAGAGAATGGAAGGATAGTATAACGATTACCACATCTTAGAAAAAACAGAAAGTTACACCGGAAAACTAACGCAGAATAACACTCCTAAATAGCATCTTAAAAGCATTCACTAAACTTATCTTAGAACTAATAAAAAATAATGAAGAAATAGTGATTCACAATTTATGCAATAATTATATTAACACAAATCACCGAAAATCGTTGGAATTTTAAAAAAAGAAACAAACCAGCGAAGAAAACAAAACAGGGAAGACCACCAAACAATAGCATGGATGTTAGATGTCAACGTCAAAAAAGACTTATGATGGAGAAAAAAAACAGGCAACTGCTTACGGTATGTGGGCAACCATATATAAAAAAAAGAATAAGAAAAAAACAAGAAGAAGAACAAGAAAAATTTATTTGTGTTTGGTAAGAATCAGTATTGTTTTACCAAGTTTCAAAAAGTCTTGATACATCTTACTTTCTTGATCTCTGCTAACCTACATGGTTGATGGTTGTTCTGGACTTTTCATAGTCAGTTTCATAGTCAGTTACAATTTGATAATTTCGTACCGTTGAAGCAAGCTAACAACTTATTAGTTTTCCATTTGTCTTTCGCTCATTTAATGTATTTTGCTTTCTTTACATTTTTTCATTGCTTTTAAACGATCCAAAATTGTTTGATACACATTATTTTTGCTTCATCTAATACTGTTAGAAATTGTTGGTTTCTGTGTCTGTGGAGAATGCGCTAAGTTTCTCAGTCTTAATGCCCAGAAATGTACAATAGGCGAAAAATCGGGAGATCTGGGTGGCTATGGTAAGAGATTAACATTAGGTTCTTCGAATCGGTCTATAGAGTATCTTTCTATGTGGGGACGGGCATTGCTGGAAAAGTGGATATTCTAAATGGAAGAATATAGAGTTCTACCACTTTGTTCATATTGCCTGGGATGAATACCAAACGAGACTTACTCCCATACGCTATAGCACACATACCATAATCTTCCCAAGACTTATTATGTCTCTCATACGACTATTATGCATCCCTAAACAGAATTTGGATTCATTACTAAAGACTACTTTATGCTATTTTAGATTTCACTGTAGTCGCAACCTACACTACTTTAAACGCTGATGTCGGTGTTGAGCCGTCATTGGTAGCACAAGATGTGGCTGATAGGATTGCAATCCAAAACTTTTGATTCGACGGTAAGCTGTTCGAAAAGTTACAGGACGATTTTTATTACCTAACCATTGATCTGCGATTGATTTGGTACTATAAAATCAGTGTTTTCTTGCCTTAAGTCGAAGATGGCCTGTACTTTATTTGTTTGCTTCCGTCCCTCAGTTCCTTATCTACGACGATTCTGACCTTTCCTAATCCATGATTGATAACAGCCCATCCTAGTGTATTGGTTCCGGTTAAAACGATTTGCAATTTTTCTATACGAAAAGCCACTTTAACGTAAGCCAACAATTCAACCTCTGTCGAATTTACGTAATTGGCGGTAATTTTTACGCTGTCGCACTTTAGGCATAACCACACTTTCAAAATACGTTAAACAAAAAAACCACAAGAGATAACAGTATTAAAATTAACCAAACCTCGCACGAAATACCCAGGATATTGAAGTAGTAAAACGAAAAAAAAACTCAGATATGCCATTACCCACTTAAATAAAATTTTAATCATTTACTACCTCTGAGTAGCTAGACGTTCCTGCCAAGTTTGGTCACAAAATTCTCACCCCTTCTTGGTGTTACAATTTCGATGTCACAGAATATATATATATTAACATGTTTTATCTTTATCTATTAAAAAAATTGTAACCGGTGTCACAATCAAAATTTTTCGAATGTCAATACAACTTGCCGGAGTGTTGCAACCGTTTATCTAAATTTCCTTGTTGTTTAAGAGATAGTAATTCGATTTTGAGTGTGCTTTGACTGATTAGTCAAAATTTCTACCATATTTATTTTATGCTGTTATCACAATAATAATGTGCTTGTACGTGTTATCCCACACTTCACTGTCGGGCTGTGCCAGACTAGAATAACAGTCTTTTTGAGCTTGATTGGTTTCAAAACATCAAACATTATACAAATTTGTCAATACAAAAATTGTTCGGCTGGTGTTTTGTTGCTGCGCAGAGGTGTAGATCAATAACAAAAAAAAATGTAGTTGTAAAATTTTAGATAGATCTTTGTCCGGCTCGGTTTTTTTTAACAACTTTATAATTGAAGCGTGATAGAAGCACTGCATGTCGCTGTAAGCAAGTTGAAGTCATCTGCAGAATCTTTCCATGTTGGCAAAAATTTTGCACCAAGGGTCGATTACCGATCAGTGACCGATCATCGTTCATACAAATATTGATAGTAGTGATCAACCAAAAAATAGTTTTGTTCTGCTTGCGTCATCGATCAAGATACAAATGCAATTGCTTTTTAGTTCCAATTTAATTAAAACTGCATCACATTAAGCTGTTTACTTAAATGCTGTACTCTTCAAAACGAGTTTACGTAGTAATGCAGTAATAGTTGATGTGTTTGGAATAATACCGGGAATAGTAAGTAACCATACTCAAACATCATTCTACTTCATCAGTTGATGTCGGTCTTGATAAGTCGATGATAGTAGAGATTTTTTCAGATAACGGTTAAATTCCACAGTGTGCTTCAAGAATTCTATGCGTTTTTGAAACAAAAAACATTTGTTGCTGTTGAAGTGTAAGTCAAATTTTGGCATTTGATTGAAGCAAACTCAAACTTTCTTGGCATTTGTTTTTTGTAGTCACGATAGCATCAAAATAAAGCTTAACTTTTGATATTTCTCACAAAATCTTGTCCATGATTTTGTTAAATTTCGATGGAACAGTTTTGATGCCAGATGACAATCGGTTTATCCGGTAAGTGCCCTTATGAGTGGTTATCGTTTATATATAGATGCACATAATTCATTGAATTCTTTCTTAACACGATTTCAAAGAACCTACTGGTACACAGATGTTACAGTTTAAGATTTACTTTAAAGTTTGGATGCATGTTAATGCTTTTATCGATGTTGCTTATGGTTTTGATAGAATGTGGCTGAGTTTTGTTTGTCAATTGCATTCAAACTGATTTTTTGCTGAATAATTCATACTTGACTAAGTATGGCTGTGAATTCTTCTGGAACAATGTAGATTTCGCCGTTTAATGCAATATCATTAAAAGTTAGCATTTACAACCATTTTTCCATCACAATTAAACAAGTTCTGAGTATAAAATAGTAAGTTTATTTGTAGTAAGGAAATATTCAGAATAAAAACTGTATGCTCTGAGACTGAGTCAACTTCAAATCTTACACGTTTCTCTTCGACTGTGATTTAATATCCGGTAGGTATCAACAGTGTGGCTTGCCTCATACCGAGGATACAATATTTTTCTGATTGCTGAAGTTTTAGGACTAATCTTAGATTTTATTCCATATCAGGGTGCAGTCACTATTTGTGAACTACAAAGCACCAAGAATGAAATCTCAGAAACTGAAAGCTCACTAGGTGTGGGTACTTTTGTTGTTATTTCACTGTGTCTCTTTCTAATCTAGCAAACTCGGTAGTATATTTTGACAATTATTTTTCAATTGTTTACCTATTTGAAAAAAATATGCATATTTGCAGTTTGGTAACCTTACGTTCAAACAGAATTACAGGATGTTCTAACTGATAAGGCCCTTACGAAACAACGAAAAGATACTTTTGACTTCAAAGCACATTTGTTGCCAAATGGATAGACAATAAATGCGTTTTGCTTGAAAGCACGCTTTATGGAACAAATCCTACCTGTAACCTGAAAAGATATAGCAAACAAGCTGGTACAAAATAGATGTCGTTTGCCCAAATTTAGTAAGCCAGTACAATAAACACATGGGTGGTGTAGATAAAACAAATACTTTGATAGACTTTTACAAAACTCCAAGCAAAACTAAACGCTGGCCCTGGTATTTTTCAGTTTTTACTCATCTTTTAGATATTAGCTAGGTTTGTATATAGGCAAGACTGTGATGTTATTAATAAAAAACATAGGTACACCTCTAAAAAAATCTAGACTGTAAGTTATTTAATCTTTAGCTTGTGCTAGTAAAACTGCTAATTCAGTGAATAATATTGAAAACATTAATTTTCCGGTAGTCGCAACACTTGACAACCTTTCTAAGAAAAATTCTAATTAGACCGTTTTGGATCGACTCACTTTTCATCGTCAGTCTCAATTTGATGATTTCGTACGATTGTAGCAACTTTTTAGTTTTTCATTTGTGTTTCGTTCAATTAATGTAGCATTTATTTTCATTTTTAAAATCTTTGTTCATTGCTTTTGGACGATCGAATTGTTCGCTACAAACTGTTTTTGAATTTGACAGGGATTTTCATCCAATAGTGTTTGAAATTGTTGGTTTTAAAATTCTTTGTTTTTTGCAAAATTTATTTAATGGAAAGAATGGAAATAACAGGAAACAAATTCTCTTAAAAATATACTTCAAAATCATAAAATGTTGCACTTCTATGGAGTTTAGAATCTGGCTTGGTTCACAAGTTGATTACCTAACTCTGTAGTGGTTCTTTGTTAAAATTTCGTTTGCTTTTTCGAGTTTATCGTTTTCTTTCTTACCTTTTCTGAGTTTAGAATCTGGCTTGGTGCATAAGTTGATTACCTAACTTTTGAGAAGTGTTTAGTTAGATTTTGATTGCTTGCTTGAGTTCTTCGATTTCTCTCACGCCCTGATGAAGCCCCTTACGAAAGTGGGCGAAACGTTGGCAACTTCGGTTACAACATTGACACGGTCCAAACCCGGAAGACGTTCTTATCTTAGTAATTTTTGTTATGGTTCATCCAATATTTAGAGCGTAATTCAGACATTACAGTTCACAAAGTGGAAAATACCTCAATAGGTCAAGCATTGGAAATGTCTAAAGACAAATATTTTAGAGAACATGAACATTAGTTCTTTTTAAGAATGGTTTGTTTGACAAACCTAGAAACATTTAGTTGGATGATTTATTGTACTTTTTTTTTAATAATCATACATTCTACTATAAAAACCTGTACATCTGTATTATATAGACAAACATTAAGTTCAAAATGAATATCTCATTCTTCTTCCTTTCTCCTCTTTCTCCCTCGACCATCAAGGACTTTCTCTATCTATCCTTCTCCCCTTTCATTTTCTTGTAGAATCCAAATACCCGTCTGCTCTAACTTTCTACATTGTCATAGTAAGTGCACCATTGTCTCAAAATCATAACCACACAATCTACAACAGTTATTTTTTTTTGCTTTGTTGCCACATCTAAATCTAGCTATTAATCTGTGGTTTCCTTTTTTTCTTTTTTTTTTAGGTATTTTGGTACATCCTCGTGTGTTCTTATTTTGCTGTAAATTTTTTTTCCTTGTTTTTTCTTCTTTTTTTTGCTAGTGTATTTCTTTTTTTCTCTCTGTGACCTCACTCTCCAGCTCCCCTCTTCTTTTTTCTCTTCCTAGCGTTTTCGTATACTTGTTTCTTTTTCTCCGCTCATTTTGTTAATTTGTTCCTTTGTTCATCTTTCTTCATACCTCGCTACACTTCGGCTAGGTAATTTCTATCCTCCTCGTTTTTCACCTTCCATTCGTAACGCACTGTTCTTCTGACTGCTTTAATTTATATTGTGTCCCTGTTGATTTCAGCTAAGACTATGTACGAGGGTGTAGTTTTTCCAGTTCTAATATCCATTTTATGTATGTCAGTTGTGTAGTTTCTAGCTGCCCTTCAAGTCGCCAGCCCCACACTTCCGCTGCGTACATTAGTATAGCATATCTCCAGTCTTCATTTTTCTTTCTGCCGCCACCTCTCCGAATCTCCATTATTTTTTATTTTTTTACGTTCAATGTTAGTTCTTTCTTCTGCAGGTATTTTTTTAAACTTCTTATCTAAACTTTCATTTCTTCTGATTTAATTGCCAATAGTACTATACCGTCAGAGTAAGCTAGTATTTGTATTGCCTACTATTACTCCCCCTGCTTCTTCTCTACCCAAATGCCTTTTCATATCCGCTATGTATAGGTTAAAAAGGGTGAGACTTAAATGACATCTTTGCTTCAATCTTTTCTCCAAAAAGTCAGCTCCTCTCGACAGTTTCTCATTATATTAACCGTTTTGGTGTAAATATCTTAAATCCGCATTATTAGGGTGTCACTTATTTTCCATTTGTGCATGCACTCAAATAGTGTTATCCTACTTACACTATGAAATGTTGCCTTTAAGTCTACAAATCTTTCTGTCGGATAATTCAATATGTAAATATTATCTAAGGTGTTCCTCTCTTTTCTAAAACCCATTGAGTCTTTGTTAGGATGTCTATTTCTTCGAGTTCTCTTTTTAGCCTATTATCCACGATCATTGCATATATTTTGTATATCGTATTTAACAAGGTAATACCTCTATAGTTTCTCGGGTCCAGCCTTTCTCCCGCCTTAAATATTGGATACATTTTTCCTTTTTCCATTCCGTTAGTGTATTTCTTTGCTGCCAAATTTTGTTCAAGGTTTTTCCTAATAATTGCTTTCTTATTTCTGATAGGTTAATCTAAGCTTCGTTTTGTATATTATCTGTTTCAGTTACTTTATTTCTCTTAAGTTTATTTATTTGCTTGCTTCTTTTTGTATCACTCCTCTCTAGTAATTCCATAAAATACGCTTTCCAGTCTTTTTTATTTATATATTTCTATAAGTCCTGTTTTTTTGTTATTTCACTTATTTCTTTCAATTTCTATTTATTCCTGTATTGTTTTTTATTATAACACATGTCTTTGTATTCCTTTTTTGACTTTAAGTAGAGTTTGATGCTGCTCTCATGTTTCTTCTATCTTCTCAGTAGTTTTATTGTTTCTCCTGTCTTTTGCCTGCAGTCTTTATCCTACCATTTCTTTCTTCCTTCTTTAAACTGTTTTCTTTTCTAGTCTTATATTGCATTGACTCCTCTAACGTTTTTATCAGTTGTTCTATATTTTCTATCTTCTTTTTGCCGGTTAAGTCATTAAAAGTGTTCTTGTATCTTATGATATTTTCTTCTTTCCACGTCGTAATCTTCCTATTTTTTTCTCGTTGTCTGTCTTTGTTATCTTTTTTTTCTGTCTCCTGCAGTTCTATTATCAAAGGTGTATGTATATTCTACGGCCTCATCTTCTGTACAGATCCCATTTAATATATTTCATCTATTTTGATTTGTCATGTCCATTAGTTTCTTTCCTTCTATATTATGTACCTTGTCTTTTAACCTGCGTGACGGCTTTCTTTTTCATGGGGTTTAGCTCTTCTATCCTAGCGTTAAAGTTTCCTCCAATTAGAAAGTGTATGTTTGTCTCTTGTGCATCTTCTGTTTTTGTGACTATCTCCGGTGTTATCTTCTCCAACTTTTGGTTGTTGTATACAGTCATTATTCTCTATTTTTGTTGTTAGATCCATATTATTCTCTCTTCTATTTTTTCTACATTGTGATAAATTGTTTCATTTTCTTCTGTAAGTTCCTTGTTAACTCTCGTGATTATTCCTCCTTCCTTTCTCTTTGTCTTTCCCTCCTGCTTAGTAATTCCACTTAAATACTGCCGGTAGCTTATATTTTATAAAATTCCATTTATAATGTAGACCAAACAAGTCTTTAAAAAAGCATCCGACTAATTTTGACGCATTACAATTCGCCAAGGACAACCACATTATTTTATTGGTTATATTCGCCCAGTCAAACTACACACTATTTGCAACCGCTTGATAGGGTCTTTTTTAAGAGCTCTAAGAGGCATTATTACGATTTGTGCAGAAGGATAATCAAATGCAACTCTAATAGGAAAATAAATCGGTTTTAATGCCTCGAACTTTTAGGAGAAGCTTGGAGCAAATTATTTACAGTCAGCAACTCAAACATTATTTGCATTCGCTAGAAGAAGCAGAACGAAAAACAAAAACTTTAGTCAGAAAAGTAGGAGCAAGAAGAATATTAAAAAAAAAAAGTTTAAACCCACAGTAAAAGTAAGTAAAAATGTTGCAAAAGAAACACAGGCACAACAAAAAATGTTGATCTAGAAAATCAGTGCGTCGGATGTTTTAAAGACTATCGCCTTACAAAGAACACAATGCATTGTCCGTTCTAGATGGTTGAACAAAGGTTGCACATCCTACAGCAACATATGCCAACTCTGAGGTGCCGTCTTTGTTTTGAAAAAGAAGTCCGTTTCTCCTATAGTTAGTGGTACTTTTTGTAGAGCTTAATTTATTTAAATAAAGAACTTAATGAAAAGTTGTTAAAAAAAGGTCTATCTATTCTCAATTTACCCCAATTGTCCAATTTTGAATAAAAATTATGTCTCTTTTGTCAGTGACATAGCTAGTATTTAGTTAAGGTACTGGTCAGAATATTTGTTTTACCTTATAAATAAACTGAAAGGATTTGAAACTCAAGTCTGGTTTTTTGCAATCATCACTTTATTCGAGGTTTTCAATAAATATTTCGATCTAGATCCTCAGGACCTCTACCCTGGTTACGTCATTGATTTTATGTGGCCATATAAAAACAAGTTAATGATAGTTTCTCGAAGACGAAACGTTAGATCCAGAGTGTGAATAAAAATGTTTAAAATTTTTTTAATAAATTAAAGAAACTATGTATACACACTGTATACCAGAAAACAAGAAAACGTGTAATTTCAGTCATCGCCTTGATTATGGTATTTAATTTGTACTAAAATTAGTCTTAATTTGTTTGCAATAAACTAAAAGTTGTAAATGTCAAAAAAATTTACACAAAATTAGTTTTGGTTTTGTGTAATTGCATTTTAACATTTACGCGGTATGCGATAGATACTCCACAATGGTGCTCCAGTGCATTTTCACGACTATATTTTACAAATGCTTTTTCATTGTTATGAATAAATTTTGTCATCGTAATCTAACAATACATTTTTTTAGCACAAATACCTACTTCTAAAACAAAAAAATTTAATAGTTGATTAAGTATTAAAATATAAATGTCTTATGATAACTTTCTCTTAAAATCAAGTTTAGCGACATTCTCTTTCACTTTAATCAATTAATTAATTTCTTTTAACGCACAAAACTTCTAAGTCGATAATGTTGAATGGATTTTCATTAGTGCGAACATTTTCTGTGATTACTTTCGTGTTTCATTCTAAAAGAAGCGCTTAAGTTATTGTCAATAGTAGAGCATTTAGTAGAACGCGTGGCCGACGTTTGCTGGTAAAATAAAGGGCCTCCCCGTGTTTCCGATAAAGATTACATCGGGTTACGGGGGGTACGTGATTATAGATCAGTCTGACAGATTTTCGCTTCAGTCAATACGGGAAAACGTTTTCAGCCAAAACTGGCTAAAAATAATTTGAACGTTTATAAGCACTAGTTATTTATCACCAAATTTCGCTGTATCAAGCGAGGCGTAAAAACAGAACTTTTTACAATACGTAGACTTTTAAAATTGCGGTCATAGTTTTGAACAGCAATATGTCAACCCTAACCCTCAATCGGATAATGTTTTTAGATGGGCGTGCGTTCGTCTGCCACATGGTGGTCGCGTGTTTGGAGACCCACCAAGTGACACGTGCTATCTCAGATGCTATCTACAAGGTTTCGTATCGTATTATAAATGATCAAATTACATGAACCGGCAGGTTCCTAAATGTTGCTCTTATGTGTAGTTTCAAATATTCAATCATTTTAATTTTTTACCTTAAATCGTTTAAAGGTTTTCGCCGCTGACATTAAGGCTTAATCGCTGAAAGCATCTAAATGAAATTAAAGACAATTCGAACGACACTTAACCAGACACTAAGAAACCTATAAGTAAATGAAAGAAGAAATATATAGAAACGAAATCAAGGTTAAGTATAAAGTAATGTCCCTATTAATCTTAAATATAGCTTTCCACTACTATTACATAAAACGATGCCTATAGTAAGTGGTGATTACAGGGTTTGGAAAACGTGGTTGAGTTCACCCCGTTGTAATCAACCAGAGTGCTTGGACAAATCACCCTACACATATTCAACTCAGTTTCTACTTCTAATCCTAATGCACTACATAAAAACAACAATATTTTACCAAAGATAGTAAAAGAATGAATACCAAAATCTTCCAGACACGTTCAATAAAGGAACATATTAAAATTTTGAGTAATAAGCGTTAAAATTTAACGATCCATAAAAGTATATTTTAGATTTTGTTATCAGTGATTTTGTAATCTGGGCGTGTACCTTGATTACAGATAATGAAGCGCGGTCAGGTAATTATGGAGGATTCAAACCACCTGGGACACGCAAGAACCCCTCGTACAAGCCCTGGGGAATTTATATTTTAAGTGCAGGATAATAAGCAAAAGACCTAATACAAAAGTTCGTACACCAAAAATGTTATGTTTAGCATTAACTTTAATAGATCATTTTGGCTCTACTTAAACAAAAATTAATTAACTGTTCAAGAATCGTCTTAATAAAGTTGTGCAATAATACACTTTTTAAATGGACTTTGTTCAAATGTGTTAAACTTTAGTTTTAGAAATGTAACTTGTATAAAATTTAATATTTTTGATTTATTTTAAACTTTACTTTTTCAAATCGTGCATTTTCTATAAATCTATTATTTTTTATTTAGTGATGTGTTTGAGGGTTTTATAATAGCTATAAAAGCGGAGAACGTTGTAAGTCGATTCTTCACTCGCGTAATTCAAAATAGTTTTAAATTGACTCATATAGAATGTGTATATAAATTGACGAAAAAGTTACACGCTGCGACATTCTTTGTTCATTTGTGAATCGAAAATTCTAATGTTAAAATGTTGTGTTGTGCTTGGTGTTGTGCTTCGTATGTCTTCCGAAACAACTTAAAAGAAACATATATTTGGCAACACTGTAAACTAGCATAGGGCTGTAATACCTGCCGTTGTTATTTTCTTTATTTTTATCTACAAAAACATTTTACTCGTCATTGGTAGTAGGTTTTAAATTCTACACATTACGCAAGACATGATTTGCTCTTCAATTTACTTATTGTCAGAATAGTACCTAGGTACAAGCAAAGAATGTATTTTCTAACAGGTATTTTTTTTAGATTTTATGCGATAGTAGGTTAATGACACTAATCCCTACAAAATTGTTCAAATTGAAATCTATTTGTTTCTACGCATCCTTCGAGGTATCGTCTAGATTAGTCGTTCCTGTCTTTCTGGTATAATTACTAATACCGCTGTGTTCATTTTTTCTGTAAGTTGGCCAACGTTTTGAAGAAGCGTTGCATACACTTTCTATTTAATAAAATCCCAAACAAAAAAGTTTAGACGATTAAATTTGAGGATCTCTCAGGTCATAGGATGGGACCAGCGCGACCAATCCATCTATTCGGAAGTGATCATCTAACCATTCTCTTACATTACGAGCGAAGTAAGCAGGAACTTCATCGTGCATATAAATGCATTTGCATTTATTTATACTTCTTTCTCTTTTCATTTTTCTTCCACTCTTCTTAGCTGTTTCCTTCTTTTCCATACTTCTTCCATCCACTCCGCTCTTTTCCCGTTTTTTTCTAAGATTTCCTCTACTTTCTTAACCTCTTCTCTTAACTCCTTGCATTCATTTCTCATGCACATCCTTTCTTCCTCTTTCCTCCAGTATTAATTTCCTAACACTTCGTTCACACATCTGAATTTTGTTATCATTTTTTTTTCTTGCTTTTGTTCCTTTTCCCCTTTAGATATTCGGCAACCCCTTCTCCATTGATATTCTTATAATTCACATTATATCTGGCCTCTTTTATGTTTCTATCTCTCCTTATTATTTCCTTTCTTACCCCTACTCCGTCTTTCCTCAATCTCTCTACTTCTTCTTTCGCGTACTCGTTTCTTTTATAACATTCTTCTCTGCCCGTACTTCATTATTCCTCTCTTTATGTCTTTCTAACATTCATGTAGTATTTTGCATTCGGTTTTTCTCTCAGTTCTTTCTCGTATTTCATAGCCCTTTTTCCTGTCTTTACTCTTATTTTTTCTGCCAGTTCTTCCTCTCTTAAAATATACCCCGGTATTTCTCTATCTAGCCTTAATTCCCATTCCCAGTATTTTTTTTGTATCTCTTCTACCTCTTTATACTCCTTCACCCCCATATTTCCGCCCCATATATCACCACACTTTTTATTTGCTTCTCAAACAGCATCTTTCTTTTTTCTATGTTCACCCTAAACAACTATTCCCCCACACTCCATACTTGTCCTGTTAACCTGTTTTCTTTAATCACTCTTTTTTTTATGTGTTCCCCTTCTTTATTATCCTACTTCATCGTGTAACCCAAGTATGTAAATTCTTTCACTTGCTGCACTTCCTCCTTCCATTTTCACTCCTCTATTTTTCTTCCCCTCCCCCTCCTTTTTTAAATACCATTATTTTTGTTTTCTCCGTATTTACTTCCATTTCTTGTTTTTTCATGTATTTTTCCAGCGTCTTCATTATCTCCTTCATTTGCTTTGCCTCCCTTGCCACCAACACTATCTCATCCGTATACGCCAACGACCACACCTTCAGTTTCCCTTCTACTATGGCTCGTATCTGTTGGGCTTAGTGGACACCTTTCAATTCTATGTAAATCTCAAAAACGTTAGTCTATTTAAAAGGCACTCACGCCAGCAAACATAAAAAATAATTACATATTTATATATTGAATAAAAATAAGTTTACTTATAATAATACATAAAGACAAATACAACGACAAAAGCGCAGATAGGCAAGAAAAAATGTACCGGCAAATGTTTTTAAGACAGATCATAGCAACATTTGCACTTATACAGACTACAGCGCCACAGTTCACGAGATCCTGAAAGACGTCTAACGAATTTCTCGCTCTCCTCTCTATTCACTTTCACCCTGCTCCTCGTTTCTTTGTAAATTTCCTCTATTCTTTTTATTAATTTATAATTAATTTTTTCTCCTCATGTATTCCCATAGTTTTTCCCTGTTCACTCTGTCAAAAGCGGCTTTTAAATCTACAAACAGTGCAATCATATTCCCCTTTTTTCTCTAGCTCTTTATGCGCCAAGTGTTTCAATATATATATGTTGTCTACCACAATTCTTCCTTTTCTCAATCCCGTTTGTCCGTCTGGTACCAAACTCTTTTCCTCTATTTCCTTCTGTAGTTTTCTTTGTAGCACTGTCGCCTATAGTTTGTATGCAGTGCTTAGTAATGTCACCCCTCTGTAATTCTTCACTTTATTTCTCTCTCCTTTTTTGTGTATTAGGCATATTATTCCCTCTTTCTATCTCTCCGGGAATCCTTGCCCTTTCTATATTTTATTTACTATCTCTATTTCTTTCATTCAGTCTTACTGCTACTTTTTGTTTTGCTGTTTTTCTCCTTTCTGAGTTTATTCTCTCTCCCCTCTCAGCAGGTTGTCCCCATTTTCTTTTCCTTTCTTTTTTTAAGTATTTCCATACATCTTCGACCGTTTTAATGCTATTGATCTGATTCTCTTCTTTCTGATTGTTTTCTTTCTTCTTTCTCTCGCATATTTTCTTGTTTTACTACTTTTTTATATTCTTCTTTCTTCTCTTTTTTCCACTGTCTTAATGCTTTTCTTGCCGTTTTCTTTGTCTCCTTCCATTCTCTATCCCACCATTTCTTCCATCTTGTTTTCTCCCCTTTCCACTTTCTAAATCTGATTTTCTCTGTCGCTTTCTCCATCATCTTTCTTATGTCCTTCACATTCTCTTGTAATACCTTTCCTACCCATACCGTTTTCCCTATTCTCTCTTTATACCTTCTTCTGTCCACATTTTCGTTATGTACTCCTTATCATTTTCTCTTTCTTTTCTTTCTCTTACTTCCATTGTCAATTTCAGTAGTTGATGATCTAATTTTACTCTTTCTCCCTTAAATGTCTTCACCTACTCTCCAGTCTCTTCATTTATCATTCCAAAATTTATTATTGATTCTCCCATTCCTCTTATGTACGTATACTCCCCGATTCTTTTTTCTTTTCTGTTCCCATTCATCATTTCTCACCCCCTTTCGTTGCACATTTCCAGCAGTTTTTCTCATCTTTATCTATTACTTTATCTTTTGTTTGTCTCTTTCCTGTCCCTTTTCTTTCTTGTATTACCCCTTCTTCTGCTACTCTTGCGTTAAAATCCCCTCTTAATATTATCAATCTTTTTTCCTTCTCTTCTATCATCTTTGATTTGTTTTTTATTGTCTCCTTCATTTTACTGCTATAAAGCGTCACTATTTTTATTTTTGTTTTTCCGCATTGTATATTCCTTTCTACAATTCCTCTTCTCTGTTGAATATTCTCTTTCTCTTCCTGACTCAGCCATTTTCTTCTTACTCCCGTTACTATACCTTCCTTTGCTCTTCCTTTACTGTTCTCTCTTTCTGCATGTTGCACCCCCACTCAAATTTATCCGGGAACTCTTTTTCCCAACACTCCCATTCTTTTTCTTTTATCCATGTCTCTTGTAATCTCACTACATCCTGTTCCCTAATGTACTTCCAAAAATTTTGTTCATTGTTCTTTATTCCCGCAACGTTCCAAAACAATACTTTCAGCTCACGCATCTCCCTCCGTGCTTCTTCCTTACTTTCCCATATTCCTATTTCTTGGTTTTTTCCCTTTCCATTCTGATTATTTTTTTCTTTTGCCATTTTGTCAACATTCTTCCCTTTTTCGCCCCTCCTTCACTCTTTAGTTTTTTGCCTTTTGACTACCAATTTTCTCTCTCCTTTCTCTGCTCAGTTCCCTGTCTCTGTCGTTGTATATGTATCTTTCTCCGTCTATCTCCATTTTCTTGTATCCTACCCATACTCTTTTTCCTTCGGCTCTTCTTTCCACCGCTCTGTTTATTATTTCTCTTTGTACTCTCCTTTCTTCCCATGTCAAATCGTGATTTATATAAATTTTTGTGTACCTTAATTTTGTCTTCTTCTCCATCGCTTTCTGCTTTTTCTCTTATCTTCCTATTTCCGCCACCACCATCTCATTTTCTTTCTCTCTATTTGTCACTGTCACGTTTTTAACTTCTACTTTCACGTTTAAATTTTCTTCTGGCATCAATACTAATTCCTTTTGTGATTCTATACTTCTCCTCCCTTTATTACAATATTATTATTTTTTTCCATCGCTGTTCATCTTCCGCTTATTTCTCTAGTTTTCTATTCTCTCTACCAGTTTGTCTTTTTCTTTTTACACTTCTTTTCCCTTTCTTCCATTGCTTCTTTTATTTTTTTGATTTCTTGCCTTATTCCTTACATGTTCTTTTCCATCTGTAATTGAGCTGTTTCCTTCGTTTTCCACCGTTATCTTTTTAATGTCCGGTGATTTTATTGTTTTTATCCTTTTTCCAAATATTTGTGGACTGTCCTTTTCTACGTGCTCTCTGTCTCTTTTATTTATTTTGTTCTCCTTTTTATTCCTACGTACTTTTTTTCTTCCTTTTCGTGTTTAAAACGTCTCACTTGTAGTGGTTTCACTTCAATTTCGTATTAAATGCAATAATTTCTATTAATGTAGAAGGTTATTTTATATCACTGACTTTTTCGATTGTACTGGTTTTTTTTTCTTAATCTAACTTGTTCGTCACAGTTTTATAGTTTTCCACCCCGGTTTGACATTTTTCACTTAATTATTTATTCTTTCTTGCATTTCTCCGTTACCCACCCCGTTCTATAACTACCACTACCAACTCCAATTCCTTCGCTCACTAACTTCTCCAACTTCGACACTTGTGTTTAACTTTGACGTTGTCTTAAACGTAAAATACGACCTTCTACGTCCAAAGGTACCGCACGAATCCATTACATTAAAGTATCTATTGGCATTAAGACGATTTGGTAGATAAACTGGCCCACCGACTCTGTGATTTACTATACCCAGCCGGGTACTACGCAAAGGATCTTCGTGTACAGCGACTAGAATTTGTTCTAGTTGGATTGCACGCTTTTGTTCTGGTTGCCCAACATTAGCGTTTTTCGTTATAAACGAATCAGTTTCTAGCAGTTGTTGATCCAGTCTTTGAAATGTATTTCTTCGAGATTGTCTTCGGCTTGGAAAACGTATGCTATACTCGTTTGAATTCGCGTTAGCATTTCCATTATAGAAACCGTACATCAAATCCATATCGGCGTATTCATTGAATGTAAAAACCATTCTGAGTGAGCAACACAATAACAAAGAACGCAAATAACACAGAATCATGAAAATTAATGAAAACTACACAAAAAAACAAAGGTTATACCAAAATGAAACAAAAAAGTCGAATTGGATACACAAATGTTAAAATTTGACAGACGATGCTTATTATTAAAATCGCATTAGAATGGAAAGTTTGCTTTACAACATTGCATTGCAACATTTTTTTGTAAAAATACGTTAATAAAGGTATGTTAAAAAAAACAAACTATAAAACCGAAAAATAAATTGTTAACAAATTTAAAGTATACAAATTTCTTTATTCTTTTTAATCGCAGCTATCTCTATCATAACTTATTTATAGACCAAAAATTCGAACTTTGAAAACTTTGTGAAGCAAATTGCTCTTAAAATTTTTGATTAAGAATTGAGCGAAGAATGCCGTGTAGTTCTTTTGTCAATTTATACAAATCGTGTATACAGGGTGTTAATACTGAATTGAATCACCCAAAAATGGCAGTTGAAACTGAAACAAACAACTTTTTTTAGTTAAATTTTTTTCCTACTGCCTTTTTTTTGTTTTTCGAAAAATTGTCATGACTTTCTTATTAAGGAATATATTTAAAAAATATAAAAATTTTCAGCATTTGCTTTCGGTTCTCTAAAACAATTTTATTTACAATGGTTTGCTTTTGCGACCGATATTTTGAAACCCACTATCGATTTTTGAACATAAAACATTTATAAAATCATTATAGTAGGCTTGCTGCCATTAAACAATAAAACAAAAGCCGAACAATAAACGCGTACTTCAAACTTAAGGCACATGTTTTCTAGTTTGTACGTTCAAATTTAAATACATTTATATTTAGAATATTTCTACTGCTTCATCTTAAAAAGTTCTTGCCACGTTTATCACTTGTGTGAGTATTTTGCATAATTTGTGTATAAAAATTCATAATTATCAAAGCGTTAAACTTCTTGACATGCTTTTGGTTTGTGGAGAAACAAACCAAGATGTTGCATTTTTAGAAAAATATATAGACGTTTGTTAGAGACTAGAAGTTTTCACCCAACAATTGGTGGGTGAGAGCTATGGACAAACACAACAGAAATAGCAAATGGATTAGATGTTAATTACGTGACAGTTTGGCAAGTTGTGAAGGAACAAGATCTCCATCCATTTTCTAGACAAAAAGTGCCTGTCTTGGGACCTGAAAACTTCTAGTCAAACTTGTTGACTTCTTAAACGTTGCAATTCTCAGAGGCGTTTTCAAAAGTTTTTTTTTATTTACAGACAAAGTTTGTTTCACACACATTCTTCCAAACCGATTGAATGGTAAAAATTATTGTAAATCTTAAATAACGATCTACCACAGCTTTTTGAACCTTGTTTTCAACATGATGGAGCACCGGCTCACACAACCTAAAAAGTTATAGCTCTACTAAATAAAAAATATCTAAATAAGTGGATTGGAAAAGGAAGTTCTTTTGCGAGACACAATAATTTAATAAAAATAGTTTGACATCGTCTATTTAGTCCTATTGGTTTGGCGCTACTGTCTTGGCGCAGTTTGTCACTAGTTGCTTTTACGTATAAAAACTAAAAAACAATCTGCAATTACTTTTTTTTAAATAATCAAGGTTAAGATAAACTTTTATCATTGTTATAAATTTAGGTAGAAATAGAACCAATAAACGATATCATTAAGAGATCTATTACAAGCTGTTCCAGGAATATATAAAAGTAAAGTAATACAACCGAGTAGCCTTTTGATCAAATCGGGAATATTCCTCTCCAAAAGCACAAAGTTTGAAAATCCCAAAAATGTGCTAGATTTCAAAAAACTTTGCAAAAAAAAACAATTAGAATAAACTAGGGTTACTTCAAAGTCACATGCCCAGGCAAAACCCTTTTTTCCAATTCGCTTGATATTTTTTATGAATAAAATCATGTTTGCCTAATAAAAACATCGTATGCATTAAACATACACTAACTTACAGTTAGAATTTCAAGTCAATTAGGAGGTTATAGTAGAATTCACACTTCTATGGGTTACTTTTGTATTACAATTTTTCATTTTGGACAATGAGAAATGTAATCGGAAAGGTGACTATTATATAATTGCCTGTAAGGAGTAATTTTATCGTCTCTATTGTACAGTTAGGTGTTAAACAATTTTCTATAAAAATTTTGCAGCTAAAAAAACCATAACAAAGCTAAGTAACATACAAAGACTAACGTGTCTAGGTATTACAAAAAATATGTCAACAAAACTTATTTCAACAATGAAAATTTTTAAAACAATTGTACTTGAGTAAAACACCATACCGAAATTTTTCAGCAAGTACATGAAAGTAACAACAAAAGAAAAAGTAAGATATACACACAAGGACTTAAGTTTGTTCTTAACGAATTTCATCAATAAAGACGAAATCTTCATCTATGTCAAACATTGCTTGAATTAAAAAAATTATAGTAATGTATAGAACCTCGATTATCCGGTTGAGGTTTAATCAAAGGATGGAAACATTATTGTTTTATTTTTATTACTTAACGTAACTGCAGTTGCTCAGCTGATGGACAAAAAAATGAATAAAAAACTTAAAAGACACTACAGACGACTCGTTTTTAGATGTGATAGATATGATCGCATTTTGAAAATCATTTAATATTAAAGACGCTGTTTTTGCACTTTCTAATGCAAAGAAAATATAAAACCTCAAACCATTAAAAATGCGGTTCACAAAATTATGACTCAAAAGAAAAATTTTCTAGCACAACTTATCGAGCTATTAAAGAAAATAGAAGAAGTTACTATTGATACAGTGTGATCGTAATGAGCCAACTGACAAAAAATAAAATTGAGAAAAGAGCACGAAAATCAACACGGTACATCCAAGGAGAGGAAACCGGTACATCTAATAACACACAAAAAACAATGAGTGAAAGTGATAAAGAAAACAAAAGTGTGAAAACATATTTTTAAAAAATATTTAATTTTCAAGCTATTGAAGCTGCAGATATTTTGCTCAAAATTTAGAAATTGATTTCATCTACAGTCTGCATGTTCAAGCCATCAAACATTTGATTAAAAACAATCAGTTTAGCAATAAAAAGCAAACAAATAGAATTTTTTGCGGCAGAACAGTGTATATAGATTGAGTTTTCATATTTTTGTAGTATGTAATTAATAATTATATGTATGCTTTTTCACATTGTAATTTATTTTTATAGTATGATATACTAAAACTTCAATACTTTTTAATAAAATAAATATGTTATTTTAATCTTGTTTTCAACTTTCTACCAGTTTGTCCTACATAAGAACAACTGCAAGAAAAGCAAGATAGTTTATACGTACACACCAGATTTATCTAACAAATAGATACAATCTTTATTATTACTAATAAAATATTTTAAATTATGATTAGTAGATAAAGAAATATAAAACTTTTTAAAACATTTTTCTAAAAAGAGAGAACAAGAATTAACATAAAGCATAGAACGATACATAGTAACATTATATATTATGGACTAAATTCTAAAATACACGACAGGAACAAACTTTATAAAAAATATTCTTTAAAATATGATAAGTGTAATCATTATGATAGACTAATTGTTTAATAATATCAAATTCTTTATTAAAAATGAACTTAGAAAATAGGGAATTAAGCACTCAGTATAAGTGCGTTTACGATAGATTTCAAAATTAAGCTTTTCATTATCTCGTAAACGTAGATCTAATTAAGAAAGAGAATTGTTACACTCAATTTCATAAATAAAATGAATATTGCAATAAATAGAACTTATGAAAGAAAGAAGACAACACAGAAACAGAAATAGTGAAAAATACAAAGAACTACACAAAAAAGTATTAGGAGCAAGTAAAGAGGCTAAAGAACATTGGCTACAGAACAAATGTATAAAAATCGAGAAATTATAGGCAAAAATGATAGCTTCAATTTCCATAAAAAAATAAAACAAGCAACAGGAAGATACCAGAGAAGGGGTCCAGGAATAATTTTGAACTCGGACAACATACTTACCGAAATTGACAAAAAACTTACAAGATGGAGGGAATACATGGAGGAACAGTTCGGGAAAAAAAACAACAGTACTGTGACTACAGCGATCAACAGGAAAGAGTCTACTATCACACATGCGTAAGTAAAGTCAGCTATCAAAATGCTAAAAAACAACAAAACTCCCGGGCAAGACCAGATACATAAAGAAGTTCTCAAACTGCTTGATACAGAACAAATAAAACTGTTAACCATTCCGCTTAACAAGATCTACCTAAACGGTCAAATACCAAATGATTGGCTACTGTCAACATTAAACCCAATTCCCAAAAAGACGAATACAACTAATTGTTCCGACGACAGAATAAGCAGTTTGATGAATCACGTCCTAAAACATTAATCAAGCATGAGTATATAGAAAACTCGATAAAAACGTTAGCGACACTCAATTTGACTTCAGAGGGAACTTGGCACCAAAGAAGCCTTATTCTCTATACAAATCCTGATTCCACAAGCACGCGACATCAACGCAGTTTTTGAATGCTTCATAGACTTTGAGAAAATAAAGTCCGACATAGTAAACTCATCTCAATTCTTCGTCAGTCGAGAGTTGACAATAGAGATGTAAAGATAATATCAATGCTATATTTACAACAAAAAACCAATGTAACGAGACATCAGAAGAGTTTCATATAAGGAGAGGAGTACGTTAAGGTTGTATACTGTCGCCCCGATCATAGAAGATAGAATAATAATAAACGGAGAAATAATAAACAACCTAAGATATGCAAATGAT
This sequence comes from Aquatica leii, assembly GCA_035610365.1. Taxonomy (NCBI): domain Eukaryota; kingdom Metazoa; phylum Arthropoda; class Insecta; order Coleoptera; family Lampyridae; genus Aquatica; species Aquatica leii. The sequence continues at coordinate 87,709,556 of CM069434.1, forward strand.
ACTGTTCTAATGGCTGATGGACATGAGATGATTGTCGTCTGCTACATATATGGCATAAAGATAAATTGTAAGGAAACGCAAATACTAATTATTAGTAAAAACGACGTCGGCATATAATATTTTAATAAGATGCGCAAAAGACTCTGCAACCTATCCTTTGATATCCAAACTAGAATTAGGATTTCAAGATGTTATGTATTCTCAACCCTCCTATATGGGCAGAAGCGTGAACCCTTAATAATGTTACCGCCGCATGCTTAGAGTCCCGTGGGTGCTCCACGTATCAAACGAGACCATCTTGCAACGGATCGGCGGAAAACTAGAATATCTTATAAATATCAAACGCACAAAACTGGAGTACTTTGGACTTATTATGTGAAATGAAAAATATCACTTTTTTCAACTTATCCTTCAAGGGAAAATGCAGGGTAGAAGATCAGCAGGACACAGACAAACAGATCTATTTAAAACGGCAGTGAACAAAGTAATAGGTCCAATCTGATAGCCAACATCCACTGAGAATACGCACTTTAAGAAAAAGAGGATAAATAAAATTAATGAATTTATCAAAATTATTAAGATCAACTAAAAGCTCAATAAAGAGAACAATGCAGTCATTAACATGTTTAAACCAAAAACTAAGTATATTAGAAAAAAAAAGAATTGGCAAAAGGTGAAATATTAGATCCCATAGGTAAACCAGATGATTGAAAATAAAAATTACCATTAAATGTATAAGAATTTTGTTTAGAAATAAAGTAAATAACAAGTAATCTAAAAGTATTCAAAAAACCATTAGAATAAAGCAAATTACAAATAAGAAAAATACATTTTTATGGAGGAATAGAAGAGATAAGGTTAACATCAAAAGATACAAGAATATAGATGAAAAAAAAAAGAAAATTTTTAATCTTAGAATCAAGATTAAAAGAATTAAAAATAGTTGTAATTGATTAGTAAAGTTAGAATAAATTCTTATAATTTTCTTACTCTAAGGAAGAAGTTTAGAGACAGAAGAATTACAAGAAGAAACGACAGGTCAAGTTGGGATACATAATGTTTATGTATTTTTGGTAAACCATCACAAAATGGTGTTATAAGTTTAAAATGACAGATATTTTGATTTCCAATATTCTTTGCTTAATTCTTCTGATCTCGCTTTTAAGATTAAAATTTTTCCTTTTTTTTTCTTCTATTCTTTTAGAAGAATGCATTTTGCTTATTCGTAATTTGCTTTATTCTAATGGTTCTTTGAATACTTACCAGATTTTAGATATTCGTTCTTCAGTTGATTTCATTTATAAACATTTTTTTTAAAAACTTAATAATAATTTCTATTCTCAATAATCTTATAACAATATATAAATATATAATAATATTTTTCACTTTGCTTACTTACACTGATTGTTGCATTCCCTTCTAATCTAATCATCCATAAAACTATAAAATTGCTTTAATATTTTTTTTCCTACTAATCATAATTCAAATTTTTTGTTGTTAATAATAAATATTCTATTTCTTTTTTAGATACATCGGGTATGTATAAAATTTCTTGCTCTTCTTGCAGTTGTTCTTACGTAGGGCAAACTGGTAAAAAGTTAAAAACAAGATTAAAAGAACGTATTTATTTTATTACAAGGTATTCCTGGTATATCAAACACTTGTTCTTCTTTTGCTAATCATATTTCGTTTATTGGTCATTCTTTTTCTTCTGACCTCAATGATAAATTTCTTCATTTGTTACAAAAATTTTTTTCTTAATCATCTTGATATTTTTGAAATTCATCGTCTTTATAATGATAATTCATTTAATAACAAAACTCTTTATTTAAACATTTCTTCTATTTTTAATGATAAATTTTTAATTTTTTTATTTTCTATTTCATTTTATGTCAATTTCAATTTTAATTTTTTAATTTATGACATTTATTAATAACTATTTATAAACTTTATCTTGTAAGCTCATTTATATTTTTAAGTCATTTGCTTTTAGATTGATTGATGATGACAATTTATATTGTTGAAACTAGTCTCGTTTATAATTAATAAACAATTATTGCAAAATCTTTTGTAGATTGACTAAGAAAATATCAAATTTTATTTTAAATGAATTTAATGTACTACTGAAAACCTTTTTTTTGACATTTTCAATTTAAAACAATACAGTCTGTTTAAATAAAACTTTTGACAAAGTAAATGCTTTATTTTACAATAAAAATTTCAAAAATATAAATAATTACTAAAAAATTAAAAGATTATATTTAAATAAAAGTTAGTATTTTTAGTAAAAAATGCAAAAGCTTTCAATTTATATGTATATGATGTAACAAAGATATTCCCGATGACGTTAACATTGCTAAGTGAAAGTAAAAAGAGTAACATAACACGAAGAAAGCAATATGCAATCTGATAAAATATTTCGTTGCGTATTACACAACGATAATAAGAAATGCGTAACGTACAACATTAACCTCAAAAGTAATTACATTAAATTTATCAGACATTAAATAATTTGCAGGTGTAAACGCGTCATTAAACAACTATTGCATTTAATTATCGGTAAATTTATATATTTAAAAAAAAATTTTTTTTATTATAAATGCTTTGATGATTTCTAAAAAAACTGAATTTCAGGGTTTGATTAAACCTCTTTTTTACATGTTACATTTAATGAAAAACAAACATTTTCAATTTTAAATTGACTGGGTTTTACGATATAAAGCATTGTGAAATTGTGAAAGATACGACAAATAGAATTTCGCCATATATTTCAATACATTTTTTTAAACAAAATTTACAAAAACTCGCCCTTAGTTTTCCGGTAAATTAAAAAAACAATATTATAAGGCAATAAATACATTTAAGTGTTTTCAGTTTTAAATTTCATATTGCTATTTTAACAGTTGTTTTTATGACTTATTATTATTATTATTATATGATTATACCATTTGCAAAATCTAAAAAATCTTCACCAAGATTTATTTGGTTTAGAAAAATATTTCAAAGGCAACAATTCACAATTCTCTATAGAAAGACTGCAGTTTCAGAACAAATTTATATTTACATTACGTATCTGTCATTACTTTAAACTAACATTTAAATTCAAATAGTAATCATAAATACTGTTCATATTTTTAAAAAATAACTTATAAACAGCAATTTGTATTTGTCGAACAAGAAAACGCAAATTTAACAAATTCAATAACACAATGAAATCTTGTAAAACAGTTTGTTCCAGTTTTAAACTAGGTTAAGACCCAATATTAATTATGTATAAAATTAACACCATCTTCAAAAATTTCTCTTTCTTAAGAAAATCGTCATGTTTAATGATTATTTTTAATTAATATACACATATAAATACAGTTGAGCATAATGTGAAATCGCAGATTTAATCACGTGGTAACTTCTTAACGGAGAAATAACAGCAAAGTTTTCAAAGAATTCTTTCGATAGGTTCACTCTTACTGTTGCAAGCGGTGTGTTTACTTTAATAATAATAAGCATATTTATTATTTATATGTGATGTTTATATATAACGTTAGTTGCTGAAATTGCATTAAAAAGTAGATCAGTGGATTAAATTTCGCCTAGTGTGGTGTGTATTTTTTTCTTTAAAAATGGATACTCAACAATTTAGAGAATTCGGAAAGGCTATGGTCGATTACATAGCCGATTATTTGGACAATATTCGCGAAAGGTACGTGGTACTTTAGAGTAAAATTAAAACAATTTTTATTAACAATTACTACCGCAATTTTGTTGTAATTATGTAACAAGTCGTTGAGATTTAAGTAACTATTTCCTTGTTATTATATAATTTAAAAGAAAGCGAAAATATCTCATTATTGATGCTCTTAAGAGAAAATGTGTTTGTTAGTGTTAATTAAATTTGTATTTCCAGGCAAGTTTTGCCATCCGTAAACCCAGGATACTTACAAACAATGATACCAAAAGAAGTGCCGCAGTCAGGTGAAAATTGGAAAGAAATAATGCATGACATAGAAAAAATTATAATGCCTGGAATAACACACTGGCATTCGCCAAATTTTCATGCTTATTGTCCAACGGCAAATTCGTATCCCGGAATTGTCGGTGAAATGTTAAGTGCTGGCATCGGTTGTGTCGGTTTTAGTTGGGTAAGAATCGATTTTATGTAATATTCAATTTCACTTTAACGATGTCGTAAAAATCTTACTTTCTAAAGGTCAAAACCTTCATTTTGCAGGTGTCAAGTCCAGCATGCACCGAATTAGAGGTTGCGATGATGAATTGGTTAGGAAAATTGTTGGGTTTACCCGAGGAATTCCTTAATTGCTCGGATGGACCTGGTGGTGGAATTATTCAAGTAAGATTAAATTTTGACAATTTACGTTTAAACAAATTATTGAAAATGACCAAAAAACAGTGTTTGTCAATTACGAGTATTAAAAATTAATATTTACAGTTTAAATATTTAAAAATCATATACTAGAAGTTATAAAATTAATTCCTTAATTTCAGGTTAAAAAAACAAAGTTAAAAAATTGTTTCAGAAACATGTAAAACGTATTTGAATTGCATGAAAATAGGTACTGTATTAGTACTTTTTTGCAAACAAAAAGGCAACATTAAATAGATTAGATTAATCAAAAACATTCAAACATAAGCAAATCCAAGAATAAACTTAAAGTACTATAAACAACACTAACAATCTCCGATAAAGCAAACATAAAATAAATTAAAATGTTTATAAAACATCCGTTACAACGAAATTAATCGATTAGAATAAACGAATTGTATATTTTTCGTTATAATGAGGTTACTTTCTTTATTGTTACTGAAAAATAAAAATAAGAGCGTATTTTGAATGCGTTTGTGTCAGTGTGTGACTGATGAAATTATACCATGCAAGTGTGTTAAAACTTTGAAGCTAATTAAACATATCACTAATCGTGGAATATATTCATTCTACAATGTAAATTCTCAAAAGTCCAGGGACAAAGCTTATAAGTTTTGAACGAGCAAAGAGAAACAATTGAAAATTTGGGGATCACTAAAGTAGTCACACAAACTACATTATTAGATAGTTTAGAACCTATATGCAAGATTTAGTTTTTTTAGAAGATTACCACTCCAACATTCTTAAATAGCAACTTCTGTCAAGTTTCACTTTATTTTAAGGTAAAAAGAAACACGTCCCTTTAAACCAAAACCCAATATATATTAATTTTTTCAAAAATTATGAAGGCTCGTAAATGGCATTTTGAACCATTAGGTGCATATCCATAGTGATATTGGTGTTCTTTTCAAGTATGCTATTTTCCAAATCATTTATTGATTCTGGCCTTGTTGCATATACTCTACTTTTCACAAACGCTAAAAAATTGATTGGTGTTAGATCAGGAGATCGTGGTGAGCACCCAATTTTACTTCTTCTCCCAATAAACGCGCGGTTTAAAAAGTCTTGGACTGCGCGTCTAAAATGTGAAGGAGTACCATCTTGTTGGAACCAGTCATTGTCTATATCATTAGGGCATACGACATGTGCACTTGGAACTACTTGACACAGATATTTGTCTCCGTTAATAAAAAAAAATGAATCAATTACATTCACTCCCATAATACCAACTTATATACTAATTTTTGTCGGTATCTCAGCATGATTTTTTCTTATAAAACGTAAAGTTTTGTCAACCTAATAATGACAATTCTGTCTATTAACTTTACCATTCAAGTAAAAAGTAGTCTCATCAGAGAACACAATATTCAATAAAAATTTCTGTCAACATCACATTTTTCGTGTACTATTTTGAAGAATTCTAACCTTCTATCGATCTATTCGTTTCTTATAGAAAAAACTGTTTCTTTTTTTAAAACTCCGTGGAAAGAATCTACCAATTTCATGTACCTCACACGCTGTAATTAATAATAAATTTGAAGGTTTTTCAATAAAAAAACAGTAACACTTCTTCGGATTTCTCTTGAGTTGCCGATTTCGGTCTGCCTGTTCTTGTAAGATCTTTGACAGTTTCCTATTCTTGATATCTTTGAACAGTTCTTTCCACTGTTGATTTTGAAATTATTGCAGACGTACCGCACTTCATCGTAAGATCTTGTTATAGAAGTCACAAATCATTAAAAAAGTTATTTTCTCTTTTTCGGTCAGTTTTTGCGCAATTTTTAGAGTTAATAAAAGTAAATTTTAAAAAACAATTTGAGTTTACCTAAATAATAAAAGGAGATAACTAATTTGCAGGTACGTAGGCCCAAATCTAACACATCACTACAATAGCAATTGTAATTATAAAATAAATAACAGGTTACGATGTCACTGTCACAAAACTCAGCTGTATTTTGTATTATTACTTTTTAATTTATTTCTATAGTTATGTAAAAGTAAAAATGCAGACATAAATTATAAATAATCGAGACCAAAGAAAGTGAACAATTTGAACATTAGTTATAAAAATCGTAATAAACGTGCAAAGAAACATTAAAACATTTTTTGTGCTGCCAACATTGCAAACGTCAATCTTCGTTTGTTAGTGAAGTTACGCGATGGCAAAAAACGCAATATTAAAATTAGAAATTCACATAAAACTAAATGTTCAAAGTCAATTATTACATTAGAATGAGTATGAGAAAGCTCAAAAAATAAAAAATCTTGCAACTCAGTTAAAATAGAAAAAAACGATGTTAAAGTTAATGGCAAATTTGACAGATATAGTAACAAATGTTGTACTAGCATTATACTTCTAGTAAATACTTTTATTTAATTTTTTTTTAAAAAAAGCAGTTTTACAAAAAATAACAAAAAATAATGTACGTTACTCTCGTCGAAAGTTTTATAGCATAACTCACTCACATGCTACCATTTAGTTATAATATAAAAAACCGCGTTTTTGTGTTCTAAAACGGTATCACTACCGCCATATTGATGATAAACTAAAGTCATGCTAATGTCAAGTGTTTTGTAGTTGCGTTTTTCAACGTTTATAGTGCAGCCGTGCGGCTTTACGTTGCATTAACGTTCGCTATGCTATGCTTTGCTTTTGTCGCTTGTTACGTAAATTACTATTACTTTTGTATTAGGTAGTTAACCCTTGATAATTCTTGAAAAATTAAGATATTAGATTTTCAATTCAGAGTTTGTGTTTCTTTTTTCAAAAATACTTCACGTTGCATAGAAATTTTAAACTATCTAAAATTGTAGTTTTTATGATTTTTGTGATCCCCAAATTAAAAATTCTTTTTGTTTTTTAAAAACTTATAGTTCCATCGCGAGACCTTTGTAAAGACCTGTATAAACAAAATAAAACAAAAATAAATATATGTGCATATTTTATAAAAAAAAAGTTACGCTAACGTACAGTCACACATGTGTTTATATACAAAATAGTTTATAGCAAACTTTGTTACAACGCATTGGCGCTACATCTTCTTAAAAGTTGTTGCAGTTATGGCTTAAAACAGTTCTTACTGTTGGTTCTTTGTAGCTCTTTCTAATTCAACTTAAGGTATAGGTTTTTTTCTTGTTTTTTATTTGTATTTTGCTTTTAAAAAACATACCAAATTTGTAAAATTTCATGTTTCTAAGCCATTAGTAAAAATCTAATAGTGCCGTATACCATTCGTTTTGACTTACACTGTCGGTTGTAAATTGCAGTTGTAATCTTGCTGTTCTTTCTATTGCATCACTAATTTTAGGTACTTCTCCAGTTATGAGTAGTCGATACCATTTTAATAACTGACTGAACAATCTAAAATTAAACTATTTTTAAAATAATGAAAAATAGAAAAAAATCAGATTGTCACGTCACATTTTCAAAGTAATATTTTTATCTGCAGTGGAGAATTTTAATAAATTAGTCATCGCGGAATAAACTAATATAGAAGCTTCTGGAATCGGTACGTGCAGATAAAAATCTTGCAACCGGCGCAGCAGAGTGATTAATTTATTGTTTAGTTGTTGACGCGATCTAGTAAGAGACAAATAAAACTTTTAAGAATAGAAAACTTTGCAAGAGGCTGTAAAAATGTTCCAATTTTTGTTTGTTTGTAGATTATCTGTTACAAAATCACAAAAAAAGCTTTTAAATGATTTAATTCAAAAATGTTATGAACGATATTTTAAGTTCAAAATTAAAAATCAATCAACATGTGTACCACATATATCCTGTATTTTGTGTTATGTCAAATTAACTCAGCAGAACATAAACAAGAATTCTTCTGAAATCCTGTCACAAAAGCAAATGATTTAAAAATACTTAAGACTGCGCACTTAAAATCTACTGTAGATACAAACAAGTACATCTTGGAGAAGAGAAAAAAATGGATCATGTAAATAGACCTTTGATTATACAAAAACAAAAAATAATCAGAACACTCATTTATTTCAAGTTGAAACAACAAAAACATAAAATTTAATTAAAATCAATGCACACTCTTGGCACATAAGCGGCCAAAGAGTGCACACGGCGGTAACCAAGAAGTGCGCATGCTATCTAGGAATGCGCGCGCGTTATACTAGTGTTTTTGGCATTTATTACAATAAAAAGGACCATGTCAGTACAAACTTCATGGTACCTGTCAAGCATTCAATGAGGTCTAACTCCGGAGGTCTGTATATGGTTTATTGCAAACAAGACAAATTTCAGTGTTTTTTGGGGACCGTCGCAACATTGAAAGGCGTTCCTGTTATAACCTCATAATTTTTTTCCTACTCTCTTTCGCTTTATATCTCTGCCTGCTGATTTAGAAAGAAGACAAATTTTATTCAAAATTTTTAAAGTATTCATTATTGCATTAGAATGTATTGCTAAAGAGGTGTCTGAAATAGTAACAGAAATACACAAAACTTCTGGTGATGAAGTGGCTGCAGCATGACTTTTTTCTTTCACATCTAGTGTGCTAGCCTCTACAAAAAATTAATTAATTGTCAAAACAATTATTTACAACCAGATGTATATCTTACCTTCATCCGTTTCAATGAGTGCGACATACTAAAGAGTACATTTATCACTGCTGTCAAACTATAGCCACTTGTACTTAGTATTGGAGATAAACGTTGGTGAATTAAATTGGTGAATTTAGCGGTACAATTTATTAGTGCCAGCAATTTTGGATCATCTGGATTAGAGATTTTCCACTTATCTGCTTTTTGACTGTAAGTTGATTTTAGCGGTTCAAAAAATTTTACATCTAGTGAATGAATTTTATGACTGCTGTGGGGAGGTAAGCCTATCAAATGTATTTCGTTTTCTCTGCAAAAATTTCCCACTGAGAAGCTGATGCGCGAACTTTGGTTACCAAGTGGAAAGAGAATATGATTTAACAAACCCCTTAAAATGATGCAGTCACTTGAGAAAAAAATTCACTAATAGATGAGTATCATATTGTGCACTAAATAAAAGTTGTTTTTTCTCTTGTTTTTGGGGCCAAATTAAAGCAGGTGGTACATAAATCCCCAAAACACTAAAGCAAAAAACTGCTGTTACTAGTTGTCTTCTTTTCCCAGAGACTTTTACCTTAGCTTTCTTCCATTTGATGAACACACTTTTGGGATGATTCCTTCTTTTTTAGCAAGAGTTCGTTTACTTTTCTCAGCACAAAACGTGTCTTTAATTTCTTCGAGTTCGAGTCATATTAACTTATTATCGAGTACACATGTAGGAATAGCAGAGCAGTTCATCAACATTACCAAATAAAAGAACTAATTTGGCGATGCTACCCCCTGTACACATTAAATTAGGCTTGATCAAACAGTTTGTGGAAGTTCTAGAAAAAGAAATCAACTGTTTTAAATACTTAAGAAATAAGTTTCCAAAGTTCTCCGATGCAAAATTTTCCAAGGGAATATTTGTTGGTCCACAAATTAGAAAATTATTCAAAGATAAAAATTTTGAACGTACCATGAATGATTTAGAGCTAGCAACATGGACTTCTTTGAAAAATGTTTGGGAGCATTTCCTTGGAAATCAAAAGAAGGAAAACTACAAAGATATCGTAGTTAATCTGCTAGGAAACTATATACATTTAGGGTGCCAATCATAAACTCTGTTCTTGCAAATATTCGGAACATTATTATTTCAGAGAGAGAACTTTCAGTAGACGAAGCCATGCTCCAGTGGCGTGGATTTTTATGGTACAATAATGCATTTTTTCACTCTAAATAAGCGTATTGTGATAATTTAGCTGAAAAATGTATTTAAAATAGATTATTGTTAATGTATAGAAGCAAACCCAATAAAAAAATTGATAACATAAACCGAAATTATGATTACCATAAACGTTTTTTTTTCTATGTAGTAGCATACGTTTTTTAATAAAGTGATAACATTACCCGACTAGTCCTTGGAGTAAATAAATTAAATAATATTGTTGTACCACAATTACAACTTTACCAGATACTGTCAAAATATAACTAAACCGTCAAAGGAATTCTTCTTTCACTCGTAAATACCTCTGTGGTAACAAACAAAACAATAATTTAAATTTAATATTATATGGGTAGTTTATATTTAAAATTAATATTAAATTTAATATTTTTGTCAAAACTGATTGTGTTTTTTTAGGGATCTGCTAGCGAATCAACATTAATAGCGTTACTAACGGCAAAGGAAAAAAAAGTTCGTGAAATTAGAACAAAGAATCCACACTTAACCGAAGCAGACATAAAAGGAAAATTAGTAGCTTATTCGTCAGACCAAGCAAATTCATCAGTAGAAAAATCTGGTCTTTTAGGATCAATGCCAATGCGATTACTAACAGCAGACAATACCGGAAGTCTTAGCGGGACGACTTTAATGGAAGCGGTGCGTAAAGACAAAGAGGATGGTTTCATTCCTTGTTACGTCGTAGCTACTCTTGGTACAACCGGTACGTGCGCTTTTGATAACGTGGAAGAATTAGGTTTAGTTTGTAAAGAAGAAGGTATTTGGTTACACATTGATGCAGCTTATGCAGGATCAGCGTTCGTGTGCCCAGAATATCGACATTTAATGAAAGGTGTTGAATATGCAGATTCTTTCGATTTTAATCCGCATAAATGGATGTTGGTAAATTCAGATTGTTCAGCAATGTGGGTTAAAGATGCGAGATACTTAGTCGAAGCGTTCAATGTAGATAGAATTTATCTCAAGCATCAGCATGAAGGATTTGCTCCGGATTATCGGCATTGGCAAATTTCGTTGGGAAGGCGGTTTCGCGCGTTGAAGCTATGGTTCGTTTTGCGAAGTTACGGTGTTGAAGGCATACAGCAACATATACGTTCGCAAATTGCTTTAGCAAATTATTTTGAAGATTTAGTTAAGAGTGATTCACGATTTGAGGTGGCTACATCAAATATGGGTCTTGTTTGTTTTAGACTAAAAGGACCCGATGTACTCACCCAAACTTTATTAGATAGATTAACAGACAGAAAAAACATTTACGTAATACCATGTTATTATCGCGGACAATATGTAATTCGGTTTGTAGTGTGTAGTAGATTTACAGAGATCAAAGATATCGATTATGGTTGGAATGAAATTTGTGAAGTTTCGACACAAATATTAGAAAATGGTTTAAATAAAGAAAATTTTGGCTTCGTAGCAATTTTGGAAGAAGAGAAGACAATTGGATCTCTTCAAATTTCGTCACAGAAATGTCGCAAAAGGAAAAACCAAGACATGCTTATGGAAAGAATTAAATAACCGTAGCATAAGTGTTATCCATAAGATATATACATTTTAAATCATTGTCAAGTATAACTGAAAATCATATTATTTATAGTTTGTATTAATGTAACACTCGGATTATACTTTTTTTAATCGTACGTGTATGTTTCTAATCTATAGTTTGTGGTGTTTTTCGACATCTACAAGAATTGTAAAAATCAATTTTGTTTTAGTCTTTGTTTTTGTTTTTAATATATTTTGTATTAAAGATTATTGTAAGATATTTAGATTGTTATAAAATTTAATTTACCATTTAAAAAACCTTTTATGTTCAAGTGTCAGAAAGCAAAGCAAATATAACATTGACAAGTTTTTATATATAAAATTTATTCAAAATGTCTTTGATTTGCTTTTATACAATCTTATAGACAATCTGGCCAGTCATCAATTGCATTACGTACGACGTCCGTAGAAAAATTAGCTGCTTACTCAAAACAATTGTTGGCTAAATTTTAGTGTCGTTTAGAGCAAACTATACCTTTTAACACGGATTATAACTTATAATCCAGAAAATTTAAATCTGGATTTCCAGAAGGCCAAACTTCCGGACGAACGTTATTTTGAAGTCACTTTTGTGTTGTTTTAGTATTGTAACCAAGAGACGAGTCTTGTTGAAAGCTCCATTATTTGTTTTTGATTAAAGTGTTATTTAAATGCCTTACTACAGTTTCCAAGACAGTATAATAATCTTTTAGTGAATATTTTTTTGCAGCTTGTTTTTGGACATCCTTTCTTCAATCGCAGTTTTAGCAAATAGAAGGTCTTCTTTGCTCCAAGCGGCTTTAGCAATTGTCCTTTAACAATTTTTGGGCATGTCACTCAGACTCGGATTGAATTTAACTTGAAATTTAAAAACATTCAGTTACAATTGTTAAAAATTGATACAAAGAAACGCAAGCTGACTGGAAATACGCATCCCCCTCGCTTACGTGACGTGGCATGTTGGTATGCACTATTTTGACGTAAGCGCCATTTCCTTTGCTTACCCTAAACGTAAAAAAAAATTTTTACAATGTCCAGAGAAGAAAAAAAACCCAAAGGCTATTGGCAGATAGCAGTCTTCATCTAAAAATAGTAATAGCAGTAACTTCTTGCTTGCAGAGTCAAACGGACCACAGCAATTCCTAAATGAACTATCTAAAAAATGTAAGAGAAATGTAACAGAAAACTGCAACTCTAGAATCGGCAATACAGTTCTACCGTGTATCTTAAAAAAATTTAACAAAAACCTCAACAACAATGGAGAAATGCTAATGACACTATGCAACTGCAAATTAATAATACATTTTCTACACAAAAAAACCCACAAAAATATACGTTTGCTAACACAACAGACTAAATTTCAATGAGTGAAATAGTAGACGTAAGAACACTCACGTCAGCAAATGTGGACACGGTCTAGTTCTATACAAATACCACCGCAAAACAAACAAAAATCACCGTTGTATAACGAAAAATTCTATTCGGAGTCATTAAATGACAGCTCAACAAAAGTATTACACCAGAGTAGACTAAGTGAAAAAACGGTTTCCAACTTTAAGACGAGGATGCTGAACAAATGTAAGATAAAATAAAAACCAAATAATGAGAAGTGTCGGAAAAGCACTCGAAATAAAAAAAGTGAACATAAATGGTAAGAAAAAAAGGAAACGATGGTTTATAGATAAAGTAAGAATGTTGGCAAAGCAAAAAAAGACTTACATTAGATATAGAAGAAGAAGAACAGAAGAGTATCCAAAATATAAAACGACTAGAAACAAAGTCAATGATGGCATAAAAAAACAAAACAAAAACATACTGGGAAAAACTCTACCAACATAGAACGCGACCTATACAAGGGACAAAAAAAGATTTGAAATACAATAAAACACAGAAAAAGAGCAGTAGCCAAAAAAAGTATCAAATAAACATTAGTACTCAGTACAAAGTAACCGTGAAAGCTTAAGATTTTGTATGTAAAAAACTTATATAGAAAAATAGAAAAGTCCTTGCCCAAATCAGATCGTTAACAAAATGCTTAAGTACGAAGTACTTAGCTTAGAAACATCAATCAGAATATTATTTCAAAAAATTCTCTTGGCCTAAAAAGTGTCTATTGTTTGTAAAAACAACATCACAATACCAATCTATAAAATGAAAAAAAAAACGACCCGAAAAATTATAGAATTATATTTTTACTAAACAGCATAAGTAAGCTGTTGATAAAAATCATGACAACCAAAATAACGAATAATAGATCACCATCTTTACTCAAATGATTATAAAATCGTTCGAATATGAAAAACCTCTTGTTCTCTGTCTAATAGATCTCAAAGAAGCGTTTGACGGAGTACAAATAGCCAACGTCATAGAAATACTTTATCTTACATTAAAGTAATAAAAGTAAATAAACCTCCTCTGGCTATCTGAGAGACCTCATATGATAGAACAAATATATGTCCACTGAAAGCAATATATAAAACAGCCGTAAATCACTTTAAGACAAATTTGTGATTTATTGGGAAACTCAAACAAAAGTCAAAAGCAAAAAGGCGCCAGGAAGGTTGATAGCTCAAAAAGGGCCTCTGGATCTTGTCAACCAAAAACCCTCTGTTGAATACACTCTAAATGGAACTCACTTTATTAGAAGGTCTTGCACTAAAATCTGCATTTTCATATTACAAAGAAAATGTGAAATTTGCAATAACACAGCACACCAATATTTAAGCAACTTAAAACCATAAAATAATTAAACACAAACTTAAAAACTCAAAATAACAAAAATGATTTAAAATACGTCAATTTAATTAACTAACAGTATTTAAAACTTGATTAAAACCAAACGTTAAATTGAAACGATCGCAGATACAAAAGTTTGTCATCAAACGCAGGTTACAAATCCAAAATCAAATATAACTCTTTCAGCCAACTGTCAAAAAAATTTGGTTTTCACGAAATGGCTGATTTGTCAACAAATAAATTACCACAACACCACAGTAGTGCCTGGTAAATCAAGAACACGATTAAAGCCACTGAAGGTATTTGCGTACGTATGGAACGAAATTGGTTTTTTAAAAGACTCTAATGCAATTGCATCGACCTTGAAACGTGTTTAAAACAAATCTAAAGATACTGTTAAAAATTGAACTTGTTACTGATGATAGTGGCGAGCAGAACAGAAACATTATCATGATGTCTATATTATATTAAAACTGTTGAGCTGGTGTTTCCAAACTAAAAAAGGACACCAGTACAATCGATGAATTGTTGTTGTGGAAAAGTCACTAAAATCTGAAATCAAAACAATATCACTCAACCTAAATGTATCTACCGGAGAGCTGACCTACTAGCCATCTAATTTCAATAAATTACCTGATCTCTTAGATCACTTCATTATCAAAAACATGAGCCTAAACGTTGTACCGATTAAGTTTTGCCTTGATCTTACTTTCGCCCATTCTCCAGTTCTATTAAATCTTAGTTCTCGGCCTTTGCACATAACAAAACATCCATACTTAAGTGCTAACATAACTGATTAGATCTGTTTTAATAACAAAGTAGAAGGAAATTTGCATACACGGTCTGACAAATGCCCAAATGCAGTCAAAAGACTATTAACAGAAAAAAAACAAAACTAAAAATACGATGGCAAAACACTAGACTTCTAATCGACAGAACTTTAATCAAACACTGCCATTTAGCTTTTAAACGTCTTAAAATTCGAGCTGTTCAGGACTATTTGGAAACGTTATCTGCATCTGCAGCTTCTGACTATTTTCTATAGAGAACCACGAAAAAGTTAAAACAACCGATACAACGCATTTCACTTTTTCGCAGAGAAGATGGTACATGGGCAAGAAAACCTATGGAAAAAGCAACTGTATTTGCTCTTTAGTTAGAGACGGTATTTGAGCAATCCTTCACAGAGACAACTCCAGAAGTTGAGCAATTTCTAACAACACCATTTCATATGCAAAGCCTAAAAATAATAAATCGCCAGGCTATGATGTAATTACCAGTAAAGTTCCAAAAAAACTACCAGAAAATGGATACAAATTCCTAACAATGATGTTTAATGTTGTTTTGAGACTAAGTTATTGACCTGATCAATTGAAAGTAGCTACAATAATACTAACATTAAAATCAGGTAAGCTACTTAAACAGATATCCATAAGCCTGTTTTCATTTCTCTTGAAAAGCTACTGTTAAGCAGAATAAGACCTACAATTTATTTCCACAGCACCATTTAACTTTTGTGTACAGCACTCACTTTATAACAAGTACACAGATTAGTACAAAAAATAAACAACGCGTCGGAAACAAAACAATATTGCTCTGCAGTATTTCTTCATGTGGGTCAGGATTTTGATAAAGTTTGGCACAAAGGACTATTGTACAAACTGAATCATGTAGTACCACCAGATATTTACCTAATAGTAAAATCATAGCTAATTATTATACTCTTTCTAGTCAAAGTGCAAGATGAGATTACCAACTTATACCGAATCAACTGTAAAGTCTCTCAGAGAAATGGTACCTACTGTATACTGTTGACTTACTTATAACCACACAAACAACACGGCAATCCTATCATGCCATGGATCTTTTACAATAAGGAGAAAAACTGACTTTCTGGTTCATCTCAACGGTCAATAACTTCCCCAGCAAGAGATTTATTTAGATATACATCTCACTTAGAAACAACATATCTAGACCAAACGACAACAATTAAGTCTTAAATATAGGTAAATGTACTGGTTGCTAGGTAGAAACTCACAGCCAACAAAATACTACTTTATAAAACAATATTTCAACTGATATAATCCTACATCAAACAGTGAATGCGTCTTGGTAGATTCCAAATGATGTCATTAACCGCAATCTTAGAATTAGTTCGGTTGGTAAAATGGTCACAACCCTGAGTGGCAATTATAGTGTGCGGTTTAGGTGCACCCAAAAATCTGGTCAGCGATCTACTAAGTGCTCGTGTAGTGCGGCGTCCCTGTTGTAAATGACCTATAAAAAATGTATTCAAACCCATAGAAATTTTACAGGAATTGATATGTTTGAAAAAGTATAGGTACTAAGTAAATATTTATATGGGTTTATATAGATAAATTTAAAGAGGTGGTTTACGTATAGAAAAGCGTAGGAACCTTTTGGAAGAAATAAAAAAAGAAAACAATAAAATCTGTGCATTATAAAATTGCTTATTTATTTCTAACAAAAAAAAATGGTTTTAATCAAAAAAATTTCTATAGAAACAAATAGGTTTCTAAGTGGATTTTCACCGCGAATGTTATTGTATATGAAAATTCAAACGTATAGTTTCCGGCTTTCATTCTTTAATAACGTTTGTGTTGAGTGACGAAAAATATTTGATTCGGATTTGATTAGAATTATCCACTACTTAATTGCTTTTCTTTTTTAAATCACTGCGTCTTATCGTTGTGCATATTAATCTTTTTTTTTATAGGTTATTTACATTTAATCTAACATTTTGCAGTAGTTTTATAGTTCGTTATTATTCTACCCAGTAAACACGGATTGAAACTGTTACAGTCACAAAATTAAAACAATTGTTTCAATACGTTGTTTCGTGTTAGTTCCATTTTTATATCATTTACATGTAACTGACAGTGAATAAATTGAAAGAGTTCCGATTTTTCACAATCAGTTTTGAACCGTTTCAGTACTTGCAATTTTTTTCCCATAATCAGCAACCGGTTAAAAACTGATTTGTTAAATCCGAATATTTTTTGAATAACTAGAATTGCTTGAAGATCGATTAAATAAGATTGAATTATTTTCAAAACAGTAGAATCGTTCTAGGAAAAACGAATACTTTGTAATTAGTCAGCATTAGTCGTTGCTATATTTTTGATTACTGTCGTCAACGCTTGCGCTGCAAATTGATATCTTTTCACTTGTTCGATTGCAGTTTGATAAGTGATGCTGTGTGTACAATTACGAAATGGAACAATAACCGGTAAGTCGAAGCATTTTATTATAATCCATAAATGTAATCAATATTATTATCATTTCTGTTCTTTATGTATCATGTTTTAATTTGTATAAAAAAATGTAAATTAACACACATGATTGCGTTAAGGTTATAATTACAGTTCAATTCTTCAAGTTTTCATTACGATTATGTACAGCTAAAGGTATTCACAGTGTTTTTATAACTTTCTAATGATTGCTAAAGTGATATTTATATTAAGTTTGTGTTGTTTTTATTTAAAAATGTAATTAATTTTGTGTAACTCTATGATTATGTATGTATATAAATGAAATATTTATTTCTATGTTACAGATGCGGTTAAAAGTTGCTACCCAACAGTAACTGATGCAGTTTTCGAGGCTTCCGTGAAAAGACCACATCAAAGAAATTTGCAATATGTAAAAAACTCAATGCGATAATGTATTTAAAAATATTTATTGTGCAATAAATTTTGAAACGTGCATTCGAAAATGTATTATTATATTATTGAAAGAATTGTTTTAGTTGATTATTGAAACAAAAAAATCATACATGTATCGATCATTTAGTATCAGTTCAAGAACGAAGCTTTTAAAACGTAAACCGAATGCAACATTACAACTATACTGATTCAAATAAGTGAAACAGCGATGGACTTATAGCTATTTTATTGCAGTTAGGTTTCTTTTATGTTTGAAACAAGAGTGAATCATAAATTTTTTGTTTTGAAACTGTTACTAAACATCAATTTTGTGTTTACTGGGTAATTAAGATTATATTATGTTTTGACCAAAACTAAATTGTAATAGCATAATCATAAAGAACATCGATTGTTGATATATATTTAAATTTTTTTTAGAAATGTACTAATAGAAAACAATTAATAATGCTCTTTTAGAATTCAAATTTACAGTTTTCTATAGCGATTTCTTCTAGTTTTTTTTAATAGAAATTTTGGTTTTCTGTAATAACTGATAATTAATAATAATTAATACGCTTTTCTAGACTTCAATTTATAGATATTTGTAGGTTTCTATAAAACTTTATAGGTTATCCTATAGCATCCTTTCAAAATATACAAGTTATGCTTATACGTTTCAATAGGAACCAATAGGTAATTTCAGCGATAAAAGCACTATATAAAAGGTTTAAACCCTTGGATTTACTTGCTTAGTTAACAAGTGTATTACGTCACTTTTCAAAAATATTTTGTTAATTGGCACTTTCTTTTTTTTTCAAATTTATCAATTCGCCCTCCCGATAAAGCTTACCCAATGTAGACAACAAACCAGGTTTTAACATTGACTAATCGTAGAAGGCTTTGAAAGCTTCTACACATTGCAATAGTTATGTAAAGTTAAAAATGAAGTCTTTAGGTATATACAGACTACGTAAATTTTCTCTTTAAAAACAAATTTTTAACTCAGGAAATTTTGTTTTAGCAGTCAGAATTTGTTTTTCAAGCAATTTAAAGACAAGTTTTATTAATGTTGAGTTATTCATTTTTTTTTGTTGTATTTAAAAAGTATCCAGAACAATAGTTTTATATCATCATATGAATAAACTAAAATAAAATCAACGTAATAATGTTTATCATAAATTTGTTAATAACAAAAAAAAATTTTTAGTCTACGTAGGTTAATAGCTTAAAAGACGTCACCTGTATGGTGGCGATAATAGTGACCAGATGGTAATTTCAAATTTAAAAGAATCTGATGCATTAAAAGATTTTCAATGGTATAACGTAGTCCTTTAGAACCCTAATCGAAACGTCGCCACCCTTCACTTCATCATCGAAGTAGTTTAGGATAGACGAGTAATACGCATAAGCTATACATTCAATGGTATTCATAGAAATGATTAGGGACAAAACGTTCGGTGCTTTTCTAATCAAACAAAACCTGCTGACTTTTCACAACAATAGTTTCCCCGCAGAATGGTCTGATTGAAGCCATGTAATGTCAGCTTACATCCCCGGCTGTATTTCATCCCCATTCACTTGTCTGTTCGTTCGTCGGGATCCACCCTCGCTATTCTTATTCCTCCAAGCAAGTGGAACATTATTTGAACATTTTGATTTTCATTATGCATTCTTTATGTACATTTTTCTTTTTTCTTGTTCTTTTGTTTGCAGTTTATGGTGCATGTGTTATATAGATAAATATTATACGCTTCAAGTTATATATGTATGTACTTCATTTTTTTATATTTTTATTATTTACAATTTTTTTAGCAATAAAGCTCTAAGATTTATTTTTTTTTATATTGTAACAATAAAATGTGTACAATATTAGTAAACAGTTTTAACTATAATTGTTTATTTTTAACAAAAATTTGAAGCTTTTACTTCAGCATCTATTCGTCTTATGATATTAAGGCACAAAGCTTAAGTTTTTGTATTTTTTTAAACACTTTTTCACTGACCCTCGAGCTAAGCCCACGAACTAGAAATGTAACAATCGAGCAACGCAGAGTCTACTTTTGTTAAATCTTTTTCACATTAGTTTTCTAACTGTACCTAAAATGTTGGATTTCTTCACCAATAGGTGTTTGGAATAAAAATTGTATCTGTTGCAAGTCAAAATATAAAGCTCGTAATTGATTCAATGATACACAGAACGCCAAAACTCTTAGATCTTAAATTTGGTATACTAGTAATAATTGTTTATTTATCACACA
Organism: Aquatica leii; assembly: GCA_035610365.1. NCBI lineage: Eukaryota > Metazoa > Arthropoda > Insecta > Coleoptera > Lampyridae > Aquatica > Aquatica leii. The sequence goes on from CM069434.1 coordinate 87,729,896, forward strand.
ATTTTCTAACTTTATCTGTTTGTTGAGTCAAATGTACTTGAACTAAGTATCTGACGCAAAAAATTGGCTTAGCTCTGGTTACGGAAAAATGCGAGTCAAGACTTGTTCAAACGTACTGCGACAAGTATGCACTGTTGCGCTAAACGAGTTAGCTGAGACTGTTTAGAGACGGACTAAGCAAACACTAGCTATATCACAGATACAAATTAACTGCTATAGCACAAAGAATGATATTCAAATGCGTGACCATAAAAAATCATGGTATATGGTTATTTAGAAAACAACAATTTTCACTTTTTGCATAAAGAAAACAAAAAACTATGTTTAAGGTTACTATTTTTCCACGATAAAACAGTAAGATTCAATCCGTAACAAGAAGAAACATGTATGTGAAAAAAGTGTCAGTTTAAGTACTTCAACCATTAACACAACTTGATAGCTGAGCCATCTTGTAGTGTAAGTTACTACGATTAATTCAACTACGTTACAAACATCATCTTGATATAATAGCACCAGTTTGGACTTGTCTTTAATTCTATATTTTAACAAAAAATAAATGAATATCAGAACGATCAAACATACAAAAAGTAATTGAATGAAACAAAAATTAACCAATGAAAACACTAGTCAAACTTAAGTTCTTTCAAGTGTCCATAGAAGCTTTCACACGCTGCCTATTTCTACACTAGGTTGGTTGAAGATCTTGCTGTTGATGATGATTGCTGTTTCATTGAATTTTCTTTTGTACCAATATTTCTCTTTGTGTATGATCTTTGCCTCATTCCATTTCATTGTTTTTGTACGTTTGATCGGTTTATTAATCATCCCTCTAGTATATAAGCTTCAGTAGTGTCTAAGTTTGTTAGAATTCACCTCATGACAATTGCAGATACTCTAGCAATCGAAACTATCTATTTTATTCAAACAAACACTCTCAACCGCCAATTTACTAAAAAAAGTTACTTCTCTTTCTTCTCCCAAAATCTCCAACCTTCCTCTCTCTTCTTCTCTTAGTTGTATGCATTCATTTAACATGTGCTCTATATTTTCCCACCCCTCCCCACATAGTCTACATCTTCTATCTTTGTCTTCCTTCTAATACTTATTCTCTTGCTCTTCATTTTCGCATCTAAACCTTGCTACCATTCTTTTTAATCTCAAGCTTTTTTTGCTTTTTATGTAGGAATATTGTCTATCATTATATTTGTATATCTCACATTATATTTCCCCTCCCTTATTCTTGTTCTTGTTTCTTGTCTTTGTATATCCTTATCTCTTTTTATTATTTCATCTTTTATTTCTCTTCTTGTCTCCCATATTTTTTCTACCTCATCTCCCCCATATCTAACTCTTTCATAATATCTTCCTCTTCCTTTTTGTACATAATTAATTTTTCCATTCGTTACCTCTCTTCAGCACATTTGAAGCAATTTACATTCTTCTTTTTTTTTCATTTGTTCTTCGTAACACAATGCTCTCTTCCCCGCCTGTACTCTTATCTTTTCTAACATCATTTCTTCCTCTACTATGTACCCTGGCGTTTCCAATTCTAATCCTAACGTCCATTTCCAGTATTTTTCTTGTACTTTCGCAATTTCTCCTATTCCTTCTACTCCCATATTTCCGTCCTCCTATACCCGACCACCTAATATTTTATTACATTTCTTCGCCAACCACTTTATTGTCGTATCTGATTCGATATCTCAAATAAGTCACTTCATTAACACTTTCTATTACCTCATCTTTCCACTTCTACTCCAATCTTTTTTTACCCCCCCTCTATTTTTAAAACAGTATTATCATTGTTTTTCCCACATTTACACTTAAACACTTTTTTTCCAAAAACTTTTTGATTTCTTTATCATCTTCATCTCTCTTTCTTTCCTCGCTATAATCACTATGTCATCCGCATATGCCAAAACCCACAATTTTATCCCCCCCACCATTACTATTTTTCCACTCTGTTGCCCCATCAACTCATTTTCTAAATGCTCTAAGTATACAGCAAATAGACTAAGACTAAGTGAGCACCCGTGCTTTAATTCTTTATTTGTCCAAAATGCTGCACTTAACTTTCCATTTATTCTTATTTTGTACTTTGTCTCATTGTATATTTATTCTATATTCCTAACTAGTTCTTCTTCTATCTATTTCTTTCTTAACATACTCCATCATTTGCTTCTATTGACCTTATCAAACGCTGCTTTATATCTAAAAATAACGCAAAAACTTTCCTTCCTTTCACTTCTAATTCTATCTTTACTATCTGTTTCAATACGTATATATTATCTAATGCCCTTTTCCATCTTCTAAATTTCGTCTGCCAGTCTGGTAAGATCTTTTTTTTCCTCCAATCGTCGTATTAATCTTATATCCCACATTTGCCACACTTATACCTCTATAGTTTTTACCTCTCTTCTGTCTCTTCCTTTGCAAACTGGGTATATTATTCCTTCTCTCAAATTATCCGGAAACCCTTCACCTGACCATAAAAAAAAATTAAATTTTTCCTATTCTTTCTTTCTCGCTCCTGTATATTTCCATTGTTCTTCTTGCGTCCCATCCATCTCTTCTGCCTTTCCTTGCTTTATTTTTCTTAATGCTTCTTCTATTTTTTCTTTCTGTAAAGCCGTTTCGCTCCCTCCTCTTGTTGTCCGTTCTATTTCAAATTCATCATTCCTCTCTTCTTCCCTCTCTAAGACCTCTACGTAATGTTCTCTCCATTTCTTCATATCAATTTGTGTCCCCGCTTATATTCCAATTTTTCTTTCCTTATTCAAAAAACTCCATATGTCTCCTTCATTTTTTTTGTGATCCTCTAACTCTTTTTTATATTCATCATTTCTCTTACAACACTTTTTCTATATTGTGATCTTAATCGTTTATATTCCTGAATATCAATTTTTCCTTTTTTCCACCTTTTTTTACTTCTTTTTACCTTTTTTCTGGCTTCCCTGCATTCCTTATTCTTCCACCTCTTTCCTCTACATCATTTTATGCATTTTTTTCTTGTATCTTTTTCTTTCTACTTCTTCCTTTACTTCTTTTTCTATCCATTGTTTCTCCTCTAATTTTTCCTATAAACCTCAATATTTTTATTTATCTATACTTTACCCCCTCCCCAAACTATGTTTAAATTTTTTCTTTCTCTCTTCGAACATTTTAGGTTTACTTTTAATGGCTGATGGTTCGAATCAACTTCTTTTCCTATTTTAAAACTTTCTATTTTCTCCAAAACCTTCCCACTAACTATGACATAATCTATTATAAATTCTCCCCTCTCACCTATGTATGTATATTCTCCTCTATATCCTTCCTCCATATTTCGGTTGAGTATAGTCCACCCCTTCTTCTCACATAACTCTAATAGCTCTCTACCTCGTTTGTTTAATGGCTTATTTATCGTTACTTTTTTTATTTCTTTCCATTTACTATCATATCCTACCTTCTCCAATTCTCGCGTTAAAATCCCTACCAATTATTAATTTTCTTTTTTCTTCTTCAATCAGTAGCAGTTTCAAGTTCCTTATTATTTGTTTCATTTCTTTTACCGTACACTGTTATCACCGTTTATTTACCCTCATCGTTCCTTAATATTTGATTTATTTCTATTCCTTGTTCTTGCTGTTTATTCTCCTCTTCTTCTACCACCTATTTTTTTACTCCCGATATTCGCTCTTCCTTTTTTTCTTGTCGCGAATTGTACATTCCATCTTAATCCTATTTCCTAGGTTTTTTCTTATCGTTTTCCTTGACCTTTGCCTAGTCGTCCCCATTTTTTTTTAACATTTACCTCGCTTATTTCTAGATTTTTGGCCTCTTTCTTTCTAATTTATTTTTTTTTCATTCTAATGCATCTTCTTTACCTCAATACAAAATTTCATAAACCCTTTTTTTGTTCTTTTTCATTCCTCGTTTAGTTTTCTTCCTTCCGTCTTTATATTTTTTTTGTACCTCTCTTTCTACTGGGGTCATATCTTCATCTATAAATATCCTTGTTCTTTTTAGCCATCTTTTTTTCTACCGAATTCAATTTTACCAGTATTAATCCACTCGTTATTTTAATTGTGTCCCTTATTGATTAGTTGTTTATAGTAGGGAGAAGAACGGGTAAGACGAAAAATAGGATAAGATGATGTAATTTCAAAGAAAGTTAATAGATAAGGCTACGTCTTTGAGGTATCTTGTATATCAACATTGCTTCCTACTTTGCAGTGCATAAACAGTAAAATCTGTCATGGTTTTGTGGCATGATGACGCCATTTATGTTTTGACCTTGTGTGCTTGTATTCTTTAAACAACACAACTGTTATATTGCTATTTTTATTTATTCTATTATAAAAAAAATTTAAAATTGAATTTGTTGCTGCTTACATTTTGTAAACTTGCGTTTGCTGTTGCATTATTGTATAGTAAATTGCGTTTATTGATAAAATTGAAATAATACATTTTCGTGTATTTCGTGTTCGTGCTGGATTGGATTTTCGCTTACACCATTGAAAAAACTTTAGCTTTAGCAAATGAAACGTTGTTACGTTTAAATCAAATAATAGCTTTGGCTACAAGTCATCAAGTAAATAATTTGTTAAAAATAACTTTATGGCAGCATTCAAACATTCACAAAGTCATTATGGTGCAGCAGACAATTGGATAGACTTTTGTAATGTCGTTGCACATGTTGATGATGTCTTCTGATCATTAGAAGATATTCATGCATCGTTGACTACCAAAGTCGAAAGTCGTCTTTTGTCACCAGCAAGCTTTTGTGACGTCTGGAGACATAATCGTACAAATGTGCAGTTGTTTTGTATTGAACTTCCAAAATTTGATGCCTACTTTTCAAGACTTCTTCACCAAGTTGATACACGACAATAATTCATTATCAAACATAGAAAAATCTCAATGCTTAATTTTTACCTTGTCAAAAAAATCTTTAATTTTAGCTAAAGGCCTGCCTCTAACGGCAGACAATTATAAAGTTCCATTTAAAATATTAGTATATTGTTACCAAAATTGCTTCATTCTATTGGCAATATAACAAACGCACCCAAACGAAATCTTTTAAATACACTTGTGGAAAATTTACCAGCTCTCGATCAAGTTGATAAAATTGATTGTTGGGATTTTACTTTGTTTAATTGATTGTTTCAGAAATTGGATTCTGACACTCGTCAACGATTCTGATTGAGTCATTCTCAGACTCAGGTTGAAACTTTTGAAAATTAAGACAGTTATTTAGCGATCAATGTCACATCATTCGTTGTTGCACGTTCAGAAACTCGTCGCTCGCAAGAATAATCGCACTCGGCGGACACCTCTGTAGTTACCACCAGTAGAAGGTCCAATAACATTAACACTATGGCAACATAAACAAACACAAATAGGCTTTGACGAGTTTCTAACCGCGTCGTTTTAAAATAAGGATTGGAAAAGAATCGCCGTAATCTAATCCAACACAACTAAATGCCTTTACTTGATTCACACGAGATGCGGGCAATTCTTCCATAGGGGGCACAAATGGAGTGGGTCGAGTTTTAAAGCACAATTGACAATGTTGACAAAGTTGTGTTGAGACCTGAGTGTTTATTTTTTGGATGAGTACTTTCCACAATCAAACTTGTTAGACAATGGTTAATTTTGTACCGCATGGTAATGATGATCGAGCTAAACGAGCACCAACTCTCAAGACTATAATTATCTATACAAGGTGATAATTTTTGAAGATGCTTGAAACAACAACGACCTTTGCGAATATTTTCGAATTCTACTTGGAATGTCTTCGATTGTACTATTCTGACTAAGCGAATGAGTGTTTGATGCAGCTTGGGTCTGGTTAAACTATTACGGTCTTAAACGTAAGTTCGACAATTTGCAATAAATCGCAGACAATATGCAACAATTTTTTTAATCTTATGGTGGTTTCTGGCGACCACGAAACAACTATACCTTTTGGACAGAATTCCCTCTGTTGATGAATTTGGTCCCGCCCACTATAGAGAACATGGACTAGCTTTTCTGGTAAAAGACCACGCAAGACCGGATTGGCCGGGTTGTCACAAGAACGAACGTGACGCCAACAACTTGGAAGAACAATTTCTTGGATGTTTGGGACGCGGTTAGCGATAAAAATCTTCCAGTAATGTGGCGAAAAGCGTATCTACGCCGGTGCTACTTGCTAAACTACTGTTTCTTTTATGGCTACGATCTGTTTATAACTCCTTAGTACGAATGCAGCAACATTAGACAATAATACTGCTGCCAACACTTCTAAACGAGGGATAGATAGTCTTTTAAGTAGCGCGACTTTCAATTTGCCATTACAAACGGAACAAAAATCTAATTATCCTGATCCACAAACCTAAGATAAACTACTCAAACGATGTTTAACTCTGACGTATCGCAGAATACATGCAACGAATACTTAACGAAAAACAAAGGTTTTATACAACGAGAAGTTTCGAGATTCGACAAAACGACTAGTGATGATTTTCCACAGACTTCAGGGGGCTGTGCGTCACAATCTAAACATATAAGCCAGATGTGTTGTATTAATCGTTTTGCAAAACATGTAAATGAACAAAGGCACTTTAAAGGGTCATAAACCTTTGCGACTTCTAACAAAATGGTTCTTTTAGTGCAAAGCAAATTTATTAATTTAATTCTAAATAAAAACGAATCCATAGAAACGTGCCACTGTAGACCTAAAATCAGTGCAATTACATCAACCTCTGGGTTAAACAAGAAGCGACTAGTTTGGCAATGTTCCGCCGGTAACGATGCAGATATTAATGGGTCATTAATGGACCATTCCAAACAACCAGAATTCAGCTATTGAATCAATTTAGTTTGCAAATCTATGTACACGTACAAAAAAATCATCTTTACCTTCTTGAGCCAATTGCCACAACGTGCAAATAGCTAGAAAAAGAGAAGATGCAACATCATAAGTTATGGTGTTAAATTAATATACTTGTATAGACTCTGTAGGTGGGGAACACTAAAAGATTAACTAAAATTTTTTATGCGAAGGCAAAACTACTATTTGACAAAACATTTGACGTACATCACAAGTGAAGACGAAATGGTACCAACGGAAACTAAGTAAAATCGAAATAATATCATTTTGAAGTTTTGGTCTAGCAAGAAGTGCATCATTTAGTAAAATACTTTTGTTGTCCTTAGCTGTTTCATCAAACACTACACGAATTTTAGACGATGTATCATTTTGTTTAAATATGCAGTAGTGTGGAATGTAATAGTTCCGCAAGTTGTTTGAATTCTTGATTCAAGACACTATCGACCAGTGTGCACGCATGATTGCTTATATCGTTAGCTTTTCAAGAGCACAAAGAAGAGATAGTTTGAAAAGACTATGCCGATCAGTGCCGAAAGATTCAAGTCCATATTTAGCGATGATCAACTGGAAAATCTAAAGCAGTATGTGGAGGACCCAAATGAAAACACATTTAGTGAAGCTGGAAAACAGTTTTTGAAGACTAATTACGCCGGAACGTTAAATATTCCTCGTCGTTTCAGTTTTATGACAAGATGTAAATTTTTATTGAGAAAGCCAGAAGCCCACTTTAGCATCGAGAATGACAGCCTTTAACAGAACAAATATAGATTTATTTTTTGTTTTAAATGAAGAGATTTTATTCAAAACAAATTACCCTCCTCATCAAATTTTTAATGTAAATGAGACTGGCTGTGCTACAATGCCAACCAATATTGCAAACTTAGATAAGAATCCCTAGATTCATGAAAGTATTTTCGACTGAAAAAGATGCAAATGTCAGTGTGGTGGCGTCTTTTAATGCTGTAGGCCATTATGTTCCTCCGATCTTTTTTCCCAAGAATCAGATAGATTGGAATGGTTACATTATATAATAAATGTAAGATCTTCTTAAAAAAACCTACTTTTTTTGTTTATGAAAAACCATTCGTTGCACCTTACTCTACAAACAGTAATTTTATCTCAAAAAACTATATGACTGTGCTGGGTGTTTATCCCATCACAGACCATAGCTTGCAACCCCTGAACGTTTTTTTACAAACGTTTCAAAACCGCTTATAGCCGGGCATGCAATGACTATTTATTGCAACACCCAGGACATGTCATAACCTTTACAGATGCAGAGTATTTATTGTGGCTTATGACAAGATTGCTACAACAAAAGTCCAACAGGATTTCTATTAAAAATGCTTTAGAAAATAAAGCAGTTGAGAAACAAACTAAAGAAGAGAAGAAAGAGAAACATCGAAAAAAAAAACCAAATGAGAAAAGCAGAAAAATAGGAGGACCCAAAAGTGACAAAAACAGAAACATATGTCATAATAAGAACGTTTACTGATAAGGAATCTTCTAATTGTTTTCTATCAATCAGTTATATAGAAGAAATCTACTTAATTCTAACGATTGCTTCTGATTTAGTAACTCTGCTGGCTGACTGCAAACACCGCAGAGTAACTAAATCAGCAGTGACAGAACACGTGTGGAACTAAGGGCAAACACACTAAAGTGTTGGCTAGAACTGGTTTCTATTTTCCCAGACTAATCCGCGAAGCTGTGGAAATAGAAAAACATCCATGTAATATGAACCGAGAAGACGGTTTAAGTCTAAGCAAATCTTGGCTACCAGTATTATATCCTCTAAGACAAAGACCAACCTTCTTGGAAAGGACACAAATACTTACTCCGAGTAATAAAGAAGTCAGTCAAGCGGTAACGGCAAGATAAGGTCCGTTAATCACGCTAATCGCTGTTAAAATATCGTCACTTACACTTTTTCCTTCAGTGACATTTACCACTCTGAAGATGCAAGCTGCGATGTCTTGCGAAACGTCAGTTTGTTTGGGTTCACGAACGACAATACGGCAAAGGCCAAGTTCTACTTCTTGTTTTGGCTCTCAAGGAAAGACTAGGACCCAGCCAAAGTCTGAGTGTTTAAATACGACGCGATCTAAGCCGAAAGTCGCTTATAATCATGATTTTGGTAAAGATGAGGTGTAGTACACCTGTGTCTTGTGCCGCATGTATCGCTCTGATCTCGCTAGAATCAAAGCGCAGCATGTTTGTGACTTTTTTGAAACCAAGTAGGTAATAAAATTTGTTTCTAAGAATCCTCTTAATTGTCTTACCTGTATATGAGGGATGATGACAATTTTGATATCTAAATTATAAATGTAGAAAAGGTTTAGAAACATTAAGGTAAGAAAAATGTCTAAACGTACAGAAAAAGATATAATCTGACTATTGTTATTTTGCCCGTTCTTTCCCTAATTTGATAAAACTGAATATAGTTTACAAGAAACAATCGTCTGTAAGTACTTTTTTACAACACCAGAATTTGTGTAATAATTACCCCGATATGTTTAATAGCCGGCAGCTGTAAGCTGCAGGGGGTTACGTAGCACAAAGATAGGGTCATACAAAACGTAACGATCTGAACAAGATAGATAACAACCTACAAAGTTAACTCGCTATTTCATCTGTCGTGTCATGATAGCTTTGGCTTCTTTGATGTGCGTGTTTAGAGCTTCACTAAGCCATCTGCCGTGCATGATTCATCATTAATGATTATGAACATTATATGTAAAATTTTTCAATAATCTGCAAACGTTCATTGATCACTTCTTCTATATTTAATTATAGAAGAAATAACAAGCGGGTTATAGATCAGTAGAAAGGTAGATCCCTAGGGAATTTTGGTAAATATGGTCATCAATATATACTACAAATTATACCGTGAAGTATGAGTATAAGCTTTTATAAAGAAGCCACCCTTGTTTGTAGACGCCCTTTATATAAACTAACGTTACCCCTGTGGTTTGATTTCGTTATGCCCACTGTTTTATTTATATTAATTTTAATTCTGTTTGTTTATCTTATTATTAAGTGCACACTCAAATTTTCAATTGGAACCACTTGTTTGCAATTTTAGCAATCCAAAAAAAAAACCTTAAAAATTTCGCATTTTGCATTTTTATACGCGTTAACAGGATATTTCCGTAAAACTTACTTTACAGGAAACGCACAATGTCCGGCGCGTGCCTGAAACGTGCGCTCAAATTGAATGTGGTAGCTGTTAATCGATGGGGAATCTCCTTTACGAGTACCATCTGTTGACACCGATAGAACCTCGGCACACTTCCGGTTACAACAATGCTTTCCCCGGTGGTAAATCTGTGTTTCCGGTTTTATTATAAATTATTGTGAAAGGGTTGCTTTTACCTAAACATTATTTTCAATTAGCGTTCGCCTTCTTAATTAAAACGCCGTTTTTTGACAACACGTTACTTAAAATAAGAGCAACAAAAACTTTAATTAACGCATAGACCATTTAGGCTATTACGTAGCGTATTTTCAGTAGGCGGTGCATACTTTTTGCTACTCTTACAATTATTTTAATTACTATACTAATTCATATTTTGATTACACGCGAATTGTCAAAACGCTTTGTATTAATTGATTCTGATGTATAAATGCTTTAATAGACAAGGAAGTAAATTCTCGGTGTTTTTGTTAAAAGTGTCCTTGTAACAATATATAAAAAGTGATTATATAAAACGGCATAAAAAGTATGTAAATGCATGTTTATTTATATAATATTGGAGGATCATATAAGCAAGGAACGCTGAAGAAATAAAGCTAGAAAATCAAAAATAGTTTTTTTTTAATCAATTTTATCAAACTGTTCTTAACATAATTTTCTGTAATTAATTAAATTCAATTAAAGGTTGTCAACAAATTTGTGATTTTAGAAGGCTTTAAAATTGTGTCCTCATCTGTAATCTTGCCTAAACCTTAATTTTTTTTTAAAGTTGTTGTTTTCTGCGTTAATTATGTGCCTACAATTATGTAAAAAAATTTGAACCGATCAAAAAATGATAATTAGAAAAGATTGTATGTGAAAATTATACATAGGTGTAATATATTTCTTAAAATACTTTATGTGATTTTGTAACTATTTGCAGTTACTAAAAAACGTAAATCTATTACAAAACTGTGATCATATTGCTGTTGTAAATCGCAAAAATCACACAATTTCGAGTACTGATAAACCAACCAATCTAGGAATAAATATAAATGTTTTAAAAATTAAAGTACGATGCAAAAATTCTAAATAATGTAACGCCTAACTTTGAAATTTTATATTGTCGCTCGAACCCATATGTTTCATAGCACGCCTATGGTTAGAAAACTTTTAGTTAATTTAAATATCGTAGGTCGCGCAAGATCGTCATGCGCAAATACCAATCGTTCGTTCTTTTTCAATTGTGTTTTTCACAAATCAACACCTTGACTTAGCTCTTAAGCCTTCTTAATGTAATTAAAAGGCTTTTAAGATTTGGTTTTTGAAAATCGATTTGAATCGTATATTTAGTCGAAAAATGTTGTTTCGTATTGGCGCCTGAGCAGGGACAGCATTTTCGTGTAACAGAAATAGTTTGTAGTTTGTACTTTGAATTGATTTTGTTTATTAATTGAAATTGCATAAATTGTCATAATGGTTAAGCCAGATACTCTAATAGTAGCTTTAAAAAGCGAAAGGGAAGATTTGTTTACAAATATTCAAGCAATCTATGATCAATCTCTCTCATTAACAATTGATACATTGTCTGATTCCGCAAGTCAATACAATCGACTGTCTAAATTAGAAGACAAATTCGAAACAGTTACCCAACGTATTAGGGAAACGCCCTTATTGTTGACGTTTCTTTGCATTTAAACACATTACAGGCTAGTAATGCTGTTATTGATTTGATTGATAAAATTTGTAATAAATATTCGAAATTGACTGCATCATCTGCAAGTTCACCTGTTTTAGCAAATGCTAACTCAGTATTAAATTTGTCGACGTCATCTACGTCACTTCCTCGTATAGAATTGCCTACTTTTAGTGGTCAGCTAAATGAATGGCCAAATTTCATTTCGTTATTTGATTCGTTAGTGGATTCTAATCCAAAAATTTCGGAAACATCTAAGTTTCATTATTTGCGTACTTCTTTAAAACATGAAGCACTTTCGGTCATTTCTAATTTTTCATTAGAACCTCAAAACTACCAATTAGCTTTAGTAGCTTTGAAAAATCGTTATCAAAATAAACGTAGACTAGCTTCTATGTATCTCGATCGTATATTTGATTTTAAACCAATTACAAATGGTTCTTGTCAAAACTTAAATTCGTTTTTGTCAGTTCATGAAGGCAACATCACGGCTTTAGATGTTCTTGGTATATCGGACGTTGGAGATTTCTTCAAACTCTAATTAGCATTACGCAATTTAGATCATGGTTCTCGTAGAGCTTTTGAGGAGCAATGTTCTTCGCAAGACATTCCGTCGTATTCAGATTTGATTTATTTTATAAATGCTAAGCCAAGCCGAGACACACAATCGACATCTCGAACCTCGAGTAAGGTTTATTCAATTTCGAAAACTCCTAGTAAAAGTATTTTGAAACCTAAACCAAAGGAAATTGTCAAAAATGCTATCGTATCGTCTAGAACTGGACCAGTTCCATCGTCGTCAAAACAAATTTGTTCGTCCATTGAATTCTCGAAACCCGTAATTGACTCAGAAGAAATAGTTAGACCACATCTTCTGTGCTTTAACTGTAAAGGACCTCATTTATTCAAACATTGTGACAAACCAATCGACTTACATTGCCATTCATGTGGAAAACCAGAAATTACAAAATTAAAATGTCGTAATTGTAATCCAAAAAACTAGTTGGGAGATCTAGTTTTAGAACCGGCCAGACTTCCACTTTAGGTTCTCAGAGTCTTATTGCAAATAGTAGTTTAGTTAATTGTAGTAATTCGGAAATTGTTGTTGATAGTAGTAGTAGTAGTTCGTTGAAATTAGTTGAACATTCGTTAGATAACTCGTCACAAATAGTTCGTGCGATGACAGTTATGAATGCTCCCACTTCGAATATTTCAAAAGCAGAAATTTGTAGATTGAAGCCAATAGCTAAACAATGGTTTCTCCCAGTATTGTTAGCGGATCATAGTGAATCCAAAACTTTTTTCGTAGTATTTGATAGTGGTTCTAGTCTGTCTTATGTAGGGAAAGACACGGCTACCACACTTTTATCGTTAGGATACAAACCTACTAGAGTTGTACCATTTTTCGCTGAGTCAGCAAACTTAGACACTACAAGAATTACAGAAGTTTTTGTTATTTCATTGTATCTTGGGAAACGGAAATTTACTTTCCAGTTCTTCCATTTGCCCTCGTTATCGGTGTCGTTATTGTTTGGTATGGATAGTATTTCGAAATCAAAGATATGTACCAATTCACATTTGGATACATGGTGGTTTGAGGACGATCCTCAAAATCAATTTGAATTTCTTTTAAATGTGCCTGATTGTCACAAACAACCTAGTTATGGTATTTTTCTTTTCAATTCACCTGAAAAGGAAATTTTGTATAAAATAATTAAGGAAGGTGTGGAAAAAGTAGAATCATCTACAGAATTTACTCCTAACTTAGTTCACAATATTGAAATAGTTGAAGATAGTTGTCCTCTTAAACAAAAGGCCTATCAATATTCGCTAAAAGTTTTAGAATCGATGCATCTTGAATTGGATCATTTATTAGAAAAAGGATTTGTCGAACCTTGTCGTAGTCCGTGGTGTTCACCAGTAGTTATGGTACGAAAAGGTGATAGTTATAGATTTTGCATTGATTTTAGGAAAATCAATGCTGTTACTCGTAAAAATTCGTATCCTCTTCCGAACATGACTAATTTGTTAGATAGTCTTCGTCAAGCTAAGTATTTGTCGAAAATAGATCTTAAACAGGCTTTTCATCAAGTCCCGTTAGCAAACGAAACCAGTAAAGATTTAACTGCTTTTATAGTTCCAGGTCGTGGTTTATTCCGTTACAAGGTAATGTCTTTTGGGCTTACGAATGCACCGGCAACTTTCCAAAGGTTGGCTGATGATATTTTTGGTCCTAAGTTACATCCATATGTATCTGTGTTTTTGGACGATATTTTGATTTGTACTCCTACTTTCGAAACTCATTGTGAAATGCTTAGCGAAGTTTTTAATAGATTGCATTTTGCAGGTCTTAAAATAAATCTGGACAAATGTGAATTTGGTTGTAAAGAAGTTAAATATTTAGGTTATCGTGTAAACGAACATGGTCTTACCGTTGATCCTGATAAGGTCAGTTCAGTTGTTTCGTTCCCAGCGCCAAAGAATGTAAAGCAGTTACGCACATTCTTAGGTATGGCAGCATGGTATAGGAGATTCATTGAAAACTTTTCTACATTGGTGTTGCCTCTTTCTAGATTGTTAAAGAAAAATTCTTTATGGAAATGGGATGTGGAACAAAATCAAGCTTTTAAAAATTTGAAAACTATTCTTTCGTCAGCTTCTATTTTAGCAAGAACCGATTTTAGTTTGCCATTCACTCTGTAATGTGACGCGAGTAATACTGGTATAGGCGCAGTTTTAACTCAAGTTCACGAACGTGTTATTGCGTACTCATCTCGTTCCTTGTCTAAAGCAGAACAAAACTATTCCGTTACAGAAAAGGAGTGTTTAGCTGTGTTGTTTGGTATCGAACGTAATCGTCATTATTTAGAAGATTACAAATTTCAGGTGATTTTAGATCACGCTAGTTTGAAATGGTTGCTTAATTTAAAAAACCCCACCGGTCGTCTAGCTCGTTGGTCCTTGCGATTGCAAGTGTTTGATTTTAAAATTTTGTATAGAAAAGCTTCGTTGAATTGTGTAGCCGATGTTTTATCTCGTAGACATGAAAATGTCAGTCTGCTAAATTTGGTAAATAACACTGAAGACGCTTGGTACAATCGAAAGTTTCATAAAGTCAGTAGTTTGCCAGATTTGCATCCCGATTAAAAAATAGAGTCTAATCGTTTGTATTATTTTAGAAAATGCTTTTTGAAAGGTGAATTAGAAGATCCTAGTGAGGATTGGTAATTAGTAGTTCCCTATTCAAATAGACTTGAATTGTTGAAAAGTTGTCATGATGATGTTAGGTCAGGTCACTTAGGAGTCGATAAGACACATTGGAGATTAGGTAGACTTTATTTTTGGCCTAACATGTTCTCGGACGTACAGCGTTACGTCAAACATTGTAATACTTGTCAGAGAGTGAAACCCTCTAATCAATCTTCGTATGGGAAAATGTTTCCTCGTTATTTGGTTAAACCGTTTGATATTGTATCAACCGATTTAATGGGCCCATTTCCACGTAGCAGTAAAGGAAATGTGTCTTTGTTGGTGTTTCAAGATCTTTTCACAAGATGGATTGAAATTATTCCTATTCGTAGAGCCACTTCGTCTGTTATTGCACAAAAATTTCGTTCTTGTATATTGAATCGCTTTGGCTGTCCTCGAGTTTTGTTGTCTGATAATGCCAAAAATCTTGTTAGTACATTGATATAAGATTTGGCACGTGACTGTAATATAGAGTTACAGAACACACCATGTTATCATTCACAAGCTAACCCTACAGAACGTAGTAATATAAACATAAAACAGTTGATAGTTAGTTATCTCGGAGATAATCATCAACATTGGGATAAACACTTAAGTGAGATTCAATTCGCCCATAACTCTTCGGTTCAGTAGTCAACAAAGTATTCTCCTCCATTTTTAAATTTTGGTAGAGAGCTTAGGAAAAGAAATGAAAAACTCATTTCTAAGCCAAATCTTGTTGATAATGATTCGTCTACATCACTTAGTAATTGGGCTAATAGAATTTCTAAATTGAAAGACAAAAGCAAAATATGCTCAAGCTAGTCAAACCCAAAGTACTCGTTATATTCTTCGTAAGAGAGATTCTCATTTCAAGATTGGTGATATAGTTCTTAGAAAATCTTTTCACTTGTCTTCAGCTTCGGAAAAAGTAGCTTCCAAGTTATTTCCCCTATGGGAAGGTCCCTTCGTAGTAGTAGATGCTAGTCAAACAGGAGTTAACACCTTGAATACTTTCGATGGTAAACCAGTCGGAGTATAGCACCCATCGAAGTTGAGATCGTATAGCTATCCAAATAGCACATAGGTCACACATCTTCAGTTACCTATGGGTTCAACGCTGGAGGGGGATGTGTAACGCCTAAGTTTGAAATTTTATATTGTCGTTTGAACCCATATGTTTTATAGCACGCCTATGGTTAGAAAGCTTTTAGTTAATTTAAATATCGTAGGTCGCGTAAGATCGTCATGCGCAAATACCAATCGTTCGTTCTTTTTCAATTGTGTTTTTTGCAAATCAACACGTTGACTTAGCTCTTAAGCCTTCTTAATATAATTAAAAGGCTTTTAAAATTTGGTTCTTGAAAATCGATTTGGATCGAATATTTAGTCGAAAATTGAAATCAAGCATGGCACATTTGGTTATAGAAAAATGGCGTCGTCTTCCTATTGTAATATCGATCCAATTTCGTAAATCGTAAATGTAGTTAGAATTGGAAGTAGCATCCCAATTGAGATATCGTCGTAGCATAAATGGAATAGTTGTTATCGTATTGAAGAATTACACTTTCTGGAGTCGCAGAAGTTGTAAATTTCTATTGAGTATCGTATTGTCGATAAGGAAACTTCAATGTTTGATCTTGTCAAACCATTACATACATAAGGTATGAAATTAGTTATTTCGTAAATCGTATAAGTTTCGAAGGATGTACATTGATTGCATCTCTTCACCATCGCTTTCGTTGATATTAAATTTGAAAATTTAAATAGAAGCCTTTGTCGTCAGACAAAGAAATCGTTAATTAGTAAATACAGTATATTTAGCTTTCGTTGTAAGACGAAACATCGTAATATTTGCTTTTTATTGTTCGATCGTATAGATCGAAATTGATTTTTATAAATTGGCATCGTAACTTTGTAAATAATTTAGTTGATAAGCTTGTGAAAGACAGATCTGATCTTAGTTTAAAATTTAGAAAATTTAGTAGCAGTTATTTATCTAAATGACAATTATTTGATTTATTTTCATGTATATAAACTTGTAATCTTTGTACATATGTTATAAATTGTTCGATTTATATTGCTTTTGTTGGTTATTGAATTTCTGCATTTAGTAAATAGATTTGTTTAATTGACATTGTGTTTATAATTTATTGCAATAGAAATTGAATGCACAAGTTTTAATAAAATTTCATTGATCATTGATCTGTTACCTGAACATGCGAATTTCCCTATACATAGAAAGAAGTTCAATGATCGAAGTTGTTCAAATTGTTGTTTCGTATTGGTTAATATAGTAAACGATATTATTGTTAATATCGGTGTTATAATAAAAACATTCAGAAAGGAGGACTTCAAGTTTTCATAAACTATTAATTCTAAAAAAAAACGTTACGAAGGAATTCCAGTTCGTAAAAACCAACCAAGAAACGTACAATTACCGTTAAAAAAAACAAAAAAAATTATAGTCAAAGACCTTATTGTGACGGTATTCCCAATGCTGACAAGTTTTAAAAAACAAAACAATTATATTAATATTGTTTAATTAATTTGTCAAAATTTAATTTTTGCAGATATATAGTAATTACATTTTACAACTTACAAACTTCTGTAATATTTAAATATTGGTAATTTTTATGTATTCAATAGCAATAAAAGGCCATTAACAACAGCATTGCTACAAAAACTGTGGGAGGTTTACTATGCGATTTGGTGTTTTACAAAACAATCAACATATTTGCTAAAGTACAAAGTGACGTGAAGAGGTGTATTCCATATCACTCTCTATGAACGAATATACATACATACAGTATCATTTGTGTTTAACTTATCTAAATCTAAGGAATTGTAACTAGTACAAATGGTAGCTTGTTTGATTATTACATTGATTCCAATCAAATCAAGTCTTAAGAGACTTTAATCTCTTGGTTGTTATCGAGTAACTTAATTGCACGCACATTTGTATGTTTTTCTAAACGTTTAATGTAATTAGCACTGAACTGCACAATTACTTTACTGATTTTTAGCACATTATGATCGTTGTAGATATCGTTGTTAGTAATAAACCACAGAGCTTCGACCATGGTCACCTCTGCCACCTTCCATTGCACTGTAAAGTAGTTTAGTTTAATTGCAGCATTAAAGAGTAATGTTAATATATTCAATTTTTCTTAGGTAGTTCTTTCATGACTTGAGCAGTGATAACATCATACCCTAGTGTTTTTTTGTTATTTAAGTTTTTAATTACAACTTTAACTTCTGTTAATGTGATGCGTCTAATGCATTCACTTGGTTTTTATGGTTTATTCAAAGAAGCAATGATTTCTTCGTCGTCGTTGGCCATGGGCGGTGGTGAGAGTTGAAAGACCACCCTGAAATACTCAGCAAAAACTTCGACCTTTTATTTATCAGTTTTTGCCCAGGTTTTATTAGTCTTCTTGATAAGTGGAATTTGCTTTTTGGATTGATTAAGTTTTTTGCAGATTTCCAAAAAAAGTAGTTTGTATCTTCCAATGGTGACAGATTTTCAATAAATTGCTTAAAACAGTATTTTTTTAGTTTTGTGAAAAATTCTTTGAGCTGTTTTCTTACCCGGTTATAATTTAGCCTCCCAAGCAACATTTTGTAACCGTGGTTACGTTGTAACCAGTTGCAAATTAGTAACATTAGCACTATGGTAAATAAACCGCTGCAGCAACGTAGCAGCAACTTTCGTAATCTACTGAGGTTTCAAATCTATTACAGAAATAACCATTTTACAACTATGGTTATAAGTAAGTTTTTCTTAAACCCTACAGTGTCAATTTAGTGACATTAAAACCTTCATTTCGGTTTCGAGTGTAACAGTCTTGAAACTATGGTTACAAGTGTGAATTTCTAAAACTACACTGCAGTGTTAATCTATGCTTTCAAACAGCAACAAAATCTCGTAAAATGCAGAAGAAGTGCATTTTACGAGATTTTTATAAGACACATAGTCCATTATCATTATCCAAGAAACAGTACCGAAAGTGTTTCTAATTCAAAATTACGTAAGTACAATTATTGGTATATTATATTACTATAATTTTAATCGTGCATTTAAACTACTGTTTCTAATTTAATCAACGTTGAAGAATTAGTTGCCAATTATAAGTAAGCAAATTTTAAATTGATTTTATTTTCTTCTAGGATAAAATAGAATTTGATTGCAAGGACATTACAATATTACACACAGTGATCAGAACGTGTAAATAAGATCGCCATTGCGAACACCTATAATCTTTAAAAAACCAGTCGAGATTATGATCATTGAACCGATTATAATTGCACATGTGCATTTGTAGCCTAATACAAATATTTAACTAAGAAATACGTAGACGCATTAAACTATAACACGTGAGGAATATCTTAATCCGCCATGGTCTTTTAACACAAAGACATTTTTCTCTTAACAAAATTTATGCATTTACTATTTACAAAATTTATAAATAATAGACATAATCCGCTTTTCTTGAAAATTTGCCGTAAAAACCTGTTTACTGGTACCTACTTGCAACAGATGTAAAAATTCTTTTATTATATCTTTTTTGTTTGAATTTAGTTCTATAAGAAACTATAAAAATTTAAGTAATGTACATTTATTATAACTTTTTATATATCTGTATCTTTTTATTAATATATTTTTATCTCTACTTTTGTTTTAATCTTTATGCTGCAGTTAGTAACTAAAATCTTGGATAAGTTGCTTAACAAAGCGGTTGTAAAATAGTTTCAAATAATGGTAATAAGCATGTTTTCAAAACAGTTACATAGCAGTTGCTGTAAACGGTAACTACAATGTTACAAATCAATTACAAAACCGTGATGATACACGATTACAAAAACGATTCAAAATAGGTAAACATGATTTGTAAAAAACCGTTATAGCAACGCTGCAAAACAGTTACAAAGTAGTAATTGCAACGGTTTCAGACACGTTGTAAAACGGTTATAATATTACTGCAGTTGCCTTGCAACTGACCAAATCCGGTATTGACAACGTATCAGGAAAGACTCAGCAACTATTCTGTAACTAAATACCTTACTGAAACCATAGTTGCAAGAGAGTTTTACAACCGTTTTGTAACTGATTTTTGCTACTTGGGAAGTGTCTTGATCTTTGCCAGATTTTTCTAAGACGTCTTTTTTCCTGATTTTATTTCGTATCACTGGGAAACAGTTGATTTTGTTGTTTTCCGTCTTATGAACGGTGTTGTTGTTCAAGCAGCTTTTTGGACTAGTATAGTAAATTATGACACGCGGTGAGAACGCGGCTGTAACGCGTAAACATCACAAAACGCCGTAAAAATAGATACAATTTAAAAAAAGAGGTAAAAGATAAAAGTATGTTTTAGTGGCAACAAACATATCCTAAAAATTATAAAAATTTGAGTGACATTTCAGTAGTTTAAGATAAAATTAGATTATAGTGAAAGTTAAAATCTAAAACAAAGGTGTAATTGTGAAGTAATAAAAGTGCAAGTGTAACCAAAAAATACAGAAAAAGAAGACAAATCATTTGACATCAGTTAGAAAAAAGAAGACAAAATGGTAGCTTTGTAATAAAGCAGTAAATGAAAACGCGGGAAAAGAAAAGATAAGGCTATCGTGGACAAATGGAAGGGCGATAAGAAAAAAACAACAACGTTTAAGGTAGGCCTAGATAGTAAGAACTTAAATATCTAAAAATCTAAATAAAAAAACTAAAACTAAGGGCCAAAATCAACTTTTGATTACCAAAAACAAAAATTTCTATAAAACGGAAACTGGACAAAAAAAGCGTCGAAATGGGGCGGAAAATAGGCATGTGAGGTGTCAAATGAAAGGATATGATATAGCGAACATGATAAAAAAGGTCGCAAATGAAAAAAAACTCATACAAAGTCAATATAGAAGCACAAAAAGCTTATCAATATAAATTTGATAATGTAATAATACAGAAACATATGAACCGATAAGCGCCAAAATATTTGTTGACTAAATACATTTCAGTAGCTATCACTAAAAAAAATGAAGCTTATCGGGTTACAACTAAAATTAGGAGAGGTTACACAAAATCCATGAGATAATGAATTTCGAACAATTTTACAAGAGGCACTTAGAAAATAAAGTGACTGAACGTTTTACAAAGAAACCATACGAGGAACAACAATGGGAAAAATGTAGAATATACAGAGGCTCATTTGCAAGTGGGAAAAAAATCAAAAGTCAGTAAAAGTTTAAAACAAAATAAAAAAAAA
Organism: Aquatica leii; assembly: GCA_035610365.1. Lineage (NCBI taxonomy): Eukaryota > Metazoa > Arthropoda > Insecta > Coleoptera > Lampyridae > Aquatica > Aquatica leii. The sequence continues at coordinate 87,751,111 of CM069434.1, forward strand.
AGAAAATTAAAATTTCTGAGAAAGAACATGTAACCAGTAGGTACAATCGTGATGTCTAGTGTGTGTGTGAAGTCCCAACTGTGGTCTAGTCAGTGTTTTAGTCTTCAAAAGTGTAAATAAAATACAAAAAAAACATTAGAATTAAAAAAAAAAGCAATGTATTAGTCTTTTATCAGGTTCCCGCAAGGGAATGTTAATTGTAAGGACATGGCTACGAATAAACGGACAATTCTAAACAATAAATTATGGAATTACACAGGACAAAAATGAATATTACCGCGCAGGGGAGGGATACCCCAGGGCCGGCAAGGGAGGTGGGAACTCCCGGGTCGTCATTCAGAGACCCTGTTTTCGAGGTAGGCAACCAGGCTTCGAAAATTAGTACCCCTACTGGAAGAGAAACAAAAAATACACGCCATGAAAGGAGCTTCTCATGGGGTAGAGAAAAAAAAGAAAAGCGACAGATCTGTCTACTCAAGACGCAATAATATACCGGAGAAGGCCAAACGTAGCAGTTATGGAAATTGTAGATACCATAGAAGCAATACAGTTAACCTATAATACTTTAACAAAAAACGTTTCGACGAATACCAAGAATGAAATAAAAACAGTTATAGATAGGCTAGGAAAAAAAAATCGAATATTTCAATAAAACAACAATCCAAAATTACCTAGCACAGGAACGATGGGAGAAAACAGAAAAAATGACGATAGAAACTGAGTCACAAACGGACGCATAGAAAGCACACAGCAAAGAAACGAAAGAAACTGCCATACAAACGACGCAATGGACAGCAGAAGGAAAAGAGATGATAGACAGCGTAGAGAATGTAAACACATACGAAGAATGGAAACAAGTAGCCGAGGAAGAATGGGGGGGATAGTGCTTATGTACACGCAAAAATAGTAGAAGGACACCCACTACAAGAAACTACAGGAACAAGTACACTATGGGTAACGGAAAAAGAAGTAGAAGAAAATACTGGACTACAATTCGTTCATCCGGAGGAAAACTGTCACAATTCAAAAAAGCTAAATTTAGAGGAGAAGCAAATCAGGTTGGAATAATAATGTTATAATGCATTTGTTAGTTGTTCAACAGTATTTCTATTAATTGAGTTATCTTTTGCATTGCTTTAACATTCTGGAGGTATATTTTTTTAGAGTTAAGATGATTTTCATGTTTTGTGATAAAAAATAGATAAATGTGTCATTTTTCTTCTGTAAAATATACTGATATCTTATAAATAATACACAATAAATGCAAATATTAATATCTGATTTATTGAAAAATTTATGGTTTACAAATTTTTGTAATAATCAAAATATATTTTTGGCACAGTGGATTTTTTCGGGTTTTTAAACAAAGATAGATACTACTAGACGAAGATGACGTTGAATGACTGCTACTATTACTATAAGCTAAATTATTAAAATCAGGGTCAGCCACAGAATCATCAGAGTCAAATGGATGATTTTCAGAATCCGAATGTTATCTTTTTCGAATTTGACTTGGACCTGGTAATTGAAGGTCGTGTAGTTGATCTTGTTGAAAATCGCTTTGGTTGGATTCAAGTACTTCTGCCTCCTGATGCGTTTCATTTTGGCTTTCCATTGCTGTAAACTCTTCTGGCAACACACCTTTTATTTCATTTAAGTCCATCTCTTACTGTTCAATTTGCGGTACCTCTGATTCAATTACCTCAATTGAGTTATGTTTGATTGATGAAACCATTAAATTCTCTGGATCTTTTTCCGTTATCTTGTTTAAATTATTTTGACACTCGTCAACGATTACTTTTGATTCTGCTGCGGAATTATCGGTCATCAAAGTAAGTGCTAGAGCGGCTTCTACCATTTTCGTTGTCCGAGATCGGTACTCCATAGCTGGAATATAGAAAAAAAAATGAAGGTAAAGAAATAAAAGGCAGACAAACATGATTTTAAAACCATTGTATCAAAGTATTTAAGGTGGCATGGCAGGTGATTATAAATAAAAGCCGCCTTATTGCAAAAACGAATGTGTTTCTATCAGCGCCTTTTTTGTAGTCAGTACGTAAACAGATTAAATACACTTCTACAAAGACTCTGTTATTATACTTTTGTTTGTATTTTCACTGTAAACGGCATAGTTTAACAGTTAAATTTGTATTAATTTAATTTCTTATTAATTACCCATAACAGAAAAGTGACACTTCTTAAAATTTTGCAAAATTCTTAAGGTAGGTTCGCAGCTATCCGTTCATCCGTCGTCCGGCAACGGAACAATTGAAAACAGGCGGTTCAGAGCGATGCGGTTCCGTTGACAAAATACACGTACCATAATAGGCGCAGTTCAGAAATATATCTAAAGATAATTAAACGAGATATAGGTCCGGTGCAGTCACAAAAAAATTAACCGTAACTTCACTTTTCTAGCATGTGTATACATAAAAGTTACCGCCGCCGGATGAATTCGAACGCAAAAGTTCAACTTCAACCAACTTTTCCGTCGCTTTGGCGCAACGGACAAATTTGAAAAATGGGTTGCTCTGATTGGTCAACGTACCAACGCAGACGGATGAACGGATAGCTGCGAACTTACCTTTAGTTTTATTTACAATTCTGTAAAAGAAAAATGACATAACCTAAGATATGATTTTTTAAAATATAAAAAAGACAATTTTGACTACTTACCTTGAAAATAAAAGTGACACAAGTAGAAATAATACAATTTTCTTCTCAAAACACAAATAAAGGAACACGCATTAACTCACAATAATACACTTTTCTTTCAAAAACCTAAGACAAGCACCTGTTGTAACTCTAAATGTGACGTTTTTCCACATAAAAGTTAAACACGCCGCATTCGCTTCTGAATCATTACTAAGATGTGTCAGTTTACTTCCCTGGAATAAGTACAGTTTAGGTTAATTCCAAAATGACACAAGTGCCATCTATTGGTTAGATTTGAAAGTTAAGTTACTACACTTTTCTACTAAATAAAAGAAGCTATTCTTAGATGTTTTATATAAAAAAAACAATTTTTAATTTTTTTGAGTTGTGACAGTTTTCTTCCGGATGAGCGAATTGATAGAAAAAGTATATCCAGAAATAAACAAAGGAAAAGAGAAAATAGAAACCATGAAGAGAGAAACCAAAACGAAAACAAAAAATAACACCAACATAAAAAAAATAAAAATAATTAGAATTATATATCAAGACCATGAGGAGGACGTATGAAAGAAGCTAGAAACAATAAAATCTGAAACGGAGGAAGACGAAAAAATAATGTTACACAAACTAAAAACGATGAGCGTAAACAGACTAAGAAAACTGGCAGAGTGTATATTCAAAACAGAAAAAACAAGAATAAACATAATAGTACCAAAGGATACCCAAACACAACAAAGTATAGCTAAGCAAGACAACCAAAAGAAGAGCTACGCGTTAGTTGTAGAACAAAAAGGAAAAAAATACGAAGAACTAGTAACAAGAATGAGAACGCAGTTAAAAGATAAAGAAGAAACCGAAAAAATACAAACCATAAGGAGCACCAAAGAAGGAAAATTATTAATAACGATAGATAAAGATGAAAAAGCACTAAACAGAATAAAAGAAGAATTAGAAAAAGGAAACGAAGAAGTTAACGTGAGAAAACTCGGAGAGAGAGTAAAAACAAAAAATCTGATTATTAAAGGAATAGATGTAATGACGACAACAAAAGATATAGAAGAAGCAATAAAACAATATGGCAGTGTAGAAAACTTAAAAATAGGGAAGTTTAGGCCCAATAGAAATTACACAAAAACGGTCACAATTCGAGTTCCAGAAGACGAAGCTAATAAAATGATTCAAAAAAAGAAAATCAGAATAGCAATGTCGCAATGTAGCCTAGAAGAGCAGCAACGAGCCGTCAGATGCTACAGATGTTGGGAGTATAGGCACAATGCCAAAGACTGTAAGGGAAATGAACAAAATTATGCCACAAATGCGGAAAAGAAGGGCATGAATACAAGGAATGCCAAGAAGAAGAATACTGCCCACTATGCGAGGAGGAGGGTCATAGCGGCGGTAGAGGGAATTGCGCAAGCTGCAGAAATTATATAAAGAAAGCTCGAAAACAAAGCAAGGAGATAGGCGAAAAGACTTAGAACTAACTGCAGATAAAGAACTTGTGATATATATAAAAACTGTGATATAAATGTTGTGACGTCCAAAATCTACGAAAGTAAACTGTGATATTTTTTACATATTTTATTTATACATATATATATATATATATATATATATACATATATCGATTTATTTATTTATCTACACGCTTATACGTATATCTACAAATTTAGTTATATCTATACAAAACATATATACATATATGTTTTTCTATTTCTTCTTCTTTATTTATAAAACAATGAAAAAGGATAATGAAAAAGTAACATGCACTACACAAATAATTAAAAAAACAGAAAAAAGGAAAAACAAAAGTGAAGTAGAAGTAAGAAATATAAAAAAGAAAAAGCAAGGCAAAATAAAAATTGGAACATGGAATATAAGATCAATGATACAACCAGGAAAAATAAGAGATATTGTACAAACTTTAGAAAAATATAAAATAGATATAGCAATACAAGAACTGAGATGGGCAGAAGAAGGTGAGATAAACAAGAGTAACTACACGATATTTTGGAGCAGAGGAAAAAAACAAGGTAACAATGGAACAGGGTTGATAGTAACCCAAAAGCAAATGAAAAATATCATAAAATTTGAAGCTATAAATGACAGAATATCGAAGCTTAGAATAAGAGGACAAATAAGTAATACCACCCTCATATGTGTATATGCACCAACAGAAGTAGATACAAATGAGAAAAAAGAAGATTTTTATGAAACACTTATAAGAGAATGCGAAAAAACTGCAAAATATGATACTCTAATAATATTAGGAGATCTGAATGCGCAAGTAGGAAAAGAAGATCACATAAAAACTGTACCGGGAAAAAACACAATACACGAAAAAACTAACGATAATGGAAACAGAATCTGTAATCTAGCAGCTGCAATGAATTTATACTTAGCAAGTACTAAATTCCCCCACCCAACCAAACATAAAATCACATGGTATCACCCAAATCATGTAACAAAAAGTCAAATTGACCATGTCTTAATAACAAAAAAATGTTTAAAAAACATAGAAGATGTTAGATCGTACAGAGGAGCTACTGCAGACACAGATCATGTTCTAGTAATTGCAACCATGAAAGAAAAGAAAAGTATAGCACAAGACAACGTTAAAAACAAGATGAAGAGCAGATGGAATACAGAAAAAAATAAAGATGTAAAGATAAAACAAGAACTACAAAAAGGTATAACACAAAAACTTCAACAAAAAAGAGAGGATTAGCATAAAAAAAAGCAAAAATAGAATAGAAGAGGAATGGTATAATATAAAAACAAGTATTTTAGTGACGGCGGAATGCATAGGTGGAAAAAAGTGAATAAGAAGAAAAAATGGTACGATCAAGAGTGTGAAGAAGCATGCAAAACAAAAAATGAATAAAATGGCTGCAAACAAAAACAAAAGACGATAAACAATTATATAAAGAAACAAACGCAATAGCAAGAAATAGATGCAAAAAGAAAGAAAAGAGAATGAAACGAAAATAAGTTAAAAAAAATACAAGAAGAACATAGAAACAGAAATACAAGAATGTTTTATCAAAGAATAAGGCAAGAAAAGAGAAATTATAAAATAAAACCAAGAGGTTTTAAAGATGAAAAAGGTGACACAAAATATACACAAACTGAAATACAACAAATATGGAGAAACTACTTTGAAAATCTATTCAGTGCCGAAACACAGACAAATATAAATACACCAACAAATACAACAGTAGACTTAAAAATACACAAACCAATTCTAGAGGAGGTGAAAAGAGCAATAGAAAATTTAAAAAATAACAAAGCAGCCGGAAGTGATAACGTAATTGCGGAGTTCATCAAAAACGGAGGTGAAAAACTACATAAAAAAATACAAGAATTAATAAGTCAAATATGGAGGGAAGAATATATGCCAGAAGAATGGAAAAAATGAATAATAACAACAATACACAAAAAAGGAGATATGGAACAGTGTGAGAATTACCGAGGAATACAGCTGTTAAATGTAACCTACAAGATACTCTCAAAATTAATCAAATATAAATTACAAGAATATGCAGATATTAAAATAGGAGATTATCAACAAGGGTTCAGGCCAGGGAGATCAACAACGGATGCAATATATATATTACAACAAATATTGAAAAAAGCTAATGAATATGACATAACACTACACATATTATTCATAGACTTCAAGTAAGCATTTGATAAAATAATACGAGCTAACATACCGACAGAAATGAAAAAAATGGAAATACCACAAAAGATAATAAACTTAGTTAAAATGACATTAGAGGACACAACGGCAGTAGTGAAGGTGGGAAATATAACAACAAAAAGCTTTGAAGTAAAGGAAGGAGTAAAGCAAGGGGATACTCTATCAGCTTTAATATTCAATATAGTGCTAGACAATGCAATTAAAAGAACAAAGATAGAAGGTACAATAAACGTCAAAAATACACAAATTATTGCTTACGCCGATGACGTAGTAATCATAAGTAGAACTAAAATAGGAATGATAGATGCTGCCATAAAAATAGATGAGGAAACAAAAAAAATTGGGTTAAGAATCAACGGAAAGAAAACAAAATACTTAAAATATAGTAATAGTAATAATGAAAAATTTATAAAAGTAGGAAATCATAAAATAGAAAGTGTGCAAAAATTTAAATACTTAGGCACCATTATATACAACAGAAAAAATAAAGATAATGATAAAACCAAACAAAGAATACAAGAGGGATACAGAAACTACTACGCAAATAAAAAATATATTAACAGTAAACATTTAAGCATAAATGCTAAAATCCAGATCTATAAGACTTTGATAAGACCAGTAGTAGTATATGCGTCAGAGACATGGACAATGACAAAAAAAGAAGAGGAGGAATTAAGAATTTTTGAAAGAAAAATAATAAGGCAAATTCTAGGACCAATCAACACGGGAGAAAATGAATATAGACCAAGAATGAATTTCGAGATAAGAGACCAAATGAAAGGTGAGGACATCGTTAACTATATAAAATCACAACGAATAAAATGGCTAGGCCACGTAATGAGAACGGATAAAACGAAAACAATAAGAATAGTAACTGAATGGAAACCAACAGAAAACAGAAAGAGAGGCAAGCCGAAGATCAGATGGATTGACAATGTTGTAGACGACCTAAAAACGTTAGAAATAAAAAATCGGAAAGTAAAATGCCATAACAGAACGGAATGGTCTAGAATCGCAGAAGAAGCAAAGAATAGCAAAAAATTAATATAAATTTAAAAAAAAATAAGACAATCGGGAACTAATCCATCCCAAATAACGGATTAAGAAAGCTGAAAAGCAGACATAACTGCACGCAGTTAAAGTTCTGGTTATATATATAGTAAATTTTTGTACTTCTTTCTTCAGTTCTGTGGTTGTTTTAAGAAGTATTTTCAGGTTTGTTTGCTCATGGATTAATGTTTTAAAGTATTCTAAGTCGGTTTTGTAGTTGCAAAGTCTAGCTCGTAGTTTCTTTGATATTATTTGTGAGTGAATTCTTGCTATTACTGGCGTGTGTTTGGAAGCTATATCATAACTGAAAACAATGTTAAAATATTCTCTTTGTGACAAAGAAATCTAGGCAGTCAGAGAGTCTGCGCGGTTCTGTACAGCAGTAAGTAGGACTATATGTGGAAATATGATCAAAGTGTAAATCTTGCATAACAGTATACAGTATTCTTCTTTGACCTGGTACTGTAATTCTAGAACCCCAACTGGTGTGCTTGGCGTTAAAGTCACCTCCAACCAAGAATCTGTTACCTAGTCTATTGCAGTAATTTATGAATATTTTTCTGTTAGGTTCTGTAGTTAGGTGGACAATAAGCTGCAAAAGGAGTAATTGGTCCGTACCAGTCTTTAATTACTACACTTGCTGTTTGTAGAAAAGGTTAATTTGCTTAGCAAGTGGTGTTTGATGCCTTCTCTTCTGACTACTTCAGCACCAGCTCTTGCACCAACATCAAATTTGAAAGTTATTTCATTTTGGATCGCATAAAATATGAGTTACTAAATGTGGCAAAGCATTAACTATTTATTTTTCAATAAAAAAAATTATAAAATCGTCAAAGGAATTTGATAAACACATTAATAATTTAAAAAATCATGAAAATCAGTCTATTTTGCTGAAAGCAACATAAGGAAATTTTTATTGTAAGAACAACTTTATAATTTAAGAATATCTCGTTTTCAATCGAATAAAATATTGGTTACCAAAGTGTTAAAGCGTTATAACATTTTAATAATTTAAAAAATCATAAAAATCAGTCTATTTTCGTGTTCTATTTTTTTTGCAATCAACAAAACAAACTTCTCAAAATATAAGAAATTGTAAAAACTAAAAATTTTTGTTTTCATTATTTAATTGATTTTATAAATGATTCATTCAGCATTTTCCAAAATTACACAAAAAAAATTGTTTTGGAGCACTATTATATGTAGAAAAAAGCATTTTACTAATAAGCGTAAATAAATTCAAAATAAAATCAATATCTATATTTATTTATTTTTAATTTTTTAAGCAACTTAACAAAATTTTTGATTATAAGAACAACTTTAAATTTCAAAATCATCTCATTTGGTATCGAATAAATTATTAGTTACCAAAAGTGTTAACACATTAACTGTTTATTCTTTAGTAACAAAAATTAAAACATTATCAAATGAATTTGATAAATACTTTAATAATTTAAAAAATTATGAAAATCATTCTATTTTGCTGTTCTATTTTCTTGTAATCAACAAAACAAATTTATCAAAATACAAGAAAATATTAAAACTAAAAGTACTTGTTATAAGAATTCTTTAATTTATTTTATAAATGACTATTTTGACAGGATCTTCCAAAATTACCCAACATAAAAAAAAATTCACTACGTATCAGCATGTAAATAAATCCAAATTGAAATCGATATTAAGATTTACTTATTTTTAATCTCTTGAGGTGTATGAAAGTAACATAACAAAATTTTTGATTATAAGAACAACTTAAAATTTAAAAGTTATCTCATTTTGGATTGAGTGAAATATTATAGTTATCAAAAATGTTAAAAGATTAACTATTTATTCTTTAGTAAAAAAGATTATAACATTGTCAGAGAAATTTGATTACCATTGTAATAATTTAAAAAATCATGAAAATCAGTCCATTTTGCTGTTCGAATTTTTTAGAATCAACAAAACAAACTTTTCAAAATACAAGAAAATGTTAAAACGAAAATTTCTTGTTTTAACAATTATTTAATTGATTAGACTATGTTGACAAGATTTTTCAAAATTACCCAACAACAAAAAAGTTTGACTATTTGGGAACACTTATTAATGCAGTATAATGAGTGTAAATAAATGCAGAATAAAATCAATGTCAATATTTATTTATTTTTAATTTTTTAAGTTGTATGAAAGCAACGTAACAAAATTTTTTACTTTAAAAACTAACAGTAAAAAAAATATAAAGTTGTCAAAGGAAATTGATAAACATTTGAATAATTTAAAGAATTATGAAAATCAATCTATTTTGCTAGTCTATTTTCTTGCAATTCAGTGGCGGCTATTCAGGTGCAGTCACTACAGCCCGGTTGTAGCTATTATTACTATTTAATTGTTTTAATGTCTCAAAAATTATTATTAATTGATTTATAATGCAGTCTTTTTAAAATTATAACGTAAGTTTCGGCGAACTTACTAGCGGCAGCAAACTTATTCTTACAGAACAGCGGTGCTACCCGAGACCAGTGTTGCCAGATAGATTTTAAGTATAACAGTAGAGTGTAATGTCAAAATTCAGTAGAAAACTGTATACTACATACTTAATTAAAAAAAAATAAATAAAAACCGCATTTCTTATAAAGTGTAGTTCATTACGGTTTATTTAAGTTAATGCGACAACAACATTAAAACGATTGAATTAGTACATATATAAAATATAAATACCTATATAGCCATGTATGTATTTGAAAAAATAATTAAAAGAAACTAGTGTCGTCGCCACACGACTTTTCTATAAGGAGTGATGAAGGAATGTCTACATATGTGTTTAAGGTTATGTTGTCATAAAACCATTTTGAAGTGATATGTACACGTTTGTATTGATTTCCTAGCATGCTATAATTTTTTTGAAATTTTTCTCTTCGATTTCATTATCATATCGACTAACTCTTATGCGCTTCGATATTACTTACCCCTTTAGTAAATCCGTTAAAAAAAAATGTCGCAGACAGGATTCGAAACTATATTATATTTGTGAATTCATTTTAAATTACAAATTAAATATCTGATAAACTATTGATGTTTAATTTTTTTATTGGAATAAATTGTTAGGAAGAATTAACCCTATAAGAAACTGTAAAAATAATTAAAATAATTTACATACGTACAAAATTATATAAGAAAAACTGTTAAAAATGGTGGATACATCCACTTCCGGTTTCTTTATCAGGCCTTATTAAACCGAGAGAATATGATAAGCCAGCACCATACCAAATTTCAAGTTATTAGGATTTTTGGTTCGAGAGTTATCGTGGATACATCGTAACACACAGACATATACACAGACACCCAAATTTTTTTGTCAAAAATACATTTTTTTGATTCAGGAGACCTTGAAACGCTTGTTTGATAGAAAAGTAAAAATCACTTAAAATCCAAATAAAGCTGCAATAGGTAATAAACAAAAAAAATTACTCGATTTCTGATGAATCATATAATTCCTCCGTTTTTTTATATATGTCCTGGTTGTGTAATTTTAATAGCTCCTCAGTTATAGGAACCGAAATGCAATTATTTTCTCGCGATTTCATATAATTTTTTCTATGTAAATGCCTTTCATTACTTGCAGATGCCAATTTATTTCTCTGAGAAGTTTTTATCAAGTAGACGTCCGAAAATATACGTTCTACATTGGCTGACGAAGGCGGCAAACTTAGCATGCAAAACACAAAATTGCAAAGAACAAAAAACATAGGCCTATTATCTCCATAAGTTAAAGCCACTTTTGTGAAAAATTCAGTAATCGTTTCTGACGTATCAAAGCTTACGTTTGTATTCCTTAAAAGTTGCCACTCGTTGTCAATGTCTTGTAACTTATTTTCTTTAATTACATTTGGAAAATATTTTAGTAACGTTTACTGGATTGATGAAATTTAATTTTGATAAAATTTCCAAAACTAAAACGATGAGCTATTTGACTTGCTCCTTTAACAAAAAACGCTAAACAGCGAGTTTTTAAAATATGAATCTGTTTTCTCCCTAAAAGTTCTGTAGTTACTTTTACACCAAGATATAGATTTTCTAAAGTGACATAATTATATGGGTCTTTATGGTTTATTTGATGCAAAGGTGCGGTTTGAAGAAGTCTCTTTTAATAAAACATTCCAATAGAGATTTAAGAATTGAAGATATATTGTCATATGAGGTGAATTTTGGGTTCTTTAGACTGCATTTTTCGATTCCTGTTATTGAAAAAAGGCAATATAAACTCTAAAACTTGCAAGAAAGGTTTAGTTATAGATCTTTTAATTTTTCTAAAATGCTATCTGACGTCAAAATTCGATTATCAGAGGAAACGTTTGTAAAAAATAAAATCAAAACATTACACTGTTCTAAAAGTCTAACAACCACACTTTCCAAAGAAAGCCATCTAGTCTGCGCGGAATGAAGAATTTTGTGGATTTCAGTATTTGCAAAGATTTGAAAATCTTTAAAAGTTTCAATTCTTTTTGGACAACAAAAAAAATAGATCTCTTGGTAATTTTAAACATGCATTAGATGCACATAATTGCAGATTATGGCCAATAAAAGTCATGGTAAACAAATTGGGTATTGGTTTTCCACAAACTGTAAATTTTCGAAGTCAATGACCAACTGGAATACTTAAACGAAAAATAATTAAGCGGTTTTCATTTTGAAATTATGTACGTGCTTAATGGGTAAATATATTTAATAGAAAAAAAATAGTGCAAACATAAACCATTGAAGTATGTTATTGTTGATATTTCCATGGTTTGTTTTATATATTGTGTTTTTAACAGATGAAGTGATGAATATTCATTATGTAACTACTATAAAACTAATATATGTTTAGTTGATGTCTACATTTTTAATACGCATTGTTAAATTTAACCCTAAATAAATTAACTTTGTGAAAATATGGAAATCAGTAGAAACATTTTTCGATTCAGTAAATCAGTAGATGTGGGTTGAAATCAGTAGATATACTGAGAAATCAGTAAATCTGGTAACACTGCTCGAGACTGAACTGCTAAGAACGGGCATGCCTTTTTGCAGCAACATATGGACGGTTGCCATGACAACTGTTGCTTACTACTGTGCATTAGACGTCACAAGTACGCCCATCGGTTATCATCCGGAAAATGGGCAACAGTTTAGTTATTTGGTTTAGTTCAGGAACTCTGGTTTAGTTTTGCATGTTGCGTCGTAACGGTAATTGTCTGCCATTATTGTTTATCTGTATATGTGTAAGTAACAATAACAATAACAAGTGCGTTTATTTTACAATGGAGCCAGTAAGTGATTTAATTTGCATGTTGCTAGAAAAACCATTTTCTCTGTACAAAGATGACGACAAGAAAGACATTTTACAGTGTAAAAGACCGCAGCCGAAATTAATATTAAAAAAAACGAGTGACCAAGACCAAGGTACTAAAAACCATACTCGAAATTTTCAAATCTCGTGGTATCAGACATATTCCTGGCTAAGTGGTAGTTACCATTTGGAGAAATTGTTTTGCTGGTCCTGTTTAATTGTTGGAATAGAGAAAAGTAATTGGAATAGTAATGGTTTCACAAATTTAAAGTACGCTACAAGATGATTTTAAAAACACGAGGATTCTGCCGAGCATATAAAGAACTGTGTTAAATTTAAGCAACTGCAACGAAACCGAAATCAAATTGCTGATGCTTTACAAGAAAATGTCCGTTTGTATAAACAAAAATACAATAAAAATGTAAGACTCAATAGAGTTTTTATGCACGTTCCTATTGATGCAGTTTTATTTTGAAGTAAGCAAGAGCTTCCATTTTGAGGATAAAACAATTAATTCTATAAACAGAGAAAATTTTAAGGAACTGCTCACACTATTACTTCAAAGAAGTTCTGTAGAAATACGGCAACATTATGCTGCAATAAAAAATGTATTCAGTGCAGATTCGAAAACAATACAAAATAAATTAATCGACTGTATTTCTGAATATATTTTATAAAAATGAAATATCAGAAACCTCGTTTTACTCTATTGACGACACAACTGATTTTTCACAGAGGTCACAGTGTTCCATAATATTACGCTAAGCTACTTTCAAAGGGGTCTTGGTTCAAGTTAATTCCCAATGTTTTGCATTTGTGCACTGTTTAGCACATCGACTTAATTTAGTTTTAAAGCAAAAGTGTAACAAAGATTTCAGAATGTCGCATTTTTTTTCCAGCATTGGTGGCATTTCATAATTTTTTCGTCATTTAGCAAAAAGAACTTACGTTACAGACTTAGTTATCAACAAGATGATACCACCCAGCCTAGACACACGATGGTCGTCACATGGAAAACTAGTTAAAATTATATATGAAGAATGGGATGGTTTAAAACATGTGTTTGAACACATCATAAACGATCCAAATGCAGATGATAAGGTTATTCGAGAAGGAAAAGGTTTTTAAATGAAATAAATATTTTTCAGTTCTCTTTGCTGATTATAATATACAAAGAAATTTTTGTAGTCACTGATTTTTTATTCGACGTTTTGCAGAAAAAAAAGCTTGATATAAATTTCTGTTTTTCAAAAATTACCGACACTCGTAGAATACTTTTTTGTAAAAGAAATTAGGCGACATTGAAACATGAAAGTTTAAATGTTTTATGGTGAAAGTTTTATGTCTAAAATGAAAGTATTGTTTTTTGAAATTTGGACACGGTTTTAATGGAAATCGATACTAGATTCCAAGGTATGAAAAAATTTGTACTTCTTTGTCTTGGTGATTCGTCGAAATTTGAAGAGTTTTCCAAAAAGTTTCCTTCTTAGGCATGGAAATAATTTATTGTGATCCACGATAAAGAAGTGTTAGTGTTGAATAACTAATCTTTGCGTTAAAAGAAGACGACTTAACTGATGTGTTTAAAGAAGCGTATAAACTTTTGTGCTTAATTTTAACTATTCTTTCAACAAGTTGTTTGGCAGAGAGAAGTTTTTCGTGTTTGAAAAGGATAAAAAACTGTTTAAGAAGTTTCACTGCTCAAGAGAGGCTGTCATCCTTGGCAACTATTTCTATTGAAAAGAAATTACTTAACGAACTACAAAATCTAACGCTTTTTTATGACGATATCATTGACAAGTATGCATCTTGTAAGAATCGAAGAATTGAACTTGTTTTTAAACACTAAGAACTAAGGTAACCGATGCTTTGTTATTAATATTATTTGTGATATTATTAACTTTATTTAAATATTCATACTTAAGCTGTTGAAACAATATTGTGATTAAAGTACTTAAAGGTTTATTTAAAGTTCTTGTAACTTTTATTTAGTACAATTTGTTATATTAAACATTTTAAAAATTGTGTTAAAAATCTAGACCCTCGTTATTGCGTCCCCCAGTACCAATTTTCTTATATCCGGCTGTACCTATGATTTAACCTACGAGCCGCTGCTGTTGCAATCAACAAAACAAAATGGTCAAAATACAAGAAAATGTTAAAATCAAAAATTCTTGTTATAAAAATTCTTTAATTGAATGTTATAAACGACTATTTTGACAAAATTTTCCAATATTAAGCGACAACCAAAGTTTCACTATTTATGAGCACTTATAGTATATGCAGAAAAAAGGATTTTTAATAAGTCTAATCAAATCGAATTTAAAATCAAAATCAGTATTTATTTTTATTTTAAATTTTTTAGTTGTATAAAAGCAACGTAACAACATTTTTAAATATAAAGACAACGTCAACTTGGAAAGTTATCCTATTTTAATATAACAAAAATATAAAATTGTCAGAAGAATTTGACAAACGTTCCAATAATTTAGAAAATCACAAAAAACAGTTTGTTTTGCTGTTTTGTTTAATTGCAATCAACAAAACAAACACGTCACAATACAAAAAATGTAAAAACCAAAAATTCTTGTTAAAATAATTTTTTAATTGAGTTTAATAAATGGCTATTTTGTCAAGATTTTCCAAAACTGCTCAAGAACAAAAAGTTTTCACTATTAGAGAGTATTTATACATGCAAATAAAACACATTTTTTTAAGCAGTGTAAAGAAAATCCAATTTAAAATCAAAATTAATATCTATTTGTTTTTAATTATACTTTCAAAAATCCATGTAATAGTTTTCAAAATATCTTGTTTTGAAATTTTTGGTCCGTCGCTATTCTGTTATTTCATAAAATAGAAAATAATTGTAAATACAAATGTTTTAGAGAACCAAAATCAAATGCTAAAATTATTGTAGTTTTTAAATATTCTCTAAAATAAGGAAAATTTTTCGCCAATAACTATAAATTGTAGTTCCAAATCAAAAATTTCAACAAAGAAAAGTTGATAGTTTGAACGCGAGTTTTAATTGCCATTTTAGTTTTTTTTAAGTTGTATGAAAACAGCGTAACGAAATTTTGAATTATAAGAACAATTTAAAATTGGAATGTTATTTTAAATCGAGTAAAATATAAATAACCAAAAGTGTTCAAGTATCAATTTCTAATCCTTTATTATAAAAAAAATGTATGAAATTGCCAGAAGATTTAATAGTTTAAACAATTAGTAATAACAGTTTATCGTTCTTCTATTTTCCTGCAATCAACCAAACAAACTTCTCAAAATACAAGAAAACGTTAAAATCGAAATTTCTCTATAAATGACTATTTTGACAAGATTTTCCAAAATTGGCCAACAACAAATAGTTTTCTCATTTCGAAGCATTTATGTATGCACAAAAAGCATTTTCAATAATGAGTGTAAAAAAATCCAAATTAAAACCAAAGTTAATGCTCACTTATTTTTAATTTTAACGAAGTTTTTCATTGTAAAAACAATTTCAAATTAAAAGGTTACCTCATTTTAGATCTAGTAAAATAATAACAAAAAGTGATAAATTATTATTTATTAATTCTTCAATATAAAATAAAATTATCAGAAAAATTTGACAAACATTTTAGTAATTGAGAAAATTATGAAAAGCAGTTTATTTTGTTGTTTTAGTTTCTTGCAATCAACAAAACAACTCATAATAATACAAGATAATGATAAACCACAAATTTTTGTTACAACAATTTATTAATTGATTTTTATAAATAACTATTTCGACAAGGTTTTCCAAACTTGCTCAACAAGAGAAAGTTTTTACTATTTAGGAGTATTTATACGTTTATACTTATTATTTTGAATTTTTTTTAGTTGTATAAAAGCAAAGCAACGAGCAATTTCCAATTGGAAAAATATCTAATTTTGAACCGAGTAAATATTTAATTACGAAAAGTGTGTGAATTATAAAATTGTCAAAAAGATTTGATAAACATTTGAATAATTTAAAAAATCATAAAAAAACAATTTGTTTTGCTGTTCTATTTTCTTGCAATGAACAAAACAAAGACGTCACAATACCAGAAAATGTTAAAATCAGAAATTATTGGTACAACAATTCTTTAGTTGATTTTTATAAATTACTGTTTTGACAATGTTTTTTAAAATTGCCAACAAGAAGTTAGCACTATTTGGAAGCACATATGCAAAAAAACATTTGCAATAATGAGTGTAAATAAATCAAAATTGGACTCAATATTAATACTTATTTCTCTTTAATTTATTGAGTTGTATGAAAACAATATAACGAAATGTTTGATAATAAGAACAAATAAAATGAATTCCAAAAGTGTTAAAGTTTTAGTAAAAAAAATGATAAAATTGTCAAAAAAGTTTGATACACATTTTAATAATCTGAAAAATTTTAATAAAACAAGACACTTTTTGAACATAAATGCATAAGTACTAAATAATGTTTAATATTTACTTGTAAATTTTCTTTTAAAATCAATACAAAAATAATTGTAATGTAAATAAAATAAAAATATTCGAATAATACAAATCCATCTTGATTGACGAGATTAAAAATAATCAAACTTAATCTAAAATCCAACTTCTGATTTTAATTTAAACGGACTATGAGTCGCCCTATTTCCTACAATAATAAAATACAAAAAAAACGTATTGGCGAGATTGATTGAAGTTAAATAAAATTCTAATAACAAAAGTTACTAATAGAATTTCAAAGATTGCTCCGATAGAATTTTAGAGTAATTATTTAAGCAAAATTAGATTTGCGAAAGCGAACAAAAAGAACATCAATTCTAACCCAATTATATCCCCAAACAGAGGGAGATGCTCAGATTAAAGCAGATACTCCGGATCTATAGATTTCCCATGTGAACATCTAGGCATACGTTGCTACTGTTGCATTTCGGTGTAACCGGAGCAGGAAAAGCACGTGCAGACACGTGGTTTATACACCCAGCACACGATCTAAAAAGCGAACAAACACCCACCGGCCATTATCTAAGTGCTGTTTGATTGAGAATACTTTTAGTATATTATTATTGTTGTATTTTAGTCTTTCATTGTTTTTCAATAAGAGTCTGCAAACAATAGCTGTAGGTGGATGCTTAAACGACACTTAAATGCTACTCTGGGACGTTGAAGGGCCTATTGACTCGTCATTGCGTTATTTGACTCAAATTATTATCAACAACACGTACCTTAATCATGTCACTGCACATACTAAAATTGTTTAAAATTAAAATCTAATGTAAACAGAAATTAAGAAGGAAGTAGATTTAAAATTAGCACAAATAATAGTAAATAACAGAAATATGTCTGCTATTCGAACAATAAGTAAGAAAATGTATTTTTTTCAAATTAGTTATGTGATTTTTGATCGTGGCATTAGCTAAGTTCAGGAAATTTTTAATTTTTTATAATTATTTCTTGAGTAGGAAGCAAAAATAATTAAATTTTTTTCTCTAAAAAATGTTAAAATCTAAAAAAAACTATTGAAATGCCTATCGACAATGTTGATAGGTTTCAATTATTTAGAAAATAATTTGGTTTGCATTTGTGTCCAATTAAAAACTCAAGATATTTCTGGAAATATCAAAACGAGAAATATGCAGAGCTACTTGTTATCAATAGTTTTATTTGAAGCATACCTAAAAAAGATTGCCAAGATTTTGAAGTTACCGAACCTTTTCCACTATAGAAGACATTTTCGCACAAATAAATAACCCCCGTTACTTTAAAAAATATTTATAGAATTGCAAAAAAAGACATATGGAATCAAATTATATATGTTGAGTAACAGTCTACGACTATTCCCACATTTTGCAGTGCTCAAAAAATACAACAGTATGTATTTCTCAACAACACTTTACAATGCCGTAGACTTTCGTGCATATATTGCATCTATTAACTATCATTTAGGATATTTACAAAAATTCCAAGTAATCAAGATCACATTGAAATGTCTAAAGAAATTGATTCCATTGATTTGGATAATGCTGAACCTCCTTCAGTCTCTGACAGCCATCAAGTTGCAACCATTGGAGATATTGTCCTAGTTAAAGGAGACAATAAAAAGTGTCCTAGAGAAGTTATTTCTGTTTTTGAAGATGGTTAGATGTATGAAGCGAGGATTAAAATTTTGAAGATGCAATTAGGAAAAAAACATGCACAATAAAAAAAAATTAGGTTTGACAAGTAGAACAAAGAAATTAAGTAATAAAGTCTTAAAAACTTGTGCAAAAACTGCAAAAAAATGTACAGACAAAATTAGTAAAGAATGATGGATCCTTATAAATGAATAATTTTGAAAACTGCAGTGTTTAGAGCGAAAAAAATTTATTTTTAATAACTGCGAACGCCTGGAACTCAAAAGACGTTACCACCTGAAACAAAAATATAACGCGAAACAATACTTTTAATTATTTTTTTAAAAGATAATAATGACACAAAAGTATCTGTGTGCAAATTGTACTTTATGACAATATTAAGGTACTAAAAAAGTAGCGACATGATAGTTCACAATGTCTCTCTAAAACACTATAGGAAATTTGCATCCCATGTCTGATAAAGGTGGTACAACCTTTAACAAATAAAATATCTGATGTATAATTTACAGAGCGTCTAGTATCTTTCAAGCCAACTACTTTCTATTACCGTATGCTCCTAACGTAAGGTATTTACCGTCAATAATTACTATAAGGCTAATGTACAAAGATTGTCGACAAAGAATGAAAAATAACATAACTTTTGCTAGATTAGGGAATGAGGAGTGTTCTGTATGCGAATTCCTTAAACTGCGTGAGCATGATAAGGATAACCTGCAGGAAGATTGTGGTAGTACATGTAAATCTACAAAATTCACCACAATATGTATACACAAAGCCGCGCCTTGTATCAAAAACATGCACTTAACTTTCAAAAGAAAAAAATAAGTGCACTTTTCCGTTTACCTGAAAAGAAGAAGCAATCTTTACCAAACGATTAACAGTGTACAACGAATGCTTTGTCCCAGCGCGAATAAAATCTAAAACTCCACTTTTTGCAACTATTTGGCACGAAAGAATTCCAGGATGTTGTCAAGAACAACGGATTAGCACACTTTATGCGTTTTTAATGAATCAGCGTGACAGTAAGACGCTAAAGATCTGGCTAGACAACTGCAGTAGTTAAAACAAAAACTGGTGCTTCCTGGGCTTTTTTGTCTCTATTAACAGCTCTGTTATTATATTTTGCAAAACAATCATAATAAATTATTTTGAACCAGTAGACTCATTTATGAGTGCTCACAGCTTTCACCGCGAGATAGAAAAATCTTTAAAAAAATTAAAAAGGCAATGGATCACGCAAACTTTTTTAACTGGATTGATATTCATGTGGAATAAAACTAAAACATGTTTAAAAAGTTTGTTTAAAAACTGTCAGAGAAGACTATATCCTGGAATACAAGAAGACATATGAAGAAACTGAATTATACAAAAAACAACATTTTTTAAAGGAATCTGCTATAAAAAGTAATAGTATTCCCTTTTTCAGTAAAAAAAGCCGATGTATTTCCAAAACAAAAAAATGAGAACATATTAGACAATTTATGTAATATTGTACCGGAAAACCGATAACTATTCTGGAGAAGTCTACCTGAGCCAACTGACAAAATCGTAGCACAGATACAAAATGTTAAAAAAAAATGAGAGATCATCACAACCTAAGCCCAAAAAACTATTATGTATTATGTAAACCTCCAGAACGACTGATGAATTTGTTTAATGCGAAACCACTGACAGGAAGCTGAAAGTTCACATGAGTAGTCGCGCTTTGCAAAAGCCAAAAGAGTAGTTCCAATTAAATAATAACCCGGACTAAGATAATCAAAGTTATTGCCTGGTCCGGACAGAGCACATAGAAAACGACTATTTAGAACGGCTTCAATACGAGAAAACGCGGTAGCATATTCTTCGGAAGACAACGAAGTGTTACGAATCAAGCGATACAGACATTTTTTGATTGATTTTACTACAGCTTCCCACAAACTTTCAAAATGTAGGGGAGGATTAAAATGCCACTGCACTTCAATATTAGATAGATGATCACAATTTTTTTTTAAATAACTTGTCACTTCTTTTAAATGCCGTGAAGCTCCAATATTATTTCTACTACAATCTGAAAAAATATCTGATGGAAACATGCGTAGTGCTAAGAACCTGTGAAACGCAGCAAAAAAAAGAAACTGAAGTAAGATCTGAAGTCATTTGTAAGTGTACTGCTTTAGTTGCAAAACAAACGAATACACAAAGATAACCTGCCGTTTGAAGAGTCGCAGTATGTGCCCGAAACTTGTCGCATACAAAACATTGTCTTATGCGGTGACGAACCAGACCGCACAGCGATATAATCCAAAACTTTCCTCTTATTAGAGCTTGAACCGTGTTAGGTTCTGAATGAAGAAATTTGATAAAAATAATCGCAAATTAAGGTTGACAAATAAGCGTACTAAAAGGAAGATTAGAATTATAAATTCGACCGCCAAAAACTAAAAGAAGTTTTTTAGACACATAATAATATTGAGTCATTTTGATACAAAAATTTAAATAATTTTTAAGTTCAGGGACCGTAGGAAGTTCAAAACTGGTTGATTTAGTTTTTAAAATGTTTACAAATCGGATTACATAAACCATAAGGCGTTAAAGTTATAAATTGTTATAAAAATCTTTGAGTACAAGAAGTTGCAGCAAAAAAAGAAATTGCTGCAGGTTTTCATTCATCTATTTAAGACAAAGGTATGTTTTTAAATTGAAAAAAAGGCCATTAGTCAAAAGAACTGAGAAGAAACGTAGAACCGTAAAAACTTTGCGGAGACAGACCTCTACAAGCAGAATCGCTTAGATTATCAGTAATTTCTAATATTTGAACAATTCGATTTGAAACAAAAGTTTCTAACACATGAAGCGGTGTTCCAAGTCAAGCAATCTGAGAGAAAATCTGTAAATGAGAGACTGACTAATAAGACGCGCCAGATGCAAGGCGGCGTACTATTCAAAACGAAGAATAGTTAAAGGCATTAAAGGAGCATCCTTAGATTTTGCTTTGAGAAAATGAGTGTGAGAAATATTGCCATCAGTAAAATTAAAATACAAAACAACGGAGTAACCTCTTTCACTTGCATCTAAAAACCCAATTAATCTGCAAGGTTTGGCTGTTATCGGAAGACATCTGGGTAAGCGAATTGTTGAAAGAGCCTCAACTTCTATTATAAAGTTTATCCAAAAGCTTTTATAATATTGGGGTAAAGCATCATCCCAACCCAAACGATGGATCTAGTTACTGAATGAGAAAACTTAGTGGGTCAAAGATTCGAGCTGTGTACGACAAAATAAAACGTTTTTCGAGTAAACCATGGTAGGGCTGTACATGAAATGTGAAAGCATCAATCTTAGAATCACACATAATAACCTTGGGAAAACACCAGATGAGACTCAATAGAAGAAGAAGACAAACTTTTTAAAACATCAGCATCATTACTAGCACACTCTGAACCTCCTTTGGCAAGTAAATAATTTAATTCCTTTATAAATAGTTTTGCTTGATGATAGCTCTCGGCACCTGAGACTTAATCATCAAAATATATGTTTTGAAACAGCGCCAGCGCTAGGTGCAAGTGAGTAGATATGACCTTCATCAGCAACAAACTGTTGAATGACACGCTAAACTAAATAAGCAGAAGTAGCAAGTCCATAAATTACAGTATTTAGCTTGATCAAAGTAGAGAACGAATCAGGACGGAAAATAAGATGATACATTGATCGATCAGATGGATCCATTGAAATTTGTCCATACATCATTTTAATGTCAGAACAAATAGCTTCAGAGTATAAACAAAAATTTCAAGTAATTCTTTTTGAAGTTAGAAACCTTTTAGAAAACACTCCATTAAAGACGAACCATTTTCATCACATGCCAAAGCATTAAAAACTGTAAGTTTCGTGATAGAGCTTTTTCCTTTATGTACAAAGTTATGAGAAATTACAAACGGGAATGATTCTAATATTCGTTTTTTCAATGCAAAATAAGAAGATAATTAACGAAAACGGTTGGAAGTAAGGTTAGTTTAAGCGACAAGGAAGGCAAACAACATATCTATCAGTAAGCAAACGGTAATGAGTCAATTTGAAATTTTCTACATAGTAGACGGAATCTTGGGTCTTTTACATCAGCAAAATAATCAGCGCTGATAAGTAATTCAATAGCGGCTGAAAACTATTATCGGTTAACGTTAGGTTTTCAAATTTCTTACAAAGATCTAAAGGAAGTGATGCAGAAGAAGTCAAATGCGAAATGTTAGTGAATATCAAAGTTTGTACCATAATGGAACTGAAAGGATTATATGCCTTAAACAATCAAATTTTTCCGAGAACTTGAAACCCTAATTCTTTAACTAGTCGTAAAAAAACGGCAGTGACTTAAGATTCAGAATCGTAAAGCGCACGTACGGGTTGAAACATACCTTGCGACTTCATAATCAAAGCACGAATGATTCCTTAACAGTTGACATGACAACGCGTGAGAAGAAGTATTTGAAGAGGTAGTTGCAATTGCTGAAGGAGAAGAACTTCAAAGCGTGGGAGGTTTCAATGAGTCAGAATGCAGTTGCGTATGACGATTTTTAGTATTGCATGCACGACATCCATTTTAAGAACTACACTTTTTCTTGTATGTTGAGACATTGAGAAAAAGAATGAGAGCATTCACAGAAAGGACGTGACATATAAAAAGTAGCGATAGATTACTGAAAATTGGTTTCTGGCGGCGGAGCTTATATTAGTTGTAAGCGAGTTTACTGTTCGAGGTCTTTGAACTTTGTGTTGTGCAATAGGAATAGTGCAAAGTTCGTTTGTTCGAGGCAATTCTATCAGAAAATCAATAAAGTCAGCGTATTTAGGAATTGTTTTAGAAGAGAATTTGCTTTTAAATTGGTTTCTTGTATATCAGTCAAGATTATTTATTGAGAGTTGAAACGTAATAGAATCAGAAATATTTTCTAGTTGTAGACCTTTTAGAGCAGTGACAGAGTTTTTATGTAAATTTAAAAAATGATGAACACCAGTGGCCATAGTAGAGCTTAGCGTTTAAAATTGCTGGATGTTTGCAAAATCTCAATTCGCCCGCCGACTTTAAGAAGACTAAAAGAAGTGGACTTGGTTTTTTCTAAACACCAAATGTCTTAACCAAAATAATAAGGCTGAGTTACTGTGATACAAATATTTTAAAAATTTTCAAGTTCAGAGACCGTAGGAGGATCGGAATTGGTTGATTCAGTTTTTAAAATGTTTACAAATCGGATTACGTAAGCCATAACGCGTTCAAGCTTTAATAAAGATGGAAATAATATGCTTGTAAATTGAGGAAAAGGCTCTTGGTCAAAAGAACTGAGAAGAAACGTAGAACCGCGAAACCACATTGAGGTTTGAATAAGAGTTTGAGAAAACAGCATTTTACAAGCATACAAGCGCAGATTATCCGTCGTGCTAACATGACTTCATTCACAGAGAACAGTAATTTCTAATATTTGAACAATTCGATTTGAAACAAAAATTTTTATCAAATGTTGAGGTGTTTCTAGCCAGGATAAAACAATCTGAGAGTTACAAAAAAAAATGTCGAGAAGTTATGGAAACATGTAAATGACAGGCTAACTTAGTAAGTTCAAGAAGCAAGGTGCCACATAATTCAAGGCGAGAAATAGTTAGAGGCTTGAAATCAGCAAACTTAGATTTAGTCTTGAGAAAATGTTTGTTAGAAATATTACTATAAGTAAAATTAAGATACAAAACAGCGAAGTAACCTCTTTTACTCGCATCTGAAAATCAAATTAATCTGCAAGGTTGGCTGTTATCTGAAGACGTCTGGGTGTACGAATAGTTGAAAGAGCTTCCATTTCTATTATAAAATTTACCCAAAGGTTTTCATAATTGTAGGCTGAAGCATCATCCCCAGCCCAAATGTTGGAGCCAGAAACGCTGAATTAAATACTTAAAACCTCCTTTGGCGAAATAACAAATTAATTCTTTGATGATAGCTCTCGGCACCTGAGACCAAATCATCAACATACATGTCGTCAAAAGCATGTTAGATGAAAGTGAATAGATATGACCTTCATCAGCAACAAGCTACTGAATAACTCGCTAAACTAAATAAGAAGAAGTAGCAAGTCCATAAGTTACAGTATTTAGCTTCTATTCAAACAAATGAGAAAAAAATCAAGACGAAAAAAAATATGTTGCATTGATCGATCAGATGGATCTATTCAGATTTGTCTATACATCATTTTAATGTCAGAACAAATAGTTACAAAATATAAGAAAAAGTTTGTAAAAATTTCAGGTAATTCTTTTTGCAGTTCAAGTCTTTTTAGAAGACACTCATTTAAAAACAAACAATTTTCATCAGGTGTCGAAGCATTAAAAACAACTCTTAGTTTTGTGTAGAGCTCTCTGCTTTGAGTACACAGTGATGTGAAATGACAGATGATGATGTCTTACTGATTTGTGTGTAAGAGTGATGTACTCTTACATAAAATTTAAATTAGAATCTAATTTATCAGGGCGTTTTAATATTTGTTTTTTAATGGATAATAAGAGGATAATAAAACCAGAACGTTTAGAAGTGATAGATAAATTTAAGCGACAAAGAAGATGAACGACATAGCTACCAGGAAACGAACGGTAAGGAGTCGATTTGAAATCCTCTACACAATGGTCATCTACAAGATCTTTTGAAGCCGAAGAAGATATTTCTTCTACTTCACAAAAACTTTTCAAAAAATTTAAGTCTGGAGCTAATGTCATGAGAAAAGTAACTGTTGCCGAATTACCAATATCAATTTGTTCAAAAATAACACCAAACATAGTGTTTATAGTAGACGGAATCCTGGCTCTTTTATAACATCGGCAAAATAATCAGCGTCGTAAATCAATAGCGGCTGGAAGGCAACTATCATCGGTTAACGCTGGGTTTTCAAAATTTTCAGAAAGATCTAAATATAGTGATGCAAAAGAAGTCGGATGCAAAATGTTAGTGAATACTAAAGTTTGTACCACAATAGAACTGTAAAGATAACGACGAGACTTTAATGTGCAGTTCAAAACGCCATGTGGTTTCCATTTGAATCTTCCTTAAACAATCAAATTTTTTCGAGAACTTGAAACCCTAATTCTTTAACTACTCGTAGAAAGACAGCAGTGAGTTAAGATTCAGAATTCTAAAGCGTACGTACAGGTTGAAATATACCTTGCGAATCCATAATCAAAGCACAAATGGTACCGAGAAAAACTGTACCTGGGTTCTTTAAAAGTTGACATGACAACGCTTGAGAAGAAATATTTGAAGAATTAGTTGCAATTGCTGAGGGAAATGAACTTGAAAGCGTGGGACGTTTCCATGAATTAGAATGCAGTTGCGATGATCATAAGCCATAACGCGTTAAGGCTTTAATAAAGATAAAAACCTCAAAAATTCTTCTAAAAAACGTTGAGTGAAAGAAGTTGCAGTAGAAAGATAAATTGCTACAGGATTCAATTTATTTATTTGAGATAATAATATGCTTGTAAATTAAGGAACAGGCTATTGGTCAGAAGAACTGAGAAGAAACGTAGGACCGCGAAACCACATTGGGGTTTGAATAAGAGTTTGAGGAAACTGCCTACTACAAGCATAATTGTTCAGATTATCCGTCGTGCTAACATAATTCCATAGAGAGAACAGTAATTTCTAATATTTGAACAATTCGATTTGAAACAAAAATTTTTAACAAATGAGGAGGTGTTTCTAGCCAAGATAAAACAATCTGAGTCAGAAAAGAAATGTCGAAAAGTTATGGAAATTTGTAAATCAGAGACTGACTTAGTAAGACACGCAATTGAAGGCAAAGAATAGAGGCTTTGAAAAGGCAACCTTAAATTTTGTTTTGAGAAAATCAGCGTATTACTATCGGTAAAATTAAGATACAAAACAAAGGAGTAACCTCTTTCACTCGCATCTAAAAGCCAATTTGTCTCTAAGTTTTAGCTTTTATTGGAAGATGTCTGGGTATGCGAATAGTTGAAAAAATCTCTTCTTTCATAAAAAGCCTAAAAGTTGGAGCCAGAAGCGTTGAATTAAATACCTAATAAAAGAAGTTACTGGGATGAGAAAACCCAGTGGATCAAAAGTTTGAGCTGTGTAAGACAAAATAAAAGGCTTTGTGAGTAAACCATTGTAAGGCTGTAAATGAAATGTAAAAGCATCAATCTTAGGATCCCACATAAGTCCAAGAATCTTGAACGTTTTATTATTTTGGGAAAACCAGAAGAGACTTAATAAAAAAAGACCGCAAAGTTTTTAAAAGATCAGCATTATTACTAAGCCATTTATGTAACTCAAGACGTCCCGTGGCGAATAAACAATTTAGTTCCTTGATGATAGCTCTCGACACCTGAGACCAAATCATCAACGTACATAAAGAAATCATCATAAAATGAATTAATCTGTTCATGATTTTTGGGGCAGGCGTAGTATCATCGATTGGAACTTAATTTGTTATATACCAATTATAAAACAAAATAATTTGCAGAACTTTACTTTGGGAATTTTATAAAATGCATTTTTTTACACCGTCAAAGTGTCCTGGCAAAGTTTTGTCAGGTTATTCACATATGTGACATAAGAAAGCATTAATACTATACAAAAAAACATAAGAGCAGATAGTAATTTATAACAAATAGTAAAATTAAATTCAGTTGAGCATAAACATGAAACAAATAAATCAATCAACTGGTAAAATCTATTCCATTTGTTCCCCTATTGCCTTTTGACACAAAAATTTGAAAAACATTTTAAATTACTATTTACTTTAAAAACTGAAATTTTAAACATTTGTTATTTAATCTCAAAACTAAATTTTATTTTCACTTTATCTCTTTATTGTTTGTACTGAGGTGTAACCAAAACAAAACATTATTTTTCAGACGATTTCAAGCATTTTTCTTTACTTTAATCCTATAATGGAAACACTCGTAAATCCATTAATTTATTTAATATGCATCTATGGAACTACATTTATATTTGCCTTAATGCTCAATTAAACTTAAGCATATAATCAATGAAATTTACTGCGTTACATAAACGTCAACGAATAAGCCTTTTCGTAGCACGCCGTCTCTAGAATAATTAGAATCATTCGTTCTATTTTCCCAACATAACTGGATTTCGTCCGAGTTTATGAAGACAAAGTATCAGAATTATTGTAAATGATGTTTGTGGCTGAAGCCACCACTAAATGCATTAGTGAGCGGTCTGGCTCTCGACTTGCTATAAAAGTCACTCTCAAAATCAACTCGTAGTAGTCTTCCACAGCTTCCGTTGTACAAAAGACAATATCAAAGTTAGCAACAAAATGTGTTTTGAAGAAGAAATTTAAATATTTCGGTGTCGTGAATTTTCAGTGACAGGTGTTTATCATTAATCATTCTTGTTTTGTCGAATAAAAATACTGTTTTGTTGCTTTCCTTTTACATTTACGGTTTTTTGATTAATGTTTTTTTGTCGTTATCTTTTAGAAAAATCGAATAATGTTAGTTTTAACGTACCTTCAAGCGCTTTATTTCTAGCAAGTAATGCGAGTAAAACATCTGGATTTGGTGGACCTTCGAGAGGATGAGGAACCATAAGCTGATTACCACTAGGCGTAAGTCCTTGTACATGTGTCAACGCTCTACTTTGGTCCAAAAGTGACATTTTTCACTCGCAGCACAATCACAGTCAACGCCACGATATAAATTATCAGAAAATGCTTTATTAAAACGAAAAAGCATCAGTTTAATTCAGTAACAAATTGTAAAAATATTTGATCGGTAACTAAGTCCTTTTTCTTTCTTTTTAATTTATATAACCATTTCTGAGATGTTGAGCAATTTTCTTTTTAACGCGTAGAAATTATACATAAATACCAACGGACCATTTAAAAATTTGCTACGTTTTAACATTTTTTGTAAAAAAAAATTGGTATATTTTTATTAGATTTTTTTTTTAAATATTTCGATAACACGAAATTTGCCAAAGAATATATTTTCAATTACTAAGTTTGTCGGGTTCGTTTAATTTCACTAAGTGTTTCACCCCGAACCCTGAGATTCACTGGAATAAGAAACCTGCCCCTCTACGCCATGGCGAACGACGCCATTATTGAATATCAGTCTTGATTATTAAATGTGACGTCATACGACGCTTGGCGTCGGCGCAAATTTGTGACACTCCCCCGGCGCGGCTCGGCGTCGAGACGTTTCTTCAAATGAGATATCTTTGACAACGCAACTATTGTTAAACAAATTATAAACTTACAACTAACTTTCTTCGACTTTAATTTAAATTGACGACGCAATTGTAAACAAACTTTATTTAACAACAACGTACAGTTTAATTTACTTTCATTAATAAAAAAAAGTAATTTAATAAAGGGCGATAAAAACCAATTATAAAAACTGGGCTTTCACTATTAATTTTTTTAAGAATTATGGATTTACAACAACATTGCAAAATGCGTTGTTTGGTTTTTTTTGGGAAAATGCTTTGAAAAAAAGATCATGCACTTTTAGATATGTCGATGAATATTTCTGGGTGTGGTTGTGGTAGCGGCGGTGGTAGCATTGGGGCGGCGTTGTCATAGTAACTCCACTTCATCGACATACTATGAAAAATCCCCAAGCGCTGAAAAACGTAATCAATAGTCATAATTCTATCAGGATTCTGAAAAGCTTCCATTTCAGAAAAAAAGAAACGCGTACAAAAGCATTTTATATTATACACACATGCTTTGATAAAAAAAGAATAACACACCGAAAGCTTTAGTGAAAGAATACCTTTTTATGTGTTTTTTGTAACTCTGTTGTTGTCTGCTTTTTTATCGAGTAGCGTATTAAAACTACATTAACAAATGAAGCTTTAATGCATTTTGTAAATATCTACAGGTTAATATTAGCATGACGACGATGTAATTAAAGCGTGAATTTTTATAGTACGTCTGAAACATATAAAAGATACACACCTTCAAAAGTATTTACCAATGGATATTTTAGCAAGAAATAAATTTTATATAACAGTATATACGGTTTTTCTCTATAGAATGTATTTGTAAAAAACGATGTATTTTTTATAGCTTAGCGTTCTTGGAAAAAAATTCTAATTAAATTAATAGTCGCAAATAAATATTTGCAAAACATTTTTAAAAATTAAATTAAATTCGTTTAAAGATTACGTTTACATAAAATTTTATTTAAATAACGTTTTAATATAATTAATGCAAAATGTGGTAGTCGATTAAAGCTTTGTAAATTAGACTGAAAAATAGAATAATTGGTGTATTTTGAACTAACGTTCTATAAATTACATACACAGTAACTAAAATTTAAAAAAAATTTAATTGTAATTTTAGTACTTGTTAAATTTTGTTTATTCACAGAATCATATTTTTTTTTATATTTTAGAATACAATTTTACATTATGTGGATGAATTACGTAAAACATTAATGTAAATATTTAACTTAATTTTGAATTTTATACGTTTGTTATTATATTTATGTAAGTTACTTTTTTTAATTGTATTTTTCGTCTTTCTACTTTCTTGAATTTACAAATGATGTTTGTTTCAATATTTTGTCAACATTTGTTTCATTTTTTTTGTCCTTGTTGGTATCATTTCCATTTTAAAAAAAATAATATTTGCTTTTACGTTTCAGTACTACATAATTCTAATTTAACTACAGTTCTGCTAAAGTTTTAATGTACGTAATGCAGTTAATGATCTTTTAGCAAAAACAAAATACCGCATTTCATTACTATTGTTGCAATTTGATAAATCAACATTGAACTTCACAATTGAGTTTGCAATTTCTGAATTTCTTTGTCTCATTGTTATTGCAATTATAAAGTAATCAGAAAATAAAAAAATAATGTAGATTTCTAAGAATTTGAAAACTAAGACGAGAATATACGGCCAAAGATGTAATGGTATTAAAAATGTGTACCGGCGTCGATAATTGCCTAGCATCTCCGAGGCATGGTTTCGACCAACTTAACGGCGTATTAAATTGACAAAGATTTCCAAATACGACGATTTTCTTGTTAATTGCTCCAAAATAAACAATTTTTCCACAACGCTTGTGCCTGATGTACATATGCAATTCTTCTTCTCGTTATCTCCTTATGCCCCTTCGGAGCGTCGGTGGCGGTATTCCTTAATCTTCATTTATCCATAGCTCCCACTTCTACCGGTCTGCCGTCTTCTTTATTTACTGTAGTGTCCTACTTTTCTCTCTCCTTATCTCTTCTATCTGTTTCATCCTTGATTTCTTCGGCATTCCTTTTCTTCATTTCCCATGTTTTTTGCCTCCATGACTATTCTTACTAGCCTGGTCTGAAACACTCTAGTTATGTGTCCATGCTTATTCAGTGTTCTCTTCTTCATTCCCTTTATCGGTTCCTGTTTTAATTCTTCTCTAATCCGATCACTTCTTATACGGTCGAAATTCGTCTTAATTGTTTCATTTCAGCTGCATTTATCATGCTTTTATGTTTTTTGTTTGTTATTCATGTTTCACTACCGTGTAGTAACATTGATATGCTCATAGAGTTGTATACTTGAAGCTTTGTTTCTTGTTCTATTTCTCCATTGCTTAATATTTTGTTGTTTAGCCTTTAGTATATTTTTGTCTTCTTTCTTGCTCTGTTTGTTATTTAGAGGTCTATTTTTCCATCGTTTGTAAACATCACTCCTGGGTACTTGCATGTTGACATCATCCTTATCGGTTCTCCTTTGTGTATTATCGGGTTTCTATTTCTCATGTTTTTCTCCTGTTTACCTATCTTCATGTATTTACATTTGTTGGTGTTAATGTTCATATTCATCTTTCCTATCTTTTCTAAACAAATGTTTAGTAAAGACTGTTATTTATTCTGTGTATCCACCACTGATATGTTAACAGTATAAAAGTCTTTCCATTTTTACTGGCAGCATATTTGTGTATCTTATGGTTCTCTGAAGGTTACTTGTCCTTTTCATGACATTTTTTAATAATATGTCCATTATTAATATTGAAGCGTTCTCAAATTCAAGAGCCTTTTCAAAGTTTTATCCATTTTCCAGAACGTTCACCGAAGGATGTGGAACATACGGGAACGTTTTGCCAAAGTGTATAAATACGGTTCAAACAAATCAAAAGTCAGTTATTTCCGTAATTCGAAGACGGCAGTGTTAAGAAGATTATTCAAATTGAAATAAATAAGTGATTAACGCGGGTGCGATAAAGATACAAAGTACGTGACTTAAATATAAACAAGTGTCGCTGTTTAGATAAACAGAAGTTATCGGACTTTATCTTCGTGTAAGTGCGATATAAATTATAGTGTAAGTGTTTTTATTAAATATCTTTAAATTTAATTAATTCGGTAAACGTGTGTGTACATATTTGTAGTATAAGTAAAAATAAATTAGTTTTATTAATAAAATAGGTTACAAGTGACGTCAGTGCGAGGTATCCAATAGAATAAAGTGTGCAATTTTTAGTGTAAATATCATTAAGTAATATCGCTTCCGTAATAAAAACATTGATAAATAACTGTTATTTTGCAATAGGCATGTTTATTTATAAAGTGTAATCATAGCTATTTCAGTTCGTCAAAACTTTTTATTCCTGTTATATAATTTATGCCGATGACGCGTTCGCAAGCAGTTAAAATGAAGTCTAAAATATTTGAAAGTCTCGAGTTGATGAATAAAAATATAGAAGAAAATAATAGGAAAATGTCCGAAAATTCTCAGAAAATGAAAGAAATGTTTTACGATAATTTCCAGAAAATGGAAGAAAACTCTAGATAAAATTGAAGAAAAGTTTTCCGAAAATTCTCAGAAAATTTAAGAAAAATTATTTGAAAATACTCAGAAGATAGAAGAAAAATTGATGGAAAATTCAACAAAATAGAAGCAGTAGGGGATAGAATGAAACTGCTTGAAGAAAGAATGAACCAAATGATTTGCCATAGTGAAGAAAGCGTCACAAGAGAAGATTTAATAATAGACCATCGGGAAGAAACCACTCACAAGTTTAAAGTTGTACCGCAAAATTTTGATGGCAAAGTTCCATGATCAATTTACTACAAGCAGTTTAAAGCCGCAGCTACAGTTAATGGTTGGAGCAACAAACAAAAAGCGACGTCTTTAATAGTGTTCTTACGTGGAGAAGCGCTTGGAATTTTACAAACTGTTCCTGACCACTTGCAAGAAAGTTACGAACTCTTAATTTAACGATTAAAAATGAGATATAGAGATGCTCATGTTCAAGAAGTGTATCAAGCTCAAATTAAAAGTCGGGTTCAGAAAGCTGCCGAAAGTCTTTAAGAGTTTGAGGTTAACATCGCCATATTAACACGGCTTCCGTATCCTACAGCACTATATACCTTCTTGGAGCAGTTAGCTATTCAATCCGTTGTAGACGGCATCTCACTAAACCTAAGAAGAGGACAAGAAGAGCGCTCGAAAATTTGGAACGAGGTGACCAAAAGAGACAAAAGGTAATTTTGTCTAGTCAGGCCCCGAAGATTACCATTAAAATGGAATCGCCGATGGAGCAATTGCATAGCACTTATCTCGATGGCAAGATCAATGGAAGAAGTGTTCAGTTACTGGTTGACACGGATGCGACAAAAACCATCATTCGTCCTGACATGTTGTTGGAAAACGAGAAGACATCACCAGTAACAGTGCGACTTCGAACGGCGACGGGCAAAGAAATACATACTCACAGGCAAGTCAAAGTAACTATTGGTTTGCGAAATGGAGTACTCGACCATCAGGTACTAGTAGTCGACATCACGGAAGAAGTTATCCTGGGAATGGACGTGATAAAGAAGTACGGGTTAGAACGATGTCCTAAAGATCGACAATGAAAAAATTCCTTTTTATTCGTCAGAGAAGACAGCCGTGCGAGTCGTATTGAGTGAAGACGTGACTCTGCTTGCAAGGACTGAAAGTGTGGTGATAGCACGCCTGGATGGAAATCTCCGGGAAGGCACGCCGGGAAAGGCGGATTAGTTGGAAAAGGGCTATTCGTTGCCAGAACTTTAGAACGAGTAAAACACGATGCCAGTAAGGATCTTAAACACCAACTCAGATCGAGAAACGTTAAAAAAGAAGACCGTGGTAGACCAATGCACGCCAGTATCTCAAATTGTGAGATGCGTGAGGTCTAAAGAAGGTACGCCGCTGAAGAAGTGTCCACAACATTTATTGGACATTCTTACCACCGAAAGCCAAAACCTCAGCCAAGACCAGCTGACTAAAGTTAAAGTGTTGATCCAAGAGTATCAAGATGTGTTCGCGCTGGAGGGTGGTTCCAAAGAAAGAACTAACGTGTTGAAACATAAAATTAATACCGGAGACGCTCGGTCAATACGACAACATCCACGCAGACTTCCTTTGGCAAAAAAAAGAGAAGCCGAATAAATAATTACGGATATGGAGAAAGAAAGCGTAATTAAACCTTCAAGTAGCCCATGGGCATCCCTAGTGGTACTCGTAAAGAAGAAGGATGGATCAACGAGGTTTTGCGTAGACCAACGACTAGACCAAATAGGACAGTTACCCTTTACCCAGCATTGACAATACGTTCAACACCCTGTCAGGATCTTAGTGGTTTTCCACGTTAGATTTAAAGAGTGGTTACTGGCAGGTAGAATTGGAACTCAAGGATCGTGAAAAAACCGCTTTTACGATTGGAACTGGTTTGTGGCAGTTTACCCTGATGCCCTTCGGCCTGTGTAAGGCTCCTGCAACATTCAAGCGTTTGATGAAGACCATCTTGCGCGGATTGTTTTAAAAGACGTGCTTGGTTTACCTAGACGACGTGATCGTCGTTGGAAGATCATTTGAAGAACACTTGAACAAATTCAAAGAAGTTTTCCAGGGACTACGCGGGGCTAGTCTCAAACTGAGCCCAAAGAAGTGCCACGTATTTAAAAAGGAAATGCAATACCTTGGCCACGTCGTATCTAAAGATGGAGTAAAGGTTGACCAAGACAAAATTCGAGCAGTGCAAGCGTGGCCAAGACCAATAGACAAACATCAGGTCTGAAGTTTCCTTAGGTTGTGCACCTATTATAGACGATTTGTACGCGGATTTGCCAATATTGCCAAACCTCTAACGAAATTGACGGAAGAAAGATCAGAATTTAGACGGAATGAAGACTGCGAAAATTCTTTCCATCAACTAAAACAGCCCTAGTCACTTCACCGATTCTGAGTTATCCAAGAGAAGATGGAAAATTTGTTTTGGATACCGACGTAAGCAATCTAATGACTACTGCAGTTCCGTAAGCCGGAAGGACAAGTGGCAAGATGGATCGAGAAACTACAAGAGTATGACTACGTCGAAGAACAACGTGCCGGAAGCAGTCATCGGAACGCTGATGCCTTGTCCAGAAGATCATGTCCGGCAGACTGCAGCCATTGTTTGCGACTGGAAGAACAAGTTGATTGCCTCCGGAGAACTGCTATGGTTGATGATGAGTGGGAACCTGAACAGTTACGTCGCGAACAAGAAAACGATCCTGAAATAAGATTACTCCTGGACTGGAAAGAAAACGGCCGACAACCAATCTGGGAAGAAGTGAGTGCTTTGGGCAGAAACATCACAGCGTACTGAGCGCAGTGGCACCCCTTGATAGCATCTCCACGATGAGACATCAGGAGGACACTTTGGCATTAAGAAAACATTGGGTAAAGTGCGAAAACGATTCTACTGGATGAACTGTAAACAGAGCGTCATGAAATGGTGCCGTAAGTGCACGGTCTGCGCATCAGGAAATGGTCCAGCGAGAAAGCGCAAAGCAACCATGAAGCAATACAACGTAAGAAGTTTTTTGGAAAGAGTAGCGATTGACATCGCAGGGCCGTTTCCAGAATTCGATTCGGGAAATAAATACATCTTGGTGGCGATGGATTATTTCACAAAACGGACGGAGGCTTACTCCATACCCAACCAAGAAGCAGTTACAGTCGCAGGCGTATTAGTAAAAGAGTTTTTCTGCCGGTTTGGAGTTCCGTTGGAATTACACTCCAATTAAGGCCGCAACTTTAAGTCTGGGCTGTTTCAAGACGTTTGCCTACTGTTGGGAATTAAGAAAACTAGGACGACCTCTCTTCATCTTCAATCTGATGGCATGGTTGAGCGGATGAATCAAAAAATGGGCAAGTACTTAGCCAAAGTAGTGTCCGTACTTGCACCTTTTCCTAATGGCATACCAATCATCTGTTCATAAAGCACAAGCAAAACATCATCCTGTATGCTGCTCGGTCGCGTAATACGACTGCCATGCAACCTCCAATTCAGACAAAGACCGAAAGAAGAAGTTGGTAGAAAAGATTACGTTAGCAAGCTGACAAAGAGGCTACACAAAGTACATGAGGAGGTCCGTAAGAACACACAAATTGTCAGCGACAGGATGAAGACTAGATATGACGTCAAGGCACAAAATGGTGGGTTTCAACCTGGCGACATGGTCTGGTTGTATAACCCCCAAAAGAAACGTGGTTTGTCGCCGAAGCTGCAAAGACAATTTGAAGGCCCATATGAAGTCGTGCAGCGTATTAATGACGATATATATCGCATCCGAAAATTACCTAGAAGCAAGCCAAAAGTGTCCCACGTCGATCGTCTAGTCCCGTTTGCTGGAGATAATAACAATACACAAGTTCAGGTCCGAATCACAGTAATAAGCAGCAGAAGCAGGAATCAAATCGAAGGAATGGATTTCAAGAAGTTTATGAGCTTATACGGAGGTTCTGGAAAAGCTAGGTTCGGAGTTACCACCGAGGAACAACAAGACCTGTTCCAGACACAAAAAGATTACGCCATTGCACATTGCGTGAGCAAGGATCTTGACATGTCCAGAGAGGTTGCAGTCCTAATTAAAAAGAAGTTTGGGCGCTAGATGAACTAAAAAGACAGCAACCGGCAGTCGGAAAGGTTTTAAGACTACCTGGGTCACGTTTTGTATTCTATCTGGTCACCTAGAAATATACAAGTACCAAGCCTTTATACTAAAATCTGTGGCAGACATTATGGAATCTTAAGAGAGAAATGGAGTTCCACCATGTTAAGAAATTGGCAGTACCCACGTTTGGTTGTAGCTTAGATCAACTGAATTGGAGGACAGTTCGAAACATGTTGGAGGTCATCTTCCGAGGAGCAGGCGTCCAAGTGTTGGTCTGTAGTTACCAACCAAGAAAAATATCAGGTCAGAAAAAGTCCATTGACTGTTACTTTTATGGTCAAGGAAGTTGCCGAAATGGAGGAAGCTGCCGCTATCGCCACGATCCTTTCTACCGGTGTCGCATCCAGTCTCCTGTTCTGGGACAGAACAGCCCTAAGGAGGGGGCGGTAAAACGTATTCAAATTTAAGAGCGTTCTTGAAGTTTTATCCATTTTCCAGAACGTTCACCGAAGGATATGTGGAACAATCGCGAACGTTTCGCGAAAGTGTATGAATACGGTTTAAACAAATCTGAAGTCAGTTATTTCCTTGATTCGAAGACGGCAGTGTTAAGAAGATTATTAAAGTTGAAATAAATAAGTGATTAACGCAGGTTCGATAAAGATACAGAGTGCGTAACTTCAATATAAACAAGTGTCGCTGTTTAGATAAATAGAAGTTATCCGCGAACTTTATCTTCGTGTAAGTGCGATATAAATTATAGTGTAAGTGTTTTTATTAAATATCTTTAAATTTAATTAATTCGGTTAGTTATAAACGTGTGCGTACATATTTGTAGTATAAATAAATCAATTAGTTTTAATAATAATAAAATTCGTTACAATATGAATAGAGTCAGGATAAAGCTTGCTGAATTCTTTATTCATATCAAAACCTTTTGATACTTTCTTTTGTACTTTTCTTTATACTCTGTTGTATGCAGAGAAAATTGTTATATCTTGGAACACTTTTTTACAAACTTTGCGCTTAAATATGCCTCATATCCTTTATGGGGGAAAAAAATTACTTAAAAACAGCAATTTGAACAAAAGATAAGCGCTATTTCTTTTTTTGGAAAAAGGTTCCCAGGTACAAGAGCATCGTGTACCTTAAAACGGTGCATCATGTACCTTAAAACAAAAACTTCCATAGCCTAATATTATTTACAAATAAAGAACAATGAGTGCAGTAATACAACAATAATGTAAGTGATAAAGATTCGTATTAGAAACATCAAAGAAAATAAATTAATTAATATTGTAATTACCGAAATCAATTGGAAGCCACAACTAACATTTTACACGTTCTGATCCGATAGTCCGATATGCTTAGGTAGTTTCCATACAATGTCTTCTTCGACGATCTCAAATACTTTGTCAGTATTTGTTATTGCTTTTAGCGATACGTCTGCAGAATTTTAATTGAAATTCGGATAAATTTTGGTCTTTAGAACAAATTTGACCAACAAAATGTTTTGTAGTTCTCTTTTGTGTAATTTGCACTAATACGTAATCTTCTACCTTTAATTCTTGAGTTTCAAAAGCTGTTTGTTCTTGAACGTCTCGGACATCTTTTGCAATAACATCCCACATTGTCATTTCTTCATGATAATTATCTCTATCTATTCCTTTATATGTCTGAATTATTTTTGGTGTGATAAAAAGTTCAGTCTTGATAGTATTTGGAGTATGAGGAGGGTATGCATGTTATCGTTCTCATGAGCAGACCTTGGTTTACTAGCATCGGTATTTAATGTTTATCATTTAGAGGCATCTTCTGTGGTAATGGATTCGGGTGCAGATCGATCTGTTACGTAAGAGTCGAGAAAATCTTCTTCAGAGAATTTATTCCTGTTAAGTGGATAGATGCCAACGGAACAAAATCCGTTTACAATATTGTTGGTGCTAATGACTTTAGGATTAACAGTTCCTAAAACTTCTGCTACGCTATATATCAAATGTTTTCCTGTGTTGTTCATTAGCCAAGCATCAACGCTTTGGTTGTAAAATGTTTTGAGGGGTCCAAACACTGTCAGGTCGAGGGGTTGAAGTTTGTGTGAAGTATGGAGTGAGAATGTAAGCATTATTATTCCTACTTCGGAAGCATATTCAACTGCTTCTAAAGACAAAAGCATTTCATGGTTGTCCAAAAAAAAGTATAATGCGTTCGTCTTTCGAGGGCTTAACATGCACATTAAAATGTTTCCAAAATTTAAGGAAAA
Source organism: Aquatica leii (assembly GCA_035610365.1). Classification (NCBI taxonomy): domain Eukaryota; kingdom Metazoa; phylum Arthropoda; class Insecta; order Coleoptera; family Lampyridae; genus Aquatica; species Aquatica leii. The sequence continues at coordinate 87,790,117 of CM069434.1, forward strand.
TTGATTCGTTGCTCCAGCCTGAGGAATTGGCTCCTCCAATGGTGCCGGGCGGTGCTCCCTTAATCATATATTCTTTAAAACTGACCCTGAGAAAAATTAGTGTTGGCGGAATATGGTTCCCTATTCCATTTATTGTCGTAATAAACGTTACTAATTATCCATGTACCGCTGAGGTCACTCTTTCAATATGTTTAACTCCTTTTGGTGCTACGATTCTGTTTGATTTTTGTACCGTTGTAAGCCCACTTTTATCTGTGTTCCAAATACGTTCAGAGGGTATCGTGCCAAACCGCCTATCTTGTATGTTATTAAAGAAGCAGTCAACATTATTTTTGGTAAAGTTCGTACTCCTCGACAAACTGTTAGCTTCCGATTTTCTAATACTTTAAATTTTGGAATGTGTATGCATAAACAGCCTCATCCACTCGTCTCCTGAAATGCTGTCCTCATCCCACTTTGCCGGACGCTTCTTATTTATTTGTTTTAGTTTCTGCGAGTGAATTGTTTGCCTTAATGACTCTTTCAATTGCCGTTGCATCCACTAGTGATCTCTTTTTGCCGCTCTTGCTTTTTGGCATGTATTTAATTATTTGCGGCATCAGAAGTCGCATAATGTAACTGGAAACGTTTCAAGGTACAAGATGCAACTGTGTTACAAAGTACACGAGCGTGCCCAAATGCAAACAACATTTTTAGGTTAGCTTTTTAGGCAATTTCAAATCGGATCAATTACTTACCAGATACTGATTTGAAACTAAAATATAGCAGAAATCAAAACTAATGAGCACAAGTCCAAATAAAAAAAAAATAAATTCAAAATATTGTACTTTTTATCCACAAAAAATATATTCACTGATAATTCGCCACACGTTTAATAACGAACTCTCATACCTCTTACAGGTCCTGAGTAAAGCATAATCCATAACTTATTACCGCCGCGTGTCCCTAGATAACGAAACTATTAAGTTGTGAAAAGTGTTTCAAGGTACACTGTGTTCAGGGTACAACAGTCTCCCCTACTTTTAGTTACTTCTATAAAATTCTGATTTATTTTAAATTTTTCCATTTCGGTCAATTGAGTCAAAAGCCACTTTAAGATCGATGAGCATAATTCTTTTCCTATTTCACTTCTTCTTTCTATTAAGTTTCTCAGTATAACAAAATTATACGTAGTTTGTCTCTCTCTTATACATGCTGATTCCTTTTCTTCCAAATTTTCTCTTTTCTTAATCAGCCTTTTACTATTCTTGTGTGTAGTTTGAATGCCATTGATGACAACCATGTATCTCTATAATTATCGCACTCAAATGTATTCCCTTTTTTGTGAATTGGTACTAACAAATTCTATTTCCATTCTTTCTGTATCAAGTTTTTCCTCCATGCTTTCTTAATTACTTCCAGCAACCATTTCTTTCCTTTTTTGCCTAACCATTTTACCATCTCTGGTTTTATTATCTGTACCGCCCGCTTTTCTTATCTAGATTTCCCCTTAATCCCTTTCCTATTTCTGTCTAGATAATATTGTCCTCTAATGCATATTGCTTGTGTGTCCCCCTCGGTTATGTTCCTCGTCTCTCTTTATTATATTTATTTTTGTAATGTTCCCTCCAAGTTTATATTACTTCCTCTAAGTTTGTCCTTATAATGTTATTCATGTTTCTTATGCTCTTTTTCCGCGTCTTAAAACTCTTATTTTACTCCAGAATATTCTATTATTTACTTTGTAACTTTACTCCATTTCATCTCCAAAGTCTTTCCAGCTCTTCTTTTTCCTTCCCTTTCACCTTCTTTTTATATCCATGGTATTCTATTTTGCCTTGTTCCAACTTTGTGTTGTTTTATTGTTTCCGTGTTTTTTTCCTTTTTTTAAACTTCTTTCTCTATTTCTGCATTCCACCAACTTGCTTTTATGCTATGTTTGTTGACTTTTGATCTTCCGCATATGTCTTTTTCTACTCGTAGTATTATCATTTTTCTAGATTCTATCTACATTTCTCTCTCTTCATCCTTTCAAATTTACTATGTGTTTCTTCTTGATACTTCTTCTTTAGATCTGCATATTTTAGTCTTTTCATTTCTATTCTAGTATAATTTTTTGCTTCTGTCTGCTCTATTTTCGTGCGCTCTATTCCCCGTTCTACTTTCTTTTATTTCTTGTTTTATTTCTCTTGTGTACACTATGTTTTCTATTATGCTTTACTTATTTTTTTTTGTTGTAAATGCGTATTTTTCTGATAATGGTTGTTTGAAAAAGTTGTTTCCTACCATTAAATCGTTTATTTGGCAGAATCTGAACACTTTTTCTCCATTTTTATTCTTCGTTCTTTCTCCTAACATATCTATTCACCCCATTCTTATGTCTTTGTCATTTCTTATCGTCGCATGGTCTTTGGTCTTTGTTCCATCTCCGCTCTAAAGTAAAATATACTGTGTTGCCTATTTTAAGTTTTCCATTTCCTCCTTTCATTGTCTCACTTATTTCTATAAGCTACATTTAGAATTCTTCCATTTCTTGTGCTAATTCATGTTCTTTATTTAGTGATGTTATATTGCATGTTCCTATTTCACATTTATATTTTCTTTATTTTTCTTATTGTCTTTATGCTCTTGTTTTTTTCTTTTGTTTCTTTTTTATAGCAGTCGTTTATTTTTTCACTGCTCTGACCGTTTCCTGTGCTAGTTTACTAGACATTGTCATTTGTTTTCTTGTTTCTTTGTCTTCCTCATCTTTTTTGAGAGATCTTTCACTAGTCGTTCTTGTTTTCAGATTTTTGCCTGCATCTTCATTTTTTCCATGATTACTTTTCTCTTTCATCAGTCCATTTATTTCCTCTACTAATTCCATCCTTTTTAATTGCTTCAGTGTGTAGATTTCGTTTTCAACGTGTAATTTGCTATATATTTATATATATTTTTTCTTCTTGTATTTGTTTTTGGTAGTCTCGTTTACCCAAATTTTCGTTTCTTTTAGGTTTTTTGCGGTTTTCATTATTTCCTGCTTTTTGTTTCATGTTAATCGTTTTATCATTATTGGTTTGTTTCTCATGTTTCCCTCTTCATTTCTCCTAATCTTATAATTTCTTTTTCTATTACTATTTTAACTTCTATGTCTTTAAGGATTACTCTAACGTTTTTCTTTTAATTCTAGTTCTGATTCGTTGTATTTATGTTCCACTTCGTGTGTTATGGTTTTCTTATCTCCTTTTCCAGTATTTCAATTCGCGTGTTTTGTGACTTTATTACTATCTTGACTTGATCATTTTTCATCTGTATTTCTTCATTTTTTTATCTTTAATTGTTCCATTTCGTTGTTTATTTTATCTAATTTTCCGTTCGTGTCTTCCGTTTTTTGTCTAGATTATTTGATTTATTCAGTTTTTTGTTGATCTTTGCTAGAATCTTCTACATTTTCTCCATTTCCCTACTATGATTTTTAGTTGCGCAAAAAGTCTATTCTGGTGAATCTGTCGTTTCCTCCTATTGGCGTTACGTTAAGTTATTAAATTTTTATTTACGGTTATTTCTATATGTGGTTGTATTATATACTATTCTTTATACGCAATTTATTTTATTTATTTAAATTTATGTGAATTTTTCTTAAGCCCCCTGCTTGTTGTTTACCTATTTATCGCTGCTTAAACGTATCTTCAAAATTTTGCTTGTTATCAATTTGTTTGTCGCGTTATCAGTTGACCCCGAAACTGCTTTTGAACTCTCAAGTTGATCTCGTCGTTTATTTATTTTTCTATTGATTAGGTTATTATTTATCCTCCCTCATTTTTCCTCTATTCTTTTCTTTGGCATTTATTACACCTTTTTTCCTCAACTATTTTATTTAATATTTCTTCTTACTCTAATTAAATTAGCCAATTGTAGCATGCATTGTAATTAATTGATTTGACTCCAGTACCTAGTCACCAATTATGGTTTATTAAGAATTACATTAAAAGAACTGGTAAAGCGTTGGAAACGGTAATAATATAAATATCAACAATCATTCTGCAGTATCTAAATATTATTTTTCTAATGAATCTACTTTCGGCAATATGTTGTCAAAGCCGCTTCCTAAAACTTTAGGCTTAGTCCCTAATCCTTATTGATATTTGACATTTGGAGGCTCACGTTTCAATTCAAATAGTAGATAAAGCGCGGACAGCAAGTGTCACTATTGTGACACTATCACCTCACTGTAGCCATAAGGCTGCTTGTGACGTCTGGTTGCTGAATCATCCAGGAATACCCTTAACAATTTATCAAGTTGCTGGACTAGTAAACACAGCATTTAACGCAGCATTTACTCCAAAAAGAAGTAACCGCAACCGCAAATAATAACAATGATGAAATTGAACCCATTACATCAGAGCCAAATCCGTCTGGAACCTGGTGTGTTCTTTCTACCGAGAAACTTCGAGGTTATTCAAACGTTTCTGAAAGAAACCCCCAGCGTAAAAAGACAAAGAAAAAATTGACCATCATCCCAAGCATACCTGTAAAAGATGATTAAAAAAAGAAACTTTTATAGAAAAGGAGGAGGTTGTGTTTGATAAAAGAAAATATGATAACGATGATGAACTCTGACATCCTATGTTCATGTTCTGAATTAGAGGATGCAGACGAGGAGAATTTCTTCGACGCAGATCCTATTCCATTGGCACTCATGAGTTTTGGTGGAGTTTGTGGGCTAAAACAATTAACTTTTTTACGCAGAACAAATAATAGAACAGAAGCAAAATGAGGTAGTCGTTAACTTCTTGTTTAAGAAACAATATTTTTTTCCCGTAGTGAAGGATGAGGCGACAACCAGAAATCTGTAGAGGCTTTAAACTTTAAACTTAGTATAAGTCACTAAATTATGTTGATGTTACTGAATTTAACTAATACAAGAATTCATAAATTTGATAATGTTTGTATTTTGGTATATGGTTCTGCATTTACTGTGAAACATTTTAGAAAAGAAAATAATAGTGTATACGTAATAGGAAACAATCAAAATAGAATAGTATTGTTACCAAATGTTTATAATAATAAACTATTTAACATAAATACGTATAAAGCTGACACGAGGAAGATTTATATAAATATGATTAATTCCAAAGCGACGGGCATTTCATCTTCTCGAACAGAACCTGATACAAATATTGCTGTGATACCACTAATCAACTTTATTAATTAATGCAATTATTGCTTATATCATTTATCTCTTATGTTTTAGAATGGATGGTAGTAGATATGCTCTTGTAGAGTTTATTTAGAGAATCCAGACCAAATTGAAACTGTACCTTGGTTCTGGATTGATAAAAAGCAAAATGAAAATTTGCAAAAAAGTGGCGTTATAAGTATTCCAAACTTCTATCTTTGGCCTGTTTTTTTAAAACCTCTAATAGTAATCAATAAACACTAACTGTACAGAATTCTAATGTCAAAACCTCAAAATATAAACTATTTTACTGCCACAGGAAGGCTTTCAGTAGTATTAATAGTCTCTCTATGCTTCTAAAAACTTTATTATAAAAACTACTTGGTTTTGTTAGCTGTTGATGGAAGTCAAACAAAGTCGTGGAACGATAACATACCCTCAAACAAAAACTTTGTCTACAAAAATGACATTGCTCCAACTGTGGTCAATATGTTCTTTGCTCAAGCGAATCATTTTCTCAAGTAATTTTTACCCTCGTTTTAACTAAATAAGTATCTTTAGTAAACCGCGACATTTGATACCATGAGAACGAAGATGAGACCGAATAGTTACGTACGATATATGTACGCTTTTTTGTTTCAATTTTGCTTCTCCATGGTGCCGCGAAAACAAGATGACAGTCTGTTTTTCAACTTTAGGGATCACTTTTTCTATTGAACTACGTTGACCAGTTGTATTTTCTTATAACGCTGCGCTCACTTACCTTACAAATAACTTCGGCTTCTTCATGTACACTCATAAAAATATAAGACAAGGAGATTTTCCGGTTTGTATTGTTTTTGTTAGGTAGTTATTTATTGCTTTTCTTGCAAAACTAACACTGCAAAAATATATGCATTGGCAATGTTTAATTTTGTTATTTTTGTCAACTATTTAAATTTAAACACCTTACAATAAAACAATAACATTTCAGTAATCAAAGTATTGGAATAAACTACTTACAAATAAAATTCTCAAATGTTTTACAACCGTTATAAAAAATTACAAAAAACTATAAATAATAATAATTTAATAATGAGTATACCCACCACTATTTCTAACCGTTTCTTGAAAACAATTAAGTATGAATTGAGTTAGTTTCAGAATTAGGTCACATTAGATATTGTCCTAAGAGTCTTGAACCGTTGTCATCAGTTCTTGAGCGTTGGCTGGTTAAAAATGGTCATTTTTATTAACTGTTTTTGTCATTGTAGCCCAGATGTGTTCAGTAAAGCTTAAGTCAGGACTTTTTGCAAGCCGTGGTATAATACAAATATTATTTTGCAAAACTATTTAGTAACTACCTGTGTCTTATGAATAGGTGCATGATTCTATAAAGATAAGAACAGCATACTTTAGGATCATTATTTCATTATTAAATGTGTATTAAAAAAATGTTAAAACTGGGTACAATACATTTACAACAGGATGCATTATATTATCTAGTGTTCAGCAAGCAGTAACTCGGAGTTTTAGAGAGTGAGTTGTAGGTGATCATTGATGTGCTAATTATACAGTAATTAAAAAAGCGCCAAAACAAAAGAAATATACACTATAGATGCCCGTTTACATCTGACAAAGACCGAAAGTGTACAAATCAAACAGCACAAGTATAACAACGAATATATTGCAATGGGAACATAAAATAGGACAAAATCAACAATCAGTATTAGCAGTAATTGTAGTATTAGCCGAACTGTAACGAAGAATAATAAATGAATCAATGCAAATCTAGTGATTAACAATTTTCTCAATACTGTTTAGGTAAGTTAAACTTCTGAAACAATGTAATGCTTCAAAAGTGCATAAACTATTATACTTTTTAAAATTATGTTGAAGTCACAAAAGTTTACCTGTAATTTATATTAATTACAATTGAAACAATAAGAGACTAGGACCACGCCTGAAAAGTCTGGGTGCTCAACTATGACCCGGTCTAAGCCAAAAGTCGCTTATAATCGTTAGTAAGCAATATAAAATACATTTGATATTTTATATAAAATTATTAAGTATTTACGTAACAACTAAAAAAACGAAATAAAGGAAAATGCGAAATCGGAATCTGATATATAACATTTATTACCTAATTTAATCATAACAGGTTCAACTGTAGCTTAAAATGTGAGGTCTGTGCTATATTTTTGGTTCTACTTTAATCACATGCTGTATAAATTTATTCCAATTAGAAATATTAACTACTCCTTCAAAAAAAAAATAGGTTTTATTATTTCGTCTTTTAAATGTTCTATTTTTCTAGCAATTTCTTTTTTCATTAAGTGCTATTATTAATTTAATTCAACTCACGGTGATGTGCTAGCAATCATAGCAGAAGTCGTTTTTTGGCTTTTGCCATTTCATTCATCACTTACATTGTTACTAAAATATTTTTCTTGATAAGTGTTAAAAATTCTGCTTTAACCTTTTCTTTTTCAAATTCAATCGATTTACTTATCAACCAATCTTAGTATATCAACTTTTTGGTTGCGGAATTGGATTTTTTTAACTTTTCCGCTGACACATGAAGAATTATCTAACATGTTGCAGCACCTTCTTCTAAGTTACATAGCACCAACTCATACCAGTTTTCGAATACACTAGAATTGATTTCTTTATGGTAGCCAACAGTTTTTCTGATTCAAAGATAAGCAAACCATTTTAAAAAAATCCTATATGTGATTATATGTAGCACAATTAATCCTTTGCCTTCACGAGAAGGATTTTGAAGTCTAGTAAATAATTAAAAAACACGGACGTTAACTCAAGTTAAGTCCAAATAATATGTTTTCTTGTCCTTTTGTTTATACTTTCTTATTTCAGAATCTTTTTCACGCTATGAGATCATTTTTTTTTTCAAATAGAATATTGTTGCTATTTTTATTTCTATACCTATAAAATAACATATATTACAAACACAATACACCTTTGTTTATTTAACTAACCTAAACACAAATTTTTTAATAACTTTTCTAATGTAGTTACCATAAAGTTTGACAAATTTTTATCTTTGTTAATACAAACCTAAAGTTTCTGTACTGTTGGTGGTTCGTTACGTAAAAAGTAGATAGGTACATGAGAAACGCAAATAAAAGAAGTGGTTACGTTACTGCTGCTGTAAATTTACTATAATTAGTTTTTGAACCACTTTATTGCTTTGCTTGCAAGTTTTATGGATATATTTTTTTTTTATCGGATACTGATAAATCTTTCGTAATGGGGTTTTTTTTATTTACAAAAGAACTGCACATACAAAAATACTGATGAAAGTTAACAAAACCCTGAAATACAAACGTTATTAGTACACAATAATTTTGAAAAGTGCATCATACCTTTTGTGTGTTTTTCTCGCGCACTGCAACTTGCCACATAGACTCGGTTTTTTTTAAAATAATTTGAATACAGTAAGGAAAATATGCCTATGATGCTGTATTTTTAAATATACCGCGCATAATACACTACCAACATATTGGTTAGGTTGATTGAAGTTCCCAAATAGTTGTTTACAAGTGCTCACGTGAACATGTGCAGTTTCTGTTTAACTACATAAACAATTTAAAATTAGTAAGTATCGATGTAAGAAAGTAGCTTGGCATGATGTTAGATATCTTTTGTTTTACGTTCAACTATAATCTGTTTTTGTTACTGCAGCTTGAAGAAACTATTGTATGTGAATTGTCGAGCAACAATTGAGATTATTCGAAAGAACAAAAAAGTTTGGGATTTATATCTGATTTTTGCAATGTAGCCTATGATGGACTACTTATCTGTGTCCTATGATGGACCAGGGGGTCCATCATCAATGAAATAATTTCACCTCGATTTACTTTTCTTTTTTATTTATAGGAATGGCATCCAAAAAAAGACAACAGTAGAATGAGCATGACATGCAACAGACTATTCAGAACGTGAAAAACCACAATATGGGCTATAAGTTGGCTGCCAAGATCGAAGAGGAGATTGCAGTGCATATTATTGAGATGGAAACACGTTTTTTTTGACTAACTTCCAAAGATTTGCGGCGGATGGTATTCGAAGTAGCCAAAAAAAATAACATCAATCATGGGTTTAATCCAGAAGCAAAAATGGCAGGTAGAAAATGGATAAAAGGATTCCTAAAGCGCAATCCACAACTATATTTGCGTAGCCCAGAAAGTACATCATTAGCTAGAGCCCAGGATTTTAACAAGGTTAATATTGAAACCTATTTCAAGGCACTAGATAATAAATTGGTGCACTTAGTAGTGCAGAGCGCGGGCAGCACGTAACCGTAGTTTGTGCATTAAGTGCCATAGGCAACTACGTCCCTTCTGCTCTTATTTACCCTTGCCAAAGGATGATCGAGGAGCTGATGAACGACGATGCTTTCGCTGGAAGCATATCATTCCCACAAGAAAAAGGCTGGATGACCAGTAAAATTTTTTGTAAATGGCTTAAGCATTTTGTTAGATATACGAAAGCTTCAAATGAGAATAAGGTTCTATTACTCCTAGATGGTCACAGTAGCCATAAGAGTCTTGAATCCCTACAGTTTGCTAGAGAAAAAGGTGTTGTTGTGTTTTGCTTCGCTGCACACTGTTCTCATGACGTTCAACCATTGGACGTTGGATTTTTCCGTCCTCTTTATATATATTTCGACCAATAAATACAATTATGGCTCCGTAAAAATCCAGGAAAGACAGTAACCCAATTCAAAATAGCAGGCCTTCTTAATAAAGCTTATTTGAAGAGTGTACTAACAAATGCGATAAATTCCTTCAAAAAGACTGGCATCCACCCTTTCAATCCTCATATCTATGAGGACTGGAAGTTTGCACCAGCTTTAGCTACGGATAGGCCGATCCCGAGGCTGTAGACAAAAACCAAATGGAATTAGAGATGCAAGAGCAATCTAAATCTGGTCTTAACTTGTCTTCATCCTCAGTTCTCGACGTTTCGGTGAAAGAAATTTTACCTCCTCCTCGAGTTGTAGCCATTGGCGATGATAAACAAAAAGGTAGAAGACGTGAAAAAACAGGCCATTTGAATTCAGCACCAGAAATTCAAAAACTTGAAGAGAAAGTTATTGAAAAGAAAATGAAGGTGAAAAACAACAAGTCAGGTCAATAAAACGACGAATTGTCATTGACAATGACGCTTCTGATGAAGACGAAGTCATTTTGGAGGACTGAGACGATGATGATAGTTGCCTTTACTGTAATGAATTGTACTCGAACTCACGTGCAAGAGAAACTTCGATTCGATGCCAAATATGCAAGTCGTGGTGCCACAATGAATGCGCCGACGTTACCCCGCGTTGCCAATATTTTACTTGTGAACTATGTATATAATATGTTATTATGTTAGTTTGTTCTATTTTATTATGTTACACTTTGTTAATTTATTTTAAAGGGGGCCAACATGGGCACATATATCCCAATGATGGACCACTTGGTTATTTTTTAAAAATATACTGTGTTATTAAATATGAAATTAATTGATCAAAAATTTATTGTGTATTATAATAAACAACGAACTAACTACATATTTTCATATAAAACAAAATAATAATTGCAAAACTAAAATAGTTATAATGATATTGCCTTAGGGGGTCCAACATAGGCGCACTTCATTCAACAACAACACATGTTTCATTCTAGTTTAAGCGAAATAAGATTAACTTTTTTAGATAAAAATGTGGGCATATTTATAAAGTAAAAAAGCTAAACAGTACTGTCATATTCAAGAAGATTTCTAAAATATTTGACAATATGGAAATGAGAGCGACTAGTGCCAAATTTCTCTGTTAAAGACAAGATAAAACCGTTTATGCAAACTGCTCAGAAAAGCAATTAAAAGCTGCGGTTAGTCCAAAAATTAGAAAAGCTTCAAGTACGACAAACTTAACGTTTAGTGATTAATTGACACAGTTGACAAATGACTATAACAAACACTAAACAAAAAATGTAGCCGCCGTTAGGGAGGCATAAGTTTCTAATAACGTCAAAACACAATAAAAATTAACACATTGAAATCAAGAGCAATAAAAACCTAAATTAATATTTATGTTGGGGGCATTCGATTGTCAGTTGGAACCATATCGCTTTATGTATTATCTTCGCTGCGGGTGGCATTTAACTGCAACACCTATCGATTTTTACCATAACAATAGTAACATCAATAAAATTAAGAGTTCCACACTCCATTATTTAATAATAGTGTTTAAATAAAAATTATTTATAAAACAAATAAGGAAAGTCCTTGAAAATAAATTAGTTATTGTAATTCCCTAAACACATAAAAAGCACTTCTTTTAATCATGCGAATCCTTAACATTGAATTTATTATTAGTAATAAGTTGTGTAATTGTTAATGTATATTCCGTTCGCCTTGGGCAATTGCACATGTTCTTAAACATTCTAATAGAATTATGTAGCAATGTTATTTTGCATTTACTTTTTGCACAAAAAAATATTGTACATACCAAGTTAATTATCAAACATTTTATAGAAATTTAAATTTACTTCCTGATTATGAGTAAAAAAGAATCTACTTCGATAATATTCTATATTATGCAACTTTTTTGCAATTTACCACAATCTGAAACTGTTTTATTTGCTTACGTAAACAAGATTATTTATGTACAATTTTAAATACTAAATCAATTTAATAGGCAATTTTTCAGTAATTGCAAAATTTGCATAAAACATAATATTCTTCTATCTTTGCAAATTTATGATATTTTAAATTCAAAAATGTATATTGTTTATTGTTCTTTGATAGTACGTACAGTTAACGACTTCACAAGCATTTTGACGTTAATTTATAATAAAATTACACAATCAATTTTAAAATATGCGTAAGCAGCCTAATATACTTACATAACCAGTAAACAAATTTTTGATTTAAATTTACTATTAAAAAGTAAATTTGGTTTTAAGTTATTTTAAAAATCAGAGAGTTTGAACATATATTTTTTGCTTTAAATTCTGAAATTTAATGTAACAAATTTAATTTATTATTGGATACTGAAGGGACTTAGGTGCAGTAACTCTTTTAAAAACTCTAATTGGAGACGAACAAAATTAATTTCTTAAAATTAGAAAAAAATATTTTATAACGTTGAACGTTGTTACATCATCGACTGAATTACACTAAAGAAGTGGAAAAAATCGATATACGATTAAAATTAAAGTTTTTCAAATTAGGTATTATAAACAAACAAAACGAAAACTTTTTGGTTCGCTATCTAACAGTTAATACCAAAAAATCGTTTTTACATAAGACATTTTTGTTGTGGATTATAAAAATTGGTGGGCAAGGCATGCAAATCCGTTGGCATCCACGAAACATAACAAGTTCAGAATTTATATATTAATTCCTTGCCGACACTTTTACACTTCAAAAACCTAACATAAACCCGATTTTGACAACCAAAAAGGCTGATACTAAACCCGTTCCTACAAATAATTAAAAAAATATAAATCTAAAGGAAATTGTACAGCATATCAATGAGGAACGGCTAGAATTTTTCTACCACATTGTCTCTTGGACAAGTGCCAAAGAAAGCGACTGAACTGCGTTTCCCATGACTTTTTTATTAATCGTGTTTAAAAAGCTCACACATATATCGTTGTTAAGTAAAATGTTAAGCTTCTGAATACTTCATGCTTATATTGAGCTATAGTCGTAATTACGAGAGGTATCTTATGACTCATATTTGACCGAATAGAAAATTAAAATACAATAGTATACTTATTTCACTTATTTTTTCATAACCATAAGTACGTTTTAAATATTAAATTATTTTTTAGTTTTATTCCGTAATACAAATAGTAGTATAATTATCTACATTTCAATCCTAGCTTTAGACCTACACATAATAAGATCGCAGTACATTAATTTAATGAGTTAAACTGATATAAAAGAATATTTTATTCATCTATAACAAAATACAGCGGTTAAACTACTAAATAACTGCACAGTATATTCTTTGGATCGCATTCCTTAACTAACAACTAACTTTATGCTTTTATCAACTAATTAATAATATTACTAAAAACTATGTTTCACTCAACACTTCCTCTAAAAATATATTTATATTTTTTAATTATTATTCAACAACTAATAGACTGCAAAGTTTTTCAAATCTTGAACGAGCCAGAGCCAGTTTTTGGCTAATTTGGTTGTACTTGCACTGTCACTATGTAAACACAGTATTAATTGTGGTTCAGTTATTTTCCACAACATACGATTCAATCAAATGGTATCCTTTACGTATTTACTGGTAGCTATATATTTGGCTTTAGTAGTGAACGAAGCTACATATTTCTGTTTTTGACACGCCCAAGTTACAGCTGTATTTGAGTATTTACAGAACACTCCTGACTTGGAACGTCTTGTACACGCATCACCTACATAATAAACGTAGGTTATATCCGGTTTTCTGGCAACTAAAAGATACATTAAACTACCCACAACTTTCCTAAAAGAAATGTTGGCTCAATTTTCTTATCGCCACCTTTTTCTAAGCAACCACTACAAGGCATTTTAACAGGATTAGTATCAGACATGTTAAATTTGTCTAAGATCCTTCTTATGAACACCATCATTTGCTTTTGTGATTTATACTCCTAAAAAACAACTTAAATCATATTAGTTCGAACTCACGTTTAAGCTCCCTATGAAAGTTATTTTAATTGCATTCTTGCAATTTCCTGCAATGAGTCCATCGTCAACATAGATTGCGACAAATAATTTATAGTCACTAGCACTTTTAATAAACAAGCACGGATAAACTTTACTTTCTTTAAATCCCTGACTGGGTAGTATAAAATCCACTAATTTCTTATTCCATCAACGGGGGAGGAGGTTGTTTAAGCCCATAAATATTTTTATTTAACCTGAAAACACGTCTCGTTTTATCTTTAAAACCTATAGGTTGATCCATATAAATTTCGTTCTCAAATTTATCGTAAAGTAATGCAGTCTTTACATCAAATTATGCTAGGTGTAAATTCTCGGCAGCTGCGACTCTTAAAAGTACCTATACTGTGTCAAATCTTGCAACTGGACTGCACGTTTCCAGAAAATCAACTCCAGCCTTCTGTGAGTATCTCTTGGCAACCAGTCAAATTCTATATTGCTCAATTGTTCTACCAGGGAAAATTTTGGTTCTTAAAACCCAACGATTTCCAATTGGCTTTTTTCAACAGGCAGATCAACAAGATCCCAAGTACAGTGTTTTCTTAAAGACTCCAGTTCTTCTAATTTTGCAGCTTGCCGCTTACTAGAATTATTGTTTGTTTCTAAAACGTAAAAATTAAAATATTCTGCATATAAAAAATAGTCTTGCAAGTATGGTATGTTGCAGCTACGCTTTGTACGTGATACAGTTTGATTATTACTTGCAACTTCTTCTACAACTGCTTCCCTTTGACTTGAATCGTCTTTCAGAGATTCACATTTTTTATTTAACACAGGCACTGTTTCTGTTTTTGTTGTACATTCTCTATGGACTAGATTATTTTCAATTTAGTTTTCTTTGGAAATTTCTGACATGATTTTCTTTTCTAAAACTCTCTCGGTTTTGAACAGAACGTCACGACTCAAGATTACCTTGTTCGTTTCTTTCAAATAAATTCGGTAGTCATCTTTTTCGCCTTCATAACCAACAAACAGTTCTGCAATACTCTTTTTGTCAATTTTTTTCCTTTTTTGTTTTGGGACATATTGTGCCTTATACTTTTAAATAAGTTCCTACATCAACATCTTTGTTAAGCCATAGTTTCAAAGTTTCAACCTGTGTTGGTCTTGTTCTAATAAGAGTATAAACAGCTGTGTTGATAGCCTCGACCCACAATTTCATCGAAAGGTCTTCTGAGTGGATCAAGCTATAAACACATTTCACAATTGTATTGTTCTCTCTCTTAACAGACCAATTTTGCTCTGGAAAATTCAGCATAATTTTTCGAAAGTTGATACCATTTGCGTTCAACAGCGATCTAACACTATAATAGTTGAATTCATTTCCTCAATCACATAATAATTCCTTGTCAGTATGACCAGTTGTTCGTGCTCTATTTAAGAACATTTTCAGGCAATTTATAAGCTCAGATTTTTGTTTCATATATAATACTGGCCTAAATTTATTCTAATCGCTTTTAAAACAAACGAAATAGCAATTATTTCCTAAAGACTGTTGTTGCAATACCCATTTTCTGTAGAAATTTCTTGACATGTTTTTTATTTTGGTGACATAACTTTTCATGCCAAGTGTCAGTTCTCTCATCTACACAAACTTCTGAAACTTAATTTTACGGTTTGGTCTTTAATAAACACACATCCACTTGTATTTGCTTTAAATTCGTATCTCTTTTCAATTGATGCTTTGATTGAAAATAAGTTCCGGCTTATTTTAGTAACGTACCAAACATCTCTCAGATGACTTTGTTTCCAAATACCATTTACACGCACCTCGATGTTTACAATTCCAAAACTAAACGCGTAGATTATATTGTTGTTCCCAACAACAATTTGCTTTGGAATATCAAAAGTCTCATATGTGAAAAACATATTTTTATTCCTAGTCATATGCGCAGAAGCGCCGCTGTCAGCCAACCACGTTTCCGGTTGGTTCATTTGAGTACCATTTTCATTTGTAGCACTGTTTTTCGGGTGTTGCCGCGTTACAGAACTTGCTTTTAACGTTTTGCTGATCATGCTGTCAGCTTCTTCAGAAGATTTCTAAAGAATCGTCTTGCGTTCCTCGTTATATACCGTCTTACGGCTCCGCTGATCCGTGTCCGTTCTGGTCTGTTGATTTGCTAATACCTTTATGTTCCCGTAATCAATTCGGTGATCTCCATTTTCATGTAAGTGTTTCGCTACTGCAGATTTGTTCGTGCGTCTAAGTTGAGCTCAAGCAGACACTATCACCAACGAATAATACTCGAATCACTGGAAATAATGAAAAATCCTAACAACTTTAATCGTGAGGATGGATACAGATTAAGCAACACATGGAGATCTACGCTGCGTGAAGAACATGCAAGAAGTCACCAGACGTCTATGAACGCAAATCAACAGACCAGAACGGACACGAATCAGCGAAGCGGAGCCGTAAGACGGTATATAACAAGGAACGCAAGACGATAACATCAGTCTTTAGAAATCTTCTGAAGAAGCTGACAGCATGATCAGCGAAACGTTAAGTGAAAGTTTTGTGACGCGGCAACACCCGAAAAACAGTGCTACATTAAACAACGGCCGTGAAAGTTTGCATTCTACCATTTTCATTTGGTATAAAAGCTTCACCCGTCGGTTGTGTAGATTTCTGTTTACAATTTTTAGCAGTGATCAACGCAATTGCATCTAAAACACTTTTTGCTTTCCACTTTCGGTTTTCTGCCATTAGCTGCGTCCTTTCAAAATTTGGACTTTGCAACTAGAACCTCTGCGTTTTTTTGTCTTCCAGGTAACCTCATTTCAATTAACTAAAGCTTTGTCGATTGTGCGCTCTTTCACAGACTCTCAGACATTCAATTCAACGTATTTTCTTGAAAGAGTCGACGTAGCACAGCTCATCAATAGCAAATCTGATAATTTGGTTTTTACCAATAGTTTCAGTTCTTCATTCAGCTCAGTAAAATTTTTTCGCCAGTTTGACTTCTTCGTCGTAGTTATTTGATTCGTCCACTTCAGCCAACATCATTTCAATCAAACGGCTTAAAAGTTTGATGAACTCTCGTTTCCATAACTGTCTCGTTGTAGATCCGTTTATGTTATCTTCTTCCCCAATTTTTGTAGTCGATTCAAGTCTTCATCTTCTCTGTTATTACTTTTCTCAACAGGAAGCATCGTTATTTTTTTTTGTGAAAACTACATTGGAACTTTTAATAACCCTATGATCAGATTGTACTCAGACCCCAAAATCATCTACTCTATTGGAGTAACCAACGAATATACCACCTTTTCTTTTTGACGCTGTTTTGATGGTACGTAGACGTAGACTAGTAACGTTTTATTTAAGTGGAAAGTTTTTTCTGTAAATAATTCATATTGAGTTTTGCCGTCAACCGTACTAAGCCCAGTTTAATTGAGGGTATCAACAGCAGTGTTTTTCGCTTCAATCCAAGAAAATTCCTTATCTAAAAACATAGTCCACGCAAATTCGATCCCCGTTCAGTTGGTATGTTCCTCACGGCCATTTTGTCCTGACAGTTTCTTGACATTACTGTTGTCGAACTCACAACCACTATTGGGCTGTAATGTATTAAAAACCTGTCCGCATTCAGTTTCTACAAATTTTAACATTTTAGGATTCTTATCTATACCCAAACAGCAATGTAAGCTTGTATCAAGATTGCAGCAAACTTGTCGTGACAACTTTAAAACTTGCAGCAATATTGTCGTGACAAGTTTGGAAACTTGCAGCAAGTTTGCTGCAAGTTGGCTAAGGGAGCAATAACAAGCTTGTGACAACCTTGTCGCGACAAACTTGCAGCAATCTTGTCATGACAAGTTTGGAGACTTGCAGCAAGTTTGCTGCAAGTTTCGACAAACTTGCAGCAAGTTTCGACAAACTTGCAACAATATTGTTAAGTCCTGCCATGACAATATTTGAATTTGCAGAAATGTTACAGTCCCCTGTCATCGCAAAGTTTAAAATTTGTAAAAATGCTATTGAAACATGTAAACGCAAGACTTACTTACTTACAGACATATTAAAGTTACTTGTCATGGAAATTCGTCAAACTTTCAGTAATATCGCTGTACTTTGAAGTAAGGTACAAAGAAAAACAAAAAATTATTTTGCTTACTGATATTGTAATTAAATAAAGACTTGTTTCTACAAACTAGTTACAACTTTATTAGGTATTGTCTATTTGTTTTAATTCTGTTTCATTTCCACCTGTTCTATTCATCGCTAGGTTTGTTGACCTGAAGCATAAAATTAAGAATAACCTTAATTGCTCATTTAATGGTAATGTTAAATAAGCTAAACGCATGCAAAACTTTAATCATTTAAAATCATATTATTACACAATACACAGCATACATTAATGGTCTCAAACTTGGTTACTAGTGTTTGCAAAATTATTTAAAATTTTTAATCAAATAAGTATACAAACCTAAGATGCAAACCATTAAGTGCAATAAAATGCAATAATACTCACCTAAAAAGTCTACGATGAGTAAACACAAAACTAAATAATAATGTGTTAGAATACAAACACCATGTAAATGACAGACATGACTTTCATCTGCTTTCATTAACATAAAAATGGCGAGACATGCGCCGGTATTTATGCGTTTACGCCTGCGTACTGTAAATTTGAAAAAGAAAGTTTTCTGGAAGCTTGCAGCAAGTTTGCAGCAAGCTACTCAAATTTCTCAAGCGTGTGTCGTCAAAGTTGCCAATATTACCAACATTGCTGCAAACTTGCAGCAAGATTCGTAAACTTGGCAAGGAAAAAGCAAGCTGAAATCAAACTTGCTGCAAGTTTACATGCTATCTGGGTAGTCTATAAATAGACAGGTAAAACCTAGAGACGTTCGTTCTATATGACAACACTAATCCGCATGAACGCCTACACCAGGTTTTTCATCGCGTTGATGACGCCATTGAAAGCTATTTCGGTACTGCTTTCCCTTATTGCAAACTCCAAAAAACTCTTCATTTCTTGCAACTTCAATTCTACGCTGTTTCAGAATTTTGCATACATAAAGCTTATTTTGATGATCTAATCGTTCATGTCAAATGTAAAGAGTGTCTTTTTCAAAAATATCGGTTTCACTAACTTGCAAACAATCCGGAATTTCAATCGCACCGGTTTCTAGAAGAATTGCAAGTCATACCTTTATCCAACACAAACCGTTTAGCAAACAAATTTTGTCTTGTTTGTGGTACATACAAACCATCTCTACGTGACACGGCAGTCACTTTACGTCAACAGCCGCTTTGAAACGTATAGCCCATCCATGATAGAATTGTTGCCTGTTTCGATTTTAACCGGCAATAAAAACTGTTATATATTATATCTTGTGAACCAATAGCGACTATAAGTTTGGTAATCCGTTGTCCTTGAATCAAGAATCTAGGAATCACTGTCAAGTTTTGCAACTATGATTTTACTAATCAATGCTTGACTACTACTATTACTATTACAGTTCCTTGTATTACCATTTTTTAAAATTCGAACAATTTTTACGTATGTACATAGCCTTTACTACCATAACTATAACACTTAAAGTTCGATTTAATTTATTGCTTGTTTACTTGATTATTTCTACTATTACTGTTAGCGACACCACAATTTTCTTTTTATTTACTTTTGGATTTAATTACTATTAACATCGCAAAGTCCTCTTGTTTCTCAGCGCGTTTTATCAGACGTTAATGTTTGTATCAAATCTTTAAGCGTTTGTTGGGATTCTGGTTTAGCCCATCATGCTTGTCGGAGGTTTTCGTATTCATGTGACAATGTGTCAAGTAATTTTACCATCAGCAAGGATTTGTCGGTTATTACATTTAGTTGATGCAACTGTAAAATAAGTCCTTCAAATTTTATTAAAGGCGTCACCATGTCATCTATAAGATTTATGCTTAAAACAAAAAATTTAGCCTGTACAGTGTGGTGTTCAAATACATCATGTAACTTGACTCACATTTTTTTGCATACTCCCATGTCATTACCAACGCAATTGTTTTGACTTCCTTGTCCTTACAATTACTTGACAAAGTTTTTTTACAGTGTAAAATTTCATTGTCAGATCGACTTGCAAACAAACGACGTTGCACAACTAAAGATTGTAGAAACTCTAGAAAATTTTAAGAGTAGCGTAACCTAAGCAGTCTTTGAGTAAATTATGCAGAAAACGCTCGATCAGCAATCTGCCCGTAGGCATCCAGCGTTTGTTTTGATTAAGTAAGACATGTAGAGTCTCACTTCGGTTAGTGATCTCCATACAATTATCTAAGTCATAAGTCTAGAGTATATTGGTTTATGTAGTCTTAACTTTAAGCTTATCCGGGTCCTAAAGTAAGATCTAATAGCTACCAACGTTTTAGCCTTCGCACTTAATTGACTTTGAGCACGTTTAACTGATTTGCTAACACGCTAGGATGCACAAACACTTTTTTAATGTGTTTTGCATTGAAAAGATGCACGGTTTCCTTAACGGATTCTAGAGAGATATCGTGTAGAATAACTTTGTTGAAAACGTAGTAAAGAGCATCTACGATGGCACGCAATACGTTGTTTTGAAACCTCTGCTAAATGGCGATGTTGGAGTCGCTATCAATTCTACATAACTGGATATCGTAAGTCCAGATAGGTTTAAGAATAAATTGAGCAAGGTTAATTTTGATTTTTGGCCAATGAGCCAACACATTTGACTTAGTTTTAGTCATAGCTACTTTCTTCTGGTAAAAAGATGTTTCTTACTAGTAAAACGTCGATCCAAGTGCATGTCGAGATATTTAGCTTCCTCGACTTGCAAGAGTTGACAGTTGTTAATTTTCACTGGACATGTTTCCTAGCGAAGAGTAAATGTCATATGCAAGAACTTGGTTTCATTAGACATTTCTTAACCAATGTTGAATTTTATTTAGATTTTCTTGAAGGTTTCGTGAAGCCCAAGCTGGATCAGTATGGGATGCCAGAATGGCAGTGTCATTTGCGTATGTTGCTACCATAGTGGTTATTGTTGTCGGTAGATCCGCCGTATATAAAAGATATAACACTAAGCCCAGTACGCTGCCTTGAGGAACGCCTGAGAGTATATAATATAAGCCAGTGTATTCACTACCTGCTTAACTAGGAAATGTCTGTCAGTTTAGTATGATTTGAGCAGTAGGAGGATAAAACAGTATTTTCTTAAGTTTGACTAGTAATTCTTTGTGCCATATTTTGTCAAAGGTTTGAGATATATCTAAGAATGCAGCAGTATCTTTTGGCATTTAGATCTCTATTAATTTGGTTGACTACTCAATGTACTTGCTCTATTGTTCCATGTTTATTGAGAAAGCCAAATTGATGTTTCGGGATTATTTCCTTTTTGCTATAATTAAATTAGGTTTTTTAACGTATAACTTCTCAAGAGGTTTAGTTAGTAAGCTTATGGGTCTGTAGGAGAAAACATTTTTAAGCTTTTTACTCGGTTTGAAGATCATTATGATTTTAGCAAATGCTGGGGACAGATTGATTGATTGATTGATCTTAGAATTGCATTAAATATATAGATTATTAGTTTGTATCACTTTTCAGACAGTTCTTGCAATGTTTTTATATACTATAATTGTTTTATTTTTTTAATTTTGAACTTTCCATGTGACAATTCAATTCGAAATGGGGCATCTAAAAATTCTGTTATCTCGTTTTTCTCTTCAGTGGATATTTTAGACGGGAAAAGCTTGAATACACTTTCTAGATGTTTTGAGAAAGCTGTGGTTTTTTCTTTATCGTTTCTGGTCCAAGTGTTGTCGTCATTTTTGATTAGAAGATTGTGTTTTTGAGATCTTCTCAGTCTTATTGTGGCTTTCTAGATTAAGTACTCCGTAGCTTCAGTCGGTGTAAGACTTTCTAAACATTTCAGAAAGCCATGGTTCTGTTCTTCTGCAATTAAGTTACTCAGTTCTTTACTGGTTTTATTCAATTTTCTTTTGTTTTTTTCTGTTCTGACTTGCTGCCATTGTTTTCGTAAGCGTCGTTTTGCTATAATCTTTTTTTAATGGCTGGAGATGTATCAGTTTTCCAATAGTGGTTACAAAGTTGGGCGTGGCAAACCATGCAGCCTCCTGTATTTTCTTTGGTAAACGTTTCACTGCAATTTCAATGTCCAGTTCAGTGTTTAACAGTTGGTCTGTCAAAATTAGATAATCTAAATTTTCCCTCAATGCATTCCAGTCAGTCTTACTATTATGTAAAGAAGGTTGTTTTTCTTTATTCGGGATCTGCTAGCGTACTGTTAGCATAGCTATGGAGTGGTCAGATACTAAATCAAAGCAGGTCTTTGTTATACATTTTTTGGTATCAATTTTTTTAGTAATGCAGAAGTCTATAGCACCTGGGGTTTTGTTTCTATCAGTTGTCCACCAATACAAAGCTGTTTAAGGAGTTCCTTGCCTTTTGGAGTTGTCAGCCTAAAATCTCAAGTTGGATGTTTGGCGTTAATCTTCTTCTGCGAAAAATTTATCACTTAGAGTTTTGAAGAGATTTTGAAGAAATGCTGCTTTTTATTAAAGTGTTTAAGTGGACAGTAGATAGCAGACATAGTTATTAGTCCATGCTTTTCTTTAATGGTTACCCTGGTGGCTTGTAAATAACCGTATCTCGAATAAAGAAAGTAGTTCCTCCATGTTCTTTGTTACTAGGGTGTTTAGTATGATATATTTTGTATTTTGAAATCCGCATATAGTGCTTATCAGTAAAGAGTGTTTCAGAGATCATCATAATGTCTATGGTTTTGTCATATACAAATATTTTAAGTTCTTGAGCATGTTGCTGAAGGTCATTGGGATTCCCGATAGCTATTTTATATTTTTAATGTTCTTTCATTAAGCTAGTTTGGTTACGACGGTGCTGAGTAAGTTAATCATTGTACTCATTTGTTTTATGAGTTTACTCATCATTTCTTCCAATTTGTTCATATTGTTGACATGATGGTTGAATGTTGGCTTTACTTGATTATTTTGTGTCTTGTTGCTGTTAGTTATTTGTGCGTACGATGTTCCAGGTTGAATATATTAAGTTGATGTGAGCTGTGACTAACTATGATTTTTCCCGTAAGACGAAATATAATTTTTATTGCAGTTGTTTGTGGACAAAACACTCTCTATAATTGGCAGGATGGTTGCCACCACAAGTTCTACGGCAATATGTCTTAGTATTGTAACGTTTTGTATTAACAATTTAATTTTCTCACACTCCGTCGAAAATACTTTAAAGTAAAATTCAAATGCACTATTTAATTTTATTTAAGATAATTGATACAACGTAATAACGTGATAGAGAAGAAATTTAGAAACAAAGATTGCAACGTTGAAAGCCGAAAAAAAGGACGTTATTGTCTTGAGAGTTCGGCCTCAAGTTTGAAGTAATTAA
Source organism: Aquatica leii (assembly GCA_035610365.1). NCBI lineage: Eukaryota > Metazoa > Arthropoda > Insecta > Coleoptera > Lampyridae > Aquatica > Aquatica leii. The sequence goes on from CM069434.1 coordinate 87,813,373, forward strand.
CATAAATTTACGGAGATATCGTGATTAAGTTGAGTTTAATTTGTGGTACCGGACTATGTGTTGTTTTGAATTAAACTTTAGTTAATCGCTGGTGCTTAACTTTGAAACTTGTCAAAAAAAAGTAGTTACAACGTTCTTCTTTGTGTTGTCATAACAAAAAAAAATTAAGACGACGAACCATAATTTTTTTACGTGCATTAAATAATTGTAAAAAAATTTTTGAAGCTACTGTTCTAGTAGTTTTCGGAATGAAAGGCCACAATAAGCTTTCGTATTTGTGATGTGATGAGAAGCCGACTACCACCAACGAGCAGTCACGGCGGTTCCTTTTTTCGGATTACGATTCTATTTTAAGTTGGGCCAAACTAATTCAGATAAGTGCAAAACTTAAATTGTAGATTTATTTTATGCTGGTTTAAGCCTGTTTACATATTATTATCTATATATCCATAATTGTGCTATGTTGATTTCTTGTAAATAGAATACTACTACTGTAAATACCAAATTCTTTTTATTTATTTTGACTAACGGTCCGCTTGCTTTTAACAAATGAGTGCCGGTGCAACGCAACAAAAATCTGGCGCCCAACGTGGGGCCCAACGTAAAATTATTAATTTTGTTTATGGCTAAAACGTATATAAACTATATATACACAGGCTTTTGTTTAATTAACAATTTATAATTCGTTTTATGCCGTTGATAGTATAAAGTATTTTAAAAAAAATTGCCGTATCTTGAAACTGTACTACGCGAATTAATTTATGAATGTACATTTACTACACGAAAGTTATAATTCGAAATAATTTTTTTGATAATGATTGATTATTCATGTAATAGAAATTGTAATTTTTAGTATTTTTTTGTTTTCTAAGTGGAATATCAGTATTTACTTATCTTATAATTAGTTTGAACGTAGTTAAAAAAACATAAATAATTATGTTCAAAAGAGCATTTTAAGTTTTTTTATAATAAAAGGTGGTGGTTGTTTAATAATTATAAACCTTCTTTCTTTAGCTGCAATAAATTTAATTTCTTCTTATTTGTTTGGGGTCAAAAAAATTTTTGACATCTTTATTAGAATATTTTTGAAAATTATAATGGATAAGTTTAACCCAAGTCTACTTAAAAAGTTCGAAGTGTTGTATGAGTTACGGTTGCGTGGATTTGTAGATGTTATCATTTGTCGGTGACTGAACTTTTTGAAAAAAAGAAACCGCTTTGTTCAAGTAACGATGAATATACAGACGATTCAGAGTCGAAATAAAAAAAGTCGTTAAATGACCTTGCAGAAAATATTAACCAATATCTTGGAAAAAATTCTAAAATATCAGAAACACGTTGGAGAACAAGGTTGTCACATTTAAGGGGAAGAATTGATAGAATTTCTATTATAAAAAAAAATAAAACGGAAAACGAACAACTTGAAAAAGAAATCAAAACAAAATACGGTAATCAATGTCTTAAACCCGAAGTAAAAATGCAACGAATTGTAAAAAAATTATTAAAATCGATGTCGTTTTCTTTAACATATTAAAGTACAAGGAAAGATCTTTTTACACAACATAGCGATAGTTCTGACAACGATGGGAATTAAGAAGACGACATAGGAGGAGAGTTGAGTCCTCTGATAAGAAATGGTCTATACATTCGACGGACGCCAATTGTCCTTCAAGTACTAAAAGTACTTACCTTTAAAGATGATTCTTCACCAAATGAGTTGTATGAGTTTTTGATGAGACTTGAAGAGTTGCGTCTAACTCGTGGAGTAAGAAAAGAAGATGTATTTTTGCAGTAGACTTTTTACCTGACCCGTTTTAGGTTGGTTTAGAGCTAAAAGAGTGGTGTTAAAAAATTAGTATTCTTTGGTAAAAGCCTTAAATTAAAAAAAAATTTTCTGTGGATGATGTAGTGTGGGAAGACATTCTTACAAGATACTAAAAGAAAAACGAAAACGTAGAAATAAACATTATTTGATGATCAATCTTTTTCAGAAATTGTCATTAATCCCAGAAGAAGGAATACGTGTACAAAATATCAAAAAGAATCTGTTACCTCACTACGTACCTCATTTAGCGTCAACAGAATTAAATTCAGTTGAGCAATTATCTGCTTTATGCAGGAAATTAGAGGTAACCTCTTGTGATTATAGACAATTAAGTTTCTGTGTTATAAAGAAAAACGAAAATGTGTTAGAAAAGTTGAAAGAACCAAACCTTGAAAAAAACAACTTTCTTCTTTTCCGGTCGTCCGCTGGAATTGCGACATATCCGGTCATAAGTTTACATATTGCTTTACTAAGAAAAGCGGTAAAGTTTGCTTTAGGTGTGGTCAAGAAAGACAAATTTCTTTAACATGTCCTTGTCGTTTAAAAAATTAGTTTTTTTGAATACCTCTGCTAGTCGACGTCATTCCATTGTAAATATTCAGACTAGAAAGTGTAACTACTATAACAATTTAGATTGGAAATTGTGGTTGTCTCACGTCCGAAATTTTATGTGTGGTAGTATGTAGTAGTAATGGTAATCCAATGTTAGCAGTTAGTAGACCTGATAATCGTCCTCATTTAGAAATTTCTGTTTTTGGGCATCGCATGATGGATACTCGTGCAAATGTTCGATTTTTGGTAGTTCTGGCGTTAAGCTATTTTCTGATTGCGGTTTAATTTTTATTCTACTGGTACTAAGTTTGTCAAAATTGCATATGGAACTACGCAGGACGTTACTGGTGTAGTTTGGCTGCTAATAGTGGTAAACAATAAAGAAATTAAAAATAAATTTTTAGTAGTTCCTGATCTTAATTAAGATTTAATTCTAGGCATTGATTTTTTAAGGTTGGCTAAAATAAAGATAAATTTTGCAAGTAATCGCTTAGTTTTAAATGAGATAGTAACCAACAAAATTGATCAACAAATGTGCTTTACAGAAGAACAAAATTATTATTTATCTAAAACCAGAGATGTTTACAAATCTAAGAAACGAAAGACTTGGAAAAACTCATCTGTATGTACATAATATAGACACATAAAGTGCAGATACTACTCGTCAAAGACCGTACAATTTTTTGCCGTATATGCAAATTATCATGAACAAAGGAATCAATAAGATGTTAGAGTTAGGTGTCATAGAACTTTCAGAAAATCTATAGTGTTCTTCAGTGCTGCTGGTTAACTAAAATTCTGAAAAAGTAAAATTTTGCTTTAAAGGGCGTGCTCTCAATTCAGTAACAAAAAGAGATTCGTATCCTCTACCTAGACTAGATATTATGTTATCCAAGTTACGGGATGCGAAATTTATAATTAGTATTGATCTAAAAAGCAGTTTTTGGCAAATCCCTTTAACAGAAGCGTATAAAAACACAGCATTTGCAGTTTTAGAAAGAGGTTTATGTTATTTTAAAATTTTACTTTTTGGATTGCATAACGCGGCTCAAATTCAACAGCGACTTATGGATAAAATTTTCGGAGCAGTAAAAATTTTTTAATACAATTTTTTTTAATTTACCGCAAGAGTAAGAATATGGCGGTTGCAGACGCATTGTCGCGTATACCTAAATTTGAAGAGTTAAAGATTGCTGAAAATGAGTTATATACTTGGTATGTAAAGCAACGAGGCACAGTTCTTAACGATGCGGGCAGGTTTCTAAACTGGATGGTAGACGATCAAGGTCGTTTTATGAAATTGTTGCTCATACGTCACTAACCCTGTAACGTCTCACTATGGAAAATTGTCGTACCTAAAACATTGAAAAAAATAACAGTACTACAAGATTTTTATGATTCTGTTACGTCGAGATTGTGGGTTTTTTAAGACATGGAAGCGTGTAGTGACTCAATTTTATTGGCCTAAAATGAAAGCTGAGGTTCTACATCAAAGAGTGTAAAATTTGTGGTTCTCAAAAATTACCTAACACTGCTAGGTCTGGCTTAATGGGTAAAAAAAAGAAAGTGGAGTTTCTATTTCAGATCTTATAGGACCCTTACCCAGGTCAAAATGTGGTAACCGTTAGCTGCTTGTTTTAACAGACTGGTTTAGTAAATTTGTTTTTTTAAAACCTATGAGAAAAGCAAGTGCTACAGAAACTTGTAAGTTTTTGAAAAATATCTGTCATAGGAGAAATCTACAGAAAACTTGGTGATGAAGTTTTAGAGATGATCTCTGGTGATCGTGCAAAATATGTAGAAAAATTTTTAGAGCTTAAAGAGTTATTTGAAGATATACGAGTAAGACCTAAAAACGTCTATGAAAGAAATGTACGGCAATACAACCTAAGAAAAAATAACTTACGTTTTCAGGTGGGAGATTTAGTATAGAAGAAGTATTTTGTATTATCATCTGCAGCAAATAAATTTCCAACAAAGCTTGTACCAAAGTACATATTGTACATTTAATGATGCTGGTTCTTATTTTATCTAGTTTGTATATTGTTTTTTATTTTCTTTAGACGAAATGTCTATATAAAAGACAAATCTGAATGTTTTTTAACTTTTTTGTCTAAACATGTGACATTGTGGATTTCTGTTGTCTAGCTCCTTTTAGTGTTTGACCTCAGTGACTTGTACTTTAATTGTTTCATAATTGGTAGATTTAACAGTATATTTGTTATTTAGGATTTGTTTTAATAAGTCATGTATGTGTTGAATTGCTCCTACCTTATAGACAGTTATAGGAGGCTGTTTAGGTGCATCCTTTATACTACCTTGATGATCGTTTTCTTTGTTTTTATTATTTCTGATAAACTATCGAATCTGTTTTTTGTTTCTATAGGTTTCTGTAGCCAATAATCACTTAGTTTTGTTTGTTTCCTATTATTCAGTTTTTCAGGATATTTTAGGCGTCTTTTGTTAATCACAGGATTTCATTCTGACTGTGTTTGTTGATAGGACGCTTGTGGATTGTGATTTTGTGACTGAAGTTGTATTAATGGTTGCTGCTGTTGGTAAATACGATATTGGAGTGCCACTGATTACATCATTGAAAGTTGCCCTTGTAATTATTGATAATGTAACGAATTTTATTATTAAAACTAATTTATTTTTACTTATACTAAAATCTGTACACGTTTAAACTAACCGAACCAATTAAATCAAACTATCTAAGAATAAAAATTTACGGTAATTTATATAAAATACGTTATCACTAATAGGTCCACAGTTGTTTACTTTAAAAGTCACGTTCACTTTCCTCGATGTACACTTTGTTTATTTAAAACTTCGCACGTGCTAATCACTTTCGACGTTATTCGAAAATGTTCCAATAATGTAACTTTAAAAGTTCATTTCGGTCATTATATATACTGGAGCATAATACTGGGGGTTGACCATTTAGATAAGAAACCAAAAATTTTATCAAATTTTTTGCTCTGCAATTAAGATAAACTTTTTCTATTTATTCTTTTGGTTAACACCTCTTTCGTGTTACAAATTAATACAAAATTATGGAAACATTTAAAAGTTATTAATTATCTACATAAAATTAATAATTTATGTTTATTTAAAAATCTAAGATTTTTTTCTTTATTTTACAATTCAGTTTTATAGTGGGAAATAAGAAATTTAATTTTTTAGTTCAAGTGCCTTTTGTAGTATGATCCTACTTAATTCAATTGATGTTTGGTTCCCCAAGGGTGAACGTAGATGTTTGTATAAACGAATTAGCAAACAGAACAGCGTACCGCAAGCACGCGCCCTTCAAACCAGTGTTATAATTAATAATTAAAAATTATGGTGCCTTCGGCAAGACTCTTCGTTTTAATCTGATTTTTTATTCACCAAAAACTAACAAACTTAGACCTTTTACATCTAATTAAAAAATGACAAGTTTGACGCAAAAAAATAAAGCGTCCGTAAAAAGCTAGCAAGCAAGGGCGAACCGTAGTTTTATAAGGGTTGAGTCTCTTGTGGTGTAACATTAAGTTTACAGCAAGGGCAGTCTCTTAAAACATATTGTTCAAAGTTTTCTGTGTTACATTTACTACGGTTATTACTACGTCGGTTTAAAATCTCTTGAAATGTAATTGAAGTTAGTATTAATGTTGTCCAAAGTTTTGCTTGGTAATAAAATAACTGAGTGTTTCTAATTGCGTAGATCTGTACTATTTTGTATGCTTTGTTACAGAACTAAAATAGCTAACCTTATAATGTTTTTCAGGCAATCGAATTAATGGGACATGCTGATCCCCTGGGTAAAGACAGCGATCGTGTCGTGAGGCTCATTGCACCCACGAGAGACAAGCATTCAGATACCGTACCTAATTGTATTACAGTACCGAGAGTTTCCTCCCTGATGACCTGATTAACTGTTTAGGATTTAGTAGAACTAACATTTCGCACGCTAACCCTCTGAACTCGTGACAACTATTGTTTTTTATTACAGATTTTCAATGCAAATATGTTTTCCTAAAACCAAATAAAATAACGGGATACAAAAAGTGATCAAACAATTATGTACAAAATGAATCATTATTTATACAAACTATCACTTACCACAGATTCTTGATATTTTTAGTTAGAAGACAGCATCCTAAAATAAAAAAAAAAGTTTACTTCAATATAACATAAAGTTTGAAAAATAACACACATACATTATAAAATTTAAAAAAAAATAAATATATGCGAACGGAAAATCCTTAATTTTAAACATTTACTAAAAAATATTCGTAAAATAACAAGCACATATTAATTCTAGATCAGAGTAGTAATTTTTGAATTGTTTTTTTTACTGTTTTATGTCTACACAGAAAAAATTAATCCAAGTGTACGCTTCAATAACTGATAGGACCAGTACTGAAGTTGAACAGTTCTATGCAGACTTAAAACGTCTTACAAATAGCAAAAACGCATGAACAATAACTATAATCATGGGAGACTTTAATGCTAAATTGGACAGAGGAAACGCTGGTGAATGATACAGTCAAGACAAATAATTAGTCATAACTAAAGAGCGGATAGTAAGGCAAGAAAAAATACCCAAAAAGGTGGCATAAAAGGCATATTAATCCTGCCAAAAAGGCAATAAGAAAGGCACAAATATCTATTAAAAATTACAGTTTAATTTTTTGTTTTACAATGTTTATTAAGTGCTATTATTTTCCCAAGCACAAATCAAATATTTTTCAATATTTTGACCAAGAAGCTGTTACCTTTTACCATTTAAAATATTTTGATAGAAGGAAAAAGTTCTTTCGACATCACAAGATGTTAGTGCAGCAAATTTTAATGCCGATGTTTCGTTATTGTAAAAATATTTTCTGTTGATGCTTCATGACCTCCTCTTTTTGAATTTCAGTCAGTTGTTTAAAGAGATCAAAGGAAGGGTTTTTTGATGTAACGGAATCCAATTTTTGATTAATTTTTCTGCCTATAGTCCCTGGACATGCTCTTATAACTGCTCTTATTCTTTCGAATGTAGCGAAAGATTCGGTCATTAAGGTTTCGCTTTTTTCTAGCTTCTTTAATTCGTCAGGACTGCCGGAAAAGTGTGTTTTTATAAAAACTAGTCTTTTCTTATCAGCTTCGTCATTAAAAGCTTTTTGAGATTTAGCAATTGCTGCTGAGACCGTCTTGTCAAATAATTCAACCACCTGAAGTAAGACAATTCAATTAATGTATAAGACAATGTCAGATTATAGTATAGTAAACTGTACCTCTTTAATTTTTTCAAAATGTGTGGCATAAAAAATGCAAGCAGATAACCAAATTCCCCATCTTGTTATGATAGGTTCCGGTAGAAGTTTAACATCTGGAAGTTTTTCTTTACACAAAAACCTGAAAACCTGAAACAAGATCCAATAATCAAATAGATAATCTAATATGTTAGAGATTTTTACCTTTTTGGTGGCAGAAATTAACTTGTTTACTATTCCAAACTCGTCTCTAATGAAATCACACACCCTATGTATTGCATGTGCTAAACAAGTTAAATGTTTTAAATTCAGATAAAATATTTCTAATGCCTGGGCGGATTTGATCATGTAAGGTGCTGCATCGGTTACGAATAAGAGAATCTTTTCTTTTTTTACGCCATTGGGATGCAGAAGTCCTACAAACATAAAATTATACAATTGTAATTAATAGATTGGATTATATTAATCAATCATGAAAAAAAAAACTTACGTAAACAATCATCGAAAAAATTTGCAACTGTTTTGTGATTGGTCTGTGGAATTTCTTTGGATGCTAGCAAATTAGCTTTTTCCTGGTTATAGTTCAGACAATTTACCAACTACAAAATTTGCTATATATTGACCTCTGCAATCGATTGTTTCACCAACCGGAGTCCAAATGTAATGGTCCCCAATATCATTCCTTATTGTCTGTATTTTCTATAAAAGGTAAATCAGCATTTTGAAAACCATTAATACTTTAATTAAACTGCTTACCGATTGGTAACATATGTCTAAATAATTTTTTCTCAAAGTTGGAACAACTTATTCGGTGTATTTTTCGTGGAAATTGCGAAAATTGATGTTATAAAGTTTTTTAAGAGGAATTTGGGCCGACACCAATGCTTTGCACAAGTCTAGAGCAAAAGTTGTTTTTGATGGGCCAAGTTAATTCTGTTGATCTTCTATAACGTTTTTTAACAATGGTTGTTTCATAGTTTTTTATAATTTTTTAAATGTAAACCACTATCCAAGTGTTGTTTTACGTGGTACTTTTTAGTAGCACCGATCTAAAATAATACATATACTAGTAATTAAAAGCATTTAAATTAAGATAATACAAACTTACTGATTTTAAACAAACTTGACAAAAAAGGTTCTCTCCGTCGGTTGTTAATTATTGTCCAATTTACTGCACTTGTAATAATTTTTATATTTTGATTGTTTATTAGGCGGCATTTTTTAAAACTTACTCACAGCACAACAGCAATAGACTATCACTATGTGACAATATCATTGTATTTATAACAAACAAAGAATATTTTAGTCATGTGTTTCAGTCATTAAGAGAATCCTACCGGACAGAATTAAAATTATCTATATTTGTTTGCTTTGCTTAGGTACTGAATAGACCTATAAAATATGAGTTATTCCGAAATCCTTCCGATTTTGTAAATAATGTTTTGTTAAGCCTGTCATTGTATATAATCCTAGTATAAATTTTTACAATAGTTCTTCTCTATAAGCGGCTTTCCTATATAATGTTTTCTGGAAACCATTGTTTAACAAAACATGAAAACGCCTGTTGTTATTGATAGGTTCGTGGTATGACCTTTTGAGCAAAAAATGTTAATTATATTATTGTACGTAATTTAAGTAAAATTCGGTAATGCGTCATTGTCATCTACCTATTAAAACACTGTTTACACAAACTTTTCAAAATGTAAAATGCAATATAAAATAATACTGTTTAAAAAGGCAAAAAAATCAAAAAAGACAAAAAGTTACACAAAAAGGCGTTTGCCTGACTGTCCGCTCTTTAGTCATAACAAACATTTTTGTTGGCTTCGAGAACGTTCACGAACTTATTGTCAACTTCTAGAACGTTTACCAAAAAATGTAGAAAATTCTTGAAAGATAGGGGAAATGTATAAAAGCGATTCAAACGAATCATAGGTTAGTTATTCAAAGAACATTTTATATGTTATAACACTAATATTGCAAACAAACAAGTAAGTCATGATCAGTGGCGGTTCGTGAGGTTAGATTTAGGGTGGGCAACATTTTTCAAAATGCTTGAAGGTAATGTGAACGTTTTCACATATTTTGAAGTTAACAAATAAATTCAGTTTAGCAATGTACATATAGGGCTTGCAGAAACTTTCACATTTAAATGTTTCAAGTTGGTACCTACATCTTAACCTCGTCCGTTTTATCGGCTCCATCGGAATAAAACAATAAACACGGGAAACAAAACAAAGCTTTTATCGTATCACATCCACATTCTCACTTATTTTTATTATAAACTGCACTAGAAAAATACCGTGTAAAAAATTCTTCTTGCAGTTTTATTTGCTTGATTTTGTTCCAAATTTAGACTTAGCTTTCCGAGAGATTTTATTTCTACTTTTTTTTGACTTAATCTTTAGTGATTCATCGCTCTCGATAATAATAATAATTAGCATTAGTATTCTCTAATACTAATGCTAATTATTGTGTTTGATACAAGGACTTTAGTCGTGTCAATTTTTAGAGGTCTTTCTTGACAGGAAAGATGTTCCAAAGATAAAATAATTTGGTTGTAATTAAAGAATCATAATAATTATGTGTGTTGACTTTTACATTTAATATAGAAAATTGTTTCTAGAAAGGTTTCTGATTTAGAATTTAATATTTGTTTTTAATGGATTAAATTTTTATTTTGAAATTATCTTTAAGTTACTTACAATATATGTATGTACACAACACATTTCTGTATTGTTAATAGTAAATACAAAAATAATAAACACATACACTTTTTAACTATTTGTTTAAGAATTTTTTTGCGTAAGTACATTGTACTAAATAATTTAACTTTGCCATGATCGAATTTACATTATAAAAATTTAAAATATTGTCCGGGTCTGCAGTTTAAAAATTCGGGGTTTGAAACCTATTTGTCCTGGTTGCATTTTGCGTCTTTTTGAATACCTAATTAAAAAATTTTGAATTTTGCCAACAAAGCAATAATAATTGAGTTTTTCTTTAATTTACTACTTTCAATCGGAAACAGCGAATTTTTGTTTTGTGTTAATTGAAATTTGATATTAATAAAGCTACTAAAAAACGATTGTTTCTGACACTCATTCCTGATTAACAATAAACGTAAAATATACCGTTACATATAGAACACGTAATGCAACTCCTACCGCTTCATGATTACTGAATTGAAAAATTGAAACTATCGCAGGCTACAAACGCGCGAGCCCTTTCGTATGTTAAAATTGCATATGAAATCTTGTAGTAGGGATCGCGACGTCACGTTAGAATGCTCTGCTACATATACAGCCATGGGTCAAATAGTTGTAGCCCAAACATCAAGAAATACTTATTTAATATATTTACGTTGCTTTGAATGACCATATTAAATTGATGATGTAGAGGCTAAAGCCTTTATGGACCAGCCGCCACTGGTCATAATTACAAAACAATAACTGCTTCTACAGAATTCAAATAATTTAAATCAATTTTAAACAAATGCATTTTTTATTTATTTATTTCTTGTACATAGAGCATAAGCCCCACCTAGCGTACAATAAATTGATAATAATGTTAATATTACATATTTAATATGTACAATTACAATCAATACAAAGGTAACACAAAACTAAAGCAGACCACTGTTTTTTTAAGAAAAAACGGAAAGAAGCGTAGCGAAAGAAAGACTGTAACACAGAACATCGGACCAGTAACAAAAAAGAATTGCACAGTTTTGTAGCTGACACAGCAAAGGAATAAGTCATGATTTTGGTTCTATGTCGAGAACAAATCAAGGTTTGAGTTTGTTCAGATAAACTTAACAACGTACTGTTATAAAGATAAGGAGGAGAACGATTATTTAGTATTTTGAGAACAAACACCGATATATCAAAACGTAGGTAAGTATTGAAATCAATACCAAGATGTGGAGGAAAGAAAAGAGATATGTTCACAGGGTTTAAAGTTATACACATAACGGATACAAGAGTTGAATGCAACGTTAAAGCGGTGACGCGACATTGAGTCAACAATAAAAAAGAAAGAGTTACATTAGAGAAAAAAATGGGAGAATTAAGTAAAGAACCAATAGATGACAAAGCTGAGTGAACACGTCGACTTAATTGGGAAACACTATCTACTCAAGAAAGTCGGTTATTAAAGATGATCCCTAAATCTTGGTCCATCTTGGAAAGTGGAACAATTATTACCTCGACAATAATTTTAGCATGGCCATTGAAACGAAATAAATATGGCGTAATGAGGTTTAACTTAAAAGTCGCTAAGCTAACAGCACCTTAAAATTTCCACAATGTTTTAGTTAAGATTAAATAATCCAACCTCGGGATTAGTTTTGTCGACCTCACTATGGACTTGCGTATCTTCTGCAAACAAATGGCACTTGCAGCCTTCTAATTTGCTAGGTAGATCGTTTATAAAAAAGAAAATAATAAAGACGACAGGATTCCTCCATGTGGCACACTACACGCCAATGGTCGTAAGGTAGACAACAAATTATCATACTTGACTTGTTGAGTTCTACCAGTAAGATAGAAAAACACGATTTTAAAAAATAAGGGGAACAGTGACTAGTTGTCACCATAAGAACCAAAAGCGTTACTTATGTCCAGTACCGTTTATACCACAGTATTTCTCCTGTCAATAGATGTTCTGAAGTCATCAGTCACTTTGAGCAAAATTGTGGCACAGTTATGGTTTGTCCTACACCCAGAAACCAAAATGTATTCAAATACTTTGGCTACGGTGGCAAAATACTGATGGTTCTAAAATCAGTGGGCTCCTTGAGGAATTATATTTTTGGTATTGTAGTAAGTCCAGCACTCTTCCAACACGTAGAAAATGAGAAATACATTTAAAAAAAATTAAAAGTTTTAGTGACGGTAAGAAGAATAATTGAAAAAATTATGGCAAAAACATGAAGAGGAATCCCATAAATACCAACTGCTCCCGATTTAACTTTGTTAAACGCTGCTAAACGTCTACTTCAGCAATAGCAAAAAAAGAAAAATTAGCTGAAGATATAACATTCCAACAATAGTCGAAGTAGTCGAAGTACCATTGCTAGAGGGACAAGAAAAGTGCTTATTTAGTTCCTCTATGTTGACAGGATAAATAAGACTATTGCTATCAACTATTCCATGCTTCCTAATATGATAGCGTTTAAGAAGACTTATTAGGTCAAAGATTACACGCAATATTTTCTCTTTATCATTTCTAATCGCCGTTTTTCACTTATTTCTTAAGCCTTATCTATGTTTTTAATCATTTTTGATATTTGGGAATTAAACCAAGGAGCACCAGGATCTCTCACCTTAAATCTTTTAACAGAAGCAACTTCATCAAAAAGGTGGATGACCATTTCCGTGAATCTATTTACCATTTAATCAGAATCGCCTACTTTACGTTTTGCATCACATGGAATTTCAGAAGCGCATCTCTTTCCTTTACTACATATTTTAGCGGTATTATATATTCATCTGCCACATTCGGATAAACAAAACGCTGTTTTTTCTTTCATAAAAATGTTGCCGTTGTTTTATGATTTTTTGGAAGAATCAGTTTACCAACATAATAATGAATTTCAGTTTTAGAAACACGACGGTTCTCAACAGTAAATTTTATGAGAACCTAAAGATGCACTCAAATTTTTGTAGAGTTTATTTTTGCTGGTTCCATTTCTCTGTTAGGAGAATCTTCACGGTCCTCTTCTATATCAGACATATTTAAGTCTAAGTCAACATTCAAATGTACACTTATTACATCATTGTCAGAACTGCTTTTTTTGTCTCTTATGTCTGAGTTTTGTTTAACTTTCTTAAAATTATTTTCATTAGTTTCGCACTGTATCCGTTCACGAACTTTCTTGCTGGCAAGATTTTTTGCAGATTTCTGTTGAACTTTACTTCTTTACTGCATCTTTAATGTCCTTCCTTATTGTCTTTTTAAAGCGGAAAGTAATGAGAGCTCCAAGTATTTTTTGGTGATGTAACTTGTTTTGAAGTTATCACTTGACGTTGAGGACCTTTGATCTAACGGAGAATTAAATCAAAAACTCCTAACACACGTATTGATAGATAGATAGCGAGGTTTTTGTTTTGGTTTGGGCCACCAGCCCGCCACCAACAGTAGAAAATAGCATGGAACTTACAGTATGCAACTGCGACGAACTGCTTTAGCTGCAGGACTAGTCACCGTAAATTTAGTCATTCAAAATCGTAGCGCCACCAAAGGACTGTATTTAACATTTTAAATCTCCGGCTCTTGTCTACGTTAGTGGATCGAGTAGACCGATAAACCCCGAACCACATTAAGATAAGACAAAGCCTGATAAACCCATAAAGTTCGACAATCAAAATGTTTATTTAGCGTAAACATAACGCCCGCCAAATTTTAACTTGAAATAATCTGATTCTATTAGCAACTTAATAATAAACATAATAAAATAAACAATTTGGTTTAACTACAAAAAAATCTTACTCGAGACTTGACTATAAACTAAATAAAATTCTACAAAAGTGGGAAAGGTATAAGAGCCGACACTGTCCTTTATACTCTCCAGAAGAGATACGCACAGTGACCATTTTCACTTGACCACTGCAGAAGTTGATTGTTGCGTATAGAGATATTCAGTAGACCACCGCAACCAGAGTCGTTGATTTATTCTTTTCATTAATTGTTATCTAGTCAAACGATTTAAATTTACGTCAGAAATGTGAATTTCAAAAATTGAAACAAAAGGGCCTTCAACTATAAAATGTCCTGGTGTAAAAAAGTCAAAGTCATTTGGATCACTTATGCCGAGAATTTAAGATGACTTTAATCTTTGCAAGTATCGTAGTGAGTTCCTCATAGTTAAACGTCTGCGAATTCATGATTTGAAGCAAATGATTCTTAATAGATTTTACACCCGCTTCATATAATCCTCCAAAATTAAAATTTAAATGTGGGTTAAATGTCACGGTTTGACAATTAATTTTTAAACAAAGATTTCTTTAACGTTTAAAAAAATCGCAAATTTCTTTTAACTGCCTTGCTGCACCGATATAGTTTTTTTTTTCCTAATCACTGTAAAAATGACGATCAGTTCTACAACAAGACGTAAATCGATTAAAACTAGCCATCAGTAGAGAGATGATACTAGATCTATATGGATGGTTTTAGCCGCCATGAAAACAAACACACAGAAGTAAGCCTTACCAGTGGCTGTTTTACGAAACTTTAAAGATTTTATTAATAAATAAATAAATTAATAATTACTCTAGTAAAACTTGACAAAATCGAATAACGCTTCATAAACAAACACAAATAATAAAAAAACGGAGAGATTTCTGTACTGAACAAAACTAATATTTCTTTGGTCTTCGGAATATTCGACATAGCGCGCACACTACTCGGCTAACGCTCAGGCACATATAAAGCCCAAATAGGCGAAATTGTGATGACCTTGTACAAACATAAATTTTCACAGCTATAACCAAGTTCAAAAGCGCCCGAAAACCCTAAAATTTCACAGCTGACAGTCTGAGGTATTAAAACAAATCTTGGTATATCAATTTTGCTTAACATGTTGCAGTCGCCACAACTTTTGCAATAAATACTTAGCAAAAAACACTACTGGAGATATCCATCTTAAGAAATTAAACAATCTAGCTGTATTAGACAAATCATTCTTTTTTGTGCGGCCTATATTTACAGAGCTGTGTCCATTTGTAATACCAGAGGAAAAGATTGTTCATCAAGAATTTGAGACGAGAAGAGTATTACAAACAACGAACTATTTCTTAACTATTGCGGCAAACTAAAACCGCCAAGTTTACAAAGCTTTACAAAAATTTCAACTGGAGAATCAAGAGGATTTCTCCAAACAACGTGCTGAAAACCATTGATAATCAGGATGGTTAAGAGTTTATCTGTACATTTTAGAAACGTTTGCACTAAACGCAAATTTGTGCAACCTAAAGTTATATATAATATCCGCTAAGTTAGAGCGTAAAACAAGGTTAGCCAAAGGCATTGGTTAAGAGAAATATTATCAACATGTTCTGCGGAGGCATCAAACACTACTAATTTTAGATCTTTCAGGCTTGTACACGGCGTGATCAGAATTAATGTACTTTCATGTTTTTGCTATCATTGGCGTTAAGTTTTTGCATAATTTTCTCTTTTTGTGGTGATTTGTAACAATAAATAGGTAGACAGCAGTACTTCATTTTCTGTCCAAGCGAATCCAATAAGTGTCTCTCATATTTCGATTAAAGCTGTTTTAGAACACACTCGTTATCATCAGCTTTTGGCAAATTTTCTCGAAATAACAAGACCTTCGCCGAAACTAACCAAAATTAAAATTGAAACAAATCACTGTATTCACTCTATTAGACAATCATTAAGAGAAAAGATGCGTCGTCTACCGCTAGACAAATTAAAAGCTGCTAAGAGTGATGTTCAGTTTATAATAGAAAAAAGCATCTGTCGTCCATTAAAAACTTGCGCTGAGCTAGTCTATTACATCTTGTACCAAAAGCGATTGGTGGTTATCGTTCGTGTGGTGATTATTGTCGTATAAACGCATAGACGATTCCAAACCGTTATTATATTGCTTGTATAGGTGATGTCTCGTGTAAACTGCATGGGAAAACCATCTTCAGCACAACAGATGTAGATCAAGAGTACAACCAAATCCTTATTGCTAAAAAAAAGAAAAACTTAAACCAGTAATAATCACTCTTTTTGTTTTTTTAAGTTCAACGTCTTCACGTTTGGTCTTGTAGTTCAGAGCTTTCAACGAGTACATCAACCAATCTTGAAAAAAACGCTTAAGATAAAGTATTGCAGAAACTAAGAAGATTCTTAGATGCAATAAATGTTATAAATTTTTTCTCAAAAACTTTAAGTACCTTTACTAGTTTATCTTCAAAATTTGTGTAAAAAACGATAAACGTGTTATTCAATGGAATCTCAAAAGCAGAAGCTTTGTTTGTTAAGTGCAAAACGGGCCAATGCTGCTCTGCTAGCATCCCTAAAAATGATGCCCAATTAACGTTAACAGTCGATGCATCAGATTTTGCTTTATATGCGGTATTAAAACAAATACAAAACATTTTAGCTGGTCGTATTCGACTTTTCGTACTAATTGAGCTCCGTAGTGATGTACTTCACTGAGTACCTGACTCTTTACATTCTGAAACAAAAAGTACTCTTAGAATAGTATAAGATCACTATATTTGGCCAATTATGTCCAAATTGGTTAAGCAATTTTAGCAAGTATTTTTGTCGTGTCAGTTAAATAAGATTCATAAATATTCGCAAACACCCGTCGCGTCGCCCAATTTCCAAGAGTAGAACGTTGTTTTTAACATATTTACTTGAACTCATTAAACCTCTTTCGTCTTCTAATAGGTATAATACTATTGATCGTTTCTCCCATTAACCAGAACTTGCGTCATCGCTGACAATCACTGCGGAAGAGATCTCAACTGTTTTCCTTAATATATAGATAGGACATTATGTTATGGCGTTTCTCAGAAAATTACGACAGATCATGGAAGACAATTTGCATTAGGATTATTAGCATCTTTGGTGCGCAAATTGAGTTGTAAACGTACACGCACAAATCCTCATCATTTCCAGAGTAGTGGTATAATAAAAAGATTTCATTGGAAACAGTGCTGATGACGCAATAACCCCGAAAATAAACAGAAGAAGAAGAAGAAGAAAAAGAAGAAAAAAAACGTTTTTGCAAAATATTCTCTAATTGGGCTAAAATAAGATACTTAATTTAGCATTTACGTATTTTCAATCACACGAAGCATTCTTCGCCAAAAATAAAACAACAGAGCCAAAAATTCACATTAGAAGAAGAGGAAAGCCTTGTCTGTACAAAATTTTGTATTGAACAAAGAAATCTGTCGCATAATTACCTGAGCGTTACCAGTAATTTTGAAGTAAATAGATCCCTTCTTCAATCAAGGAAAACTATTTTATTTGTCTAAAAAAAATATTAAAAGATAGTTTAGTGTATGTACGTCTACTGAATGGCTGAATTTACCAAACTGTTTTTTGCAAAATTCCTGAAAAAGTTTAATTTTTATTTAATGTTGACCACATGTCAAAGCGGTTTTTGACTTTTTACCCCTAGAGGGAAGTTAGCTTTAGTTAGCCCTCAATTTTTTTAAAAATAAAATGCTGTCTTGTAATTCCTCGTTGAAAATACCGTTCTACTGGGATTTGCAACGTATTGGTTGGGTTTGTGGTTAAGAAAACGAAAAATGAGAAAAAGATAAAACCAAGAAGAACTTGTTAGTGTTTATCAATGTATGCCGGTAACACGTTCGCAAACAGTAAATATGAACCCAAAATTATTTGAATTTCTTGAATCAATAAAAAATGGCCAAGAACAGAAAAAAACAAATGGATAAAAATTCTCAGAAAATGAAAAACAATTTTAGAAAAATGGAAGAAATACTGTTTAAACTTTTCAGAAAATGCGTACTAGTATCCCAAATCAAACGGCCAACGACTAACCTGGGAAGAAGAAAGTGCTATGAGCAGAATCATCATACGGTGCGCAGTAAGACTCTTTAAAAGTGGACAACGGTTTTTGTAAACGTTCCTTAGATCATGTCGAAGGCACAAAAACAGACTGCAGTTGGTAATGCCGAAAAACCAAGTGTCAGAAGTGTTGCAGCATTTGTACGATGCTATATTATTACTCAAATTTACTCGTAACTTAAAGCAGGCGGCTAGCTCAATATTTCAGAGACAGAGAATCGCAGATGGTCCTCGGTGTGCTAATAAAGATAACTAAATGAGCTCCACAACGAGGAAATATTAATTACAGATCCCGTTCACATTTATCGAACAATAAATGTAAACAAATACAACAACAAATACATATATTTATTTCAATAAAAGGAGAGAGGGAAAAAGATTAAAAAACGGTATAGAACTACACAGATACGAGTAATTGAGAGTTTGTTAATAAATATCTCAGATAATTATGATGTTGCAGGCCCCTTAGATTGGACAACACTTGTACATAGAATTATTGTTTTACAATTCAAAAGTATAGCTTAATAGGTAAACGAAGAATAAAAACTTGAATCGATGCAAATACAGTGATTTTTGCAATCAGAAGCAGAACGCATTAGTGATAAATCAGCATGCATTAGTTGTGATAAGACATATATCCAAGACGTGCGTATTTACGTTCGATAATTACACAAATGAATAAATAGTAAAGAATTGTACTTATAACTAATGACATGCCTAACTTGACTCCTAAAATTGGTTGAAGTGGAAGGAAAAATAATTAGATATAGGTTGATATAAATAAATCGCTCGTAATTCAATCAATGAACTTTATGAACTCGATGCGTCAAGCCTCCAAATGACTGTTACTGATAACATCGCAAGTGTATCCTCAAGTTTATTTGTCCATCACACAAATACTTCGACTGGACTTCAAATTACGCCTGGAAATTGGTGTTCACAATCCTACGTGTTCCAAATTATCGACTTCATGTACTTAATAGACTCGACATGCATAATTCCAAAAGGAGACAAACTCGTAACGGTGCCCAAAGTCGATATAATAATTACGGAAAAATCAAATCATGTCACAAAAATAGAAGTTAATTCTTACCCCAGCAAAACTCTCATAAGCACCTATTAAAAATGTAGATGAAAACGAATATTAAAAAATGAATGTATCCTTGGACCTAAACGCTAGGTTTTATGCAAAATTTCTTACATCGAGCGTAAATGTCTTTTTTTATTAATATGTACATATATGTCAAGAAAAAAAAATGACAGTAAATGGCGTTCCGGGACGAAATTCATACAGTACGGAACTTATGTCAAAAAATTTTTAACATAACCAAGAAACACTTTGGCATAAAGAAGATATTAGAGAAAGTGCGGGAACGGTTCTATTGGTTGAACTGCATAAAGAATTATGCCATAAGTGTTTCCGGAAATGACCTCCTAAAAAAGCACAGAAGCTCTTTAGAAAGAATGGCGACTGACATCGCCGTTTCCAGAATCTAATTCCGGATTAGTAGCGATGCATTATTAAACCAAATAGACAAAGGCTTACGCCAAACTCATTCATGAAGCAGCTACAGTCGCAGACGCTCTGGTGAAGGAGTTTTTTTGCCGGTTTGGGGTTTCGTTGGAATTGCATTACGTAACTATGAGTCTGCTCTGCTTCAAGAAATTCGCCAACCGTTGAGAATTAAAAAGATGAGAACAACGCCTTTCCATTCTCAATCTAATGCCATGGTTGAACGGATTAATCAAACAATACAAAAGTACTTAGCCAAAATAGTGTTTGAGCACCAAAAAAGACTGGGATGAGTAGTTGCACTTTTTTCTAATGTCGTACCAATCATCCGTTTACAAAAGCACAGACCAAATATCATCTTGCGTTATGCTTGGTCGCAAAATACAACTTTCATGCCACTTGCAATATAACGAAGACCGGAAGAAGAAATTGAGTAGACTAAGTTAGAAAATTGATGGAGAGGTTAGACAAAATACATAAAATAGTTTTGAAAAACACGCAAATTGTCAGCGACAGAGTGAAAACCGGGCATAACAACAAGACCTGTTCCAAACAGAAAGGGATTACGTCATTGCACATTGCTTGAGTAAAGACGTTAAAATGTCTAGTGGGATTGCGGTACCATTTAAGAAAAACTTTAAACTATTAGGTGAACGAAAACAGCAACCGGTAGTCTACAAAATTTTAAAAATACACGACGTGCAAAGCCGTTATACAAAAAACTAAATCATCCAAGTGGAATATCAGATCAGATCCGTTTCCTGTTCTGGAACAAAACAGTCTTAAAAAAATGGACAGTAAAGCGTTCCCATTGTATTTGGAACCTTCAAGACGGTTGTCAAAAGCGATGGAATGTTCTCGATACAGATAAAGTAAAAATATAAAAAGTATCCCAAAAAATTTGAAGTCTAATCTAGTCTGAAATCAGAGGATGAATCGATCGGTCTAAAAAAATAAATAAATTAACGCATGTTCCAGTAAAAATAAATAAAAGTGCAGGTTATCTACAGACAGTGTCTATAAATACCGAGTAATACACACATAAATTACTTCTTTTAGTGTTGAAAACACTTATAAGGAGCTTGATTCGAAACGCTCAGATGAAACAAATCTGAACTTGCGGTGGTGCCCAATTTCACTTCATTTTTTGTATTTTTCGGATGCAGTGTTCATTATTATTAAACAAGATAATCTTTATGATTCGTTTTATGTTTTAAAAATATAATAAGTTTTAATTTCAGCAGTGATGAAAAATGATTATAGTAATTGCAGAGTTAGATCCGCGCGAGCTTCCGCCTTGTACGCTGAAAAAACGGTACAATATAGATAAAAATTGGACATAAACAATTTATTGAGCATTAAATTTACTACAAAAAAATTTGCGAGAGTGTATAATTATATCTAATAGTTTATTACAGAACTTCAATGTAATTTTCGTGCAACTTTGAACACTTGTTTCTTCTAAACTATTGAACGTAATTGTACCCTTCCGCCAACTTTTTTATAGTAAATTTTGTTCTCTATAAAGATGTTTATGTGCAACTTTCTTCTATCTTGCACCGCTTTAAAGTAATAGTTTATTGGTTATTTTAATTTATTAAGCAAATCATTTCAATACAAAAATTGTGGCCGTTTCGATGCTCGTGTAATATTACGATATCGACAAAGCTACCCTTAGCCGCAAAAAAAAACCGCGGTGGTCACCAAAAGCAACTCGACCGAAACACACATGTTCTGCTAAACCGATCATTTATGTTCAAATTTTAAAATTCGTAAACGAAATAATTTAATAAACCTGATTTAGTTACTGGTCCACTAATCGCATTTGGTTTTTCTATAGTGATAAACTTCTTCATGGCTTTCTTCGTTTTTAGTGGTCAACTGGTTTGCTGCGATCTTAGTTTCATATAGGGAAGTACTAATTCTCTGATCAAATCTTTAAGAAAAAGGCGTCTTTTGTGTGACTTTCCAGTTTGAAAGTTGGGATTTTGTTTTATAAATAAAATAAATGCGTTCAGACCAGCAATATACATAACATTGCAAAACAATGCAAATGGCCAACGTTTCGTTTGGCATCTGCATGTATATGTTTTCCCCTGTTGGTCCATCACATCAACACCGCCTTTAGTTTTATTATAATCTAAAATAATGTGCGGCTTTCTTTTCTGAGACGTTTCATCAACTGATGTATCATAATGCATTGTACTGAGTAGCACAACACATTTTTTCTTTTTTGGAACGTAACTCACCATTGATAGATTATTGCGGAACGCAAATCTAGAGGAATATAATTGTCTCTCTCTGACACATTTAATTTCTAATGGAATGTCCCTTTTATTTTGCCGTACGTATGGGCGTACGTATGCGTGTAAGTGTGCGCATACCATTGCATTCCTTCTACAAGTCTCACCAAGATTGGGCGAATCGGAACGCTATTATTTGCAATCCTGTTTCAACACGAACCTAACTAAAACAAACTAAGCAAATGCAATACAACAGAAACATCTTGCTACTCAAGGATTCGAAAAATAAGCCGGGGTCTTGTAGACTACACATCTGAAAAGTTCTGGTAGATATAAAAAAATTAATTTTTTTCGTCACTGAATTTGAAATTTAATCAAATTTGCTATATGTGTAAGAAAACGTGTGTTAGAAGAATTCGCAGAGCCATTTGGGTTTAACTATAAAAACACAGAAATATAACAACATAATAAGCCTGGGGTCCTACAGACCCCGCTTCTGCATCCAAGGGTTAATGTTTTTTTATAGTCGGTAGCGCATTTGTTTAATATTAATAGGAGAAAAAATTGTATAATCGGCAAAAAAAAAGAGAATTTAATAAAAAGACATGTCGATTATTTTGCGTCGCGAATTGTTTTTATTGCGAGTCCAATCTGCTGTAAATTTTCTTTAGATATGACAAGGAATTGCAAACGCGACAAAAATTCAATATTTAAACTGTGGGTGCACATTTCCAAAGATGAAATCTCCACTTTGCAACTTTTACATCCAAAAGGGTGTGGCAACTTAGCTCGAATTGTGTCATAATTTTAGAAGTTGTAGAACTGTGAACCGCCATAAAACTGGGGTAAAATCCAGTAATCATTTAGTTTTGTTGTTTTTTTTAAAAAATGCGCATCAACTAGTTAGAGTGTGGTGAAGCAATTGTCAGGAATCACGCGATATAAATTGTTTATTTAATAATTGAATGATTTATTTAATTTAAGCGTGTTCCATCAAAGTCTGGTTAAATTTCTGAAAGTTCCACGTTGGATCTAAAATTGATTGTGTTTAGAGAAAATTTTACATTTATCCGAATGCTTTTAAACGTATCAAAGCGAGCAGAAAATGAGTCAGTGAACGTGAATTGCAATTTTTCGACCTTTCCTCGCATGACATGCTTGTGAGCGCAATATTATTATTTGAGCTTCGCGTAGGTGACTTTTTTCCTTGAAAATATTTTGTGTCAAATAAAGTTTGATGTTTTGAGATTTTGTTGCTTGCTGTGTGTTTCTTACCGTACATCACTTGGAAAAGAAAAGCTAAGCGTTACCAACACAGCCCAAATACCCATTTTTGTGCTTCTCTAGAAAAATTTTCTATAAAAGATGTACCCTCCAGTTTGCAATCATTTCGCACTAAACTATTACATACTACTAAAGCTATAATTGGGAAACAACAGCCGGGACTGTTTGGATTTAGAGTTTTTAATACTAATTCAATGCCGAGCACAATTTCCGTTCCTATTGGAGAGATAAAAGGCAAACAAATTAATATGATAAAAATGTCAAAAAATCCTCTATAAGTTATTGTTGTTGCTGATTCATCATCTTCCAGCGATGAAAAGGTTATGGGAAACAATTCTCAGGCATTTCATGGACAAATGTTAAATACAAACAATTGGTGAATTATCATACGACCATATTCTCGTTTAATATGTACCTAGAATACTAGTTATTTGTGTTTTTTTATTATTTATGTATGCATTCTTATTTTTGAAAATTGTAATAAACTTTGTTCATTATATTACGTAGGTAATATTGTGTTTGTTTTTAACACCTTCCGATAATTGTAAGATTTGCAATATCTGTGAATTTTTCTTAAATGTTGGTATTTATACATTTTTTAGTGTTAGTTGAATTAAAAATTAGTTACAATTATAATAATCATATCTCAATTTAAAAAAGAAACAAAAGTAAAGTGTTTTAAACGACATAGAATATAAGTAATAAAAATGAAGCAAATCAATCCAAAAATGTCTAACACTCAGCGATTGCTAAAATTAATGTTAAACATTTGTTTCTTTACAACAAATATACATTACATAAATGTTGCCATTATTTAGGTAAGTGAAGAAAACCTAAAAATGTACATTGTTTTAAATTACAACGCATGCTTTATATAATTAATTACCGTCATTCTTTGTCTGTTTTTAGATAAATTCTGTAGTTTTTTAGTGCTTTAACGTACGGAGGGATTTACTAATTCTACCTCTAGTATTTATAAATATTTGTTAGTTATATTTACAGTACAATCACAATAAGACAAATATTAGTAATTTCTCTTATTAAAAACGTCTTTGAAATTAAAATTAAAAATATTGATTTCTACGATATGAACTTTATCTTCGTTATTCTTATAATTTATTTCGTAAACAGAAATATTTCAATAAGTACTAAAGCAATGTTGTAATAAACTTCCCCTGCCTCTTGTTGATATTTCTGTTTCCACCACTGGGAAGCCATGTTGACGCTGGTTTCATTAATCATCTCGCATCACGGCACAGTTAGGGGTCTATTGGGGGTAGATGGAAAGTTTAGCAAAGCATGAGTTGATTGATTACATACTTCGTGCATATCTGTACAACAAACCATGGTCATTCAAAACTTGTCTTTTTTATTATTTGTATGCACTTACGTTAATGCATTCATTTAAATTAAATGCGCACATTTATCTCAGTATGAAATTTCAATATCTAGTTAGCATATTGAACCCACATATTTGACGTTACTTTTTATGATGACGTACTCTTTTTTATAAACTTTTAAAATGGAACTGCTTTCGCTAAGATCTGAATCAGAAACATCAACTTCATTATTCTCTTTTAGAATATCAAGACTACTTAAAGTAGACGCGCCAGAAGTTTTCTGCCCTTATGTAGAATGCCAAAACGTGCGAATTACCCCCGGTCAAATGATTTTCGATAATGCAATTGAAGGAAAAACGTTTTACGAAAAAATCACTATCCAAAATTTAGGAAAAAACCCAGCTTTTATTAGAGTCGGTTCAGCTAATTCTTACGTACGTACATAACTTTTTGTAATACGTTACAAAATATTTTTTATAGGCCTTTCACATTAAGCCAATTCCACGTGGCATGAAACTAAGTCCAGGATTAATACTAGAACGCCATATTACGTTTAAGTGTTTACGTGCCACTTCCGTTTCCACTGCCACTATTCCAATATTTATAAATGATGAGAGAGTGGATTATAGATTATTTGTGTGAGTAAAGTTGTTTTTTTATTATATTTTAACAGATTGCCTTTATGGAAATTTTATGCGAATGTACTCGTTTAACATAATTTCAAAATTTTTATCTTGTTTTTTTATTACGTGCTGTACAACCTACAAGAGCAACAAAATTTAAAACTTTTATTGTGTTGTATTTTTATTTACATATTGCTGAAATCTTCATCAAACATTATCTGCTGTTTGTAATACTATTTGTACAAAAGTCTTCGCTAATTTTAGACTTAATTTTTATGTAGTACAAGCGTTGATTGAAATATTCTTAAAGATAGTCAACTCATGTAATAAGAATGCAATACTTGTATGCATTTATGACTTTTGTTTATTTTCTTGTCGGTACTGAAACGCAATTCATTAATGTGGTCAACACTTGAACTATGGTAGTTAAGTTTCAACTAAAGATTAGAGATGGCGCATTGAACACATTGAACATCATGTTATAAAATGAGAAAAATTATTTCAACGCACATTATTAAGAGAAGTAAATATAAGAACCAATATTTACCGATCAACTTGAATTTTACTTTTTTTAATCTATACATGATATACACCACACCAATATTTTAGAATCAATAATTGAGTTTTGTAACAACCGTTAATTAAAGTTTTGTGTACAAAAGAGTAGGTATTTGTAAAGACAACAAGAGTTAGATATGTAATAGAGTATTTTATTTACATTAATAATTGTTACTGAAATAATTGAGGATTTCTAAAAATGTGACAAACCACGGGTTTTATTGTAATAACCTATAAAGAATGTAGTTGTAATTTATGAAAGTTTGTACAATGTTTGTTGAAAATTTAAATTTTATAACTGCTTCTTATAAACAGTTACAAAATCAAGATATATGATTTTACCTAAAATATTTGCATTTTATTAAATGAAGAACAATAAGTTAATACTCTTTAAAGTATGCAAGTCCCTTACATTGTACCTAATCTTGGAAAATTCTGAAGTTGGTCTGTATAAAAACTATATTTCTTTTGAATTACTACAATCTTTATTTACTATTAATATTTCAAGCACATTTATATCAGTTGTTTTATCAACATTTAAATATTTATTACAATTTGCGCAATATTTTTTTTTCGTTGCCGTTTTTAAAAAAATTTACGGTGTCAAAATATCAACTCTTTAATAAGTGTGTTGGATCGTACGCTAAATACAATTTATTACCATCGATGACAATTTTCGGTTTACTTTTATCTGCTCTTAAATGTGCTAACGCTGCTCTACTCTTTAATTTCTGATCGCATACTAGAACTCGAAGCTTAAATCCAATTTTTTCTTTGAATATTGTTACGAGTGGTTTTTATTTTACGGAACCGTTGCTTATAAAATAAACTTTTAAATAAAACCAATTCAACGTAATCCCAGTACTGATTGTAATGTATCGTCTTAGAGTAATTTCATCAAATCAAATTTGAAGTTTGAAGCAAGTCTAATAGTTAATTAGGTGCTGATTGTAAGGACATCCTTTTCAAATAAGTGAAAATATAAAGTAACTTAAGTCCTGCAGATCTTCCTTGGCTGGCCAGACAAAGTTCGATGTTGGTTTTTTTTGGAGGACAGTGTGGGGAAAAATGCAAGCAAGGTTCGGTGTCGGTATTCAAACGCAACTTAACTCTATAAACGCCAAACGAATACTTACTATCTCAAACATTTTTTGTGATAAAACTAAGTTGTACGAATATTCCGCCCACTGAAAACAATGTTTTCCATACCGTAAAAAACTATTATCTTAAACCCTATAATAAAGAAGAAAACAAGGTCACACGTTTCACACCGAGGGGTCCGTCCAGGTGACTTGCAAAAACCAACAAGATATGGAACAACGAAATGTAGGATGTTAGGTAAATTGAACCAAAACAAAGGAAAAACTAGCTAAAAAAACTTAACTATCATAATATACCAATCAAAATGAAAATCACAAAATCACGATAAAAAAATTAAATTTAAACAGTTGTTTAGGCCACACGGAAGTCGAACAGCGGACTGTATTTAATGTTTAAAAAAAAAGGAGACTTCCGGTAGCAACCCACCGAATTATTAGTAAACGAACTAGAAAATTACTTACATAACGTTCCTGGCTCTTCTGGAAAATCGGGAGCGCACAACCACCCAAATCCGTAATAAATCAAAGCCTCAATTCACCCAGAATGAGCAATTGCTCGACTTACCCTGATCTTACTTTTCCCTGGATTTTGGAGGTCAGTCTATAGCCCACACAAAAGGGCGCACGATTTACTAGCTAAACAGCACATTTAAGAAAAATTAACGAAATAGAATGCCAGAAAGGAGGCGTTATACTTGGGTCAAAACTAAGTTACGTACTGTCGTATTCTTTATCAAAAACTTGTATTTACAGCGACAAATAGAAAGTTAAAATAGGGAACAGTCACAAAATCGAAAATGCAACTAGTGAAATGACTACCTGCTGTTTTAACGGTAACTATCCGAGAGAAACCATCAGGTCCTGGGTAGCCTTTTGTAGTACGCGACGAACGAAGAGTATTAACCTTAACAGTAAAAGGTTCTGCATATCCTACGCCGGTTACGGTGAAAGCCTTGCGGGTTGACGCGATCCGTGAGCAAAAGCGCCATCGTTGGCTTGAAAGTGTTAGCTTTAAAACGATGACACGTCATGCCTTGACGGATGCCCTTTCTTAAAAGACTACGCAGCGAGATGATCTAGAATTTAGTTTGTAATAAAGCTTAAACGGTCTGAGGACCAAAATGAAGAGAAACGACATGATAGTACAAACACAAAAAAGCGGAGAGATGAACTTGCTGAGGTAATAGCAGCGAGGAGAAGACGGCAAAACGGGGTGCTCAGCCTTCCGCCCACCCTAAGAAAACCCTCTTCATCCACAAACGGAGACAACTGTTCTAAAGGTGAAGGAAGGCGTTTACCTTGCCGAAGGAGCGCAATCTCTTATCTATAATAAGCGGCTTGAGTTATGCATACGTAGCCTTTTGTAGTTCGGCAGGAGAAAGAGGCAGAAGCTTGTTATCAAAAGAAAAGATGGTGTTGCGAGCTTGAGTGTTTTGAAAGAAACGAAGTATTCATGCAAACGTCCGTTGCATTTTTAGAAAAGAAAAAAATCGTTCGATGACGTGGAGCAAAAGATGAGAAGGTACAAGGTGAGCAAGAAGAGTTGCGCCAACTTTAAGATCAGGTAACAAAGAATCCAAAACGGTAGGAACAGCAAGAAACGGCCACTGCGACAAAGGCTTACTTAGAAAAGTAGGATCGGAAATCCAGAAAGAAGCGCTGCTAATAAGTTCAGGAGTAGCACCACGACAGGCTAAATCAGCAGGATTTTTGGCAGTATCAACGTGATGCCATTGTTGTCGTTCAGTTAGATCAAAAATAGTGACAATGCGGTTAGCGACAAAGGTATGAAGACGATGCGGAGGAAGAGAAAGTCGCGCAAGAACTACTTGAGCGTCAGTGTAAAGGCGAGCTTTTCTAATAATACTAATAGCAAAAAGAGGTTTTAATCAAATGGAAAAAGTGCGCCAACAAAAGCGTTCCATATAGTTCAAGTCTTGGAATTGACAGAACTTTCAATGGGTTTAGCTTTGACTTAGCGATTATGAAGTGGCACGATAGTATTTGTCGAGACTCAGCGGAACTAGAGCAGGCGTAAATAGCAGTAGCATATCCCTTCTGAGAAGCATCGCAGAATCCAACAACGTGTAAGATTTTATGAAAAGAAGGGGAGATGCATCTTGGTATGTGTATTTGAGAGAGGTAAGGCAAGCCATTGACCAACTTGGTCCATTGGGAGGCAAGAGCGGGGCAAAGAACGTCATCCCAATCAAGCTCTTCAGTCCATATACGCTGTAGAACGAGTTTGATTGAAAAAACCAAAAGGGAAAGGAGCCGTAGAAGATCAAATACTCTATATAAGAAACAACTGCTCTTTTGGTGCAGTCACCACTAAAGGGCTGAACTTGAAAGGAAAAAGTGTCTAAACAATGATTCCAGCACAGGCCAAGGATCTTGAGAGACTTATCCTTGGTCGAAAACATTAGAGGAGTTTTTAAATGATCTTCAGGAAGACCTTCTAAAACCTTAGGAACATTACTGGACCATTTGCGCAATTCAAAACCTCCTTTTCCCAAAAGACGAGCAAGCTCGGTGCGGAAAATTAGTGCGTCCTCGACGGTACCGACACTGGTTATCACGTCATCAACATACGTATTCTTAAAGATAGCGACGGACGCAGTCGAGTAATGAGATCCTCCGTCCTCAACTAATTGTTGAAGACATCTCTAAGCCAGGTAAACTGACGGACTTAAACCGTACGTTACCGTATTTAGTTGATACTCGATGACAGGATTTTGAATAGATTCGCGCTAATAAATGTGTTGTAAACAACGATCTTTACAACGTAACAAAATTTGTCTATACATCATGTAAATGTCACAACACAACGCAATCGGACTTAACCTAAAAGTTATCAGAATAGTGGAAATATTCTTTTGTAGCTTAGGACCACTTAAAAGTTGCTCGTTTAAAGACTTATTATGAAGAGAAGACGAATCGTTAAAAACCACACAAATCTTTGTCCCCTTTTCACTACATTTCGAAACACAGTGATGGGGTAGCACGTATGACGAAGAAGAAGTAGCAACGAACATGTGACCTAAGTCTCGATACTCAGACATAAATTGTTGATAAGCGGCATAGCGGGAAGGATCTCGAATTAAACGCCTTTCTAAGTTTAAAATGGCTGTGTACGATGACTTTAAGTTAGCAGCTACCTTGACAGCGTTGGATTTTAGAGGTAGAGCTACGACATAGCGACCTTCGGAAGTTCGGACATGAGTATCGCTAAACAGGCGTTTGCAATATTTGTCATCAGGGTTACGGATCTTTACCACGGGCACTTCTTCGACTTCCCAGAAATTGACGAGGAAGTCTGTAGGATTGGACTGAAGAGTTAGAAGAGAAACAGCCGAAGAAGTTAACGAACCCAGACTTACAGGACCTACAATAACGTCGCCAAATATAGTAAGAAAAATTGAAGGATTACCTTTAATAATAGATAAATTTTCTCGAATGACTGTAGGAAACAGATCAGCTCCGATAAGCATTTCTATCGAGGTGCATAAAAATATGTATCTGCTAGTTGACGATGTCTTAGACTAGAATAGACTTGTTCGGAAAGATGAGCCGACGGGAAGTTTTGAGATATTAAAGAAAGTACGTAAGGAAGCTGTGATAATTTCGGAAGAGTAACGAGATTTTATTACACAGTCAACAGTACCAAGAGTGCGGGAGCCCATTTGTCCAATTCCCGAAATTTGTAACTGAGAAGGGGTGGGAGTTAAACCTAAACCTTTAACCATTGCGCTAGTAATAGCAAAGATTTGCGAATTTGGATCCAGAACTGCTCTAACAGGCGAAACTCACCGCAACTATCTCGGAGCAGTGTTTGAATTGTACCTAGGAGAACCGTATGATTGGAATGAGTAGGCGAAAGGCAACCAAACATTGTTTGAGCAGCTGTAATATTACTTGAGAATCGCCGTTTTTGAAAGTACAGGATTAGAATTATCTTCCTTATCCAAATGCAGTAATGAATGATGTTTACGGCTGCCGCAATGCACACACGATCGTTCACATTTACAATCTGTTATTAAATGAGCTCCGAAATAATTAAAACAACGCGTGTGGTTACCCATGGCTTTGCCTCTTTCATCTATGGACATTCGTTGAAATTCTGGACACCAAGTAATACTGTGATCAGATTTACATACAGGGCATCGCCGAGATGATGAAAAGGAACCATTGTGAGTAGAATTAGCTTTATTAGTTTTAAAGGACGAAGCGGCCACATGCGGCTTGGAAGTTAAAGCAACCTCCATATCTCGAAGAGGAACTGAAACAGCAGCAATAAGGATTTTTGGTTGGTCAAAGAACGTGATTTGGATTCAGCTGCAGATAGTTCGAGACTACGCACTTGTCGATTAATGAACTCAATAAGTACCATATAAGTAGGAATATCATCTTTTTGTTGCCGAGATTCAAATTCACGAGAGGTAGATGGGTCCAAATTACGCATAGCTAAATAAAAGAGAATAAATTCAAAATGGTTTTGAATGGGAAGTGCTGCTAAAGTTAAACTTTTATTGTTATGTATTAATGAATTAGAAAGAGCGATAAAATTTGTCCATGTCGCAATTTTTCCATGCGGAATTATAATTATCGGATGGAAACCTTGAAGTGGGTCAGAAGAAGAACTGCATGATTGTTTTGATGCTCCGCTATCAGTGTGAGCACTTTAAAGTTTAGCAAATATGGTCCGAATCGAGTAAACTAAATCTCTAAAACTTTTTTGTATTTGATCGGTAGGAACCTGATCTTTCTTAGCCAGAACGGAGTTTTTAATTAATATTTGGCGCTGAACTTCTCAAAAGTTGGATTCGCAAATTAGCAATTCGTCGAGCAGAAATGTCGAGATGAAATTTCGCATCTTTTTTGGAAATATTAGAACAGCGATCAGCGATATCAGTGATGTCGGCAAAGACCCGACCTCGCTCCACCAGAACATTCAAATCACTTTCGGACATTATTTGTGATATTAAATAACTTAGTACAAATAATACAAATAACGGAAAATCCCGTATTAAAATCGGTGTAAATTCTTAAATAAATACTTATCGCGCGAGTGATGAACGTTATGAACTTGAATAATTGAAAGAAATTCTACAGAAACGGATTTCATAAATATCCGGTTCGAAAAAGACCAAATGTTTTGGCCACGCGGAAGTCAAACAGCGGAGTGTATTTAATGTTTAAGAAAGGAGGAGACTTCCAGTAGCAACCCACCGAATTATTAGTAAACGAACTAGAAAATTACTTACATAACGTTCCTGGGTCTTCTGGAAAATCGGGAGCGCACAACCACCCAAATCCGTAATAAATCAAGGCCTCAATTCACCCAGAAATGAGCGATTGCTCGACTTACCCTGATTTTACTTTTCCCTTGATGGTGGAGGTCAGTCTATAGCCCACACAAAAGGGCGCACGATTTACTCGCTAAACAGCACAGTTAATATTTAAGAAAAATTAACGAAATAGAATGCCAGAAAGGAGACGTTATATTTGGGTCAAAACCAAGTAACGTACTGTTGTATTCTTTATCAAAAACTTGTATTTATAGCGACAAATAGGGAACAGTCACAAAATCGAAAATGCAACTAGCAGAAAACTTAAATAAAAAAACGCTCGCGCTAACAACAGTAAACTAAAATAACAAAAAATTAGAAAATATCTAATAAACGATGCCTGAGGTACATATAAAGCAAAGTTTTACGATTGGACGCTGGAGTGTACCCGATGAACTGCTAATTGTAGCGACACCGTTCGAACCGGGGTGAACCGCAATAACGCGAGCTAGATTCCACAAAATCGGTTGTTTATTTTCATGTTTTACTAAAACTAATGAATCTTTTTAAATGTTAGGAACATCTTTATCCGGTTTAGAACACAACCAAAAATCAGAATGCATGCGTTGCAATAATTGCCACCGACTTAAATTTATTTATGACAGATCAGGGCCAGGTATGATGTTAGAAAGAGGTTCAACAGTAAGAAAGTCACCTGGAGTCATAGATTGAAGATCATTAGAATCCAAGTTAAACGACATAGCGACCTGGAATTGAGTAATACCTCAATGCCAGTAAGCAGAGTTACAACTCTTCATAAGTCAAAATTTGACTACCAATAACTCTATAAATGTGGAATTTAAAAGATTTCACTCCAGCTTCAGCGAACCCATTAAAATTGGAGGATTAAATCCTATTTGATGGCATTAGCAACAGTTTGACAAGCTAAACCTTGGAGATGACGATTAGTCCCTACAAAATTAGTTACTTGATCACTGTAAATAGTAAAGCAAGTTCCACGACCAGCGGTAAATTTGCGAAAAGCAGCCAAGAATGTTTCTCAAGAAAAATCCGATGCTAATTCCAGATTAATTGCTTTAGTAGCGCAACACACCAAAACACAAACGTAAGCTTTTATAGTCCTAACGCCTCTAGTTCTAAAAAAACTAATAAGAAAATTCCGGCGTAATCCAAGCAAACATTCGAAAAGACTTTGACCTGGTTAATACGATGGTAAGGTAAGTCGGCTATAATACGAGGTGTGAGTGATTTAGGATTTTCACAAAAGCAGCGAAGACATTTTGATATGCATTTACCTAAAGCTTTTCTTCCAAACTGTTGCGGCAAAAGGTAATGTATTGTTTTGAAATCAGAATGCAAGTTTTTGCTGTGTTCGATCAAACGACTAGTGAAAATATGATTACTTTAAAGCAAATATGGATGTTTGGCGTCAAACTTTAAATTTGAGCGTCTAAGCCTTCCGCCCACCCTGATGAGATTTAACTCGTCAAAAAAGAGTTCAAGCTTGCAAAAGGGCTTAGACAAAGAATTATCTTTTTTTAAACAATCATATAAATTCCCAAATTCTGAGTGTGCACATATTTTACAAAGACTAAGAGTGCTAAATGTAGCTCTTCTGCAGTGATATGAGTTAAACGATTTTGCTTTTGCAGCAAAACAAAGAACATAAACAAGAATGCGCTGAAGTTTTCTAAGCAACGAAAATTTGTTTATTAAAGTTAACAGAAGATGTGATTCTGTAGAAATATTTAAGCATGTCTTGGTTTCTTCTAAAAGAACATGTGGGTGCGACCTTAAAGTAATAGATGATTGAGTAGGCTATAAACTCTTTTCTTCCAATAACTAATGAGGTCTTTTTCACCAAATGTTACAATTCAACAAATTAGATGGTAATATACCACGAGATGCGTCATCAGCGGGGTTATCCTTAAAATGAACGTAACGCCATAATGCTGATGAAAGCAATTCTTGGATATACGAAGTACGGTTAGCGACAAAAGTTTTCCAACAATTTGGGTATAAAAAACTTAAAACTTAAGACTATTTCGGTATCTGTCCTTGTATAAATATTTGCAAAATGAAATGATTGGTTTTCTAAAAACTTTGCCATGAGATTGGAAAGCAACTACGTATAAACGAGGCAATAAAATGGTTTTTATATAAGTAACCTTAACTTGAGCACAGATCAAGAATGTTTCTGTATGTTGCAAATTGTGAATAAATCAAACGTATACGGCGGCACCATAGCCAATTTGACAAGCGTTTGAAAACTCGTAGTTTCATTTTATGTTGATCTTTTGAAAAGATATATGTAAATTACCTAAGCACGATAATTGCGACTGAAAGTTATGCCAAGCGATACGAATTTCTTCTAGTGTAGCCTCATTTCAAGCCAATTTTGAGGTCCATAACTTTTGGATAAGATGCTTTGCGTAAAATAACGCCGGTGTTAGAAAACCAAGTGGATCATAAATACCAGCCATTTCAGACAAAATTGCTCTTTTGGTACATTCCTTGTTGATTTGAGTATATTTGTACAAAAATATATCTTTTGTAGGATTCCACTGCAATCCAAGAACTTTAATAAAACTAGGATCTTTGTTATCAAAAGCTACAGGTGATTGTAAATATGAAGAAAGGTTTTTTTAAAATATGATGAGAATTGCTAGCCCATTTTCTTAATTCAAAACCTGCCAAAACCAAAAGACTTATTAGTTCCATTTGTAATTTGGAAGCTAAGGAGTTTGCACCAGTAACCACATCATTAACATAAACGTTATCTTTTAAGACTTCTGCAGCTAAAGAAAGCGTTTAGGTTCTAGCTTAGATAATTCTAAAACCGTACGCAAAGCCAAACTCCGTAAGTGACTGTGTTCAAATTGAATTCTTGTACAGGTTGATCTGAGGAAAAGGGCCATAAGATGCGTTGAAAGTTGGGATGCTCTGGAACTATTAAAACTTGACGATAAACTTGACAAATATAACTCGTGAAAGCAACAGCAAATGTGCGAAAGTTTACCAAAATCGAAATGTCATTTTGAAGTTTTCTATCTGTGAGCAAAATGTCATTTAATGAGAATCCGTTGGACTATTTTGCAGATGAATCAAAGACGGCTCGAAGGCAAGTAGTGGTGTTTTCAAGCTTTATAACACAATGATGGGGTATATAATTTGCTAAAGTCGAATGAAAATCTTTTATTGGAACAGACGATATGTGATGTAATTCTAAATAATCACGCATAAAGTTACAATAAGCAGACCAAGTGTCTAAGTAAATGTAGTGAACATTTACTTAGACGAGTTTCTAGTGATATAAAGCGAAATGGCAAAGGTACGAGAAACTTTACCGAAGGTTCTCGTTGAACAGCTGAACAAAATATTTCTTAACATTTCTCATTCTCTGAAGAAAAGGCAGAGTTATTTTAATTTAGTGAATTTAATTACGCGAAGGAAGAGACTTTGGCGTAAAGATTTCATTGAAGAAAGTTTGAGAACGATTTTACTGGGTGAACTGCAAAGAGGACGTAATGGAATGGTAGTGTAAGTGCACGGTCTGCGCATTAGGAAATAGTCCAGCAAAAAAACGCAAACCACCGATGAAACAGTATAACGTAGAAAGCCTTTTAGAGACAGTAACAATTGACATTGCAGGGCCGTTCCCAAAATCTGATTCGGAAAACAAATAAATCCTGATGGCGATAGATTATTTCCCAAAATGGACAGAGGCTTACGCCATACCGAATCAAGAAACAGCTACAGTGGCAGACGTATTAGTGAAAGAGTTTTTCTGCCGGTTTAGAGTTCCCTTGGAATTAGATTCTGACTAAGGCCGCAACTTTGAGACTGCGCTGTTTCAAGAAGTTTGCTGACTGTTGGGAATTACAAAAACTAGGATGACGACTCTCCATCCTAAATCTGATGACATGGTTAAACGGATTAATCAAACAATGGAAAAGTACTTAGCCAAAGTAGTGCCCGAACACCAAAGAGAATGGAATCAGTACCTGCACCTTATCCTGATAGCATAACGACCATCCGTTAACGAAAGCACAGTCCAAACACCGTTCTGTGTTATGCTCGGTAGTAAAATACGACTGCCATGCAACCTCCAATTTAGACGAAAAACGAAAGTTTTAATTACATTTTAAACAGTTTTTTTAATTTCTATTTTTGGTCAAAATGTCAAAGAAACGTTTTAAATAATTGCTAACACACTTATAAATACTTATTAACAGTGAAATGATTTTGTATTGAAACGTTCTAGAAGTTATTCGCAACTTCGAGAGCCTTCGCGAGGTTTTCTAGAACGTTCACCGAAGGATGTAGAACATACGGGAACGTTTTGCCAAAATGTATAAATACTGTGCAAACAAATCTGAGGTGAGTTATTTCCGTAATGCGAAGACGGCAGTGTTAAGAAGATTATTCAAGTGGAAATAAATAAGTGATTAACGCGTGTGCGATAAAGATACGGAGTACGTGATTTTGATATAAACAACTTTTGATGTTTAGATAAATAGAAGTTATCTTCGTGTAAGTAATAGTGCGATATAAATTAAAGTGTAAGTGTTTTTATTAAATACCCTTAGATTAAATTAATTCGGTTAGTTATAAACGTGTATATATTTGTAGTATAAATAAATTAATTAGTTTTAATAATAATAACAATCGTTACAGTATTTTCGTGTATAAATAAAATTGCTGAATCTTTTTAGATAATACAATCAATTTTTTTGCGACTCTAGTAGAAAAATAAGACATGTATTTGAATGTTGTTAATAATTAGGGATTTAAACGCATATAATCGTAAGAATATATAAATCAAACTTAATGTGTCATTGCATTTCCTTTAGAAGCAAGGGAAGCACTATCACTAATATGATAAACAAAAAATTCGCATTTCTCCTATCACTCATATCCTGCTTTACTATGTTATAAATAATCGTTGATATTGTATTTTTCAGAAATGTCAACTACGAACAATGAAGCAGTTAACCTTTATATTCATTTACTATTTTTAGTTTTTAAAAATTTAAATATAGCATCAAGTTAATATGTTTCTCTAGAAAGCTATTTGCTGTTGACAATGACAGCACATACGAATGTTGATTTGAATTGATTGAATCTTAGTGTTAGTGTTTTAGCGTTTGAGGAATTGCTTGAATGTTTCTGATTTTACGTACTACTGTGGGACGTATCCGAGTTAAGTAATATCGCAAGCACACGATAAACAGAACCATTAAGAGTGACAGATGAACTTTTAAAAATTCAAATGACGCACATATAAAAGTGAGTTCCAAGAAGTTGAGTGATTGATGGTTGTCTTAATACAGAAGGCTACTTGAAACCACTCACAAGTTTAAAGTTGTACCGCCAAATTTTGATGGCAAAGTTCCATGATCAATTTACTACAAGCAGTTTAAAGCCGCAGCTACAGTTAATGGTTGGAGCAACAAGCAGAAAGCGACGTCTTTAATAGTGTCCTTACGTGGAGAAGCGCTTGGAATTTTACAAACTGTTCCTGACCACCTGCAAGAAAATTACGAACTCTTAATTTCACGATTAGAAATGAGATATAGAGATGCTCATGTTCAAGAAGTGTATCAAGCTCAAATTAAAAGTCGGGTTCAGAAAGCTGCCGAAAGTCTTTAAGAGTTTGAGGCTAACATCGCCATATTAACACGGTTTGCGTATCCTACAGCACTAGATACCTTCTTGGAGCAGTTGGCTATTCAATCCTTTGTAGACGGCCTCGCACTAAATCTAAGAAGAGGACAAGAAAAGCGCTCGAAAATTTGGAACGAGGCGACCAAAAGAGACAAAAGGTAATTTCGTCTAGTCAGGACCCGAAGATTACCATTAAAATGGAATCGCCGATGGAGCAATTGCATAGAATTTATCTCGATGGCGACAAAAACCATCATTCGTCTTGAGATGTTGTTAGAAAACGAGAAGACATCACCAGTAACAGTGCGACTTCGAACGGCGACGGGCAAAGAAATACATACTTACAGGCAAGTCAAAGTAACTATTGGTTTGCGAAATGGAGTACTCGACCATCAAGTACTTGTAGTCGACATCACGGAAGAAGTTATCCTGGGAATGGACGTGATAAAGAAGTACGGGTTCCATTTGGATATGAAGAACGATGTCCTAAAGATCGACAATGAAGAAATTCCTTTTCATTCGTCAGAGAAGGCAGCCGTGCGAGTCTTATTGAGTAAAGACGTGATTCTGCCCACAAGAACGGAAAGTGTGGTGATGGCACGCCTGGATGGAAATCTCCGGGAAGGCTACATACGCGCGATTGAACCAATGGAGGGCGGCTTAGTTGAAAATAAGGGACTAGTCGTTGGCAGAACTTTAGTACGAGTAAAGAACACGATGCCAGTAAGGATCTTAAACATCAACTCAGATCCTGTAACGTTGAAAAAGAAGACCGTGGTAGGCCAACGTACGCCAGTATCACAAATTGTGAGATGCGTGAAGTCGAACGAAGATACGTCGCCGAAGAAGTGTCCACAACATCTATTAGACATTCTTACCACCAAATGCCAAAACCTCAGTCAAGACCAGCTGGCTAAAGTTAACATGTTGATCCAAGAGTACCAAGATGTGTTCGCGCTGGAGAGTGGCTCCAAAAAAAGAACTAACGTGGTGAAACATAAAATAATACCGGAGACGCTCGGTCAATACGACAACAACCACGCAGACTTCTTTTGGCAAAAAAAGAAGAAGCCGAATAAATAATTACGGATATGGAGAGAGAAAGCGTAAATAAACGTTCAAGTAGCCCATGGGCATCCCTAGTGGTACTCGTAAAGAAGAAGGATGGATTAACGAGGTTTTG
Source organism: Aquatica leii (assembly GCA_035610365.1). Lineage (NCBI taxonomy): Eukaryota > Metazoa > Arthropoda > Insecta > Coleoptera > Lampyridae > Aquatica > Aquatica leii. The sequence goes on from CM069434.1 coordinate 87,852,376, forward strand.
CGTAGACTACAGACCAACGACTAGACCAAATAAGACAGTTACCCTTTACCCAGCATTGACAATACGTTAAACACCCTGTCAGGATCTTAGTGGTTTTCCACGTTAGATTTAAAGAGTGGTTACTGGCAGGTAGAATTGGAACTCAAGGATCGTGAAAAAACCGCTTTTACGGTGGGAACTGGTTTGTGGCAGTTTACTGTGATGCCCTTCGGCTTGTGTAAGACTCCTGCAACATTCAAGCGTTTAGTGGAGACCATCTTGCGCGGATTGTTTTGAAAGACGTGCTTGGTTTACCTAGGCGTGGTGTTCCAGCGACTACGCAGGGCTAATCTCAAACTGAGCCCAAAGAAGTGCCACGTATTTAAAAAGGAAGTGCAATACCTTGGCCACGTCGTATCTAAAGATGGAGTAAAGGCTGACCGAGACAAAATTCGAGCAGTGCAAGCGTGGCCAAGACCAATAGACAAACATCAGGTCCGAAGTTTCTTTAGGTTGTGCACCTATTATAAACGATTTGTACCCGGATTTGCCAATATTGCCAAACCTTTGACGAAATTGACGGAAGAAAGATCAGAATTTAGATTGAATGAAGACTGCGAAAATTCTTTCCATCAACTAAAACAGGCCCTAGTCACTTCACCGATTCTGAATTATCCAAGAGAAAATGGAAAATTTGTTTTAGATACCGACGTAAGCAATCTAGTCATAGGCGTGGGCCTTTCACAGGTTCAAGATGGAGAAGAAAAAGTTATCGCGTATTTTAGCAAGGTTTTGTCCAGGCCAGAAAGGAATTATTGCGTGAATAGGAGGGAGCTGTTAGCAGTCGTTAAGCCGCCTTAAAATAGCTACTGCAGTTCCGTAAGCCGGAAGGACAAGTGGCAAGATGGATCGAGAAACAACAAGAGTATGACTACAACACAGAACACCGTGCCGGAAGCAGTCATCGGAACGCTGATGCCTTGTCCAGAAGACCATGTTCGGCAGACTGCAGCCATTGTTTGCGACTGGAAGAACAAGTTGATTGCCTCCGGAGAACTGCTATGGTTGATGATAAGTGGGAACCTGAACAGTTACGTCGCGAACAAGAAAACGATCCTGAAATAAGACTACTCCTGGACTGGAAAAAAAAGGCCGACAAGCAATCTGGGAAGAAGCGAGTGCTTTGAAGTGAGTGCTTTGGGCAGAAACATCAAAGCGTACTGGGCGCAGTGGGACCTCTTAATAGTAGCAGACGGTCTTCTTAAGCGATTACTAGAAAGTGTCGAGGGCACGGGAAACAGACTACAGTTGGTAATGCCGAAGAGCAAGGAGTCAGAACTGCTAAAGCATCTCCACGATGAGACATCAGGAGGACACTTTGGCATTAAGAAGACGTTGGGTAAAGTGCAAAAACGATTCTACTGGATGAACTGCAAACAGGGCGTCATGAAATGGTGCCGTAAGTGCACGGTCTGCGCATCAGGAAATGGTCCAGCGAGAAAGCGCAAAGCAACCATGAAGCACTACAACGTAAGAAGCCCGTTGGAAAGAGTAGCGATTGACATCGCAGGGCCGTTCCCAGAATTCAATTCCGGAAATAAATACATCTTGGTGGCGATGGATTATTTCACAAAATGGACGGAGGCTTACGCCATACTAAATCAAGAAGCAGTTACAGTCGCAGACGTATTAGTAAAAGAGTTTTTCTGCCGGTTTGGAGTTCCGTTGGAATTACACTCCAATCAAGGCCGCAACTTTAAGTCTGGGCTGTTTCAAGACGTTTGCCGACTGTTGGGAATTAAGAAAACTAGGACGACCTCTCTCCATCTTCAATCTGATGACATGGTTGAGCGGATGAATCGAACAATGGGCAAGTACTTAGCCAAAGTAGTGTCCGAACATCAAAGAGATTGGGATCAGTACTTGCACCTTTTCCTAATGGCATACCAATCATCTGTTCATAAAGCACAAGCAAAACAGCATCCTGTATGCTGCTCGGTCGCGTAATACGACTGCCATGCAACCTCCAATTCAGACGAAGACCGAAAGAAAAAGTTGGTGGAAAAGATTATGTTAGCAAGCTGACAAAGAGACTACACAAAGTACATGAAGAGGTCCGTAAAAACACACAAATTGTCAGCGACAGGATGAAGACTAGATATGACGTCAAGGCACAAAATGGTGGGTTTCAACTTGGCGACATGGTCTGGTTGTATAACCCCCAAAAGAAACGTGGTTTGTCGCCGAAGCTGCAAAGACGATATATATCGCATCCGAAAATCACCTAGAAGCAAGCCAAAAGTGGCCCACGTCGATCGTCTAGTCCCGTTTGCTGGAGATAATAACAATACACAAGCTCAGGTCCGAATCACAGTAATAATCAGCAGAAGCAGGAATCAAATCGAAGGAATGGATTTCAAGAAGTTTATGAGCTTATACGGAGGTTCTGGAAAAGATAGGTTCGGAGTTACCACCGAGGAACAACGAGACCTGTTCCAGACACAAAAAAAATTACGCCATCGCACATTGCGTGAGCGAGGATCTTGACATGTCCAGAGAGGTTGCAGTCTTAATTTAAAAGAAGTTTGGGCAGCTAGATGAACTAAAAAGACAGCAACCGGCAGTCGAAAAGATTTTAAGACTACCTGGGTCACGCTTTGTATTCTATCTGGTCACCTAGAAATATACAAGTACCAAGCCTTTATACTAAAATCTGTGGCAGACATTATGTAATCCTAAGAGAGAAATGGAGTTCCATCATGTTAAGAAATTGGCAGTACCCACGTTTGGTTGTAGCTTAGATCAACTGAATTAGAGGACAATTCGAAACATGTTGGAGGTCATCTTCCGAGGAGCAGGCGTCCAAGTATTGGTCTGTAGTTACCAACCAAGGAAAATATCAGGTCAGAAAAAGTCTATTGATTGTTACTTTTATGGTCAAGGAAGTTGCCGAAATGGAGGAAGCTGCCGCTTTCGCCACGATCCTTTCTACCGGTGTCGCATCCAGTCTCCTGTTCTGGGACAGAGCAGCCCTAAAGAGGGGGCGCTAAAACGTTCTCAAATTTAAGAGCGTTCTTAAAGTTTTATCCATTTTCCAGAACGTTCACCGAAGGATGTGGAACAATCGCGAACGTATTTTAAACAACGTTATGCAGCTTTCTGTCCAAATTTTGTAGCCTGAAAACAATTACATCTTTCAACAGGTGAGATTTCTTAATACTTATCTACTACAGTTATCTGAATTACGCCATTCTTACAGTATGTACGTCAAACAATAATCCAACAGTTACCCACAATATAAGCTAGTTATAGTCTTTTCAACGGTTATTATTAGTTTTGTTTATTATTTAAGGATAATGTTTCTATACATACATCCAGGTTGGCGCAAAACTGGGTACAACAAAATAACTTAAATGTGTTACCGTGGCCAGCTGATTTCAATATTATAGAAAACGTTTGGAGTCAAATTGTACTATCCAGAAACAACAGGGGGCATTTTCATCGCCAGAGAGCGCAAACACTTAATTGTCGCCATTCAAACTGCTTGAGAGACGACTAGTGATGATTACCTACGTGTTCTTGTAGCATCAATGCCTAGACGACTGCAAGAATGCATTGACAATCAAGTGGGTCATACTCATTATTAGCAATAATAAATAACACTGCACGACAGCATTTCTGATTATGAGTTATGTTACACGATACTAACCTAATTTTGAATGACGATTTCAAATTTGTCATCAAAATTTCTGTTCAATAGGCAACGACCCTAATTTATTCCCATTGTGTAAGAGAACACATTTTAGACTCCGTTTTGATGAGTCTATGAATAAACGCCACTCACTAGAAACGTAATTTCGTAATCCCATTGCAGCCATTAAACCAGGTACATCTTTACAAAATACGAAATCATCTTCTTCGGCAAAATATTTGAGGAGATTCTGTTCTCTTCTGCGGTTTGGATCATTCACACAAACTCTTCTTGGCGATGTCATATCAGATTATAATAAAATAACTCAATAATTTATAATTAGCAGCAAATACACACGGTAAAACAGCGAGTTTTAAGTGAAAGCTTTAACTCGCAACCAAGAGCTGTTAGAACAAAAGTGAGGTTATATTTAGAATCAACGACGTCAAATTAGTAAACATCATGTGACATAAATCATTCATCAGTCAAAAAGTGCAATTTTGTTGTCCAGTGTAATCGATACTTTATTATTACTATCATCTTTGAATGATTGATTACTGCAATTGAGTATATGAAATTGCAACAAAAAAATTAAAAATTGCATATCTTCCATGGCGACTGCCTGTTGTTAGTTTTTTAGACTGTAACAGCGACTTAAAAACTAAAAATAGTAGATGAATATAAAGATAAAATACTTTATTGTTCTCAATTGACATTCCTGAGAAATAGAATAAGAACGATTACTTAACCTATTATAGTAAAGCAGGATATTAGTGACAAAAGAAATGCGAACACAAAATCATTGTATTGTTAATAAATCTTTATATGTCTGTTAGTAATTATTTGAAACATTTATAATAATTGCTTTTCTTTGACATTTCGACCATAAAAAGATATTAAAAAAACTACTGAAAATAATGTTAAAACTTAAGAGTAATAGTCGTATATTTACAAGGTTATGAATAGGTTGTTACATGAATATAATATGTGTTAATTTTAATAAAGTTTATAATGCACTGTTTCAATATGGAACTTTTATTTACACACAAAAATATTTCGTATAAAAATAAAATGCAGTTTACTGTTCTAAATCATTCAAAAATATGAATAGGCTTTATTAGTTTTTGCGTATAAACGATTTGACCTGGTATTGTCAATGTTTATTATTTGTCTAATTTGAATTTCTTTAATAGCACAGCGAACAGCCACGAGTAATTATCGATCGCATTTGCTAACAAGCTTAGTTTACACCGCTAACTATTTCAATCGAAGTAACAAAAGTGTCCCGTTTTTTGTTTAGTTGAGTGTACAACAATGTAACGTTGTTGGCATGTCGTAAAGAACTGTTATATTAAATACATAACAATTTATATATTTGTTGCATTTGTAGATTCTTTTAAATTACCTTACTTGTTTGCAAGTTTTTAAGTTCGCCGTTATGGCATCAATCCGTTAAACTTAATCTAATAGTACTGTAGTATGTATAGTTTCAAACTTGTTGTAAAGTAAAACGTGTTAATGACGTTATAAGTTAATATCAAAACAACTATAGTAAATTTGCCTTACAATCAGTTTAAAAAGTCAGTTACAGTGAACAACACTTTGGGTTTTTGAATAAATTCCAACTTCTGCGGTTTCAAAACTAGTCTACTGTAACGATTCGAGAAAAAATTAATTCCACATTTAGAGTAATCTGTGTTTGTTTCAAGAAAGAAGAATTAATTATTGAATGCAATAAACAAAACAAGTTTTAATTTAAATATTTATCACGGGAATTACCACAACACATTATTTTTAAACTTAGCTAAAATTTGCTTCATCCATTCTTTCGTTCATTGATTTAATTCTTTTTAACTTTTAATTAATTTTCGTTTTATAAACGCTACAGTTTTCTTGTTACTTAACAAACCATGCAAGGTTTTTTGATTGCATTCTATAAAAAGCGCCTTTCTATGTTTTAATTAAGACCTAATTGAAAATTTGGATTTCCGGGTATTGACGTTAGTTTTACGTGAATTGTTATTACCATAATTCAAAGCGATATTCTATGGCTTTGTGGCATCTACCGACATCATTATATTGCGTATCGTCAATGTTCGTTAATTATTAATGTCTGCAATATAGGCGAAGTGCAATGAATAATAAACCAAGCAAATAATACTTACAATGTAATTATTAATGTGTAGCCAAACTTTGGTTAGATATTATGTATTACAATAAATGTTTAATTGCTTATAACACACTAAACGCAATCATAGAAATGTTCTGTAAAACAATAACATAAACATTTTATTTTTTTAAAAATAATACACTGTGTCTTCATTATGAAAGGAACAAATTCGTTTAATATTCCGGTAATTATTTTATGCTTGGACACGTTGATAACTATTGATAGTTGACAAGAAAATTATATACAGAGTCATTATTGATATTTTTAATAAAAACACCTTATATATTATGCCATTTTTAGATTGTACGGTAAATTCTAAACACTTTTTGTATGACAAACCATATCTCTAAAAGCGGTTTTCAAAATAATGACGTTTGAAATGTGAAATTTTAAGAGATACAAGTAATTAAATAAAATGTTTAGGTTCAACAAATAGACCTTGTTTATTTAAAAATCAACAAAAACTAGTTGGTATGGCAATTTTTTTCTTTAACAAAATATTCTACTTGTAGTAACGAACCGCTTTGTCGCAACAACACGACAATGACACACACATTTTAGTTAGAGAGGGTTGCCTCGAGATAATAAAAGACTACTTTTGACAATTGTTTTTTTTTCAATTCGCGATTAAAGTCAAAGTGTAAGTTCTTATAAATGTATCAGTTAACTAAATAAAAGTGTGTGTTACCTGTCGTTACAAGTGGCGCCCAACGTGGGGCCTTACCTTTTCGGTGGCGAACAGTATTCAACAAACGTTTAAAACGAAAGTAAGATTTTGTAATTGTTTGGTCAAGATTGCTGCGTTTGGTGTTAACAAATTAGCGTCCGATATCAAAGCATTCATTGATTCAATAACGGTATATAAAGAATGTCTTTATATAAGCAACGAACATGCACTAAAAGGATTTTCAATGCTTCTAACAGATAACGCAGCTACATGGTGGCAAAAAATTCAAAGTTCAATTCAATTCTTTGATAAAGCTATCACATTACTTCGACATGCTTATGGTTATCTAAAACCTGCGCACCAAATTTTCCAGGATTTGTTTGCACTTAAACAAGATAACGAGAAAACCAATGTCTTTATTTCTAAAACGCGTGCATTGTTGTCACGTCTTACAGGCAAATCTGTTATTTCAGAACATTTACAACTTGACATGATGTACGAACTTTTGAATGTGAGAATTAGAGAAAAAATTAGTCGCGATAAAATATACTTCTTCAAAGAATTAATCGAATCAGCATGAGTCACTGAACAAACTTTCTCTGAAATTCCAAGTAGATCGACTAACTCTACTAAAAATAATATGCCTTACAATGGCCATCAAAATCATATTCGTAAACCTAAACCATGTGTTTATTGTAAAAACTATGAACATGTTAAAGATAAATGTAAAAAGTTATTACGCATACGTTCCGAGTCTTCAAATGATACAGAGAATCAGAAACATGTGAATAACGCTTGTTCTAGCTTATGTTCTGTAAGTCCAAGTGGTGACTGTAAAATTTCGTGTTATGAATGCAAAACACCTGGATATATCTGCAGCAATTGCCCTAATTGTTCAAAAGATAAAACCGAAGTTATTCATGTGAGTACAGTTAGATCCGATTCACCTGCTGAATTTTTATGTAATGTGTTTAATGAACTATCAAACTGTAGGAATTTGTATTTTCAGAATGCACTACCACTGACTCGTGTTCACATTGAACCTCATAGTGGATACAGCTACCTCAATTCTGGTGCTAAATCTAGCATAGCAGGTCCTACACTCAGAAAAATTCTTCAGCAGGATGGTGTCCCAAAGTCATGGAAATGACACTCGCAGATGGCAAAACGTCAAAGGTTAATGTACTTGTGTTTCAAGTTAAAATTATCTTAGGAGGGAGCTCGCATAATATTTCATTACTTTCTGTATCTTAAGTAAAACACTTTTAGGTGCTGATTTCTTAAAAGTAGCAAACATTGTTATTGATATACCTCGTGAATCATGGTTCTATGGAGATTCTCCTCAAAAACTTTCCGATTTGACTCTGAACCCAATTCTGTAAATCAATGTTCGTGCAATTTGAATTCAGTTCAGTTAAAAGACATTAATTTACCCTCTGATGAAAGTATTTCGTTTACTTCGGTAGAAAAATTACTCCCATAGACAATACATATTCTTATAGCAGTTCCACCTTATCGTCTCTCCGAAGAAAAAAAAGATAACTTACGTAAAGAAATCGAACATCTTCTATCGGAAAATATTATAGAAGGATGTGAATCTCCTTATACTGCTCCAATAGTTTTAGTGCCAAAAAATGATAGAGGCAGAGGGCTGTAGTAGATTATCGAAAATTTAATGCTATCACTTGTTCAGATAAATATTTATCGCCTCATATCGAAGATTTAATTCATTCTGCTAAAAAAGCCACTTATATGACAACTCTTGATCTTAAATCAGGTTACCATCAGATTTCAGTCAAGCCTGAAGATAGAAATAAGGCCGCATTTATTTGTCCTTTAGGTTTTTTCCGTTACATGCAGATGCCGTTTGGACTGCGAAATGAACCTTCCACAATTCATTGCCTTATTGATAGATTTTGCTCCGGTTTACAAAATGTAAACATTTGGGTCTCTTAGATGACATGATCATATTGTCTTGTATTTTCATGGAACATGTTAAGGACATACAACTTGTGTTTAATCGGCTGATAATGTTTAATATTTACCTAAACAGACCCAAGTGCATATTTGGTTACCCTTCTGTCAATTACATTGGTCACGTGATTACTCCCAGGGTTTGAAACCGAATCCAAGCAAAGTGTCTGCTATTCTAGATATGCCTACGCCCAAGAACACGAAACAAGTTCTCTTTTTTCTCCAAACCTGTTCCTGGTACGAAAATTTTGCAGACATAGCTAAACCTCTCACAAACTTCACAAAGACTTGGGGTCTTAAACAAGAAGATACCTTCCAACGACAAAAAGAGTTGTTAACAACTAGTCTGATTCTCCGTCAGGCTGACGCAAAGCTTCCATATGTTCTTAGAACAAACGTTAGCGCATATGCTCTTGGTGCATGTTTACTCTAGGGAGAGGGTCTTATGGTCACGGAAGTTGCCGAAATGGAGGAACCTGCGGCTATCGCCACGATTCTTCTTACCGGTGACGCATCCAGTCTCCTGTTCTGGGACTGAACAGTCCTAAGAAGGGGACAGTAAAACGTTCGAGAGGTTATTCTCAACTTCGAGAGCCTTCGCAAGGTTTTTGTACATTTCCAGAACTTACATATACCGAAAGATATGAAACATTCGAGAAGGATTTCCAAAATCTATAAATGCGGCACAAACAAATCAGAGGTCAGTTATTCTCGTAATGCGAAGACGGCAGTGTTAAGAAAATTATTCAAGTTTAAATAAATAAGTAATTAACGCGTGCGTTTGAAATCAATATACGGAGTATAAGCTTGTACGTGACTTTAAAGTAAGCAAGTGTAAGTGTTTAGATAAATAGAAGTTATCCGCGGACTTTATCTTTGTGTAAGTGATAGTGGGACATAAATTAGTTTAAGTGTTTTTATTAAATATCCTTAGATTTAATTAATTCGGTTAGTTATAAACGTGTACATATTTTTAGTATAAATAAATTAGTAGTAATAATAAACGTTACAATATGCATCCAGATTGTTGGCACAATCGGAACAAAATTATTGTACTACGAAAAGCGAAGCATTAGCAGTCGTTTTAGAGGTTACCTAGAAGGTTCCATTACTGTTGTCTAGTCTAATCATCAACTGCTCAGGTGGTTCATGTCATTAAAATTACCAACAGGTCGTTTAGCACGATGGTCACTTCTTCTCCAGTCTTATGACCCAAAAATAGACTATACTCCAGGTCGATTTAATGCAATAACTGACATGCTATCAAAACCTCCTTTGGAAAACTTAGAAACCATTGTAAGCATTGACTTACCCAATGAAAGCACCAACAAAGTGCTCCGTGAACAAATGAATGATCCCGACTTAAGTAAAATCATCGACTGCTTTGAACGTCCAACTGATGATGTCGATTTTAAACGAAGAACCGAACGTGGGTATATTATGATTAACGGTATTCTACATCGCTATGTTCCAGACTCAAATGAAGAGACTGCTCAGTTAATAGTTCCGAAGTCTTTTGTTAGTAAGATAATCTCGGAATGTCATGATTCTCAATTAGCTCGTCATTATGGAGTCGACCGTACTTTGCAGCAAATCGCCAGTAAATACTAAGGGGCAAGTATGCGTCGTGACATAACCCATCACGTAGCCAAATGTCTAAATTGCCAGAAGTATAAAGCTTCCAACTTGTAACCCATCGGACAGATTCAAAAAATAATACAAGACACAATTAGTCGTTGGGTAGAGCTCTTTGCATTAAAAGTTGCTTCTGCTAAAAATTGTTCTAGAATTCTTATAAATAAAATAATCTTATGTTTTGGACTTCCTAGGCGCTTCTAATTACGCGGTGACAGTGTTCAGTTCATGAGTTTTGTTATGTAACAGACAGCTCATTGTCTCGGTTTTTGTAGACTCTACTGCCATTGTATCATCCAGAAGCTAATCCGGTTGAACGTAGAAACCACTATTTCAAAACTTAACTTTCTATCTTAACTGGTAACAATCATACACAATAGAAGCGGTAGTGCGATTTTCCATAAATAGTGTAAAATATTAAACAACCGATTTTAGTGCCGCTTATCTTACATTTGGACGCGAGTTACGCAGGCCTGAAGACGTTCAGCGTGATTTTTGCGTGATTATAAAGAACAATTTCGTAAGTAAATCCATAATTGCGTAACCTTCCTGATACCTTACGTCTTGCTCGTGAAAATCAAGAACAACAGAACCAATATAAGAAGTACAGCGATGCCAATCGTCGCCTAGCTCCAATTTTTTACATTGAAGATAAAGTGCTCATAAGAACGCATGTTCTTAGTAAAGCTAAAAGTTTCTTTACTTTTAAGTTCGTGCCTCGTCGTGATAATCCGTATTTGATTACAAGACCATCACACCTACAACTTATGAGGTTACCGCTGTTAGTAACCCACACAAAATTTAAGGAAAATATCATGTCGCTAATCTAACTCCTTTCAACTCAGATGAAGAAACTGCTCCAATCTGTCGTATTCAGACTGAAAGGTATTCTTGTGAACCCAGTCAAGCTTCGAAAGCTTCAACCGCTTCTTCGGACGATGAAAATCGTTGCCTACACTGTTTATCTTTAATTACTAAGAACAAGGTGCCAAATCGAAGTTGTAAGACATGTGACCCATTAATTCGATCTTTTGTGTGTCCAAATACTCGTTTGTTTTGTGTGATGTGTGTGATTTTTCTTAGTTTACCAAAAACTGCAGGCAATAAAATAGTCGTATACCACGCTGAATTAACGGTCTTTTAATTCTCGAGAGCTACAGTTTCCACACCACTATTTGCTTCATAAGGCTTCAAGAACGAACAACTTTTGTTGGCTTTTTTTCACATTGAAACACCCAAACTGCCGATTGGCCTTTTCTTTTTGGCTCATATACATAAATCCTTGTCACCTGTGTAGGCATTGGATGTAGCAAAGCTGTATTTTGTAATAATTTTACGGAACCAATCGACACTAGCATTGTTTTAAGCATCTGTCAACAAATGTGGAATCCAAGGCGCACACACTTTCCGAACATTCAAATGTTTGTGCAAAATCTTATCTATCCTGGTCATACTAATACTAAACATGTCTTGATTATGCAATATGTCCCATGACAATTTTCTTCAATTAATTTTCGCACAACATCAATATTTTACGACACAACGACCGATTTTGGACAAACTTCATCCGTGAGCAAACTACGGCGACGTTTGAATTCAGTGGTACCAGTCGTATATGGTGGCTGCAGATGGCGCTTTATCGCCAAAAGTTGATTAATGCACTGTTCTTGAGTTGATTTGTGGCAATATAAATCAAAGTATCACAAGTTGTTACTTTGTCAGTTATTTTGACAGTCTTACGTTTCATTGTAAAAATGCATTTATCTGGAAAAGAGTGTATTGAAGTACTTATGACGATTGTTTTTGGAGACAGAGTGAGAACTCAACAAAAAGGGTGTAATTTCTTTAATTCTAAACGACATCCAAAAACCAGATCTACTGTCAGCAAGATTAAATTGAAATTTGCTGAGCACGGCCACGTTAGAGTCTTACCTAACGGACGAATCATTTAAGAAGAAACGTTACCTAGTTTGGTTTAAAGTTTTGCTACGGTTATTTTGTAAGGAACAAATCAGAGATTAATAAAGTAGTAGATTTTCTCATGCATTTGAAAACGCTGAAACATTTAGCTAAAGAGTTTCTGAATGACAACGATGAAGAGTTTGATAATGAAAAGGTCAGAACAACTTTACGTTTTAGTGGAATTACCCAACGCTTGATGACTCTATATACCCAACAAAACGGTATCTATGAGAGAGATAACAGAACCGTAGTAGATAATGTTAGACCTTATGAGTTGTGAACAGGTACAATGCTTTGTTTGATGTATCAACAGCTTTTTTGTACGAAGAACTAAAAAAAAACATTTATATGGCACAACCGACAGGGTATAAAGATGGCACAAAGCGAGTGTGCAAGCTAGAGAAAAATTTGTATGGCTTGAAACAAGCACCAAGATGTTGGAACAAAAAGTTTATGTTTAGACTTAGTTTCAAACCTAGCCAATTACTTTTATTGATATTCTCTGTATATGACGGACTAGTTGTGGTTGTGAACCTACAAGACTTAAAGGGTTTCTCCGAACAGTTGTGGTTGTGAACCCATAAGATTTGAAGGGTTTCTCCGAACAGAGTTCAAAGTAACTACTACAGTTGCAGTTTATTATTTTGGTTTATAGATTGAACGTCACGAGAATAGCAGTATCAAAATTCATCAACAGGCTTACGCACAAAACATTTTGAAATATTTCGGACTAGCAAACTTAAAAGCAGTATCTACGCCAATGTTGAAAGTGTCAGAAGCTGGAGCACTCATGTACCTAATGCTTGCAACTAGGCCAGATTTAGCATTTAGAAACCTTCTGATGAAGATACATTAAGTTTGAAGAGAATGTATATAAAAGGGACCCACTCACTTTAGAATCACGTCAGAGGTGAAGTGTATTAGTTTCAAATGCTACAACGACTCAGACTTCTTCGGTTGTCCGAATACATGACGATCAACGCCTGGAGTTGTGATTATTTTTGCAGAAAAAGCTATTTTCTCCTTAAGTCAGAGATAGTCTTCAGTGTCTACGTCGAGTACAGAAGTTAAGTTACAGGTAGCTCATGAGACAACGAAGGAAATTATCTGGTTGATGATTCAATTTGTTGCAATACAACTTTGTTAAAATGTGTGTTATAGTTCTCAAAGCTCTAGTCGTACTTTATACATAAATTAATAAATTTCAATCGTGGAATGGATCTATATTCAGTCTTATTTGGGTTGGGTTTAATAAAATCCCATATTTTTTCGAATATTGGATTTTGTTATCATTCGGTTATTATTATCAAAAACCCCAAATCCTACTGTGATTATATTAAGCGGCGTGTACCGTATTAAGAACATTATAAATCTTCAGTGCGAACCAACAAAGATTAACTAAATCGGTTTGCTTATAGAGTTTTAATCAATTTACTAATTAAAAGTCAGAGAATCTTCATCTCGTTTTATTACAATCTAATCATGAAGTATTTTTTCGGTTATTGAAATGTTGGAAAAGATTCATCTAATTAGATTCGCAGCGATTGAAGTAACGTAAAAGACAAATTCGAAAGCGGGCGATTTTAATTTTGTGGTTGATTTGCTTTACTCTTACAAACAAATTGACATTGAGGAATCATTGCGTAGTCAAGGTTAGCATAACAAGATTGTGAACAGTCTTTACTACAAAAAATAGTAATTTCCCATTTTTTCTTTTTATTTAGTAAAAATTAACTCATTATATGGTTTTACAGATTTTTATCAGCTACCGACATGAAAGCAGAGCCTACATCGCTAAATTTTGGTGTAATAAACGCAAGAAATAATGCAGTAATACGCATGCTTTCAATTTGCAACGATGGAAGTAAAGGTTCCCGTTTTACTATTGATCTTGGAAGGAATGACATGGACCTTATTGTTGAACCTTCTAAAGGAATAATACAGGCAAATTATTTTCTTTAACTTCTTTTAATGACTATTTTTTCTTCAAACAATTTCTCGTTTGCTTATGTAATTGCTCTGAATTAATAATTGTGCTTTTTTTAACAATATGCAAGGCCGCCTTTAATTTGACCAACCTCATAAATCTTTAATTTGATTCCGGCCCAAAGCAATTTAGAATATGAATTACTTGGTAATAAAAAGCTTATATTCTTAAATAAAAAATTTCAGTACCCTAAAATGCTAAAATATTTAGAAAATTTTGGTTGAGAAACGTTTCGATTTGGTGTTTCAAGTTTAAATAAAAATATTAAAAATTAGTAAAAAATTTCGTTTTAAACATTACGGGTTAAAAAAGTAGAAATTATTTTTAGTTGCGTTAATATAAAAACCGAGATGTAATAAATTATTCTTAATTTATGGGTTTTACCAACTAGTTTTTCACTACTGAGGTCATTATCACGTATACGTAGCTGTTTCAGTTTGTGGTTTTTTATGTACATTCTTCGTTACGTGTTTCCAAGTAAAGACTACTACGAAATCTAGCAGTAACTAATATTAAGTATAATCTTTTGCAGCTAATGAATACGAAAAAATGTTTAAATGATTTAATGAAACAGATAAATAAAATTTTGTTTGTAAGTACCTATCTTGCTTAGAAAAATAACTTTTGTACATAAAAAAACTAAAAAACTAAGAAAGAAATATATTCAAACAAATACAGTACACGCCTCTTATTGAAATCTGGGATAATGTTATTAATCGGGTAATCAAAGATCAGACCGGACGCATGCTACTACATAGAAAAAACACCGTTATAGTAATCATAATTTTGGTTTATGTTATCAATTTTCTTCTTAGGTTTGTTTCTATACGTAAACAATAACCTATTTTGTATGATTTTTTTAGCTGAATTTTCACAATACGCTTATTTAGTGTGATAAGTTTTATCATTGTACTTTAAAAATACTTCTTTTGCATGTTTGGCTTTGTTTTTGCAGTGTTATTTATTCTAGTTTTTGACTGATCTATGTAACATTGCATTAAACATCTATAAATAAAATATAAATTATCATTCGGTTCTTGTTATGAAAAATACCAAGTCCCAACGTGATTCTATTAAGCGGCGTGTACTATACTTAAAAAAATTAAAGTAGCAGATGAATTAGATAGTTAAAAAAATGTAGTTTAAAGTCAAAATGAAAAGTAAACAAACTTTTAAAGGAACTGATTAAATTGTTTGTGTTAATCAAGTAAAATGAACAATTTAGTGTCACAGGCAGCACAAAAGGATTTCAAATAAAGCTTCTTAAACCTGAACGCAGCATTAAACGCCGTTGCTGAAAGAGGAAGTTAGTTTAAGATACTCTATTCCTAGATCCACACTACAGAATTGGCTTAAAAACAAGAGCACATCACAAACAGCACTAGGCAGAAAACCTGTATTTTTAAAAGAGCACGAAAAAGAGCAGTGAAAACCCATTTATTAAAAAAGAAAAAACAAAGCAGCCGGTAGAGATTGGTTTGAAAGGTTTCTGAAATAAAACCCAGAAATCTCGATCAGGAAACCACAACCTACAAATGTAATAGGATTACAACAGCATTTTTTTCAAAACTTGATACTATCGTGGAAAAATGCAAAATTATTGCCGACACGTGTTTTAAATGCCGACAAAATGAGAATAACAAATGTGCAAACTTCCGATAAAATAGTGGCTCAAAAAAACAAAGACGAGTAGGGTAACAAGCACAGAAAGACACAGTAAGGCTAATGACCCAAAAACGTGGCCAAAATTCTGAAAGTTAGCAAATGACTAGAACATAAGCTAATTGTTATGAGAAAAATTTTTAAAAAATTGATAAATTATAAAAACGAGTATTTACAAGAGTTGTAAAAAGGAATAGTTAGTGAGATTGAAACAAAATGAAGTCAACAAAAAATAAAAAGTTTGTTAAATCTGTGATTTTATAGCAACAAATATACAAATATAAAAAACACATGAGTAATAATAATTTAGTATAACGCACTGTCGTCACTTTCAACACTTTGGGTTGGAGCAGTAGCCTCGTCGTCCGACAGTGTTCTTGTTAGGTTCTGGCAGAGCTAGCAAATCCAAAATAACACTATTAAAAGTTTGCCTAGATTTTCGCGGTAAGTCTTTATTTCTAGATTCTTGTGCTTCTTCTGAAAGCTTTCCAGTTGACAGAGTCGCATTTGCAACAATATAGTCTTGCTGTGTCTTTTCTTCTTTTTTATTTCCATGTTGGACTTAGACCTCCCCTTTGAGTCTCCATTTATCCCTGTCTTAAGCTGCTCTTGTTCATGTTAAACCTGCTATTAATTTTAGATCATCTTTCCATCTTGTCTGTAGGCGGCTCATACTTCTTTTTCCCGTCCATGGTTTCCATTTTTGGATTATCTCACTCTATCGTTCGTTCTTTTGTCTCTTAGTGTAGCTGGCCCATCTCCAATTCAGAGTTTCTTATTCTATCTTTCACCTTTACGTTTAGCATTTGTCCTCCATTGCACGCTGGGCTTTGGCAAATTTTCTTATTAGCCTTTTTTGTTTAGTGTCCATGTTTGTGCCGCGTAAGTGAGCACTAGAAACGCAAATTGGTCATACACCGATTTTCTTAATTTTAGAAGGATTTTTTGGTTTTTTAATATTTTATTTTGTTTGCCTAAGCCTGGGTTGTCTTGTTGGTAATTATTTTTGTTTTTTGTTTATTTATGCTTAGCCCAACTTTTTCTGATTTTCCTTTAGTTATTCGAGCATTTTCTGCACTGCTGAGTTTGATATGATTATTAAGTCATCTGCATATGCAAGGTATTTTGCCGTTGATTTCTACACTTTTATTTGTTCAGTTAAGAAATTTCGTGATGTCTTCTAGTGCTGTTATAAATAATTTCGGACTTATCGAGTTTCCTTGCCTTACTCTCCTGCCGACCGGGATTCTATTTGTGTTTTCATGTAGTCTCGCTGTCATGGTTGATTCTTCGTAGACGACGTAAATAATTTTAGCATATCTATTGTCTTTGCAATGCTTTCTTTACAGCCCATATTTCTATTGAGTCGAAAGTCTTTCAAAATCGACTAGCGTCATATATAATGGTAGATTGTATTCTATGGCTTTTTCTATTACTGTTCTTATTATGAGAATGTGGTCGTTTCTGCTGAAGCTTTTCCTAAATCCGGTCTGTTCGATTGTATAGTAGAATTCAATTTGGCTTCTAACTATTTATTATAATTCTTGTAAAGAGTTTATATGCTTGGGGCAGTAAAGATATTGGTCTATAATTATCGATTATTTGTCTCACTTTTTGTATATGAGAATAATTAGTGCATTGTTTCAATCTTCAGGAATTCTTCTTTTTGTTAGGTATTTATTAAAGAATAATTGTCGCGCTTTAATTAGCTCGTCTCTTCCTTCTTTTATTAGCTCGTCTATTACGTCATCTTGTCGAAGGTACTTATGATTTTTGATGTATTTTTTGTTACATTTGATTTCCTCTTCAGTAATTTCTTCTATATTTACGTTCATATTTTTTTTAAATTTCTGTTTCACAACGTTTGGTGTCTCCTTGTTTGTTTATATAGCTTAGAATTTGTTTTTTATTTCTTATCTCTTTCCCTTCTTTGTCTTAATTGCTGTGATATTTGCTATGTCTAGTGACCTTATACTTTTCACGTGTTTGTTTTTTTTTTGGATTATTTTTTCAAATTATGTTTCTGCTTTCTTTTTTCTTCTCTTATTGCTTTCTTCGGTGCTTTCTTTGTTTCTGTTAATTCTATCGTATTTCGTTTTCCTTTTTTCAGAAGTTCTCTTCTTATACGGAATAAATTTTCTGTTTTTCCACTTTTTTCTTTCGGACTTCGGTTATGTTGCTGCCTGCGTCTGGCACACTTTTATTTATCTTAGCTCTCATGTCGTTTATTGTGAGTTTCTGTAGTCTTTAAAGTCTTGTATAGTTTGTCTTCATATTGTGCTTGGTTTTTTTAAACCTTTGTGTCTATCATTGTTTTTATAGGGTTACCTCTTTTCTTTCTTTCTATTCTTTTATTAATTTCCATTCTTGTTCTCAGTATCCTATAGTCGCTTCTTCTGCCAATATTGTTTAATGGTGTAACATTTTTAACATTTTCTTTATTTGCTGATAAAATATAAACTAACTCATTTTTATGTTCTTCTTCGAGCTTTTTAAAGAAGGTGTTCATAATCATATATAGATTTTCTTATTTTGCAAAATTTATCAGCGTTTGTCCTATTCCTTTTCTTTTCCCTAATCAGTGTATTCCAATCTAATCTTCGTTGTTTCTATTTTTTCTCGTATTTTACTGTTAAAGTCTCGTATTATACAATTGGCAGTAGTTGTTTTTATTGCTTTTGATACATCTTTGTAGAATAACTCTACTTCTTCATCATCATAATTCGTAGTTAGAGCGTATACTTGTAAAATTTTTAGGTTACAGGAAGTAGATATATTTAGAATTATGTGTATTTTTCTAATTTCTTATTAATTATAAAACCTACTCCTCCTATTTTGTTGATTTCTTCAGTTTCTGCACTTCTGTAGATTAGTATGTGACCTGATGTTAGTGTTAAGCATATTCTCCTTTTGTTTTATTTAGACTAAGCCTACTATATGCCAGTTAATGTCCTTCAGTGAGTTCGTATAGTTTTTATTCTTTGTTTAGTGAACGTATATTGTATGTAGCAATCATTAGGTTAGTCTTCTTTTTATTTTAATTTAAAGTTTTTGGAATTGTCAAATTATTGTCTCTCCAAGAATCCTCGAGACAGCTTGATGTATAATCATCAGTGTGAGATTCTGGGCTAGTAGCGTAGTAGTAAATGCAAAACAAAAATTTCGTTTTCGTCTATCAATACTTAGCTTGGTTGAAGTTTTCTAATCTAAGTATTAATGTAAACCATTTCAACCTAAGATAACTCGGTCGTTTTTTTGGTATACTATATCCTAATCGGTCTACAATAATGAACAGATGATGGACGTAGATTGTTCTATAAAATGATCTTTTGTTTTGTAGCATTTAAGCTATACTATAATTGCAATGTAACAAATGAAGTAATAAACATATAACTGTCTGCTACATTTTTTTCAGACTTTTGTGTGCAGTTACTGTGGCCTGTACTGCCATTATATCCCCATTTTGATATTAGCACTAACTCATTGTATCCATCGACTTCAATTCCAGCACCCCCTACAATTTTACCACTGCAAGCGATTTTGTAATTGTAATGTGCTCTTTACCTGCATAACACTGTCTTTTTTCCCGCCTTATATGCTGATAATGTTGATTTTAAATATTGACTTTTAGTCAGTTTTGCGTCAATATATAATGCTAACACTTCATTTGATTTTGACACGTTTGTCTTTTGTTTCTATACTTTTCTAATTTTTGAATGTCGTAGTTGTTTGTACAGCTTTAATAACAAGTTTTACTGCACCTGTTTTACCTGCTGATCGTGAGCTCACTTATGCAGAGTAAATAATTTTTGCCGGATCGGTTTTTTCGCGGAGGTCTTTAGTCTTCAGGCGTTTACGTAGCTCACTACTTTCTTCAAATAAAACTTTCTACCCGCATTAGATGTTGATGAAACAATTTCGTTCACATTTTCCTGAACGGACGGAAGCAAAAACTGAAGTTTTTGGTCTAACCACTAAGCATTTTGTTTAGAAGAAAGTTGTTCAGTTCTTTCACTTTTCTGATAAGGTGTCGAAAAAGTCGCTACAATAACCATAAACTATGTTTTTTATATTCTTTTGTTTGGTCGTCAATGTTGTCTAAAGATATCAAATAAAATCGCTTTGGTACAACTTGCAAGGGGTGTCGACATTTTGTACTGAATTCCGTGTGTTCTTACCAAATTTTATACAAAGCAGAAGAATCACAACGTTATTAATATGCTGAATAGATTAACAGCAATGGTTTATATATGTATGTAGATCTAAAAACAATTGATTATACAAAATCCTTTAAAAAAATTGAACAAAGGTATGTCTATCAAAAGTGCCAAGAACAATATTGTCAACCGTGACAATATTCACAATATGAGAACAAAATGCTAAAAATGCTGAAACAACAAATATCCAGTTTCAAAAGTAAAATCGGAGGCGAATTAAATCTCATAATAATTAAAATACGTACTATTGATATGCACATGTAAAAAACACGAAAATTTTATAGTTTCTTAAATGTAGATCATCCAGTTTCTCTTCTTCTTCCTCTTTTTCTTCTGCTTCTTCTTCTCGTTATCTCTTATGCCTCTTCGCAGCGTCAAAGGTGGTATTCCTTAAACTTCATTTATCCATTCCTTTCACTTCTTCTGGTCTGTGGCCATCTTCTTCATTTGCTGTAGTGTCTTACTTCTCTCTCTCCCTATCTTGTCTATTTGTTCTATCCATATTGTTTCCTCAGCTTTTTCTTTCTTTTTTCCTATGTCTTTTCGCTTTTTTTACCAGCCTGGTCTGCTTCATTCTAATTATGAGTCCATATCATTTCAGTTTTCTTTTCTTGACTTTTATTTCTATCTGTTCCTGCTTTAATTCTTCTCTAATATAATCACTTCTTATACGGTCCATTCTTGTCTTTACCGCAGTTTTTTTTTAATTGTTTTATTTCAGCTGCATTTATTGTGCTTTCATGTTTTTGATTTGTTATCCATGTTTCACACCGTGTAGTAACGTTTGTATGCTGATAGAGTTGTATACTTGAAGCTTTGCCTTTTGTTCTATCTATTTCTCCTTTCCCGAATATTGTGTTGTTTAGACTGTAGTATATTTTTGTTGTCTTTCTTGCTCTGTTTGTTATTTTATTTATTGTTGTTAATGTTCATATTCATCTTTTCTATCTCTTTTACTTAAATGTTTAGTAAAGACTCTAATTTATTTTGTGCATCCGCCACTAATATTATTTATTTTCAATGGTAGCATATTTGTGTATCCTATCGTTACCTGAAAGTTTTTTTGTCTTTTTT
Organism: Aquatica leii; assembly: GCA_035610365.1. Lineage (NCBI taxonomy): Eukaryota > Metazoa > Arthropoda > Insecta > Coleoptera > Lampyridae > Aquatica > Aquatica leii. The sequence continues at coordinate 87,873,394 of CM069434.1, forward strand.
TAGTATTTTTAATTATTTTGTTCTTTATTAATATGAATAGCGTTGGACTAAGGCTATCTCCTTGCTTTATTCTTCTATTGACAACAAAATCTTTTAATCTTTTTCCCCCATTTGTACTTTTCGTTTTACTTTGTTGTATGTACTTTAAATTACTTCTATAATTTTCTAATTTATTTTAAGTTCTTCCATGACTTTTCGTAAGGTTATTTCGGTCAATTGAGTCAAAAGCCGCTTTAAGATCAATGAGCATAATGTATAGTTCTTTTCCTATTTCATTTCTTCTTTCTATTAAGTTTCTCAGTATAAAAATATTATCCGTAGTTTGTCTCTCTCTTCTATATGTTGATTGCTCTTCTTCCAACTTCTCTTCTATCTCTTTTTTCAGTTTTCCTTTTACTATTGTTGTGTTTAGTTTGAATGCCACTGATAACAAGCATATATCTTTATAATTATCGCACTCAAATTTATCCCTTTTTTTCTGAATTGGTACTATCAAATTCTCTTCCCATTCTTTTGGAATCAGGTTTGTCTTGGATGCTTCTTTTATTACTTCCAGCAACCTATTTCTTTTTCATTGTTTAACCATTTTACCATCTATGACTTTGTATTATCTGCACTGCCCGTTTTTTCTATCCGAGTTTTCTTTAGTTCTTCTCCTATGTTTATTTCTTCTGTCTGGATATTATTGTCTTTAGTTTCATATTGCTTGTTCATCTTGCTCGTATTTTCCCGTTTATCGTATTTATCTTCTTAATGTTCCCTCCAAGTTTTTATTGTTTCCTCTAAGTTTGTCGTCATTCTTGTCGCTTATGCCCTTATCTCTATTCGTTTCCCTCTTGTTTAAGCTCTTATTTTACTTCAAAATTTTCTATTATTTTGTAACTTTGCTCCATTTCATCTCCAAAGTTATTCCATTCTTCTTTTTTCCTACTCTTGTCAATTCCTTCAACTTCTTTCTATATCAATGGTATTATATTCTATCTTGATCGAACTTTGTGCTGTTATATTTTTCTTGTCTTTGAACTTCTTCCTGTATTTTTGCATTTCATCAACCTGTTCTCTTGCTACGGTTGTTGGCTTTTCATCTGCTGCATATGTCTTTTGTTGCTTGTAGTAGTATGATATATTTAAATATATACTATCGGTCTTCTAGATTCCATCGATATTTCTCTCTCTCTCTCTCTATTCTATCGAATTCGCTATCTGTTTTTTCTTGCTACTACTTCTTCAGATCTGCATGCTTTAGTCTTTTTACTATTATTTTCTTTAATCTGCTCTATATTTTCTTCCATTTCAGTTTTGATGTTACTAGCCTATGATGTGTTCCTATTTCCGCTATATTCTCCGTCCTAATTTCTGTATACTATGTAATCTATTATGCTTTTTCCTTCTCTTACTTCCGTTATAAATGTGTGTTTGTCTGATAATGGTCGTTATGAAAAGTAATTCCCATTTATTAAATCGTTTACTTGGCAGAATCTGATTATATTTTCTCTATTTCTATTTTTTGTTTTTTCTCCCAATATACCCATGCACTCCATTTCTATGTCTTTGTAATTTCCTATCCTTGCATTCCAGTCTCCCATCAGTATGACCTTTTCGCTTATTTCATTAATTTCATCTAGTGTGCTTTGCAACTCCATATAGAAATCTTCCATTTTCGCCTCTTTTGTTCCTTCCACATAATAATAATAGTTTCACTAGTTGTTCTTGTTTTCAAATTTTTGTACCCATCTATTATTATTTTTTCTTTTATTAATGCCTTTATTTTTTTCCAATTTATTTCCTCTACGGATTCTATCCTGTCTAATTGCGCCATTGTGTAGATTTCGTTTTCAACTTGTAATTTCTTATATCGTATTTTTTGCATTGTATCGCATGCTTCTTTCATGTGTTATTATTCTTTTTTTTTCTTCCTGTATTTGGTTTGGGTAGTCTTTGGTTTATGCAGTTTTCCTTTCCTTTTACGTTTTTTGCGGTTTTTATTTATATTATATCCTGCTTTTTGTTCCATGTAAATAGTCTATTAGTTAATGGTCTGTTTCTCATGCTTCCCTCTTCTTTCTTTCCCAATCTTATAATTTCTTGTATTTTTTTTAATTTCTGTTTTATCTTCTATGTCTCTGACGATTACTCTCACTTTTTCTTTTAATTCTAGTTCTGATTCGTCGCATTTATCTTCCGCGTTTTGTACTATGGTTTTCTTCTTTTTTATCTCCTTTTCCAGTATTTCAATTTGCGTGTTTTATAAGTTTATTACTATCTGAAGTTTCTTATTTTTTATTTGTATTTCTTCATATCTTTTTTGCTTTAATTGTTTATTTTATCTAATTTTTCGTTCACGTCTTCCGTTTTTTTGTCTAAATCATTTAATTTATTCAGTTTTTAGTTGATCTGTGCCAGTATCTTTTCCATTTTTTCCATTTTCCTTCTATGATCTCTAATCCAATACTTGTTCGCCCCACAAAGAGATCCGGTCGACCCGTCATAAATTGTTTTTTTTTATCAGCGTTGCGTTATGTTATTAAATTTTTATTTACTGTTAGTTCTATATGTAATTGTACTATTTTTTAGACGCGATTTATTTTATTGATTTATTTAAATTTATTTGGATTTTTCTTAAGCCCGTCTCTGTTCGTTGTTTACCTAGAAATCGCCGTTTAAACGTATATTCGAAGTTAAATTTTGCTTTTTATCAATTTTTTTGTCGCATTATTAGTGTTGGCTGCAATATATCTCTTAACGTTCACATTTAAATTTTTGTCTAGATAACATAGACAACGTTAGTGATGAGCATAGGGCGCTTACACCAAGATGACAATAGAAAAATATTGTTTACAAGAGACAAAGTAAAACTAACTCTAACTTGATTTTCTATTAAAATTTGTATAGCAAAACAGTTGCTAAAATTTGATATCTAACAACTGTAATTAAAAACATTAAGTCGATGACTGTCTTTCGAAGACGAAACGTTTAATATAAGAATTAGTTATGCATTAAAAGTTTTTATAAACAAATTATAATAGCTTTGCTGTAACGCAAAAAAAAAATTCACAAATATTTTTTTTCAAAACAATAAAAACAAAACATTATATCAAGATTTTTTTTCTCATTTAACCAAATTACTATTAATTTTATGTCAAACTTCGCTAATGTCCGATTGCATAAACCAAAGTTAACTACGTTATTAACTAAATCCTAGCTATTGATTTATGCAACCGGGCCTGAGAGTACAAATCAAAAATTAATTATTTTTTTATTTCTTTTTTTAAACATTTAGAATTTCTAATAATTAAAAAAACCTTTTCATTTTTAGCCAAATTCAGTAACTAAATTTCGAGTAGAATGCTTAGGAACTACCGAAGGAAATTTTTCGAAAGAATTTTGGATCAAATGCGAAACGCCGTTAAGAATAGGCGTAACAGGAAAAGTCATAAATCCCGAGGTTCAACCTGTTCATCCAAACGCAACATCCGATTTCACACTAATCGATTTTCCAAAAACCTACGTGGGCACAACTTTTTCTAAAACGTTTGTCTTAAAAAATCACAGTTCGTCGCACGGCGCTTTTTGTACGTTTATCGAAAACGGTAAAGACCTTGTTGTAAGTAAACAATTTATATTAAAAGCTTAACGATTAAGTAAGCAGTTTAGGATTTTCGCGAAGGACGAAAGATGGATCCCAGTGCTTTTAATTTTGGTATGGTTCCAACTGAAGGTATTATGGAACCGTTTGAAGCTAGAATTTTTGAATTTACGTATAATTTTAAATGTTTACATTTACTTTGATAACGCTCAGTTTAATTCAGGTACGCACCTAAGATAATTAGAAAAAAAGATAAACTTAACATAAAAGATTTGACATCTTTTTGTTGCCTTCGAATTACACGTGTTCCTTTTACGACACTACCGAAATTAGAAGCAATAGGTGACTACAATAACACTCGGCATTAAAATTTTGATTTATCATTAATTTGTTATAGAATACGATCATGACGACAGTTGGGATGAAATATTACCACAACATATTGATGATACTGTGTCTATCACGTCTGTGTTATTTTCTCTTGGTAATTATTACAGCATATTGTACATTACTCAATTTATTTGTTATAGGTGAATCATCACTTTCTATTTTACCGTCTTCAGAATCTACGAAACCTCCACCTGCTGTAACTTTTCATACTTATAATACAAGAATTGTGCTTTTTGGCGAAGCCGAATTGCCAAAAGTAACAATTCGACCTGACTGTTTAAATTTCGGTGCGCTACATCTTAACGAAAGTGCGTCTAGAGAAATTTTGCTGACAAATTATTGCCTTACGTTGCCAATTATATTTCAATATAAGAAGGCGTGTTGCATTAAAGTGCAACCGCATACTGGCACTTTATTACCAAATAGTAAAATAGAATTGGCTGTTACAGTAACTCCAACGGCACTAGGAACTTTTTCGTTTAAACTCCAGTTTGACTTGTTGTTTTACAACCAACCAAAAGATGATCAAGATTCTATCAAAATTGGAAGAACTGGTATTCGGATAACTTATGACATCCTTCCAAAAACATCAACTATGCAGCCGAAATTTAATATGGGTATTACTCCGACGTATATAAAAGAAGTAGGAAAGTTTACAGACGATGTTAGGTTTAATACAAATATTGAAATACCTCGAGCAACGTTGATGAATAGTATTAAGAGGTCCAAGAAAGACGATGATTTAGTTGCATTTCCAAATGATAGACCGCAATCGTTAAGACCTTGGAATTCGAGCGTCAAGTAATTGTATCTACAACGCACTCAACCTGTCCATAATCAATTCTTTTTAGGTGTCGTACCATTTGTGCCAACTTATATCGCACAACGAATCTAAATCCAGATGAATATCAGTTAACTGAGAAAGAGGTGCAGTTTAAAAAGCAAGCTAATGAATATTTTAGAGAAATCATAAACTATCAAATTAAATTCCGTAAAATAAAATTAGACGAGCTGCAATCAATGCTGCATTATGATATTTCAAATTCAAAAGAAATGTTATTGGCGAATTTTCCAAAAATAAAATGCATCCAATCGAAACCTCCAGAGAACGATAATATTACTGGCTACATTCCCCTCATGCCGTCACAATTAAACAAAGTTAAGGTTTACCCAGCTACCATAGATTTGGGAAAGGTGCGTTATTTACCGTTAATTTTTAGTTTTATTTGTTTTGAATTTGTTATCGCTTCGATTTTTCTTTATAAAAACGCTTAAAATATATGCTTAATTATGTAAGCCGTACAAGGTCAACTCTGCTTCTGTCTGCACAACGTTGTACGTGATTAACAAAACTGAGGCTAAACGCCATCTCGTAGAAACGGAGCTACGTACGAGTTTAATCCACATGTAGGAAACTATGAAGTTGTTAGTTAGATAGTAAATATTACAACCGCGAATTTCAAAAAATGTATTTGAATTATACGCGGCATAATATTTCTAACTGTACTACGCAAGTGCAAAAATTTGTTTATATAATTGCAGAAACCATCTTAGAGACCAGTGAACAGCTGTTTCGTCCTATTTGGACTCCTCAGCACTGGAATACTCTAATGCAGTTTCCACAACTATATAAAACAAATTGCCATAGTTTTAATCCCATTCGGGTGTTAATTGATTAACAAAACTGAGGCTAAACGCCATCTCGTAGGAACGGAGCTACGTACGAGTTAATCCACATGTAGGAAACTATGAAGTTGTTAGTTAGATAGTAAATATTACAACCGCGAATTTCAAAAAATGTATTTGAATTATACGCGGCATAATATTTCTAACTGTACTACGCAAGTGCAAAAATTTGTTTATATAATTGCAGAAACCATCTTAGAGACCAGTGGACAGCTGTTTCGTCCTATTTGGACTCCTCAGCACTGGAATACTCTAATGCAGTTTCCACAACTATATAAAACAAATTGCCATAGTTTTAATCCCATTCGGGTGTTAATTGATTAACAAAACTGAGGCTAAACGCCATTTCGTAGAAACGAAGCTATGTACAAGTAATCCACATGTAGGAAACTAAAAAGTTGTTAGTTAAATCGTAAATATAACAACCGCAAAATTTAAAAATGCATTTGAATTATACGGGGCATAATATTCCTAACTGTACCACGCAAGTGCAATAATTTGTTTATATAACTGCAGAAACCATCATTACAAACTAGTGGACAGCTGCTTTGTCCTAATTGGACTCTTCAGCACTGGAATACTCTAATGCAGTTTCCACAACTATATAAAACAAATTGCCATAGTTTTAATCCCATTCGGGTGTTAATTGATTAACAAAACTGAGGCTAAACGCCATCTCGTAGAAACGGAGCTACGTACGAGTTTAATCCACATGTAGGAAACTATGAAGTTGTTAGTTAGATAGTAAATATTACAACCGCGAATTTCAAAAAATGTATTTGAATTATACGCGGCATAATATTTCTAACTGTACTACGCAAGTGCAAAAATTTGTTTATATAATTGCAGAAACCATCTTAGAGACCAGTAACAGCTGTTTCGTCCTATTTGGACTCCTCAGCACTGGAATACTCTAATGCAGTTTCCACAACTATATAAAACAAATTGCCATAGTTTTAATCCCATTCGGGTGTTAATTGATTAACAAAACTGAGGCTAAACGCCATCTCGTAGAAACGGAGCTACGTACGAGTTTAATCCACATGTAGGAAACTATGAAGTTGTTAGTTAGATAGTAAATATTACAACCGCGAATTTCAAAAATGTATTTGAATTATACGCGGCATAATATTTCTAACTGTACTACGCAAGTGCAAAAATTTGTTTATATAATTGCAGAAACCATCTTAGAGACCAGTGAACAGCTGTTTCGTCCTATTTGGACTCCTCAGCACTGGAATACTCTAATGCAGTTTCCACAACTATATAAAACAAATTGCCATAGTTTTAATCCCATTCGGGTGTTAATTGATTAACAAAACTGAGGCTAAACGCCATCTCGTAGAAACGGAGCTACGTACGAGTTTAATCCACATGTAGGAAACTATGAAGTTGTTAGTTAGATAGTAAATATTACAACCGCGAATTTCAAAAAATGTATTTGAATTATACGCGGCATAATATTTCTAACTGTACTACGCAAGTGCAAAAATTTGTTTATATAATTGCAGAAACCATCTTAGAGACCAGTGAACAGCTGTTTCGTCCTATTTGGACTCCTCAGCACTGGAATACTCTAATGCAGTTTCCACAACTATATAAAACAAATTGCCATAGTTTTAATCCCATTCGGGTGTTAATTGATTAACAAAACTGAGGCTAAACGCCATCTCGTAGAAACGGAGCTACGTACGAGTTTAATCCACATGTAGGAAACTATGAAGTTGTTAGTTAGATAGTAAATATTACAACCGCGAATTTCAAAAATGTATTTGAATTATACGCGGCATAATATTTCTAACTGTACTACGCAAGTGCAAAAATTTGTTTATATAATTGCAGAAACCATCTTAGAGACCAGTGGACAGCTGTTTCGTCCTATTTGGACTCCTCAGCACTGGAATACTCTAATGCAGTTTCCACAACTATATAAAACAAATTGCCATAGTTTTAATCCCATTCGGGTGTTAATTGATTAACAAAACTGAGGCTAAACGCCATCTCGTAGAAACGGAGCTACGTACGAGTTTAATCCACATGTAGGAAACTATGAAGTTGTTAGTTAGATAGTAAATATTACAACCGCGAATTTCAAAAAATGTATTTGAGACCAGTTCACTGTCTCTAAGATGGTTTCTGCAATTATATAAACAAATTTTTGCACTTGCGTAGTACAGTTAGAAATATTATGCCGCGTATAATTCAAATACATTTTTTGAAATTCGCGGTTGTAATATTTACTATCTAACTAACAACTTCATAGTTTCCTACATGTGTTGTACGTGATGTTTATCACTAAGTGACACTTTGGTACCAGTGATTTTTGTTACCTGACAATGTTATACGTTGTGGTTTTGACTCGCAGTTTATTTAAAACTTATTTGAATTACACGGGTATACAATCAGCTTTCAACGTTTTTTTCTTTACATGCTGTTAGACGTTCAGTTCAGTCCGTAGGTACAGAAAAAAGCTGTTGGCTTACAAAAAGAGGCGGGGTAGATATATGTTGTTAGCTCAATGGAGACGGAAGTGAGTTAAACTAAAATTCGTAATTGACTGGAAAAACAAAGGTCAAAACCAAAAAAATGTTCTGTTAAAAACACACCAAATGAGACTTACCTATTTAGAGTGTATTAACAGAGATATCCGAAATCCTTAAGTTGTAGTAACCGCGACAGGCCGTTATAGTAAAAGCTTTGCTACAATCTAACAAACGAAAAGTCAGAATCTTACAAGATTTAAGTCAAAATTATAATAAATAGAGGTTTGAAATAAAATAACGCAACACACTAATTCAGGTTCGATTTTTTAACCTAAAGTTAATTGACTTGGCAAAGGCCTTGCACGCAAAATAAAAATTAAAAACTCAGTTAATTAAAATAACAAAATCGAAATTTTAAATTAAATTAGAGAAGTTTGACAGGTTAACGACGTTGGCTCAAAACTAGTAAAAGTCATAACATATTATCTATAAGTAATACAAACAAAAACGTAAATTTTGTAATAGATTTAAACAGTATATACCATGTGTCCGCAAATTCCTGTTTGTCGCAATTTGTAGTATTGAACATTCATATTCTCACCGGGCTAAGCTTACTACAATCTTTATTGGTTAGGTTACTCCATGTGTTAAATAATTTCTACGGTACGTTTTTGAGCACTAAATGAACACTACCAATCTTAGTTAAATTACATAAGTCACACCAACATAATTCGCGAATAAACAATTCCGAACACTGTGTATAAATACTTCAAATTTGTTCTAATAGTTGCTAGCGACCTGATTTTTGGTCAGACGTAGGCCTCCAAGGTAGTAAAGCCAAAATTTGGGTGTACTGCATCCGTCAGAAACTACATGTATCAAATCGAATATCTTTAAGAACTGTAATGGTAACGGCTTCCACGGCCGGAGTATATACCAAGATAAGAACGTCTTCCGAGTTTGGACCGTGTTGGGCGTAAGAAAAAAATCGAAGAACTCAAACCAACAACTAGAATCTAACTAAGAACTTTGAGTTAAGTAATCAACTTGTGAACCAAACCAAAGTCCAAGCTCTAAAAAAGTAAGAATTAAAATAAAAACGATCTCTCGAATTTTCCTATTAACGAAAAATGGACCAAAATTTATCAAAATCTATCTTGTGAGCTGTAGTAAAATGATGTTTAGCAATCGTAGACTTAAAAATATGTCTTTTCTTTATACAACGATCATGTTCTGAAATTCGTGTAATAACGGAACGACCAGTTTCACCAATGAAAACTAACCCACACAAACAAGGAATTTGGTCGACATCTTAAAACAAAAGTTTAGGAAATTTGTCCTTAGAAGAAATAAGAATCTGAGAAATTTTGCCAGTTGAGTTAAATATGGGTTTACGATAAAGTTTCTCTATTTAATCTGTAACTTTATGAGTATAGTGTAAAAATGCTAATATATTTGTAACTTAGATTTCCATTACTTGATTTAAAACCTGACGTAAAATATTTAAAGAAAACATACAAAAAACAAATTAACTAAACAAGGATACAAAAGAAATGACTTTGTGAAAAAATCACAAAAATGACTTCTTACAAAAAAGACCAATTTGACAAACGATAAATTTAATAGCGTTAAAATAAATAAAGTAACCTAAATATAGAATTACTTCTATCTCAGACAAATATAAACGACAATAAATAAAATAATAAATCAAAAATTCCACTCAAAACGTATGACAATAAACTCAATACTACTGTCACGCGAACCAGCTCTTCTGTGTCGTGGCAAGAGCCAACACTGAGATAACAATGTTTCTCGCTGCCCTACTGACGTTGGTCAGACGACCCAACCTTTTTTGCTTCTGTGAACATATCTCACGGGAAAATAGTGCTATGAGGTCTTGACTTAATTGTCTGAACCAAGAAAAGACAAATTCGTTAAAAACCTAAATCTAAAATTTAAGACCAGGTCGATAAATGTGTGATTGGATAGAAAACCAGTCGTCATTAGTTCTAACTTCAAGACACCAAGCAAACCACGTTGTATATTACCTTCCGTGCATATTGGGACACTTCGCACGGCAACCTTTTCATCATCCGCATTTGTGCGACATACATACATTATAGAAAATTTGAAAGTAAAAAACGAATACTCTGAGCATAACCCAAAAATATCAGTTTATGGTCGGGGGCTCAAGCAACCGTTTCCATTTCAACGGCAGAAACGCATGAGCAAAACTCACCTATACAAAAAGAAGAAGCAGACACGTCAAGAACGCAACAAAAACACCAGACGGCTCAATTGCACCAACTACCGAAACAACAGCAACCGGCAAAGCGAAGTCAAAAAGTTATAAGAACCGAAAAACATTTAAGGGCACTAACGGAAATTGCTCTTGGAATCATAGCAAAAAAGTTCTTTGAAAACTATCAGTCCTGAAGGATCGGGAGTCATAAAAATCTCGATACTTGGATGGATTGGCGAACTGGAGAAGAGACAAGTCTTTCTGCGTTTTCAAGAATGCACCCATATAAGGTGATTCCTGAAAATAACGTGCGCAGACAAGACAACTAGGAAACTTGTTGGTACGTCAAACAAAAAGAAACTTTTGGGGGAGAATAAGAAAGTTGAGAATATTTATCTTAAAGACCTTCCTGTGCCTAAAAAGGTTCTCACTTGAGTCCCGGGAACAGTACTGGAACCACTGTACTGAAAAAAAAAATACCGAGACTCGGCAGATGGTTAACACTAAAACCGATTCAAAAAGTACCCAATACGTCCTGTTTATAAACAAAAGATCTTGGAAGAATTTGGAAGCTACGGACCCTGTTTACGAAGCAATGGATGTAAATTCAGTGCCAAAAGAAACGCACTGGCGGCAAATCTAATGCTCAATGTCGTTAAGATTGCTGCAGGTCAGTTTCAGTGGTCCTTAGTGCTTATATCGTGACACACGATATTCATATTACCCTTATTCGGGAGCGATTGATCCACAAATGAGTAATAAAAGATGCACATGCATCATCGTAAAGAATGAACTAAAGTTAATGCCGTTGAGGGATTTATTTTTTAGAGACCTAGTGGCAGCTAAAATATATGTAGTAGAGGAAGGCATCAGGAGGAATTCTATTATCAGACACCCTACGACCGTGGATCCAATAAACCGCTGATTTTTGAAGGCGATGCCAATGCACACCACACCTTTTGAGGGAACACAAACACAAATATAAGAGGTGAAAAACTGTTAGAATTTATACTAAAATCCAATTTAAATATACATAGCGGAGATATACCAGACGCTCGCTAGTCCAAATGCGAGAAAAGTGATGAAAATGTGGTATGTATCAGATGAACCTTCTATATCTGAATTGCGGGAATATATGGAGGTAGGTACCATGAGAAGCAATTTTTGCTGACTTTGGTTAAATATGCGCCCGCCTTTCAAGCTGAATATGCAGCTATAGACTCAAGTTTTTTTTGTATCTAGCGTAAAATTAAAAATAACCAAAAAACTTCTTCTTCTAACATTAATTTTATTAATTGTGATAAATGAAAAAAAATGATAATGGTTGAAGAGAGTAGTAGTAGGGGATCGCATGATGGTGCCTATTACTGATTAGATTGAGCATATTTGTTATCTGGGTTACTAGGAATAAATGTAAACAATCTGCTGATATATCGTGTTTCAACAAGCTAAATAAGTTTAGTATTTTACTAGCCATGTAATGCCACACTCTATTCAAATGAAATATAATTCATCAGAATAGCGCATATTCATTGATTCGTCTAAAATTAGCCTCAAAGCATAGATTTATAACAGAAATGTATTTGCATCTCTCGATTCATATGGAAGAAAACGTAATTCCTGAGAAAATCAAATATAAAGAGCATCGTTCGTAAAGATTTAAAAATGCTAACCATGATGTTGGGTTAGTAAAGAGTTTAACCAAACATCTTTGCTTCCTTTGCTTATGGTATAGTAGAGCCAGACAGCTGCTCTGGAGAAAAACTGACTGGCTTCCCCAAGACAAGATTTATCCCCGTCAAAAAAAAAAAAACACGTCATTAATACAACTTTGGTGTTATTACATGTATAATAAATTTTTGTTTATAAAGCATTTTGTTAAATCACTGCCAAAAAATGAAGATTGTTTTAGATATCTGTGTTTCAAGTTCTCGAAACTGTATGAAGCGAAGATTAAAAAAAAGAGTTTTTATTGGCTCTCACCCAAGAAAACTTCTAAATGATCTCAAGGATGCAAGATGGAACTTAAAAGTTTATATGGTTTACTCCCAATATGACTATTTTCCTAAAAGCTTGCAAACCTACAGTAGAGAATAGAGTAAAATATTTCACCAGAATGTTTTTATGATTAAACACATCGTTTTTGTCAGTGGCATACGTAATCGCTGGTATTAACGTTTTGTACATTTTGGGGAAAAAATGATGACAAACCAAAGACCCGGAATTTCAATTTTCTGAAGAAGGCAGCAACATGATTGTCAAACCGTCAAATTTAATCAGCTTTTGCTAAGTTGGTAAATTTTGTGAATTTCGTAAACAGTGAAAAATAATAATTATGGCCATGAATTTGATTTGGATAAATAAAAACAATTGTTTCAGCTATGAAAAATAATAAAAATAGCATTTTTTCTTCTAATATTCTAATCTACTTTTGCTAGTTCCGCATTAAAATTATTAAATTTAGGTATTACTTGGTATTTTTTTATTCATCATAAATTTTTTATACAAGTTATGTTGTGTACTATTCGTTTTAATTTCTTATTTTATTTAATATTTAAATCATTTTTTTTTAATTTTAAACAAAATAAAATAATAGATACATCAAATTCAGCAGTATTTAAAATATTAAATATCAATGTATTCAAACATAAATTGCGACAATTTTACTTTACATTCACTAGACCACACAAAAACCTTGACAATCGTTTTTTAATTAAATAAATGACATAAACGTCTAGAATCAACAATCAATACGTTAAGATAATTACTACATTATTTATAGCTACTTTACAATCTATTATGTAATATTGTTGTTTGTAATATGGATATTCTATCAATTTATTGTATCAACAAAAATTTAGATGAAAAATTAGAGAATTTAACAATCAGCGGATCGAAGAATCATTCAAATATATATTTGTTTTTTTCTTTATTTATTTAATTCTTTTTTATAGTTTTAGAAGCACAATTTTTTTAACCCGGCAATTGCCACAACATTTAGTTGCAAATAACTATGAATTATAGTTTATAACTAACGTTACAGTTTGGTTAAAAAAAGCTTAGACAATTTTAGTATTCATTATTTATTTATTTTAGTTTTATTATTATTATTATTATTTTAAACACATATTTTTAACTAACAGTAACTAAGGTCCAAAACACGTAAATGTTCACATATAACAAACTTACAAAATATGCAAAATAATTCAGATTTTTTTTGTGACTAAAGGCTTTGTTGCACTTACAATTAGATATTTAAATGCCAAACGTAATTATATATATATATAAAGTCGCATCCGACCACAGACGTGTGATTGCTGTTATCTATTCATCTGTACAAGAAAAAATATAAATAACACACTTTTAAAATTTGCTAGACAAAGCAGTCAATTTGAAATTTCAAGAGTAAGTTTAGTTAGTTTTTAATAATAAAAAAAGCATCAACAATTGTATTAAGATTTTAATTTAGTTTGTAACAACTCACCCTTTGTCTGAAAATAATTTAAATAGTTGTTGTAGTTGCTTGTGATAAATTGACAACGTTAAACAAAAGTAAAGTCAGTCAAAAACTAACACAAACCATAACATGTCCTACATGCGCCAGATATACCCATATCGGTTTACACCTTTCTTCATCCAGTTCCACAAACTCCAAGTCACCAAAGAACAAGTCGAATGAAAGTGATACATACAGCAACCTTAAATTAAATATAATACTCCTTTGACGTTCTTCTTGAGTTTGAGTTAATTGAGCGAAACTTGAATTTGTACAAATCACAAATAGAATTATTTGGTTTGAGACAACATCAATGAAAAGTCTTAGCTAAAAACACCAATTAGTATTTTGTGCAAAATAAATTTTGGTTTCTATAGAAATAATGTTTATAAACTTTTTAAAGCATTTGAAATATTGCATGATCTTGGTTTTACCAAGATGAGAATGTCTTTAGGGTTTAGACCGTAACCATAATCGAAGTTGCTGACGTTTTGTCCACTTTCATAAGAAGCTTTATTAAACCGTGAGAACATTTGAAGAACTTAAAGAAGCAACCAAAATCTAAGAAAAAAACTATGATCTTAAAAAAGCAACGAAAGTGTAACAAAGAACCACAACAGACTTAAGTAATCAACTTGTGAACCAAACCAAATTCTAAAATCCATAGAAGTGAGTTAAGAAGAAGTAGTTTTCATATATAAAAAAGAAGTATCGTCGCGGTTGTTTAAGCGTGGCTCTGATTGGGTTACCGTTGAAAAGAGGCGTCTCTTTGATAAAGGAATAATAACCAAAACCATTATCACGATTGAAGTTATTGGAGTATTTGATAATTTCTATGCTCTCTCGCATTTTTCTTTTGAAGAAGAATATGGATTTTGCAATCACCGAAACGTGATCAAAATTTTGTGACTTGCAGTAAAATGCTGTTCAGCAATCGCAGACAAATAAATACAAACACTGAGGAGATTGATAATCAATGAGAATTAGTAAAACACTGCCTCCTAGAGCCTTGCAAAGAAATACTAAATGATAACGCAAAGAAAAAAGATAAATGGATAACAGACGAAATACTAAACATGATGGAACATCGATAAAAACTCAAGAATCAGGATGTTATAAGATACAGAAAAATCAATTGTGTGATAAAACAAAAGATAAGAGAAGCCAAAGAAAAATACATCGAAGAAAAATGCAAAGAGATGGAAGAATTTTAAAGCAAATACGACTTATTCAATCTACATAAAAAAGTCAAGGGAGTGACAGGCTTACAACGAAGAAGTTAATCTAATATACTCGTTGACAAAAACGGTGATCCTATAATGTCAACTAAGAAAAAAGTTCAACGATGGAAAGAATACTGATGAGCTTTTTGGGGATGAGAGAGGTGAAATAGAACATATACCATATTTACCAAAGGAAATGAGCCCAGACATTACAAAAGAAGAAATTCTACACGCTCTAAAAGCAACAAAAAATGGAAAAAGTCCTGAACTAGATAAACTACCTGCCAACATATTCAAGATCGTAGAGGAGAAGCACATGAATATCTTGGTAAAACTCTTTAATCAAATATACCTAAAGAATGGTTGACCTGGGTGTTTATATGTCTCCCTAAAAGAACGAATACTAGAGAATGTAGTGATCACCGCACTATTAACTTGATGTCAAATCCGTTAAAACTGCTCCTGAAAGTCATTTACAACAGAATTGATCAAAAATTAGAAATGGATATAGATAAAACACAATTTGGATTTCGCAAAGGCTGGGGTACACGCGAGATTATGATTCAATGCTCTAGTTCAAGGAGCCTTGGACGTCAATCAAAATATATACGTGTGCTTCATCGACTATTACAAAGCGTTTGACAAAGTTCGCCATGACCAACTAATGAAAGCCCTTATATCCAAACATACAGACTACAATGACCTCGGAATAATATCAAACTTATATTACAAACAAAAAGCAAAAATCCGTATTGGCCAACAATTATCAGATGAATTCAAGATCAAACGAGAAGTCAGAAAAGGATCCGTTTTATCACCACTGCTTTTTAACGCATACTCCAAAGAAATTCTGAAAAAAGCGCTTAAAGAAGAGGCAACTGGAAAAAAATTAATGGGACACCGATTAATAAATAAATAATAATAATTAAAAATAATAACGCAAACGACACAATTGTAATAGCGGAAAACGTCGACGACCTGCAAAGACTGATGGACAAAATAGTTGAGTATAGTCAAGAATATAGGCTAACAATGAACAATAAGAAGACAAAATGCACAAAAATATTCAAAGTATAAGGAGGCAATATGAGACTGATAGTTAACGGAAACATCATCAAACAAGTCGAAGAAAACTACACATATCTGGGTACAATCATTAATTCTACAAATGACTACACAAAAGAAATTAAAAGTACGAATCGAAAAAGCAAGAACAAATTTTAACAAACCAAGAGAGATACTTTAGATAAGAGATTTAAAACTCAACTTGAGAAGGCGGCTGGCTAAATGCTGCATATTTTCTGTGTTTCTTTATGGGATTAAAGCTTGGACCATGAATAAGAGAACTTTGAAAAGACTAGAGGTCTTCGAAACGTGAATATATAGAAGGGTCTTGAAAATATCATGGACAGTCCACGTCACAAACGATGAAGTTCTCAGAAGACTAAACAAAAAGAATGAGATCATAGAAACAATTAAAATTTAAAAAAAATGCAATATCTAGGACATATTACACGCGGAAAAAAATACAACAGAGAACAACTAACTATGCAAGATAAAATTCAGGGTAAGAGAAACGTAGGTAGGAGAAGGATTTCATAGCTACGAATCCTGAGAGAATAGTATGGATGCTCAATGGATGCTCATCAAATGAACTATTTGTCCTTGGGATAAGAAAAAATCGGAGAGATTTTGCCGGTCGAGTTCAATATGAGTTTAATACTATTCTTACAAGAAGCTTTCCTATTCGATCTGTGACGTATCCTTAGGTATTCGAGCACGTAGATGTAGACGACAATTACTACTTGAATATCTCTCTTCATATAATCATTATTTACAAAGATTTTAGCAAGATGACCGAGTACCAAATCTAGATTCTCAGGTGGGTAAATACAAAAAGCGCGATGAGTCAAAAATTTGATAACAGAACGTTTCTGTGCAGAATGATAAAGAGATAAAACATGAAGGTATCTGCCCGTTTACGATAAACAACCCACACGTCTGTCGGGTTGACAACTCACAAGAACGTAGAAAAATGAGAGAGAACCGTTAATTTCAATTTCCGTAATAAATTTGATGTTTCTGTGTTGGTTGTTTAGATGATTAAGAAACTTAGACAATTCAAAATGACGATGAGACCAAACAATAAACGTGTTGTCAACATTCCTAAACCAAATTTAGAACTTAATATTAATGATTCCATAAAAATGTTAGCTACAACAGGAAGAAGAGGAGAATTTGCAGCAGCACCAAAAATTTGGTCTCCAATTAGAAGCAAGTAGATGATGGAGATTTATCAATAAGAATCAAAGTTAAATCTTTGTGATGGTGAGACAAAATCTGTTCGATGATAATAGGATCTTTGGTAAAGAGTGAAATGACATTAAAACTCATAAAAAGATCTTTGAGTTCAAGCTTTAGTTTCCAAACGTTAAATCAAATGGTGAGAGTTGACGATGTGAGAAAAGGTTTTGTTTGTAAATCTTAAATTTTATCTTATCAAAAAGGTATACCTTGTTTGTGAATTTTGGGAAGTCCGTATAGACGAGGTGGTTTTGAATCTGAAGGAGTAAATCGAAATTTGGTTTCAGGAAGTAGACTTGAAGTATAATTAGGAATTAAAAAAGCCTACGCTTTCTCTAAAAAAATAGAATAGCATTTAGTTCAGACGGCTGAAAAACGATGATATCAAGTTTCCTACGAAAAATGTTCTCTTACTCAACGCTCTTGTGACTCTTAGATTCTTCTTTCTCCCAAGAACCAACTTCCGACACTTCCATTTCAAAGTGTATACCAAATTCCTAATTCATGTGATCTAATCCGTGAAACCGATCGTTCCGTCATCACACGCATTTCAGAACATAATCGTTATATAAATAAAAAGCTTATTTTGAAGTCTGCGGTTGCTGAGAATCATTTTACTACAGGTCACAATATAGATTCTGATAACGTTTTGACGATTGCTAAATCTCCATTCTTCCTCAACAGAAAAATTATCAAACACCCCAATAACTTTAATTGTGATAATGGTTTCTTACTTTTGGTTCCCGATTATTTATCAAAGATACGCCCCTTTTCGACCGTAACAAAATCAGAGTCGCGCTTAACCAACTGCGACGATATTTCTTCTTTATATACCGAGACTGCTTCTTCTTAAATCACTTATATGGAATTTTGAATCTGTCTTGGTACACAAGTTAACTGCTTAACTCTGTAGTGGTTCTTTGTTAGATTTTTGTAGCTTTTTCAAGTTCATTGTTTTCTTTTTTAGATTTCGGTTGTTGGTTTAAGTTCTTCGATTTCACTCAGGACCATTACAAAAGTGGGAAAAACGTTGGGAACTTTGGTTACAGCAATGACAAGGTTGAAACCAGAAAGACATTCTCATCTTAGTATAGACTCCGGCCGTGGAAGCCTTTGCTATTAGAAAACTTTTATTTTTTTATTTTAATTAGTCACGCTGATTCTATACCGGACACTTACAAAAACCTGAAGATATTGTTAGATAAAGTACTATAATCATTCCTAAAATTACTACGGGGATCGTTTCCACGAAAGATATTTTGGGAATAGAAAAACTACTATGGCAAATGGAATCTTGTAAGGTTAGCGAATCACTGATTGACATTAAAAAGAAATTTAATATTTGATAACATTTTTAAAAGGATTAGACATATTTTTTCTAAAACACAATAAAAATTAAAGCTAACTTGACCATCTGTCATATTTTAAAATAAATATTTTTGTGTTGTCTATTATATTTTAAGCACAAATTGATATTACGATATACTAGGTTTTTTTGGTAAAATAACTGACATCTGTAAAAAAACCTGTAAGACTTATATTAGTATACTATTTGGAAGTGTAATTTTAATTTTTTTTAAATCTATCAAATAATTTGTGAACGTAAGCTATGTAGATATACTGAAAAGAGTGATAATCCCATACAACACATATTTTATGAATATCCATATTAAGTCCACTTAATGTCCACCTATGGATATCCATAAGAGGTTTTTTATGGGGATATCCATAATCAGATGTTCTATGGACGTCATTTTTTTATATCCGTAAGATATACGTAAACTGATATTTTTTCAATGGATATCCATAGAACTTCTTTGCGTGAATGTCCATAAAACATCTTTGTGTGGATGTCATATGAACATCCAAAGTTGTGGCATCTGAACGTTATAAATGTATACTGGAAGTACATACATAGTACTTAACATGGATATTTTATAAACACACAACAAGATATCCATTGGATGTTTTATAGATGTCTTGGTGCTATATGGAATGAGATACATCAAGAAATCTATAACAATTTAGAAGCTTTTTTTGAAAACAAATCATTTATGTTTTAATGTTAACAGTATTGACCGCTTTCATTTGTAAAGCGAAAACATTCAAATAGCATGGTTCTGAACTTTTTGTCTTTATTTATATTTCTTAAAAATAAAGAAAAAAGAATATACACTACGTTTTGATTACTGAATTATCTGGAATCGTCATCAAGTGAATACTAACTAACTTAGAGACTACTAAAGCTTATATACTAAAAGCATTATTAATGAAGCGATCAAGCGCAGAAAATGTAGTTAAACAAAATAAAAAACCAAAAAAAAGTTAAGCTATGGAAACACTAATGTAGTTTAAGAATTTTCAAGCGTCCATTTAGCGGTTTCACACGTGACTTTCTACACTTAGTTGGCTGAAAATCTCCTAGTTGTTTTTGATGACTGCTGCGTTTTTGAATTTTTTTTTTTGTACTAATGTGAAGCGCGATGCCGGATTTTGATATCTCTCCTCTCTGCGTATGAGTTCTGTGTTGTTTTAGTATGATTTCTAAGGATATTTAGGTTTCCCCCACGTATGACCTGCTACATTTACACGAGACTTGGTAGAAGCAGTTTTTGGAGTCTAGACTGGTTTGTGGTTTCAAGCCAGAGATCATACTTCTAATTGTAGTTGATGATCTGAACACTATATTGATTTCGTAACCTTTATTTTATGCATTTTATCGTTTTAGCCTTTGACGTACGGGATGCTGAGTAGTGCGTTTGGTAGTTTTTTCCCTTTTTGGTTTATGTTAGTTTAGTGTTTATAAAAAAGCTTTTCTATTATCTTAATTGAGTAGCCAATTTGTTTTAGGTCGTTTTTTATGTTTTTGATTTCTTCCTGAAATCGTTTTTCTGTGGGCTTTGTCGTTTGTCGTTCCATCATTCCATTGTTTAACCTTACATGAACACCCATGAATGGTAGTGAGTCATCCTTTTTTTTCCATGGTTAATTTGATGGATGATTTGAAGTTGTTTAGGGGATGCAGAAAATAATCTTATCTTGCACTACCAAATTTAAACGATGACAGTAAACATTTAAGGCACGTGGCTCGGCGTCTCTTAGTACTTTTTGCAGATCAGTTATTTGACCTCCAACGTTCGATGCTTTGTTATAGTATTGACTACAAAGATTGTTGATATCTATTGTAAAACAAAGAAAAATCAGTGACTATTGGAAATACAAATTTTGACTTTGTGTTCGTCTCCAATTTTATACTTGGATTGATTATTTGCTTACAATTTTATTATTTTAACAAAATATATTTTGCTTAATTGCTTTAATTTTGACCATGTAATTTTTTTTAGATTGCACCACGAACCAGCAAAGATGCTTCAATTACTATCGATAACAAAAGCAGTTCAAGTATAGCAGTTTTTTTGAAATCTAGAAAACCCGTGATATGTTTTCCGAGTGGCCAGTTTGTGGCAATTGAATCTATGAAACAAGCCAAAATGCAACTTTCCTATCACTCATCTAAAATCGTAGGACGTTACTGCGTCATCGTCGATTGCATAATTAATTGTTGCGACACTTTTACCATTTCGATATCTGTAGATGTAACACCGAAATGTGTCAAATTTCCTTTTGAAGATGTAATAATCAGTAACTGTGTAAGCAAATTTATAACCGTCATGAACCCGGTTAATGTAAAAACTGAATTTTCTTGGAAACTGCCTGAATCTTGTTTTATAATCGAACCCTTAACAGCAACGATACCCAGTTACAGTAGTATCACTTGTTTCGTCAAATATATACCGCATCAAACCTTACCATACTGCATAGATGCTACGTTGTGTTCAGAAAATGGCGCAAAACAAATTGTAAACTTAACTAAACTACAAACTGATCCAAAAATAAGATTACGAACACCTTCGGTTGAATTTTCATATATTTCGGTTAACACTACAGTAAAAAAAACTACCGGAATTGAAAATCTGGTCAACGAACCGATGGCTTATGTAGTTGAAAATCCTGAACCGATACCTGGTATATCGGTTACCCCTACTAGGGGCACAATTCCCGGGTTTGGCGAAGAAATCTTTGAAATACGCGTTCGAATTGCAACTTGCGTTGCGTTTAAATGTCCTGTTACCGTTAACATACAAAACCGTACTAACATAGAAATGATAATTGCTGGTACTGTCATATATCCACATATTGTATTTAAACCAGACGTTATGAAGTTGAGAAAAATTGTTGCAAATTCTTTTGAACGACAAGTGTTTGTTATAGTTAATAAAAGTAATGCTGCAGTTACTATTGATTTTTGTTTAAACGATTATGTGGAATACACTATTTTGGAGTCGCGCCATATCGATTATTACACAAAACCTTTAAAGAGAATCGAACTGGAGGCTAATTCCCAAAAAGAACTTTATTTGTATTTTAATCCTATGGGAGCAGCATTATTTTCATTTTATTTGCCGATTATGATTAATGAAGTGTTTGGACCTGCTGTATTAAACAGTTATCAAACGTTATCTCCAAATTTTTACACGACTGTGGAAAATGCTAAGTACGTTGGACATAACACTGTACAAATACTCCAACTTCCAAAAAGATTGCCTATTTTGTTCATCAATAGCAGTGTAGGCTGCGATATATTGAAATTTTCTAAATTAAATTTTCACTTCAAATTCTACAGTCACCGTCACACCAATACGGATGCCAAAAGTGATTTGATTATTTGGAACGCTTCCCCAGAGACTTGTAAATTTTGCATTCGCACTGACGCTTTGAGATATCCGTTTTCGATACAATTGGTGTCAGGTAACGATATACAATTTTTGGAATACTCAATGGTAGTTACTTTAGAACCGAAAGAAGAAATAACTTTCAAAGTCCTTTTTGATCCAATGTTACAAGGAGCATACTTTGTTCAGTTGCCAATTTACTTAAGAAATTATTTAGACGGGAGCATTTTTAATTACTTGACGTTTTCGGGGTATTACCCAAGTCCAATAATTTTTTCTAATGAAAAAGAAGTGTATTTTGAACCAGTACCAATAACATGCGAAACGGAACAAAAGGTGACCTTGAATTTCGAGTATCATAGTAAGAACTGTTCAGTTGCGACAGAAATCGATAATAGAGAAATTAAAGTACAGTTCTGTGAAATCAGCGTTTACCATGGGGAAGGTATACTCACAGCAAATATTAAGTATATGTCAAAAACATCGATGTCCATTGATTCCAGCATTAATTTTTATTGTACTTGCGGTGCTAATTATAGGATTTACGTAAAAGGTTGTGTTGAAAATTGCTGTGTCACAAATCATGCTTTTGTTTTTAACTATGTCAAACAAGAGATGTATGGAAAGTCATTGATTGGAGAAGACGTAAGTTTTCGTTTCTATAGTCTTCTTCTCCTGTTTTTACTTATTAGTGTGTTTTGAAGTGCTTTGTAAATTGAGATCTTGTTGATTAAGTTTTTTTCTAGTTTATTTAGCTTTCGTATTAATTTGACAATAAAAAGTAACGTTGTTGCATCTTTTTGGGTATTATTGTCGATATTGCTACGTTCTGTTTCCGGAAAGTGTTTGAAGGTTAAAGAAGATGAAGAAAACTCCCGGAAGCAATAAGAAGATAACATTCCAGATATAAATAGAACCTGCAACAAATGAGGGAATTAATTGAGTAATCAGCGCGAGTGCGGCTTAATGACCTTTACGTTATCGCATGCGTGATAGTGAAAAATAGATAGTGTCGAAATAAATCAGATATTAGTGACTTATTGTGAGTTTATAAACATTGGTTATTAGTGTTTCTAATTGGTGTAATTCTTTACCACAAGTTCGTTTTAGTTTTTAATACATATTTGTTCATTTTAATTTTGGGACTAATTAATTGCGTGTACTTTTATTTCTCGAGTGAATACGCGCTCCCAAAGTGCCAAAATGGATAACAAAATAGCAAAATTTAAAAAAAATTACTAAACTAGAAGAAAGTTTTAGAAAGCTGGAATGAAAATTAATGAAAAGTACGAGTAAAATTCTAGAAAAAAAATTAATGGATAATTCCAATAAACTCGAGGAAAAATTGTTGGAAAGTTTACGAACGCTTGAAAAAAATCATAAAACAACTACAAGAATATTTAATTAATTTAGAGATGAAAGTTGAAGGGAAATTAGTAGAAACATCTAGAGTAATGGAAAAGAAGTTGATAAAGACTTCCATGATTATGAACAAAAATAATTAAAAAATTTCAGAGGGTTAGAAGAAGAAACAAGAAAGATTTCAACTAATGTAAAATAGACTACAAGACAAAAGACATGTGACTTCGATGGCAAGACACCGTGGTCGACGTACTACAAACAATTTCAAACTGCTGCAATAGCCAATGGATGGAGCGACCAAGAGAAAGCAACTTCGTTGATTGTTGCACTCTGAAGAGAAAAAAATATTTTGCAAACCATCCCTGATTGTTAACTAATGGATTATCAGCTGCTGACTTCACGTCTAGAGATGCGATATAGAAACGCCCACCTTCAACAGGTGTACTACGCGCAGGTATCGTAGTCAAAACTCGACAGAAAAAGTTTAAAGTGGATATTACGCGTTTGGTGAGACTAGCTTACACTACAGCTCTATGTAGTTTTCTGAAACAACTGGTAGTACAAACTTTTTTTGATGGTTTAAGGAACACCAATACACAACAAACGCTACGACTAGCTCGATCTAAGCACATGCGTTAGAGTTTGAATAGGAAAAGCAGGCGTCTTATCGAGGTAGTCATCGTGTTCGTACTCAGGTAGAAGATTAAGAAAAAAGGCAGGAAAGCATTGAAGAGCTACTTTGACGAGTATTACATGACAAAACAAGTTGTGTAAGTCGAGGCCCTAGATGTTGGAACTGCGGTAAACTGGGTCACATTCGACGCTGCTGTCCCAAACCAAGAACGCAAAAGCCATTGGAAAAACTAGTGGAGGTCGTCCGAAAAGGCAGAAGTCGACCTCCAACAACCATGTCCTAGAGATCACCATCCACGCTGCATTGCCAACTAACTCCCTGCATCTATGTTGATAGCACCATCAATGGACGAGAAGTTGAACTATTGGTTGATACAGGAGTGACGAGAACAATAGTGCGCTCAGATTTAGTTTTAGAAGATAAAAAAATAATACCAATCATGATGCGACTAAACACATTAACTGGCAAAACAGTCCCAATTCATGGAAAAATGATGGTGACTATTTGTATTGGAAATAAATCAATAAAGCAGCAGATACTGGTAATTGACATAACTGAAGAAATGATCTTAATAATGCACTTCATAAGGAAGTGTGAATTCCATTTAGACATGGAAATTGATGTCCTCAAACTAGAGAACGAAGAAAATCCTTTTCATTCGTCGAAAGATGAAAAAGTGAGGGTTGTTCTAGTAAAAGATGTCGTTTTACCTGGACGAACTGAAAACATTGTGATGGGACTTCTGGATGGAAATTTTCGGGAAGGTTCTATTCGTAGCATCAAACCAACCAAAAGCTAGTAAAGCTCTGGTAAAGGTCAAAAACGTAATACCAGTTAGAGTTATGAAAACTAGGCCAAATTGGGTAACTTTGAAGAAAAATACGGTGATAAAACAAATTACGTCGGTGTCGGTGTAATCCAGCAGTACCACGTCGTGTTTCCAATGGATGATAACTTTAAAGGAAGAACTGACGTCGTGAAATACAAAATAAATACTGGCGATGGTCAACCAATCCGCGGCGGTTTCCCTTGGTTAAGCAAGAAGAAGCCGAGAAGATAATCACCGAAATGGAATTTCAAAGTGTGAACAAACCATCTAAGAGTCCGTGGGCATTTCCAATGGTCTTGGTAAAAAAAAAGATAGTTCCACGAGATTTTGTGTTGATTATACTTAAGACGCGAGAAAACTGCGTTTGCGATTGGAACCGGTTTATGGCAATTTACGGTTATGCCCTTTAGATTGTGCAACGCTTTTGCGACTGTCGAGCGTTTGATGGAAACGATCTTGCGATTACTGTCTTGGAAAACGTACCTGGTGTCTTTAGACGACGTGACTGTGGTTGTTTTATCGATTGCAAGATGCAAAACGTATTTAGAACACATTTTTAGGACGGGAGTGATAGTAAACACAAACTTTGCAGTGTTCTCGGATTAAACGCGTATTATTGTAGATTAGTGCTGGGATATGCCAACATTGCAAAACCGCTGACAAAAATTACCGTAAAAGAACACGATTTTTTGAAACGACGACTGTAATGCAGCTTTGCAGTCTCTAGTTACGGCACCGATATTGAGCTATCTTGGAAAGGAAGCAAAGTTTGTGTTGAACACTGATGCTAGCAACCTCGCAATAGAAGGTATACTTTCTCAAATCCAGAATGGAGAAGAGAAGGTGATCGGATACTTCAGTAAAGTCCTGTCGAAGCCTGAGAAGAATTATTGTGTAACTAGAATGGAACTGTTAGCTTTTTTAAGTTCGTTGAATAATTCTATGAATAGTTATATGGACGGAAATTTCTTCTAAGGACTGACCATGCTGCTCTGAAATGGCTTCTTCAATTTCGAAACCCGAAAGGACAAGTTGCAAAATGGATTGAACGATTGCAGGAGTACAATTTTAATACAGAACATTGCGCTGGAACTAGTCATAACAGCCCAGATGCCCTATCTAGACAATCATGCCCGGTTAACTGTGATCATTGTTCTTGACTAAAAGATAAAATTAACATGCTTTGCAGAACAACGGCGATTGAGGATAATTGGCAACGAGTTTAATTACGTCGAGAACAAGAAAGTGAGAGAGTGATCCGGAACTACAGTTGATAATAAATTACAAAGCGAATGGACAAATACCAACTTGGGAAGAAATCAGCGCGCAAAGTAGAACGATGATAGCATATTAGGCACAGTGGGACTCTTTAAAATTGTAGTGCCAAAAAACCGTTTGAAAGATTCTATTGGGTGAACTGCAAAAGAGATGTTAAAGAGTGCTGGCGCAAATGTAATTTATGCGCGTCTGGAAACGGACCAATTGGAAAGCGCAAGGCTCTTATGAAACAGTACATCGTAGGAAGTCCATTCGAAAGCAATTGATATCGCAGGCCCATTCTCAGAAACGGAACAAAGCAACAAGTACATTTTAGTGGCCATGGATTATTTCACCAAATGGGCGGAAGCGTACGCAATACCGAATCAAGAAGCAACTGTTGCGGATGTGTTGGTGAAAGAACTTTTTTGCTGTTTTGGGGTTCCGTTGGAGCGTAACTCGAGCTTTGTTTCAAAACGTATGTCGAATCGTGGGAATCAAGAAGACCAGTACTACACCTCTGCATCGTCAATCAAATGGCATAGTGGAGCGGATGAATAGAACGATAAGAAAATATCTCGCCAAAGTAGTCTACAAACACCAACGAGACTAGGATCACTATTTATATTAGTTCTTTATGGCGTATTAATCATCCGTCAAGGAGACTACCAGCCAAGCTTCTGCTTGTGATGCTTGGACGTGAGATAAGGTTACCATGCGATCTTTAATTTAAATGCAAGCCTGAAGAAAAAGTTGTTGAGGATGACTACATCGGCCAACTCAAGAAGAGAATGCAGATCATCCACGATAATGTTCGAAAGAACATCCAAATCGTCAGTGACCGAATGAAACACAAATTTGACGTAAGGGCCAGAGAAGGAGAGTTTCAACCTAGCGACCTGGTTTGTGTCGTGTTGCCCAAGACTTGTGCATGTCAAGAGGGACTGTCGTGGTATTAAAGTATGGACGATTTGATGAAATTCAAAAACAGAGACTTACAGTATGAAGAGTTTTGAAGATTTAAGATCAACAACGGTTCATCTACTATTTAGTTACCAAGTAGTGTCTCATCAGTTACCCGAATGCAGAAACAGAGAAAATGAAAAAGACTCCTGGAAAGCGATAAGAAATTACGTTCCGGATATAAATAGAACACAAACGACGAAATTCATTGAGTAATCAGCGCGAGTGCAGTTTAATAAACTTTATGTTATCGCATGCGTGATAGTGAAAAATAAATAGTGTCGAAATAAATCAATTATTAGTGACTTATTGTGAGTTTGTAAATCTTGGTTATTAGTGTTTCCAATTGGTGTAATCGTTAACTGTGATTAGTCCTTAGTTTCTAACAAACGATTTTAAATTCACGTTACAATGTTGTTCTTTTTTACTTTCATTACTTGTCTTTTAAATCAGTTCTTCTGATACCTAAGTTTTTGCTAACTTTTAGTTTGAGCGACTAAGTAATTCCGTGTTTCCTAATTTCTTTACTCAAAAAAATTTTTGACAACGTTTTCTTTTAGGTTAAAGAACAATGTGAAACGGCATCGTCTGTAATTTCATTAGTCTCTTCATTATCAAACCATAATAGTACGTCATTTCCTTTCTTTCCATCAAACGAAGATAGATCAGAATATGCAAGTCACATGAGAAGCGTCGTAATTGCTCTAGAAGAGTGGATTAGTCACCAAGGGTTTTATGGAAAAAAATATTTTAAGATTCCGGATACTTTTGCCGTTTCACCGCAACCCTTGCGATTGAACGACTTTGAAATGAAAAAGAAAAAAAGTCCCCCCGCGGCGTTAAATTACATTGGACTGTTAGTTAATCTTATCGGGTCGATTGTTTACAATTATGTAACAATTATGTAAAGAAATTTAAGCTTCGCTATAGTATTTGCATAATGTATTACGTTTTTAGGGAAGTTCCGCTCGACGACTTAGACAGAATTAACTACATGTACAACTCATATCGGCAAGCGCTTAATTTAGTTTCTTGTCAAGGAGCGTACTTATCCCACGTAGCACCGGAAAATCTTTTGCCATATGTCGATCATGTCTTGTTCATTAAGCATATATACCCTAACAAATCTGAATTTATGGGGGAAACGCCGCCAGAAATTTTGAGCAAAGATAATTATTTTCTCTTATGCAAACAACTTTGGATTGACGTTCTTTTACAAACGTATAAAGTTTTTGTGTTAGGACGAGTTACTGTTCCTGTAAAATACAAAAAAGAATCTTTTTCGCTGCAAAGATCTATGTACCGTAGCATAAACAGTAGCATAATAGAGAAAGAATATTTTTTAACTGACAACACTCTAAACACCACAATCACCAAAATTTCAGAAGAAGAACTAAGCGCCACATCGTTCTATCCTCTAGATGACTCAGACTTTTGGTCTATTTTTGACGACCAAGATAAATCCATATTATACAATACTTCGGAGCAAGTACTAATGCGTTGGTTAGAATTTTATTCAAACAAACAAATAACAAAATGGTGTGAAAGCTCGCAACTAAAAAATCTGCGTGTAGAAAAAACAGTAACAAATTTTGATTTTGATTTACAAAACGGCGTAGTCTTAATTGCAGTTACTTTAGAGTACTGTTCGTATTTAGCACCGTATTTAAAAGACATTTACATGGATCCTTCATGCTCGGAACAGAGTTTTCATAACGCATCGAAAGTTATACAATCTTGGAACGTTATCGGTTTAAGCTTTGGTATAACGCCAACGCAAATAAACAATCCCAACTGCCTACATATGTTGATGTTAGTAAATTATTTATACCAAGTACTACCTAGTTTCAACGCCAACAACAAGTTAATGTTTAAAACTAATTTAAGCGAAACTTGTTCGAAACAAATCTTAATAGAAAACATAAGTCAATACGCCGTGGCTTACAAAATTATCATTTTGGGAAACAAACGAAAACTATTTTCAGTTGTAAATGAGGAATTCGTTATACAGCCTTTAAAAAAATATAAATTATTTATTACATTCCATGCTAAATTTTTAGACGAAGAAACCGGTATTATGATTTTAAATGGCGAATGTTCCGGAAAGGCATATGCTAAAACTATAGCAGTTGAGTTAATTGGTCAATCGATCGTTTCTTACAGCACAACAACAATCAACATTCCACTAAATGTATATGAAGTGAAAACTGTGGAATTAGATATTCAATCGCCTTATGTAAACACAGCAAAATATGAAATTAACTTTTCTCTTAGTGAACCACATAAAAGTCTATCTAACATATTTTCAGCTGCTTCTACATTGCATTCAAAAATACCAAGAAGAATTGTGTTTTCTGTATCACACATCGATTTCGACGAACTTGGCGTAGGAATCTTAACAGTTATATTGTGTTCCATAACAAACAATGAAAAATCGACTTGGATTATTTTTCGAAATCCGAGTATTGGCGATTTTACCATAAACATAATTACAACACCAAGTTCTTCTCCCGGACAGTACTTAGACATTCAAGTTCCATTACATTCTGGATTTAACAGAACAAAATGTTTATGCAGAAAAGATCAAAAGCCCACAACAAACCCCGACTGTCCCAGAAGGTTGGTATTGAAAATTCCTTGTAGGAACGAATTCCTTTGGGACACGTGCGCGGAGTTAATTTTGCAAGTTGTTAAAGAAGAGGATTTTAATTTTTGGAAACAATATTTAGGTGAGTTTTTTTATGTCATTAATATTAAATACGCGTGGTTTATGACAAAAACAAACTGTTCTTTAAAAAAACATAGATCATTTTGCATCAATGTTTTGTGACTTTTTAAATAAGAACTTGATTAATTATTTATTAAAACAATTATTTTTGAAAACTACTAATAATAACATAACAATACATAAAATAATTAATTTTTTTAATGCAATTTTAATATTTTGTTTTGTTTGGCCAATATACTATTGATTGCATTTTTTGCAGAATATATTGTATACCACGTTATACTTTATCTATTTTAGTAAATAGTGTTTTAAGTAACAAGCATCGAAAATTAAGCGTTGCATAACGAATGCTAATACGACGCATCACTGTAATTGTTTGCGACTAATACCTTAGTTAGATAATTTAACTTTTTAACTCTAAAATCCCCTAACAGAGGTAAATTATTTACAATAGAAAAAGGATTAAACAATGTATTACAAAATTTGTTTCTGCAAAACTAAGAGTAACAGTTAATTAATGAATAGTCTTTATTTGCCAAAAAAAAACTCGTATTTTTAAACTAAACCGTTGACTGAAGAAATGACTAAACATAAAATTATCCTACTACATAACGAATAAAATCCTAAACCCTCTACCTTCTCTATATGCAAATACATCCCAATATCCATGTTTACACTACTTGTAATCCTATTCTCCTTTTAATTACCTCTTCCATCCATCCCACTCCTTCTCCTCCTTCTCCCAAAATATCCAACATTCCTCTCTTCTCTTGGTTCTATGCATTCTTTTAACATGTGCTCTATATTTTCGCACCCCTCCCCACATAGTATACATCTCCTATCTTTATCTTCTTTCCAATATTTATTCTTTTAATCTTCATTCTTGCATCTAAACCTTGTTACCATGGTTTTTTCGCCTTTAATGTACCTTCGAATATTGTCTATCACTATATTTGTATATGTGTCATTGTATTTCTCCTCCCTTATTCTTGCTCTTGTTTCTTGTCTCTGTATAACCTTATGTCTTCTTATTATTTCATCTTTTATTTCTCTTCCTGCCTCCCTTATTTTCTCTACCTCTTCTGTCGCATATCGAACTCTTTCATAATACCTTCTTCTTCCATCTTGTTCATAATTAATATTTTTATTCTTCACCTCTCTTCAGCAGATTTGAAGTAATTTACATTCTTTTCTTTCTTTCATTTGTTCTTCGTAACACATTTCTCTCTTTCCCGTCTGTACTCTTATCATTTCTTTATTTCTTCCTCTATACCCTGGCGTCTCCCTGTTAATCCAATTCCTACCATTCTTACCACCCCCATATTTCCGCTCTGTACATCATCACACTCTTTATCAATTTGTTAAACAACCATCTTCTTACTTCTATTTGCTTTCCAAACCGCCTCTATCCTATACCCCACACCTGACCTACTATTCTATTACATTGCTTCGCCAACCACTTTATATGAGCCTCATCTTTATTGTCGTATCTGATTCGATAACACTTCTTTTACACTTTCTATTACCTCGTTTCCCGACTTCCACTTCACTTTCCCCATTTCCTTTTTGAAACACTTTTATCTTTGTTTTCCGACATTTACACTTAAATCGTTTTTTTCTAAATACTTTTTTACTGTCTTTATCATTTCCTTTACTATTCTCCACTCTATTGCCCCTTCAAATCCTTTTCTAAATCCACTAAATATACAGCAAATAAACTAGGACTAAGTGGACACCCCTGTCTTAATCCTTTATTTGTTCAAAATGCTCCACTTATTTTTTCATCTATTTTTACCTTGCACTTTGTTTACTTATATACTTCCTCTATATTCCTAACTAGTTCTTCTTCTATCTGTTTTTTTCTTAATATATTCCCCAATTAATTTGAAATTCTTTGTTTAAGAGGGGCATGTAAAAGCACTTTAATCTGTTTTTGTGGCAACGTTTCGTGCTAAAAGCGCGCTCTTCATCAGGCCAACTGTAATTTATTAAACTCGTAAGTCAACAACATAGTAACAACAGAATGAATTAACAGATGCTCATCCAAATTAATTAGTGCATATACAGAGGAGGAAAAAGAACCTTAACTTAATATATTCCATAATTTACTTCTATTGACATCAAACGCTGCTTTTATATCCAAAAATAACGCAAAAGCCTTCCCTCTCTTCACGTCTAATTCTTTGTTTACTATTTGTTTTAATATGTATACATTATCTAATGCCCTTTTCCCTCTTCTAAATCCTGTCTGCCAGTCTGGTAAGATCTCTTTTTCTTCCATTTCTCTTTCCAGTCTTTTTTTGCAAAATTGTCATATAAATCTTATATCCCACATTTGCTACACTTATACTTCTATAGTTTTTTACCTCTCTTTTGTCTCCTTTTTTGTAAACTGGACATATTATTGCTTCTCTCCAATCATCCGGAAACCATTCACCTGACCATATCTTACTTAAAAATTTCCTTATTCTTTCTTTGGTTCTCTTTTCTGTATATTTCCATTGTTTTCCTTGCGTCCCATCCGTTCTTCCTGTCTTTCCTTTTTTTATTTTGCTTAATGCTTCTTCTATTTCTTCTTTCTGTATAGCCGATCTGCTCCCTCTTTTTGTTATCATTTATATTTCAATTTTGTCATTCCTCTATTCTTCTCCTTCTAAGATCTCTACGCAATATTTTCTCTATTTTGTCATATCAATTGGTATCCTCCCCTTTTTTCCCAATTTTTTTTTCCTTATTCAAAAAGCTATATATGTCTCCTTCATTTTATAACATCTTTATTTGATCCTCTAACTGTTTTCTATATTCCTCTATTCTCTTACAACACTCTTTTCTATATTGTGATCTTAGTCTTTTATATTCCTGAATATCCATTTTTTTTTTCGCCTTCTTTTACCTCTTTTTATCCTCTTCCTGGCTTCTCTGCATTCATTATTCCACCACTTCTTTCTCTACACTCCTTTATGTTTTTTTCTTGTATTAGTTTTTCTACTGCTTATCCATTTCTTTCACTAATTCCTGGGTTATTGTTTCATAAGGGTTCTATTAGACTAAATAGGTTACAGGACTATTGAAAAACACATCGGTTATTTATCTTACCTGGTTTTTTTAGTTTTAAGAGCAGAGACCAATTTATGTTAATTTTGCGATGTCTCCACTTCAGCCAAAATCCTTTACCTAATGAATCACAGATTATTTAAAATTTGGCCGATGGATGGTCGATTATTTCAACGCCAAACTGATCAAAAACTATTATTCAGACAAAAACTTCTCATTAAATGAATCCATTGTACTAAGGCGCGGTAGATTGATGTTTAGACAGTATATTAAAAACAAGAAGCACAAATATGGAATAAAATTGTGTTTGATCATAGAACCAGATGGCACAGTTTAGAAATTTACTATCTACGCTGGCGTCTTGGACGATTATAGTGGTAAGGGGCATGCTGCAAATGTAATGTTGCATTTAGCAGACGAAAAGTTAGACGCGGGAAACTCAACATATTTAGATAACTATTATAATAGTTATGGCCTTGCGCGCAAATTGCTGATTCGGAAGACCTACTGTACCGAAACTCTCAGAGTTGATAGAAAAAAGAATCCAGTTAACGTAAAAAAATGCAAAACTAAAGAAAGAAGAAACCATTGCTTGTTATTCCAAGGAAGTGATCATTGATAAGTGGATGGACAGAAAAGACGTGTTCTATATATCTACGGATTGATAATAATTTAAAAAAATATTACAAGTGATAGCAAGAAACAGAAAAGCCTGTTGTGATTTGTCACTACAATGCTTTTATAGGAGGAGTAGACAATAAGGATCAAATGATAGCATTTTACCCCTGCAAACCAAAAACTTTGAGATGGTACGAGAAAATTGGAATACATGCTATGTATATGCTTTTGATGAATGCATCCTTTTTGTATAAAGATATTGGACAACCAAGCGTTTCCTTGTATGATTTTCTACTATTGCTCTTGCTTTTTATTCTCCGTTTCTTATATCACTCATTCTTCTCTTACTCCCGATATTATACCTCCTTGCGTTATTCCTTTTTTTCTTATCTTGTCGCGAACTGTACATTCCATCTATATCCCTCTGGTAAAGTTACTTTCCATTTTTCCCAATCTTTCTCCTTCAGCTACGTTTCAACTAAACCCACAATGTCAAATTCTTCTATATACTTCCAAAAATCATCTCTTTTATTTTCAACCCCTGCAACGTTCCAAAATCCGAATCTTATTTCCTTCGTTTTTTTCTTATCGTTTATTTGACTTTTACCTGATTTTTTTTATCCTTTACCCTCCTTATTGCTAATTTTTTAACCTTCTTTTCTCTATTTTTTTACATTCCAGTGCATCTCCTCTTCTTTTACCCATAACTTCATAAACCCTAATTTTGTTCTTTTTTTTTCATTTAGTTTTCTTCCTTCCATCCCTATATTTTTGTACCTCTCTTTCCACTGGGGTGATATCTTCATCTATAAATATCTTTGTTCCTCTTAGTCTTTTTTTTTCTTTAATATTTCTAGCTTGTCTTCTACAGAATCTAATTTTACCAGTATTAACCTATTCACTATCTTAATTGCGTTTCTTATACTTTTTTCTACTCCCAATTCATTTTTAAACGAGTTATCCACTTGCTCTTTACGTTCTTCTCAACCCTTTTGACTTTTCATCTTTCTTATAACCAAGTTCTTCCTTCTCGTTTCCTTTTTCATTATTTCCATCCTTCTTTTCAAATTTTCTATTTTCTCTTCCATGCTCTTATTTTTTTTTTTTCTCTCACATCTCGCATATCTCCGTTCGCTCTTCTCTTTCTTTTTTTAACTCCTCTGTGATCTTTTCCAGATTTACTACTAATTTATTGTTCTCTTCCCCTCATCTGCTTTATTTCTCTAATCATCTACCTATACATCTCCATTACCCCCTGTTCCTCTCTAACACTCTCTTCTTTTCTCGGGCTTTTTTTATCTTACTCCTTGCAAAAACTTCTTGCACAATTTCTTGTCTTTTCTTTTGTCTTTCCGATCTTGTCGATTCGGATTCTGATATCATTCTATCTAATTAAAAATCAAAAGAAGTATACAAATAAAAGTATGTATGTAGGTCACTGTTTTCAAAAACGCTTGACTTTTAAACTAATCTACAATACCCGCTTGCATTCGCACACGTTATCTGAACTTGCTTGTACCTTCTTAATCATAAATTTAATGTAATTATTCACTACTTACATTAAAACGGTACTTCTAATTATTTGCTTAACTGCTTCAACTTCACAATCCTCCACACGCACACGTTAATTAATCGCTTTACTGGTTACAACTTAAACACTTTAATGTATCCAAAACTCCACAGTAATATTAACGAAAAAAAGCCTTAACCGTTGTTTATGTCCTATCTACCTTATGTCAAAGGTACTACGCATCGTATCAGAAAAATATAAACACAATATTATCACTCAGTTTTCCACTGTTTGCAAATTGAGTTGTGAAAGACGTTGTTCCTTTTCAGTCTGAACGCGTTCATAGCATTCCTTGCTCTTGTGGTCGTCAATACATTAGATAAATGGGTAGAAGCGTAGGAATTTGTATTAAAAAACATTAAAGCTGTAATTGTCTTAAACAATCTTCTAAGTCAGAAGTATCGGAGCGAAAACAGGACACACAAAAACTCAGCTTGCGTAATAACAATAAGACGGCAATTATCCAGAAGAGAAAATGTTAAATGCTTGGCTAACATAATTGGGAATCAAAAGATACTCAATTAATGTATTACCAAACTAAAATTAAAGGCTAAACAAACTATGTTAATGGTAAATAATATTTGAACTATGGAATTAAATTCCAAGAAACTTTTTTGTAATTCGGCTAGGTTATCTTTATCAGTTTTGCTTTTAAGGTTTCTTTTTCTGTCGTTTGGCTTAGGGTTCTACCTTTTTTCACCTTATCCAAATATATCTGTTTATTTCCTTTTTCTTCCGCATTAGTTTTGTCTTCTTTTATCTGAGCGTTGCTGTTATAATCCACTGATGTTTCATCTTTATTCTTTATTTTCTTTTTTTATTACTTCTTTTGATTCCATTATTTCGATGGATCTTAATTGTTCAAGGGAGAAAAAATCTTCATTTACCATCAGCTTGTTGTACCGAATCGTTACCTGATTTTCTTTCTCCTAGATTATCTTTATAAATTTTACTAATTCTTTTCTTTGTAAAAGTATTTTTTTAGTCTTCAGTAATGTAAATATTCTCTCCTTTAAGTCACTTTTAGTATGTCTTATTTCTTGGATTAGCTCCGTAATTCCATTGCAATTGGCCTGACGTAGTTGATTTGGTACTTCCCGATTCTTCTGATATCGTTGGCTTTTTGTAGTCTCTTATGCCAAAGATGCTTAAATAAGAACGAGACTCCGCAGTATTTGCTGTGTGAATGCGAAGCATACCAAACGGCGCCAGTAATACAAAAACACTGTCGGCATTACAGTAAGCTACATACAAGAACGTCTTTTCTTTGTTATTATTATTGACATTTCGCAATATGCGGTTGCGATTTTACAAGTTTGCATCAATATATAGTTAACTTACAAAAAAAAAATTGGTCTGGTCACCGCACGACTTTCCTATAAGGAATTTCTACATAATTTTTATTTTAAAATTGAAGAAAAACATTCTAGTCAAAAGAATATACAGAATTCAAAAAAAAATTTTTGATATTTTTTCCTCGATTTCATTCAGATATAACCGAAATATGGTAAATTTAGGTTACGTTGTCATATCTTCTAACTCCTATATTTGTGCGCTTTAATATTGCTTTTCTCTTAAGTAAATCAACTTTTTTCTAAAAAAAAAACCCGTCGCAGGCAAGATTCGAACCTAGATAATATTTCGAATTAATTTTAAATTATAAATCAAATATTTAATAAACTGTTAATGTTCAATTGTTTTTTCTGTAAAAGCTCTCCTACAATCTTTTCTGGATAACCATTCTGCCTTAGATCGTTTCTAATGTTTTTGATTTCTTCTCGTAGCCCTTTCTCTGTGTTGCACAACCTGTACGCTCTGTCGATTAAAGATTTTACTACTCCCCTCTTCGTAGATGTGGAATGGTTGGATT
Source organism: Aquatica leii (assembly GCA_035610365.1). Classification (NCBI taxonomy): domain Eukaryota; kingdom Metazoa; phylum Arthropoda; class Insecta; order Coleoptera; family Lampyridae; genus Aquatica; species Aquatica leii. Next base: position 87,910,422 of record CM069434.1, read on the forward strand.
CAAAGTTGAGATATCGACCGGTGTGTGTTGGTTTCCTGTAGACAGTCGTTTCCATAATTTTCTTGTTCTTTGTTACTTGAACGTCTAAAAAAGGAAGTGAGTTCTCCTTTTCCTTTTCCATAGTGAATTTGATGGATGGTTTGATGTTGTTCAGATATATGGAAAATTGAACACCATGGGACAACCTAAAACAGAAGAACTGCCCAATTCACTGCTGAGCATCCCATATGTCAAAGGTTTATCAGAATCAATAAAACGTATAGGGAAAAGCTACAACTTAAATACAGTGTTCAAATCATCGACCACCATTAGGAGTATAATTTCCAACACAAAGCCACAAACAAGTCGAGATTCCCAAAACTGTATTTACCAAGTTCCATGTGAATGTAGCAAATCATACGTGGGGGAAACCAAAAGACCACTTGACATCAGACTGAAAGAACATCAGACGCACACACAGAGAGGAGAGACTTCTAAGTCCGGCATCGCGCAACATTCGTGGGATAACCAACATCGAATGAAATGGTCGGAAGCAAAAATCATACACAGAGAGGAACATTGGTACAAACGGAAATTTAAAGAAGCGGCATTCATCAACAACAACAAAGAAATTTTCAGCCAGCCAAGTGTCGAGATAGGCAACATATGGAAACCACTTATCGAACCTCTAAAACAACTTAAACTTGACTTAAGTAATTTTGTTAATTAATCTGTTACGCTAAATTGATTTTGTACGCTTGAACGCTTCATCGAACATGTCTTTAGTATATAAGCTCCAGTAGTTTCTAAGTTTGTTAGTATTCACCTGATGACGATTGCAGATACCACAGCAATCGAAACGTTGTGTATATTCATTTCAAAATAATAAACAATGAAAGTTCAGCAGAATGTTATTACTTGGCATTAAGCAACCTTGTTTAATACATTCAAACAAACGTTATAAATGTTTGGTCAACGCAAGCATCTATTTTTTTAAGTTAGAAATCAATTGTGTCAAAAAATTATAATATTATATACTTAATTGTAAACCGGGTTGTAATTTGTTTTAAATGTTCATTGTTTCTATTTGAACAGAAGACAGATTAGTAACAGCAGAATATCAGACCAGATTAAATAAAAACCAAGAAAATATAGCAGTTTGGCAACACACAAGCTTAAAAGTGCAGAAAGTAAAGAAAAATACCAAAAAAACAGATATTGGATTTTAAAGAAAGAAGAATCTAAAATCAACATGAACGCTAGAGAAAGGATGGGGGCTTTTAAGAAAAAACTCGAAGAAGGTAGTAGTAACAATATGTGAAATAAGAAAATAACGTATAAAAATCACAAACTGGTGGACTGAAGAAATAAGAGATATTGTAAAGAAAAAAAAAGCATGTAAACAATATATCCAAATAAAAAAAAGAAGATAATAAAGACTACAAAAGAGAAAGAAATATAGTGAAAGAAACAATTAAGGTAACAAAAAAAAATGCCGAAAAAGATCAGAGAAGAGATAACGAAATTACACAAAACAAACACCCAGGAATGTCTGAACAAAATAATAAGATTAGGGGAGTATGAAAGAAAAAAACAAACAAAAGCAGTAGAAAACAAACAGGGATAAATACAAATAGACACAAAGGAAACACTAAAAATATAGAAAGATTTCTACAAAAGTGTGTACTATGAGGAAATATATTCAGAAGTCAGTATAGCTCGAGAACAAACAAATCAGGAATAAACAATTAATAGGGTACAGGATGCAATCTAAAAAATAAAAATTGACAAAGCATGTGAAGTATTTACGACCCAATCACCAAATCAAACTGAGTTAGTCGCTGCCGTTTAAGTCACGAGATAATTCTCGTAACAATTTAATTATTGTTACACTAATTTTATTACCTCTTCCAATGCTAAGTAATCGTTTTGTGAACTAATTTCGCTTTAAGCGGACAACCCATACCGTAACTTTGCTAAAAAAAAGTACATGAAATGCTGTTTACGTCATAACTTATTACTTTTTTAATACCACTTAATCATCACTACACCAAATTTATTACCCTCGCGAAAACTGAGTAATTATCTTGTAGGTCAGTTTTGCTTTAACATAAACTGACTATAATGTAAGCTTGCTTAAATAAAATGATATCGAGATGCGGTTTACGTAATGGTTTATTCTTCTTCTTATCGCGACGTCTCCTTACGAAAGTTGCCTATCTATATAGCTCAACGTGCTTTAAAAATTGCTGTTCAGAAAATATCACTGGACGAACATCCAAACCACTTTTGCTGTCTTTCAACCAAGAATTCGGTCTTCTTCCAATATATCGTTTACCCCTTATCTTGCATTTAATAATTAGACGTAGAATTTCGTATTTTAGACCTCTTATGATATGTCCAAAGTATTGGGTTTTTCTAATTTTTGTAGTTAACAGTTTTTTTTGTTCGTCCTTGTTAGTGCCTCGGTGTTTCTCACTTTCTGTATCCAGGAAATGCAAAGAAGACTATATATATACATTTCAAAAACCTCAGGTCTTTTTTCGGAGTAGGATCAAGGGTCCAATACTCGCATCCATACAAAAGCACAGAAAATACATAGGCCTTCACCATTCTTATTTGGAGTTTTAGATCTTGTACTATGGAAGAACTTATTCATATTTTTCCCAATTTTGAGATCTCCAGATGTAATAGTTTTTTTTTGTTATTAAAATCCATTTAGTCTTCTCTATATTCATTGTTAATCCAAAATCGTCACTAAAAAATACAACTCTATTAATCAGATTTTGTAAATCTTTTATGTTGCTGGCTAATAAAAAGTTGTTTATGGGGTTCTCATTGGCAATTATGCTTTCAGTGGATTTATATAAAGCTTTTCTAAATATGGCGTCCGAATATATGTAGATTGAACAAAAGTGGCGAGAGAATATATCCCTGTCGCACCGCCACGTCTATTTTTACTTTACCCTTTTTATCATTATTATTTTACTTCAAGGTTTTCATTAGTTTATTATGCTTCACGTAGTCAAATGCTTTATTATAATCCACAAAGTATGCATAAACATCTACGTTCATGTCTTTGCAGTGCTGGACAAGTACATTTAAAAGAAATAGAGCTTCACGTGTACCCTTTTTGCAACCCGAGTTGTGTGCTATCTATACCGTCTTTGCACTTACTATATACATATGCTAGTGTGTATGATTCTTAAGAAAACTTTAAGAACGTGTGACATCAGGCTTATTGTGGTTATCGCATTTTGTTGCTTTCTTAGGTAATGAGATGAAGGTTTAAACCACATTTTAAACATTTAAACCAGTCGAGGAGAATTTGTCTTGTTTTATAATTAATTAATAGTCTTTATTTGTCCTAAATAGTATATTATTTTACAAGTTTAATAAGAGGGCTTATTGTAGCATCGAGCGAGACCTTGGAATATTGTCTATCCCTATATTTGTATATCTCTCATTGCATTTCCCCTCCTTTATTATTGCTTTTGTTTTTTGTCTATGTATATTTTTATCTCTTCTTACTATTTCATCTTTTATTTCCCTTCCTGTCTCCTTTATTTTCTCTACCTCTTTTCTCGCATATCCAACTCTTTCATAATGAGTGCGTTCAGGTAGACTCAGCAACTGGCAGCGCTGAGTGATGTGCTATTTGAACTACTCAGCGGGCGCCATTTTACTCAGCGTAACTTTTTTCCGCTTACTTACTCAGCGCTTTTTCAAGATAGTTAATGTTTTAATGTACGATTTTCAAGAGATCAAATTTTTTTCTAGGCCATTTACACGATTAAATTTTATCTTAAAAAAACTACATCCTTCAAATACAAGTTTTATTTATTAATTTACCGATAATGCAACAGATATTTAAAAACTCGCGGTTTTTGGGTGTTCAGGTAATTTTAACAAAGCCGCTTACGCTGTTTCTCATCCGCTGTCAGCTGCTGAGCACCGCTGAGTCTACCTGAACGCACCCAATGCCTTCTTCTTCCTTTTTGTTCATTATTAACTTTTTCATTCTTCACTTCTTTCTAGAACATTTGAAGCAATTTACACTCATTTCTTTCCTTCATTTGTTTTTTTGTAAAACGCCTGTACTTTTTTAACTTCATTTCTTCTTCTACTATGTACCCTGGCGCTTCCCTTTCTAATCCTAACGTTCATTTCCAGTATTTTTCTTGCACTTTTTCTAATTCCTCTCATTTCTTCCACTTCCATATTTCCGCTTTGTACATCATCACACTCTTTATTAATTTGTTAAACAACTATCTTCTTGCTTCTATTTACTTCCTAAACCCCCTACTACTCCTGTACGCCACACCTGACCTACTATTCTATTACATTTTTTCGCCAACCACTTTACATGAAATTCCTCTTTATTGTCGTATCTGACTTGATAACCCAAATAAGTCACTTCATTTACACGTTTTATAACCTCGTCTCCCCACTTCCACTCTTTTTTTACTCCCCCCTCTCTTTTTGAAACACTACTATTTTTGTTTTTCCCAGATTTACACTTAAACATTTTTTTTCCAAATACTTTTTTACTGTCTTTATCATCTCTTTTATCTCTCTTTATTTCTTTGCTATAATCACCATGTCATCTGCATACGCCAAAACCCACACTTTTAAATTTTCCTGATTACTATTCTTCCACTATGTTGCTCCATTAACTCTTTATCTAAATTCTCTAAATATACAGCAAATAAACTAGGACTAACTAAGTGGGCATCCCTGCTTTAATCCTTTACTTGTCCAAAATGATGCACTTAAGTTTCCATCTATTCTTACTTTGCACTTTGTCTCTTTATATACTTCCTCTATATTCCTATCTAGTTCTTCCTCTATCTGTTTCTTTCTTAATATGTTCTATAATTTACTTCTATTGACATATCCATAAATAAAGCAAACATTTTCCCTCTCTTCAATTCTAATTCTTTGTTTACTATCTGTTTCAATTAGTATACATTATCTAATGCCCTTCTTCCTCTTCTAAATTCTGTCTGCCAGTCTGGTAAAATCTTTTTTCTCCATTTTTCTTTCTAGTCTTTTTTACAAAATTGTCATATACATTTTATATCCCACATTTTCCACATGTATACTTCTTCAGTTTTTACCTCTTTTTTGTCTCCTCTTTTGTAAACTGGGCATATTATTGCTTTTCTCCAAGCATCCAGAAACCCTTTACCTGACCATATTTTTCCTATTCATTCTTTCGTTCTCTCTCTTTTATATTTTTATTGTTGTGCCATCCGTCCTTCTGCCTTTCATCTGTTTTTTTTAATGTTTATTCTATTTCTTCTTTCTGTATAGCCGCTCTGCTCCCTTTTCTTGTTATCTTTTCTATTTCAAATTCACAATTCTTCTCTTCATCCCCACCTAAGACCCCTACGCAATTTTTTTCCATTTTTTCATATCAATTTGTATCTCACCTTTTTTCTTCTTACCTTCTTCTTTGCTTCCCTGCATTTTTTATTCCGCCACTTCTTTTCTCTACACTCTTTTATGTTGTTTTTTTGTATCTTTTCCTTTCTATTGCTTTATTCATTTTATTGATCAGTTTTTTTATTCTTTCCTCTACTGCTTCCTCTATCCATTGTTCCTCCTTTAACTTTCTTCTATAAACCTTAATATTTTCATCTGTCCATACCTTTTTCTTCCGAAAAACTCTGTTTACATTTTTTCTTTTTTTTAGCCTTACTTCTAATGGTTGATGGACTGAATCAACCTCTTCACCTATTTTAAAACTTTCTAATTCCTCCAAAACCTCTCCACTAACTATTACATAATCTATTATAGATTCTCTCGTTTCACCTATATATGTATAATTTTCTTTATTTTTTTTCTTCATATTTCCGTTGAGTATAGTCCACTCCTTTCTCTCACATAACTCCAATAGCTCTCTATCTTTGTTTAATGCCTTATCCATTGTTACTTTTTTTATTTCTTTTCCATTCACTATCATACATTCACCTTCTCTAATTTTTGTGTTAAAATCCCCACCTATTATTAATTTTCTTCTCTCCTCTTCAATCAGTAGCTGTTTCAAGTTCCTTATTGTTTGTTTCATTTCTTGACCGTAAACTGTTATCACTGTATATTTACAGTCATCTTCCCTAAATATTTGATTTACTACTATTCCTTGCTTTTATTATTCTTCTTTTCTACCAACCATTCTTCTCTTACTCCCAATATTATACCCGCTTGCGCTCTTCTTTTTTACTTTTCTATAACGAAAGTATAGCGATCGCAATTTTTTTTCAAAAAATTTTTTTTGAAGAATTTTACGTTTCAAGGTCTCCTGAATCAGAAAAACGTATTTTTGACAACAAAATTTTGGGTGTCTATGTGTAACGTTGTATCCAAGATAACTCTCGAACCAAAAGTCTTAGTAACTTGAAATTTGGTATGGAGCTGGTTTTTCATATTTTCTCAGTTCTATTAAAATATGGGTCTGATAAAGAAACCGAAAGTAGGTGTATCTGCCATTTTGAACAGTTTTTCATATATAATTTTGTACGAATGTAAATTATCCGAATTGTTTTTACAGTTTTTTATAGAGTTAATTGTTTTTAACAATTTATTTAAACAAAATTTTTTTCTAAGATAAGCAGTTTATTAGATATTTGATTTATAATTGAAATTGAATTTGATATATGATCCTAGGTTCGAATCCACCCTACGACAATTTTTTTTAGAAAAAGATTTATATCTTGAAAGAAAAGCAAAATACGTTAAAAAATAACAGTTTTTTTCTCAATTTTTTTGACTTTATATACGGAGTGCTGCATCTTATTTAAATTATCTTTGGATGTACCGGGATGTACCCACGATAACTCTCCAACCAAAAGTCCTAATTACTTGAAGTTTGGCATGAAGTTGGTTTTTCATATTCTCTCGGTTCTGTCAAAAGATGTGTTTGATAAAGAAACCGGAATTGGATGTATCCGCCATTTTTAACAGTGTTTCTTATATAATTTTGTACGTATGTAAATTATTCGAATTATTTTTACAGTTTCTTATAGAGATAATTCTTCCTAACAATTTATTTAAATTAAAAAAATTCTAACATTAGTAGTTTATCAGGTATTTAGTTTGTAATTTAAGATGAATTTACAACTATAATATAGTTTCGAATCCTGCCTGCGACGATTTTTTTTAACTGATTTACTAAAGGGGTAAGTAATATCAAGGCGCACAAATATGCTAGAAAATCAATACAAACGTGTAAATATCACTTCAAAATGTTTTTATGACAGCATAACTTTAAAAAAATATGTAAATATTCTTTCATCATTCCTTATAGGAGAGTACTCGTACACTAATATTTACAATTCTAATTTGACATAATTTGAAATATAATTTTGTACGCCACAATATTTTTTATATTTAGAATGGTTGAATATTGAAACCAAAAAAAACAAACAAACAAATCTTAAAACAAATACTTAATTAAGTTATTTACATACGTGTCATTGAAGGTTAGTTATCACTTGCTGTTTGTAACTTCAGCGCATTGGGCGTGGTCATCACGTGATTTAATTGAATTACGCGTTTATCATCTGATTCTTGCGATGACGCAACATTACGAAATTCTTGAAATGCATATTTAACTTCCATATTTTCTGTATTTATTCTGATTGATCTCATATTCGTACAGATCCATTAACCAGAACATCGTAAACAAACGTAACGTATAATAATCTTCATTCGCAACATTCAAATAAAATTGCATCAGACGTAACCATAAATAATTATTGATTTTCACTCATGAAGATCATAATTCGTAACGGAAATTCTTTGTAAAAGCGACGTTGTGACTAACATCAAACGTGCTGCGTAAACCATATCTCAATACCACATTTCATACATCAAAATCGTAAAAAGGCGTACGTATCCAAACCAAATTTTCGTAACCATAAACGAATTCATACGTACACAAATCGATAAGCATCGAATAAATCAGAAACGTAGTCGTATATCAAAAAACTTCCAGTTCGTACGTACAGAAAAAAAAACTAAAACGCAAATACCAAAGTTGTATCACCACGTGTAAGGAACAAAAAAATCACTTACCCCTTTTAGATTACGGGTTTCTTTAAACGAACGAAAGCGCAAATAAAATAGACGAGAGCGGATTATTATTACGTACGACGAACGCAGAATTCCACCGTTCAAATTTAACATGTGGACATTTTCTGCACGTTGTGCAGGACGAACGTCCTGTCGCGGCAAAAACCGCACCCAAGATGGCATTTTACTTAAGAAGGTTGAAATTGTCGTGTTTTTCTTGTAGGTGTTTTATCTATTGATATTTTTCATTTAGCTAAGTTATTACTTTGTTTGTTTGTTGCATTTTGCTGCATCTTTTGTTTTATGTATGCGTCTCTCTTCTATCAGATTCAAATTTTTTTCTGTCATCTACTCCTGTTTCTTTCTTGTCTCTGTTCTACCTAGTTCTTTCTGTCTAATTTTTAATTCATGTTTTATCGTTGTCTATTGTGATTCAATGCTTTCGTTCATTGTCTTCGTTTGATCTTTAAATTTCTCATCTAAATTATTGTTATTTTATAGTTTATTTATGCTTTATTTCTAACAACCAAAGTTTAATATGATCCTTTTTTTGACAACTACAAAATTTATTACCTAATCTCAAACCATTTTTAATGCGTTTTGTTATACAGCGTAATCATACCTATTTGCGATATACCAAACCATTTTAATGCTGTTAAAATTTACTGTAATTAACTAAAAATGTGAAAAATGCAATAAACTAAATATGAAGTAATCCTTTTTTGTGCTGTAAAACAAGTCATCTAAATATTTAAACGCATTACCAATGGTTTAGCATTTTTAACACTTTAACCTATTTACCGTCGTGTTTAACTTCTTAATACATACGCTGTAAAACAACATTTTTAAACATTAAAATGCATTAGCAGTAGTTTGGGCTGGGGTAATAAATTTATTTTAAACATAATACTGTTTCTTATTAAAAAATTTCTACATTTGCATCTATAACCTGTCAAATACCTTTAAAAAATTTAAATGTTGAGTTTTTTTAACAAAGAATTAATGTCATGCTATGGCTGATTCAGCTTAGAGCGAAGCTGACTTACAAAGCAATTACTCAGCCATGCTTGGGGTAATAAATGTTATAATTAAATGCTCATAAAAAAGTAATCAATTTTGACATAAGCAGCATTTTAATATTTTCTGAGTAAACTTACGTTATGGGTAATAAATTGGTAATAAAAAAGTATCAAAATCTCAATTTTAGTGTAGACTGATTTAGCTGGTGCAGCTTCCAAGAACTAAACAAGTTCTATTATTTGGCGGTTTTGTAAACTTGAAACATTTTATAGCTTTAGCTTTATTGCCAAATATTTTTGTTTACAACTATTTTGTTAATGATAGATATTTGCTTTTTTTTATACTATAGAAGTCTTCATTTGCATTTTTCTTTGATGACAGTATAATTATGTGACGCGTGGTTAATTTTGTTGTTGCTTCTTCGTATTTGTTCTAGATCCGTCCAAATCCAGTTTATTATATTAAAAATTACGCGAATAAATTAATTATTAATGTGAATTTAAAATGATACAAAACGAACATAATATTATGTTTGTAAACAGCGTTTAGTTAACCTACCTTAACTAATTTTAGAAAGTTATTTTTATCATTTCTAATTCATTCATATTTTACAAACTAACATTTAGCACAACAAATAAAACCTTGAACTTGACATTAAAAAACGTTTGTTTTGTAAACTTATTTGTGAAACATAAAAGAACCGCAATGACGCGTTCCACCAAAATTCCCATAGTTTCGTGTCCACACACATAAATTAAAACCACATTAAAATGACTTACCTTCTATTAAGAATACTATCAGTATTGAGAAAAGTAAAACCGGTTAATGAATCATTTAATGAGTTGACAATTTTAAGTTTTAATCGTTTTCAGGTACACGGCCAGGAGTTCAAATTATCCAATGGCTCACCGAATTAGAGCCCTGCGTCGAAGATTACTACGATATTGCACAGGTGTTTCAAACAACCGTAAAATATTTCGTAACGATTGAAAACCAATCGCCAAATATTATAATTTCGCCAATTTCTATTATACGCGATGTTCTTTCTACGGATTCGCACGAATTGTTTATACATGTAAGTGAACATGAGCACAATCTTAAAGGATTTACCATAAAAATGGAATCGAGAAGTGGATTTGAACATCGCTATTATAACATTGATTTTATATCTAAGAGATCGATATGTATTCAATGAAGAACCAGAAAAAAACATTTTTTATTTTATTTGTATTTTATATACTGGAGAATTATTAAATGCATTGTTGTCGCGTCTTGATATTAGTATGTAAATAACCTAATATAACAACAATAAACAATAGTGTGCCAAAAAAAAGTATTTATAAACGTGGTACGGTCCTTAAAGTTTTACATTTTAAAATTGTCAGCTATACAAGGTATTCCATCACATTAGGATAATGCAAATCTAATTTTTTTTAAATGACCATTCTGTATATTAATACGTTTTTGGTATCTTCTTAAAATCTACTTTACAATTATATAAGGTTTTAGGCACTTTAAGTTAGTCTTTACAAAATTATACGCAGTTTTAAAATTTTTCGTCCAAATGACATGCTCTTGAGAAACAAAATCTTGTATTGAAATATTTTGGTATGAGGTTTAGGTACTGTTTGAAGTATCCATAAAAGTTTTGAAACCGTAATTGTGTAATACAGGGCGTTCTGCATTAAAGGTCAAAGATGCAGTTCTTTAAAGGGTCAAAATTTGACTTCTTACATCGAACGACCTAATTTAGAATTCGAGATCCTGCAGAGAATTAAATTCTCTATAAAAATGAATAGCAACTATACCAAAAACTATTAATATTAGAAAATTTGTTGGTAATCTACTATGCTATGAATTGATCTATGTGAACGAAACCATCTAGAACAGTGGTTCTTAAACTCTTTTGGTCCACGGATCTCTTTTCATAGTCAAATCTAAAAAAACTACATAAATGCATAATAAAAAAATTACAAACTTAACTTTGATGTTTTGAATGGTAAATGGTGACGTAAAAATAAAATATAAATAAAACATTTTGTTGAAGTATTGATTGAGATTATAACTTTTGTTTTAAAATACAAACAAAAATTTAATGGCTGGGATGAACCGATGGTATGTTATAAGTGTATTTATGTCCGGCTCAATGTTTGTAAGTAGCAACCGCAAATCCCCACGGGTACCTACTAATTTCTAGTCGGTTTCTTTTTTTTTTTGAGGTTCATATTGGCACTGAATCTACGTTCTACAAAATAGAAAGGTGGAAAGCAATCAACAGCTTCTGTACAATAACCCATATTCCCGGATATAAAATTGGGATCTGTTTTCATAACCAGAATTTGTCGTATCCTTGTTTAAACATTGGTTTCAGCTCCTCATTTGTGCATAATTCAATAACTTGCTTCTGTATTAGTATGTTTTCATCTGTATTTGTGCTCTGAGTTTCACCACTTGCAGAAAGGTTTAACACCCAGTCGGGAATATCCAAGTGTAAAATGTCTTCAAATCTTTGCTTAAGGTACGAATGAAGCGCCGTTAAGTGTTGACATTAAGCAAAAAAATCATCTATATTTTGGAATTTTGAAAAAATTGGCAAACTGAGAACATTCTCCAGTGTCGTAAACAAGTAAAATTACTGTGTGCGGTATGTTTTTAATGTAGAAACGTTCACTAAAACAGCAACCAAAGCCACATTTCTCAATTGCCATAAATACTCGACCCGAAACCGTTTTCGTAATATATTTAGCAACGATTGCAAATACGTAAAACGCCTTTTCAACGACGTAGGGTCAATAATATCACACTCCAGTACATCGGACTTTTTTTTTGTCATCTGACACGAACGTTAATGGTCTTGAATTAATTAACGCCTCACAATCACATAAGATCGTGTACAACTCATCTAACCTTAAAAATGCACTACTCAACACCTTTCTCAATAACTGTTTGACTAAGCAAATTAATCGCTCTACCATCCTCCCCAGCAAAGACCCGAGGGAGGATTGAATTTTCGCACAATTCGGTGAGATGAGCAGCGAAGCTTAATTGCTTCCCAATCAAGCTTAGCAAAATTGTTTTATGCTCCTACAAAATTAGTCCCATTGTCGGTATAAATAACATCAAACCTTCCTCTTCTGGCTGCAAAACGCCTAAGAACATTTAAAGCTCTGCAGTGGACAACGACGACATTACATCCAAATAGACGGCCCTATAGACTGCACATGTAAATAAACAAATCCATGCTTTTTTACCACTTTGCAAAAACAATGGACTAGCCTAATCTATACCCGTAATTTGGAAAGTAGCTCCATCTCTCACACAATCATTGGGCGAGGGAGGAGAAATCATTTCTATCTTCTTGGCAACATATCTACGACATGTTACACATTCTTCACAACCGAACGCACATCTCGTCTTCCTCCAACCACCTCAATATTTTTCTCGTAACAACGATAGCAACTCTTGCACTCCAATATGACATAAAGAAACATAGAAATTCTACTGCAAACTCTAATTGCGCTATTTTTATCTTCAAGACAATTTGGAGACACCAGTTTCCTATCATCTTTCGCAGCAAAGGATTCTTTTTGAATTAGTTTTATCCAAATCATCTCACCATTATTCAACGCATTTGTAGGCATTTTGCCTCAAATTTTATTTGCCGAATTTCTGCAGTTATAAGCAAAGCGAAGCATCCAAGCTATCATCCGTACAATTTTCTCATATTTGGAGAAGTAACGTCCATGCCAAATTTCGACATCCTGGCACATCATAGACAAAACTAATTCTTTTTTCGCCCTTGATTAACAATAACTTTATGTTCTTCATCTACTACAAAACTTTGTCTAGGCCATTCTGCTGTACTAGCATTTAGCCAATTAGGTCTCTCCACCCACGAGATAGTAGATCGGCAGCATTTATCACATTAGGGACATACCTCCAATCTTCTATCGACGTCAACTTTCGAATCTCAAGAAGTCTATTCCAAATAAAGGTAGCTTACTCTTCTTCATTCCTAATCTAGGTCAAAACCGTAGAGGAGTCACTCCAAAAATATCTTTTCCAATTTTTGAAAAATCCATATCGAAGCTTTTGGAGCCTCCTAGTCTTTGTTCGAGCAATAAAATTTTGTATTCAACTCGTTCTAGTCTAAGTTGGACACTTTTTTCTGTCGAGGACTTGCCAACTTGAGAAAAAAGCGTCCAATTTACACAGGAACTCGTTAATTAAACTAATATTTCGGAACAGTAAAACGAAATCGAACCAAATCTACACGCACAATACTCTAACTCAACACTTGAGTTAATCTAATCTGCAAGAAGGTTTGGAAATGTTCAAAATGACACCTAGCTTCTCCATTCCAAATCTCAACATAATTGACGGAATGAGTTCAATAAGGATAAATCTCTTCTCCAAACACTGGTTTAAAGATAGATGAGCTTGCTTGTCGTACTATTCTCTTTAAAAAAGAGTCTGTGCGACAAATAGTGCGCCATATTTTTCTTTTCAACATCTGACACCAGCTTGAAAATGTCTTCTTCTAACCAGTCAGCAAAAATCTTACTACACTCTAAAAACATACCATTCGTTTTTAGTTTTTTTATTGTAGAATTTTGTCGCTTTTTGCTTAACATATAATTAGATAGTAATGGTGAGTGTTCTTTGATCCAACGTAAGCAAACTTCGTAACGACCATCTTCTTTCACAACTATGGTTTGATCAAAAAATTTACATACGGCTCTATAGCATTCTTCTTTGGATACGAAATCAGAAGGTGCTTCTATCTCCAATACATCCAATTTCCATATTTTCTCTACCGTCACACTCATACTAGTACTAACGCCACTACTCATGCTTGTTACTTAACCCATAATGGTTCATCCTAACAATGTCTCAAAAACCACAAGACCATTTTTCAACTGATGGCACCTGCCCGTGTACAACTTTCCAGCCACATCAGCGCCGATCAATAATTTAATAGGACCTACACGATTCAAATCAGTCAGTTGAACGCCTAACATATTCAACTCATTTATTCAGGAACCCGTTTGAACTGGTACAACGTTACTACAAATAACATTCGGCTCCATTGCTTCAAAAGTGCACGCATATTTTCCTTCTAAACTAAGCAGCCTTATATCATCACAAGCATGCTGTTGATCGATAGTGCTAGCGCCACCAAACAATGTATGAATGACCTTTATACTTCTTTTGGCAACATACTGAAGATATTCAGGCACTTTGCGCAACAAGTAGAAACTTTGCGAACCCGTGTTAATAACCGCCCGCACTTATCTCGAACAATGTTCACTACTTATAATAACTCTCAATGTTTGCAAAATAACATGAGTTTCCGTAACATTTGCTAATGTTTTGTCTTTGTGTACTTCTTCACTCGCAGACTAAACATTAATATTTATTTTCTAAAAATCAGCTAATTTGCTACACATAATAACAGGGCGTTGTCCATTACAAACGATGCACCTCGCACGTTTGCGACATCCTTTACTTTGATAACCGACGGTCGCGCAGCAAAAACATGGCTTCTTCTGCTTTAATATTTCCGGTTTTTTCTTTAAAGATAACTCACGTGATCTAAAAAAATTATCTTTATTATGTGGTCCGTCACAAAAAAACACATTTATTTGTTGAATTTATCAAACCGAACGCTGTAAGCTTAATCTTACTTTTAACCTTTGGTTTTGTCATACTTTCCAAACTCTTCATACCAAACTCTTCCATTACTAACGAAATCCGTTCTTCTCCTTCCAACTCTGCTTTCAGAAAATTCATTAATCTCGAAAGTCTGCCTTTCATCAAAGAATCGGTTAAAGAATTAAAATCCGAGGACCTTTGCCAAACACGTAATATTTCTTCTGTTAGACACTATTCTACCAACGGATATAACATTGCAGCATAGGTTTACGTGGTCACGCCTAATGTTTCTAGCGCACGTAGCTGCGACTCGATTTTCTCATACAGAGCTGAAACTGATAAACGCTTGTCATTAACAACATTTGCTAAAACTAACTTTAATAATTCTCTGACGTTAAATTCTACCAACACTTCCTCTCTACCAAACCGCGCCCTTAAGCTATCGATAGCTTTTTTATAATTTTTGGCAGTAGGAAGAAAACTGTCTACCAAACCACGTGCTTTAGTTTTTGACTTGATAATTTTTAATAAATACTGAAATTTGTCTTCCAGAACTATATCTTCGTGAATCTTTTTAAACTGGCTCCAAAATGGCAATCAACCTTTTATTTCACCGCCAAACTTTTGAAATTCTAATTTTGGTAAATTAAACTTTTTTGGGACCAAACGATGTCGATGAATGATACAATGACACTAGGCCATTAAAACTCCACGGTCTTTGTAGAGGCTAAGTATGCCTTCTAGTAGTGTTTCATCCTCCAATTCAAACAAAGAACCGCTAATTTAAAAAATGGAAGAAGTAAACGAAATCGCCTTCCCGCAAGAAAAATTGGGAAAAGAAGTAAGCCAACTTTTATTAAACATGCAGAAAGATTCCTCCTCAAGAAAAACAGAAAAATATATTGAATATAGAAAAGAGAAGCTTGAACTAATATGGGAAAAATCCAAAACAATTAAGATCAAATTTAATTGCTGCATTTGTCATATTTTAAAACGAACTATATGCAACAACTAAAAAACAAATACAAAGAAGTGGAAAAATACCTTCAAAAATATCACAAATTATCACAAAAGCTGGAGCTTTTGTCACACGTCGCAGACAACTTCAGAGCCCGGAACAAACTGATTGATTGCGCTGTAAAGTCCCGTTTTTATATACCGGCTTTTGATTGATATAACTGGTTTCCAAACCTCCGGTAAAGGAAAACATCTCGGTTAGCATTAAAAGATTATTAATTATTTCAATAAATTCTCTAATTTTTTGCTGACAGTAATTAGAAACTCAAATAACGGTTACACCCCTATTAGAAAAAGAGTGATTTTTTAAATTACTTTCATAAGAATAAAACTAAAACTATACTGAACATTAAATCCAACAAAAAAACAGCAAGCTGAAGATTTGAAAAAATTCCAGGCTCAAAACGATGCATTGGACACTAATAAGGAAGAAGGCACGCCATGCTTCATAAAATCCTCTTGTTGTAAAATCTTACAATCAAGCAATGACCAATACAAAGACATCTTACTATAGACCAAATCTCAAAATCGACTGCTGCAAACGTCAAAACAAAGACGATAATGAAACTAAATAAACGATCAAATAAAACCAAACTAAAACTAAACCTACGTGTTTTGCAATTTTGCAATTGTTGAGCGCTCCTAACAAAAAAAGCAAAACGATAAGAAGGGTAGTATAAGTTTGGGATCAACACAAATCACTCGATGCTGCACAATAGAAGAGGCGCGCTTCACATCACGAAATCCGTGCATTTTTCCCCACAACTAAAGCCGTCACTGGGTGATGCACCTAACCACAAACACTACAAAAAAGTAAAGAAAAGAATAGACAAGATAGCAGAAGAAAGAAACATGGAAACAAAATAACCATTGATTAGTCGCCTCTTACGACAAGTGGTGTCCTCACTGTATAGAGTATTCTTAGTCCGTCTCTACACGAAACTCAAAAGCAAGCTAACTAAAACCCCAAACGAAATCAAAACAAAAGAACCAAAATGATTTAAAAAAAACTAACGATCCCCAGTCGGGCTGATCTTCAAATCCTTGGCGCTCCACATGCCTTTAGATGCTGCCGTGTCATCAGACAACTTATAGGTCTGATACAATACTTTCCGTTTAACATAGAACGGACCGATAAACTTAGGTGCCAGTTTGACCGAGAAATATCAAGATGCATCTGTAAAGACATAATTCTTTTGCTACACTGTGTCTCCCACCTCAAAAGGTGCTGGACGACTACGTAAATCATAATAACGTTTAGCGCGGACCTAAGCTGCATATAAGCGATTCTTGATGTTGACGTAAGCTTTTCGAAAAGCGGAGCTTCTTTTGGTCAAAAAGGTACGATCAGGAAAGGCTAGATCGTCGATAGTGATTGAATCGGTAGTTTTTCCATAACGTGATCCGTCTAGGCAGATCTCTCATCTAAAATTAGCGAAAAACGGCGTTAAGCCGGTGATTTCATGAACGACGGTACGAATAGCACATGCTACTTTAGCAAAATACTTATCCCAATGTCGATGGTTGTCTTCAATATAAGACGATAGCATTATCTTCATAAATCGGTTGACTCTTTTGGTGGGATTCGCTTCTAGATGATAACTAGCATTAAAAATAATTTTGGATTTATACGATAAAATCATTTTCTTAAAATTCTGAATTATGAAATTGCGTGTCGTTATCGCACAATAGATACCGAAGAACTTCAAGCATTAAAAAAACATCTTCCTCAAGACGTTTAGTAATTGCTGCTACATTAGCGGAACGTAACGGTAAAAAAAAATCAAAGT
Organism: Aquatica leii; assembly: GCA_035610365.1. Taxonomy (NCBI): domain Eukaryota; kingdom Metazoa; phylum Arthropoda; class Insecta; order Coleoptera; family Lampyridae; genus Aquatica; species Aquatica leii. The sequence goes on from CM069434.1 coordinate 87,927,959, forward strand.
TTGAAAAATAATCGGCAACCACAAGAATGTACGAATAGCCAGTCTTAGATCGCGGTAGAGGTCAAACAAGATCGGTAGATATCAACTGCCAAGGTTTGTCCACTACATGATGACGGGTCATAAAGCCAGCAGGACGTTTCTGTTCTACCTTATGCGTGATACAAGCTTTAAAACTATTGATATAACGAATGACGTCAGTCTTTATCTTAGGCTAGTGATAAAGCGGAACAATTTGTTCAAAAGTCTTAAAAATACCAAGGTGTCCAGCGGTAGGTTCATCGTGAAACTTTGACAATATTTCAAGTCGTTTGGCTTTTGGTTCAGCTTCTCTCTAATTGTCATTCTCAGAACGAAGATCGGGATAGTCTACGGTAACATGCTTAAATAACTTTCCGTTGATAATTTTCCACTGAGGAAAAGTGGTGAGCTTTGAACGTACACGTTCAATAAGTTTCGTTAACCTTTTGTCCGAAGACTTAAGTTCGGTAGTGTCACAATCGGTAGTTATGTTGTCAATAGCTGGTACTGAACGAGATAATGTGTCAGGTCATGATCTTTTCTTTTACGTTGAATAATGGTAAAATCCAATTGCTGAAGTGTAACATCCCATTGTGCTAGACGCCCGGTAGATTCCTTTAAATTATGTAACCACAGTTAATGTTGTTCCTTCAAGATAAGGACGTAATTTTTTAATAGACCACAGGACAGCCAGACACTCCTTTTTGGTGGTGGAATACTTGCGTTCACATTTAGTAAACGACCTACTATTATAACGAATGACACGTTCTTTACCGTCGGTAAACTGGGTAAGAACTGAACCGAGGCTAAAATCGGAAACGTCAGTTTGAACTGTAAACGGAACGCTAAAATCAGAGCAAGACAAAATAGGTGTAGAAAGTAAACAATTCTTAATAATCCGAAAAACTTTATTACAGTCACTAGTCTAATTAAAGTTGGAATTCATTTTTGGTAGAGACGTCAATGCAGCTATAATAGTCAAAAATTTTGATACAAATCGGCGATACCATGAAGCCATGCCAATGATTTTTCTAACTTTAGCGACACCAGTGTGAACTGGAATACGCAGAATAGCTTCAACGTTTTTTGAATCAATCGACAAACTAGTAGAATTGACAATAAAACCAAGTGCTTAAGTTCAGGTTTTTGTCTTTCCTTAACATCAAATTAGCTTCTCTAAGGCGACGAAAAACTTCAGTTAACACTTCCATGTGTTTTTCGAAAGAAGTAGCGCAAATAATGACGTCATCTAAGTAAACAAAAACGTAAGGTTCCAAATCGGGACCTTAAACTTGATAAATCAATCTCTATTAAGAAGTTGGCGCGTTAGCTAAACCATACGGTAAACGTGTGAATTAGAATAACCCAATCGTTCGGAACTGTAAAAGCGGTGTACTGCTTAGACTCTTCGCTTAAAGGAGTCTGCCAATAAGCGGACTTAATGTCGAGAGATGAGAAAAATTTAGCGCCACAAAGACGATCAAAAATACACGAAACGTAAGGTAAAAGATAAGCGTCTTTTTCCGTAACCATGTTGACTTTTTTAAAGTCAACGCAAAAAACGATAAGAGTTGTCTTCCTTCTTTACCAATAAGATTGGGCTCGACCAAACGCTGTTGGATTTTTCTACAACGCCTAACTTCAACATTTTCTCTAATTCCAGATCGATAAACGACGAGACTCTGTAATATCGTTGTTTAATTGGTTTAGAAGTAGTCTTGATTTGATGTTCGATCAAGTATGTGCATCCAAAAGTTTTATTCGAAGAAGAAAAATGATCACTAACTAAAGTATCTAATTGTTTAAGTTGTTCTGAAGAAAGATCGAGACGAGACTGAATAACTAAAACCTTATTTTCCAATGTTAAGATGGTTCCATACTTTTGAAACGCTATTCACCTTTTCTAAGATCAGAAACCATGTCTGCTTACTTCCGAAAACCAACACATAAAATTAAATTATGTGGAACGTCAGGAACTACTAAAACTTCTAAAAAAATAATGTTTTCTTTAAGTTCAATTGGGACGAGAAGTAAGCCTAAACTCTGTATTGATGTACCATTAGCGACAACACAATTAGTTTAACTTACTTATTTTACATTAAACCCAACCGACTAAAAATTACCAAACCTTTAGAACCAACAATAGTGCGAAAAGCCGCGCTATCCAATAAAGTGAAAATTTCTTGACCAAAAACTTTAACATAAACAAAAGGTCTTTCGTCAGAATCAGCAAACTCGAAAACATAATCTAAGACAACTTTATTCTGAATAAAACTTTTGTTCTTTATAGAATGCAGACTATTAAAATAGACAACCGGTTTAACTTTAACCTCTGACGTCACTATAAGGCTTCTTAGTACGTGTTTTACTCGTTTCCCAAACACTTAGAACAAGTGCGGATTGTAATGTTAGACTATCCACAACAACAAAATAAACTTTTCTTAGGTTCCTTGCAAGAAGCAGCTCTATGGTTTGGCTTATTATAATTCCCATATAATTGCGGACCGCTTCAATTAGAAGAAGCAGACGCATTAACGATAGTTAACGATACTCCTAAATTTTGTCTAACATGTGGTGTAGATGGCGTGTCCTTAACTTGTGAGGAAACAAAACCGAGATCAGGTTCCATGTCCTGCTTTCTACCAGATAGAGGCGTGTAAGCTTCAATAGCTAGCATACGATCTTCAATAATAGAACCAAATCTAATTAACTCCTCAATTGAAGTAACTGACGACAAACCAAGCTGAGTTTGGTAAACGGGAAAAATATTTCTTAACAAGATCTTTAACTGCTTTTCTTCAGAAAAAGGCTTATCGAGACGTAAAAACATGTTGCAAATAATTGCAACGTAAATACCCATAGATTTATCATTAGCTTGAGTACGAGTCTTAATTTCTTCAATGAGTTGTTTGTCATAATCGATACGCTGGAATTGTTGATGTAAAAATTTAACTAAAGCATCCAAAGAATTAACTTAATTACGAATAAACCTAACAAAAATCAATCCAAAAATAAGTGATGGCTTGAAACGTTACGCGATTATTGAAGTTCGGCAACTCGTCCTAAAAATGCATTCAAAGAAATCGACTTTGAATCACAAGAAAATTTTAAATTCCATTTCGAAAGTAAAACACTTAATATGACTAACGAAATTTTGACTAACGGCAGAAGACGTCGGCAAAAGTCGGCCGAAGTAGAAGAATTAGAAACAACAATTTGTTTATCCAAAAGTTCATGTTGCGAAATTAAAACAACTAAATTTTTTAAAAAGTCATCTTTGCCTTGAGAATCGTCATCTGGAATTGAATTTCCAATACGGTTTAACAAATATTTAATTTTGGTTTCGATTGTAGAAGAAATTTTTGTACTTGGAGTAATTTTTACTTTAATTATATTTAATAATTTTTAATTTAATTGATTAATTTTCTAAGTTTGTCAATACCTTCTCTAATAGCCAATTTGTCTGCCTTAAAATCAAAAGGGTATGCAGGACGAGATACTTTACTGGCAGCTTTTTCAGCAAAAAAATTCTTAAATAAGCTATGTAATACGACTAAAAATGCGTCAAAACCACGTACCGTACTTCTTGGTGCGATAAACTGTCTACTAACATCTTATCACATTGTAAAGTGAAATAATTAAACGACAAGTTTAAAAAAAAATTACAAGATTAACAGGCAAACTAAAATTCGAATTAGAGGCTCCACGTTGGGTGCCAAATATTTATGTTACGTGTAAAAGTTAGAAAAATAAAACTTGTCTGAATTAAAGTAACATAAAAGAAGTTTTTTTGGTGCTCTGTGAAGACGGGTGTGGATTATATTCATAATTTCGTGACCGTTTGGAAAACTCGAAAGGAAGAAAAACAAAAGTTCAAAATTAAAAAGCGCCAAGGAGTTGTATAGTTTAAAAGGACTTCTGAACCTTGCCAACCACAAGCCCGCTCTTGTTGGATACACTCTAAATGGAATTACCTTGTGGAAACTATTGGAAGTAGTAAATTATAAAATTAAACATGACTCAACTCTAAATGCGCAGAGACCCCAGTAAACACAAAATTGATAATGTTTCAAAAAAAATATTATGTTTTACTCTTGTTTCAAACAAAAAAGAAACTTAAGTGCTATACAGTAGCTATAAGTCCATTGCTGTTTCAGTTCTTTGAATTAGTATAGTTTCGGTATTTTAAATTCAAATCTGTTGCAAAATAAAAGTTGCATTTGGTTGGTTTACGTTTTAAAAGTTTCGTTCTTGAACTGATAATCAATGATCGATAAATATATGATTTTCTTGTTTGAATAGTGAACTACAAATTTTTTTTAAATAATATAATAACACATTAGTTTTGGTTTTAAAATAAAATTATTAAATTAATATTTCGAATGGACGTTTCAAATTGTATTGTGCAATAAATATTTTTAAATACAATATCACATTGAGTTTTATTAATTAACCCTAAAGTATCAAAGTGTTTCGACTTTTTTTCCATTTCGTAATTATAAACACGATCACTTATAAAACTACAACCGAACAAATGAAAAAAATATCAATTTGCAGCGCAAGCGTTGACGACAGTAATCAAAAGTATAGCAACGACTAATGCTGACTAATCACAAAGTATTCGTTTTTCCTAGAACGATTCTACTGTTTTGAAAATAATTCAATTTTATTTAATCGACCTTTAAACTATTCTAGTTATTCAAAAAATATTCGGTTTTAACAAATCAGTTTTTAAACGATTGCTGATTATTGAAAAAAAATTTCAAGTACTGAAACGATTTAAAAATGATTGCAACAAATCGGAATTCTTTGAATTTATTCACTGTCAGTTACATGTATATGAAATAAAAATGAAACTAAGACGAAACAACGTAATGAAACAATTGTTTTAATTTTGTGATAACAGTTTCAATCCGTGTTTACTGGTAACCTAGTTAATACAATGAACTTTTAAACCAACTTAAGATAAACAAACTGCTAAAATATATTCAATTACAATAGTATTTCGAAAAGGAAATGTAAATTAGATACAACTGGAACTTTACCAGGACAAAGAAAATGCCAAATCAACGTAAATACAGAATACGGATGTTTAAGCAGCGTAATAATTTCGAATTAATTGAATACAAAACTTTCTTAAAAACCTGGTTGACAAAGATAAATTAAAACGTGAAATTATTTAAATCAACGTGAAAGTACTCAATCAATCCCAAAGTACACGAAACGAGTCTTTAACAAAAGAAATCGCACAAACGGTTACAAACTCTTAAATCCAATGAAGGGCGTTATTCGTTTTCAATCTGACGGAGTTTATAACATTCCTTGCTCTTGTGGTCGTGCATATAGAAGAAACGGGTAAAAGCGTAAGAATTTGTATTAAGAATCATCAAAGATGTAGTCATCTTAACAAATTTTCGAAGTCAGCCGTGGCAAAACAAGTGTTAGAAACGGGTCATCAAATTACGTTTGAGAACACTAAAATTTTGACGATTATTTCTAATTACTATCAGCTAAATCGATTAAAATAATTAAAAATGCTTTTAGTATTAACCGAGATTCTAGTTTTTCTTTACCGGAGATTTGGAAACTTAAAAGCAAGACTTCACAGTACAATTAATCAGTTTGCTCTGGGCTCTGAAGATCTTCACTGTAACGTGTGACGAAAGCTCAGCTTGTGTGATAATGACAACATTGGAATAATCCAGAATGGAAAATTGTATTACAACCGCAACCCGTTGAAATCTGAATTCTACTATAAAAAATGTTTTTAAATTGAATTTACATTTACCAAATAAACTTCGATTAAAAAATCTATGCAAAATAGATATTGTTCATGTATAGAACTAAACTAGGAAAGAAAATTGATAACATAAACATTACTCATGATTCAAATAAGCGGCGTGCACTGTAGGTATTGGTATCCTCAAACTAATACCACCTAGAAAATTGAAACTTTTTCTGTAGAATTAGAGAAATCCGCAACGGAAATTTAGATAGTACGACACCATACTATTAAAGTTTTTTTTTATGTAACGCGTATACACTTTCTCACGGATATAAAAAAAAAAACATAATAGCAGGCAAACATTGTTTAATCCATTGAAAAAATATGCTTCGATCTAATCAAACTATAAAATTTAAACAATGTCCAAGAAACATAATAATTCTTTATAAAAAACATTTTTTAAAATGCGGTAACAAAGAACCGTGTCATTAACATTTTCTTAAAATTCATTCGGTGACTTCAAATTTATACTTACACATTTTATAATTATACAATTGTAGGTAATTATAAGTATGTGAATGTTTACAGTAGAAACTATGTGAATGTTTATAGTACAAAAGGCATAACATTATTTATTTCTCATGCATCAACCTTCGAAATTTTTAAATATAAAAATAAATCATAGAACAGTAACAATTGTCCAAGAGGTCAAAGTAATCTCGTATTTTTAACGTAACGAGTTATCGTGACCGTATGATAATTGTATTACGCTGTTATTTTTATTTGTCTTTAATTAGAGTTCATGCTTACTATCTGTGTTAAATAAACAGTCAATTTAAAAACTCATCCGTCTTTGATGCCTTAACAATTATTTGATAACGTATGTGTATTACAGTTAACCGAATCAACAAATGGAAATTACGTAATTTATGAATCGTGCAAGATTCAAGTTAACTAGGTGGAAAACCATCAATTCCTTAGTTTTCTTATTTTACGAGTCACATCCGGACGTTACTTAAATTTCCCAAACTTTTCAAATTATTCACGATTTCAAAATCGCATTAAAAAAATTACTTTGTTTTAAAGTAACCTTGAAGGCGGCGCAATTGCTGAATTTATTCCTTACAATTAGTTTAAATTAATTTATTGGTGCGTGTTTTTATGAAATTGTTGTATTTTTCACTTAAAAGTTTATTTTTAAACACGTTTGTTTATTTTGGAAATTATCTGAGGATGTTTAATTTCGGTACAATCGCGTTTTAAAAATATCTTAAATTTTATTGTTTTATTAAAGAATGTTTTAGAAACAAATTGTTACAATCGAATGAATCTTTAAGATTTCTTTTAATTAAGTCAATGTCATTTAAAGAACGAAAATAATAACATTTTTTATGTTGTTTTGATAAGAAATGTAAATACAGATGAATTTGCATATACTGGATCGTTTAATGTTCTTTAGCAAGTTTGTGTTGTTATTAAAATTAACGATCTTGTAAAGTTAAACCTTGAAAAGAACACTAATCGGTTTTTTCTTAAAGAATCGTATATTTGACAATCCACTTCCATAGTACTACTGGGAACTCCGCCATTAATAAATTTAATTTTCCTACTAATAACCACATCGACAACACGTATATATAAATGGCATAGAAACAGAATCGCTTTATTGTTTGTTAGGCAATCGCGGGCATATCTTAAAAGTGATTAGTGTAACTATTTTATTACGACTTTTTTAAATTAACGATCGCTTTGATAATGGATTCAAAGGATTTTCGTGATTTTGGAAAAACTATGATCGATTATGTTGCTGATTATTTGGATAACATACGCGATCGGTGAGTAGAAATACATTTTTTATAAGAAGTGTTAGAATTAGTTATTGAAAATTATAGCAACGTGTTGCCGTTGGTGTCACCGGGGTACTTGGAAAAGTTGGTACCAAGCGAAGCTCCAATTCAGGGCGAAAACTGGCGAAATGTGTTCGAAGACGTAGAAAAATTAATAATGCCCGGTGTCACGCACTGGCATTCTCCAAATTTCCACGCTTACTACCCAACCAGCAATTCTTACCCTGGTATTGTTGGAGAAATATTAAGCGCGGGTATTGCTTGCGTAGGATTTAGCTGGGTTAGTACTTTAAGTGCGAGTAAATTTGATAAATTTAATTTGATTTAATTTTCTGTAGATAACAAGTCCAGCATGTACTGAATTAGAAGTAATTACCATGAATTGGCTGGGTAAGGCGTTAGGACTACCCGAAGAGTTTTTAAATTGTTCTGAAGGACCTGGAGGGGGTGTAATTCAAGTAAGTGTTTAATCATTCTAAGATTAACGTATCTATAATGCCATAACTTTTTAGGGTTCCGCCAGTGAAGCCACTTTAGTTGGGTTACTAGCAGCAAAAGAAAAATACAGTAAACTCTTAAAAGAAACAGAACCTTCTCTATCAGTAGGCGACATTAAAGGTAAAATGATAGCGTACACATCTGATCAAGCGAATTCGTCGGTGGAAAAAGCTGGATTATTAGCTTCCGTACCTATGATTCATTTACCAACCACAGATGGAAGATTAAGAGGTGCCACTTTGCGTGAAGCGATTCAAAAAGACAGAGCAGCTGGGCTAATACCTATCTACGTAGTCGCTACTTTAGGATCAACAGGCACTTGTGCATTTGACGATTTAGAAGAATTAGCCGCAATTTGCAATCAAGAAAACATTTGGATACACGTCGACGCCGCGTACGCTGGAGCTGCGTTTCTTTGTCCCGAGTACCGGCACCTAATGAAAGGCGTAGAACTATGCGATTCTTTCAATTTCAACCCACATAAGTGGCTTTTAGTTAATTTCGATTGTTCCGCAATGTGGGTAAAAGACGCGCGATATTTAGTAGAAGCGTTTAACGTAGACCGAATATATTTGAAACACGAGCACGAAGGTCAAGCTCCTGATTATCGTCATTGGCAAATACCGCTAGGAAGAAGATTCCGTTCTTTAAAATTATGGTTCGTATTACGCATATATGGAATAGAAGGCTTACAAAAGCACATTCGTGACCAAATAGCTCTTGCCAAACATTTCGAAGAATTAGTTAATGATGATTCCAGATTCGAAGTAATGACCTCAAGCATGGGTTTAGTAACTTTTAGATTAAAAGGAGATAATTCGCTAACGAAAGAGCTTATTGACAAAATTACCGCGGATAAAAAGATTTATGTGATACCTTGTTTCGTCAAAGATAAATTTGTTATTCGATTTGTTATTTGTAGTCGATTAACAACAGTTGACGATGTGAATTCCTCTTGGAAGAATATTGTTTTACACGCAAATACAACTGTACCCGTCGAAAGGTCAAACGATACCAATGCCATTATATACGTAGAAAGCAAGCACAGTTCAATTGGAATAAGTCGAAACGAAGAAGTTGGAATTGCCACAGAAAAATCCAAATAGATGTAGATATTTTTTTTATTGTTTTATAAATAAAGATAAACATATTTTTCAGTTTTGTGAAAATAATTAGAAGCTTAGAAAGATATCTATAAGCTTAATCTTTTATATGATAAAAATTATTGTTGTTATTTTTTAACAATGCGAATTAACCATCAACTTTGTTTAATACCTTTAAATCTCAATGACGTTTTATAAGGTGTCGCGTTTGCAAACTTTTAATTACGTTTCGTCTTATATAGGACATTCCACGCTAAGCCAATTTCTTCATCATTCCACTCCTCATTGAAAAACCAAAATTTTTTTTGAAAAATTGCTTATTTTACAATCGTCTTAGACTCCTCGTATCTTAAAAGAGAAAAATTACATATTTAAAATAAGTTAAAAGCGAAATTGTTAAAATTAGAAGTTGCGCAAGTGCAAGTACAAATTTAAGCAGTAGATCTATTTTAAAACTTTACGCTTTCTTTTAAATTAATAAAAACAATGAAAACAATTTTTTTTTAAATAAATACTGCGGTTGTTTTGTGATATTTTTTTTGTACAAATGACAAGTACATTTATTTGATCACAGACAGCAGTTCACGTTAGAAGAAGGTACACTGTCTCAAAAAAGTAATTAGACACTTTTAAGCGCCACCTGCAAGCTAGGCAACCAAACTTACGTTATAAAAAAACGCCTAGTTGTATTTGACAACATTGCCATTGTAGACATTACTTGCAGCGATATTACGAGGTTACTAACCATTCTTTATAAACACTGCCTCAAGCGTTCAAAGAACATGTTTCTTACCTGCAAATATTTATCTAAATTGTACCCTAAAGTTTTAAATTCTTCTTCGCCGAGTTTTCTATTTATTTATGTTCTCTGTGAAACGTTCGAGAAATTATTTGGAAATGCAAGAGCCTTCTAGAAGCTGTTATCCATCTTCTAGAAGATATACCGAAAAATAGGGAACGTTCGAGAAGGATTTCCGTATGTGTATATATACCGACGAGACAGATCGTAGGTCAGTTATTGCTGGAATGCAAATATAGCAGTGTTAAGAAGATTATCAAGTTGAAATAAATAAGTCGTTAGCATGCGTTTGAGATAAACCTACCGAGAATAATCGTGTACGTGATTTTTAGTGTAAACAAGTGTGAAGCTATCCACGGACGTTATCTTATCTTCGTTTAAAAGTGATAGTGTTATACAACGGTTATACATAAATTAGTGTAAGTGTTTTCATTAAATATTATTAGATTTAATTAGTTCGGTTAATTTAAAAGTGTACTTATTTCTAGAATAAGTAAACGTATTTTTAGCCGTTTAAATAAATTAGTTTTAATAAATAAATCCGCAACATCTTCTTATCCAATTAAAAAATTAAATTAAATAAGTTTCATCTATAGCTCGAATAATGATAAACTGTATGCTCAAATATCAAACTACTGTACTAATTAACCTAAAAGTCTTAATATATTTGGATTAAATTAAAGTCATCGTTCTGATTTTCTTTGCAAAGAAAGTATTATGACCATTAAAACGTAATTAATGGTCGAACAATTGCAATATAAATTCCAATGACTCCTTTTAAATTATTCGTATGAAACATTAAAGAATACGTACCTCCCTTTATAAAATCAAGGCTAATTTCGCATACAGAACGCTAAAAAATTTCATGTAAAATTTGAAAATACATACCTATGCTGCAAATCTAAAAATCACAAAATTAGAAATATGCTTCCTCTTTGTAACATTTAATTTAAGTATAAACTATTTCGAAGAATATAAATTAATAGTAATGATTTTAGATTATTATAGTACGTGCTACTTTAATAGAAATAATACCTTAGATTTTATTATAAGTGATACATAAACATTATTTATTTTACAAGAACAAAACTAGATACGGAAAATCCTAATAAAAAACATAATTAAAAAAGTATTTATTATTTTATTTAAATATTTATATTTTACTTGCTAGTAATGGGTGTAATATCTATTATTGGTTATATATTCCCGTAGACGGCTTTGGCATCGAATTGATTAAATTGGCACATCCATTACTTCTACGAAATCTGTCGCACACGGTATTAATATGGCGATGCAAGTTGTTTATATTTTCGTATTTCTTCTTCTTCTATTCTTTCTACTTCTGGATGTTGTTTTTTTAGCATTACAATTAAAACTAGTCTATGTAGATTAACCATTAATTGTAATCTCATAAATCCTAATCTAAGTACTTATCTACCAGAGTACATCCAATGATGTCTTCTAGGTTTCTTCTGAACTATTTACACTTTACTTCAGTTATCAAAGTGTGGCAATAATCTTGAACGGCAGTTACCTAGAGATTATAGAAATCACAAATTAGCCGAGGTAGTAGAGAGTGAACCCGATCCTGTAGTCGACCTAGAGGTAAAAGAAGGTAATAATAATAATGTCATGCAAAATGAAACTCAACCAACGGACATTGAGCTATTAGACCTTTCCGTATCTGTACCTAGTTTAAGACGCAGCAAACGTACTCCAAAGCCTATTGATAAGGTAAATTTGTAACACTAAACACTTCTTTTTTAAGATAAAGAAGTGTTACGCCACTGGTAATATATACATGTGTATAAACGCCACCTAAAAAAATTATTACTGTTGATATACGCAACCGATGTACGTTGTATTAATTTAACCCATTTTTAGAAATAAATGCTAAATAAAATATATAAGTGTGTGTTGATGGTGCTAACCATAATAGTTTAAACAAAACAACACAACAAAGGGCTATATCGTTCATTTCAAACTTGAGCAGAGAACATAAATACATAAATAAAAAATTTAAATCTTTATGGTACAATTTGCAGCAAAAAAACATGTTCTTTGAACCCTTTAGGCGGTGCTTATAAAGAACGATTAGTAACCTCGTAATATCGCTGCAAGTAATGTCTACAACGCCGTTGTTATCAAATTTAACTAGCCGTTCTGTTATAACGCAAGTTTGGTTGCTTACGTTGCAGGTCGCAATTAAAAGTGTCCAATTACTTTTTTGAGGCAGTGTCCTTTTATTCATACAATTACTGGAAATAAGCGAATACATCCAACCCCTCGAAGGTGTGTACATAGAGTTAACTACAGTGACGGGACGTCACTATGGAAATTTTCCCAATTACAACATCTGTTTATTACCTCAACATACAAAAAAAACCTGAAAGGAGTGGGGGGTATGAAAACCCGCTACAGACAATTACGAAAGAATTAAATTAAACCACAAACACAAGAAATAAATTCTTACCTCAAATAAAAGACTATTACTCAGATCGCAACAATATTCGATTTTATATTCACATGAAGGTGCGTGAAATATTTAACAATAAAACTCTTGTTGGGCGTACACAACGCTAGATAATGTCTGCGTACTTCAAACTTTACCGGAAGAATGAATCGTGTTTAAAATTTGACATTTGGTCCTACTCAAACAATAAAAAGTAGGCGTACCAAGAATAAATCTTATACAAGGGACAAACATTATACTAAAGAATTTTTAACATAACACAGTAATTATTAGACGTATTGTAAAAAATGTCTTAGTTGTAATGATATTTAAATATTCATTTTACTTTTAGTATTAATTTTAGTTAATTCTATTCGACGATAATAAAAACGGCAACAGCATATTAGTTACCACACGTGTGGTTTTTGCTAAGTAAAACGAAGATATAGCGTAAAGGTATGTTTCTATAAGTCCGGAACTGCGAATATCGAAACGCTTAAACTGTCATATTGGCTGCCTCACTTGAAATTTATTGACGGGAAATATACGCACGGCACTTTTTGAAGGTAGGTTCCCATGCGTCTAGAATTGCAAAATTCCGAAATGCAGAAACTGTCCTATTGGCTAAAATTTTAGCAGCGGAAAATATCTGTATTAAAGTTTTAAAAAAATTGCGGTACCGCAAAACGTTTAAATAATTTTAAGACTGCAAATTTCGTGTCGCCATCTTGTAATTTACTAAACGGGTGCCTAGTATGTCTATGGCACAAATGAATCTAGAGTAGATCTACTAACTTCAAAATTAAGCATTTCTTATTTGTTAAAGTGAAGTTATAGAAGTGTTTTTAAATAAAAAATTTTATAAGAAATGAGGGACCTATGTAACCGTCTTTTGAGTTATAGACGTATTCTTTTGTGAAAGACCCGGTATTTCGCCTTGTTATATTGATTTACATTTCTTCTCTTTTGTGACGTCGTAGAGCTTTTATTTTGTTTTGTAGTATCAAACCATTGAACATTAATTTTCATTTTATAGGACGTATTTAGTCATTTAGGTCATACGTTTTAAGTACATTTTATAATTTTATACTTTTCACAGTCATTATTTGGTTGCAAAGATTAACATCTTAATTCTATATTCCAGTACGCTCATTTGCTTTAGTCATTTTCCAACCAACACAAAGATGTTTCAAGGAGATCTTTGAGACATCTTGCTGCAGATGAGTGGACGTCCCAAAGTAATTCCATTTTGGTCCTGTGTACGTCTATGACACGTTGTTTTAGGACAACTATATGCATCTCTAGGACATCCCTTTTAGATGGTTGTAGAATATGTAGGAGACATCACCCCCCCCCCTTTCTAAATATATGTGAATTAGAAAATATAGAAAATTATGAAGATGTAGTTAGTATTTTGAATTCAAACAACAGAATTTCAAACTATCGTTTGAATAATAGCGGGAATTTAAACTCGTTAACATAAATCGAAAAGTGTAAAAGTTTTGTTTGTGTAACTGCAGAAACCATCATCAATTACTGTCAATTTGAAAAGGTTTGACATCGAAGTTCAACGAAAGAAGGTATCGATACTTTTGAGTATTGGATAATTATAATATTGTTGCGATCTCAGAGGAAGTCTTGATTCGGGCGGATTTCCATACCTCCACACCTTTCCTTTGTTGGTCGAGATAACTAGCAGATGTTATAGCTGGATAATTTCTATGACGTCATGCTGTAGCTAACACGATCTACATCTGCGAGGAATTGGCTGCAATTATTATACGTATTAGAAGAAACTTTTACTATAAATTACAAAATTAATTTAAGGAAAACTATGCGCAGTCGTTTATTTTTGGTGATCGTAGAATATAAGGGGTTTACTTGTGATAACGCCGTATGTACGTTTTCTGTGTCCCCTACTTGAGGAACACTAAACTGTAAGTCTTTCTTTCTTATTAGTATTTTGGTGATCAGTTGATTGTAAGAACGACCGTACGTACATGTTAGGACACAATTAATTTATATAAATATACTTATGTACCTTCTTCTTCTTCTAACTACTGTCTGTGATATAATAAGTATACTTTGTGTTACCACTTCTATCTTGTCATTTGTTTTATTTCAGCTGCGGGTACATTTAAACGGTGTCTTATTGTTATATGTCCCAATGGGTTTTATTAAGAACTCAAAATTTTAAGATTGTTATGTTAAAATGTTGGTAGGTTAACATTTTTTGAGTATAAAATTTTTTCGAGTATAAAGATTGTCCTCGACACGCCTACCTTTAGTCAGCGATGTCAAATTTAATAAGCGCGTATTTATTCATTTTTTGGTAAGGTTTGGTGCATTATATACCTCTACGCTTAACGAGGCCTTCACCCTTAAGTGCAAATGAATTTTGTGGCTATTTAGTGAAAGTTTAGTCGGGGTAAGTCATTAGATTTTTTGTATTAGGGGTTTAATTTGATTATTTCTTAATTGTCTACAGCGGATTTCTATACGTCTCCTTTATCAGTGAAGATAACGAACATGTGGCATATTTGAAGAAAACTTTCCATGACATCGCGTTACTATAACTTAACTATTCACACCGTCAAGGGGTTGGAAACCTTCAAAATTTCTTTTGAGAGGAGCTGCTACCATAAATTGCTACGTTACGTCAAAGAGAAACGCTGCGCATTTGCTATCTCATATGAATGTATACTTTGAAAACAAAATTTGTGTTGACGCCGTTTGTACGTTTTTGTTAGATTTAATATTACGTTTTAGGTAACACAAGTACGGAATTAGCGAATTCCTTACTAGATGAAACCTAAATGTGAGTATTACCATTTCTAATTTTACAGTAGTAGTAGTAGTACTTTGGTGGTCATGCCGATTGTTAACCGTACGTGCATGTTAGGTTAACACAATTAATAATAAGATTAATTTTTGCATCCCAAAGTCGTATGCAGTGCGCGTTGAGTCTCTAAGGCTTCAATTGTTTTGTTATATACTTTTGCAATTTTAAATTTGCGAATATCAAGTCATTCCTTCTTCGAATGTAAAAGTTTAGACTGAAGAGGTCAGTTTACTATAAGACGTGTTGCCCAGTATAGAGAATTATTGTTTGTGAAAAAACAAATATATATCTTGTGTTATTACTTCTGTCGTGTTATTTGTTGTTGCCCAGCTGCGGGTAGAGTGAAACGATAGCTCCCTAATTTAATCTTTCATGGTTTTGACGCCTGTTTAGATTCAATCTACAATTTCGCATCACAACGCCTGCGACATCCTCTCCGAGCACAACTATGTTAGCCGTTGCTTATTTTTTTTACACGAAAACCAGTGTAACAAGCTGTATAACCACATTTACTCCGTTTCATATAAAAAAAAAACGAGGGCCTTGTGAAGTAAGGAACAATTAAGGCAGACAATTGAGACAGTTCGCAACGGTATGACTGTTAAGACTACGAACACTACGTTTAAAACTCTGAAAAAACTCTTCAAAACCGTTTGGAAATTGGAAGTATCACCAAAAAAATTGGCCGTTTTTGTTTGTTAAGTGCTGACCAAGAAAGTAAACTGCAAAACAGAATAATAAGGTTCGCTGATATTGGTGTCTCCATAACTTTTAAGGGTTTTAGACGATCTGTCTATTCGTATGTAGAAAAAATGGGAATCACGCATAACTTTCTTAAAGACCCAGCTAACGCTAGTAGAACATGAGTCAGACTTTTCTTGAAACAGCATGCGGATATTTAAAAAAAAATTCAATAGGAATGCTGCTAGAGCGGTTAAGTAAATACATCGTCAGTGATTATTTTAACAAACTGAAAAATGTCATGTCTGAAATGGGAGTCACTAACAAATCCTAATGTATTTTTAACATGGACGAAAAAAATGCCGACTAAATCTACATGCTGGCTAAAAAAAGATCCAAAATTGCTCTCGGACAAGCAATCTCTCCCATGATTTTGATGATGGTTATCAGACAAAAACCGTAATGGTGTATGCATTTACTGTCAAGCTTAGTTATTGAAATGACTACAAAAAACAGTACGAACATTTATAAAATGGATAGATCACTTTGCCAATTTTAAACCAACAGGAAGAGTTTTGTTAATTTTCAATAGCGCGTCGTCACATCTATAGTACATCATGCATAAAGCAGTTTTGAGCATTTTGAGGCGAACTGGGATAACGAAGTGTTAGTCTATTCGACAAATAACCCTATTTATACTATTATTAAAACCAGTTTTAGATTGATATTCAGTAAAGTGTAGCCCAAAACAGCTAGTCCAACTAATAAAAAGTCTAAAATTCGTGCAACTGTAATCTATTCTTACGATCTAACAAAAAAACAAAGATTTGCTAGAAACGAAACAGTTGGCTTGGCTGCTACTAACACTACGAACTTCATCAATATTTCCGATGAAGCTCAACCTGGCCCAAGCGGCATAAAAAGGAAACAGAATTCTAAATCCTCATCAGATGACGATTATTGGCTTTGAAATACCTCATCGTCTAAAGGCGAAGAAGGCTTCTCGTACATGAGTAAAGAAATAACCAAATTTATGAAAACAGGTTTTAAAAAAATTCTACCAACACTTGACATCGAAGAAAGGAAAATTACATCAAGAAAAAAATCTTTGAATTATAGAACTCAGAAAATCGCCAAAGTCCTGTTTGCTGAAGAGAATTAGACAGAAGCTAAAACAAAAATAAAATTAAATTAAAATTTACTGAAGAATAAAAAAGTAGTTGAAAAGTGTTCTGCTTAGAAAAATGCATTTTATATAACCGAGTTATATGAAATACTAATTCTACTTAGATGTTTTTGTTTTTGAAGTTTGTTTTGTGTGTTATATACAAATTTTCAAAGCTCATTGTTCGAAACACACTTGGGCCTTATTAGGAACACCAGTTCCAAATAAGGTCATTTGAGATTTTTTTTAAGTTGGGTTTTTTACCACTGATTCTAATTTGTGAGTACTGTTGCCAATTATTTATACAGTAAAGAAAGTAAAAAAAAAAACGAAGAAACAAAAAAAGCGTTTTTCAATAACTTATTGAAGCACTTGAAGTTAAGTGAGCCTTATAAATGCCTCTTATCTTAATATTTTTATAGTAGAATTCAGGTTTCTACGGGTTGCATTTGTACTACAATTTTTCATTCTGGATAGTTCTCGTGTTGTTGTTATTACGCAAACTGAACTTTTATCACACGTCGCAATAGACATCTTTAGAGTCATAAACTAATTGATTATGCCGTGAAGTCTCGCTTTTATAGACCGGCTTCCGATTGATAAAACTGGTTTCCAAATCTCTAGTAAAATAAAACTAGAATCACGGTTAATATGAAAAAGATTTTTATTATTTCAATGGATTCCTTAATTTTTCGCTGTTAGTAATTAGGAACATTGGCCAAAATCTTAGTGTTTTAAAAAAAATTAGATGTCTCGTTTCTGTCACCGCTGGCTTTGTGATTGTTTAAAATGATTACATCTTTGACGCTGTTTAATACCAATTCCTTGTTTCATCTATATGCACGACCAAAAGAGCAAGAAATGCTCTAAACGCCGTAAAATTAAAAAGAAATACTGTCCTTCACCGGATTTAAGAGTCGACCCAATTTAGGAATAGTAGAAAACCGAGTAATAATGTGTTTTGACAACATTTTTTCTATTCGGTTTGTGGTACTTTTGATATAGAGTAGATAAGCGATATATACTTTTTTTTGGAGGAGGGAAAACTATTTGGCTTCCTGCCTTCTGCGTGGGTGTGTGGTACTCTTCTTACCATCTTGGTAAAGCCTATCCACTAAAACCTCTTCTAGCTTCTCCTTTTAGCTAGCAAAGCGCACCGCTCTCGCATACTTTGCTATGCCAGCTTGGCAGTTAGCCGTCTACTTACTTGTTCATCTCTTCTCTTTTTCTTGCTGTTTTCTCTTTTGTTTTAATTATTTTGGTGTAGTAATACTCTATTTCTTTCCATTTGTTCTCGCTCTCGCACATTACTATGATAATGTTTGAAGCTTTTATTTTTTCTCCAATCTTTTTACAGATATCATTATTTTCTTTTCTTCATCTCTCACACTGGAACACCGCATGTTCCAAATATTGCTCATTTTCACCGTGTCTAGTCAGTAACTGCGTGGTGTAGTAGCTTATTTCGTCGTGGATATCCTGTATTAATTGACTTGTCCACGACTCCCTCATGTCCCACTGTTTCTGCCATTCCACAGTTATTGAACTCTTGTTTACTTTGCGATTTTTCCCTTTTGCCAGTAACTGAAGCGGGGCGATTTCAGCGACCACTATAACATTTTGCGTTCTAGCTGTTCTATACGTTCGGCTTATACGTGTGATATATTTTGCACTTTGTCTAGGAGTTTATTTGCCGTTTTTACCTTTGTCGCTTCATACCAAATCTCCGCTTCGTATAGCACGATAGAATCAACTCTCTTCTTGGATGATCTAGCTCTTTCATGGTTTGGGAGTATCCTGCTCAAAGCGTTAGCTTCTTCAAAGCCCTATTGGTAATTATTTTTATATGTTCCATGAAACTGAAGTTCTTGTCTATTGTTACTCCTAGGACTTTATGCTTTTTTGGGTCATAATTGTTTGTCCTAGTAATTCAATATTCACTGCTGCTATTCTTCTTCGTCCTGTCATCAGCCCTACTTTTGTTTTCCTCTGCTACTAGCTTCAGCTTGTTAGTCTTAATCTAGTTGTTTATGATTTCCATTGCAATTTTAGCTGTATGTAGTGCATCTGTCTAACCTTAATCACTATATTGAGATCGTCTGCAAAGCCAATTAAGTTTACTCCGTTTGACATGTCTAGCCTTAACACCCCGTCGTACAGTGCTCTACTTTTCTTCCCTTAAGGTCACTGATCTTGATACCTCTGTCCGTCAGGTACTTCTGCAGGATGTTTAGGAGGTATTTGGTACTCTCATCCCTTCTTTATAATTTACACTCTAGAGGCCGACTTGAATGCGTTTTGCACGTCTAGTGCTACCACCAAACAAACCTGCCGAGTCCTCCAGGTCCCTATGTTTGTATCTTTTATCTCTCTATACTCCCCTTATCACATCAATGGTCGACCTCTCTTTTTTGTATTGGTTGTTGGCAAGCATCCTTTCTACCTTTTGTTTAAGTCGCTTGGCCAGCACTTTCTCCAATAGCTTACCCGCAGCGTCTATAAGACAAATGGGTGTTTAGGAGATGTTCTTCTCCTCTTTGGGTATAAGAACCAAATTAGCTTGTTTCCAGCATAGTAGAAAGTTGCCTTCCCTGACGCATGTGTTTATCACATTGGCCCAGGTCAGTGCTCTCAGTAAAGCCGTTGCTTTCTTGCTTTTGTGGTCGTGCATAGAAGAAACGTGTAGAAGCGTGGGAATTCGTATTAAGGAGCATCAAATCGTCTTAAAAAATATTTTAAGTCAACGGTGACGAAACACGTGCTAGAAACAGTTCATCAAATTTTGTTTAAAAACACTAAGATTTTGGCTAATTTTTCTAATTGCTATCAGTGAAAAATTAAGGAATCCTTTGAAATAATTAAAAAGCCCAGGCTATAAAAGCAAAACTTCACGGTGCAATCAATCAGTTTGTGCTAAACTTTAAAGATATTTACTGCGACGAGTGACGAAAGTTCTGCTTGTCTGATAACAACAACACGGGATGGAATGGAACACGTACTAACTGGCAACACCTATAGGCTGGTTATCTGATTTCTCAAACTTTTTCAAATTATTCACGTTTTCCAAATCGCATAAAAAATTACTTTGTTTTAATGTAACCTTGAAGCAATTGCTGAATTTATACCTTACAATTAATTTAAATTAATTTATTGGTGCGTGTTTTTATGAAATTGTTTTGTTTTTCACTTAAATTTTTATTTTTTTACAAACACGCTTTAAAAATAGACACCTTACCTTAAACTTTACTGTTTTATTAAAGCATGGTTTAGTAACGTGATAAGAAATGCAAATAGAAATAAATTTGCGTAAAGCGGAATCCTTTAATGTTCTTACAAGTACTACTGGAAACTGCGCTATTATTAAATTTAAATTTAAAATAGAAATAGAAAGTAATTAGTGTAACTATTTTATTACGATTTTCTTTAATTAATAATCGCTTTGATAATGGATTCAAAGGATTTTCGCGAGTTTGGAAAAACTATGATCGATTATGTTGCTGATTATCTGGATAACATACGAGATCGGTGAGTTCAAATACATTTTTTGCTAGCAGTGTTAGCATTAGCTATTAAAATTTACAGCAATGTGTTGCCGTTGGTGTCACCAGGGTACTTGGAAAAGTTGGTACCGAGCGAAGCTCCAATTCAGGGCGAAAACTGGCGAAATGTGTTTGAAGACGTAGAAAAATTAATAATGCCAGGTGTCACACACTGGCATTCTCCAAATTTCCACGCTTACTACCCAACCAGTAATTCTTACCCTGGTATCGTTGGAGAAATATTAAGCGCGGGTATTGCTTGCGTAGGATTTAGCTGGGTTGGTACTTTAAGTGCGAGTTAATTTCATAAATTTAATTTAATTTAATTTACCGTAGATAACAAGTCCAGCGTGTACTGAACTAGAAGTAATTACCATGAATTGGTTGGGTAAGGCGTTGGGACTACCCGAAGAGTTTTTAAATTGTTCTAAAGGGCCTGGAGGGGGTGTAATTCAAGTAAGTGTTTAATAATTCTAAGACTAACGTAACTATAATGACATAATTTTTTAGGGTTCTGCCAGTGAATCTACTTTAGTTGGGTTACTAGTGGCAAAAGAAAAATACAGTAAACTCTTTAAAGAAACAGACCCTTCTCTATCAGTAAGCGACATTAAAGGTAAAATGATAGCGTACACATCTGATCAAGCGAATTCGTCTGTGGAAAAAGCTGGATTATTAGCTTCCGTACCAATGATTCATTTACCAACCACAAATGAAAGATTAAGAGGTGCTACTTTACGCAAAGCGATTCAAAAAGACAGAGCAGCTGGGCTTATACCTATCTACGTAGTCGCTACTTTAGGATCAACAGGCACTTGTGCATTTGACGATTTAGAAGAATTAGCCACAATTTGCAATCAAGAAAATATTTGGATACACGTCGACGCAGCGTACGCTGGAGCTGCGTTTCTTTGTCCCGAGTACCGGTACCTAATGAAAGGCGTAGAACTATGCGATTCTTTCAATTTCAACCCACATAAGTGGTTTTTAGTTAATTCCGATTGTTCCGCAATGTGGGTAAAAGACGCACGATATTTAGTAGAAGCTTTTAACGTAGACCGAATATATTTGAAACACGAGCACGAAGGCCAAGCTCCTGATTATCGTCATTGGCAAATACCACTAGGAAGAAGATTCCGTTCTTTAAAATTATGGTTCGTATTACGCATATATGGAATAGAAGGCTTACAGAAGCACATTCGTGACCAAATAACTCTTGCCAAACATTTCGAAGAATTAGTTAATGATGATTCCAGATTTGAAGTAATGACCTCAAGCATGGGTTTAGTAACTTTTAGATTAAAAGGAGATAATTCGCTAACGAAAGAGCTTATTGACAAAATTACCGCGGATAAAAAGATTTATGTGATACCTTGTTTCGTCAAAGATAAATTTGTTATTCGATTTGTTATTTGTAGTCGATTAACAACAGCTGACGATGTTAATTCGTCTTGGAAAAATATTGTTTCACACGCCAATACAATTGTACCCGTCGAAAGGTCAAACGATACCAATAGCATTATATACGTAAAAGGCAAGCGCAGTTCAATTGGATTAAGTCGAAACGACGAAATTGGAGTAGCCATAGAAAAATCAAAATAGATGTAAAAATCTTTATTATTGTTTTATAAATAAAGATAAATATATTTTCCGCTTTTATGACATTTATAAGCTTAGAAAGAAATTTGGAAGCTTAAAGTTTTATATTATTTTTCTTAATTTATCTATATTAATGTTATAGTTTTTCTTATCTATTAACAATGTGAATTAACAGTCAACTTAATTTAATAGCATTAAATCTCATAGACATTTTATAAGGTGTCGTGTTTGTAAAGTAACATATTTAAAAAGACAAAAAATTGCTTTTTGAAAAATTTGTTTCAATTTGGAAATGGCGCGTAAATTATTTTTCTATGCTGGAAATCGATATTAACGATATAGCACAACCAGTCACAAGCACATAACATCAAGTTGTATATACAGTGTTTCCTTAAAGTAAACGAATAAAATCAACAAAATCGTTGAAAATCTATGTTTATATGATAATGTTATAATTTTATACAAAATAAATAAGGTTTTGAATGGAGAGTACGAAAACGTAAGTTTAAATTTTAATACATAAAATAATTAAATAATTATAAAATTACATTACCTGAAATAAGCTGAAACCGTTGACTGTTCTTCAGTCAACGTTGAAACTGAATACAGTATATTTACAATATTATATCCTCCCTCTACCAATCATTTTCTGAAGAAAAATGCATACACAAAGAAATAAATATAAGAGAAAAAAATCAATACAATAATGAAAAAATTTATATACTATATTTACACCTAAGTGCCGTTTCACATGCAACTGACGGTCAGCGCTGATTACTTAAGTACATTATATCAAATAAACCATTTCAGACGTGTTCCGGACGGTCAGCTCGTACAGTTTCGTACGTCGGGCGTCAGTCGAGCCCGAGCTGATGGCGTATGAGATTTACACTTCAAGCCATTGCGCAAACGGTGGCTTTCACATGCTCGCTGACGCTGACGCTGACCAAGTCTTGCTCATTTGAAACAGTGTTGCATTGTTAGACTCAAAGATGGCCGCTACTTGTGAAGTAGATACGGAACTGTTAATAGGTGCAGTACAAGAGGAAAGGTGCATTTGGGATTCTTCAGATGAGCGGTATAAGGATCGTGACCAGAAAAATGCTGCATATGAGCGTATAGCGGCAATGCTAATAACAAATTTCAACAACCTACCGGAAGGAAAGAAACGGGATGCAGGTATGTGAAATAATTTTGTTTACAACAACTTTATTACCTACCAAGCTTTAATTCATTTAAATTAATTTTACACAACAACTATTGTACTTTTGAGTCTTGCCAGGCAACACTTCCGCCTGGAGTAGTAAAATAATTTGCAAATGAGTCTCTAATAGAACAACCTGATCGTTCTACGAGAGACTGTGCGGTGGTATCTTGAAATCCTCGCACTGACAGTGTATGAGAAAACGAAAAACCGTCTCTTATGCGTACGAAGTTGTGCAAAATACAGCACGCTTTCACAATTTTGTTAGACAAACGTACAGATGTATTGAGCGTTCTATGAAATATTCGCCATTTGTTACTCAAAATACCAAAAGTGCACTTAATGAATCTCCTGGCCCGAGTAAGACGGTAATTGAAAATTTTTTTCTTATAGTTTAAATTCTTCCTTGCATAAGGTCGTAAAATGTGGCGGGTTAACTAAAATACCTCATCGGCGACAATTACATAAGGCATTGGTACATTATTATCTCCATTAGGAAGCGGACTGTCTTGTAGCAAGTCGAGGGTCTGTTCTTTCATCCGATTCCAAAATGAGCTATTAGTGAATATATTTGAATCACAAAATTTTCCAAAAGCACCAACATCAATATAAGTAAAACAATAATTAGCATTGCAAATTCCCAATATGATCAATGAGAAAAAATGTTTGTAGTTAAAGCAGAGAGAACCACTTTTGATAGGTTTCACTATTCTTATGTGTTTCCCGTCTACAGCCCCAACACAATTCGGGAAATTAGCGTACGTGCAAAACTGTGAAGATATTTCCAGCCACTTATCATGTGTTAATATTGGCATACACTCAGTTTTTAGTATCACCCAAACTTGATCGCACACAAGTTCTACTATACCACTTATGGTAGATATTCCTAGTCTGTATGTATAATACATGTCTGTGAATGTGTTTCCGCTTGCCAAATATCTACAACAAAACAGATACATTAAGAGAATATTCTGAAAAATTGGCCATTATGTGAACACTGTATGTTGAGATAAAGTACAAGGTGGTCTATTAATAATGGCACTCGGCCATGTCTTAGAAACTATTCATTGTGTATAATAAAGAACTCTGTACCTATTGTGTTATGGAACTTCTAACAAGTAATGCTGTGCATTTTTTATTTATTTTGTTATTGTTATTTTTAGTGAACCTCGTACAAAGAAGATGGAAGACTGCACGAGATGCTTACGTTAGAGGTAAAGCCAAATTAAGAAATGCTAAAAGTGGGAGCGCTACAAAGAAATTCAAGACTTATGTCTACTTTGAAAATTTGAAAGTTCTCGATGGTATCCTAGATTTGAATATGTAAGAAACATTAACACGTATATGCAGGGTCCTGTTTACTATTATTTGATAACGGGTTTTAAAATATGTAATACGTATTTTTTTGTTTACTGCTACAAAGCGCATTTTTCGACATACTTAACCATTTCCATACATAAAAGCGACTATGTATATGCTTGAAATCTCTAAATATTTTATATTCTTATTGTAGGACTGAAACAAATTACGATAACAATGATGACACTTTGACGGGCACAGCTGGAGAAGACAGTGAAGATCATTCCGAAAGTGAAGATGCAGTGAATGCTCTGCTCACAGCTGAAATTGTCTCTAAGGTGAATGAACGAAATTTTCAAAGAAAGAAGCGCAGACGCAACGATGACATAGATGAGAAATTAATATCACTCCTTCATGATGCCAAAAATGAGGAAGACGACGATGATAGAGCATTTGTGACTTCGCTTCTGCCAATTCTTAAATTCTTCGACGAAGGCCAAAAATTACAATTCCGTGCAGAAGTTTTGCGCATTATGTTGGAAATTAAACAAATTCCTCAAATCGACCTAGGCAAGCTACACAAAGATCTGTTTATACCACCGCTTTTGCTCCTTCACCAACACCGTCATCTTCTAGTACGTATACGTACAAAGCACATAATCAGCTAACACATAGCACTTCCTCGAATTCTCCAAACGACAATGTTTATAATCATGGCTATGGAGGAGTCTCAAGTTATCCTTCTTACACACAAACTCCAGCAACATCACCGTTTTACATGTCACCACCAGAGGAACAGCCTACACTGACTGAACTTAGAAACATCCATTTTGATGGTCACTACCACTAGCATGGTCACTAGGGTTTAAGATGTCATAGACTATAATATTTTGTATACCTTAGCATTAATAATGTTCCTTTTGAATACTTTTGCACATTTTCTTATAGATATACAGACTGTGTGCCTTCCACACTACCATCTGTCACTTTTCTTGACTGAGTTTGGCGTAAACTAAATTTGGTCGTAATGTATGTCGTTAAAAGCTAAGGGAGTGAAAATCTTACGTTTCTACCTTAAACCCTTTTCACACATAACAGCTAATGCCACTGACATATGGAAGGCAAAGAAATAAAAAACAACGAAAAGTTTTTAAAATTATATCGAAAATTTTACTTACCTCAAAGCTACGCACAGTCGTTCTACTGAGGATATTGAAACTGTAATATAATTTGAAAATTTTGGACCATCTTCTAATTTGGCATGCAGTTCGTCAAACGACTTTATGGACATCTTAAAATAATTGAAAAATTTTCTTTCGCCTTCCCTTAGACCGCAGTACAAAGTTGCAAATGCACCTTGTACATTTCTTCCCATTACAATAGGATGCACCCACATTCTTTTTTTCTTCGATTTCTGCCTTCTGCTGCGTATAAGTAGAGAATAGCGGCAACAATGCGAATTATGTTACGTCGCAAATGCATGACGGATTGTAACTAAACCAAGAATTCAACTGATCGTCCGCAACATGTGAAAACAAAGAAGTATATAATGCTGACGATCAGCACTGACCGTCAGTTGCATGTGAAACGGCACTAATACTACTACTTTGATAATAATACTAATTTTGCTTTATGGACTAAGTTTACTAAAGGGTTTCTTTTATTTGAGTTTAAACAATACTTTAAGGGTGATTTTTTTTTATTATTTGAAACGATGCTATTCTAACCTCATCTAACATTTCTCTATTTAATTTATCTCTACAAAAACTCACCAAGATTTAAATCTTTGTCATTTTTATTTTGATCGAATCTCTGTTTGGTTTTCTCCCCATACTGTACTGTTCTTTTGTATACTTCTTCTTCTATCTTTATTTATAGGCAAATATTTATCTTGACCAAACAAAAGATACACAGGTGCATATCCGGTGACGGAATGTATGGTTTCATTGTGAGTTTTGATCGCTTCTGTATCAAGAGTTGGCTACCGTCTATTTTCTCCTGGCTTGTTTAGTAAACATCTTATCTTATTTATCACTGTCTGGTTGAGACGTTCTACCATACCATTTGACTATGCACAGTCAGTTGCAGTGAACGTAAATCTTATATTTTTATCACTTAAGAACTTTTTAAATTTCATAGAATCAATAGCTGATTACATATCAGCTACAAAAGTAATCGTTTATTAACATTTTTAGATTTTGAAACTCTGTAACAGCAATTGTTGAACGGTGATCTATTAAAAGATGTAAGTATTTTTTTCCAGATTTTGAAAAACCTCCTGCTATATCCAAGCTCAATATCTCAAAAGGTGCTTTCGGTAGACCAAAATTAGATAAAAATCCAATTTTTCTCTTATTCTTTATACAAATCGCGCATGCTTTGCAATATTCCATCGTTTTCACGATCAGATTTTTGAAATAGTAAAATGGACGAATGGTATCAATAATTTTATTTGGACCAATGTGATCAATCCTTTTATAAATTGTATCTATTAACTTTGTTAGCTAGCACACCTGAGATAACTACTTTCTTTTTCCCATTTAGTTTACATAATATATTATTATCTATTTTAAAGTGGTTTTGTGATCTTAACTCATTTACATTTAGTTTTTAATCTTGTTTAATCTCATTTAAATCTAAATCATTTGTTACTCTTATTATATCTTCAAGAATCGGATTTTGGGATAATGCGTCTGCCTCTGTGTTTTTCTTTCCTTTTTGATACATTATTTTAAATTTATATTGCGTTAGATATAATATTAGGTTTCCCAGCGCTTCATCGGAACAAGATTTTACTTTTAAATTTTCAAGTGGTTTATCTAGTAGCACAAAATATACGTAATATATTAGTAAATAACATCTGGTAAATATTTAAATGTCACACTTTTTTATATTGGCCATTTATTGTAATGTTATATCAATAACTAATATAAAATAAATATTTTATAAACATTAGTTATAAATGTCTTCTAAATATATGTTTTCAATATATGGCAGACATTAGATGTAAATACTACGATAAGAATGTCTTCCGGGTTTGGACCGTGTCATTGTTGTAACCGATGTTCGTTCGTGTGTATAATACGAAGACTATTTCTTCTTAAGTCACTTCTATTGAGTTTGTTTGGGCAACATGTATTAAGAAATATTTGAGTTGTGTTAGTAACGCTTAGGTTCTTTTTCCAAGCGATGTACGGTAAGAAACACAACGTAAGCAACAAAATCTCAAAACATCGAACTTTATTTGACACAATATATTTTCAAGGCAAAAAATCACCTTCGCAAATAGTCAAATTGCGCTCACAAGCATGCTATGCGAGAAAAGATCGAACAAATTGAGCCTCACATCCACTGACTGCCATTTTCTACTGGCTTAGATACGGTTAAAAGCATTCGGATAAATGTAAAATTTAAAATTTTTCTCTAGACAATCAATTTTAAATCCAAAGTAGAACTTTTAGAAATTTTGCCAGAGTTTGATTAAATACGGTCGGATTAAATAAACAAATTATATCGCGTGATCCCTGGCAATTGTTTCACCACAATGTAGCACTGTTTTTTGGGTGTTGCCGCGTTACAAAACTCTTACTTAACGTTTCGCTGATCATGCTGTCAGCTTCTTTAGAAGATTTTTAAAGACTGATGTTATCGTCTTGCGTTCTTCGTTATATACCGTCTTTAGGGTCTACTTCGCTGATCACGTATCGGAAGTTGACAGCATAATCAGCGAAACGTTAAGTGAGAGTTTTATGACGCGGCAACACCCGAAAAACAGTGCTACATTAAACAACGACCGTGAAAGCTTGCATTCTCTTGTTTCACCACGCTCTAATTAGTTAACACGTGTTTAAAAAAAACAAAACAAAATGATTACTGGACTTTACCAGAGTTTTATAACGGTTCACAATTCAAGAGCTTCTAAGATTATGACACGATTCGAGCTACGTTGCCACCTTTGGAAATGTGCACCCACAGTTTAAAAACTGTTTTTTTTTCAACAGTTTATTGCGTTTGCGATTTTCTGTCGTATCTAAAAAAGACTTACTGCAGACTGGACTTGCAATAAAAACATGCATTTTTATTATTACATTCTCTAGGTGTTCTTAGCGTGATCTTTCGGCGCAAAAAAAGGAAAACTATTCTTATAAGCGACCCGTCAATTGCCAAAGACAAAGAAAAAAAATTAAATTTGCTCTCTCGGTTTGCAACAAATAAACAAACAAAAAATCTTGTTAAACGATAGAATTAAATATAAATAGTTTGTCTCAATTTTCTCGCGTTAAACAGTATCTCAATTCATCGGATCTCTCGTACAATAATCAAGTAAAAAGCTTACAAACTCATATCCAAATAAATTTAACTAATTTCTGACCTTTTAAAAGAAAAACTCGCGTATGCAACTGTTTTCGTTTTTGCACCGCGTCAGGGTTTTTAAAACCTTTGTTTAAAACTCTCTTTTTTCTTTGTACGCAATTTTGACTTTGTATCCTAAAACGTTTTTTTTGATTGGGCAAGTTCACGAACGCTCTCAGTACCATATCTGCCAATTGGCTTTTCCTTTTTTTTACTCAGTCTACTCCTTTCTACCCTTAAGATGATACTACGTGTTGTTATTAGGCGGCGCTGCATGCTACAAATGGAATAAAAATTTACCGATGCTACTATTTTTTTTTTCTATTAATATTAAACAAATGCGCTACTAATTATAAAAAAGCATTAAAGAGATGAACTTTACATTAACATGATTCTTTTCTCTAGTCTTTAACAGATTTATAACGCTAATAATAGTAATAATCTTTACAATTGCCTGACTGTTGATACAATTTCAACATTCAAAATTTACTCAAATTTTATTTTACATTCGTTCTATTCAAAAAATTAGGATAATATTCAAACAAATTTTAGAAACTGTTTTTTTCATAATACTTTATTTACTTACCTATATATTTTTTAAAATGTGTTGTTTATTAATACCATAGTTACGTAAATAAAAACATTTCTTTAATTTATGTTTCTTATTAGTTATGACCGTTAAAGTTTCTTTGAATTATTTACTGTAAACGTTGAACAGTCAACTAAGCAAACATCGAATTTAGGGTGTACTCGCTGCGTTAGAATAAATTATAAACAAAATAATTTTTTGCTTTTTTATGTTGAGAAAACATGATGCAAAAATAAAAAATAAGAAAATTAATAGGCACTTACTTGATTATACAATTAAGTTGCACTAAAAGTCAATATAAAAGTTTAAACTTCGCAAACTGCAAACCCAAAATCCAAATACCTATTAGTAAAGAAAACTTTCCTTATTCTTGTTCAGGGTCTATATAACTGTTTCTGACCTCAGTACCTAAAAGCAGGTAAATACTATACTTTGTCATTGTTGCAAAAAATTCTACGAAGATTACTAAAAGGTATTTTGTGTAAACTTGTTTAGAATGCTACAAAAATATTTGGAAAAGGTGACCTTTAAATTCATAAATACCTACTAGCATTACTAGTAATTTCACAGCAGAATTACAATACCTTGTCTAAAACTTCTTTGCAGCAAATGTAGTTTATTATTGTAAAATATTGCAAACTATAGTTTTAGTTATAACACAACAGGTTTTTCAATTCAATTCGAACGTAGATGTCTCGATTTCATATTCTCCTTGTGTAATTTTTTAATAATTAAATTGCATAAAAATAATTTTTAAAATAAACATATTTAAATCGTGAGAACATCGTGTTAAGGTTGTTAGCACAAATTAAAAAAAAGTTTAAGGAAAACGTTTAACATCTAGAAATACGTAAATTTAAAAGCACAGTTAAAACTAAGCATAAAAAGTTAGATGTTGATTAAACATAAATATTAGCTCTATATGTAATTATAATATATATTTATGTCAATCAAACTTTGAAAAACATTTGTGACTTTAGAATACACAAACGATATTTGTGGCATTTATCCGTTCAATTAAATTCACTGTTTTTTTTTCAATATATCAAATAACGGTCTTAATTTTGTTGAATAATCTTCAATAAATTTATGGCAAAAGTTAATTTTCCCTAGAAATTGCATTACAGTTTTTTTCTAAGTTGGAACTGGAAAATTTTGTATTGCTTGTAACTTATCTGTTAAAGGCGTAATTCTATTCTGTTCAACATTGTAAGAAACCGCCTTTATTAATTAAATTATAGTGACAAAATAACAAATATTTTAATTATAATTTTAGAAAAAGGCGTGCGTGGCGCTGCAAGTACAGTCCAGATAATTAAAGCTTCTCCTACTCTTTAAATCCCTCCTTATTGGCGTCATCACTGATAAGGATTGATAACCGACGGGTATATAAGTAGCCACCCAGCCATAGTAAAGGGATGATGAGCCGATTTGTGACTCCAGCTTTCTACCTGACCGCTATTCCTAAAAGATTTCCAAGTTTTTGGGATACCATTAACTGTATTTAGTTGACTTACCGCCTCAATTGTATGGGATACCTACAATTGCCATTCTAGTTTACGAGATACCGTGGACTAGACCCTCCCTTCGATTGTAGAGATACCTACAGTCTCTCGTCCGGTAACCGTCTAGGACCCCGTTACTTGTACCCAACTAGAACCAAATTGATACCGTTATAACCGCTAAGATAAATCGTGTTCAAGTATTTACCTGTGACCCCTAACTAACTCACGTTTGTAGAGTTACTAACTATATCCTTGTACATAATCCTATTCCTTACTTTAGAAACGTAGATCTGAAACGATAATAATTACCAGGACCTTTAGTAATAAAAAGAGGTACTCACCGAGGCCTTCAAAGCTAACGTAGTTGAAGTTACCCAACGCTATAAGCACCTGTCCCTTATTCATTGGTACCGAACGTCGCCTGGAAACGAGACTTACTCCCCAGTAATCTTCCTAAAAAGGGATTCTACGCCGTACAATTTCCGTTCCGATAACCCCACATTCCGGCGGTGCAATTGGTCTAGTACTTGGTGGTAGGTTAATTGAAATTGGATACCGTACACAATTATCCGAATACCTATTACCACAACACATTTAACTCCGGAAGAACACAAATAATCGCAAGGAATGTACTTGTAACGTCAACCGCCATCTTAGACAGGTATAGGTATAAATTGGGTATAAATACTAACCTTGACGTTTATTTCAGATTCCAGTGCCGTGCCGAACCAGAGGCGTATCATATTTTAATTTTGTAAATAATTTAGCACTTAGGATTGAATTATAATTTAGTCATTTTTATGTGTATAAATAAATGTATTAAACCGGCTTCGATTTTAATCAGTGAACCCTGGCAAAGCTGAGCACCCGAAGTCGCAAAAACGAATAAAAATAACGAAACAAACCCGCCATATAGTAGGTGAGAAGGGTGGAGGTTTACATGTCAGCCCGAGCAGGGACTTTAATAATCCTATTTTACAGCGCAACCGGCAAGCAACGTGTTATCCAGTCCAAAACCAGCACCAGAATTAATTTTTTTCTTCCAGAGTTATAATTTTTTTTGTTTTTTCCAGAATTATATATTTTTTCTTTTCCGTTCAGAGTTTTTTAATTTTCTTTTATTATAGCATTGCTACCGTGTCAAATAGTTTGACTGGCGCCCGAGCTACCGTAAATAAAACATGACCGACGAAGCAAGAAAAACCGAAACCGCGATGTTCGTGTCAGTTGGGTCTACCGACTGAATAAATCCGACCTCGTGCAACAGCTGACTCTCTTTCAGCTACAACCCGAAGGTACTGTTGAAGTATTACGGTCCCGTCAGGTGCACTTCCTTCGTACAGGAGAAGGTCCTTTTATTGCCGAAGAGTACAACCGTTCGCCACCGAGAGATGCAAGACATGACTTGCCGGTTCCTCAACCGAAAATCCGACAACCGTCCCCCTTCCAGTAGGTGCACAAATCTGCGATCGTGTACGAAAGTGGGGCTTACGTTTTGATGGCCGTAGCGACCCTATATCGTTCCTGGAACGTCTGGAAGAGCTACAACAATGCTATCAAATCCAGGACCAGGAACTGCTCTTGACGCTGCCGGAGCTTCTTAAAGATGGAGTATTATTATGGTACCGAAATAACCGAAACAACTGGACGTCATGGGCCAACTTTATGAGCAGCTTTAAACGCCAATTTTTACCCCACCGCTACCAACATCAGCTCGAAGACACCATCCGGAACAAGACACAAAATGCCCGAGAAAATGCGTCCGAATTCGTGACCGGTATGTTAACCTTAATGCGGCGACATGGACAAATGTCTCCCGAAAGTCAGTTGGAACGTATTTACGACAATCTTCGGACCGAATACAAGTTTTATATCCGAAGAAAAGACTTCTCCAACCTAGAAGAACTACTCGAGCTAGCCGGCCACTACGAAGCACTTCCAAAAGACAGATCGCCATATCACCATCCTCGTCAGGTGCATTTCTCCGAGCCTCGACCCATGGCGGCGATACAAGAAACAACCCCACCGTCGTCTTCTAGATCAACCCCTACCGCTAATATTCCCCCGTTAATCGTGCCCCGGCGTACGACCCCCTCGACGGCCCGCCAAGAAGTTTGTTGGAGATGCGGCGAACCAGGACATTTTAGAGGAAACTGCAGAAACCAATTCAAAAAGTTTTGTTCCAGATGCGGGAGATCCGAGATACTTTCCCGAGACTGCCCTTGCAATCATCAGCCTCAACGACCATCTCAGATAGCCACGCTTATCGAACATTCAAGTACAAGCTCACCGACCCCCACGCGTAAGACCTCTGCGAAGGAATGGTCCAATTGGTTGGAAGTTATTAAGAAGTTTCTGAAGCCAAAACGGACAACAGTAACCCGCAACTCCGTAATCGACTCCCGCTTGTTTATCAAAGCCACCGTCTGCAACCGAACCGTATGGGCCCTAGTGGACACCGGAGCTGCAAAATCGTACGTTAACTCTTCGATTATACCACTCCTACCTGAACCCCACCAGGCAGTACATTCCACTAGACCCGAACCCGTACAAATGGCCGATGGCACCATCATCATGTCCATTGGAGCTTACCCTATAAATATGAGTTTCCAGAAAACGTCTATTCAAGTATTATGTGACAGCATCACCGGCCTCACCAGCGACATTATACTGGGTCTAGACTTTCTCCTCCAAAATGAAGCATGCTTAGATCTGAAAAATCTCCGCCTGTCGCTCAAAAACGAAGTCCTGCCGTTACAATCTTTACCGACCCCCGGATTAAGCGGCCTAGAAAGTCTCCGTGATACCCAACTCCGAGAAGTCAACCAATTATTAGAATCCGAATTGGCCCAGTCCGACAACATCCCCGGAAAGACCAACCGCATTTGCCAAAAGATCAAACTCAACTACCCCCGCAACCCAGCCATGCAAGCCGTTACCAACACCGAAGCCGACACCCTGCTGAAATGCAACCGACCTGCAGTTAGGATCCAACCCTGGCAGCCCGAAGTGTATCGAACAAAAAGCGAGGATGAGCTGCATCGAGCAGAAACAACACGCCATGAAGGAAAGCCAGTTTCAACCAAACACCAGGTGACTGCATGCACTGAGAAGTTGGCCTCTCTCACTACCGACGAGAAAACCCCTCCGGCCTCACCAACCCGTTCTAGTTTGGATGAAATATTAATGCCATCACCCATAGGCGCACCGAAGGCTCTCGAAAATCCAGAATACTTGAGGAAACCGTCTCGCCCACCCGAACCGACAAAAGCTGTGAACTTGGACATTTCTCTTCCCATCTTTTCACTGAAAGTAACTCCGCTGCAATGGAAAGAGCAATCAGCAACCATGTCGACAGCTAAAAACAACAGAAAAAGAAAGAAGCACCACCCCGTCTATATTTCAATCAGCGAAAACCAAACCATTAAGTTACCAGTTCACAACCCTTCACCCACGAAGGGGTGGTATGTAAGAAACCGCCTTTATTAATTAAATTATAGTGACAAAATAACAAATATTTTAATTATAATTTTAGAAAAAGGCGTGCGTGGCGCTGCAAGTACAGTCCAGATAAGTAAAGCTTCTCCTACTCTTTAAATCCCTCCTTATTGGCGTCATCACTGATAAGGATTGATAACCGACGGGTATATAAGTAGCCACCCAGCCATAGTAAAGGGATGATGAGCCGATTTGTGACTCCAGCTTTCTACCTGACCGCTATTCCTAAAAGATTTCCAAGTTTTTGGGATACCATTAACTGTATTTAGTTGACTTACCGCCTCAATTGTATGGGATACCTACAATTGCCATTCTAGTTTACGAGATACCGTGGACTAGACCCTCCCTTCGATTGTAGAGATACCTACAGTCTCTCGTCCAGTAGCCGCCTAGGCCCCCGTTCCTTGTACCCAACTAGAACCAAATTGATCCCGTTATACCCGCTAAGATAAATCGTGTTCAAGTATTTACCTGTGACCCCTAACTAACTCACGTTTGTAGAGTTACTAACTATATCCTTGTACATAATCCTATTCCTTACTTTAGAAACGTAGATCTGAAACGATAATAATTACCAGGACCTTTAGTAATAAAAAGAGGTACTCACCGAGGCCTTCAAAGCTAACGTAGTTGAAGTTACCCAACGCTATAAGCACCTGTCCCTTATTCATTGGTACCGAACGTCGCCTGGAAACGAGACTTACTCCCCAGTAATCTTCCTAAAAAGGGATTCTACGCCGTACAATTTCCGTTCCGATAACCCCACATTCCGGCGGTGCAATTGGTCCAGTACCTGGTGGTAGGTTAATTGAAATTGGATACCGTACACAATTATCCGAATACCTATTACCACAACACATTTAACTCCGGAAGAACACAAATAATCGCAAGGAATGTACTTGTAACGTCAACCGCCATCTTAGACAGGTATAGGTATAAATTGGGTATAAATACTAACCTTGACGTTTATTTCAGATTCCAGTGCCGTGCCGAACCAGAGGCGTATCATATTTTAATTTTGTAAATAATTTAGCATTTAGGATTGAATTATAATTTAGTCATTTTTATGTGTATAAATAAATGTATTAAACCGGCTTCGATTTTAATCAGTGAACCCTGGCAAAGCTGAGCACCCGATTTCGCAAAAGCGAATAAAAATAACGAAACAAACCCGCCATATAGTAGGTGAGAAGGGTGGTGGTTTACAACATTATGCTCCAGATATTTGACAGATTTTTGTGCAAATTTACATTTAGTGAATTTCAATTTAAAATTCTCTTTCTTTGCGGTTTTAAGAAATTCTTTTAAATGCTGCAAGTGTTCTACAAATGAATGAGAAAAGATTAGTGTGTCGCATCTATAAAAATCAAGGCAAAATCACTTAAATTGTTTTTTCTTATAATTTTAGATACAATTCTTTGAAAGATGGCAGGTGAATGTTTGTATCCAAAAATTAAACTGGTAATGTCCTGTTTTTCTAACAAGAATCAATTTTTCTCTATCCTAACTTTTTACTGATATTGATCAAAATGCTGAATTGGCGTCTAATACACTGAAGTAGGAGTAATTGAAACATTTAGTCAACATATCCTTAATTCTAGGAAATAGTTGTGCTTCTGGAAGAACTATTTTGTTTAATTGGCAAAAAATCTTGTCTTGTCTTCACCTTTTTTAAATGCTAGAGTTCCGGAACAGCAAAAGGTGAACTTGATTCTGATACCAGACCTACATCCAACAATTCACACCTCTTTTTGAGTTTTATTTTCTGTCTAGAACTGAACACCTATAAGAACGTTGTGAAACATATTTCTCCACAGATATAGTGCACTCTTTGTGCTTGTAATATGTCCCACGTCATATTTATTAACAGCAAAACAATCTATGTGATCTTTAATTAATTTATGTATTTTCTTCTTTTTTTTCTGAGTCAGCTTGTCGTTATTATCACAAACATTTACAACATTAGTCATCTTTCGTTAAATTTTGTAGTTGCTTATTACTCATAGATCTAGAACTAACTTAATTTTTAACTTTCACAATGTTCGTTAAATATAATTTTCTGTTTTTTCTGTAAAATATTTAAATTTTCGTCCTGCACTGGTCTAAATTTTCTTGAAGCATCCAATACAAGTAAAGTTTTATATTTAAATAAATTATTTTCTATTACATAAAAATCTATTTCGTCCTATTTTTAATTTTAATTTTGTCCGTCCAGCTCCTCTAGTACTACCATATAGAGAATTTAATGCATCAGTACGTTTTAAAAATTTTATACTTAATTTATCAATAACATTTTTATTTATCAATGATACAATTGAGCCATTATCATAAACCGCTTCAAAAACTTTATCATGTAGATTAATATAGAGTTTAATTAATTGTTCTGGTGCACATTTAGTTGACAGTGATTGTGAATCTTTTCTATCACAAAAAAATTATTACTTAAAAAACGTCATCTTCTGTATTAAAACTATATCTTTTATTTATATTTACATTGAAACTATCTATTTCATTTATATTTACATTATTGTGTTAATTATATCCCGCCCAGTAAACACAAAATTGATATTGTTTAGTAACAGTTTCAAAACAAAAAAATTATGATTCACTCTTGTTTCAAACGTAAAAGAAACCTAACTGCAATAAAATAGCTATAAGTCCATCGCTGTTTCACTTATTTGAATCAGTATAGTTTCGGTATTTTAAATTCAAACCTGTTGCAAAACAAATGTTGCATTCGGTTTACGTTTTAAAAGCTTCGTTCTTGAACTGATACTAAATGATCAATAAATATATGATTTTCTTGTTTCAATAATGCACTTAAACAGTTTCAATAATATAATAATACATTTTCGAATGTACGTTTAAAATGTTATTGCATAATAAATATTTTTAAATACAATATCACATTGAGTTTTTTACATATTGCAACTTTCTTTGATGTGGTATTTTCACGGAAGTCTCGAAAACTGCATCAGCTACTGTTGGGTAGCAACTTTTAATCGCATCTGTAACATAGAAATAAATATTTCATTTATATACATACATAATCATAGAGTTACACAAAATTAATTACATTTTTTTAATCAAAAACAACACAAACTTAATATAAATATCAATTTAGCAATCATAAGAAAGTTATAAAAACACTGTGAATATCTTTAGCTGTACATAATCGTATAGAAAACTTGAAGAATTAAACTGTAATTATAAATCCTAAAGTATCATGTGTGTGTCATGTGTTAATTTACATTTTTTAATACAAATTAAAACACGATACATAAAGAACAGAAATGATAATAATATTGATTACATTTATGGATTATAATAAAATGTTTCGACTTACCGTTTATTGTTCCATTTCGTAATTGTACACACAGCATCACTTATCAAACTACATCCGAACAAGTAAAAAGATATCAATTTGCAGCGCAAGCGTTGACGACAGTAATCAAAAGTGAAAAATCGGAACTCTTTCAATTTATTCACTGTCAGTTACATGTAAATGATATAAAAATGGAACTAACACGAAACAACGTAATGAAACAATTGTTTTAATTTTGTGACTGTAACAGTTTCAATCCGTGTTTACTGGGCGATACCAATAAAAATTTTTCAAATGAAACCTATTTGGATAATTTAGCTTTTCACATACTTTACAGGCAGCTCTTTTGCTTGAAATAGGTAACGATCTCTGTTTCTGCATTTTGACTCCCGTATCGTCTATTTTGTTTGCAGTGCATATCTCACACATGACCAGTTCTTAACACAAAAACCTGCTTTAAATGGTTGTTCTAATATATTGCACTCCTGGACACCTCGTTTTATATTGGACAAATACCAATCTACAGCAGTATCAACTTAAACAAAAATATAACTTTGCTTAAATAATTTTAAATTAGAAACAGATATCAATTTTATTCAAATCTGCGTAACAATACAAAAAAATATACTTCTTTTTGTCCAAGACTAGGAAAATTTGTCGTATTCACTTTACATCACGCATAACACAGATCTAAACTTTTGATTAGATGCACTACTCTTTTATAATTTATATTATAGACTAGTTGGTGCAGGTATCGGCTCTATTGCGTTCCTGTATAAACCTGTATAGATAGGCCTGACACACCGCGATGCCTGTTATTACTTGCATTTTATGCACCTGTCTATATTTATATTTTACTCAAGACGTAAAAATCTCTAATTATTTATTTATTGGTATTTATTTTAACTTCCATATTAATAAAAATGTGTCACAATTTTTTAATTTTATATTAAACCTAGCTTTCCACGAACCCCCTGAATAGTCCGGGTGACTCTTCGGGGATCATAGAAACCACTTTAGAAACCACTAATTTAGAGGTAACAGTAGTCTACATTGTTGCAGGGATTAAAAATGTAGCGTGGCACTCAATTGCAAAATTACGATTGGGATACGAGAAAATGGTAATTATTCCAATACTAACTTTACTGTTTCGTACAAACAGTATCTAGAAAATTTCTACAGTAAATAAAAACCACTGGTTGTAAATCCATTATTAAAAAAACAAAACAATGAATGAGCTAGAACATAAAAGAAACAAATTGTTTTGCCGAAGTCTTTACTCTAATGTATCTAATGATAGGATACAAGATTTTCTTCAAGCGCCACTACAAAAGTCTATATTCATCAAACAATTTACTTACACTGAAGTTTTTGAAAAAAATTAGTATTATACAATAAAAAAGCCCCAAGACACGACCTAATCACGCTAAGGTGCTCACTGAGTTTTTCAAAAAAAGTATACTGTTTCTACATAATTTGTTCAACTTTATTTTACGTATTCAATACTAGTCATTGTTCTTAAAATTTGTCCAAATTATTTATAATTAGAACCTGGCCAACCTGCTAAAGATGTTGCATCTTACCGGCCAATAAACTTATTGTCTAATTTTCTAGAAAAACTTATAATTAAAAGACTATATAATAACATGATTGTAAAAAAGTGCATACCAGATCACCAGTTTAGATTTGCAAGTCTACAGTACAACAGTATCATAAAGTTATTAACATTGCGGCTTTTAAAATTCAAAATTTACTGTCTTGTAGTATTTATAGATATTAAACAGGCGTTCGATGTCAGGCATGATGGTTTTTTTACACACGATTAAAAAAATTAATGCTTTTAATTTAAATCAGAGTTATTCAGATTTCATATAATATATGACTAGCAGTATTCTGACAGATTACGTCAAGAATATATAAAGATGCAAGACAAATAATTACTTAATTGGTTCGTGTTTGTTCAAAATTTCATAAAGTGTATTTATATATATTATATACTGTAACGATTATTAAAACTAATTTATTTATACTACAAATATGTACACGTTTATAACTAATCGAACTAATTAAATCTAAGAATATTTAATAAAAACCCTTACACTAATTAATATAGCGCTATCGCTCAAAAGATAATGTTCGCGGATAACTTCACACACTTGTTTACATTAAAGTCACATGCAAGGTTATACTCTGTATATTTATCTCGACACGCGTTAATCACTTATTTATTTAAACATGAATAATCTTCTTAACACTGCCGACTTCGAATTCCTGAAATAACTGACCTATAATATGTTTGTACCGCATTTATACATTTTGGCTATCCTTCGAGAATTTTCTATATCTTTCAGTGAACGTTCTGGAAATGGATACAAACTTCGTGAAGGCTCTCGAACTTGAGAATAATTTCTCGAACGTTTTAATGCTTATATAATGCATTTGTTACTAACGTAACGTAACCTAATAATAAATAAATAAATAAAAGTAGATTTTCAAATAAATAGACTTTTTGTACTCGCCGCCTGGGAAGTGAAGTTTTACATACGTGTGTAGCCAATCAGGAAGTTGTTATTTCTGCACGAGTGCGGGAAAAATTACAAAAAACACTGGCATTTACAGATATTTAAACAATAATATTATAATGCAATTAGAATTTGTAATTGTTAAAAACCGTTTTCCCAGTGTTTTTTATTAATAAAAACAAGAAGTACACTTAAAAAAACCAATACTAAGTTGTTAAAAAGTGCCATCTATCCATTATGTTGATGACTATATTCAATACACATAAACGTGACATAAACATAACCTAAAAGAAAATACAAAGTCTACGATTCGTTGAATACATAGAAAATTAATTATTGTTTATTAGAAGCAAGATTTAATAGAGGTAAGTATTTAAGAAAAACAGTTTTTCGTTTGTGAAAAAAGTTTGAAGTTCAACATTACAAACTATACAAAAAAACAATTAATTTACAACTAATTTTTAGAGTTACCACTATTGGTGTAATAAACATTTACATTAATTGTACAGTTCTCACATCCTGAAATTGAATCTTCTGGAACATTACAACTTGCATTATTTGTACTATGTACAACGTTTGCAGCTACATTAGAAGTAATTGTGTGTGGTAAGTTTTTTGTTGTTCCGGGTAACATAATTTTATTTGCTATATCTATTTTTGATTGGTAAGAATCTTTCACGTATCCTTCCGCAACAGCAGAAGATCTCCATCCTCCAAGTCTTTTGAGAGACAGTATATCGCCGCCATGATCGGCCAACAATGTAGCAGAACTACGCCGAAACCAATGCCCAGTGTATTGTCCAATTATCCAATTGTCCAATTTTAAATACTCTGCAATCTTTGATGGAAATTTTTTAAACATATTTAACCCCAAGGATACTAAATGCATAGGATTGCTCGATTCGTATTCTCGCAATGTAAGCCGCCCCACTCCCGTAAATCTTGACGCGTGACGTCAGCCGGAGACCACGTATCGGGCCGCTGATTATAAATAGTGCTTAAATACACTTTAAATCCAACGGTTTTGCGATTTTTTTAATAGTAATTATTACATTTCTTGGTGTTTTACTCGTTCAAATACGTGCCTACCAGTTGCTTGTAAGAATTTCGAATTATTATCAGGTTTAATTTATAATTTAAACTTATTTACATTACATTAGATACTGAGGTGTAATTATACAATGCCAGGAACAAGGTGCGCTGTATTTGGTTGCGATAACAACCGGATTGCAACCAAAAATAAAAATCGTAAGATTATATACCACAAGTTCCCAAAAGGCACCGATTTAGTGTCCATTACAATTAAGAATGAATGGATTAGGCGCTGTAAAAGGGCTGATAACATGAACCCTAATACTAGTGTAATTTGTTCTACTCATTTTACAGAGGAAAGTTATGAACGAGATTTACAAAATGAATTATTAGGTTTTTTAAATAAAATTGATTAATATATATTTTGTAAAATTTAAGGTAAAAAATAACATTTAAACATAATTAAGTTAAAATTAATCTGCTGTTTAAATTATTTTCACTAAAACGGAAAGAAACTTTTACAAAAAATTAATAGCGTTTGCTGTTTGATGCATTCACTTTAAACATTTCCACGGTGATTCTTAAAAAAAAGCCCACAAGTTGTAAAAAAATTAAGTAATAAAATTAAGAAAAAAGAAAACATTTCTCTGGACATTATTATGGCGTTTTGCAAATTGAGGACCATTTTCAGAATGAACTATGAATATATAAAGCTTAGTGAAAAAAGACGTGGAAAGAAAACAGCGAATACAACAGCTCAAGAAACCGATGAAGAAAGAATAAAACGAAGAAAATTAAATAAAATTTCAAAATAAACTTGTAGTGTGTTGTTATTTTTTATTTTTGTCAACCTTCAATTTGAATACATTTATTTAACCATTAATAGTACACTTTATTTTGGCCGTAAATTATAAAATTAATAGCAATTTTTCTATAGTTCAATTTAAAAATGAATGCATCCACGTCTTTTTTCACTAAGCTTTATATTTTCATAGTTCATTCTGATAATGGTCCTTAATTTGCAAAACGCCATAATAATGTCCAGAGAAATGTTTTATTTTTTCTTAATTTTAATACTTAATTTTTTTACAACTTGTGGGCTTTTTTTTTTAAAGAATCACCGCGGAAATGTGAATCAAACAGCAAACGCTATTAATTTTTTGTGCAAGTTTCTTTCCGTTTAAGTGAAAATAATTTAAAGAGCAAGCTAATTTTAACTTAATTATGTTTAAATGTAATTTTTTACCTTAAAAAATTATTTAAAAAAGATCAAAACTAATTAATAAACAAAAATATTTCGATTATGAACATTAATGCCATTACTTGTTAAATCAAAAGTTGTCAAATTTACTCAAATAAAATATTTAGAAGCCTTTTAAGGTGCATCTTAATACAGATTGTAATAGAAATATAGAGAGCGAGGTCTCCGCGTGACGTCAGCGCGGCACATGATCTCGGCAGAATAAATCGAGCGATCGAGCAATCCTATTCATTTAGTATCCTTGATTTAACCCAACTGGTGAATTATTACACTTCCCATTATGAAATGTTAAAAAATAACGTTTTTGAATTTTGCTTCTTCTTAAATCGTTGTATTTCACCAGTAAGGTAATCCATTCTGGTTTAGTTATAACAAATTTACGACAAACATTAGTTTTTGTTGCAGGTACGGTAACCATTACAACATCCGTTTTAAACTCTATATCATCAATCGACATCTTGCATAATTCCTCCCTGCGGCATGCACCAGAAATACCCATTATTAATGCTGCCTAAAATTAAACGTATCAAGCAAATTTGTACCGTAAGATGGGGTGACTTTGCCTGCAGTGGTGACTTTGCCATTCTACGCATGGCGTCAGAAAGAAAAGTTTTACTAGGGAGGGGTGTCACTTTAGACATCAATATTTACGCTGCCGATACTAGAGACACTACTATACTAGACCTTATCTTATAGTACCCACGTGTATTGTTTAAAAAAATAATAGTTATTTAACCAACAAGGTTGGTAATGAAGGCAATTAATAATCGAGACATTTTCACGCGCGAGCGAGCGAAGCGAGCGAGAGCGTTAATGGTGTCGAGATTATTAATTGCATATTATCAAACAATTTGGTTTTTAAGTTTTTCCGTCGATCGTATCTTATTAATTTTTTGCATTTACTTATAATTTTATAATTTTATCTACGGAACAATTGTTTTATTTTAAGTAATGGGAATGCTGTATTCTTATGACAGATTGGGTTTGAGTACAAAAAATGCCATGAATTATAGTTTAGTGTTGTTGCTAATGAATGATGGGGCTTTCGAATGATGGCTTTAGAGAGAAGAAACTAGTTCACCTACTTATAAATTAAATATATATTTTCTATATTGATTGTTGTGTTACTTTTGTTTATAACAATATTTACGTAATGGCAATTTAAAGAAAAAAATCTGGTATGTACACACGAGAAATTCATAATCGTTTGTTCGTATTATAGATTTGTCATATTAACCATAACATAATGTGCCACATTGTAGTTTTTAAATGAACAGCATGCAAAAAGCTGAATTTTAGTAACACAATTGTTTAGTAAATCTTTTTAGTTTATGATTTACTATAAAAATGCTGTTCACTAACTTATCGATACAATTTGATTCTGATAAAAGTTCATTTGTAGTTTAGCAAAGCATAGTGAGCAATGTTTTACAAATTAGTGCAAATGGCAGAGAAGTAGTTGCTTAGATGAAGATGGTAATGTCGAAGAAAGTAACGATAACTCAATGCTCTTTGTCTTATTTTTATAAATACGTAATGTTTTCGGTATGTATGCAAAAGAAGTACACGAGTATCACTACAACACAGTTATATAATAAGTATTGGTTTATACAAAATATACGTTGTTATTTATGTAATAAACTAAAATCTATTTATGATTATTTTTATATACCATTTCATATAACATACAAACATCACAACTTTGATATCAAAAAGGCTCCGCAAAAGCAACTGAAAATCATCGATAAAAACCAATTGACAATTTGTGTGCTCATAAAATAGTCAGATGATGTAGAC
This sequence comes from Aquatica leii, assembly GCA_035610365.1. NCBI lineage: Eukaryota > Metazoa > Arthropoda > Insecta > Coleoptera > Lampyridae > Aquatica > Aquatica leii. Next base: position 87,972,612 of record CM069434.1, read on the forward strand.
CACAACTATTGTTAATAAGGATTTTATTTATCAGCTTCTTTTAGCATCTTGGTAACTCCAAAGTATATCATTTTGTTTTCATTTTAGTGATCAGGTTACTTAACCTACAATTATTGGAAATGTTTACTTATAATAATGCACGGGTGAATTTTTTATTTAAAAACGTTAACTAATACAATATACGTAACCTCATAAAAATCTTAATTCTTTTCTACGATTTTATTGGTTAGAAAAAATCGAGCGTTAATAGAAATTCGTTGATTTCATTGGTTTAAAAGTAGTGCGGTAATAGGGGCTATTACCGCACTACTTTTGATACATTATTATACGTTAATACAAGTATTAATAAACGATCGCCGGAAAAGAACTTTTTCAACCATTTGATGTGCTTTGCAGGTGTTGTGTTGCTAAGGTATGTATTTCCGTTGTGGTTATTATTTTAGGGTTAATCTGTCGTGAGGGTAGGCGGGGAATGTAAACAGTTAATCATAACCGATTGTTTACCTCCTAACCTAAAATACTGAGAATCAATATGCATTGGCAAAGTCACCCCATAATTATTTACCTGAACATTTTCAGATTAGAATGCCCCGAATTTACAAGAAACGTCTGGGTGCCAGAGCAACGTGCTTTGATGGAAATAAGAAGAGGTCGTTTAAGCTATCAACAAGCCTCGGAGAGATTCCACATTCCTAGAAGAACATTGGTAAATAAAATAAAAAATAAACATACAGGTACCGTTGGTGGCCAACTAGATCTTCCAATAACTCTTGAAAGAAGTTTAGTGGATGTTATAATCGCTGCTGCCGAGTTTGGAAGTCCATTGACTGTTTTGGACCTAGACAAGGAAGGTATACAATTACAATTGTTTCGCCACAACCTTCCTGGGAAAGAGTGGGTGATGGGTTTTTTGAAAAGGCACAAAAGGCGTCTTACACAAAGACATTGCCAAAATATAAAAACCGTACGTGCTGAACAAACTGAAGAAGCATTGGAATCGTATTTTGATAATTTGAAACAGTCACTCGCTGGAGTTCCAGCTTTACATTTGCTTAATTATGACGAGACAAATCTAACAGATGAACCTGGCTCGCAAAAGTGTATTTTTTCTCGTGGCAGTAAGTACCCTAAAAGGGTGCTAAATTCTACAAAAACAGCAATATCTTTAATGTTCGCAGGGACTGCGGAAGGCAGTCTGTTGCCAACATCTGTAATCTATAAAGCAGAAAGACTATGTGATGCATGGTGCGTTGGAGGGCCAAAAGACTGCAGATTTAATCCCACAAAGTCAGGTTGGTTTAACGCAGCATGTTTTGAAGATTGGTTCCTGAAAATTGTACTACCGTGGGCTCGAAAATTAAATGGGACAAAGGTGATTATAGGAGACAACTTGTCAAGCCATTTGAATATTAATGTTTTATTAGAATGCCAACGTAATGGCATTAGATTTGTGTTCCTTCCTCCAAATTTAACGCACCTTACACAGCCCCTTGACGTCAGTTTTTTTCGGTCCCTGAAAGGGGCATGGCGAAGCATTTTAACAGACTATAAAATAAAAAACCCTAAAGATCGAACACTGAATAAGTCAAGTTTTCCCTTCCTTTTAAACCTGTTGATTGAAAAAATTAAAATTAAAGAGCCTGAGATACTAAAAAATGGATTTAAAGCAACTGAAATAAGTCCTATGAATCGAAACGAGGTTCTCAAAAAGATGCCCAATTATCGTGTAGAACAGAGATTGCAAGGGCCAATTGATGAAACTTTATTAAACCATTTAAAGGAAACAAGGTCACCTAATCAGAATGTCCAAAGAGCAACGAGAAAAAAAATGGTACGCGTGGAGCCAGGTAAAAGCGTATCACATGATGATGTAATAAGGATGAACACAGAATTGCCAGTCACAGAAGCTGAAGAAATAATAGATGACGGAATTGATGAACATAAAGAAATGGTCACAGAGGAAGAACCTTAAGTAGAGGACTTTGTTGTTGTTAATTTCAAAACAAACAAAACTGTTAAACACTTTATAGGGAGAATTTTGAAAATCGAAGATGACATGTTGGAACTGAAATTCTTTCAAAAGAAACCGCAGAATAAATTTGTGTTTCCAGATGCTGATGATGTTAGTTATATTGCTATATAGATAAAAATCAAATAGAAATGATATTACCCAAACCGAACAGCCAGAAGTCTAGCACACGGCAACTTTTTGAGTTTACAGCAGATTTGTCAAAGTTTAATTTGTAGTCCCTTGTATTATTTTGAATGAATTTAAATAAATGGTTTTTACTTAATAATGTACCAATTTTTGAAGAATTAAGAGTACCTACCTAAATAAACTTTCCTATTTCCCCTTATTTTATCCTTCTGTACTTTAGGAATGGCAAAGACACCTCACGGAGTACCCTACTATGCCTTTAAATGCATTAATAAGCACTAAGCAAAATCGCCTCAAAATTGGGTTGACTTTGCCAAATTTTCAAAAAGTAAAAAAAAATAGTGCACATCAACTTTTAGCTTTGATATTTGTAGGACTTCATGGTAAGATATAAATGTAACACATAGTTGGTTTTCGAAGTTCTTACTAAATTTTTGTAGAAGTTATCTTTAAAAAACCAAAAATTGGAGGCAAAGTCACCCCATCTTACCGTACTGTATATAATAATTTTTAGAAATGTACAGGTAGTTATAGGGTATAATCATTTATTTTTAGTTTATAATTAGTAGGCATTATTTAAAAAATATAAAGTTAGGCAACCAAACTAACACTTACCTTAATTAACAAAAAGAATGAGTCTGGGGCCTCACTAATAAATTTGTTTATTTCATTATCGGTTAAAACTTTAGATTTTTTAGGTTTATGCTTCGATGATTCTCTTTTAATAAGTGCTATCACTTTGGAATATTTAGAAATATCAATATTGTCGTAAACTGACAAACAAGATTTTAGCATTGAAAAAATTGGCCACAATGATTTCTTGCAAGGCATTTCTTGAAAATATGCCAGTAAGCAATTTTCTGTATAATTTTTAATAAATTCTTTAAATGTGTCATAAACCATTTCATACCGTGTTTTTGATTTAACGGGTAGCAAAATTATTTATTGCTTGATTTGCAATATCTCGTATTTCTGGAGGTGTACATGAGAAACTTTCTCTAGCCATTTTAAATTATATAACACTGACAGCAAAAGATGAACAGCAAAAACACTTTAGACAAAACTTCAATTCATAGCACTCTACACTTTTCATCAAGGTAACTATATCAAAATTTGACATTGATATAAAATGATTGCTTCTGCTTATTAAAGGTATATTTGCTTGTTACAAAAAGTTATGTACAAACCTCTTGCGGGAAGATCATTCTAGCATTCGCGCTATTCTTTAAATGTGTCATAAACCGTTTCATACCGTGTTTTTGATTTAACGGGTAGCAAATTATTTATTGCTTGATTTGCAATATCTCGTATTTCTGGAGCTTTAAATGAGCTCGTGTAGGAAAAACTTCTTCCGGAACTTGGTTTGTAAATAACTATAACAGAATTGTATATCTAATTTTATTAAACTTATTTATTAATAATAATTTTATCTAAACGCTACAAAAAAAATTACAATACGACAGTATTGATGACAAAAAATTAATTACGTTACAAGCAGTGCAACGTAAATAAACCTGATACATCTGATAACATCATTTTAATCTAATTGATTTTTTCTTTTTACAAATCGAATGGGTAATCCATTTTGTGATGACAGTACAGCATTTGCACACAACACCGGTTCATGCTCGACAACAGGTAGTAATTTAAACGTCTGAAGTATTTTACAAACTGCAGCCTTAATTTCTAGCATAGCAAATTTTTGTCCTATAATTAACACGTATTTAATTCACTATTAAAATTATAATTTTAACATACCTATGCAATTTCTAGGACCAGCACTAAATGGTATATAAGAACAAAGAGTTATATTTTTTGAGTTTTCCGCGTTGAATCTCTCAGGGTCGAATACTTCCGGATTTGGAAATAACACAGGATTATAATGTAAATTAAAAACAAACACTACGAGTACCAAGTCTTTCGGCAATATTTTGTCCTCTGCAAGAACACTTTATATTTCTATCTACCAAAGATTAAAGCATACCATAAGTAACATCTTCCGTGAGAATTCTGCTGAAGAATGGAACTGGAGGATACATCCTCAACGCTTCTTTTACAACTTGTTCTAGATACTTCATTTTTTGTAAGTTTTCATAAGACGGTACCTTTCCGTTATCACTATTTAAAACACTATTGATTTCAGCAAAAACCTTATTCTAAAAAATATTGAAAATGTGTCATTTCTTTAATATTTCACTTTACATACTTGTATTTCTTGATGCTTAGAGAGACAATATAACGTAAAACTTAACCCGATAGATGTAGTATCATGTCCCTAAATGATTTTTATTATTGATTACATATATGTATTTTAGAATTATTAAACTCGTACCGAAAATATAAACGTATCAACGTGTGATCGTATTTCTTCTTGTGGCATAGATTTACCATCAATTGTAGTAGTTAAAATCAGATCTAAAAACGGCACTTTTTTTTTAGACTTTAAATCGATTAGTTCTTCGACTCCACTCGATTTCATAGATTCGAATTCTTTGATTCTATTTTCAATTACAGTATCTCTTAATGTGTGAAGAACATCAACCGCTTCTTGTTCTTTATAAGAATCTTTAGATAACCGAAAGAAAACATTCCACATCTTTAAAGAAAACACACGCTCGGTCATTATTCTGCAAAGTTCTTTCACGCTTCTAACGTAGCTGGAATTTGGATTTATTTGAGCGTTTAATGATATGTTCATTGTTGCTTCTAAAATATAACACAACATTTACGCAAACAATGTATTTTAAAACTCACCGCAGATTACGTCAAGAGTATATAATGTTGCGTAAGACAAAATATTAATTGGTTCGTGCTTGTTAAGATTCAATATTTCAGCAAGTGTTTTTGCTTGACTATTAAACACATCTACAAATCGTTCTAGTATTTTAAAATGAAACGCAGGTGTCAGTAACTTTCTTTGTTGTCTCCATTGGTTTCCTAAAACATAAATATTTAATTTTAACGCAAAGGTACATACTTTTACGGTATCTCTTCGTTTTTTTAAAAAAAAACCACACGTGTGGTAACTAATATGCTTGTTGCCGTTTTTATTATTGTCAAATAGAATTGATTAAAATCAATACTAAAAGTAAAATTAGTATTTATATATCCTTACATCAAAGGCATTTTTTACAATACGTCTAATAAGTACTGTGTTATGTTAAAAATGCTTTAGTATAATGTTTGTCCCCTGTATAAAATTTATTCTCGGTACGCCTACTTTTTGTTGTTTGAGTAGGGGACAACATATCAAATTTTAAATACGATTTATTCTTCCGGTAAAGTTTGAAGTACGCAGACATCATCTAGCGTTGTGTACGCTTAACAAAGCTTTCATTGTTATATATTTCACGCACCTCCATGTGAATATAAAATCGAATATTGTTGCGATCTTTTATTTGGGGTAAGAATTTATTTCTCGTGTTTGTGGTTTGATTTAATTCTTCCGTAATTATCTGTCTATATAATTGGAAAAAATTCCACAATGACATCCCGTCACTGTAGCTTACTTTATGTACAACTTCGAGGGGTTGGATGCATTCGTTTATTTTCAGTGATCTTATGAATAATAGGGGTTTACTCGCAATAACGCCGTATGTAAGTCTTTGTTAGATTTGAATTAAGTTTTAGCAAATACTGATAATGTGCCGCTAGCTAGCCGCATACTTGAGGAAAACTAATTGTAAGTATTACACTTTCCACTTTAATTATTATTATTTTGGTGATCAGTCGATTGTAAAAACGACTGTACGACTGCTTTAAAAAAGTTTTTGAACACTTTTAAGCGCGACCTGCAAGATAGACAACCAAACTTACGTTATAACAGAACGGCCAGTTAAATTTACCAACATTAGCATTATAAATATTATTTGCAGCGATATTACGAGGTTACTAACCATTCTTTATAAGCACCGCATTAAGCGTTCAAATAACATGTTTTTTGCTACAAATATGTATCGTACCATAAAGATTAAAATTTTTTTTCATTGAATTTTTGTTGATGTTTTTTGCTGAAGTTTTAGATGAATGATATCGTCCTTAATTAAAAAAGTTCTAAGTCATTTATAATTTGTTGAATTTTTATGAATATAGATAAAATCCGATGTTCAATTGTTTTTTTGATTATACTGTCGTAATTCACGGAAAATGGTTCAACTTTGCTGATTTTACCCAATTTCTGGATGATATCAAACCAACTAGTTTAAGTATTAGACAGAAAGTATGCGTAACTCAAATTTACTTATCTGTGCCTACAGAGTTTTATTTTCAGGCGGCTTTCGTGAAATCTTATTTACATTATAACAAAAAGAACAAGTGGCGAGAAAATTAATATTCTTTTAAAAAGATATTATCTTTAGTTAGATGTAACTGAACTGAAAAACAAAACTAATATGAGTTTTGTTACCCATAAATCAAAACAAAATTTTTGCAGGTTTTTGCTAAAACTAAGTAATGGAAATATGTCACCGAACATTGGAAAATCAGTCTCTTTTTTTTTGTACAAAATGATCAACAACGTTCATTTCTAAATTAATAATATAAACAATAAGTCTCAACCTTGGTTTAAAGAGAAAACATTTTTTTTTAAATACCCAATACTTCAAAAACCTGATGATTATAAGTAACGATTAACCTAAAAGATGTGACATTGTGGGATATACATACTGAAACGTCCGAGAAATTACTTGCAAATGCAAGAGCCTTCTAGAAGCTGTTATCTATGTTCTAGAAGATATAGCGAAAAGTAAGGAACGCTCGAGAAGGATTCGCCGATGTCTATAAATACGTAAGAAAGAAATCGTAGGTCAGTTATTGCTGGAATGTGAATGCATGCAGTATTAAGAAGAATATTCAAGTGAAGATAAATAAGCGATTAGCACGCGTGTGTCTACATAAATAAATCGAGAATAATCGTGAACGTGATAATTAGTGTAAACAAGTGTGATATCCGAGGACGTTATCTTATCTCCTTGTAAGTGATATAAATTATAGTGTAAGTGTTTTTATTATTAGATTTTATTAGTTGGGTTAATTTAAAAGTGTACATATTTCTAGAATAAGTAAACGTAGTTTTAGTCGTTTTAAATAAATTCGTTTTTAATAAATAAAATTCGCAACATTGTCGGGTTCGTTTTTATTAGTGTAAATACCATTAAGTGATTTAATATCGCTCGAGATACGATACGCGTGTTTGTTTATAAAGTATAAAATAGTGTTTATTAAACTTTTTCTTTTAACAAGTGCGTGATCGCGATTAAATTCGTTTCCGGACACTAGTGGTTTAATATTAATAAGTGGATAGTTATTAAATTTTGTGTTATATAAAAACTGCATTTTAAAAAGCAGTGTATTTAAACTTTATATTCGTGTTATAATTAAATTTATGCCGGTGACGCGTTCGCAAGCAGTTAAAATGGATGCAAAACTATTTGAATTTCTTGAATCAATAAAAAATGGTCAAGAATCGATGAATAGAAAAATGGAAGAAAATTCACAGAAAATTGAAGAAAAACTGTCGGACAATTCAAGAAAAATGGAAGAAAAACTTTCCGAACATTCTCAGAAAATGGAAGAAAATTCTAGAAGTTTAAAAGAAGAAATACGAACGAGCATAGAAAATGAAATTAAAATTGTTCAAGAGGAAACCCAAGCAGATATGCTAAATTTGAAAGAAGAAATTTGCGAATCTGTGAATGAGAAAATAGAAGCAATAGAGGACAAATTAGAAGACAGAATGAAACTGCTCGAAGAAAGAATGAACCAAATGAATTACCATGGTGAAGGAAGTGTCACGAGTGAAGATTTAATAATGGACCGTCGGGAAGAAACCACCCACAAGTTCAAAGTTGTACCACCGAATTTTGATGGTAAAGTTCCATGGTCAACCTACCACAAGCAGTTTGAAGCCGCAGCTACTGCTAATGGTTGGAGCAACAAGCAGAAAGCGACGTCTTTAATAGTGTCCTTACGTGGAGAAGCGCTTGGAATTTTACAAACTGTTCCGGACCACCTGCAAGAAAATTACGAACTCTTAATATCACGATTAGAAATGAGATATGGGGATGCTCATCTTCAACAAGTATACCAGGCTCAAATTAAAAGTCGGGTTCAAAAAGCTGCCGAAAGTCTTCAAGAGTTTGAGGCTGACATCGCCAGACTAACACGGCTTGCGTATCCTACAGCGCCAGATACCTTCTTGGAGCAATTGGCTATTCAAACTTTTGTAGACGGCCTCCGAGACAACAAAACGCAGCAGACTCTGCGGTTAGCTCGACCGAAAACATTGGATGACGCTTTGGTGCATGCTTTGGAGTTTGAAGCAGCAAAACAAGCATCGCAACAAGATGGTCATAGACTTTGCTGTGCTGCAGAAGTACCCGCGCAGACACTGGAAAGCATCGAGGAGATAGCGCGACGAATACTTCGGGAAAGAGGAATGACAGCTTTGAACTGCGACGAAATAAGCCATGTACGACGGCATCGTACCAAACCTAAGAAGAGGACTAGAAGAGCGCTCGAAAATTTGGAACGAGGCGAGCGAAAGAAACAAAAAGTAATCTCATCTAGTCAAACTCCGGAGATTACAATCCAAATGGCATCGCCTAGAGAGCAATTGCATAGCATTTATCTCGATGGCAAGATCAATGGGAGAAGCGTCCAGTTACTGGTTGACACGGGAGCGACGAAGACCATCATTCGTCCTGACATCTTATTGGAAAACGAGAAGACATCACCAGTAACAGTACGACTTCGAACGGCGACGGCCGACGAAATACCTACTCACGGACATGTCAAAGTAACCATTGGTTTGGGAAATGGAGTACTCGACCATCATGTACTGGTAGCTGACATCACGGAAGAAGTTATCCTGGGAATGGACGTGATAAAGAAGTATGGGTTCCATTTGGATATGAAGAACGATGTCCTGAAGATCGACAATGAAGAAATTCCTTTTCATTCGTCAGAGAAGGCAGCCGTGCGAGTCTTATTGAGTGAAGACGTGACTCTGCCTGCAAGGACTGAAAGTGTGGTGATGGCACGCCTGGATGGAAGTCTCCGGGAAGGCTATATACGCGCGATTGAACCAATGGAGGGCGGTTTAGTTGAAAAGGGACTACTCGTTGGCAGAACTTTAGTACGAGTAAAGAACACGATGCCAGTAAGGATCTTAAACATCAACTAAGATCCTGTAACGTTGAAAAAGAAGACCGTGGTAGGTGAATGCACGCCAGTATCACAAATTGTGAGATGCGTAAAGTCGAACGAAGATACGTCGCCGAAGAAGTGTCCACAACATCTATTGGACATTCTTATCACCAAATGCCAAAACCTCAGCCAAGACCAGCTGGCTAAAGTTAAAGTGTTGATCCAAGAGTACCAAGATGTGTTCGCGCTGGAGAGTGATTCCAAAGGAAGAACTAACGTGGTGAAACATAAAATTACTACCGGAGACGCTCGGCCGATACGACAACATCCACGCAGACTTCCTTTGGCGAAAAGAGAAGAAGCCGAACAAATAATTACGGATATGGAGAGAGAAGGCGTGATTGAACCTTCAAGTAGTCCATGGGCATCCCCAGTGGTACTCGTGAAGAAGAAGGATGGATCAACGAGGTTTTGCGTAGACTACAAGCAGCTAAACGACGTGACCAAAAAGGACAGCTACCCTTTACCCAGAATTGACGATACGCTAGACACCCTGTCAGGATCCCAGTGGTTTTCTACGTTAGATTTAAAGAGTGGATACTGGCAGGTAGAATTAGAACCCAAGGATCGTGAAAAAACAGCTTTTACGATCGGAACTGGGTTGTGGCAGTTCACCGTAATGCCCTTCGGCCTGTGTAACGCTCCTGCAACGTTCGAGCGTTTGATGGAGACCATCTTGCGCGGATTGTCTTGGAAGACGTGCTTGGTTTACCTGGACGACGTGATCGTGGTTGGAAGGTCGTTTGAGGAGCACTTGAACAACTTGAAGGAAGTGTTCCAGCGATTACGTGGGGCTAACCTCAAACTGAGCTCAAAGAAGTGCCACGTATTTAAGAAGGAAGTCCAATACCTTGGCCACGTCGTATCTAGAGATGGAGTAAGGGCTGACCCAGACAAAATCCGAGCAGTGCAAGCATGGCCAAGACCGATCGACAAACATCAGGTCCGAAGTTTCCTTGGGTTGTGCACTTATTATAGAAGATTTGTCCCCGGATTTGCCAATATTGCCAAACCATTAACAAAATTAACTGAAGAAAAAGCAGAATTTAGATGGAATGAAGACTGCGAAAGTTCTTTTAATCAACTAAAACAAGCCCTAGTCACTTCGCCGATTTTGAGTTATCCAAGAGAAGATGGAAAGTTTGTTTTGGATACCGACGCAAGCAATCTGGCCATAGGCGCGGTCCTTTCGCAGATTCAAGATGGACAAGAAAAGGTTATCGCGTATTTTAGCAAGGTTTTGTCCAGGCCAGAAAGGAATTATTGCGTGACTAGGAGGGAGCTCTTAGCAGTCGTTAAGTCCATCGAACATTTCTACAAGTATTTGTATGGACGAAAATTTTTACTAAGAACAGACCACGTCGCTTTAAAATGGCTACTGCAGTTCCGTAACCCAGAAGGACAAGTGGCAAGATGGATCGAGAGACTGCAAGAGTATGACTACGACACAGAACACCGTGCCGGAAGCAGTCATCGGAACGCTGATGCCTTGTCTAGAAGATCATGTCCGGCGGACTGCAGCCATTGTTCGCGACTGGAAGAAAAAGTCGAATGTCTCCGAAGAACTGCTATGGTTGACGATGAGTGGGAACCTGAGCAGTTACGTCGCGAACAAGAAGACGATCCTGAAATAAGACTACTCCTGGACTGGAAAGAAAGCGGGCGACGACCAACCTGGGAAGAAGTGAGTGCTTTGGGCAAAAATATCAAAGCGTACTGGGCGCAGTGGGACTCCTTGATAGTAGAAGACGGCCTTCTTAAGCGATCCCTAGAAAGTGCCGAGGGCACGGGAAACAGACTACAGCTGGTAGTGCCGAAGAGCAGGGTGACCGAAGTGTTGAAGCATCTCCACGATGGGACATCAGGAGGACACTTTGGCATTAAGAAGACGTTGGGGAAAGTGCGAGAACGATTCTACTGGATGAACTGCAAAGAGGACGTCATGAAATGGTGCCGTAAATGCATAGTCTGCGCTTCAGGAAATGGTACAGCGAGAAAGCGCAAAGCACCCATGAAACAATACAACGTAGGAAGCCCTTTGGAAAGAGTAGCGATTGACATCGCAGGGCCGTTCCCAGAATCCGATTCGGGAAATAAATACATCCTGGTGGCGATGGATTATTTCACGAAATGGACGGAGGCTTACGCCATACCCAATCAGGAAGCAGCTACAGTCGCAGACGTATTAGTAAAGGAGTTTTTCTGCCGGTTTGGAGTTCCGTTGGAATTACACTCCGATCAAGGCCGCAATTTTGAGTCTAGGCTGTTTCAAGAAGTTTGCCGACTGTTAGGAATTAAAAAGACTAGGACAACGCCTCTCCATCCTCAGTCTGATGGCATGGTTGAACGGATGAATCGAACAATGGGCAAGTACTTAGCCAAGGTAGTGTCCGAACACCAAAGGGACTGGGATCAGTACTTGCACCTTTTCTTAATTACATACCGATCATCCGTTCACGAAAGCACAGGCCAAACACCATCCTGTGTCATGCTCGGTCGTGAGATAAGATTACCATGCGATCTTCAATTTGGACAAAGACCGGAAGAAGAAGTTGCTGGAGAAGATTACGTCAGCAAGCTAGCCAAGAGGTTAGACGAAGTACATGAAGAGGTCCGTAAGAACACACAAATTGCCAGCGACAGGATAAAAACAAGATATGACGTCAAGGCGCAAAATGGTGGGTTTCAACCTGGCGATATGGTCTGGTTGTATAACCCTCAAAGGAGACGTGGTTTGTCGCCGAAGCTGCAAAGGCAATGGGAGGGCCCCTATGAAGTCGTGCAGCGTATTAACGACGTTATATACCGCATCCGAAAACCGCCCAGAGGCAAGCCAAAAGTGGTCCACGTCGATCGTCTAGCCCCGTTTGCTGGCGATAACCACAATGCGCAAGTTCAGGTCCGAACCAAAGTAATAAGTAGCAGAACCAGGAATCCAATCGAAGAAATGCAGTTCGAGAAGTTTATGAACTTATACGGAGGTTCTGGAAAAGCTAGGTTCGGAGTTACCACCGAGGAACAACAAGACCTGTTCCAGACACAAAAAGATTACGCCATCGCACATTGCGTGAGCGAAGACCTTGACATGTCCAAAGGGGTTGCAGTCGTGTTTAAAAAGAAGTTTGGGCAGCTAGATGAATTACGAAGACAGCAACCGGCAGTCGGAAAAGTTTTAGGACTACGTGGTGACGGACGCTTCGTTTTCTATTTGGTCACCAAGAAATACTCACGTGTCAAGCCGTTATACAAAGATCTATGGCGAACATTATGGAGTCTCAAGAGACAAATGGAGTTCCATCATGTTAAGAAATTGGCAGTACCCAAGCTTGGTTGTGGCTTAGATCAACTGAATTGGAGGACAGTTCGAAACATGTTGGAGGTCGTCTTCCGAGGAACAGGCATTCAAGTGTTGGTCTGTAGTTACCAACCGAGGAGAGTATTGGGTCAGGAAAAGTCCATTGACTGTTACTTTTATGGTCAAGGAAGTTGCCGGAATGGAGGAAGCTGCCGCTATCGCCACGATCCCTTTTACCGGTGTCATATCCAGTCTCCTGTTCTGGGACAGAACAGTCCTAAGAAGGGGGCAGTGAAACGTCCGAGAAATTACTTGCAAATGCAAGAGCCTTCTAGAAGCTGTTATCTATTTTCTAGAAGATATAGCGAAAAGTAAGGAACGCTCGAGAAGGATTCGCCGATGTCTATAAATACGTAAGAAAGAAATCGTAGGTCAGTTATTGCTGGAATGTGAATGCATGCAGTATTAAGAAGAATATTCAAGTGAAGATAAATAAGCGATTAGCACGCGTGTGTCTACATAAATAAATCGAGAATAATCGTGAACGTGATAATTAGTGTAAACAAGTGTGATATCCGAGGACGTTATCTTATCTCCTTGTAAGTGATATAAATTATAGTGTAAGTGTTTTTATTATTAGATTTTATTAGTTCGGTTAATTTAAAAGTGTACATATTTCTAGAATAAGTAAACGTAGTTTTAGTCATTTTAAATAAATTCGTTTTTAATAAATAAAATTCGCAACAATACGTTGCACTCATGCGAAGCTGGGACAAATGGCTAGTATTTAACATGTTTAGCCCCGCGGCTAAACTTTCGTCACGGTCTATGGAACGCAGGGCAAAGTTTATTTTAAACCTTCTTCACAGCCCATGAGACCGTATCTAATTGTGCTTTACACTTATATTTGAACGCCCTGGGTCCTTAAAGCATTACCTTACGCGAAATATTAGCTTTTTTTATTTTTTCATTTTCTTCAAGTAATTCAAATTAATTTTGTTTAAGTATTGACAAAATTTTAAAAATGGAACTTTTATTAAATATAATAGGACTAAGGTTTTACATATTACAAAAAATGTTTTCAAACATTGTTATCTGTTTTCTTGAACACTTCTAATCATTTTTCTCTTGAACCGAGAACGGATTTATGGACCCCACACAAGTAACACGATTTTTATACATTTTTGAGTTTTGAAAAATTTCTTTATTAGTTTTCCTTAAACTTTTATTTATATTTATACACCATTTAAAGTACGCAATGGCAAGCAAAAATTATTGGGCCAATAAAAAGTATACAAAATTTTTATTTGGGGCTAAAAATGTTCAATAAAAACTAAAAAATGCCAAAATTTTAAGCTTTGTTTCATACTATTAGAAGCAAATTTATGTATCGCAATAGTTGCCCCACCAAATTTTGACGTAATAAAAAAATTCTAAGTAGACGGGGCGGTTCTAGGCACGGGCGGGGCCCCCGCTTTAAAGAAATATCGTGTAAAAATAAGATGTGAAAAAGCAAATATCCTCAAATAAAGAAATAATGTTTCACATTGCTTTAAGTAATAAATAGTAATAAAACAAGTACAATAACATCAAGAAAGTATAATAATACAAAGAAGTAAAACTTTTTAACGATTATTAATATTTTATTATTAATAATTTATTGTTTTTAAACTTTTTTTAATTTTTTATTATTATATAATTTTTTCCTTTACTTTTACTTATTATTTTGCCTTTTTTGACAATGTTAATAAATTCAGATAGGGTGCAAAACATTACATTTGGCAAACGTAATGAATTTTGCAATAATTTGGATTTGGTTTATTGCATCTCAATTATTTTGGAAAACCTAGGACTGATTACAAAACTAGTATAATTACCTATTAAACAAAAATTTACAAATGCTTTTCTACTTTTACTACTAGTACTTACCGTATTGTAACCAAAATTAAAGAATGAATTAACATTTGAGAAGAAAGAATACAGAAATTCTCATCAAAATTACGCTTAAAGCAGTGCTTCCAGAGACCCGAAACCCCGCTTTTCCAGGGGGTATTCCATACCCCCAGTAATGCTGCCTTCTGCCCAAAGCTCCGCCATTACTAAGTAGGGTATATAAAGAGGATACTTAACATTCATTTTGTAATGTATAATATTTAGTGTTCTTTTGTGTGTCAATTTTGTGCAAAATGCCACGTCTTCCTGGACAAGCAGACACTAGAAACTAGAGGAAAGATTATTGCTTTACGAGAATGTGGATTTTCTATCCGAGTAATTGCTGCACGTATCGGTATATCAGTAAGATCATTTTTTATTTTGCTTTTAATAATATTCTTTAATATTAGCAGTTTTTTAAATTTTAAGCATAGATGTATACCTATTTTGTAGGTATGTCTAATGTAATTTTTAAGTTAATGGATGATTTGATGTACAATTCAGGTTGCACAATTATTCGCGCACATCACAGAAAACTGTTTTTAATGAAATTATAAAAATTTCAGTCGCAATTGGATTTAAGGTTTTTCGCGTCCCCTAAGTTAGCAATACAAAGTTAGCAGAATCAGATAGAACACCATTAGGAATTTGTTACTAATTTCTTGCTAAAGATAAAACACCATTCTAAATAGTGTTTTAATGAATGGGTATTCGGTTTAAAATGTGTGTAGAATTTGTTGCTAAACTGCTGTTAATTAATTGTAAAAGAAAAAAACTGATAGCTTCATTATTATTCTACACATTATAAACACGAAATAAATTCATTAAAGTACTTTTTAGAATGGTATACTGCTAATGCGAAGTAATAACATTCTGCTGAACTTTCATTGTTTATTATTTTGAAACGAATATAAACGTTTCGATTGCTGTGGTATCTGCAATCGTCATCAGGTGAATACTAACAAACTTAGAAACTACTGGAGCTTATATACTAAAGAAATGTTCGATGAAGCGTTCAAGCGTACAAAATCAACTTAGCGTAACAGATTAATTAACAAAATTACTTAGTAAAGTTTAATTTGTTTTAGAGGTTCGATTAGTGGTATACTGCTAACTTGCCTCAAGTTAGCCGAAAAACGCATAACTAAAAAAGTAAGAATGTTACATTTTTTTCTCTTTTGCAACAAATTCCTGACTATATTTATTTGATTCTGCTAACCTTGTAGTGCTAACTTTAAAGACGTAACTTTTTTACTTAAATTAATAACATTAGTTTATCGGTGCATTTCAGTAAACGTAAACCTTTTTGCGCAGTTTTGATTAACTATTATTTATTTTATTAGAAAAGTGTGGTCCATTATTGGGTTTAACGCGAAGAACAAGACGAGGAAAATGATTGTCCTTTGCAGACCGCTTATAAAAATGGAAAGCCATCTCTCTTATCCAGAGTTGAAAAAAAACAACATTATCCAAGATTCTCGTTTGACTCTATTCACAATTTCCGCTACCATTCGCGAAAGACTACAACTACAATGTAGTTCGAAAACAATAGGAATGCTTTGAAAGCTGAAGGAATAAGCTGCTATCGACTTGTAAAAAACTTATAACAACTGAAGCAAATGTCTACCGGAGATTGCAGTATTCAGAAGAACATTTAAATTTGCATTGACAAGGTGTTGTTTTTTCAGTTGAAAAAACTCTCTACACTTCCTAAGATAGTAAAAAAGTTCTTTGAAGGCCACCTAACTCTAGATATTAATCAACTCATGTGGAACCCAAGAAAAGTAATGGGAAAATTAGTGCTGCTAGTGCAGATGAAATAGTGATGCTGAACCAGGGGAATTAACACGTGTCGATAGACGCTTAATTGCTCAAATTTACCAGACGATTTTGGAAGACGTTATGCTGTCCTCCGTACAAGCAGTTTATCCCGAAAGACCAATTCGGTTTGTTCAGGACAATTATCTTATACATACGGCAGCGGTAGTTTAAGAACGGTTCTTATAACATCATGAAAATAATCCGTTGGCTACCGGATTTGAACCTTATAAAGAATTTGTGGGCGGCGGGCGTCCGTGGGTGGAACGCCGAACTGAACAATAACATAGAAATATAAAATATAAACAATGTATACGTCATAGTCATTGGAAATGTCCCTAAATTGAACATTACCGCATTTTCAGTCACATTCTAATAGTATTTACCAGTATTTATACTTCTAAATATACCATGAGGTTATGCCCTTTTGTCTTGTAAATAAAAAAGGGATTATCATTACTAAATTTTACATGTATTTCTCAAACCATAAAAAAATAGTATTACTTTGATGACCATATTTACATTTTTCTGCGAATAAAAAAACACACATTTCTTTCTATAATTTTAGATACATACTTATTGATAGTAAAATTTTGAACGTATAAAATTAAGGTAAATTGTAAATAATAATCTAATTACTGATTTTATAAAAACAATTTTACATAGGTACTGTTAATATTTCGCTGTATGTGCAAAATTATTTATAAATAAAGTGAAACTTTTATACTTTAATTTCGTTTAAATATAAATGATACTATCAAACAGAATTTTCCGGTGTAAGAATAAATATTTGTGTCAATATAATGTATTTTAATTAAACTTTTGTTCACATAGTCACATTCTTTTTTTTTTTGTTTAAGCGGTTAAATACTTCACTTATTAATGAGTATCATAATTACATTTTCGTATTCATTAATATTATTTTTATTTTAATAATAATTATTTAGGTATTACTCACTTTTGCGTTAATAAAATGTTAATAAATAAGCATACGTTTATAATTACAGTTCATGCTGTAGTTTATTTTAATAATTAAATAAAAAAAAACAAATTATCATATAAAAAACAATAACAATACAAAAGTTTTATAGAAATAATTAATACTTTGTGTCATAATCATTATTTTTTATGCATGCTTCTAACCTAGACTGAGAGTTTACTAAATTTTCAGACAACTGTTATCCCCGAAAATGTTCCCAAATTAATTGTGAATGTTGGATAATATTTTCAGGTATTCTAAATTGAATATCACTATCCCAGTTTCTGATCATTGCACCCCACAGATTTTCAATTGGGTTCAAATCTGGTGATCTCGCCGGCCATTCAATTATTTCAACTTCGTTTTGATCTTTAATCCAGTCCCTAACAATTCGTGCTGTATGAATAGGAGAATTATCCTGGACTACTTGAATAATTTTTAGCTCATCTTGTGGAAATATTCTTCTTACAGAAGGTATCAAGATATTATCTAAAATATTCAGGTATTGCTCTGAAGTAAATCGCTTGATATATCCGTCCCCACACTCCAGCTGTCACTCTACCACTTTGCCTATTGGGCACCACACTGTAGTTGGACATTGATCAGTGATAGAAAATACTTTTTCATCTGTAAAGATAACAGTACTCCAATCCAAATTTAAATATTGGCGACAAAAGCGCAACCGAACTGCAGTATGACGCTCTGTTATGTTAGATTTACTTGCCGGTTTTCTACAATGTAAATTTGATTCGTGTAAACGCCTCTGAATGGTAGAAACAGAGCAATTAATATTCAGCGTTTCCTTTATTTTTTGGCAAGTTGTAAAAGGATTTTGTAATGTATAGCCGAGTATGTCCGCATCTTCTTGCCGAGAAGTTATTCTAGGCTTAGGTGGTCTGTTGCTTGCAAGTGGCCTATTACCAACATCCTGAACTTTCGTAATCCATCGCTGAATTTGTTTAATCTACAAAGTGTTAAGTTCTTAGTATTAGATTACATTTATCATTAGTACTATATTAAAAGCCATTATATATAAGAATTTAAAAATTTGACGTCAATTTAATAGATTCCAATATCTTATAAAATAGTATTGTTAGTGATCATATTTAATACATGCTGACTGTGTTGCAATGCAATTTAAAAAATATACTTTAGAAAAATGCTTACCGATAAGTCAACATGTTGTCATATTGTTCGAGGTGACATTCCTGCTTGTGCTATCTCAACAATACTTCCTCTTAATTCTAAGGTAGAATCCATATGTCTTAATCTTTGAGGCATCTTCACAAAATATTATAATCACATAAACAATGATGTTACCACTAGGAACTCCCAATTTATATTACAATTTTGTAAATGAAAAATTTATATTTATACGACAAAAGGCCATAATCTGATGATATACTTACAAAAGGTAATTATGAAACTCATTAATTAGTGAGGTATTTATTAATCCGCTTAATCCTAAGATGCATATCCGGTAGAATTGTTTATTAATTTGCACAAAAACATAAAAGCAGTTGTGGTTTTATAAAACGCTTGTTTCAGAGTAATATTTCAGTCTCCTCGTATGATTTTAAGAAACACATATACAATTTAATAATAGTAATTACTTTTTTGTATTTATACGACAAACAAAAAGCCATAACCTTAAGGTATATTTATAGATGTCAATACGATCAATACTATTAAATGTCTTTAAAATGAGCATTACCGCACTTTCATTGACAATAGATCATTAATAAGTCAGGTATTTGTTAATCCGTTTAACTCTAGGATGCATATCCGGTACAATACCTACTTTTACATAAACCGGACCAACATTCAAATTAAGAAATTGAAAAAATAAACAGTTATTTTATAACAATATACAAGTATCGTTGTTACTTAATAATTGTTATATAAGAAAAATTGTTTATAAATTATAGTAACAAACGTTGCATATTCTTATAACCAAACATTGCTCCGGGTCTGATAAGCCAGGTTTATACATCCTACATACAAAAATAATGTAACTATCGGAACACACATTTCAATAAATTACATTAAGAGTTAAAATTTAGACGTAACAAATACTTTTTAAATAATTTTGCAAATATAATTTCGGCATGTTCATTCAAAACATTTATTACCTAAAAATTTGACGATATAGTATGTCCTATTTTTACTAAAAATATGTTAATAAATTGTTATTCAAAATTAGAAAAAAGTGATTTTTTAATTTGCACAATAAATATAAAGAAAATTTTGGTTTGATAAAACGTTTATTTGAGAGTAATATTTAAAAACCTTTTCGTATGATTTGAGTAATACATACAAAATTAATTAATGGTAATCACCTTTTTGTATTTATACGACAAAGAAAAAACCATAACTTTAGGATATATTTACAGGTATAAATACGATTAATACTATTAGAATGTGACTGAACGTGCGGTATTGCTCATTTTAGGGACATTTCTAATGACTATGGCTGTACATCGCCATTCTAATACCGTGTGGGAAAGATTTCGAGCAGTTAATGCATGTGCCAATTTAATCAATGGATATTACACTTATTACTAGCAGGTTAAATACAAATATTTAAATAAAATAAATACTTTTTAATCATAGGATTTTCTGTATCTAGTTTTGTTCTTGTTGTAACCGGCGTTGAAATTTGGCCGTACATCTTTTATAAAAGACCCTGTATTTAAATGTATTTTGCTTAATTTATAAGCGATTGAGTATTTCACGTTAAAGCATCGAAAACGTTTCACTCGTTTAAATTTATTATGTCAATTTAAGTTGATTTGGATTTAATAATTATTTCACAATTATTATTGGTTTTTTTTAAACGCATAAAGGTCCGTGGTCTTTATTACGATTTAGTATTTTATTTCTGGTTATTGCATTGGATTAACAGTTTTATCTAATTTATGGTTTTCTTTCTGGAATGAAATTTGATACTTTTTCTTAGTATCTACTTTTGTTTATTTTAAACCCATTTTCGAGCGCGAATGTTTCCATTTGGTAGTTTAGCTGATTTTGCGATTTTTATGGGAATATTTCTTTCGCTGTGCGTACATGACGTGACGCATATGGTGACAATATTTTTCATCTTTATTAATTTACTTTGTTTAGTGTTCCATCTTTTACAAAGATTTTACGGCGCAAGTTTGTTGAATTAAGTGGGATTACGAGGTAATATAAGGATAAAATTTTGATTTTCAAGGGGGAGTTGAGTTCCAATTAAGAACATCGGGTATCGATATGTAGTCAAGTGTTCGGGGTGCCTTTACCCTACCGTTATGTAATACCGTGGAAGTGAGATAAATGGAACCGTGAAAATTTAGTGTTGTGGTGGAAATGTTTGGTTTTCCAAATTCGCAATTTTACGGTTTAATGTACTTTATGGTTTCCAAAATTACGCTAACGTTTCGAGTTGGATTTGCTATCGAAGTAGTATCAAAGTAAGAAAAAAATCCAGTCTTTGCTTTTGTGCGGATTTCAAGTTGATATTAAAAAAAAAATCTTCCGCCTATTCCATTGCTTGGGGGTCCTACCGAATCTCGATCGACTGCAGAATACCTAGACCGTCCCGGGGTCGCTTTATCGCCTAAAATCAAAAGCTTCTGGAACCGCTGTACCCAGCAAATTTCCTGGTACAAACAATTGAGTCAAGGTATTTATTAAATTTGATATTATCGTGAAGTGAATCGCGATCTAAATGTTTTAAAAGCTTTGAATTTGAGCTGACGTATTTACGGTTAATTTTAATATTTCAAGAAAGAAGGTGTTAGTTTGCGTGAATTTCGCTTTATTTAATTGTTTTTTTTTTAAATTAAGTTGTTAAATTTTCATTACGGAAGACTCTGTATATTGAATTGAAATTAGATTCCGGTTTTGACGCCCTCTACCGATCTTTTCGCGCGACTGTCATTTTACGACAAAATTGCGAAGCTGTCAATTGCCTAAAATGGTCTGTACGTCTTAAGTAATTTCTTCAAGTACCATCCGTAATAATGGAAGTCAAATTGTAATTACATTACGTTCATAAAATATTTGAGTCGTCACAGGGTAAGATAATTGCTGTCGTTTTATTAAAATTAGTTTGTAATTCCTCCTTCATTTAACAGCCATTTTCTATCCGCTTCGAGCACATGTTTCAACAAAGAAATGGTGAATAGTAATTCTTACTAAGGAATACCGTTACCGAACACGTACGCTTTTGGGAGACGTTTTCTACGCCACGAAAACGGGGTCTCGATAAGCCTTACCGTGGGAGATGTTACTACCTGTATACTAGTCGATTGTGTTATCAGCCACCTGTGTTAAAATTGTTCCTTACAGTACACGATACAACGGGTTTTTATGTAACATTTAATGATTTATTAATACTATTTTTTTTTAGCTTTTGTTCTGTGTGAACTAGGTTGTGATCCAATTTGCTTTTCACTATTTATTACAGGCCACTGGCGGGAAAACGTTTTCGCCGCGGAAGTGGAAACTGGATTTTGGGGTGAGTTACTTGTTTAACTTTTATATCGGGATCACGAAAGTTATTCACAGAATTGTATTTAATGTTAATGACCGTAATTACGTTATCGCTTATATACCAATAAGGTAATTTTAATCATTTCATAACTGTATCGCATGCTGTGAGAGAAAAACCTATTTATTCTGCGACTTTCGGTGCTGTCCATTTCGACTTAATTTCAATGTGTAGCGTGTGTTGCCGATACTGCGGCATTCATGTATGAGAACTTCGATATAATCTAGTAGATTTTATGTAGTATGAAATCAAAGTCTCCTCTACTTGTTAATGAAAATTGTTATTCATTCTAGTATTTAAGGTTTGCGCATTTAGCGTATTGTTGTCAATTTACTGCGCTACTAAAGCAAAACTGTGATATTTGTTAATTCTACATGGAAACCATTCGAGCATCGATAGGTGCAGAAATTTCATATATTCTTATTAGTATCCAACGTTAAGACATTAAAGTGATTATAATTGTTAATCTCTCTCTTTATTTTTCTTCCTCCTGTGATTATCGTTATCTATTAACTAATTTTGACTACTCGAACATCAGAGTAAGAAGGATTACGAACCTCCAATTGGGTTACAAGTTTGGATCGCCTGTCGTGAGCAAGACAGAAGTGTTATCTTGGATTAGCTCTGACGCCCTTAAGCATACTTCCTGTGAACCTCCCCTACCTCCGACTGTGTGAGTTGGCCGTGCAAGGTTCGTAAGACATAAAGCTTCTAACAAAGTCATGTTTGTTCATGAAAGTTAAATGTAACCCGATGTAAAATGTAATTTTACAAACGCTGTGTTCGAAAACATAAAGTATCGGACGTTTATATTTTTTTGTTTTTTTTTACTTTATTTGCGTTTTAGTTTAGTTATGCGGACAAAGCCTTGCATATTTTTTTTGTATTTGAATTATACTGTGTGAAAACTATTTAACGCTTCATTTATTTCTTTTTGATTCTAATTTTTTTTATATATATTCAGTTTGTGAATTTTTGTTTTTATTTCATTTTCTTATTCAAGCTTGTTTGATTTTTTTATTTTTTTATTTTAATAAATGTTAAATTGTTAAAATCTAAAGAAGCTTTTACTTATTCGGCCGCCGCGAACGTAAATTTTTAAGAGAATATTTCAGAGTCGAGCAAGTTACAACTCGAGGTAAGTTCCATGGATTGTAACCAACCAGATGAGCTACTGGGTTATCAGGGGTCCAAAAGCTGTTATCATCGTGACCTTGATTGGCGCCCTAACCGATTTTGAGTTTTTTCCTTATTTTATTTCGATTTCATTTTCAATCTGGTTTCCAAGTAATTACGGATTTTTGAATATAACCCACCCCGTCTCCACTGAGGCCCGGCATAACACCGTTTATGTTACCTTATTTCAGGCAGTGACATTTTTCAACTTTTGCATGTAACATTGTAATATAAATAGTGTTTATGTATAATTTATAATAAAATCTAAGGTATTACTTCTATTAAAATGTAGTAGGTACTATAATAATCTAAAACATAAAAAAATGCAAACTACGAAATTGCGAATTTCAGTTCATTAGTATTAAATATATATTCCCTCGAAATAGTTAATTGAGTAAAATTTACGAAGAGAAAGCGGAAAATGCATTTCGCATTTTTGTAATTTTGTGATTTTTAGTTTTACAGCATCAAATTTTTTACACAAATAATTTAGAAGGAGTAATGGGAATTTATACTGCAATTGTTCGACCACTAATTACGTTATAATGGTGATAATACTTTCGGAATGTTGACTTTAATTTAATCGGGATATATTACGACTTTTAGGGTAATTAGTACAATAGTTTTAAATTTGAGCATATAATTTATCATTATTCAAACTATAGATAGAACTTATTTAATAATAAATAAAAATTTTAACACAAATAAATAGAAAACTCGACAAAAAAGAATTTTAAACTTTAGGGTATAACTTAGATAAATATTTGCAGTTAAAAAACATGTTCTTTGAACGCTTAAGGCAGTGCTTATGAAGAATGGTTAGTAACCTCGTAATACCGCTGGAAGTAATATCTACAATGCCAATGTTGTCAAATTTAACTAGGCGATATGTTGAAGTGTCCAATAACTTTTTTAAGGCAGTGTACATTATTTTTTGTGTTGCTTTTTGTAAAATTATATTCTTTTAAAAACAAAATTAAAAATTACCAAAAATATAGTGTTGGTACTATTAATTTTAACTGAATTTCAAGATTTTTTAAATGACATTCTACCTGTCGCATACTCGTTCTAATATAGTTTGTTGCAATTGTGCTGCTTTCTTTTTTGTTACGTTGCAACTTACCAAAGTTTCAGATTTAGATTTAACCTCGCCAAAGAAGTTTTACTTCAAAAAAAAAAAAAATTTCTAAGTTAGCAGTAGCGAAGCAATTTATCAAATTTTGGTTTAAACATTAATGTTTCTCATTACTACCAGCGAACAATTAAGCAATCTATTAAAATACGTAAAACAAAAATTAATATTAATTAAGATTACTTTTACTTTGCCGGACATTCGGAAACTAATGAAATTGATCAAAGACCGGTTTATAAAAACGAACTCTTAAATTAAATAATCTTAAATACCTTATAAAAGTTTATACAAAATCGTAAATATACTATAAATAAAATAAAATTCGGAAGCTGATTTCAGGTAGTCCAACATTGACAAAACTAGAAAGATCATATAATACTTATACCTCAAGGTTACAAAACAGAAGAAATGCTTTTTAATTGTTTATGCTAATTTTATAGTATTTATAACCTTACCAAAACTAGTTATTAATCCCATTCCAAGCCATAAGTGCAAAAAATTGTAATCATAGGATTTTTTTAGTATTGTGTTTGAAGTCACTATAAATTCTACCATTTTTACGTCCGATATGTATAATCTAGGATGGAATCCCATCATTAGTTTTACGCAATCTCCATGTTTTTGCATAATTTTAGTCAGCGTCGGCAGCAAATCTAGAAAAGAACAATTTAAAAAATAAACTTATTTAAAAAAATCTATTTTTTATAACCACGTTAAGTACCAGAAAATACGTTTTAAATTATATTTTACGTTAAAGCGTATAAGAGTTGATCTTTCTAAAAAGTTTTTTAACCGACTGACAAACAAGTAAAAGTACAATTGTAGTTTTCGCAAAACTTTTTCATAAGAATACCTGTAGTTTGGCAAAATAAAAAGTTGACTTTGGTATTTAACAAAGAGTAACTATAAAAGCACATTTGGTTCTAACGTTTTTCTCGTACGCCACATTTCTTTTTCGTTCAAAACGTTTCATTAGATTTTCAAAACACGTTTTAGATGGTTGATTTCTTTCGGGAAACCGCTCTTAGTCCACTCAACTAAACAAAAAACAGGACACCATAGTTCGTTTGATTAAAATAATTAATATAGTTAATAAAAAAGTTGGTTAAGCCACTGCCTTGTGTTGCATTACAAAATTGTTTAGTTTTTTTTGCCATAAATTAATTGCAAATAAAAAAAAAGATAACGTGCCCTACACCTTAACTTAGAGGGCATTTTCCAGGTTAATTGGAACTAGCAAATAGCCAGAAGTTGCATAATGCTCTTTTGAATCGAATGCAAATAATCCATCATTTTGCAATAAAATACATGCCAAATTAATGTTTTTATAATTTTTTGAAATTTCCATTGCATAAGCAAACCGCGCCAAAAGTAACGATATAGATATTTTAAAATTCTTGCAGGATCGAGTTGTGTTTTTAACTAACATCGGGATCGAATAATAACCAGAAAATTGTCTTATTGCAAAAAATTTCTTTGCTAAGGCAGCTTTAAAACTTCTAAAAAATATTTCCTTGGCTGAAGTCTAACTTAGACGTTGCTACTTATGCAAGGAAAATCGCTTAGTTTCTAATTGCTCTTAATCAAAAAAGCCTAGGAGTTCAAGGTTCGCATCAATTGCTTGCGCCATTCTTCGTCTTTCGCTTATCTTTTAAGATATAATTGCGTAACTTGCATGAAAATGCATTACTCTACTGCATTTTTCTAGATAAACGGCAATCTTAACTCAAGAGCCTGGTACTTCTTCGGCGACATCTCTTACTCTTAGCAATCAGTTAACCCTGGCATGTAGAACACATTCTAGCAAAAGATTAATGTTATTGTCTACGGCGAAAATATTGAATCAAGACCAACAAAGACGTTTCCATAAAATCTGTTGGTTGTTTGATTTAGTTAGGATCAATAGACAAGTTTATTACAGCTGATTTGCCACATAAGTTTTAGTTGTCAGAACAGCTTACTGCTTTGTCTCTGATTGGGGCTAGTGGCACAAGTACGGGCATTGCCAAACTTGTAAAAACTATTTATTATACGCTCTAAAACCACTAATTTTTAAAAGTCATTGTACTGGTTAGTCATTGACCGGATAACATCCTAACTTCCAAGTGTATCTTTTAGTTCAAACTTTGAGATACCTCACAATATCAAACTTGCAGATTCACAATACAGTATTTCTTCTGACATTAATTTTCTCATTGCAGCGTCGTTGTTCTACGAATTGCTATGTGTCGGTCTAATTGGTATTGCATCAGATAATCCTGTTCTTCCAGAAAACAAATTAGGTTACTTGGTTACAGGTCGAGTTTTGTTACCCTCCTATAAAAGGCATTTATGGATAACAAATTGCAGTGTCTCCTCATCCTCACTGGATTTTGACATCCAAAGGTTTTGGGAGATTGGGAACGTATCGCTGTCCTTAACGACAAAATCTTTGCTCTCAACAGAGGAAAGATTCTCACCTACGACCCATCGTTCGACAGACAGACGGGAAATACGTTGTATCAATTACTTTCAACGATGCATCGACAAACTTGGATCTTCGCATAAAATAGCTCACAGTTGTTTTTACTTGCTTGAAAGGAGATTGAATAAGAATTCTTAATTTAAATAGTTATGTTGCCAATTCTTGCAAAAGTACTTTGACCTAGGTCATCTTACCGAGTTGCTACTGCAGAACAACTAAGATCTCCATTTTCTACCTCACTAGTAAAACCACAATCCACAACCACCAAAAGTTGAGCGTTGTATTCGACGGTAGCGCAACAACTGACTCTAGATTTTCCTTGAAACGATTGCCAGATTTCTGGTCCAGTTATACAACAAAACTTCTTTTGTATATTGTTGAATTTCCGGCAATACCGTGTCGCAATTACTGCCGATTGCAAAAAATTGTATAGGCAAGTTTGGTTAATTCCTGAACAGAGGAAATTCTAAACTATTTTGTAGCGGAGCGATCCCTTTGGTAACATAAAAATGTTGCAGTTAAACACTGTGACTTACGGGTTGACAAGTTCTTCTTATCGTGCCACCATGTGTTTGCAAAATTTTGTTCTAAACTATAAAACTTTATTTCTTAAAGCGTCCAGCAAGATACTTAACGATTATTACGGGGACGATTTCATTTCGGATGCTAATTCTGCTCCGGAAGCCAAAACTTTCATTGCTAACATTGCTCAAATATTGTCGCAAGCAAGCTTTCCGTTGAGAAAACTTCTTTCTAATGATCTCACTGTACCTACTTTCAAAATCCTTTCAACCAAACGTTGCATTAAGTCTCAGAGAAACTGAATAGAAGGATTTGGGCATTCAATGGCATCACAACTCTAATAAATTTTAGTACAAATTTCTTTCTTCACTTCTTTTAGTAGCGTCACAAAACGCAAACTGTTTTCAACTATCTCGAAATGATTCGACCTATTAGAGCTGGTATCTGCTTTTATCATAACCGCAAAACTCACCATGCAGAAAGTGTAGAAATTGCAACTAAACTGGGATGAGACTATTCTTATGTTTTTGGCAGGTGAATGAACAAGTTTTATTTGGGGTTTGTCACTATTAAAATCCCACAATACGTATTATCTACTGAAGCTCTTTTTGTTGAATTGCATGACTTTTGCGACGCTACCACTCAAGTTTATGGGGTTGCATCTACGTAGATTGCGGTTTTTTTAAATATTGTAAGAGTGCGACTTCTTTGTTCAGAAAGTCGCGTAACTGTTTTCAAATCAGTAACCCAGCCTCGTATAGAACTATCTGCAGCCGTTTTGCTAGCTGAACTTACAGACAAAGTTTGGACCCTTTCTTCTAGAGAAATAAAAAATATTTTCTACTGGAGTGACTGTAAAATAACGTTGAATTGAATACAAACAGCTCAAAATCGATTCAAAACTTTTGTAGCTAACCGCATTGCCTTAATTCAAGAATTACTTTATGATGCTAATTGGTTCATTGCAAAAGTGCCGACAATCCAGCAAATTTAATATCTAGAGTTTGCTCTGTTCATCACATACTTAACGAAAGGCTATGGTTAGATAGTCTCCGGTTTTTGAGTTTATTTTTCTTTAAATTAAAATTGTCCCTCTTTTCAGATTTTGCACTACTTGAGCTAAAATGCTCTAATATTGCTCTAATCGCTAGCAACAGTAATGATTTTGCAAGAAATGTTTGCTCTTCTTCTGAGTCCGGTAATCTTTTTGTTAGCAAACTTTATGACTCGTTACCAACACTAACCAACTTTGTCAACACGTGAGAATAAGGTGCTAAAGGCCTCAAGGAACCTCATAAAATCATAACTGCAGTCACTGAGCCTCTTCATCGACAAGCACATTTTTTTATTTCATAACAATCGTTCCTTATTACTACCTAAAAGTCACGCCTTCACTAACTCATATTAACTTACTATCATCTCAAATATCTACATTGTGACGCCACTATTGTTTGTGGTGAAAGACGGCTTTGGCCCATTTCCGCCGTATTATGTGTAGACAAATCACAAGACATTGCGTAGTTTATTTTATGGTTAGTTCAAGGGTTGTGAGTAATTTAATGAGCGGTTTTGTTTCGTTTACATTGGAGTGGATTTTGCAGGTCCTGTTCATATACGTAACCACTACACTAGAGGCCACAAGTCAGTAAAGGTTTAGATTGTCTTATTTATTTGCACCAGTTCTAAGGCAACGCAGTTGGATTTGGTTACCAGTTTAACGTCACAGGTTTTCATTGAAGTCTTTAAAAGATTTATTTCAATGCATGGAAAACCTACGTCAATAAAAAAAATTATTTATCGTATTATAGTAAAGCAGGATATAGATGACAGAAGAAAGAGGAATTTATTGTTTATTATACTAGTGATGGTGTAAAGTTTGATTTATTTATTTTTACAAAGATTTTATGCGTTTAAATTGTTTTGACGGTATCTAAAAAGATTGTTAAACTAAAAAACGCAGCAAAGGCTAAGAGCGCAAACATGCATTGACAAACAAATGAATAAATACATAAAAACAAACAAAAACTTTTATTTACATATGAAAGATTTCGTATAAAGATAAAAAGCAGTTAACTGTTCCAAATCATTTAAAAGTATTGAATCTTCTGGGATTGTCAATGTTTATCATTTGTCAATGCATTTGCTAACAAGCTTAGTTTATACCGTTAACTATTTCATTCAAATTAACCAAGGTGTCCCGTTTTTGGTGTAGTTGAGTGTACGTGCTTTTAACCAACAGACAGTTTTTGTCAGTTGCTGCAAGCGCATAAATAATATCGACCATTTGTTTAGTAGAAAAATTCATTTTAATTGTAAAAACAGTGTGTCACTGACTATTATATTAGAGCATTGAATATTTGTTTGTCAGAATTTGCAATTGTTTTCATAGCATACTAGACTATTAATGTAATATTAGTAACCGTCCAAAAGTGTATTTTTGGTTTATTTTTAAAACCATAGTTACATGTTATATCGTTTGGATAGAGAATTTAAGTCTCGGCTAAATGTCGAATTCCAAATTAGATCGTTTTATTTAAAAAAATCCAGTTTTGGTTGTTTCAAGTTCTGCATCTTTGACTTTCAATACAAACACCATGTATTACACAACTAGGTATACAAATTTTTGATGATACCTTAAATAGTGCTAAACGTCATACCAAAATATCATTTCGATATAAGCTTTTGTTTCTCAAAACCATGTCCTTCTTTAAAGTCATAAAATTGGAAGATGATTGTATAATTTTGTAAAGGCCAACTTCAAGTGCATATAACCCTATATCCTTATAAAGTAGACCTTGAAAGAATTTTAAGAACGTATTAATATACAGGGTGTTCCATTTAAAAAAATGTATGTTTCTGTTATCCTGATATTATGTAAAAATAACTTTAAAATGTAAAACTTTAAGCATTTTACAGCATTTATTATTATTTTTGTTATATTTTCTATCAGGATGATACTTCACTTTGACATAATATTGACCTACTGCAGATATTGTTGGAAAGAAAAGTTTAAATTTAAATATACCACAACTCAAAGCTTTAAAAAAAGTATGTTTACTATAAATAAAACTAAAAAACTAAGTTTGATTTATCTTACTTTACCTTCATATTATGTAAATTTTCAATAATTGTAAAGGTATAGGTTCAGAAAATCGTTATTTGAGTTTACAATGTACCATCACACACTTAAACTAATAATAAAACTAATTAAAAGACACAGTAATAAAAATAACATTTTATAGAAGTTTATATGTAATTTTTGATTTAATGCAAATGTAATAAATTTGGCAGCACAAAAAAAATCGATATTAAAATAATTTGAAGTATAATAAATGCGCTTTTATAACAACCTTGAATAATCAAATAAATTAAATTTTTATGTAATTAGTGTAATCAAGTTACTTATAATAAATTAACTAACAACATTTACTATTTATAAAATTTTAAATAATTTCAAAGTTATTTCCGTATTTTTGACATTTCAACAAAAAAATATTATTGGTTTGTGTTGGACTACAAATACCATCACATTTATAAAATTCATTTAGTGTATTTGTTTCATATCAAAGGTTGTGGTGCTTACGATGACTATTTTGGAAGCGTTGGTTGTTGTTTTAATAGTTTTGTGTGTTTTGTGGTACATAAATCATTTGAAGTTTCAAAGATATCTTAGAGTATTTCCTGGGCCTTTTCCATTTCCCATTATTGGAAACTTTTACGTACTCCGACAAGGAAAAGGCAAGTGTTTAGCAAATTTTAAATTATCAATAATTGAGTTTCATTAAATTTAGGTCTAATACCATCCTGTCTCAAATTGGTAAAACAATATGGTGACATTGTAAATGGTACAATTGGTTTCTCGCCTCGTTTGTTTATAAGCGGAGACAAATACATCAAGATTTTGTTAAGTTCTAAAGTTCATCTTCACAAAAGTTACGAGTACAATTTTATAAAACCGTGGATTGGTGACGGTTTGGTGTGTAGTTCAGGTAAGAGTCAAATCAAAAGTACTAAATCTTTATTGGCGGATTAAAGGTGTTTGGTGGAAAACGCAACGTAAGTTGTTAACTCCAGCGTTCCATTTCAATATTTTAGAAAACTTTATAAACGTATTTGAAAAGCAAAGCAATATTTTAATTACACAGTTTGAGAAAATAAACGGAGAATTTGATGTACAACTTTATTGTAAATTATACGTACTTGACGTTCTTTGTGGTAAGTTTTTTTTTATAGTAATTACTATTTTTTAGCTTTAAAAATGTAGAAACAACAATGAATGCTTCAATTAATGCACAAAGCTGTGCTAACTCAGATTACGTTGTAAGCGTCTACACGCTATTATTAATTCTGATAAAAAGAACTATTTCGCCCTTGAAAATGTGGAACTTTTTTTTTAAATTGTCTACTGAGTACAAACAACAACAAAATGCTTTAAAAGTCGTACACGAATACACAAAATCCGTGGTTAAAAAAAGAAAAAATGTTTTTGAAACTAACAACATCAACAATAATACAAGTACTTATGAAAAAAAGTTGGCGCTTTTAGACTTAATGTTGCAAAATAAGATGCCTGAAGACGCAGTGATGGATGAACTTAACACATTTTTATTTGCAGTATGTCCATAATTATATAAAAACATTAAGAATTAACCATTGGTTTTAGGGTCAAGAGACTACAACATCAGCGCTGAGTTTTCTCATATATGTTCTTTCTAAACATTCAAACGTTCAAGTAACTTTTTCTAACAAATAAACAATAAAAAATACTAATATTTACAGGAAAAACTTGCAAATGAATTTTTGGAACTATTTGGAGACGATTTCAGCAAATCGTTAACGTATAACGATTTACAAAAAACAGAGTATTTAGATCAAGTTATTAAAGAATCTCTTAGGTTATACACACCAGCGCCGTTTATTTCCAGAGTCTTAAAAGAAGATGCTTTATTTGGTTAAATAGTAAATTATTCGTTTTTTTCTAAAGTAAATCACGTTGTTTCAGATGGGCATGTTATTCCTAAAAATGTCACAATTACAGTTTTTATTTATGGGTTACATCATCAACCTTCTTTGTATCCAAATCCGGAATTATTTGATCCAGATAGGTTTTCCATCGAAAATTCAAAAAATAGGTCGGTGTATTCGTATATACCTTTCAGTGCTGGACCGAGAAACTGTATAGGTCAAAAATTTGTTATGTTACAATTAAAACATACCATCATAAATATTATAAGAAAATTTAAGATTTTACCTGTTGCTAATCATGAGCCCATTTTACTTGCAAATGGTACTTTATCATCAGAAAATGGTTTACCAATTCGGGTACAAAAAAGAATTTATTGATTGTATAAACATTTTTGTTTTGTTTAGTAATAAACAAATATTTTTTATAAATTTATATTTAAAGCAAATACAATTTGGTTCATATTTTATTGACCTTTTTTTGGTTTAATTTTTAAATTTGTTTATAAAATTCGTGATGACCTTAAATTATATATGTATATAAACATGGATATAGTTGCCACGAAAGATAATCTCTGTGTCACCACAATGCAAAATTAGAAAACACGTATCATTATTCGAATCAAAAGAAAAAATTTGAGTATACCATACATAAAATTTTTTGTTTGTGTTATGAATAAATCGCTTAATTGACCTTTTCGTTAATTGACATTAGTTTGTAAAACAAAGAAAAAACATTGGCAAATGTGATTGCATTCGACTTATTAAGGAACGATTATAAAGCGGTAGCATAGATACAATCACGGATGCAAGGAACAGTTTTGAGCAATAGTAATGTGTAAGCAACGTTAGCAATTCCCTTACGTATAAATAAAATAAGTCAGTTAAGTTTAGTTTTGAATAAAAGTTTTAATAACAGTTTTAAAGTTTTAAATGGCAGTTGTTAGTAGATAATTAATACTTAATGGTTGTGTTAAATAATTACCTAAATGGTAAACAGTTAGGTAGTTAGTTGTCAGTTACTGTAATTGTTTAAGAAATAAAAAAAAATTAAATAAAATGCAATGGTTAGTCAACCCTACAACAATTAATATTAGCTGACATTGCATGGCGACTGTGAACATGCCGACGATAATCCAAGCCGACTACTAGCATTCTTGAACGCACTTAGCTTGATAAAATTAAACATTAGCGGAAATTAGGCATGTCAGAAGAACTTGCAGATTAACTTACAATCAACTACGCAGTAAAATCAATTATTGAAAACTGCAACAACCCGGAAACAAAACTAATTATAAAGACAGGTGTCAAATTTTATAACCGGATAT
Organism: Aquatica leii; assembly: GCA_035610365.1. Lineage (NCBI taxonomy): Eukaryota > Metazoa > Arthropoda > Insecta > Coleoptera > Lampyridae > Aquatica > Aquatica leii. The sequence goes on from CM069434.1 coordinate 88,006,118, forward strand.
TTAATTCACTTTCTGTAAGACCTGGTGCAATACAGACGAGCTCTGTAAGCTCTGTATTTTTTAAGCCCAACAAGTCTTTCACCATTAGATTATTTCACGTGATTATTCAAATTAATTTTGTTGTTATTTAGGAAAAACTTGTACAGGGTAAGTCGTTATATTTCTCTTTAATTTTGTTCTGTCCTAATTGTCTAGCGGATTTCCGTACCCACCACACGTTCACCATTAACAGTCAAAATAACGAACAAATGGGTTACTTAGAAAAATGTCCGTGACGTCTCGTTATTAAAACGTTACTATTCACACCATCAAGGGGTTATAAACTTTCAAAATTATATTTCTTTTGAGAGGAGCTGCTACCATAAATTATTACGTTAAGTCTAGGGGAAATGCTGCGCATTTGCTATCTCAAATGATTGTATGCTTTGAAAACTAAATTTACTTGTGCTAGCCGTATGTACGTTTTGTGTTAGATTTATTATTACGTTTTAGGTAATGCTAGTACGGAATTAGCTAATCCCCTACTAGATACAACCTAACGGTGAGTATTACAATTTCAAATTTTACGATTTGTATTTCGGTGGTCATGTCGATTGTTGACCGTACGTGCATGTTAGGTTAACACAATTAATAATATCATTTTGTGCTTTATAAAGTCGTACGCCGCGCGCGTTGAGTCTCGGAGGCTTAATTTGTTTTGTTATATCCTTTTGGGATTTTAAGTTTGCGAATATAAATTCATTCCTTCCTTGTATGTAAAAGTTTAGACGGACAAGATCAGTTGATTGTACGGCGTGTTGCCCAGTATAGGGCGCAACTTATATTTGATTTGACCCATGTATTAACGTTTGGAAAATTTATACTTACATACCTTCTTCGTCCTTTTTAGAATTATTGTCTGTAATAAAATAAATATATATTCTGTGTTATTACTTCTGTCGTGTTATTTGTTTTTTTCCAGCTACGGGTAGAGTTAGACGATATCTCCCTAATTTAATCTTTTATTGTCTTGACATTTTTTTTTAGATTTAAGTTATAATTTAGCATCACAAAGCTTACGACTCCTCTCCGGGAAAACTAGCCATTGCTTCTTTTTTTGTTACAAAGAAACCACGTAACAAATTTGGCTGCCCAACTTAAGAGACCTAATTTTCTCGTAACACAGGTACTTTCAAGACAACGACCAAAGTACTTAGTAAATATGTCATTGTAAATAAAGATAAGTCAACATCAAGAACATTAGACAGGTCAGAGTTAAGGACAAGGTTGGAGACCCAAGATTCGCTAACTACGCAAACAATGAAGGTACACTCAAAGTCGATCCTTGTGGGAAAATCAGCTTAGACATACAAATTTAATTACCGGAATACAACAGAGCAGAGCAAGAGCAACAACGAATTCGTCGTTCAAAGCGACACAAAATTAAATAAAAAAATTATACTTTCGGATTGGTGTTCTCAAATTTTATAACAGCACACATAGTTATGTCTTATACTCACATTATTATTTCTAATCGATACAAGCGCCGACCTCAGGTTAATTAAAGATACAAAAATTAATAAGAATCAACTGGTACGAATAAATGAAGCCGTAAACATCAAAGGAATCACATCAGAAATAGAAAATTTAACGATCAGAGCAAAACCTATCCATACAAATTCTAGTTTAATCAGGACTAGAAAGCAACTGTATTGTCGTATGAGCCCAAAGTGTGGTAATTCGTACTTTGGATAATTTCTTACAAGGTAGAGAAACTTAAGTTATCTTGAAAAAACAAATAGATGAAGTGGTATTTGTGGCATCAACTTAGTGTCTGAACAATTACAACACGTGAGAGTATTGAATACAAATAACGAGAACGTCAAAATCTACTACAAAGACATTGATTACAAAGATTTACAGAATGTTTATAGATATTCAACACAAACTAAAAACTTAAAAATGCTCTTATCAATCCACCTATCCTACAACGATCAACGTTAGTGACATGAAATGTGAAACAATTCTTTTACAAATTGAAAAAATTGAAATTGAACTAGACAGAAAAAAAGAAATCAACAATTGAAAAAGAACTACTGGCTATATATTTTGCAATCAATCATATTAACAAAAAGACAACAAAAGTGACGCGTTATCACGCATAAACTTCTCCAAATTTATTAAATTACAAAAGAACAAATCAATGAAACACAAAAGAAAGGAAATGGAACAGAAACCTTAGAAGGAATATTGCGCTGTTGGAGTGAAGTGAATAAGGAACAACGAGCAAAAGCAGAGGTGGGAGTTTTCATAAAAAAACAAATACAAAAACAGGGTCAAATCGTGACAACGAATAAATGAAAGAATAATAAAAGTGAATTTAAAAATATATGGCAGAGAAATTACGATACTAGGGGTATACGGACCAACGGATGATAGCCCAGTGATAGAAAAAGATAAATTAGAACCATTACGAGAAATAGATGAAACAGAAACGAATTTCAAATGGAAATTTAATGAAACAGCTACTAAAGCAATTAATGTGAAAAAACAACTATATATAAATAATAAAAACCTTAAAAACAAATAACAAGGATAAAACACACATACCGTATATTAGGTAAGATGAATGGGAATCCTACTATAAGAACCTACTAACGGAAACACGAGAAGAATTTATAGAACGAAGAGAAGAACATAAAGAAGAAATGGCAGAAAAAGAAATAATTGACGTCACAGAAGAAAACATGTACAAAGCAATAAGAACAATCAAAAATAATAAATCACCAGAACCCGGAGGAATTAACCCTGGACTAATAAAATACGGATCTAAAAAAATCATACGGATGATCAAAAACATGTTTCAAAAAATAATAAATGGGAAAGAAATGTCCGAGGAAGGGAAACACGCATATCAAATTTCCATATTTGAAAAAAAGGGAAAGAAGGAAATTTGAAAATAATAACAGCGATGATGGAAAGAGTCTAGGGAAGAGTAATAAGGAATAAACTAGATAAAAGTATAGATGAAAGAATTGGGGAAAAACAAGCGGGTTTCACAGTCGGAAGATCAACCATAGATCACATATACACCCTACAGCAACTTATAGAAAAGAAAACGGCTAAAAATGTAGCAATACATCTCGTTTTCATTGATTTAAAAAAAGCGTATGTCACGATACCAAGAATCAAACTCTGGAAAGCCATGACAAAAATTGGAGTGCCACACAATCTGATAGAGGCAGTGAAAAACCTATATAGTAAGAACAAAGTAGCAGTGAACGTTAGATCAAAAATGACAAACAACTTTGAAACCACTGAAGGATTGATTCAAAGGTGTTCCGCTTCACCGATACTTTTTAAAATATACTTTGACCACACCTTCAAAAACTGGAAACAAAAATGCGAAGGAACGAAAACAAAATACCTGGTAACATCATAAGAAAAAGAAAGAGATTTTAAAGTAGATGAAAACACCAAAATAAGAGAAGTAAAAAAATTTAAATACTTAGGATACACCATAACAAAATTACTAGAACAGAAGAGGAGATAAACAATAGGTTGGGACAGACACGATAATGTATAAGACAACTTTACTCAATCATATGGGATAAGCACATTCATTACAAGAAATACAAAAATCCAGATGTAGAATATCATGATACAAAGCATTATGACATACGGAGCATAGAATTGAAACATAAATAAAAGAAATCAAAGTACAATAACAGCAATGGAAACAGAATATTGGAAAAGGTACTGAAGAGTTACGAGATTGGACAGAATAAGCAATGATAAAATTAGACATAGAATGACTGTGCAGACAGCTACGCTCAACTGCATAGAAGAAAAAAGACTCGAATGGTACGGACACGTCAGACGATGTAACAACAGTAGATGGATAAATAGAGTGACGGACTGGAATTCCATAAGTAGAAGAAAAAAAGGAAGACCAACGAGATAATGGAGAGACGAAGTGGATGAAGCAATGGGAAAAAGAAACATTAGGGATGGAGAATGAAACAACAAAAAAATGGAGATTGAGGTTGAGAGATGGAAGACGGTGACAACCATAAAAAATCCAACATATATATACAAAAGAACCAAATAGTTTTACCAGTAACACGAAGTATGACAAAAGTACATTATGAAAACGTGCTAAACTTTCAGAAAATAAAAAACAAGAATGAAGAAACAACCATCACAAATAATACGTTATCAAGATCTAACTTCATAGTATTAGAAACAAACCACGCAATCATCATTAGGGTACCTTAAATTAAACATAAAGTAGCCTCAGACTACGCTAGATCAGTGGTTCTCAAAGTGGATTCAACGGACCTTCAGGTGTACCAGGCATCATTCAAGGGTCCGTAGAAAATTGAAATTGACTTAGAGGTCCCTGAACAACGTTAGGGGTCCGCGCAAAGATTAATATAAAATAAATCACGGTGAGTCAAGCTTATCTACACAGGTTTATACAGGAACGCAATAGAGCCGACACCTGCACCAACGAGTCTAAAGTATGACCTATAAAGGAGTCGTGCATCTAATCAACAATTTAGTTCTGTGTTATGCGTGTTGTTAAGTGCATACAACAAATTTTTCTAGTCTTAGACAAAAAAAGTACATTTTTTTGTATTGTTACGCAGACAACGTACTTTCGTTACGTAAGTATATTTAATTAAAATTGATATCTATTTTAAACTTAAATTTATTTAAGCAATGTTATACTCTTGTTTAAGTTGATTAAAATATATTTATATCACAGTTATCATTACAATAATCTTTTAACATTCATTAAAGATTTCTTTTTTATTAAAAACTTAAAAAAGAATTTTAACTTTTTCTAACACATGTGTTTCTAAAGAATATACTAATTCTTTAACAAAAGTTAGACATATTGGGTTTTATAGTTTAATATAATGCACCCTAAAAGTTATAGCCTAATATTTTATATTTTTTTTAAGTAAGGAAAAAAATTATTTTCTTAAAAAAATTTCGATCAAACTTAAATCGTTGAAGACATTTAGAACTATATATTTTTCATTAACAAAAAGAAAATTGTACGCGATAATAGCGGAATCGTGCCATGAGCCTACAACATTGAAATCTAAAATTATGGTGAAGAGAAATTCAATTTTTCCAATTCTCCAAATTATCCCACATTGCATAAAAAATTTTAAAGATATATTTTGGTAATCGGAATAAATAACAAAAGTGACGAAGATCAAATCAACGTTTTTTTTTACTGAGCAAAGAATCTGAAGAAGTTTTGGTTCAATTGCCTGCAGTTTTTAATAAGTTTGACGAATGTTTACCTGCCTCTGAAAATTACTTCATTCCAAAACGCAACATTACATTTGAAATGTTTAAATTTAATGCGAGAACTCAACAAGTGGGTGAGTCAATTAATGCATTTATTACTGCCTATCGTTCTTTAAAAGATGAGCTCATCCGAGACCGATTAGTTGTAGGGATGCTTGACACAAAGTCGAGTGAAACAATGCATTTAAAAAGCGATTTAAAATTGTCAGACGCAATTCTTATTGCAAGACAGGCTGAAACACAGACTCAACAATCTAAACTACTACGGAATACTCACAGCTTAAATTTCGATATCAAATCCTAAGGGTCAGCACTCAAAGCCAAGTCCCAGCTGTGCTTTTTGTGGGTTGGCAGCTCGCAGTCGAGATATCTATCTTGCTAGAAGATCTAATTGCAGAACCCGTGGTAAACATGGTCATTAGGATAAAGTCTGTCGGATGAAGAAACAGAGTAAGAAACCTTGCAGTCTCTACGGAAGATTCCAATCCCCAAGAGAACAATTTTATAAAGTCTGTATCAAATATATCTAATACTCCTATTTTTGTAAATCTCGACATAAATTATGTAATCTTTAATGTATAGTTTGTTTCCCATTTAAGATGTTAGAAAAATCATTTAAATAAATAATATTTTCTTGTGATGAAACTGTATCAGATTCAAATCATCATAACCTTAAGTTAATGGGTAAAATTGCAACCAAGCTTTCACTTTCTACTAAACCAGTAAGAAAGAAAGAATGTCAACATTTGACAACGTTTATTTGCCCATTTGGAAGATGCTTATTTAAACGACTACCTTTTGGCATTTCCTGTGCTCTAAAGTATTTCTCGTGTGCGTTTAAAAGAATCCTTTGTGGTATAAGTGAAGTTGTTTGTCACATAGATGACATATTAATATATTCCAATTCTCTAAAATCACATGATAACATCTTACATAAAGTTCTTCAAAGGCTTCGTAAGGAAGGTATCACTTTCAATAAGAAAAAAATTATTTTTGTTAACATTAACGTGCCTTATTTCAGACACATCTCAAACAAAGGTATTTCTATTGAACGAAATAGAGTTAAGCCATCACAAATTTCCTAAATCCAACGAATAAATTCGAATTATTACGGTTGCTAGACATGATAAATTTCCCGGGAAAATTCATTACAACAAAGCGAACATTCTTGAACTCTTAACATCGTTGCTTAACAGCGATGTAGATTTTATCTGCTCAAACTGAATTCTTCAATAAGATAAAGTCAGATTTACAGAATTCACCTTCTCTTGCTTTTTTGGCCCCTCGAACCAAATTATAAGCGCGGATGCTTTTTGTTTCAGGGTAGGAGCAGTATTAATCCAAACTGATAGCAACGATAAAGATATGGTTGCTTATTCATCTAGGTTGTTAAGTAAAACGGAACGTATGTATGCCCAAATTGAGCGCAAAGCACCTGGGCGATATACAAATTTTCAGATTTTGTCTTTGGAATATCGGTAATTTTGGAGACTGATCACAAACCTCTCGATATTATATGCGATATAATTATACGATTGTATACGTACCGGGTAAGAAAATGATTGCTGCAGGCGCATTGTCTAGAAGTCCTTTACATAATTCCTGTCCGAAAGCAGAAGAACTTGAAACTAAAACCGAGATATATGTGAATTATGTCGTAAGCAGTTGTCCAATTACAGATAAATACTTCGAAAAAATGCGGGAAGAACAAAAACTGGATGAAGTGTGCAAAACGTTGAGCCAGTACTCTAGCACAGGGTGGCCACTAAAAGTAAACTAGATCTTCTGGTGTTAAGTTATTATCAGTATAGATTAAATTTTTCTTGTAAAAATAAGTTGCCCTTGAAAGGATCCGTGGATGTCTTAATTGTATAGAGGAACGACAAAATATTAAAAAATATTTTTTTAAGATATAAATTACCGGAGTATCCGTGGCAAAAAATAGGCGTTAATCGTTTTAAGCATAAGTCCTGGTATCTAATCGTAGTTGATTATTTCTCTAAATTTCTAAAAGCTCTTCCTCTAAAAAAACCTTAGCGAGAATCATATTATTTCAAAATTAAAATGTTTATTCGCAATTTTTGGAATTCCTGAGATAGCCTGATCCGACAATGGTCCAATGTAATAATGACGAGTTGGGATAGTAGACCCGGGGTCAAAGCTAAATTTGTAATTTTTCTTTTATTCATTTATGTAGTTTTTTTCACTCAGCAATCCGTGGGCAAGTCTTGACTATGAAAAGGAGTCCGTGGGCCAAAAAAGTTTAGGAACCACTGGTCTAGATCATTAGATTGGTCTTTTCGGTTTTTTGTTTAAAACGGGTTTTGTGGTAATTTAAATGGGAAAGTTCGAAATGACTGTTGCGTTAAACGGTACTGCTCCTGTGGAATTGCTTGGTACTGTAGGAATGGAAACTGGTGATTAAAAGGTTGTTGTAGTATCGCTTGGTTTATAAAGTTGGTATTTTATTGCGTCGTACTTGTGAAATTTATTGTGTTATTTGCGGGTAGATTATTTGGTAACAATTGCTGGTATTAGGGAGTGTTTAAAACAGTATCTGATAAGTTTTCTAATGGCATAGCGTTATATATGATCCAAGATTATGACATTTTTAATCGCCTTAAATTACTTGCTGTATATAAATAAAAAGCGATTAGATCAAGGTCTTAAAAAAACTTGGTTTTTGAACAGAAAAAGCAAAGTTATAAAAAAAAAACAAAAACATCGTTTTTACATAAATAAATATGTAACTATACTGGGAAGAATCTTGAGCAATTTAAATCTGTATTTATAACGAAACGTCTTTGTTACACAACTACTTCAGTACAAAAAATTTTACGTTGTATATAAGTACTAAGGAAAAACATCACAATTTTGAGTTAAAAACTTTTTTATTATATGCATAAACGTATAATAAACGTATTTTTAAGTAAAAACAATTTCACTTACCTTCCTTCATCTTCATATGATGTAAGTTCCCAATAATAGGTAAAGGTGCGGGCCCAGAAAATTTTTTTAGATGTATTTCGTATTTTAAATATACAATGTACCACCACACAATTAGAATAAGAAGTAAACTAATAAAAACCCACACTATTAAGCTCATTTTGTTACTAGAGACGCCTAAGAAAAATAAAACAAAACGTCGTATTGCGTTACTTTATACATATATTCAATATCGTAGTAAACGACCTTGAACCGTGCCCAAAATAAAAACTTCAACAAAATATATAAATTAGTATAAACATAAACTAATTAATATGATTTGTATCATTTTCTTTTTGTTTAAAGTCGTTGTTGATTCCCACAAAATATCAGATAAATTTAAAAGCTTCTTATTTTTTTACAAGGACATTTATTTTTATTTTAGTGTGTATTCTGAATAAATTTAAATAATTTTTTTAATAGATATTAACTTGATTTATATGGGTAACTATAAATATTTAATTTTTGTTTACGTTGATAAATCATTTTGTACAAAAAATCTAACAATTAATCATTAAAATCAATTTTTGCTTTTATTGATCGTATTTTCGATTAATTCTTTTTATGGCGTTTGGATTGTAGAATTAAAATCAAACGTTTTGGACACTCATTTAACAAACTCTCAATAAGTTTAAGTTTTGTTACGCGTGCATTGAATACAATTCAACACTGGAAGAACACACACACTGTGTGAATTTGATAACTTTGGATTGGGAATACATTTACAACAAAAAATAACATAAAAAATTACAAAAATTTCTTTCAATAATACGAAGGGAGAACCAAATTGACACTCACCCAGGTCAACCCAATTTCAAAAATGTAAATTGCAACCCTTCACTTAAAATACATCGTTGAAAACCCAAGTTTTTATTTAGAAATACCAAAAAAAGTGACATTTCGCTTGACAGTTTTAAAATAATTAGTAAATAATGAAGTTTGAGGAGAGTTCTATTCCTAAAATTACAGTGTTTATGGTGAAAAATTTTATTTTGCTTCGCTTCGCAAAGTTGCAGAATTAACGGGAGTGTCAGATGAATCGGTTCCAAAAGTCTTAAAGTTCTTCAAAAACTAGAAGACGATGATCCTGATAGAGGAATTACACCGGGCAAACTAGACAGTGGCCAGATGATTGTTATACAAAAGTATGAATTGGTCGTAGAGAAGCAATTGAGTGGCCATTGCGATCGCCTAGTTTGGCACTGCTAACTTTTTTTACGGGGCTACATCAGATCAATCGTTTATAAGACAAACCCAGCAAATCTAGACTTATACCAACGACTTGTCGTTCCATCACTTGTGAGATATTCCAAAAAGTGAGGCAAGAAGTTCATTTTCGACTTTTTTTGTGTTGAGAAAAAGCTTCATTTTTTGCTAATTATTTCAAAACTGTCAATGGAATGTCACTTATTTTGGTATTCTTCTAGCATTTTTATTGACCTTTTTAACGATATATCACAAAGAAAAGGTTGCAATTTACATTTTTAAAGTTGGGGTGGTCGGGGGTGAAAAAGTAGCTGGGAGTGTGCCTCTGACGATGTCAGTTTAGTTCTCCTCCGTATTGTCAAAACTGGTTTTTGTAATTCTTGATATTTTATGATATTATCTTTTGTTGTAAATATATTCCCAATTCAAAGTTTTCAAATTAACACATTGTATAGCATCCGTTCTAATGATTACCAAGGTAGTCTATCTTGACTCTTAAATATCGACGACTTGAAAAAAATGTACATCAGCAAAAAAAATTAGGGTTTATGAAATGTAAATGTGGATCAACAATAGTGAATCTCATTTAAGCACGTTGTGCCGCTTACTCCGGATCGAACTGCTTATCTGTAATAAAAAGCTAGAGAACGGTTTTCGAGCGCCAGATTTGTTTGAGGAGTTTACTCCCTTGTTCGACGGTATTGTCTGGGTAACTGCACTGAAGACACGGTTGTCCTGCTCATCATTACAAGTTCATGGTGAAGCGTATTTTTTAGTTCTGTAGGACACTACTGTGCATAAAAATATATTATTGTGTCAGTAACGTTTTTTTGAAGGGGAGAACTGCAAAGGTGCCCGGTCCACTCAAGCTCCTCTGTAACTACGCCAGTGACAATATATCCAAAAAAATTCAATTATTTACTAGTAATTTTTTCTGTACTATACAGTTCATTTCTACGGTTTCCTATTACACTTTATATTGGTATAGTATTTTACCTTCTTGGTAGCCTTAAAAAAAACAATAAAAAAAAGTAGTTGCTTTATTCAAAATTTCTATAAAGTATTGCAATGTGCTATAATGAAACGCTGATGTGAATAGTTTACGGTGTACTAAGATAAGAATGGCTTCCGGTTTTGGACCGTGTCGTTGTTGTTGTAACCGAAGTTGCCAACGTTTTGCCCACTTTCGTAAGAAGCTTCATCAAGGCGTGAGATAAATTGCAAAACTCAAACAAGCAACCGAAATCTAACTAAGAACTTCTCAAAAGTTAGGTTATCCAATTGTGAAACAAACTATAATCTAAACTCTGAAAAGGTTAGAAATAAAACGATAACTTAAAAAAGCAAACGAAAACCTAACAAAAAACCACTACCGAGTTAGGTAATTAACTTGTGAACTAAGCCAGATTCTAAACTCCGTAGAAGTGACTTAAGAAGGAATAGTATCCGTATATAAAGGCAAAGGATCGTCACGGATGGTTAAGCTAGACTCTGATTGGGTTTTGGTTGATAAGGGGCGTGTTTTCAATAAATGACTAATGACCGGAAACCAAAAAGGGGATAGCTCGAAACCATGATCGCGATTGAAGTTATTGGGGTGTTTGATGATTTCTGATTTCTCGAAATTTCCTGTTGAAAAAGAATAGAGATTTGGCAATCAACGAAACATTATCAAAATCTATCTTGTGACCTGTAATAAAATGATGTTCAGCAACCGCAGACTTGGAAATATACCTTTTCTTTACCAATGTAGACTAAACCACATGAACAAGGAATTTGGTATACACCTTGAGATGAAAGTGTAGGAAATTTGTCTTTGAGAGAAGGAAGAATCTGAGAGACTTTGCCTGTCGAGTTGAATATGGGTTTAATACCATTCTTACAAAGAAGTTTCCCTATTTGATCTGTAACCTTGTGAATGTAGGGTAAAAAAGCCAATTTTGGGATGGATTCGGGAGTAGAAATGTCCTTAGGTAAACGAGTACGTAGATGTAAACGACGATTAATAACTTTATGAATATCTCGCTTTACATAACCATTGTTCACTAAAGTTCTAGTAAGATGACGGAGTTCCGAGTCTAGATTCTCAGGTTGGCAAATAGAAAAGAAAGAAATGGAAAATAATCATTACTTTCGATTTTCATAGTAAATTTGATAAGTGTTGATTGTTAAGATAATCAAGAAACTTAGACAACTCAAGATGACCATGAGACCGAACAATAAACGTGTTGTCAACATACCTAAACCACACTTTAGGTTTTAATATTGATGATTCGAAAGCAACCGTTTCAAAGGATTCCATAAAAATGTTATCTACAACACGTGATAGAAGAGAATCCATAGCAGCACCAGAAACCTGTTTGTAAAACTTGTTATAAAATTGGAAGTAAGTAGAGGATAGACACTTATCAATAATAAGAACCAAACTCAAGTCCTTCCCATGTTGAGACAGAATCTGTTTGATGATAATAAGCGAATCCTTAATAAGAACTTTAGCATAAAGTGAAGTAACATCAAAGCTCACGAGAAGATCTTGGGGTTCAAGTCTTATAGCTTCTACACGTTAAATAAAATGCTGAGAGTTGAGGATGTGAAAAGAGGTTTTACCTGTAAACTCGCAAAGAATGTTGAACAAGAACTTGGCTAGCTCGTAGGTAGGAGATTGGATAGTACTGACAATAGGTCGAAAAGAAATACCTTCTTTGTGAATTTTCGGAAGTCCGTGTAGACGAGGTGATTTAGAACCTAATGGGGTAAGTCGACGTTTAGTTTCAGGGGGTAGATTAGAAGATTTGATGATTTGGCTAACCTCACGTTCAATCCTCGAAGTAGAGTTGTAAGTTATGTGCTGTTGAGTCTTTTATAAGACATCTTTCTAGCCGCATCTGAGATCCCATTTGTATTAACACTGGCAAAATCCTTGAATCATCTAAAAATCCTAAATCCAACATTTCTAAGTCGGAAGAGTCAGCTCTAAAAAGCCTTTGTAAAAACCTTGATATTATTGTTCTTCCACCCGACAAAGGCAAAGCTACTGTAGTTTTGAACCAAATTGATTATGTTACGAAAATCAATTCTATTTTGTCTAAAGAAACTTACGCTTTTCTAACTCATAACCCCACTTCGAGGATTGAACGTGACGTCAACCAAATCATCAAATTTTCTAATCTACCTCATGAAACTAAACGTCTACTTACCCCATCAGATTCTAAACCACCTCGTCTATACGGACTTCCCAAAATTTACAAACAAGGTATACCTTTTTGACCTATCGTCAGTATTATCCAATCTCCTACCTACAAGCTAGCCAAATTTTTGTCCAACATTCTTTGCGAGTTTACAGGTAAAACCTCTTCTGACATCCTCAACTCTCAGCATTTTATTCAACGTCTAGAAACTATAAGACTTGAACCCCAAGATCTTCTCGTGAGCTTTGATGTTACTTCACTTTTTACTAAAGTTCCTATTAAGGATTCGCTTATTATAATTAAACAGATTCTGTCTCAACATGGCAAGGACTTGAGTTTGGTTCCTCTTATTGATAAGTGTATATCCTCTACTTACTTCCAATTTGATAACAAGTTTTACAAACAGGTTTCTGGTGCTGCTATGGGTTCTCCTCTATCACCTGTTGTAGCTAACATTTTTATAAAATCCTTTGATACGGTTGCTTTAGAATCATCAATATTAAAACCTAAAGTGTGGCTTAGGTATGTTGACGACACGTTTATTGTTTAGTTTGATGGTCATCTTGAATTGTTTAAGTTTCTTGATCTTCTTAACAATCAACACTTGAATATCAAATTTACTATGGAAATCAAAAGTAATAGTTCTCTTCCATGTCTTGACGTTCTTGTGACTTGTAAGCCCGACGGACTTCTGAGCCATTCTATTTTGTCTCATCATCTTGCACAGAAACGTTTTGTTATTGAATCTTTGGTCCATCGCGCCTTTTGTATTTGCCAACCTGAGAATCTAGAGTCGGAACTCCGTCATCTTACTAGAACCTTAGTGAACAATGATTATGTAAAGCAAGATATTCATAGAGTTATCAATCGTCGTTTACATCTACGTACTCGTTTACCTAAGGACATTTCTACTCCCGAATCCAACCTGAAATTGGACTTTTTACCCTACATTCACAAGGTTACAGATCAAATAAGGAAACTTCTTCGTAAGAATGGTATTAAACCCATATTTAACTCGACAGGCAAAATCTCTCAGATTCTTCCTTCTCCCAAAGACAAATTGCCTACACTTTCATCTCAAGGTGAATACCAAATTCCTTGTTCATGTAGTTTAGTCTACATTGGTGAAACCGGTCGTTCCGTCATTACTCGCATTTCAGAAGATGATCGTTGTATAAGGAAAAGGTATATTTCCAAGTCTGCGGTTGCTGAACATCATTTTACTACAGGCCACAAGATAGATTTTGATAATGTTTTGTTGATTGCCAAATCTCCATTCTTTTTCAACAGGAAATTTCAAGAAAGCATAGAAATCATCAAACACCCCAATAACTTCAATCGCGATCATGGTTTCGAGCTATCCCCTCTTTGGTTCCCGGTCATTAGTCATTTATTGAAAACACGCCCCTTATTAACCGTAACCCATCCGTGACAATCCTTTTCCTTTATATACGGATACTATTCCTTCGTAAGTCACTTCTACGGAGTTTAGAATCTGGCTTGGTTCACAAGTTGATTACCTAATTCGGTAGTGGTTCTTTGTTAGATTTTCGTTTGCTTTTTTAAGTTATCGTTTTCTTTCTTACCTTTTCAGAGTTCAGATTATAGTTTGTTTTACAATTGGATAACCTAACTTTTGAGAAGTTTTTAGTTAGATTTCGGTTGCTTGTTTGACTTTTGCGATTTATCTCACGCATTGATGAAGCTCCTTACGAAAGTGAACAAAACGTTGGCTACTTCGGTTACAACAACAATGACACGGTCCATACCCGGAAAACATTCTTATCTTAGTATAGATTCCGGCCGTGGAAGCCTTCGCTATTACAGTTTACGGTGGTTCCCCTATGTCTCTTCTACAATTTATGATTATTAATTTTTTATTTATAATATACGTTACCTGTGCTGAATAACAATCAGTTTCTTATCCAAGGTTTAAAGTAATCATAGTTGTGAGATTTATTTATAAACTCGTTGGAGCTTACCAGAAACTGCGTCGGTTCAACAACGCTAATAAGCAGCCATAGCGTTCATCCAAAAAATATTTGTACCATATCTAGTTTTTATCTTTATTAAAAATTCTAAAATTGTTTTTATTAACTTATTAGAAGATTAGATACTAACTCACGGTTTTTAGTTTTTACGCAATATGCACTTCCTATACTAGGAATAACAGAGGGGCCTGGAAATATCGACAAATATTTTTGTATTTGGCAATAACGTATGCACGATTATATTAATAAAAATACAAACAATATGCAAATAATAAAACTCTCTAATAACATGTTTATGTAACATACATTAAAATTAAACCGTAGACATTTAATGATATAAGACATTTCAAATTAATAACATTGATTAAAATTTATCTTATTTTGTTTAATTAAAAATATTTGTCGTTGTCTTGCAACACTCATGTTTACGTTGCTACAATCTAAAACCGAAGTTGAATGTGTTCTGCTAGTAATGCAAAAACGCGTTTTTTTCAGTGCGTTTTCTTTTTCAGCAAAAAACTGTTTTTTTAGAAAGATTTTTAACACTGGCAACTTCTGAGCTGAATGATTGTGCGATTCGGCATTGAGGTATCTGTCGGTGTGTGTCGGTTTTGTGTATACTTAATGTCCCAATGTGTTATCCATCTTCCGAGTGACCAGTACACCTAAGAACGAAATGTTTCTGTGTGTTTCGGTCTCTATGATGAATTTGATGTTGGGCTCCAACTGGTTTATGTGGTCCAGGAAACTGTTTAGTGTTTCTACAGCGGAACACCAAATTATGAAAATATCATCAATTTTTCGAAATTTGATCTTCATGATGTCTAATGTTGTTTGCAGTGGCAATTTTGTGAAGAAACTGTGCTGGACATTCCTTACCTGATGGATGCTTTTTCTTGTGAACGATTGTAGAATTGAACATAAATATCTAGCGACAGGATGGGCGACTGAACCTGTTGCACTCACAATTGGACAAAACGGTACCTCTGGTTTGTGGATTTTTGAAAGTCCGTCTGGTGTCTAAAAACATTAGGAGTCTTTTCTGATGTTCTAGGATCGTGTTTGCGGGATTTTTTATTAAATTCCTCTCTTCAACGTTTTTTATGCCAGATCCTGTAGGAATGTTTTGATTTTGTTCATGTAATCGCTGGTGTTTGGCAAAGAGATATCACCAAAAATAAGTAAGATTAACGGTTTTTGAAAAAAAAAGGTTGCCTACAAGCAACATTGCCAACGTAAAAATCTGGAAACTTTTTAAGAATATTGACATGTTTAGAAAAAAAATAGAAATGCTGAAATTCTCATGATGCATTAAAGATAAACTATAAGGAAATGTTTACCGTTTACTACCGATAGATCCAGCATATACTTAAATATTCTTAGATATCATCGTTTTGATTTTAGGGGTACCCTGTATAATTGAATTTGTATACCAGCAAGGTCCACTCCTCTCATATGTTTGTTGTATTTTTTAATAATTTTTGAACATGGAATGTCAACCTTTCTCTTTTCTGTTGAATTCAACCAATTTACAGACCCAATTGGATTAATTTCAACAAAGAAGCTACATAAAGTGACAAGTTTATTGTCCTTCCACTTTACTGCAGCAATTTCATTATTTTCATCATACCGGTAACCCATACTACTTCTTTCTTGTTTTTGTAAATTTCGGTCTGTTTTGAAGAGACAGTTTTACACTTTATTCTTTCTTAGTGTTCCCATAAAATTTATTTCAAATTTATTTTTTAGGTAAGCAATTACCGCAAAAGTGCAAAAACAATTTTTTAAATATTTTGGTATGCAACGGCTGAACTATAGTTCTACATAATGAAATTATAACCTGGCCACCGATACCAAACTTATTCTTTTTATTTTCACTCAGACCAGTGTTCATTATTTTACCCACATATAGCAAAAAATTATATATTATACCAGAGACACCTGCGCGTACAAATAATTTATAACCACATTTATGTGGTTTATTTTGTATGTACTGGGGCAAGTTTCCAGCTCAAGCACTCTTGTATGGCACCATAATTTCATCTATTGACTGGTTATGTTCTTGAGGCAGATTTCTAGAATTTAGCTTTTTACTGATTCAAGTACTGGCTGAATTTTATGTCTCTCTAATTATCATGTTCCATATTATTAGCAAAGTGAATATATTGCCGCAATTTGTGAAACCTTTTTAGACTCATGACGTCAGCAGTTGTTGTTTCCAGTAATCAACGTAAGAATAAAACGTACTACACCTATTAGAATCAAAATATCAATGAATTGTTCTATCTCCTTTTTAGTGGATGTGCCACTACTTTGCACCGAATATAGGTTCGTCTGTTCAACAATCAGAAATAATATCTTTGGAAAATATCACATTGAAATAATTCAGGGGAGTATTTTCTTGAATTTGAAAATCTCGTTCTTTACTATTTTCTTGCAGAATGGGTATATTAGATTTGGTCTATCTAGGAGTTTTGAACTCTTCAGCATCAGGAACAATTAAAAATTATCAACCAATCTGGCCAAAGCATCAAACTCATCTGTATCTATATCTGTTTTTGGTATTAAATCTTCAAATTTTAGTTCACTTATAGAAAGTATTAATTTATTTTTTTGACCTTTAGTTTTGTAACGGCTATCTTCTGAATCACAACCCGAGACAAAAATGTTAAAGCTATCAATTTGCTCTTCTACATCCGACACATCGGCATCTGATAATTCAAAATTTTTAGGTAGTAATAAAACGACTTGTTTGTTTTTTTTTATCATAAAACAACTCTGTAAAAGTAAATAAAAAAAAATATTGTGTTTGACACTGTAGCTTACCGTCAACGTGTTTTTCAAAAGTGTGCCCAAGATGTAAAATTGCCACTAAAATTATTCGATTATTATCTTTCAATACCTCAATGCTTGAAGGTCACAACTACACAAAAAGTTGGTATAATACACAGTTATAATTGCAATTGAATTCATGTGAAGTTTTGCATACGCCTTATGAACGATTTCGGTTCGTTCAAAGTCGTAAAGCGCTCGGAAAATGTTATCTGTATACTACATTGCCAGTGCAGAATATTATTTTTATTCAGCCACTCATAAATGCTTGTGTAAAATATTGTTGTCTGAAAGCAACATTGTCTAATAAAGGGTTAAATTACAATGATTTTTTTTGTCAGATGGTATAGTAAAGTGATTTTTCTGTTGGCCTTGAGTTTGTTTAAAACAATTCTTTTATTCCGATTGATATTGGATCTCTGTGTTTTAATTTATCAGCTGTTTGGACCTTTACATCTTCTTAAATGTGTTGTGGTAGAGTTCTGCGTGTGCTCTTCAATGAACTCACTATTTCATCTTTTGGTATCAATTTTGGTGTTATAGCAAAAATTAGTAATATAAATAAAATGGCTGTTGTTGGTTTACTAGATGTGGTAAAGAACAGATTAAGGATGATCTTGTCTGTTTTTAATTGCGGCTTTAGAGGATGTTGTTCTTTCTGCAACCTATGGAACTTTGCCATTTGTACTTTTTTTGCTTTTTTGGCAATCTCTTTGGTTTTCTATGTAGATAATTTGTTGATCAAATCTTAAGACTATTGTAGCAGCTAGTCGTGAATGGAATAGAAATAACTCCGTACTTTTCTTGTCTAATTGGTGTCTGGTGTCGTGTATTCTCTCTCTCAACAAAGTTTTACTGGCTTTTTGTAACGAATGTTTACCCGTTTGGTCTTGATGTGATGTTACTATATTTGCACTAAAACCTAGGACAATGTTCTCGTCTCTGCATTTACTCAGAAAAGCTCATTAAGCAAGAGGGAGTTGGCGTTTGATCGTGAGTGTTTTCAATTTCCGTATGATTTTGAAAACTTTCTTTCTGTGGATTCCGATAATTTTAGTATTAAGACTTTCGCATTATTTTCTAACGTAGAAAGATTTCAGAATTTTAAACCGCTTTTCATATTTTCACATATCACAAAATTCACAAAACTTAAAATGCTCACACGCTTTGAAAAACTCACAATATTTGACGTTTTGACATTCATTGCGCTGTCCTGAAAAACTGAACTTGATGATACTGTAGAAAAAAACAAGAAGTCAATTATAAAAGTAAAGATACCTGTGATTAAGTGGTTGTGCTTATAATTACTTTTAAACATGTATTTTTTCAGTGTATAAACCAGTGATTTGCACTAGTCTTACAATAATTGATTGTTTTAGTTTATTTTGTGTTATTTATTATAACGTAATTACAAAGGGTTTACGATTACATTTGTAACAAGGTATCGGCACCGTGTATTTTATAAAATTATAATGTAATACGGGGTGAAATTATATACACTCATGAAAACATAATTAACATAAGAATAAATTATAACGGATAGATATCAAGCATGTGCGGAAGAAACATCTTGCAACTATCAATAAACGCCAAAAGATATAATTAAACTCTTCTAAATTGTCATGCAGTTCATAAAACTGAACGATGTTAATAAATACTGACGTCTTTAAGTTAATACTAGCAAATTTTAATAACCATTGTAATTTTTACAACTTCTTTATAACACTGCAAAAGTCCGATAAATTACTATTGATGTTTGTTTTCCATTAAAAAAAAAAACCTGCCAATAAGTGAGTTTGCAAATTTATTCTGATTACCTTAAACTTAGTTTCTTTTTTAAACATGTTACCATTTAGTTACAAAAAAGTCACCACTAACTACCAACGTTTATAAACATAACTTAAAACAATTCGAATTGGCAACAGTGTAGAGTGTAGATGCAAATCAAATTACTTTTTAGATTGTTTTGGAACAGTGGAGAGCAAATAATATAAAGAAAACAATAACACAGAAATATTGTAATAAGAAGCAAGCGAGAAGTATTCTTTTAATATAACATAAAAGTGCAGTTAGTATTTTGACAGCCGAAAGAAGGTCATTAAAAAAAGGAAAAGCGATGTTGCCAAATTTAGGAAAAGAATTCAGAAACGGAGTAAACAAAACAAAATGGAAAAAAAAATCATAGAAATCTATAAAATCTATAAAACAAGAATTGAGCAAAGTAAAAACCAAATTAAAGGGATTAAATACAAAAATGGAAGAAACTGCAAGGGCAGTAAATAAATTGCAAAGAAAAAATGGGACACTAAAAAAACAGGTAACAGATCAGGAAACAAAAATTGAGACACTAGAAAAAGATGGGACTGGATGAGAAGGTACTGCAAGGTAGTGAAATAACAAAAATGGAAAAATTCCAGGAAGGAAAAAATAGAATAATGGTGGAACTAACAACGTGAAAACAAAAAATAAAAATTCTCAAAGCTATAAAATTTTTAAAGGGCACAAACATATGGATAACTGAAGACTACGCTAGCGCAGTAACAAATAAAAGAAAAAACTAGGATACTATTTAAAAAAAGCAAAAGAAGAAGGATGCTTGGCAAAAATAAGATATAATAAACTAGTCGTGAATAGTAAAGTATTCAGCCTAGAAGAGATAAAAAAAATACCCATCCCACAAAGCAATAAAGAACAAAAGATTAGAACAGTGAGTGAAAGTTCATCAGGAGACGCAGAAAATAAAGAGTTTAAAAAGCAACTCTGAAGGATAACAAATACGTCACGGCGATCTAAAAACGAATAAATAGGAAAAAGCAAGCAAAATTGAAGATGATAAGATACGAAAAAGGATATGATTTTGGAAAATGGATAAATAAACAACAAAAAAGAAAACATAAAAATGAGATAAATCAAGTAGATGTGGTTGTAGTGCAAGAGGTACGATGGAAAGGAGAAGGGAAGATAATAAAAAAAAATTTCACACTTATACTCAGAAGAAAAAAATCAAATGGAATTGCCTTTTACGTAAATAATAAAACAAGCGAAAAAGTATTATGCTTTAAACAAATAAACGGTAGACTAGCTTATATAAGAATTGAAACAAAACCTACAAATTTGTCAATTATAAGTGTATATGCCCCGACGAAATAAAACTGATAAAAATGATAAGGAGAAATTATACCAAAAATTAGAAAAACTAACAGAGGAAGCACTAAGGCATGATATGATAATGGTGGTTGGAGATTTTAATGCACAAATAGGCAAAAAAGAATTCGCAAGTAGCACAAAATTTAGGCACAAGAGAACACATAAAATAACATAGATAATACCAGGAAGAAACAGTACACACTGGTAGCAAAGAAAAACACTACTTTAATAAGAGATGGAAAAACATTTATAGGTGCGAGTGCCGATACCGACAATTTTTTGGTTATAGCAAAAATTAAACAAAAATTCAACGAACAAAGAACAAAAGAGCGAAAAGAGAAACGCTGGGAAATAGGCAAGTTTACACAAGAAAAAATGAAAATAGAATACAAGGAAGCAACGCAACAAGAACTAACAGCAGTAGAAATAGAGGAAGATGTAGACAGTAAATTGACAAAAATGAAACACGACATATATAAAGCCGCAAGTTACAATTGGATACAAAAGTAATAAGAGAAGACAACACTGTGAAAACGCAGTAAGGCAAAAAAATAGTGCAAGACTAAAATGGATATGGACTAATGCAGAAGAAGATATAAACGAATATAAAGAAAAAAACAAGCAAATTATGTAAGCGAAAGAAAAGCGAATGGATAAATAAATTAATAGAAAATATAGAAGGGAATAGCAAGAAAAATAATATGAGGGAGTTACACGGTGCTAGAAAAGTTAAAGAAATATGGAAAAAACACTTTCAAAAGCTGCTGTGTACATTCCCTTGCGATATGAACAAGGGTCCAGAAAGACAACAAAGGGCTAGTAAGAACGGAAAGAAAATACAAATAACAAAACTAACGTATGAAGAAATCAAGGAGATAATAGCGAAACAAAAAAATGGAAAGGCCTCAGGAACAGATCAAATATGTGAAGAAATGAGTACAGTGATGAAAGTGCACAAAGAAAATTATATCAGATAATAAAAGAGATTTGAAGTACAGAAAGAATACCAAGAGACTGGATTGAAGGCATTATCGTGACAATACACAAAAAATAGAATAAAGAAATATACAGTAATAATAGAGGGATTGTGTTGCTAAATTGACCCTATAAAATATTCTCCACAATGCTCAATAAAAAACTGACAGAGCACTTGAAAATAAGTAGCTACCAATTTGAGTTCACCAAGGGAAAATCTGTAATACATGCTATCCACATAATTAGACAGATATTAGAGAAAAGCAATGAACATAATATCACATTGTACATGATTTTTGTTGACTTTAAGCAAACTTTTGATAGCATCAAGAGGAAGAAATTGATACAAACCTTGAGACACGATAGAGTACTACAAAAATTAATAAGACTAACAAAAGCAAACAAACACCTATGCAACAATAATAAGAACAGAGGGAGATACCGACAGATTTATTTTCAATAAAAGAATAAGGCAAGTAGGTGCCCTGTCAGTCAGTTAACGTAGCGCTGGAAAGTGTGATAAGAAAACTAAACTGTGAAGGAACAATAATCAATAGAGAAGGACAGATAATATCATTCGCAGATGACGTGGTAAAATAAACAAGACGGAAACAAAACTAAAAGAGATATTCACAAACCTAGACGAAAAAACAAGGCAAATGACAGTAAATGAGAAGAAAACGAAATATTTCAAATATAGTAGAAGTGATACAGGAACAAAAAGAATTTTAAGAATCAACGAATACGCCTTAGAACGAGTGAATAAGTTAAAATATTTAGGAGCAACAATAAAAAAAAACACAAACAAAAAAAAACGAAATAAGAGAGAGAATACAAACAGGCCTTAAAGCATACTATGCAAACAAAACATATCTCAAAAGCAACAAAATAAGGAAAAACACAAAAATGCGAATATATAAGACACTGATAAGACCAGAAAAGCCGAGAGGAAAATTATAAGAACAATACTAGAACCAATAAAAACCAATGTAGACAAAGAATGAATTATGAAATAGTTGCCGAGATGAAGGGCAAAGACATAATAAAATTCATCAAATCTAGAAGAATAGAATGGCTGGGACACATAAGCAGAAGAAAAGAAGACGACACATTAAAGAAATTACTAAAATGGAAACGAATGGAAGACGAATGGAAGATAGAACAATGGGAAGACCAAAGTTGAAATGGATGGATCAGGTTAAAAAAGACCTAAAAACATTGAAAATCACAAACTGGGAGGTGAAAACAAGAAATGGAAGGAGATAGTTAAAGTAACAAAAACACACGTAGAGTTATAGTGATAGCAATACAGTGACAGTTTTTAATAGTTTTAGTGAAGTGGTATAAGTATAATGAACAACAAGCGGGCTAATCCTCCCCGAAAAACAGATATGGGAAGCCCGATTGGGCGGCTAAATTCTTTGAAGGAATGTTAAGCCAGTATTATTATTATACGTACCGTTGAAACAGATGCAATAGCATCTACACGGTTCTAAATCATTTCGTTTTTAAAGCTTAGGTATAATTGTAGTGCACAGAATATTCGTACAAGTCTTTTAAACTATGTTTTTATAATTCGTTATCCTGTACGGTAACAGAAATTGGTCAAACACAATACGCAAAATACGCTCAAAATAATTTTTTATACTTAAAATTCCCAAAATTGTTTAAATTTGAACTGCGTCGCGGGGTGTTTTTTTGAGTGTTTTTCGACCGATGTTGCGATGCATTTTGTTGAGTCATTTTCAGCTGCGTTTCGAGATTATACTTGATGTTAATTAGAGGTGATTTTTAGGACTTGAAATTCACCGATTACTTTTTACGACAAATATTTTTTGACACTTGACCGTGTAAATTTTTCCGTTTTGATTAACAATTAATTTTTTCAAAATCTTACCGACTGGGTCAGTTTTATTTAAGTTACCAAATAATTTGTTTTAAAAAAAATATTTATTTATATTAATATTATTATTAACCTTAATTTAAACTCCGCCTGGGGCAGTTGCAGGGTGGATTGAGTAGCTTTGCAATTGTCACTGCCGGTCCCAAGCCCGGATAAAGGAGTAGGGTTGGTGGACACGATTAGTAATCTATCCACCCTAAAAAGAATTATTCGCTCAAAGAACCACGCATAGCTTCGGAAATTGGACGGATACACGGACAACAACCCGGCAGCAAAGAGATGGAAAAACAGAAACACAATCAGACTCGGAACGTGGAATATTAAATCCTGGAACAACAAGATTGAAAAAATACTAGCGAAAATCACAGAGAAGAATATAGAGCATCTCGGAAGTAAACAAGAAAGGAAAAGGAATTGAACTGATTAATAACCACATACTGGCAAACCAAAACACGAAAGAGCCAAAGCGGGTGTGGGAATACTGCCACAGATTAGATTCCAACCGTATATCAAAGATATAGAGTAGATTAACGAATTGATATTAAAAGTCAAATTAAAAATAGATAAAAAATACCTACACATTATCTCCATTTATGCACGTGACTCTACGAAGCCAAAAGAAGAAAGACGAAAGTTCTATGGGAACTGCAAAATCATATCGGTATAATACCTCCCAACAAATCATCAAATCTTCCAATCTACCTCTTGAAACTAAACGTCGACTTACCCCATCAGATTCTAAACCACATCGTCTATACGGACTGCCAAAAATTCACAAACAAGGTATTCCTTTTCGACAACGAAGTTCTTGTTCAACATTCTTTGCGAGTTTACAGGTAAAACCTTTTCTCACATCCTCAACTTTCAGCATTTTATTCAACGTCTAGAAACTATAAAACTTGAATCCTAAGATCTTCTCGTGAGCTTTGATGTTACTTCACTTTTTACTAAAGTTCCTATTAAGGATTCGCTTATTATCATCAAACAGATTCTGTCTCAACATGGCAAGGACTTGAGTTTGGTTCCTCTTATTGAAAAATGTCTATCCTCTACTTACTTCCAATTTGATAACAAGTTTTACGAACAAGTTTCTGGTGCTGCTATGGGTTTTCCTCTATCACCTGTTGTAGCTAACATTTTTATAAAATCCTTTGATACGGTTGCTTTAGAATCATCAATATTAAAACCTAAAGTGTGGTTTAGATATGTTGACGACACGTTTATTGTTTGGTCTCATGGTCATCTTGAATTGTCTAAGTTTCTTGATCATCTTAACAATCAACGCTTAGATATCAAAATTACTATGGAAATCGAAAGTAATGGTTCTCATCCATTTCTTGATGTTCTTGTGACTCGTAAGCCCGACTGACTTCTGGGCCATTCTGTTTATCGCAAACCCACCCATACGGACAGATACCTTCATGCTTCGTCTCATCATCATCCTGCACAGAAACGTTCTGTTATTGAATCTTTGGTCCATCGTGCCTTTTCTATTTGTCTACCTGAGAATCTAGACTCAGAACTCAGTCATCTTACTAGAACCTTAGTGAACAATGGTTATGTAAAGCGAGATATTCATAGAGTTATTAATATTCGTTTACATCCACGTACTCGATTACCTAAGGACATTTCTACTCCCGAATCCAACCCGAAGATGGCCTTTTTACCCTACATTCACAAGGTTACAGATCAAATAGGGAAACTCCTTCGTAAAAATGGTATTAAACCCATATTCAACTCGACAGGAAAAATCTCTCAGATTCTTCCTTCTCCCAAAGACAAATTTCCTACACTTTCATCTCAAGGTGTATACCAAATTCCTTGTTCATGTGGTTTAGTCTACATTGGTGAAACCGGTTGTTCCGTCATTACTCGCATTTCAGAACATGATCGTTGTGTAAAGAAAAGGTATATTTCCAAGTCTGCGGTCGCTGAACTCCATTTTACTACAGGTCACAAGATAGATTTTGATAATGTTTCGTTGATTGCCAAATCTCTATTCTTTTTCAACAAGAAATTCCGAGAAAGCATAAAAATCATCAAACACCCCAAAAACTTCAATCGTGATCATGGTCATTTATCAAAAACACGCCCTCTAGCAACCGTAACCCAATCAGGGTCGAGCTTAACCATCCGTGACGATCCTTTTCCTTTAAATACGGAGACTATTTCTTCTTAAGTCACTTCTACGGAGTTTAGAATCTGGCTTGGTTCACCCTTGATTACCTAACTCGGTAGTGGTTCTTTGTTAGATTTTTGTTTGCTTTTTCAAGTTATCGTTTTCTTTCTTACCTTTTCAGAGTTTAGGTTATGGCTTGTTTCACAAGTGGATAACCTAACTTTTGAGAAGTTCTTATGAAAGTGGACAAAACGTTGGCAGCCTCGGTTGCAACAACTATGACACGGTCCAAATCCGGAATACATTCTAATGTTAGTACTGTAAAAATAGACCCAATCAACAACAATGCATGAGAAGAATATTTTGAAAATCTGTACAAGGAAAGAAGAAGATACCCCCGCATACTTCACGGCAATGAACTGAAATGAAAACAAAGTAGTTATAACAAAAGACGACATCCAAAAGGCAATAAAAACATTAAAGAACAGAAAAGCCCCCGGACACGATAATATAAGAAACAAACTGCTGAAATATAGTGGAGAGTATCTAATAGAAGAATTAACGATATGGTTCAACATTGTACTTAAAAGAGGAAAAGTGCCTTTATAGTGGAGGACAACTAGCATTACCATTCCAATTTTCAATAAAAGTGATAAACACAACCCTGAAAACTATAGAGGAATTACGCTGCTAAATACGACACAAATTGCTAACTAAAGTGATATTAGAAAAAAGCCATTTACAATTAAGTATTAATGAAGAACAACAAGGATTTCACCAAAATAGATCTACTAATGAGACCATATTTATTGTTCGTCAACTAGTGGAAAAAGCGATCGAATTTAATGCGCCAGCCTTTATGTGCTTTGTAGACTTGCAAAAGGCATTCGATCGTGTAAAACTACACGATGTGACAATAATATTACAAGAGAATAACATACCAAAACAGCTGATAACAATCATAGAGGATCTAAACATAGATTCAAATACCAAAATTCAAACGAAAACTGGGTTAACTAATGAAATTAAAAATAATACTGGTATCAGACAGGGCGATTCTCTGAGCCCGATGCTGTTTAATCTCATCATGAACAGAATCATAGACAGCGTGAAAAACATGAAAGGATATAAAATCGGGAAAAACGATTTAACCATCATATGTTATGCTGACGATGCGGTGTTAATCGCAGGTTATGAGGATAACCTACAGAAACTTCTTTGTCAATTCAGAAGCACATCTGAAAGATACAACATGCTAATATCCACTGATAAGACAAAATCGTTAGTAGTATCAAAAGAGTTCATACGATGCAAATTAGAAATAAACAACAAAATCATCGAGCAAGTGATGTCCTTTATGTACTTGGGGGTAGAAATATCGAGTGAAAGGAACAGTTATAGGGAAGTCAAGCAGCAAGTCTTGAAAGCAGCACGAATATCTGGATATTTGAGAGATGTTACCTGGAAAAATAAATACCTTTCAATTGAATGCAAAACTAAAATATATAAGGCCATAATGACATATGCAGCAGAAACCAGAGCTGATACTAGCAGAATTAAGCAACTAATGCAAACAACTGAATACTTTAAGAACAATAGCAGGAAAAACGAGAAGAGATAGAGTTAGGAACAAACATATAAGAGAGAAATGTGGAATCGGAGATGTCGTTAGATTCGCTAGAGGAAGAACAAGAAAATAGAACGAACACGTTCAAAGAGCAGATAAGACCAGCCTCATAAGAATAGCGAGAGATCAAAGACCAGTAGGAAGAAGGAAGACCAATAAAAAGATGGAAGGATATTTGGGTCTTCACCTTCATCGAAACACCGTGAAAAGCGTGAAGAAAAACAGGTTCTGACCTAGATAAAAGAAGAAGAAGAAAAAGAACCTTAATTTATAAACTGTTACCTTAATAAAAAAAATAGTTATGTTATCTTTTGCGACCTCTGCAAGTCGTTGAATCTAACTTATAAGTCGGTATAAATTTTATACTCGTTTTTATTATTTATTATTTCCAAAACAAACAAAAAATTTTAGTTTTATTAAACAACATTGGAAACAATATTAATTAAAAAAAATTCAAGTTATGATTTGCAATAACAACAAAAACATATTAAGCAATCATAACGTTTGATGCGTTCGTTTTTCTAACCGAACTAGTAATCCATTATCGGATTTTAAAACTCCAAAGGCATTTAGTTGAGGTTGATGTTTTGCGACAGGTAGTAATTTAAATTTGCGCAAAATGTTAGCTACAGTAAATTTAATTACCAGCATAGCAAATTTATTTCCAATACAATTCCTGATACCTAAACTAAACGGAATGAAAGCGTATAACGATCGATTTTGTGAATTGCTTTCGTTAAATCTATCAGGATCAAAAGTTTTTGGATTTGGATACAAGTCTTTGTGGTAGTGTAACCCATATACAAAAATAAGCACTATAAGGTTTTTGGGTAATACGTGACCATCTGCAAAATGGTAAATGATTATAAACCAGTTAAGCAAATGTGAGTCTTACTTAAAACCGCCTCTTTTTGTAGCTTTCGTAAAATAAACACAACGGGTGGATACATCCTGAGAGATTCTTTCACAACTTGGTCTAAATATCTTAAGTTTTGGACGTCTTCGTACGTTAAACTCTTTTTATCGCTTCCAACTACGTCTTGCAATTCTTGAACAACTTTATCCTGTAAAAATTTAACATAAAGAACTGTTAATTTGAATTTTAAAAATACTTGTATTAGTAAATGTTTTGACAGAGAATATAACACGAAGCTAATACCAGAAGTCATAGTGTCGTAGCCCTAAAATGTAAAAGTGATCATTGATAAATAACAAAAGTATTTTTATACAGCAAACATAAAAGTATCGACTTCTCCGCGTATTTCTTCATTTGTTAAATATTTTTCGTTAACTGTTGACGTTAACAGTATATCCAATAAATTTAGTTTTTTATTAGTCATTTTTTCTCTACTATATAGCTCCTTTCTTCGATTTTCTATTACACTGTTTGTAAATCGGTGTAGTCTTTTAATATATTTTTTTTCGTCTTGATAGTCTTGAGAAAGACGATAAACGAAATGCCATCGTTTAATAATTGAGAAAAATCGATTAAGGACAATTTTAATGACTTCATCGACGTTATTTACGTATTCAGAATTTAATTCTTCCTGTGCGTTTACTGATGTATCCATGATTGTTTCTGTAAAGATTAGCAATAACATCAAACAGGCTTGAAGGTGCTTAACTTACCACACACTACGTCAAGACTATATAATTTAATTATTGGAAAAATATCAATGTCATTTTTTAAACATTCTAATTTCGAAATTAGTTTATCGCTTTGTTTATTAAAAATTTGTATAAAACTTTGTAAAGCATTATAATGAAACACAGGTGTTAACAATTTACGATGGTTTTTCCACGTTTCAACTACGATTTAGTTTTGTTTATTACAATTTCACTTATAATTAACGCTACCATTGCTAATTAATAATCCGTTTCCTAACCAAGGCTTAAAGTAATCGTATTGGTACGATTTGTCTATAAATTCTTTAGAACTCAACATAAACTGTACCGATTCAACTCCGCTAATAAGCAGCAGTGGTGATAATCCAACAAATATTTGTACCATTTCCCCATATTTACTTTTTAAGTTCATTAAAGACTCAATAAATTCTAAAAGTTTGATTAAGTCATTTGCAGCTTAAATATCAACTTACGGTATCCAGCTTTTATGCAATATACGCTTCCTATGCCAGGAATCGCAAAAGGACCCGGTATCAATGAAAAATCTTTTTTTATTTTGTAATAGATTGTGTACCACCATATTAATAAAACTACCAACAATGTAACAATGCTGAAACACGTTAGAAACATATTTATATGGAATGGTAGCATAAGTTGTACTGTAGACATCAAATACTATTGTGCACTTTGAAGTTATAACATTGATTGTGTTTATCGTTTTTTTTTTTAATTAATAACAAATCTTTATTTGTTGTCACTTTGTAAGATAATTAATGTCTTCGTGTCTACGATTTAACGGTGATGTCTAGAAGTTAACGTACTTGATTCTACAGCTTGCTGTTTGTAAACACAAATTTTGTGACAACCTCTTTATATTTTTTACTGAAATGAAAATGTTGATACAAAACGTATCATTATTATTGTTTAAATATGTTAACACAATCGTTAATATTTTTGTTATGTATTAGTTCACAATCTATTTATATAAACAAGAAGTTACACCATAAACCCAAAAAAACATAAAATATTTTGTTTGATGAATTATTATGTTTTGTTCTATCACAATATAAAAATTTAAAATAATCAAAAAAATTAAAAAATCAAAAACTCTCAACTTTAGTTTCAAAAAATTTGAATAATTATAAGATACTTACAGTTTCAACATTTTATTTTGGTTAATTTTTTGTAAGGTTAGTCAGGGTAAATGTGAACAGTGGCAAATGGGGACATCGAAATTGACATAGTTAATAAAATTCTTATGTCGAATTTGCCGTTGTAATTCTCTTATATGCTTTGGCGCCATCTGATAGCAGTCTATAAACAAACAATACACGCAAGTTATTTCAACGCACGTGACACTAAATTACGAATTTAATAACTAATTTATTTATACACAAAATATTTACATGTTTATAGCTACAAGAACTAATTAAACTTAACGATATTTAAGAAAACTACACTAATTTATGTATTACAATCACTCGAAAAATAATGTCAGTAGAATGTCGCCCGCGATCTCCCACCATTTTTACGTATTGTTGCGAATTTTATTATTAAAACTAATTTAATTTAAACGACTAAAAATATGTTTTACTAGAAATATGTACACTTTTAAATTAACCAAACTAATTAAATCTAATAATATTTAATAAAAACACTTACATTTTAATTTATATCGCACTATTACTTACACGAAGATAACCTCTATTTATCTAAACACCGAAAGTTGTTTATATCAAAGTCACGTACTCCGTATCTTTATCGCACACGCGTTACACACTTATTTATTTCAACTTGAATAATCTTCTTAACACTGTTGCATTCGCATTACGGAAATAACTGACCTACGAATTGTTTCATCGGTATATATACACATTTTGAAAATCATTCTCGAGTGTTCCATATCTTTCGATATATCTTCTAGAAGATGGATAACAGCTTCTAGAAGGCTCTTGAATTTGCAAATAATTTCTCGAAAGTTTCAGTATTAAATTAGTTCGCGAGGTCAATTAAAATTAAATCGCGGTTTCGCGATTTAATTCGTGGTTTTGCGTTTTAATCGGCGGTTTAACTCGCCGTTTTGCATTTTAATTAGCGACTTAATTAACTTTTTCTTATTTTTATCCGCGGGTTTGCTGTTTAATTCGCGGTTTTGCATATTAATTAGAAATTTAATTAACTCTTGTTTTTATCTACAGATTTGCTGTTTGATCATTTTAATTCACGGTTTTGATTTTAATTTGTATTTTGTGCAATAATCTGTTTTTTTTAGAATCGAACAAGAGTAGCTCAAATAGGTAACGTACTTGCAGGTAGTTTAGTATTGACACTTTTTAAGAATCACGCAATTAAAATTAAACTGCTAGTTTAATTGATCCGATTTCGATTATATAAAGGTAATTACATATTTTAATTAGCGGATTCAATTGATTAAACAGAAACTAATTTACGAATTTAAACCCTAATTAAAATCAAAATGCGAATTAAAATGATTTGATCAAACTGAATTTATTCCACAAATTACAAATTAAAAACGCGAATTGAAATCAATGCAAAGTATTTAATCCAACTGATTATTCCACGAATTACAAATTAAAATCAAAATCGCGAATTAAAATGATGAAAGAGCGAATCCGAGGAAAGAGTTAATTAAATTGCTAATTAAAATGCAACACCGCGAATTAAACAGCAAATCCGCGGATAAAAACGAGAAAAAGTTAACTAAACCGCTAATTAAAATGCAAAACCACGAATTAACCCGACGATTAAAACGGAAACGCAAATTAAAACGTAAAAACCTAAATGAAAACAGGTAAAATTTAATTAAACCGCGAATAAAACCGGCGATGAAAACGAAAACGCGAATTAAAAGTGGTAAAATTTAACTAAACCGCGAATTAAACCGACGGCGCCGATTAAAACGAATGAGCGAAATAAACCTCTGATAAAACGCAAAACCACAAATTAAAACGCAAAACCGTGAGTTAATTTTAATTGACCTCGTGAATTAATTTAATTCGCGAAAGTGGTGGGGGATCGCAAACAGCACTTGTTTACATTAAAGGCACGTAAGTTTCTACTTAGTTACGTCTCGAACACGCGTTAATCACTTATTTATTTAAACATTTTCCTAACAGTTCCGACTTCAAATAACCGACCTATGCTCACTTTAAATCGTTTTTATATATTTCTGTCATCTATCCCGCAAATTTTCTACATTCTTCCAAACGTTCTAGAAGTAGAGAATAATTTCGTGAACGCTCTCGAAACTGAAAGCAACTTCGCGAATGTTTCACTATGAAAAATTTGGCATATGGGTTTCGTCGGCTGTTTTGGTAAGTACTGGTATCTTAAAAATACTTGAAAAATTGAAATTTTTTTATTATAGTTAGGGTTATTGCATTACGTAGAACATTTCTTTAACGTTTGCTTTTACTACAAATCTGTATAAGTTATTTATTTAATGCGTCTCTAATTACCCTAAAAATTATATGTGCAAGGGGTAAACGAAAAGGGAATGTTGGAGCGATTAAAGATTTGTCCCCAATTGCTCCAAAAGTTTACCTCATAGTTTCTAGTATGTTAGAGAATAACTATTTAATAGTTTTCATTATATTTTAGAGTAATATAAAGTTTGATGTAGTTTGAAACTATATTAAAAACCAACCAGATAAATCCTACACGACGAAAAACGTAAAAACTACTGTAAGCGATGTAAACCGTGTAACCGTCGTTTGAATTTGTGCGATTTGACTTGATTTTATTTGTTTCATGTACTTTAAGATTGTTTGATTTAGTTTCACGTTAATTTAATGAAGTTGGCAATCAAATTTTGAAGTAAATTTTTTATTCAATTAATTCGAAATTATTAAGCTGCATATACATCCGTATTCTGCATTTACGTTGATTGGGCATTTTTTTTATCCTAGTAAAATTCCAGTTGTATCCAAGTTATGCTTCATTTTTAGATATTATTGTAATTAAATATTATTTTGGCAGTTTGTTTATCTTAAGTTTGTTTAAAAGTTCATTGTATTAGTTACGTTCTTAGTGCTTTCCCGCTTGATTCATTTACGGTAGTTTTATACATTTGAAGTCTATTTTTTTTAAATTTATTACTTCCTAGAGACAGTTTTATGATTCAGGTTAATCTTTATGACTGTAATTAAATTTTTTGATATTTTTGTTGTTGCAGTTCTCACAATGAGAAAAGACGTCTTCGAACTCTACTTTTACGTTGTAATTAAATCTGTTTCTATCTTCTGTTCTCGTCTTTGTTTTACTGTTTTTTTTGCAAAGATTTTGATCACAGCGGAAGTGGTTTTGATTGGGAAAAAATAAGTTGGTGGGCACTCCATTTAGATGAAGAATTACCGCGGAAGTCTAGAACAATGGAACAGTGAATAGTTAGTTCATAGCGGGAAAAACTTTTCAATTTCGTAAAGCAAATACGGCTTATTGAATTTCACTGGATTCCGCGTTAGTTTTATATTAGCGTACCGTGGATTTGTGTGTTAAGTTTGTGCTTTGCAATCTAATTTTTGTCTTAGTGGCGGCTTATTGAAAATCTTCCGACGGTAATTTGTCAAAGGGTTGAGGTTTCCGATCGAAGTTCCTGCCAACGTCAACTGGCCTAAAGCTAACCAGGAGTTCGTCTACGAATAAAATTTCAAGGTATTTATTGACAACCGCCACCGTTTGTATCGCTCTGTTACGAAACATTATGGCGTCCTAAAAAGCGTTATATTTAATAGAATAAATGGAAGAAAAACTTTTTTGGAAACCGTCGGTTTTGGTCGGAATAATGTTTTGTCAAAACCAGTTGAGGATCAATTGAAACAGCTAATTTTAGCAAGGCGGCTTGGGTTATTTCATAGATAAAGAAGAACTTTTATCGTTTATTCAAACTTTTTGGTAATAATAAAAAACTACCACTTCTTTTAAGCATTGATTGATATTTTCTTAAAAATAGTCAATTGATGTAATAATAATGCAATATTTGTATGCATAAATTAGGAATATTTGTTTATTACTTAGTAAAATGAACCTCAAAAACATAACAAAACATGAAATTAACATTAAAAAACTTAAAATATTCTTGAAATAGGAACCTACTATAAGTATCCATGGTACCTACACTTTACAAAACTATCACTAACATCACAAAGAAACTGAATTTCCTAAAAAAGTCTGAAACGTTTTGGTAGGTAATAAAAAATCATTTTGTTAACGATTTGCAACTTTCTCACAAAAAAGTGACTCCACATTCATTTCCTTCCAACATTTTGGTAATTTTCCTTACATAGAATATGTTTGAAATAAATTTTACAAGTTTTCCATCAATTGAATTTTCTTTTAAATCTTTCTTATTTTCAAAATGATTGTCTTCTTCTGGTTTTCATATTTTGGTTACTCATAAATTTGCCATCCTCGCTCGTGTCACTGTCTTCAATTTATTGTTTCTTAAATCTCTTTTTTGTTACTGTCTTTATTCAAAGATTTTAGGTTGTTAATAACAGCCTTATATATTATTTTCTTCATTTCTTCTTCCAATATTACATATTTTTCTGGTGTCTCAGTTATAATTCTACTTCTTCCCCGTTTCCTGTCTTTTTGGATTTGTTTTCTAAGTCGTACTTTTAGAAATCCTGTAATCATTTTCAGACGATCGTTAATTTAAGGTGTTTTTTCTCTTTTAGATTGTTCTGATATTTCAGAATTTTCAGAATTTGTTCCTCTTTTTATTGAGTCAGATGGCTGTAGTACTTAAGACTGTTCAGTAAAGCTATAAAGACCAACTTCTATTTTAGTTTCAGCTAGTGTTCTAGAATTTCAACAAAAATATTTGAACACATCCATCCACTTCGAGTCGCAAGTCCTAGCGGAAAAATTGTTTTGGAAAGCAAAAATGTCCCTGTTGCTCATATTATACCACGCTTGGTTACAAGTTCTCTCTTCTCAGCACTCTTACAGCGGTTTACTTGTTTTATACCTCAATTCCTCGAAGATCGAGAAGCATTCATTATAATCCAAAACAAGGTTATTATCAGAATAGACAAGATTCAATGAGTAGTTTTCATGTAAGGATAACAGCTTTAAATGTAAGTAAAGAAATCAATGCTAGCATTAAAAAGTAAGTGGCTATTAGATAGCGGTTGTACTGATCATATAATCAATAATGATGATTATTTTTTTGAAAGTGTGGTATTAAAAGAACCAAGAAAAGTAATAGTAGGAAATGGGAGAATTTTGAAAGCAACTAAAATAGAAACTGTCATTAGTTATTTTGATGTGTATGACAGAAAACAAAAATTTAAGAAGAAAAATGTTTATTTTGTAAAAGAAATGGAAAAAAAACTTTTTTAGCTATTCAAAAATAACTGATATTAATATGATTATATCAAAAAAAATAGGGTTTTATGATAGAAATAATAGGCTAATTGCAGTTGCTTGGAAGGAAGGTTACTTACATATATAAATTGTCAAGTGAGATTATATAATATATATAATGAAACTGAAGTAAATTTGTCTAAAGTTAATAGTCAAAGTAAAATACAAGTTCTCGGCTCCAAAAAGCTCTGAGTAAAGGCCGCATTGGAAACATTGGTTCTTTGCTGACCGAAAACTGAAAGTTTACAGACTCGGTTGAAGGTACTTTGCAAGAACTACTGCAAAAACACTTCCCGCGTTCGTCGTTAACTAAAGTTCCTAAGCACCAGGACCCAGAGGTACCAAACAGGTTTACAATAAAAAGTCGTAGAATAAGTTTAAGGCTCGATTAGTCGTAAAAGGTTATCAGCAAAACGAAATTGTAGATGATTTTTATTCACCAGTTGCTAAAATGTTAACTTTAAAAATTTTATTATCATATTACTATACTGATAAAGTTTGTGGACTGGAAAAGTCATTGTACGGTTTGCGAGGAAGGTTTGTATGAATGTTTTAATGAGTTTATTAGAAAATTAGGATTTGAAAGAAGCAATCTTATTTATTGATGATATTTTGATTTGTTCTATTAATGAGGATAAGATTAAAGAAGATAGTATTAAAAGGTTATTTTCAGAACGATTTAAAAGGAAAGACATGGGTAAAGTGAAAAATATATAGAAATAAATATTGAATATAAAAATGAAAGCAATAAAATGAAATTAAATCAAAAAACGTATATTGAATTTTTAGCTAATAAATACAGTATTGAAAATACAAAGTTGTATAATACACCAATGGAAGTACATATATAAGTTTAACTTTATTTGTTGCCTTTGGCTTATAAATTAGTTCGTGCTACATTTACAACCTACATTCTATATTTACATTTACATTTACATTCTATTTATTTATTTTTTTTTTAAATACATTTTTTTTATCCCTCCTCTTCTCTTAACTTTTTCCTCCTTCTCCATACTTCTTCCATCCACTCCGCTTCTTTTCCGTTTTCATCTAAGATTTCCTCTATTTTCATCACCTCTTCTCTTAGTTCCCTGCATTTCTGTCTCATGTGGTTAAGGTCCTCCGTTTCTTCTCCACATAGCCTGCACATCTTTTCTGTTTCTTCTTTCTAATATTTGTTCCCTAACTCCTCGTTGCCACATCTGAACCTTGCTATCATTTTTTTCTTTTTGTTGCTTTTATTTCCTCTATCTTTTAAATATTCCGGCACTCCTTCACCCTTGATATCTTTATAATTCCTATTATATCTGCCGTCTTTTATCTTTGTCCATCCTTCTTGTTTTTCTATGTCTCTATCTCTCATTATTTCTTCCCTTACCCCTACTCCCTCTTCTCTTAATCTCTCCACTTCTTCTCTCGCGTACCCGTTCCTTTTGTAATACTCTTCTCTGCCCTCCTGCCCGTACTTCACTTTTCCTCTCTTTATCTCTTTCCAACATTCTTGCAGTATTTTGCAATCTGTTCTTTCCCTCAGTTCTTCCTCGTATTTTATGGCTCTTTTTCCTGTTTCTACTCTTACTTTTTCTATCTGTACCTCCTCTCTCACAATATACCCCGGTGTATCTCTGTCCAGACGTAAAACCCATCTCCAGTATTTTTCCTGTAGCCCCTCTACCTCCCTCCACTCCTTCCAGCCCTATATTTTCGTTTCATACATTACCACCCCCTTTATTAATTTTTCAAACAACAACTTTCTTTTTTCTATATCCATCTCGAATACTCTTTCCCCCACACCCCACACTTGTCCTATTAACCTGTTTCCTTTCTTCGCCCTTTCCTTTATGTGTTCTCCCTCTTTATTATCCTGTTTCATCGTGTAGCCCAGGTATGTAAATTCCTTCACTTGTTGCACTTCCTCATCACTCCATATCCACTCCTCTCTTTTTCTTTTCCCCCCTCCTTTTCTAAATATCATTATCTTTGTTTTCTCCGTGTTTACTTCCATTTCTTTTTTTTTTCATGTATTTTTCCAGCGTTTTCATCATCTCTTTCATTTCCTTTTCCTCCTTAGCCACCAACACTATGTCATCCGCATACGCCAACGACCATACCTTTGCTTTCCCTACCACTATCCCTGCTGTCTGTTGTCCTCTCATTGTCTCTTTCAGATCCCCCGTATATACTGCTTGGGCTCAGTGGACATCCCTGTCTCACTTTAACCCTGCTCCTCGTTTCTTCGTAGATTTCCTCTATTCTTTGTATTAATCTTTCATTGATTTTTTTTCTCCTCATGTATTTCCACAGCTTTTCCCTATTCAATTTGTCAAAAGCAGCTTTTAGATCTACGAATAGTGCCACCATTTTTCCTCTTTTTTTTCTAGTTTTTTATTTACTAAGTGTTTCAGTATATATATGTTGTCTATCGCTCTTCTTCCTTTTCTGAATCCCGCATGTCCGTCTGGTATCAAACTTCTTTCCTCTATTTCCTTCTGTATTCTTCCTTGTAGTACTGTCGCATATAATTTGTATGCCGTGCTCAATAATGTTACCCCTCTATAATTCTTGACTTTATTTTTTTCGCCTTTTTTATGGATTGGGCATATTATTCCTTCTCTCCATCTCTCCGGAAATCCTTCCCCTTTCCATATTTTGTTTAGTATTTCCGTCATCCTTTTTGCTACACTTTCTCCCCCGTATATCCACTCTTCTCCTTGTATCTCATCTTCTCCTGCCGCCTTTCCTTTTTTTATCTTCTTTATCTTCTTTTTGTTTTCTTCCTTCTTTCTGTCGCATGTTTTTTTGTATATTTTGTATTCTTCTTTTTCTTTCTTCCGTTTTTTCTACTGTTTTAATGCTCTCCTTGCATTTTTCTTTGATTCCTTGCATTCTTTATCCGACCATTTTTTCCATCTTGTTTTCTCCCCCTTTCACTTTCTAAATCTGACTTTCTCTGTTGCTTTCTTCATCATCTCTCTCATTTCCTCTACCCTTTTCTGTAATTTCTTCCCTATCCATACCGTTCTCCCTATTCTCTCTTTATATCTTTTTATACATTCTTCTGTCCACTTTTTTTTAGTTATGTACTTTTCCTCTTCCTCTCTCTCTTCTCTTTCTATTCCTTCCATTGTCAATTCCAGTGGTTGATGGTCTGACTCTACCCTTTTTCCCACTTTAAATGTCTTTACCTTTTCTGCAGCCTCTTCATTTGTCATTACAAAATCTATCATTGATTCTCCCCTTTCTCCTATGTACGTAAATTCTCCCTTTCCATCTTCTTCTCTGTTCCCGTTCATTATTTCCCACCCTTTTTCGTTGCACAATTCCAGAAGTTTTTCTCCCTCTTTATTTATCAGCTTGTCCTTTGTTTGTTTTTTTCCCGTCCCTTTTATTTCTTGTATTCCCCCCTCTTCCCCTATTCTTGCGTTGAAGTCCCCTCCTACTATTATCAATCTCTCTTCCCTCTCTTCTATCATCTCTTTTATGTTTACCCTTGTCTCTTTCATTCTACTGCTATAAACCGTTACTACTTTTATTTTTGTTTTTCTCCACTGTATGTTTCTTTCTACAACTCCTCTTCTCTGTTGCACTTTCTCTTTCTTTTTCTGGCTCAACTATTTTTTTCTTATTCCCATTATTATACCCCATTTTGCTCTCCCTTTTTTTTCTTACTTTCTGCATGTTGCACCACCCACTCAAATTCCTCCGGCAACTCTTTTTCCCACCACTCCCATTCTTTTTCTTCCATCCATGTCTTTTGTAATCCCACTACATCCTGTTCCTGGATGTACTTCCAGAAATCTTGTTCCTTGTTTTTTATTCCCGCTACGTTCCAAAACAATACTCTCAGCTCACTCACCTCTCCCTGTGCTTCTTCCTTGCTTTCTTTTTTTCCTCCTGTTTCTTTTCCATTTCCATCTCTTATTATTCCTTTTCTATGCCATTTCGTCAACTTTCTCTCCTTTATCGTTCCCCCTTTGCCCTTGAGTTTTTTGCCTTTTGGTTTCCCAATTTCTCTCCCCTTTCTCTGCTCAGTACCCTATCCTTGTCGCTCCATATGTATCTGTCTCCGTCTATCTCCATTTTTTTCCTTCCGCTCTTTTTTCCACCGCTATGTTTATTATTTCTCTTTGCACTCTTCTTTGCTCCCATGTCAAATCGTGATTTATATATATTCTTGTATTCTTTAATTCCTTCTTCTCCGCCATTACCTTCTGTTTTTTCTCCCATCCTCCAATTTCCGCCACCACCATCTCATTTTTCTTCTCTTTGTTTATTACTGTCACTTTTTTTACTTCTACTTTTACATTTAATTTTTCTTCCAGCATCACTGCTAAATCGTTTTGTGGTTCTTCACTTCTCCACCTCTTTATCACAATATTATTCTTTCTTTTCCATCTTTTCTCGTTTTCCGCTTTTTCTCCAGTTTTTCTATTCTTTCCACCAGTTTCTATTTTTCTTTCTCCCACTTCTTTTCTCTTTCTCCCATTTCTTTTTCATTTTTTGATTTCTTGTCTTATTCCTTGCATATTTTCTTCCATCTGTTTCATCATTTTTCTCATTAATTCTTTTAACTCCTCCATTTCTTTCCTTCCTCCTTCTGTTCTTGAGGTTTTTCCTTCGCTTTCCTCCGATATCTTTTTAATGTCTGGTGATCTTATTGTTTTCTTTCCTCTTTCAAATATTTGTTGTTTTTCTTTTTCCTCTTCCTCTCTCTCTCTTTTATTCATCCATTTTTCCCTTTTTTTATTTCTTTTTATTTATTTTTTTCTTTATTTGTTTATTTAATTTATTTTATTTTATTTATTTTTTTATTTTTTTATTTATTTTTTTTTCCTTATTCCTCCTTACCTTCTTTTTGTATTTTTCGTGTTTTAAAACGTCACTCTTGTAGCTATTTCGTTTTAATTTTGCTTTAAATGTAATAATTTCTATGAATGTAGGAGGTTATCTTTTGTCGTTGACCTTTTCGATTACCCTGCTTATTCACCTTAATCTCACTTGTTTCACTTAATTTATTTATTATTTTACACTCTTCCTCCTTTGCCCACCCTTTTTCTCTCCTGCTTCCCTCTTACTACCACTACTAACACCAATACCTTCACTAACTATCTTCTCCAACTTCTACACTTGTATTTCTCTATTACGATTTCTTAAATGTAAATACGACCTTCTACGTCGACTGTTACCGCACGAATTTTTAGCTAATAAATACAGTATTGAAAATACAAAGTTGTATAATACACCAATGGAAGGAAACTTAAAATTAGAGCCTGCAAAGGAAATAAATTTTGATGTTAGATACAGAAACTTGATTGGAGCATTTTTATATATTAGTTCAGGTACTAGACCAGATAAAAGTTAGAGTGTGAATTATTTAAGTCGTTTCCAGAATAGTTATAATGAGACTCATTTTAAACATGCTTTCAGAATTTTCAAATATTTGTATTTTACAAGAAACTTAAGCTTGAATTGTAAAAATGAAAGAACTGATTTCTTAGATTGTTTTGTATATGCCGATTAGGCAGGTGATAACGTGGATAGAAAGTCAACCACATGATATGTATATTAAGATTGTTTGGTAATGTTATTTGTTGAAAATCTAGAAAACAAAATAGTGTTACAAAGTCGTCTACATTTGTTGAGTATGTAGCTTTATCAGACGCAGTCAGCAAATTAAAGCTTGTCAAAGATATATTAGAAGTTTTTGTTAAAATTGAAAACCCTATAAATAACATATGAAGACAATTCCGGAGCTGTAGCTATTGCTAAGTATGGTAATTTTAGGAAAAATTCGAAATATATAGAAATTCAATATCATTTTGTAAACGAACGTTATAAAAATTGCACTATTGCCATTATTAAAGTCGATTCTGAAAATAACATTGCAGATATTTTTACCAAATCACTTGGTAATATAAAGTTCGTAAAGTTTAGGGACATGTTAGGTATAATAGAATAAAAATGTTAATAAAAATGATATTAATTGTTTTGTAATATAAATGTAAGGAAGAGTGTTAAAATGTACATTTATATAAAGTTTGTTTTA
This sequence comes from Aquatica leii, assembly GCA_035610365.1. Classification (NCBI taxonomy): domain Eukaryota; kingdom Metazoa; phylum Arthropoda; class Insecta; order Coleoptera; family Lampyridae; genus Aquatica; species Aquatica leii. The sequence goes on from CM069434.1 coordinate 88,047,460, forward strand.
AGGCGACAGTGAATACATTAAAATGATATCCAAGGAAATACAATAAATAAGTAGATGTTACAAAAATGTAATAAAAGGATATTTTTTCTCATATACGTTAATAGTTATTTAACAAAGTTGTTAATGATAGCGATCAATAATCGACACATTTTAACGCCGTGAGCGAGTGTAACGAGAGAACGCGTTAATATTGTCCAGATTATTTGTCGCCGATTAACAAACGAGTTAGTTTTAAAATTTTTCCGTTAATTGTATGTTAGTAAAACGTGTGAAGTTATAAGGAAACTAAAGTATGCGTAACCTATTGTTACATCTAGTAGTCGCGCAATATCGTTAACTTAGTGGTTGCTAACGATTTCATTAGTTGCTATGCAAAATCGTTCATTAATAGAAATTAGTTTATTGGTTCAAAATCGTTCAATAATATGGGTCATTAACGATCTATTGCTGTTACATTATTATACGTTAATATTACTATTAACAGGCGATCGACAGAAAAAAAATGTATTTAAAGCGTACTATTTAACAGTAATACTCTTATCAGCAATCTGGAATGTCATCATCAAAAATACCAAATTGATATAACACCAATGTCATGTCTTTATGCGAGGTCATTTCTTACAAAGAGAAACTGAAAGAGAGAGAGAAAAACAAAACAAAAATTTGAAAAACATCTCATTTACATTTACGGCAAGATCAGTTCTTAGAAAATGAAAGTGTCATTAATAAAGCAATTAGCGGCGAATAATACCTACTCTCGTTATAGATGGCACAAACAATGTCAGATTTGATTTATTCGATTACCAACTTACAATATCAAAAAAAAAGTGTTAAACAATATAATTTTAGATACAAAATTTTCACCATTAAACATAATAAAAAAGTGTTTGGGTAAATGGTGTAACGTATTTATTAAAAAACTCACAAACTTTTAAACGAAAAAAAAATTGGAAGAATACTGAAGAAAGATGACATTAAAGTTGCTTATAATACTACCACAAAAATTAAAAATTTGTTGAATCCGGTAAAAGATAAAATTCCACATAACAGGGATATATTGGAGAAACTGGTAAAACTATTAAAACTAGACTAAAAGATCACAAAAGACATGTTCGTTTACTTCAACCTTTTAAATCTGCCATTGCCAAAAACTATAACGATTGCTAAAACCAAAAACTGGCGTTCAAGAAAGATTAGAGAAGCGATTAAAATTATTATTATACCTGGTTACCTGTTATTTCCTGATCTTTACTTTATCCACCAAACACTATAAGCTACGTCTAGAGTTTTTAAAGGTGGTTTTTCTTTGACCTTCGAGCAAATGCAAACATTTGTTTTTTCTAGTTACCTTAGTTTTATAATAGTCACCTGAAGAAGAACGTAGACCACGTTCGAAAGTTTGTGAGTTTTTTAATAAATACATTACACCATTTACCCAAAACTATTTTAATATAATTTTATGAATTGTTAATATCTTCGTTTTTCTAATCGAACTAATAGTCCGTTATCTGATTTTAGTACCCCAAAAGCGTTTAATTGGATTTGGTGATTTGCAACTGGTAGTATCTTAAGCTTGCGCAAAATGTTAGCCACAGTAAATTTAACTTCCAGCATAGCAAATTTATTCCCAATACAATTCCTAATACCCATACTAAACGGAATGAAAGCATACAACGATCTATTTTTGCAATTTTCTTCGTTAAATCTGTCAGGATCAAAGACTTCTGGATTAGGATACAAATCTTTGTGGTGATGTAACCCGTATATAAAAACTGAAACTATGAGGTTTTTAGGCAATATATGATTATCTAGAAAATAAAAAAGAATTTTTTAAAAATTATACAGATTTGTCTTACTAAAAACTGCGTCTTCTTTTAGTTTTCGTAAAATAAACGCAACAGGTGGATACATCCTCATAGATTCCTTCACAACTTGATCTAAATATCTCAGATTTTGCACATCTTGGTATGATAAACTTTTATTATCGTTTCCAACAACGTCTTGCAATTCTTGAAAAACTTTTTCCTACAAAACTTCACTAAAGACAATATAATATAAACTGAAAAAATACTTGTATTGGTAAATGCTTTGACAAGGAGTATAAAACAAAGCTAACAACGGAAGTCACAGTATCGTGGCCCTAAAATTTAAGTGTTATTATTAACAAATAACGAAAATAGTTTTTATACAGCAAACATGAAAGTATCGACTTCTTCGCGAATTTCTTCATTTGTTAAATATTTTTCATTGACAGTTGAGGTTAACAGTATATCCAATAAATTTAGTTTTTTGTTTGTAACCTTTTCCGCACCATATAATTCGTTTCTTCGGTTTTTTATAACATTGTTTGTATATCCGTGTAGTATTTTAATACATTTTTTTTCGTCCTGGTAGTCTTGAGAAAACCGGTAAAGAAAATTCCATCGTTTAATAACTGAGAATAGTCTATTAAATATTATATTAACAATTTCGTCAACGCTATGTACGTATTCAGAATTTATGTGTTCTTGGGCGTTGACAGAAGTATCCATGATTGTTTCTGAAAAATTTAATCAGACATAAGTAGAAGCGATTGTGCATTATTCACCACAAACTACGTCAAGACTATATAACTTCATTATTGGAAAAATATCAATATCATCTTTTAAAGCTTCTAGTTTCAAAATTAGTTTCTTGCTTTGCTTATTAAAAATTTCTATAAAACTTAGTAACGCATTATAATGAAACGCAGATGTTAATAATTTGCGGCGGTTTCTCCATTTTTCTCCTACGACATTTATTTATTAATTAATTCCTTATTGTATTTGACGTCACCTTTGCTTAATAGCAATCCTGTTCCTAACCAAGGTGTAAGAAAATCATATTCGTAAGATTTGTTTATGAATTCGTTGGAGCTCAAAAGAAATTGCACGGATTCAACATCGCTAATTAACAACCATGGTGATAACCCAAGAATTATCTGCACCTTCTCTCCATATTTGTTTTTTAGATTCATTAACGATTCAATAAAATCTACAATTTTTGATAAATTCATCGTAAAAATAAATACCAACTTACGATTTCCACTTTTTATGCAATATGCACTTCCTATACCAGGGATTACCGAAGGCCCTGGAAATATCGACAAATACTTTTGTATTTGATAATAACGTATGTACCACCATATTAACAAAAACACAAATAATATGCAAATACTAAAACACGCTAGTAACATGTTTATGCGAGTATAAGATAATCTGTAAGTATTAAATAAATTTTAAATTATTAAAAGTTATCATTTTTTGATTGCTGAAAAAACAAAACTTATCTGTAGTTGGTTTTTAAGATCATCATATCTACATGTTTCTACAGCTTTGTTTTTTATTTAGTATTTTTTTTAGTATTCCGTCTTTTTTTTTAATTTTGTACGCATTTTGTTATTTGTTTGAGCACTATTTTTTGTATGTAACCGTATCAGATTAATTGTTTTTTCTCAATAGTTTTTAGAACTGTGTCTTTTATGTTCACACAAAAAACCCATGCAGAAAAAACACTTGTATAAATAAAATAAAATTAAAACTGCTAAATCAACGGCGGATCAACTACTCAAAAAAATGATTTTTAGAATTTTGTAAATAAAATATAAATAAATTTAAATACATCAATAGATTATTAAAATACAGTTTAAAACACAACTAATAAAATTAAATAAATTTTATTTGAAAAAAGCAAGGGTAGATAACGAGATCTTTTCGAAAGTATAAGATCGGTATGAACACAAATTCTTGCCTAAAACTACATTTATTGTTAGCTAAGAATCAATTAATGTAATTAAATCAAATAAACTTCTGAAATTTATAAGCAATAGATATAAACTTTTTTCAAACAAATAAAGTAAAGAAACATACATGTTCCATTATCGCTTGAGTAAAGATAAATATAAATATTAGATTAAAACATAAAAAATCTCATACTCAAAACAGTAGATAAACATTAAGTGACAAAAAATTCCTAGAGGTCCATAAAGGTATCCAGCACCTTTTTATACTGCTCAAAAATAAACCATTTTGAGCAGCATTTAGAAATTCACATTATAGGCGATTCAAACTAAGTGATACGCTAACTCGCGGCGACAATTTGAACTATCGTTGCAATGATAGCTTAATACGCGTACTTAATTTTTTGCTGTTTTATTTTTAATTTCTGCTGTGTTCTTAAGTATATTTCGGAAAAAATGCACATAATTAACAATTATGAAACTGAGAAACTTGTTGAACAATATGCAGCCCGGGTGGTAAAATTATAACTTGGAAAATCTGTTAGAAAAAAATATGAAACTTTGTTTGCAACATTTTTAATTATAACATTATTTTTATCAAACAAGTATATATTTAGTTGTTATTATAATTCTACATTAGCGCCAATGATAAAATTACATACATTCGGACAAACTGCCCGGCAGTTAAAAAATAAAGGCTTCGACACTACATTTGCCTTCCATACAATATCTCACAGTTAGAACTACAACTGAAATAGCAAGCAAAACACTACGAAGTAAACGTGCTGACCATCACTTTATTACAAAAAAAAATTACATAAAGCCGATACCTGATGAAGTTTGCGATGACAAAACAATGTACCTACATGTAAAGTCAAATTGATGTTTCTTAGTGACTAATTGTACTATTAAGAGCCTAATCCAACTATGCCGGTTGTAAATTGAGTTGTAAGTAATTATCGTGTTGTTTTATAGCACTAAACTAAACTACAAAACTATTAAACCACAATAAAACGACTAGTGAATGCAATTTCTAACTTGTGTACAAACTAATTTAGAATCACAAGTAATATTAGTAAATCTTATGTAATGCCGAAGAAACTTATCAAACAAAAAAAAAGGTTATAAAGTACATAAATTAAGTTTTAGTTTTCAGAAAAAGCTTGTAACAACACAAAAAGAAGTAGTATAAATAGTATTGAAATAAAGGTAATTATGACGCTTATCATTGCAACGTTAGTTCGTTCTTCGCCGCTAGAAGCGCTTAAATCTTAAATTGAATCGCCTATACCACTGACTAAAAAAAATTAACAGAAGCACTAGCAACATATGAGCATCGTACTAAATGAACAAACTTTATATTTTGTTCACTTAGAAAAGATAATAATAAAAAAATATAGATTGAATTTTTTTAAATGCCATTTATAAACAAAATTGGAGCATTTTCTACTCATTTTCAAAAAATATTTTATTTATCTAATGGCAAAGACAATCGACATTAAAAAAAAATCGATTTTTGCAGATCACATTCTAGAATTCAGCAGATACATACAGTAGTATAATAGTGCTTTCAAAGATCAGTACTGCCCTGCAGTATTTCTTGACGTTGGCCAGGTTTACAGCATTGCAAAATCTTATCTCGAAAAAAGATTATTCTAAGCAAAGTGTGGAAAAACGGCGCAACCAACCAACTTAAAGTTAGTGCGAACTATTTTCAATAAACGAAGAAATGTTATCTTTGCTAGGTTTTCATAAATCACAGAGTGTTACTGCAGACAGACTGTTTGAAGTATTTGGAAATACATTTTGACATAAATTTTACATTTATTATATTTGGTTGTAGAAAAAACATCTTAATTTACAAATAAAAAATATCACAGATTTCTAATCGGTAACTTAATATTACTGCTGTTTAATAAATTACTGATGTAGCAAACTATAATCGAATCAGCTTTGGAGAACTGCGCCAGACTTTAATATTTAAATATTCGAATGTCTTCAATCAAAAGCATTTCGTTAAATCAGTAACGCTACTTTTTACGTCTTTAATTAAAAAAATACAAAACAGTTTGAACGTAAAAACGGATAAAGAAATAGAAAATATGTTACATGTCGATATTTTGTATTCATCGAAAAGATTTATTCTAAATTAAAACTAACGGTTGCACTGTTTATCGACGCTACTGATCTTTCTTATGAGTGAGGATAAACGGTGTATCACTGTCAAACTCCATTTTTACTTTTGTTTTACCGGTTGGAAATATCTGATGAAGGTTCGTGTGCCTAGGTGTTATTTTAAAACATGTATACAATACATCAATACGTTTCACGGATTTTACAGCATATACACCTATTATTTATAGCATAGTTACAATCAACTTACAATTTACATTTGTTTACAGAATCAGGATCAGCCTGAAAACTTTAAATGTAAATATTTCAAAATTGGACTACTTTAGACCAAATCTTTAAAGGAAATTTTTTTATGTAACGCTAGGAAGAAAACTGCTCCATGAGTTTGTAGTTGTATTTCAGATAAACCCTGCATAACATGCATAGTTTATGCTTTAAATCAAATAAATAGGAGTAGTGAAAGTCACTACGACTGACAAAGAAGGTTTGGTTTGATAAGTTTTGGTACTCATATTGTCTTGTTTTTGCGACTTAGTTTTAGCATTGTTGACTTTTGCTTATTTTGCGACTGCATAGTAAACGAGATAGTTTGATCGAGTAATATTTATATATGAATTAAAATCATTCATTTATAACATTTGTTAGCAATTGAATATATTTAGTTGTATGGTAGGTAGTCTGAACGAAAGGGTTTACATTAATATCATAGTTGTGATATTACTAAATTAGTCAACAAATTTCTAATTGTTATTGTTCTATTTCTCTCTGTTGATTTTAACGACTATTCTCTCCTCTTCAAATATATTATTGTTAAAAGTTGTGTTTCCTTAATTTGTTCTTTTTAGTGATCGACAGATTTAAACAAGGTTTGTATTGGGTGATATTTATTTGTTTTGGACCATTTTTAATTTAGTGTAGGATTAACACACCGAGACTTGCGATCCGCTTGTTGGTACAACTGTTAGTCGCCAGCAATAAAGTTGCGAGAAAATTTTCGTAACATCAACATTTCGTTTCATACAGGTAGGGCTAAATGCAGTACAGTCATTTTTTAAAAATGATATTCACTCTTCTCAGCATATCTTGCGGAATTCTAGTAATTATGTTACGGTAATTTTCTTTATGCACGCCTTTGTCGTTACGGTCGAAATTTCTTTGGCGCACGCCTATGGGTTTCGACGAAAAATTAAGTTACGTTTTGGACGCCCCCTCACGATCGTTTTCGCGGAACTGTCATTTCCGACGAGCTCTTCAACTTGGAAACTACTTGAAATGGTCGGTGGATTGATAAGTAAACATTTTCTAAAATTAGACACCATCATGGTGACCAATCCATAAGTGAAATACCAGTAAAATTCGTTTGCGTCATCACCGGGTAAGATTGTAATTCGTATTTATTAAAACTTTGTGGTAATTTCCTGTATTTTGACAGCCATTCTGCCACGTGCGCATACTTAGTTCTAATTATTACTTACTAATGAGGAGTCCGTTTCGTATTACTATTTCTTCAAACAAATATTCGAAGGCCGTAAATTAACTTTGGTGACGATCACCTTATTTGGGAGATTCTAATTATCGAATACGAGGGAATTCGAGTCGAAGGCCGTAACTTAATACCGATGACTATCACCTTATCTGGAAGATCCTAATTATTGGATTTGAGGGAATTCTATTCGGAGGAAGTTGTTTAATACCATCATATTCGTAACCGTAATGTAACAGCATACGATAAGTGTCGGTTCGTTTACTGTCCTTTAAATGTGTCTTTATTTGTAGTTTGTGAGTCGCCAGGTAGACACGTCTATATTTTTCAGGAAGTTTAATTGTAGGAGGCCGTAGGAAAAACGTTTTTCTGACAGCACTCCGGAACTTGGTAAGTCAATTTTTACTTATTTATACGTGATCGCTACGGTGTATCTCACGACTTATTATATTTGCTAATTGTACGTGCTAATTGATTTGTTACTTGTGTTTGTTACTAAATTAATTCAGATAAATTACTTATCGCTTGCTGCTTATATCCACAATTACTTATCTTTGTTAATGTTACTTATTAAAAAAATTTTATACATGTTATATTACTTACACGCTTGTTTGACGTGTAGTGTAAGTTGCCGATCCTACTGTTATGCTCTTTTCTATATTCTATACAGTCCCGGCGTATATTTGATTATTTAAGTGTTAGTAGATTTAGCGTTATAGAGAAATTAAAGTACCATTGTTGTTAATGATCGAGTTTCTTTTCCATTTTAGTCGTTTCTTTCAGCAGTTACGAACTTCCCACCTAGTTACAAGTTACTTACCATTTCTGCTGTGAGCAGGCAGAAAAGACTTTGGACATGCTCTGGCGCCCTTAATTCGTTTCATTATTGTTTAGGAACCCTACCCTCTCTCTCCGAATATTGAGAGTTGGCCGTGCAGGTTCGTAACCAGCTAAAACTTGTTTCAATCGTTTTCTTTAGAGCTTTATAGGTTCTTGGTCAAACTTTGTATACGTTAGCTTTGACTTATTCCTATAAAAAACTCACTCGGAGCCAAATCGGAAAAATGATGGGGCATCCCCTCTATAAAAAAATGAAGCGATCGAGAAAAAACTTTTGCAACTTTTTGCGTGAACAACAGGCAGTGTAGGCAGAGCCTTCATCTTGTTAAAACTAGAAGGTTTCTATGTTGTGTTTCTCGCCATACTCCAGTTCTTCAGCAGCTTACAACAGCGAGCCGAAGTCACGGTAACGGTTAATTTTTTGGATTAAAAAAAATAAGAATTCAATTTCTATGCAATCACCATGTGATAGGGTCAACTGATTTTAAAATAAGAAATACTATTATGAGCGACTTTTGGCTTAGACCGCGTTGTAAAATTCAGAACTTGCGTATAACAAAAAAGAAATCCTAGTTTTTTGACGTAGTATTTCTTTTTAGTAAAGTCTCGGTCGAAAAAAATTTAGTTTTTGATCAAAGAGAAGCTAACTGAAAAAGAAGTACTGCTCATCAAATTTTGTTTAAAAAACGCTTATTTCAGTTATAACGAAAACTTATTTAAACATGTAAAAGAAGCGAGCATGGGTTTACCGCTTTCTCTAGTTATAACCAAATCTATATGGAGTGTTTTGAAACTAAAATGAAGAATGTTGAGTTAAAACTAAAAACTTGATTCAGATATCCCAGTAAACACGGATTGAAACTGTTACAGTCACAAAATTAAAACAATTGTTTCATTACGTTGTTTCGTGTTAGTTCCATTTTTATATCATTTACATGTAACTGACAGTGAATAAATTGAAAGAGTTCCGATTTTTTACAATCAGTTTTAAACCGTTTCAATACTTGCAATTTTTTTCCCATAATCAGCAACCGTCTAAAAACTGATTTATTAAAACCGAATATTTTTTGAATAACTAGAATTGTTTGAAGATCGGTTAAAAAAAATTGAATTATTTTCAAAACAGTGGAATACTTTGTGATTAATCAGCATTAGTCGTTGCTATACTTTTGATTACTGTCGTCAACGCTTGCGCTGCAAATTAATATCTTTTCACTTGTTCGGTCGTAGTTTGATAAATGATGCTGTGTGTACAATTACGAAATGGAACAATAAACGGTAAGTCGAAACATTTTATTATAATCCATAAATCTAATCAATATTATTATCATTTTTGTTCTTTATGTATCATGTTTTAATTTGTATAAAAAAATGTAAATTAACACACATGATTGCGTTAAGGTAGATTATTGCGTAAATCTGATGATACTTTAGGATTTATAATTACAGTTTAATTCTTCAAGTTTTCTATACGATTATGTACAGCTAAAGGTATTCACAGTGTTTTTATAACTTTCTTATGATTGCTAAAGTGATATTTATATTAAGTTTGTGTTGTTTTTGATTAAAAAAATGTAATTAATTTTGTGTAACTCTATGATTATGTATGTATATAAATGCAATATTTATTTCTATGTTACAGATACGGTTAAAAGTTGCTACCCAACAGTAACTGATGCAGTTTTCGAGGCTTCCGTGAAAAGACCACAAAAAGAAAGTTGCAATATGTAAAAAACTCAATGTGATATTGTATTTAAAAATATTTATTGTGCAATAAAATTTGAAACGTGCATTCGAAAATGTATTATTATATTATTGAAAAAATTGTTTTAGTTCATTATTGAAACAAAAAAATCATACATGTATCGATCATTTAGTATCAGTTCAAAAACGAAGCTTTTAAAACGTAAACCGATTGCAACATTTATTTTGCAACAGATTTGAATTTAAAATACCGAAACTATACTGATTCAAATAAGTGAAACAGCGATGGACTTATAGCTATTTTATTGCAGTTAGGTTTCTTTTATGTTTGAAACAAGAGTGAATCATAAATTTTTTGTTTTGAAACTGTTACTAAACAATATCAATTTTGTGTTTACTGGGATGTTGATGATACTTTTGTTGTATAACATCATAGCAATGAAACTAAATCAGTTGTTTTGTTACCATCAATCAATGTCTTATTATCGTATTTAAATGTTATAAAATATAGTTGGTTTGACCGTTTATATTTACTAAAAAATTAAAAAAAAACAAAAATAAAAAAAAATTGTTTGTTTGAAAATAGTTAAATGAAAATTAAAGAAACTTTAACAAAGGTTACTAAAGAAATAAAAAATGTACTAAACGTACTATTTCCTGCCAACATTTTATAAAAATTATTAGTTTAAAATCCAATTTTACTAATAAGTTAGCAAACGGTTATGGAATATAATATTCAACAACTGGGATGTTTTTTCATGGTTTGCAAACTTCTTAAAAAACTCAATAAATGACAAATGCAAGCGCCAAATTAAAACAAACTTAAATATGAAGGCGAAACAAAAGTGAATGGTACGCAAAATCAAATGACGGTTACAGTAAAAAACAGGCAACAAAAACGATTATAGTAGCAAGATGTTTCACTCAAATCAAACATATAAGACCGTTGTGCAAACGGAACAAAATGGATAAAACGAAAAGTACAAAGAAAGTTCAATGAAAGAAAACGACAATAAAACCAACACGTGGATAGAATAACAGAAGATTATATTTATAAATTTGTTGCTTTTTGCCACATCATATAAATCTCACCAAAAATCGTTGTTAAAACATTGAAGTGTCAAAAAACCTAGTTTTTAAAACTTTGTGCTGTCATAGTGTTATTTGTCAATTAGACAAATGCAGAAGGAATTATCTGACTTGACAATGTACAAACCAAAGAACAAAGGATACAAACAATTAAACCTGTTGCAATCATAAAAATTATTTTACTTTGTACTAGATTACCATTTTGGACTCGTGACTAAATTAATGGTTGAGCAGTTATCCAACATCAGCAATATCAAATGCTGTCAAACCTATATTATTAGAAGTGATTATTTACTGTATGCTACCTAATTTAGCTTAAAATATTTTTAAATAATTTACTGTATTGATTTGACTTTATCCTAAATCTAGAACTTTGGAAATGCTCAGTGGATTTAATCACTGTTTCCCAAAAGCCACCAAAATAATTAATGTAAGGAAAAATAAAGCTGTAACGATTTAAATTTCAATTTGGTACATTTCAAGCTGGCGTGTAGACAACTTTCCACTCTCGGTCGTGTTGAGGATTAAATACCAACTTTTCTAGTAAATGTTTTTACAGCAAGGCAAAGAGCAGCTAACACGAATGTACTTGAACTCTATTTTTTGCCTAGCCATTGTTTACTTTGGATGTCCGGTTAAAAAAATTTTCTGCAAACATCCACCTTATTTAAATCTTTTTACGGAAAATTATCTTGGATACAAAATGCATCAACGTCTAGAAAGCTCTCTCAATGTCGGTTTTTATTAGAGGCGAAGATATACTAAAGGTTTGTGGAAAACAGACCAAAAGTCTTCGAAAAGAAAAAGGTTTGAGAACTAGAATAAATAGAAACGACATGATAACAAGAACACAAAAAGGCAGAGAGATGAGTTTGCTGAGCCAATAACAGCAGATGACCTGAAAACGACGGCTAGGCAAAAAAATGAACTTACCGCCTACCTTAAAAAAACTCTCCTTATCAACAAACAAAGATAACTGTTCAGAGAAAAGAACAACTCATATCTTGAAAAGGAACTCCATGACATGGTAATTTAGTAGGAGTTTTGGCAGTACTAACCCAATGTCGTTGAACCCGTTTAGTGAAATTAAAAATAATAACACAGTTAACGACAAAGATATGAAGACAATGCGGAGATAGTGAAAACCACCTAAGTATTACTTAAGCATCAGCATAATAGCGAGCTTTTGTGATAAGATAAAGATAAGATGAAGAAATTCATTAAAAAATCTTACAAGTAGGAACGGCGCTAAGAACGTTATATCAACCAAGATTTATATCTTTGTTCAAAAACAGAAAGGGTTGTTACAAGCTTTTGGTATTTTACGAACCTGCACGGCCAACTCACAATAGTCGGTGAGAGGGGTAGGTTCACAAGAAATATATATAAAAGGTGTTTCAGGGCGCCAGAGCTTATCCCAAAGTAACTTCTGTCCCGCTCCAGACAGACGGTTCACACTTGTAACAAGATGTTAGGTTCGTAATTCTTCTACTCGGCTGTTCGAGTAGCCAACGTTTGTCATTAGATAACGACGATCCAAAGAGACAGGTATGTTGTCATAAAAGAACAAGTAACCACAATAACAACTATAATCTAGAATCGTTGATGATTATCACAGGTATATAAGAATAACACACAGTACATAAATAAATTACAGTGAACATGAATAGCAAAGAATAGGTTATAGTAAATCTCATTTGTATACAGCATGCGAGATACACGAAATAATGATAATAAGTACGACATTAATATTACAATATCATAATAATTATGGGTAGTACACAGCATACGTAACATAAGCAAATTTACTAATTAAATGGTAATCCAATTACGTTAATCATTACGGAATTACTATTAGCGAAAGTTTCGTGAGCGACCTGGTTGACGACGAAATAAGATACATAAAAAAACACTTACCACAAACACAGGAACTTCCACTCGTACGAAGAAAGTACTTTCCTCGGCAAGCTATCCTGTAAGCACTCTGAAATAGCAAGTCGTGTCAAACTAATTCCTCACGAAAGTGAAATCTACAAAAATCGTTACTTAAGGTAAAAGAAAGTATATATCATATAACCCGGTTGTCGAATGCTGTTGTACCCCTTGTCTGTGGTTTAATAAGTTATCACTGTAGGCCTTATAAATATTTAGAATCGCCCCATCAGAATATGTGTCGAGGTTCATCCCTCGTACTTCGGTATCGACTAGAAATTATGGGCCAGATTGTGGTAGGAATGGCCGGTGACGATTCGAATACTTCACGATCACAACGAAGTCACAACTTTCTCTGGTAGAATTTAAAGTACAACCAGAATACCCCTATTTAGGAGGTAGCACATGGCGCTAACAAAAAGACATAAAAATTACCTTTAATCAAAGAAAGCACAAAACCACTTACTCTGCGTGAATAAATTAGTTAGTTAAGGAAACTTCTAATTTCCATCGTGTCCCAACACGTGGATGATTTTAGAAAACGATTTTTAACTCACGCAGACATAGGTTAACACATGCACGATGTTAAAGTCAAAATGCCGGTAATCTCGCCGGATATCGCCTACTCAATACAAAGTGACCAACGAACCCGATAGATGGCGTCGAGAAATATAAAAGTAATTTTTAATTAAACCAATATACAGGGTGATGCATTATTTTTATTTATGCACGTAACAGGGTGTTGTGTTGAATGATCTGCGAGAAAACCCTCTAAGATTTTTGGAACGTTATTAGCCCATTTTCGTAATTCAAAGTTTTATATTCAACAACAGGACTTCACAACGTAACAGCATTTGTATTTTCTGTGCTACTGTTATTATATCGTTACAGTTGAAAAAGAAATTATTCGTTTTAAAAGTAAAGGAAAAAACTGTTTCTAATTTTATGTAGAGTATTTACTATTTGGATTCCGAAACAGTTGCGTTGTGTAAATATTGTAACTGTTGCGTAACTGTTTGGGATCTGTTTAATGTAGTTACGCTTTAAAAAAATCGAAATTGTTCTGTTTTTACAAATCGAATTGGTTCTATAGCAAAACACGGTAACTGAACCAAATCTTAAAGATGAAAACTAGTTTAGCTTTAATAAAAACGTAACTGTTAGTAAACGGTTTTGATTTGAAGACACAAACCGATCTTATTTTTAGTTACCAATAACATTTGAAAACAATTTCGATTCGTGTTGATTGAGATTTATGAATTATTTTTATTTATGTTTTTACCTTTTTTTTAATCTACTAAAATAACATACATATACGTTTTATTTATGCTTAAACACAATGTTATGTAATGTTTCTGTTTACTGAACGAAGTAGCAATGCGTTTAGATGTTAAAGAAGCGTTTGCCTATAACACCGGTTGATGTTCTAAAACAGGCAATATCCGATTTTGGATTATTTAAGGCATCTGGTGATGTATTCACTGTTGCTTCTGCAAAACAAAGTAATAAAGTAATGTATTCTAAAACTTACCACATACAACATCAAGATTGTATAACGATGCGTAAAGGTAAATGTTCATTTGTTAAAAAAACATTTATACATTGTTCTAAAACCTTACTGTGAAATGCTGTAGTTAATAATTTTCTTTCTTTTCTCCACTTGTCTTCTAAAAAATAAAAACACCAACACCAACTAACACCAACATTTTGGTATGTATTGAAACGTTCTTGAACTTAAATATTTTTTGAAGCAGTTGACGAACAAACTGAAAATTTTAAATGAATACAAACAACGCAAACGTGCAGAGTTTTAATTATATATAAATTATTAGTTTTTATTAAATTTTATTAGTTTTTGATGTATTGTGTTTTGATTTAGTAAAATTAGTTACAATTATAATAAACGTTTAATCGTGTAAAAGAATAAATATAAGCTCTTTAGTTTGTTACAATTGGCGTCAGGTGCGGAACGTGATATATCTTAACGTTTCGAAAATTTAATATCGCTGTTGTTATAAACCTGTGTGAGTTTGTTTCTAAAATGCAGGGCCGGATTTAAAGGTCTGGAGGCCTCGGGGCAACAAAGGAGTGGAGGCCCCTTAGCCCTAAATTATTTTCCAAATAAAATGAATTTTACTGATTGCCTGATTGGAGTAAACAAATATAGATCGACGATTTTTGTTAATATTTCATGTAATCAAGTTTGTACAACAAAGTACCGTAGGTAAAGGTAAAACGCGAAAAAAATATGAAAGGAAAAGTTGTTTACTGGCGTTTACTAGTCTGAATTTGAAATTTTTTTTCCGAAGTCTCTATTGTGGGGGCCCCTCTTTTGTGGAGGCCCTGGGGATGTAGCCCCGCTTGCCCTCCCCTAAATCCGGCCCTGCTAAAATGTGTAATAATAACATTCAGTTTGTTCCAGTGTATTAAACCTAACCTAAAGAAAAACTGACATGCTGAACACCGGTGACGCTCGCCCGACTTCCTTTAAATCTAACAGATATAGAGAAACAAAGTGTAATTATACCTTCAAATACTTCGTGGGCACTTCTAGTGGTAATTTTGTGTAGATTACAGGCAGTTTAACATAATTACTGAAGAGAACAGTTACCTTTTGCCGATAATTGACAATACTGTAGACACTCTGTCAGAATCCCAGTGATTTTTCACGGTAAATCTAAAGACTGGTTACTGTAAAATTAGAATCTAATGTTTCGTGCTACTTAAAAGCCTATAATGTAGGCAATCATGCCTGCAGGTGTGTTGGTGGTTGAGAATAGTTATCATGTGCGCGTTTAGTAATTAGTTAAAATTGCCTTGGTGATATAATAATAAATAAATAATGAAAAATTGCAATATAATATTTTTTTTCCACTACTAGTAGTATACGCTTGCATTATTACGTACAATAATAGGTCGTGAAGTTGTACTTTTTTAAGCGCAGGTAAATAATATTTCATTATTAACTAGTGGTTAATAATGAACATGTTTACATTTTCTGATAATACTACAACAGTTTCAAAGAAAAAAAGTTTACCAAACTGGGTACCAAGAGCAAGAGATTTTATTTAATGCTAATTTAAGTTTTCAAATCGTTCAATTAATAAATTAATTTGATTTTAAAAAGTAAGTTATTTGAAGTTCGCGCTTAAATAAATGTGAATATTATTGAATTAAATATGTTTTAGATATAATTAATGCTTAAAATAATAATGTTTTTAAACAATTTAAACAATTTTAGCAATAAAAACTTACGTTATCTGTTTATTTTTGTGTTTTAAATCACAATTCAGAATTATGTCAAAATTAATTCTATTAAACTAATGACAACTGTCAGAATCACTGACTTGATTTTTAATTTAAAATTAATATCTTAAATTTTAAATTCAATTTAGTAACAGGTAGAAAGGTTTTAATAATTCTAGTAGTGGAAAAAATTGTATATATACCACGGTTGAGAAGTTCATTATAACCTACGCGATTTATATCCCTCGACGCTTCGCGTCTCGCGATATAACCTATCGCTTAGGTTATAATGATGCACTTCTCAACCTTGATATATAATATACTATTGTGTACTACTGTAATAAAATGCAACCGTATTTTAAAATACGGTAAATAAATTGTGGATGTACAGCAGATATGAAAGTTTGTATCGAAAACACAGGCGTTAAAAAAATCTAAAAAGATTGCGTTTACGATTGGAACTGGTTTATGGTAGTTTAATGTTATGTCTTTGAATCCGTGTAAGGTTTCTACAACGTCCTAGCGTTTGATAGAGACGAAATTGTTAAAACTTTCTTGAAAGACACGCCTGGTTTATCTAGACGACGTGATTGTAAGAGAAAACTTGTTTGAAGAACATTTAAATAACAAGAAAAAAGTATTCCGATTAATTGGGACAAATCTAAAACTAAACTCAAACAAATGCCACGTATTTAAAAAGGAAGTGTAATACTTTAACCATGTCGTATTTAGAGATAGAGCTGACCCAGACAAAGTTCAAGCAGGTTCGAAGCTTTCTTAGTTTGAGCATTTACTATAGACTATTTGTACCCGAATTTGCTAATATTGTCAAACTTTGTACAAAATTTTCTAAGAAAAGAGCAAAATTTTGATAGAATGAAGGCTGCGAAAACGCTTTCTATTTTTTTTTGTTCTCTGATATTTTTTGGAAATAATAATTTATTAAGGCATGTTGTTAGCTAAATTCGCAGTTTAGCTGATTACATCACTTTGTAATAAGTATTCCCCTCTTGTAATTAAGCTATCTTGTTATGTATTATCTTTATTTGATAATAGTTTATTTAAAGTTTTTGATTAAGCACTCATAACGAATGTGAAGCCGTTTTTTGAATCGCCTACGATACCGGCAAGGGATTAATCCTTGGCAAAATAGCAGCGGAATATAAGAAACTATGGAAACACTTTTCAGAGATGAGACACACAAGGCTCTTCTTCACAGAGCCACAATCAAACACTCAAAATTCACTGTCAACCATGAGTCTACAAAAATTAAAAAAACTCGCAAGACTAATAACAAGGCACTGTGACCTTAACAAACATATACATAAAAAGGGACTGCAAAGTAGCCCTTTATGTCGCGAATGCTTCGAGGACGACAAGACTCCGCGGTATTTGCTGTGTAAATGCGAAGTGTATCAAACGCAACGCACAAGGATTCTCGGCAAACCAAAACTAACCGATGATGACTTGAAAAAGACTCCTTGGAATAAGCTACTGAACTTCTTGACGACAGAGCTGCTTGACAACATCTTGAACATCTCTATTGGTTAACAGAGTTTTAAGTAAACAAAAACAAAAGTAAAAGAAAGTTCAAAATATTCAATTAAAGATGTGCGAGATTACGCAAGCGTTGTGATGTGGTGGAAAATCCGATAACTACGAAAATGCACATGATTCGTTTTTAAAGAAAAACATGCACGTTTGGAGTGCAAGGCGCGGGTAAATGGTTCTAAACGCTATCGAAAACAGTTTGTATAATATTAAATTTGTCTAATATTTTGTTTGTGTTTTGTGAAATTTATAGGTCTGTAAATTAATGCAAATTGAAAAGTAACTATGTTTCTATAAAAATATAAACGTATTATTGCATGGGATTTCACATCACCCTGGAGGTACCACACGCAACGCGTTAACTCGTTTTTTTACAAGGTCTAGTTTTGCTTAGAGCGCTATGTTTTCATGTGTTATACATGCCGTTAATTTTAGTGAAAATTAATTTTATCATCCTCAGTACATAATCAATAACTTACAAAGTTAATTATAAACATTTTAAGCATACAATTCTCTTTATACTAATACACACTCAATCCTTATTCTGTTTAATAGATGATAATTAGCAACCAAAAAACTCGTCAAAGCTTTCGAAAAAATAAGATAAACGTTTTATCGGGTCAACTGCAAAAACATGGATTCAAAAAGTAGAAGAGTTATGCTACGACCATCCAACAACAAGAACGAATGTAAAAATAAATATACTGCTAGCAGTGTAGACTATTGTCGAAACTGTTCTAATCTAATATAAAATACGAATAATCAAAACGCATCCCACAAAACCACCGTACTAACAATAAAAAGTATCTTTGTAACAAACTGAGTTTCTGCAAAATAATTGTATTAATTTTTCATACATAGCAAATGTTTATGCTAAAAATTTGATACATATAAAAGAAATCCCGTAATATATTAACATACTTATTACTTTATAAAAACCACCAACAATATAAAATATGCTTACCTTATTCAAAAAAATACTTACAGTTTATTAAAAAACACTTTTAGTTCACTAAAACACTTCCGATGTATAAAAAAACTAATTTTGTAATGCATTGTAGTATATGTATAAAAAAGCATACTCACAAACTAAATGCTTACCTAATTCAAAAAAATACTTAAAGTTTATAAAAAAAAACTTTTAGTTCACTAAACACTTCCGATGTACAAAAAACTAATTTTGTAATGCAATGTATATAAAAAAGTATACATTCGAATACATAAAAATTACTAGCGTGTAATAATAGAATACTCACAAAATAAATGTTTACATGATTCAAAAAAATACTTACAGTTTATAAAAAAAAACTTTTAGTTCACTAAACACTAATTTTGTAATGCAATGTATACAGAAAAGTATACATTCGAATACACAAAAATTACTAGCGTGTAATAATAGAATACTCACAAAAAAATGCTTACCTGATTCAAAAAAATACTTACAGTTTATAAAAAAAACACTTTTAGTTCACTAAACACTCCCGATGTATAAAAAACTAATTTTGTAATGCAATGTATATAGAAAAGTATACATTCAAATACATAAAAATTACTAGCGTGTAATAATAGAATACTCACAAAAAAATGCTTACCTGATTCAAAAAAATACTTACAGTTTATAAAAAAAACACTTTTAGTTCACTAAACACTCCCGATGTATAAAAATCTAATTTTGTAATGCAATGTATATAGAAAAGTATACATTCAAATACATAAAAATTACTCGCGTGTAATAATAGAATACTCAGAAAAAAATGTTTACCTGATTCAAAAAAATACTTACTGTTCATAAAAAAACACTTTTAGTTGACTGAAACACTCCCGATGTTTAAAAAACTAATTTACTAATGCAATGTATATAGAAAAGTATACATTCAAATACATAAAAATTACTCGCGTGTAATAATAGAATACTCACAAAATAAATGTTTACCTGATTCAAAAAAATACTTACAGTTTAAAAAAACAACTTTCAGTTCACTAAACACTAATTTTGTAATGCAATGTATACAGAAAAGTATACATTCGAATAAAATTTTTCGCGTGTAATAGTAGCATTCTCACCAAAAAATTTTTACTTAATTCAAAAAAATACTTACTGTTCATAAAAAACACTTTTAGTTGACTGAAACACTCCCGATGTTTAAAAAACTAATTTGCTAATGCAATGTATATAGAAAAGTATACATTCAAATACATAAAAATTACTCGCGTGTAATAATAGAATACTCAGAAAAAAATGCTTACCTGATTCAAAAAAATACTTACTGTTCATAAAAAAACACTGTTACAAGTTTTAGCTGGTTACGAACCTGCACGGCCAACTCTCAACAGTCGGAGAGGGGGTAGGTTTTCTAGACAATAATGAAAAGAATTAAGGGCGCCAGAGCCTGTCCAAAGTCCTTTCTGCCTGCTCACAACAGAATTGGTAAGAAACTTGTAACTAGGTGGTAAGTTCGTAACTGCTGAAAGAAACGACTAAAATGGAAAAGAAACTCGATCATTAACAACAATGGTACTTTAATTCCTCTATAACGCTAAATCTACTAACACTTAAATAATCAAATATACGCCGGGACTGTATAGAATATAGAAAAGAGCATAACAGTAGGATCGGCAACTTACACTACACGTCAAACAAGCGTTTAAGTAATATAACATGTATAAAATTTTTTAGTAAGTAACATTAACAAAGATAAGTAATTGTGGATATAAGCAGCAAGCGATAAGTAATTTATCTAAATTAATTTAGTAACAACCACAAATAACAAATCAATTAGAACGTACGAGTAGCAAATATAACAAGTCGTGAGTTTACACCGTAGCGATCACGTATAAATAAGTAACAATTGACTTACCAAGTTCCAGAGTGCTGTCAGAAAAACGTTTTTCCTACGGCCTCCTGAAATTAAACTTCCTGAAAAATATAGACGTGTCTACCTGGCGACTCACAAACTACAAATAAAGACACATTTAAAGGACAGTAAACGAACCGACACTTATCGTATGCTGTTACATTACGGTTACGAATATGATGGTATTAAGCAATTTCCTCCGAATAGAATTCCCTCAAATCCAATAATTAGGATCTTCCGAATAAGGTGATAGTCATCGGTGTTAAGTTACGGCCTTCGACTCGAATTCCCTCGTATTCGATAATTAGGATCTCCCGAATAAGGTGATCGTCACCAAGGTTAATTTACGGCCTTCGAATATTTGTTTGAAGAAATAGTTATACGAAACGGACTCCTCATTAATAAGTAATAATTAGGACTAAGTATGCGCACGTGGCGGAATGGCTGTCAAAATACAGGAAATTACCACAAAGTTTTAATAAATGAGAATTACAATCTTACCCGGTGATGACGCAAACGAATTTTAATGGTATTTCAATTATGGATTGGTCACCATGATGGTGTATAATTTTAGAAAATGTTTACTTATCAATCCACCGACCATTTCAAGTAGTTTCCAAGTTGAAGAGCTCGTCGGAAATGACAGTTCCGCGAAAACGATCGTGAGGGGGCGTCCAAAACGTAACTTAATTTTTCGTCGAAACCCATAGGCGTGCGCCAAAGAAATTTCGACCGTAACGACAAAGGCGTGCATAAAGAAAATTACCATAACAGATTCCCCCCCAGCAAGATAAAAGCGTGGAGCGAGAACAACGAGAACAAAGCTAAAATGAAGACAGAAATTTAGGCATACGCCAAGGACAGAACCCTAAAATCCAAAACCAACCCCAAAACACAATAACGCCCAACCCCAGAAGAAACGTAGACGAAAGAGATTTTCTCGGTGTACTAAGCATCACCAACCAGATGTGTCCCAAAAGTCGCATGAAGCGGAATGATACTTCAAAGAACCAGAAACTCAACTAACAGAATAGAAGTATCAGCACAGGTACTCGTTGAGAGTCGACAACAGTCGTTACGCTAAAAAACCAGAAAGCAACGCAGTCCCATAGACCTTACTGATCGACAACACTAAAGCAACCCCAGAGAAAAAGAAGAATGATAGGAAAGAAAGAATACGAATCCAACCCCAAATATAAGTCCCCAAAGCTAACTAAGCTAAAGAAGTAAAAAGGAAAAAAAAGTATCTAGATGTTGAAATGGGATACGCGGATTTAGAAGAAAAGTCAAAAAGAAAACTAATGCAGTTGTGCTCAAACAAGTCGTCAACAGACGATATGAGATTCTTCCACCAAAAAAACCAAACAGATCCTAAAGATCTAAGCAAAGAAAACCAACGAAGAAATCTCAAGCAAAAAGAAAGATTCTGATTAAAAGTCGACATCAGTCGGACTACCAAAAAGGCAGAGAAAAAAATCAGTAATCCAAGAGTCACATCAACAAAGTTACCAAAAGCTAAACACTAAATAAGTGCCAATCCAAAAGCAATCCAAACCGCGAAACCCAAAACAAAACCAAAAGAAAGAAAGAAAAAGAAGTAAGAACCAATAAAGAAGAGAAAACTTCACTTGCCAATTGAACGTCGTGAGTCAGTGCCTGTTGTGTTAGAATGTCACCTGGAACTTAAATGCCGAAGAACGGATTAGAATATTCCAAGAGCTAAAGAAACCCAAAGGAGAGAAATATCCTAACTGTGACTGACAACATCAAAAATGCCGACTAAGCGGAAGTACAGAGTACAAGGAGCGACGTTGCAGTCTATCCCAAGCTTCACTCCAAAAACAACAAAACAACAACCCACTAAACCCAATAAAACCAGAGAAGTAACTGAGAAAGAAAAGAAAAAAAAGAAACACAGTTGCGGTGAACACTAAAGAAAGAAGTAACTAAAAAGAAAAATAAAGAAAGTGTTCAACCAACAAACTAAGATAAAAGAAAAGAGATAATTGCCCTAAAGACAAACCTTCAAAAGCAAAAGAAAAAAATAGGAAGTAAGAAAAACAAGAAAGGCAGAAAAGAAACAGACGGAGAAAGATAAGACAAGATGTAGATGTCTGATTCGTTCTTCTCTCCGTAGAAGAAACGAAAGGGAGTGACCAACCCTTCAATGCCCAACCAACCGCCCAATGAGGCGAACCATAAAGAGAATCAAAAGAAAGAATAATGGTTGGCACAAAGAAAAGATAGATAGGCCCAAGAAGAAAAAAAATAAAAAGTAGAAAAGATAAGAGATAGAGAAAGACGGAGATAGATAAGGCTTGATGTAACTGCCTGATTCATTCTTCACCCCGTAGAAGAATGAAAAGAGAGACCACCCTACGGTGCCCAACCAACCGCCCTAATTAAAAAAAGAAAAAAGAAAGAGAAGAGAAAAGATATCACAGTTAGTCATAGACCAAGAGCGTACCAATTGCTGTCCCAAATTGGAAAGTATACTTCAAGACTTTAAGGCCGACGAGCGGAATAGAAAACTCAAGAAAAGAAAAACCAAATCCAACAGTAAAAGAGAGAATTCTATAGATGACGTACCAATCCAAAAAGGCCGACTAAGCGGATATAAATATATACAGACGGAAAGGTAGTCTGTCCTGAAGTAAGATGTAGAAGAAAGAAACCAAAACCAAAAGCACTAGAAACTTAAGCAAAGAAAAGAAAATCGGTGACAGCAATAAGAGAAGAACAATTGGGTAGCACCAAGCTACAACCAACAAGATACCGACGACGTATCCAAAGACTTGAACCACCAAAACCAAAAGAAAAGAACCAAAAGAATAGCAAAGGTCGAAAGTCGAAAATCCAAAAAGCGAACTAGCACTTACGACGCTTGCGACGCCGATGAAAGCGAAGAGAACGATTAGAAGAAGGAGACAACAAAGAATAATTAGAAGCGACTGAAGGAGAAGATGCAAAAGCAATAGAAGCGGCCTTTACACCCGGAGAAATAGTACGATCCTTATGTAGACGCGTAGACCTTGTAGCTAAACCAGTGTTGGAAAGCGTCCTCGTTGCTGGCAAAGCGTGGCGTGACCTAATAGGCTTGCTTCGTCGTGAGTTCGAACAAGAACAATAACGTATAAACTCAGCAACCTTAGGTCTCATATGAGGCCAGTAAAAATGACACCGAAGAGCTTCCAAAGTGCTCCTAACACTGAGGTGATCCCAATTAGATGTAATGTGGTGATCCTGAATAAGTTGTTTGCGCTGGTCCGATGGTACAACTAACTTCCAAACGCAAGGATCAGAAGGGGAAATGCGTACACGTTTACATAAAAGATTTTTCACAACACACCAACGAGAGAAACGACGAGGAGAAGCAGTAACTTTAGATATCATACCTAAATACCAAGGATCAGTAGTAGGCCTAATAATCCTAGCAACTGAAAAGAAATTAGGAGGAAGAGAAAGAAGAGAGCGAACAGTACGTAAAGGTTTATCACCTTGAGAACGACAACGAACACAAATATTTGGAGGAGAAGTAGTAAGAGAGCAAGTAGCAGACATAGCAGAAGAGACGGAAGTAGAAATCTTATCAGCAAAGACTACAGATGGCTCTTGAACTTTGTCACCAATCGCCGTTGTAGAGAAGTAGAAAGAATCGCGAGAATGGATGTTAGACTCCAAACGCTTGCCTAAAGATATTAATTCAGCGATAGATGTAATCTCAATCAACGCTAAAGGAAGTTGATAGAAAGGCGTTAGATTTCGACGAATAACCTTGAGCTGCATTTGCTCTGAGACCGGTTCTGCTAACTGAAGGAAGAGATATCGCATTGAGGTAACGTAAGTACCGATGGTTTCGTTAGCTCCCATCGTACGACTGCGAATAGTATCCATCAAACGCTCATCATAATCCAACGGTAAAAACTCAGACTTCAACAAAGCAGCAACATCATCCCACGAACGTAACGAACTTCGATTCGTCCTAAAAACAAGAAGGGCTTTGCCAGATAAAACCTCAAAAGCTGAAAGAAAAAGTTGATGTTGTGAAACACCACGAGACAAACACAACTCGTCAATACGAATAAGAAATTCTATAAGTACAGAAGGATCTTCACCCGAAAAAGTAACATTCCAATTACCTAAATTCGTTTCGGAATCAGAGTCCGAAGAAGTAAGAAATGGCGGTTCTTCATCTGAAGAGTACATATCTAAAACAATAACAAGTAGACAAGAAACTAACCAAAGCAGTCAATTACGACGAAAAAAACTGCCACCACGTGCCTGACAAGAATTCAAAATAACAGTAAGTACAAGCCGTATCACTACCAAGTAAGTAACCCAATAAGAAAAAAACAACTTAATCGACGTAGTCGAGTCAATCCAAAAATCAAAACGAAGGTCCGATTAAAAGAAACGTAAGTAAAGTGCTAATCTACAGTCAAACTGCAGCACTAAAGAAAAATAAAAGTAAAAGTTAATGAAGTAACTCAGACGTCCAGTCTAGTAGCAATAAATAAGAAAAAAACAAAGTAAAATCGAACCCACGTAAGACTAAGAAAAGAATCAATAAAGCTAGAAGAACTTATGATCGCACACACTAAATCAGGGGAAAGTCAATAATCTAAACTACCTATTCCTGCTAGTAATCCTATACTAATTAGAGAAAAAAATCTAAACAGCAGAAAGAATTATAACGAATGAGAAATTCAAAAAAGAATCGAAAAGTCGAGTTGCTAATTTGTTACACACTAAGTCTAGAGAAATTCGACAGTATAAGTTAATCCTACGCTAATCACAATTAAAGAATAGCTAAAAGCAATGTAGAGAAATTCGATATGAGATAATCAAAGCCCCAAACAGTTGGGCTCGCCAATTTGTTACAAGTTTTAGCTGGTTACGAACCTGCACGGCCAACTCTCAACAGTCGGAGAGGGGGTAGGTTTTCTAGACAATAATGAAAAGAATTAAGGGCGCCAGAGCCTGTCCAAAGTCCTTTCTGCCTGCTCACAACAGAATTGGTAAGAAACTTGTAACTAGGTGGTAAGTTCGTAACTGCTGAAAGAAACGACTAAAATGGAAAAGAAACTCGATCATTAACAACAATGGTACTTTAATTCCTCTATAACGCTAAATCTCCTAACACTTAAATAATCAAATATACGCCGGGACTGTATAGAATATAGAAAAGAGCATAACAGTAGGATCGGCAACTTACACTACACGTCAAACAAGCGTGTAAGTAATATAACATGTATAAAATTTTTTTAGTAAGTAACATTAACAAAGATAAGTAATTGTGGATATAAGCAGCAAGCGATAAGTAATTTATCTAAATTAATTTAGTAACAAACACAAGTAACAAATCAATTAGCACGTACAATTAGCAAATATAATAAGTCATGAGTTACACCGTAGCGATCACGTATAAATAAGTAAAAATTGACTTACCAAGTTCCAGAGTGCTGTCAGAAAAACGTTTTTCCTACGGCCTCCTGCAATTAAACTTCCTGAAAAATATAGACGTGTCTACCTGGCGACTCACAAACTACAAATAAAGACACATTTAAAGGACAGTAAACGAACCGACACTTATCGTATGCTGTTACATTACGGTTACGAATATGATGGTATTAAGCAATTTCCTCCGAATAGAATTCCCTCAAATCCAATAATTAGGATCTTCCGAATAAGGTGATAGTCATCGGTGTTAAGTTACGGCCTTCGACTCGAATTCCCTCGTATTCGATAATTAGGATCTCCCGAATAAGGTGATCGTCACCAAGGTTAATTTACGGCCTTCGAATATTTGTTTGAAGAAATAGTTATACGAAACGGACTCCTCATTAATAAGTAATAATTAGGACTAAGTATGCGCACGTGGCGGAATGGCTGTCAAAATACAGGAAATTACCACAAAGTTTTAATAAATGAGAATTACAATCTTACCCGGTGATGACGCAAACGAATTTTTAATGGTATTTCAATTATGGATTGGTCACCATGATGGTGTATAATTTTAGAAAATGTTTACTTATCAATCCACCGACATTTTCAAGTAGTTTCCAAGTTGAAGAGCTCGTCGGAAATGACAGTTCCGCGAAAACGATCGTGAGGGGGCGTCCAAAACGTAACTTAATTTTTCGTCGAAACCCATAGGCGTGCGCCAAAGAAATTTCGACCGTAACGACAAAGGCGTGCATAAAGAAAATTACCATAACAACACTTTTAGTTGACTGAAACACTCCCGATGTTTAAAAAACTAATTTACTAATGCAATGTATATAGAAAAGTATACATTCAAATACATAAAAATTACTCGCGTGTAATAATAGAATACTCAGAAAAAAATGCTTACCTGATTCAAAAAAATACTTACTGTTCATAAAAAAACACTTTTAGTTGACTGAAACACTCCCGATGTTTAAAAAACTAATTTACTAATGCAATGTATATAGAAAAGTATACATTCAAATACATAAAAATTACTCGCGTGTAATAATAGAATACTCAGAAAAAAATGCTTACGTGATCCAAACAAATCCTTACTGTTCATAAAAAAACACTTTTAGTTGACTGAAACACTCCCGATGTTTAAAAAACTAATTTACTAATGCAATGTATATAGAAAAGTATACATTCAAATACATAAAAATTACTCGCGTGTAATAATAGAATACTCAGAAAAAAATGCTTACCTGATTCAAAAAAATACTTACTGTTTATAAAAACACTTTTAGTTGACTGAAACACTCCCGATGTTTAAAAACTAATTTACTAATGCAATGTATATAGAAAAGTATACATTCAAATACATAAAAATTACTCGCGTGTAATAATAGAATACTCAGAAAAAAATGCTTACCTGATTCAAAAAAATACTTACTGTTCATAAAAAAACACTTTTAGTTGACTGAAACACTCCCGATGTTTAAAAAACTAATTTACTAATGCAATGTATATAGAAAAGTATACATTCAAATACATAAAAATTACTCGCGTGTAATAATAGAATACTCAGAAAAAAATGCTTACCTGATTCAAAATATACTTACTGTTCATAAAAAACACTTTTAGTTGACTGAAACACTCCCGATGTTTAAAAAACTAATTTACTAATGCAATGTATATAGAAAAGTATACATTCAAATACATAAAAATTACTCGCGTGTAATAATAGAATACTCAGAAAAAATGCTTACCTGATTCAAAAAATACTTACTGTTCATAAAAACACTTTTAGTTGACTGAAACACTCCCGATGTTTAAAAACTAATTTACTAATGCAATGTATATAGAAAAGTATACATTCAAATACATAAAAATTACTCGCGTGTAATAATAGAATACTCAGAAAAAATGCTTACCTGATTCAAAAAATACTTACTGTTCATAAAAACACTTTTAGTTGACTGAAACACTCCCGATGTTTAAAAAACTAATTTACTAATGCAATGTATATAGAAAAGTATACATTCAAATACATAAAAATTACTCGCGTGTAATAATAGAATACTCAGAAAAAAATGCTTACCTGATTCAAAATATACTTACTGTTCATAAAAAACACTTTTAGTTGACTGAAACACTCCCGATGTTTAAAAAACTAATTTACTAATGCAATGTATATAGAAAAGTATACATTCAAATACATAAAAATTACTCGCGTGTAATAATAGAATACTCAGAAAAAATGCTTACCTGATTCAAAAAAATACTTACTGTTCATAAAAAAACACTTTTAGTTGACTGAAACACTCCCGATGTTTAAAAAAATAATTTACTAATGCAATGTATATAGAAAAGTATACATTCAAATACATAAAAATTACTCGCGTGTAATAATAGAATACTCAGAAAAAAATGCTTACCTGATTCAAAAAAATACTTACTGTTCATAAAAAACACTTTTAGTTGACTGAAACACTCCCGATGTTTAAAAAACTAATTTGCTAATGCAATGTATATAGAAAAGTATACATTCAAATACATAAAAATTACTCGCGTGTAATAATAGAATACTCAGAAAAAAATGCTTACCTGATTCAAAAAAATACTTACTGTTCATAAAAACACTTTTAGTTGACTGAAACACTCCCGATGTTTAAAAACTAATTTGCTAATGCAATGTATATAGAAAAGTATACATTCAAATACATAAAAATTACTCGCGTGTAATAATAGAATACTCAGAAAAAATGCTTACCTGATTCAAAATATACTTACTGTTCATAAAAAACACTTTTAGTTGACTGAAACACTCCCGATGTTTAAAAAACTAATTTACTAATGCAATGTATATAGAAAAGTATACATTCAAATACATAAAAATTACTCGCGTGTAATAATAGAATACTCAGAAAAAATGCTTACCTGATTCAAAATATACTTACTGTTCATAAAAACACTTTTAGTTGACTGAAACACTCCCGATGTTTAAAAAACTAATTTACTAATGCAATGTATATAGAAAAGTATACATTCAAATACATAAAAATTACTCGCGTGTAATAATAGAATACTCAGAAAAAAATGCTTACCTGATTCAAAAAAATACTTACTGTTCATAAAAAAACACTTTTAGTTGACTGAAACACTCCCGATGTTTAAAAAACTAATTTACTAATGCAATGTATGTATATAGAAAAGTATACATTTAAATACATAAAAATTACTCGCGTGTAATAATAGAATACTCACAAAAAAATGCTTACCTGATTTAAAAAAATACTTAAGGTTTATAAAAAAAAAAACACTTTTAGTTCACTAAACACTTCCGATGTATAAATAACTAATTTTGTAATGCAATGTATATAAAAAAGTATACATTCAAATACATAAAAATTACTCGCGTGTAATAATAGAATACTCACAAAAAAATGGTTACCTGGTTCAAAAAAATACAGTTTATAAAAAAAACACTTTTAGTTCACTAAATACTTCCGATGTATAAAAATCTAATTTTGTAATGTAATACATATAGAACAGTAACCATTCGAATACATAAAAATTATTCGCGTGTAATAATAGCAAACTCACAAAAACATGCTTAGTTAATTCAAAAAAATACTTACAGTTTATAAAAAAACACTTTTAGTTCGCTAAACACTTTCGATGTATAAAAAACTATTTTTGTAATGCTATGTATATAGAAAAATATACATTCAAATACATAAAAATTATTCGCGCGTAATAATAGCATACTCACCAAAAATGCTTACTAAATTCAAAAAAAAATACTTACTGTTTATAAAAAAACACTAAGTCACTGAACCACTCCCGATGTATATAAAACCAATTTTGATATAGA
The DNA here is from genome assembly GCA_035610365.1 of Aquatica leii. Lineage (NCBI taxonomy): Eukaryota > Metazoa > Arthropoda > Insecta > Coleoptera > Lampyridae > Aquatica > Aquatica leii. The sequence goes on from CM069434.1 coordinate 88,077,357, forward strand.
AAAAACAACAACATTTCGAATGCATAAAAGTAGTATGTACAGGTAGATTATACATTTTTGATATATCAAAGTTAGGTACTCGCCCAATACAAATTTCTTTAAAAAAACAGAAAAACTCACCCTTTATGAAGAATAACATCTTTGTTGCGCTGAAAAATTTATATATATATATATATAAAATTTTTTTAATAAAAATATAAAATATATAAAAATCATATAAAATAAATAGTACTTACGATTTATAGCATATGTATAGTACTTACGATTGTTTAAAACCATTTCACATCACTAAAATCACTTCCGGTACCTACACGATAAATATTTTCCAATAAATGAAAACCTATATGTGTATCCACATACAATCTATAAATTTAATTAAACAAAATTTAAGTCAAAAATTGAAAAATTATTTGTAAATAAAAAACTAAGCAATTAATCAAAAACAAAATTAATTGTAACTATAAAATAATAGTTTTAAAAAAAACTAAAAAAACACGCTTTTATAAATAACCGAACTAAAAAGAAGAAAATAATTTATAATTACAAACAAAATTATTAAATTCAGAGCAATAATATATAATTATAAACAAAATCACTAAATTCAGAGTTAAAAGCGTGGGGTGCATCCGGATACACGGTAGTCTTTCGCGCCAAGTATCTGTTATTTCTTTTTTTTTTTGTAATTAATTATATCAATCATTGTTTTAACATGTATTCAGTTCGACTATTGCTGTCAATTTGTCATTTGACTGATATACATAATACTGTCACTAAACACGACGTTTGAATACATACGTGACGAGATATTCTACAGCTGCACTGTTTTTGTTAAATCTCATAATTTTTTTGTAAAGATCAGAGGTTTTTATTTTTTTATATTTTGTGTTCACAGAAATAAATTTATCATTGTTTGTAACAATAGTTTAACGTGTACTTGGCGAGACATTATACAGTGAAACTGTTATTTGTAGAATTTTTCTATATTTTCATAACTCTCCCCTTATTGATAGCTGCCTTTAGAATAATTGTAACAATGATTATAGATGCACCCCACGCTTTTAACTCTGAATTTAGTGATTTTGTTTATAATTATATATTATTGCTCTGAATTTAATAATTTTGTTTGTAATTATTAATTATTTTCTTCTTTTTAGTTCGGTTATTTATAAAAGCGTGTTTTTTTAGTTTTTTTTAAACTATTATTTATTTTCTATTTTTTAGTTCGGGTACCTATAAAAACGTGTTTTTTCAATTTTCTAAGCTACCCAAGCAACACATTGGTATAAAAAACGTCTAAATGTCCGGCTAATAGATATTTATTAGACATTAAAACGTTTTTAAACGCGTTATTAACGTTTATTAGACGGACATTTAGACGTTTTTTGCACCAATGTGTTGTTTGGGTATCAGTTATTTTCCGTATTTTAATTCGATTTATCAATAACCAATTTTTGCGGACATGTGATTATGAAATATCTTACGAACTAAAAACGTATTGGAAACAGTAGTTATCGACAGTAAGACCTTATTTCTCGGGGAGGGAACCTGAGAAACAGCAATCACATCCAAGGCAGGCAGCGGGCGCGCAAATTACCTGCTCCGACACGAAGAATGAAATAGTCTTAGGCTTTGTCGAGATGCACGCCTGCGCAGTTCACGCGCTCTGTCTTTGTCACTCTCATGCAGAGGATCCTTAAAGAAATCAATTAATCCTAATTAGGATAATAAAAAAAGTTTTTAATGAATTATTGCATTGTCATCGGTCCGTGAAACGCATGCAAAGTTTCAAGTTAATCAAGCACCTGGAAACCGCTGAAAATTAAGCTCAAAGATTCCGTTACATACATACATACATACATACATACATACATACATACATACATCCCGAACTAATAAAAGCGTGTTAAAAAATCCTAATAAAACTAAAAGTATCTGTGTTGAAAAAAATATACGCATTTTAAAATTAAAACTCCTACCTTGACGAGGCTGTAAGTCTGCACGTACCGCGTTCGCCTGTAAAATAAAAATAATTAGAAATTGAATTTATACTTATTGTATTATTATTTGTTACTTAATAAAACTAAATCTAAAAGCTTGGCACATTAATAAAATCTGTTTATTATGTTCACACTTTTAAATTTTTCTGCACTTCAATCAGACAATAAAAAACAACAAAAAAGAATAATCAATAACAATGGCAAAAATATTTTGACATAGTTTTCGTACTGTTAGAATTTCGCTCAGTGATAATGTCATTTTACGCACCAGAAGTCACAGAGAATACTTTCGCTTTGAACATTAAGGAAATAGCACGTGTGTCCATATTTGACAGATGTAAACGGGATTTGTAGTGCATATTTTTCTCGTTTTGGGGTTCTTTTAACTATGTTATAATCACCATATCAAGAATCACCTTCGACTCACTCTCTAAAGCGTTGAGCTGCCGCCTACTACGTTACGGTTTTATTAACGTAACACAATAAATAAAATAAACAAATCAAAACTCAACGCAGACTTTCTTTGCATATGGAGAACCCTGTCAAACACAACAACTTAATCAAAAATAAGCAACCTAGTTAAAAGGAAAAACATGATCCTTCGGAAAAACAGTTAAAATTATAAAAGTTCCTCGGAGGTACAATAACGTCTCAACCCGTATGTTATTTGATTAACTTCTAGACAAACAAACAAAAACGAACTCAAGCTAAAGAGTGAGAACACTGACTATAGTTTAAGTCGGTAACATAAAAATCATAGCCAAAGAACTAGAAAAATATAAAACAGATGTAACAGTTCTCCAAGAGTTAAGTTCCAGTCAGTAAACAGAAGAATCTCTAAATTGCTAATCTAACTGCCGGTTGCACAAAACAAATAAAAAATATAGCAAGTGATTATTTCTGAAATCGATTTTCATATCACCAATAAACTTGCTTTCATTGGCTATGTAGCAATTGTTTTGAGAAATAATTAGTTGTTACATTTTTTATTTGCTTTGTACAACCCGCCCAGACTTCATAACATTTTCGTCGTTAATATCTACGTCTCTATTAAAGATAAAAAAATAGAATTCAAAGATCAATTTTATGATAATCCACAAAACAAAATGAGACACTTAGAGCCTTTAACACAAAACTAACAAAAGAGAAATACAATAAAAAAAAGAAACAGACATTACATAAACAAACTAAACAATAATTAATAAGGACTTTGTCTTGTTGTTACACTTATACTTTGAACACTGTTTGGTCCTGATGGTGAAAAAAAAACCATAAAACTTGGGTTTTTCTGGAGGAAACTACCGACGTAAAATAAAAATAATTAGCAAATGATGTTTTTGGAATTCTAAAATTCGTATTTGTTAAATTTGAAAATTTTAGATAAAGTAAACCACAGTACAATTGCTGCCTTTTTAATGACAATTTGTGTATTTTGTGCAGAGCGACAATGTCCATATGAACCTTTTCGACACTAATATTATAAAGATATAAAGTTTGTAAATATGTATGTTTGTAAGTTTGGATGTAAAAGGTAATCCCCGAAACTACTTATCCGATTTCAAAAACTCTTTCACCGATATCTAGAATTGCCTTCAGAGTGGACAAATTCTTGAATCATCTAAAGTTGCTAAATCCAACATTTTTAAATCGGAAGAGTTAATTTTCGCAAGAACTGCGAACAGATTACGTTGAAAAAATAAATTCTATTCTGTCAAAAGATACGTACGCTCTTTTAACTCAAAATCCGACTTGAAGAAGATTGAACGCGAAGTTATCAGATCACAGCTTCTAAACCACCTCGTCTACACGGATTTCCAAAGCTTACAAACAAGGTATATATATTTTAGGTCTTTTTTAGACGTTTTTAAAATCATACGAAAATCAGAAACGGCAATGCCTCCTTGCTTAGTTAGCTTTTTTGAGTAGATGCAGAGACCAGGACATTGTTTCAAGTTTTCTGTAAATACAAAATAACATCTGGACTAGAACGAGGATGCATACTCTAAAGAGCCACCTAACCTGTGTTGATAGAGAAAATACACGGCGCTAGACACCAATTAGACCAGAAAGCGACGGAGCTATTTTTAGCACATTTACGACCACTCGCCACAATAGAACCGACAACTTAAAATTCGATCGACAAACTATCTACAAAGGAAGCCAAAAAAATCGTCAAAAAAGCAAAAGAAAAACAAGTTGCAAGAAAAACAACATCTTTCGAAATCGCAATTGGAGACAGAATCATCGTCAATCTCTCTTCCATCGCACTTAGCAAACCAGCAACAGACAATTTATATAAAGGATTAAAATTTGCTGTAACACCAAAATCGACACTAAAAGAACAGATAATAAGTTTACTGAAAAGCACACACAGAACTCTACTACAACACATTCAAAATAAAGCAAGAGTCAAAGCAAATGATGTACTAAAGAAGTCTACAGCACCGCGATCAAACATCAATCGGAATGGAAGAATTGCTGTAAAAGAACCAACAAAAAAATTTCTAAGCTACTAGTTTACAAATGAAAAGCCACTGTAATCATGAACATCAGCAATTGCACGAACATCAACACATAAGATCCGGCATACAAACTATTAAAAAAGAATCCAATAAAAATTTTGAAGAATAAAATTTTTACCGTTGTAAAATCAGCAAACAGAAAAGACGCTTACTCTTAAACCAAAATGTTGATTAAGTTACGTAGATAATACTTTTATAATTTGGCCTCACGGAGCAGAAACACTCAACAACTTCTTGAACCCAGTTTAAACTCAACATCAAATTCAGCATCGAGACCGAAACAAACAAAACAATTCTGTTTTAATACGTACTGGTTACTCAGAAGATGAATAACACATCAATATACAGAACATCGACATACACCGACAGATACTTCAATGCTGAATCGCATCAGCATACAGTTTAGAAGTCTTCAGTGATAAAAACCTTAGTACACCAAACAAAGACTATCAGCAAACTCAACTAGGTACTTTAGCGGACGCCTTGAAGAACAACAGATACAAAATAACAGACATAGATAGAGCGATCAAAAATCAACACAATAATAAAAAACAAAGAAAAAAGACTCCGTCGCCACTACTTTTCTTCTTTACATAAAGCGCTGCAAAGTTTAATCCTTTAGATAAAATGGTTATTGTTGGTTCGTCGAGTGTGGTGGACTTTGGACTTTGTCATTTGTATTTTCTTTGCTTTTTTGGCATTTTATCGGTTTTCTCCGAAGATTTTTGTTTCTCAAATCTCAGATTGTTGGATCTATTGTGATTTTAAAGCTTTGCTGGCTCTTCGAAGTATAAGCTTCTCCGTTTTGGTCATAATGGAATGTTGTATTTGTAGAAAACCTGAGACAATGTTATGACCTCTACATTTGCCCAATAAACTAATTGAGCAAGCCGGCGTTGACTTTTGAGCCTGAGTGTTTCCAATTTTTGTATGAATTTGAAAACTTTCTTCTCGTAGAACTTTTCAATGCAACAAATAAGACAGTCGCCAATTTTTCAAAACCAAAGAAGACAATCTGCATTTATTCCACTTAGCGAATCTTATTATTTGATTATAATTTACAAAACGTACATTTAATGTTGCTTGAAGCACATAGTTAGCTTGATTTGTTTCATTTCCAAAACAACTTGATTTGAGTTTCATTTATTTTTTAATCATAAACATAACGATATGTTTTTTATGGATAAAATCATAGTAATAAAAAAAATCGACAATCGACATCGTGTATTCTACCATGAACAAACAGGTAGTCCTACGATCGGCATTTAGGGCTTTTGTTTCTTTTATTGAAGAAGTAAGGAAGATGGAAGATCCAGGTGCACCAACTCCATCAAAAACAACTGTTTCAAAACCGAATCGCTGCAGCTACCGTATAATCAACCGCCATACAGAGAAAAGCGTCGCAAACAAAAGCCAAACACCTAAAAGAATTCGATGCACACAGCAGCCAAACAAAATATTGCCGGATAAGTGCTATATGACCACTTCCGCAGTCGACAATATCATTTCGAAGAAGAAGTAACAGTAATCTGTGTACCACTGCAATCGTTTGTTTAAACGGCCAAAAGGTTTTCCCCAACTTTACTATACTTCCCGCTACTCAAAATACAACGCTACTGGGAATAGAATGTATGCTACAAACAAGCATGATGTTAAATATACCAAACGAAGAGTGTACTTCCTTAACCAACCGCAAGAAAAGTTTTATTTTCATCGAACTAGCGATAGCTCCTAATCGCTGCGAGCTAGACTCTTTTTCTTAAACAGACCCACGTCGCAATCTATATCGCTTCAAATATGACATCCAGGTCTCAAAGACCATACGCCGACTCACAAAAAATTAACGCAATTTTTGTAGATGTTGTACCGGAACTATATGAAACTCCACCACATCCTTGAAGCTAAAAAGGATCTTTATCGCCACGATAGATTTTCATACACTAGAACCACGGGAAGAAGAAGCTCTAGATCTCAGCACCAAAAACCGCGGCACACTACATGCGTTACTAACGCAATACGCTTAGACTTTTACACTAGGGAAAGAACCAACGCCATATGCGGAACATCGCATCGAGACAGGATCTCACCCGCCGATCTGTACCCCTCCGTATAGACTCTTGCCATCACGCTAACAGCTACTCCAGCGAGAACTAGCAAAGATGCCGAATCAAAATATAATAGAAGCGTGTGAGTCAGCCTGGGCGGCTCCAGTAGTTGTCGCCCCTAAGTCTAATGGCGAAACTCGCAAACTCAACAAAACCGATCAGCATCTTCTAGCACACATAGACGATTTTCTGTATACAGCGCGCACTACGTACATTTGAACCATCGACCTACATCAAAGGTATTTGCAGATATCCGTACGTGAGAAAGATACAGATAAAACCGCGTTCGTAAGATTTTTAGTCGTCTACGTTCTGTCAAAATTTGTACCACCTTTTTTTGGTTTAGTTACGATTATCTTGAAAATGATATCAGTCGCTTGTAAAAACAATAATGACTTGAAAGTAACCGTCGCGAATTCACCGGTGACCAAAAAATAGCCGGTAAATCCACCACTAAGCTAGACAACGTGATAAGTTGCATTTTTTCGGGTTACAAGTGAAGTACTTTAGAAATATAATGTCATCAAATAAGATAAGCGCCGACCATAGCAAAGTACAAGCTATCGCGGACAACTTTCCTTCAAACTTGGGTCGTAGTACAAACACTTTATCCAAAATTATGCTGCTTTGTCTCAACCACTTGCAAGACCTCTAAAAAAGAACACTGAGTGAGAATAGTGTCTTAGCCAAAAAACAGCTTTTCTAGAACTCACGGAGAAACTTACGTCATCACCTACACTCCGCTAAGCTGACCTTTTTTTATTTGTACGGACGCTAGCGGTTACGCCATAGAAACTGTCCTTATGCAAGGACAAAAAAAGAGCACTCGGTTGAATGCGTTAGCCGCTAATTGTCTCCAGCAGAAAGAAATTAGAGTGATACTGAACGTGAAGTCCTCGCGGTGGTTTGTGCTGTGAGAAAGTTCCGTGGACATATCGAAAGAAGTTTGGTCACTGTAGGCACAATTTGCCAACCGTTGAGTTGGCTAATGTTTAGTTATAGTAAATAGTATATAGTTATAGTAAATGTACCCAGAAGATCAGCTTTGCAACGGCCAGTTAAAAGATGCGGAAGTAAAAATATATATAAACACCACGGCTACGAATCACATTGCGTCGTTACACAATGTCAACAGTACTACCAGTCCAAGAAAGAGAAACATTTCTCGCTGAATATCATGACGTTCCTACAGCCTGACATTACGGCGCAAAAAGGACGTAACAGAATATTCAAACTCGTTATTTTTAGATGGGGATGAAGAAGTATATCGCTCAGTATGTTAAAACCTGTAAAACGTGTCAAAAATACAAAGCTTGTTACGAAACACCCGCGACAACAAGAAGATTTTAGCAGGTCGTTGTGAATTTTACCGTTGAATATTAATTGTAAAAGACAAAGTGTCTAGAAGGACATGCTCTAGTAAAAGTAGATGCGATGACTTGCGCTCAAACCTTAATCAGTGAAATATTTCTACGGTTTTGAACACCAAGAAGACTATTAAACGACAATGGCACACAGTTTGTAAGTGCTGTTATGCAACACGTAACCACTGCCTAGCAATACATCTGGTGCTTAACTCTGCTATCACACCTAATGACACCCGGTGGAAGGAAAATCGTGATCTAAAGACACAACTGCCATTTTAATAAAAAAAATTAACTATAGTATGAACACATTCTCGCCATAAGATTTACTATGAATTCCACATTTTGAAGGTCTACACAACGTCTATCTGACGTTTGGTCGCAAACTCCCGAAATACGGACGGAGATCAAGGCGCCATTATTCATTCTAAGAATTTCGAGCCAAAGCTTACATCGTATTTGATAGCACTAACAAAACGCATTCGCGCTGCACGACTGCTCAAAACGGCCGCAAGAAATACGCCGATAGTCATCGTAGAAACACTCTTTCTTATGTCAGGGGATTTAGTCCCTGTGATAATTGACGTCCTTAGCAACAGCAAAAAAAGGCGACTACGTACAAAACTACAAACTCGCAGAACCAAATTTTTGCAAAATTTTTGGTGCATATTACACTGAAGACCTCGCTTCATTTCATATTTTAGAAAAAAACTTACAGCTACCTCAACAAGCAAAGAAGAAGATAGGACAACCTAAGAAGAACAGTGCTGAATCCTCGTCGAGTTGTCTTTAAGATGTAGAGCGTCAGCCTGTTTTCGTTTCCGATATACTAACAATGTACCTCTAAAAATACAACTCTAACAGTTAAACTACCCACCACACACCCAAGCACCTACGCTTAACTCACAAATCACCGCCTACATCAAACCATAACATCAATTAGCGGAGTTAGTAAAACTAACTACCATAATTAAAATAGCAAGCCCAATTTTTGGTGCGGCTTTGTGCATATTTTTAGTGCTTTTTATGCATATATGTCTACATATTTAAATATGAACAACAATCCAAAGCTTAGTCGTAATATCGTTTGCAATTACTCGAACCGTGGTTTCTAGTGCCTTTGTATAAGTTTCATCATAAAATCATTTCTATTAAAAATCTACATGTTTTAAAAGCATTTTTGTTCATACAGTGTTTAGTTTTCGCTGGGCAGCATAAGGTTACACTTTATTAAATAGGAACAAATCAATTTTGTATGCAGTTTGATGAAGGCTTAATTTATTTAAAAGTTTAGATTTTTTAATTAATTGCGGCGTTGTCATTTAAGAGTAATTTCTTTAAAAACGCATCATCAGAAAAAAATGATTACAAAACTGGTGTTTTTTGAAATTTTGGAATTCGTTTTTGTAAATTCATAGATGAAAGTTAGAAGTACTTAAATAGTCTAAAAGATTTGATTTTAATTCTTCATACTTATTTTGTATGAGGAATGAGTACAGTGCTAAACATTTTATGCTATTTATACTGTTGCGAATTTTATTATTAAAACTAATTTATTTAAACTATTAAAAATATATACACGTTTGAACTAACCGAACTAATTAAATCTAATAATATTTAATAAAAACACTTAAAGTTTAATTTATATATAGCGCTATCACTGACACGAAGATAAGATAAAGTCACACACTTGTTTACGCTAAAGTCACGTACCAGATTATTCACCGTAGATTTATCTCACACGCGTTAACGACTTATTTATTTAGACTTGAATAATCTTCTTAACACTGCCGTCTTCGCATTACGGAAATAACTAACCTACGGTTTGTTTGTTCCGTATTTATACACATTTTGGAAATCCTTCTCGAGTGTTCCATATCATTCGGTATACGTTCTAATCTAGAAGATGGATAATAATTCCGAGCAGGTTCTTGAATTTGACAACGTTTCAATGCAAAGGCATTAGATACTGAGACCGGAGTTTCATTTGTGGTACCGATTTTCAATATAACCGAAAGTCGGCAATTTTTCTGAATAATTTGTAAACAAATATAATCTGCAGAACACTTGAATTTTACGCGATAATGTACTTGTGGAGAAAGGGGCAGAGCACACTACGTGAAAAAACAAATTCTTACGATAATAAGACAGCACTGCAAGAAAAACACCACAAGGTTATATGATTCAAGTGCTTATATGTACCTATGTGATAAATAAAAAAAAGTTGCAAACTAAAGATCCATTTCAAAATTTTGTGAATCCACATAATTTCCAACAATCCCTTACTAACACAACGTTTAGAATAAAATTCCTTATGCATTTATCTATTCCAAGATGGAAATTGAAAATCTTTTTTAATCACCATAACACAAACAATATTCAAAAAAATATTAACGTTGTAAGCCATTTTATTCAGATCAAATTAAATCGACGTTCGATTTTCAATAAATTTTTTTTAATCTATTTGGAAAACGCTGCCCGAAAAAAATCTCTCTACTAATAAATAAAACGAAATGAAAGAAGAAACTTACCGTTATAACCCCGTGTGTCTAACAATCCCAATCCCCCCCGCTCGAAACACGCGAATTATTCACATTAAATAACTATATTTTCGGTAAAATCAAACAACATTGTAAAGAACGTCGCAACAATTAAACGAATAACAAGCAAGCCCTCGTCGATCTATTTAAGCTTCGATCACCCCCTTTATAAGATTACGACAATTTCGTCATCAGTACAAGTTCAACATGGCCAATAAAAATTTTTCGTCTTAAGAACAAAGTAAGCTTATCTTATCGTGTTCAAACGTACAAGAAAAAGGCACTAAAATTATATAAAAAAACCCGAATTATTTTTTGTTTAAATTTCTTTTTAAATACACGTTTTATATAAATATTTTTTGAATATGTCAGTTGAACGTTTAGATCAACAAACTAAATAAAATAATCTACAGAATCAAAGGTATCTGCTAGAACTAAAACAAAAGCCGTTGATTTAAATTAAAGATTATGTTTACGTTCCTCGACGTTGATTATGTAATTATATTTTTTTTTGGGTTTGCTAGCAATCCGCTTATAATCTTTCTTAGTTCTTTTTCTAATCTTTTTCTGATACGTAAGTCTTTCTGTAACTGTTTTTGTTTTCAAACACGAAAGACCGCTACTGTAGTCTGCTATTCTCCGCTTAAACCTAATAACGACTACCAGCTGTGCACTGGGTATTCTCATGTATCTATCTAAACGGAATCTGTTGTGTGAATAACGTCAAAAAACTTACCACCATGTTGACGACAAGCTTCTGAATATGAAAGTAAAAATGAGTGTCATTCTGTCATTCACTAGAGAACGAACAAACCAAATAACATTTTTGTTACCCTCGACACTTTTGAGGAGCGTAAGCTTACATTTAACAATTTCATCGTAAGCACCACTGTTTTGAACAGACACTGACCGTGATCTTCCAACCAGTTCTCTCCCTTATAAATCTCTTCTTCTGCCCTCCTTTTTACCACACCTGCGGTTTTACCCTTGATTACCATCGCTAAGCCGTCTGCATATTCCAACAGCGTGACACCGTCCGCTATCGCCAGCTCCAGTACTCCGTCATAGTAGAGGTTCCACAGAAACGGTACTAAAACCTACTCTGCCGTGAGTTCTATTTTTTCACTTACCCAGACGTACAGTCACCTCTTCTTAAAGTAATATTTTACTATGCTTAGCAAGCACGTCAGTGCACCTTGGCCTTCTATGGCCATGACGATGCCCGACGACGACACGCTGTTGAACGCGTCCTGAACGTCGAGCGTCAACAGAATGCTTTGGCGTCTTACCGCTTTTATCTTATCTACAATTATTAAATTTCCGTCGCCCAATTGCATTTAGTGTGAACTTATCTTTTATAAAACCAAATTGGTTTTAGTTTCATTTATTCCCCGTCACCATCCACTTCTTCATTTTTTCTCCTACTATTATTTTTAACCATTTTCTTAAAACCGGAAGTAAACATATCGGTCTAAATTTCCCGTCTCCTCCGTTAGGCTTAGCAGGTTTTGGGACCAGCACCAAACTCCCGGTCTTCTAGTCTCTCGGGAAGGAACCGCTTCCAAGACATTTGTTGACGCATGACAGCAAGTCGTCCCTATCACTCGACAGACTGTTCGTAGAATTTCTACCGTTATCCCACCAAGTTCCGAAGCTTTCACACTTCTCGTGCACTTTGCGGCATTTTTTAGTTTTTCTGATGTTGTCACCGAGACTTCGTTGGACGGCACTTTTCTCCAATCAATCCTATCTTGGAAACGATTCCTTCGCCAGACGCACTCTTTCTTTTGCCCTCCTACTCACTTTTATTTTTATACTAAACTTTTCTGTCACAGTTTCAAGGTTTGTTAACACGCTTTTCCAGTTTTGTTCTTTAGTTTTCTTTATTGCCTTTTTAGTTCTGTGTTTATGGCTTTGTACTTTTTTTTTCTTTCCATGCTTTGTCTTATTCGTATTTTGTCCTGTACCCAGTTTTTCCCAATATCCTTGTCATCCTTCTTCTAACTTTTACGCATTCATTCCTAACTTTCTCTACCAACTCATCCCCTTCCACATTCTATCTTAATTTATCATTATCTTTTTTACTGTTATTCCATACCCAACGTAAGTACCTGTGTAACGTTTCTTTTTGCATCCCTTCCCATTCACTCACATCATTTATCCATCTTTCACTCACCAGAGTAACGTCGATTGCTGATATCCGCTTACGAAAGTTGGTGCACGTTCCCGGTTTGCCACGGCAAGTCCGGGAGACGCTACCAGTTGCGCGCCGACTTCTCCCCTCCAATTCGTAAAAGTCAAGTCCCAAGTAACGTGCTTGGAGTTTACGTCTACTGCCAATATGACCAACTTTTTTCAGCTTTTTATCTTTGCTTTCCACTCGTTAATAATATCTAAGAAGCGGTCTTTGGCTATATTAGAAAAGATGTATACTCCGCAAATAGTAATAACCTTTACTTCTTTGATTTTTTTACTTTTATATTGCTACCTCATGTTTCTGCTTTAATTCCGATATATTTTCATCTAGAAACCAACTAGGTCAGTCGATGGTTAGGTTCAGCAACAATTATTACTTCTGCTCTAGATTGCAGAGCAGTGTGCTCTAGAAGTTTTTGCAATGCAGTCGCCTTATCAATATTTTCCTGTAAAAACTTAATATTATTTTTACTCTCCTTCCATTCACGCCTTCCATCTTTTTCATCTTTTTTGTAAACTTCTTATACGTTATACTATTCACCCTATGCCCATCTACACCACACGCAAAACATTTTTTTTCTCTCGCTTTTGCAGTCACTTATTGCACAAATGACTACACAAAAGAAATTAAAATACGAATTGAAAAAGCAAGAACAAATTTTAACAAACCAAGATAAAAACTTTGCACAAGAGATTTAAAACTCAACTTGAGAATGCGGCTGGCTAAATGCTGCATATTCTCTATGTTACTTTATAGGATGGATGCTTGGACCATTAATAAGACAACTTGTAAAAGGCTGGAGGCCTTCGAAATGTGGGTATATAGAAGGATCTTGAAAATATCATGGACAAATCACGTCACAAACAACAAAGTTCTGAGAAGATTAAACAAATAGAATGAAATCATAGAAACAATTAAAATAAAAAAACTACAATACCTAGGACATATTACACGCGGAGAAAAATACACCAGATTACAATTAATTATGCAAGGTAAAATTCAGAGTAAGAGGAGGATTTCGTGGATGCAAAACCTGAGAGAATGGTATGGATGCTCATCAAATGAACTATGTAAAGCAGCCACTTCCAAAATTAAAATAATTATGATGATAGCCAACCTCCGTCGCGGAAATGGCACGTGAAGAAGAAGAACTCGGTGCCCGTACTCATGGCACCTAAAACATTTCTGTGGCATCACATTCTAAACTTTTCCGTATCTTTATTTTTTTTTCTCTGTCGCAACAAATACTCCATTTTTCTTGTTGCTTCCACTCTTCCATCTTTTTTGCTTAGGTTTTCCCCTCCCAGGTCTATAATCTTAAAACCTGTGTTTTTGTCACCTCCTTTTCTTACTATTTTATGTATCACTTTTTCTATTTTTTTTTTCAAAACTGTATCGTCCACACGTTTAGCACCAATTTCCTTTTACTTGCTACCTTTACTTTTCTCGTTTCTAAGATAAATGTTTAATTGTCACTTCACCTTCACTCCTATCTTTCTAACGTTTATCTCTTTGCTTAGTTTTCTGATCGTGCCAGCATAACTAAATCCCTCCTTGGTTTTTACAAACATCGTGTCGCGTTTTACACTTTTTTTCCTGCTCCACGTCTTGGTTTTTCTTCTTTATATATCGAGCTGCTAAAACTGCTCTCCCTACCTAGATGCTGCAACGCCTTACCCAACAACTTGGCATCTTTTACCACGTAGGCTTTCACATGTATTTCTTGAAGCTTTTCATCACTTCCTCCATCTCTTTATAGATTTGTTCTATTATCCTGCTTTCTTCCTTTTACATGCATCCAGCAATTTGCTCTGTCTCCTTTCTCGTTTAAATTTGCCGATTCTCTCTACACTCTTTTGGAATGGGAAATCTTTCTTGTTTTTGTTTCTGTTTCTTCAATTTCATCAGTCACAATTTTCCTTACTTTCTTTGCTATGCCAGCTGTTTTGTCAAAAACATTCAGCATTTTGTCCGTGATCAACATACTGGCAGCACTGCTTGCTCTTTTAACTCACTTTCTTAGTTTTCTTCAGGTGTTATTTCTCACCTCGCTTCTCATTTTTTTCTGCATCTGATCCTTGTCTTTTCACTCTAGTTTTTTTTTCGATATGGAAATAACTCTTTAGCTAAAACAAAAGAACATTGATTTGCTATTGTGAATAATCAAGCAAAGATGACAGTAATTTCGTAATTATTTTTTATATCATGCGTCTTACTAAGGTACTACTGCGTGCAAGAATACTTTTTCCAAGCAATCAGAAATTATGGATATTGTCAGCAGGCTTCAAGCGACTTTTTGAAAATCAATATAATCCCGTCGCGTTATGCAGCACACTTTCGGGCGTTTAGACAGCCTTAAAATCAGTCACTGCTAAACTCTCCACAACCGTTATTACTGCACCTTCTGCCCAACTATTTTATGCCTAAGTGGCACGTTCCATAATCGTCCAAAAGATTAAAGTACCTTCATGTAAATCAATCGCACCTGTTTCCAGATTGACTGTTGTAATTACTATTAAACCCAATTGTGCTTTAAAGGTCGCTGATTGTTACGTGCATAAATAAAAATAATGCATTACCCTGTATATTGGTTTAATTAAAAATTACTTTTATATTTCTCGACGCCATCTATCGGGTTCGTTGGTCACTTCGTATTGAGTAGGCGACATCCGGCGAGATTACCGGCATTTTGACTTTAACATCGTGCATGTGTTAATCTATGTCTGCGTGAGTGAAAAATTCGTTTTCTAAAATCATCCACGTGTTGGGACACGATGGAAATTAGAAGTTTCCTTAAATAACTAATTTATTCACGCAGAGTAAGTGGGTTTTGTTCTTTCTTTAATTAAAGGTAATTTTTATGTCTTTTGTTAACGCCATGTGCTACCTCCTAACTAGGGGCATTCTGGTTATAATTTAACGTCCACCAGGGAAAGTTGTGACTTCGTTGCGATCGTGGGGTATTCGAATCGTCACCGGCCATTCCTACCACCATCTGGCCCATGATTTCTAGTCGATACCGAAGTACGAGAGATAAACCTCGACAAATATTTTGAGGGGACGATTCTAAATATTTATAAGGCCACGGTTGGAATTAATTAAATCACAGACAAGGGGTACAACAGCATCCGACTACCGGGTTGTGTTATGTGTGTTTGCTTTAAAATTTAAGTAATGATTTTGTAGATCTGGATTTCGTGAGACATTAGTTTGACACGATTTGCGATTCAAATTGCTTACAGGATTACGTGTCGGGGAAAGTACTTTCTTCACACCAGTGGAGGGTCCTGTATTTGTGGTAAGTGTTTTATGTATCTTATTTCGTCGTCAACAAGGTTACTCACGAAACTTTCGCTAATAGTAATTCCGTAATGATTAACGTAATTGGATTACCATTTAATTAGTAAATTTGCTTATGCTACGTATGCTGTGTTCTACCCATAATTATTGTGATAATTTAATGTTAATGCCATAATTATTATCATTGTTTTATTGTCAGTAATGCCATATTACTAATTATGTAAACGATATTTACTACGAACTATTCTTCGCTATCTATTTTATTATCATTTACTTATGTACTGTGTGTTGCCGATACTACTGGCATTTCTGTAATGAGAATTCGATATACCTGTGATAATCATCAACGATTCTAGATTAAAGTTGTTATTGTGGTTACTTGTTCTTTTATGACAACATACCTGTCTCTTTGGATCGTCGTTATCTTACAACAAACGCTGGCTACTCGAACAGCCGAGTAGAAGGATTACGAACCTAACATCTGGTTACAAGTGATACCACCTGTCTTGAGCGGGACAGAAGTTACTTTGGGATAAGCTCTGGCGCCCTTAAATATATTTAATATTTCTTGTGAACCTACCCCTCTCACCGACTATTGTGAGTTGGCCGTGCAGGTTCGTAAAATACCTAAAGCTTGTAACATGATAAGATGAAGATTAATCTCATCAGAGCATTAGAAAATACGGTTATAGACTAGACCGAATGACCAAGACGAGCAAAAACTCTATTAAACTAAAATAAACTCGAGAAAAGGAATCTTGATGCTTGATAAAGCCGGTCTTGTGGTTAAGTCTTAAGGGAAGCCGTTTTCTTCAAATTTCTATCCTGGACGTTCCTTCAAACTTCTTCCTGCAGGTGAAAAAGGCAATCATTTCGCAGAACTTCCACGACGCTTACGATGAAATGTTTTATTTCGCCAATAAACACCTCAAAGTTTAGTTTCGCTTTGGCCTTAGAGACAATGCAGATTGCCATTAGATCCATGAGGTCTACCCGGAAGTTCGACTGTACCTTTTGACATTGAGTCTTTTGTACGTCGCCTGGAATGCGTGCCGGTTCAATGACTATATCCAAGTTCCAAACCAAAAACTAATGTAAAACATAAAATAATACCAGAGACGCTTGGCCGATACGACAACATCCACCAAACAAATAATCACGGATATGAAGAGAGAAGGTGTGATTGAACCTTCAAATAGTCCATAGATTTCTCCAGTGGTGCTAGTAAAGAAGAAAGATAGATCAACAAGGTTTTGCTTCGACTATAGACAGTTTCACAACGTGACCAAAAAGACCAGCTACGCTTTATCGAGAATTGACAATATTTTAGACACCCTGTAGTTTTCCACGTCGGATTTCAAAAAATTGGTTACTAGCAGGTAAACTTGAAACCTAAAAACCGTTAAAAACTGCATTTACAATACAATCTGGTTTGTGACAGTTTAGTGTGACGTCCTTTGGTCTGTGTAACGCTCCTACGGCTTTCCACCATTTAAAGGAAACTATCTTGCGCGGACTGTCTTGGAAGACGTGCTTGATTTATATAGACGACGTGATCGTGAATTGAAGGTAGTTTAAAGAACATTTGAACAAAAAAGTGTTCTAACAACTTCGTGGAGCAAATTTAAAACTGAACCCAAAAAAATTCCACGTAATAAAAAAGAAATACAGTATCTTGGTCACGTAGTATCTGAAGATGGAGTAAAGGCTTCAAGAGTTTGACTACGGAACACCGTGCTGGAAGTAGTAATCGGAACGCTGATGTCCAGAAGACCGTGTCCGGCATACTGTAGTCACTGTTTGCCACTTGATGAAATAATCAAAAGTCTCCGAAGAATTTTTATGATTGATGACGAGTGGGAACCTGAGCAATTGCGTTGCAAACAAAAAAACTATCCTGACATAGGAGTACTCCTGAACTAGAAAGCAAACGGTCGACGACCAACCTAAGAAGAAATGAGTGCTTTGTGCAGAAACATTAAAGCGTATTGAGCGTAGTGGGACTTTTTGAGAGTGGAAAACGGTCTTCTTAAGCGATTCCTAGAAACTGTCCAAGGCAAAAAGGACTACAGCTAGTAGGACCAAAGATCCGAGTGTCAGATGTGTTGCATTTGCACGATGGTACATTAAGAGAACACTTTGACGTAAAGAAAACATTATGGAAATTCAAGAAAGATTCTATTAGGTAAACTGGATAGAGGACGTTATGTGATGGTGCCGTAAGTGCACGGTCTGCGTATCATGAAATGGTTAGCAAAAAAACGCAAAGATCCAATAAAACAGTATAACGTGGGAAACGCGTTGTACCTAAAGAAAATAAAAAAACATCACGCACTTATTTCTGTGTATATTGCAAAAAGGTGAGACACGCTATAGATGATTATCGTAAGTTGGCAAAAAAAGCCTAGCAATGGTTCAACGACTTTATTCAAAGCAACCACTTCAACATCTTTGCGTGCAGCGTCGCTTACGCCTAAACTACTACCGCAAACGCCTATTTCATGTTCCGGATGTGGAAAACCGGGTGTTGTACAATCAAATTATCCTACTTGTACATCTACATCTTCAGTGTCTTCTACTGACTTTTGTGTGTTGGATGCCGTATTATGAAAATTGTAAATTTATAAACTTTTGCATGACAGTGAACCACAGTTTGCAAGACAAAAGCTGACTGACTGTTCGTTTAGCTGATGGCTGCTGTCGAACTAAGCAAGTATTAGTGACGCAACTAGAGGTATACTTAATCAGGAATCAAGTCGAAGGAATAGACTTCCATAAGTTTATGAACATGTACGGTGGTTTTGGAAAGGCTAAGTTTGGAGTGACAATCAAGGAACAACAAGACTTGTTCCAAACACGAAAAGATTACGCTATCGTATATTGCGTGAACGAGGATTTTGAGATGTTCAGATGGGTTGCGGTCATATTTAAATAGTCTTAAATTCACGTGATGACCGACGCTTCGTTTTCTATCTGGTCACCAAGAAGTACTCACGTACCAAACCGTCATACGAAAACACGTGGCGAGCATTATAAAATCTCAAGAAAGAAATGGAGCTTCACAACATTAAGAAATTGGCAATACCCAAGCTTGTGTTACGTGCATACATTTAAAAATGCACTACCCTATGTGGCAGTTAGGCATATGTTATAGGTAATCTTCTTAAGGAACAGACGTTCAAGTGTTGGTCTGCAGCTACCATTTAGATAGAACATTAGGTCAAAAAAAGTCCATTTTTTATGCTTAAGGAAGTAGCCAAAATAGAAAGAACTGCCGCTATCGCCACGACTTTTTCTACCGGTGCTGCATTCAGTTTCTTGTTCTAAGAATAATCTTAAGAAATGAAGCAGTGAAGCTTTTCTGAAGTATTCGAAAACTTCGGCACGCTGATCTAAAAACGTGGAACATTCTGCATGCAGATAACAGAAGAATATGAAAAGTGTTTGAAGAAGTTAGGGTCAGATTTTCGAATTGAATCGGAAGTATACTTTGTCGGTTTAAATAAATCAAGTGTTTAAGGCGTGTGCTAAGATAAATATACCGTAGTGGGCATGTTGTTGAAATAAACAAATACCAGTTGTAGATAAATAAAAAACACTGATTTAAAAATTTGTTACAATATAAAACGTATGTAAACCAAAAAAAATATTTTAGATTTTAACAAATATTTTATTCGTTTTTAACAATTTTAGATTAAGGATTTGTAACGAATAATGAAAAACCTTTAGTGTGGTTCTCGACGCCTAACGGAATTTCAGACGGCAACTCTTTTCTAATTTCTTCATACATACAATAATACATTTCTATAAATCCTGCTTTTCTTGCGGCTGCTTGAGAATACTTTGAACTAAATGTACCTATTACTAACTCTTGTCCAGCATGTTTACATACCAGCGACCTGTGCAAAATATAGGTAATATACAGATATTTTTCAAAACAACGCTTACCAACAACTTAACAAATGAGCAGCAATTCCTTTCTGTCTATACTCTGGAAACACATATAAGCCTCGATCTTCCAAGTACTGTTGACTAGTAAGTTTAGAAGAAATATTGGCACGTTTCAGCATATACTGCATAAGATTCACTCCTAGTCGCCATGATTTATGTGCCTTAAAAATTTATTTCTAATTTGAATAATTTCATATCAGAATAAATACCTCTACAAGAGAAGAAACTTCAAAACATTGAAAACCAACTAATACCGATTTGTTGTTGTCCTTAGTTATACACACAATACAAAAACCATCATGTAATATTTCGATGTAGGCTTTTCGAATTTTTTCAATAAGTTCGGTATTTTCAAGTAGTTCTAAAACAATAAAAATCTAAAACACTACAAACGTTTATTTTTTAATTACTGGAATGTATCGAAAGAGGCTCGTCTCGCGTAAATTCATATGCCATTGCATGAATCACTAAATTTTGATGACATTCTTCGGCGTCTTGAATCCAATACTTTTGGTTTTCGATCTCAAATTCTTTCCAAATTTTTGGAGGCGTGCTGCTCTTTGAAGCCATCGTTAAATTTAGGAGTTCTATAAGAATAAATTACAGACGTTATTTTTAACGTATTTTTGACATCAAAAATGTATTGGATTTTATGGCAAATTAATTAGGAAACTCTACCAACTTTGATTGAGTTTTTATTACTGATATCACAAAAATCGTATATTTGTTGTATACTTAGATAAAATTACTTACTTTATTGCTATTTATAAACTTTATTTGCCATCCAAAGATTACTTTGCAAATGTTTAAGTGAATACGATAAGATTATACCGGAGACTATTACTAACCGTTAAATTAAAAAAACTTGACACGATTTAAACAAATTGTTGAAATATATAAACCGACTGACTGCTATATAATAAGTACGGAGTGAGCCAAAATTATTGGAGTCAAGTCAATCATCTTGGCTCACCCTGTATTTAATTTTTTGCACGTTTCAAGCATTTATTTTTAAATTAGTTTTTAAAAGTGTCTTAAGTCTTGACAAATAAAACAACAAGAAAAAACAATAAATTTATTTAAATAGATTGCATAAATAAAATTTATTATTAAACCAATTTGTCATCGTTATGTGTTAACAAAAGAATTATTAATTTTAAATTTTAGATTTGTTTATTTTTACAGCGTCTAAAAATTAAATTAACGAATTTTGGATACACTTACGTTAAAAATTAAATTAAACAGAGTGTTTTGCACTTTAATGCATAAATAAAATTACTAAAAGAATAAAGCTGACAATTTCAAACTGGTAAATGTTTCTCTTTTTTCCGTTATGAAATTTAGTAGTTAAATGGTTGTATATCCTGTTTAGGTTATTATCTCTATTCAAATTTAGTATTTTATGGTTTGGTAATAAAAATGGCTTTTGCAGTCAATATTTTACTGCAACTAAATTTCTTATTTAAAGTTTTGTTTTGTTTGGCCTATACAACATTTTTTTAATACTTTTTGAAGTACCAAATTTTTTTATCAAATTGGTAAGTATTTTTAACACTTTTTGTAGTCAGTCACGTTAGTATTGATAAAAAAAAATAATGAAACCAACTTTAAACAAAAAAAATAATTTTGAATTGAACATGTATCTCCCTGTTCAAGCATTTACACAGGGACAGGTCAAACCGAGTAATCATTTTTACGAAAATGTTTTTGTGACTTAAATGCATGCGACTAGCTCAATGTAATTTGTCGAGTGGGTCGCAGGTCTCGGTGTGCTGATCATAAAGTAATTTAAAAAATCGTCAAAACGGTTGGAAACTCGTAATGGAAAACACTGTTTGAATCTATCTAACACAACAAGAGCAAGTGACATGTTATACCAACAAATTTATTTATTTTAGCAAGACGAGAGAGAAAGAGATTAAAATAAAACGATATTGAACTATACAGGTATAAATAATTGAGTTTGTTAATAAATATCACAGATAAAAATGGTGTTCCGTACATCTAATTATAGTGTTACAATTTAAAATTCTAACTAAATCGGTAACCAAAGAATAAAAACTTGAATCGATGCGCAATACAGTGATTTTTGCAACCAGAAACTAAATTTAATACGTAATGCCACAAATAATTCTGTATGCATTAGTCGTGATAACACATATATAGTACGCATTAACGTTCGACAATTACATAAATTAATAGACACTAAAGGATATGTACTTACTCGACATGCACAAGTTTCAAAAAGGTCAGACACGTGGTGGCGACTCAAAGGGCTAAAATAATACGATAAAGTTTAATTGCGTCGTAAAAATATAAGCTAATTTTTACTACAGGAAGACTATCAGAAGTATCACAATTACAGTAAAATTGATGCACATATTAATAATGTGAATAAAGGTAAATACTTAAAAATTATATATTAGAAAACATATATTAATATGTATAAGTCAAAAATGGAACTGGCAGCTGAATGGTAAATGTAGCAAAAGTTGGGGATAGAACCTTAAAATCCACAACCAACCCAAGTACTATAATACCCAACTCAATAAAAAACGTAAATAAAAGAAGCTTTTCCAATACGCTAAGAATTACTAATCAAATGTGTTCTAAAAGTCGCATAAAGTGAAATGATCTTCAAAGAATCAAGAACTCTAACTAACAAGAAACAAAAGATCAGAAGAAGTTCTCTTTGACAGTCAACATCAGTCGTTACGCTATAAAACCAATTAACAACAACAAACCCCTAGACTTCACTCAAAGACAATCCTCACCAAACCAAAAGAAAAAGAAGTACAAGAAAGAAAAAAAATAGACCACGCCCTAAAATTGCATAAAACTCCAGCCCACTGAAATGAATTTCCCCTGAAGTCCCCAAAACTAACTAACTTAATAAGTAAAAACGCAAATTTTTAATAATGCTATGCGTGTTTAGAAAAAAAAGTCAAAAAGAAAAACTAACACAGTTGTGCCAAAAAATCGTCAGCAGACGTTATCAAATTCTTCCACCAAAAAACCCAAACAAATACTACAAAATCCAAGAAAAGAAAAGCCGACATAAAAACCTCAGCCAAAAAGAAGATTCGGATTAAAGTCGGCACAAGTCGGGTTACCTAAAAGACAAAGAAACAAATCAGTAATCTCAAAGTCAAAACCACAATGTTCTAAAAGCTAAACACTATATGTGTGCACCAAATAGAATAATGTCTAAATCGCAACACACAATACAAAACCGAAACAGAGAAAAAGAAGTAAGAAAGGATAAGAAACATCCCCTGCTAATCAGCTCGTCAATCAGGGTTGGTCGTATTGGAATGCAAATGCAAAGAACGGATTAGAACAAAAAAACCCAAAGAAAAGAGGTATTTTGACAGTAACTGACAACAACAAAGAAGTCTATGCAAAGTTCCAAACAAAGCACGACAAAACAAAAACCAACTAAGCCCAATCAAGCAAAAAACGCAAAAACCTCGTGGCCTCCGGTAGTGACTTAGGATTTATAAACGGACTTCGAAGCTGCTTACCAAACGTCTACGCTTAAGTCGCTTGCTATATGTATATATAAGTTATATGTGTTGTATTATTATTCTGCTCATTTGTAGGTATATTTTTCTTAATATATTATTTAACCACGCCGCCGTTTACTTTTTGTGACTCGCTCTGCGGTCATCACCTTCGTTCGCCACCTTTATTGCCACCAGTATCGCTAACTCCGACGTCGCCACCTTTCCCACCACCTCGCGTCTTAGGTACCTTACTCAGGCAACGGTAACAATTGGCGGCCAACGTGGGACTCATTTGGAAGCAACGAGCACCGGCCCACACCTGAAAAGTCTCACCGCAGTCGACTTCTTACCACATCTAACCAGCTCCCGCCGCAACGCTGATTGTCGCTTTCAACCATCGTACGTCAAGACGACGACCACCGCCCTTCACTACCGTCCGCCAAGACGACATCACCTAAGATCACGGCCTGGATCCGGTAAACTTCAGTGGCGCCCAACACGGTACCTACATTAACTACATCCACAATAAATGACAACCAAGTTGACAACCTATAAGCAACGCTTCGCCAGTTGCTAGTCGCACAACCCACTCGCCGATGCCAACGTTTAGCGGAGACTTGACTGAAGACCCGGTAGCGTTCATAAGACAACTTGAACTGCAATTTCAAGAAGAGCCAACCACCGAGGAACAGCGTCTTTCCTTGACAAAACGGGCATTGAAAAACCAAGCAGCAGAATCATGGAGCATTTACGTCGAGTTTGCCACAAGTTTCCAAGAATTCAAAGATTTCTTTCTAGTAGAAGTTGCTAGGGTTCGAGCAACATAAATATCTGACGCACCAAACAACAAAAATTGCGAATCCATAACCGAAACGATGTCGGAATCTCTCGAGTATCCGGCACCCGTCTCCAATTTAGCATACGACGACAAATTCACACTGGAAAACAACCCACCAACCGAACTACCACTGACAATGACCGCCAAAACAAAAACCCAGAACCACTAAGTCACACGTTGCTGAACTCATCTTTGACCTGCCTTGAGGTACTAAAACCACGCAGTATGCAGACTGTCTGCACGATACCAAGTCTACAACCATTAGAAAGAAACCCAACAAAAGAAGACCAAAAAAAACCTCACGTGTTACGTACCTTACCTAGGCAACGGTAACATGTATACCAAATGCTGTCTCAAATTGGAAAGTTTACCACAAGACTTTAATGCTGACAGACGGAATAGAAAACTCACGAAAAAAAAAACCAAATCCAGGAGCAAAAGAAAGAATTATATGACGTCTCAATCCGAAAAGCCGGCCAAGCGGACTTAACTATATAGAGACGGAGAGGTCGTCTGTCTTAAAGTAAGATAAAGAAAAAAGAAACCAAAAAAAATTTTGCAGAAACTTAACCAAAGAAAAGCATATTGGTGACAGCAAAATGAGAGAAAGCAAATAGATAATATTCGAACTACAACCAACAAGATACCAACGACGCATCTAAAAGCTTGAACCACCAAAACAAAAAGACAAAGTAGAAGAATACCAAAAGTCGAAAGTCGAATGCCCATAAAGTGAGATTTGTTCCATTACCACATCTTCTTCCTTTACCTCGATTTTAAGCATTTTCACTATATTCGCTTCCTTGTCTCTCTTTTCTTTTTCTTGTCTTATTATTTTGCTTCATTCTCTTTTAATGTAGGAAGGCTACATGCTCTTCTTTCTATTACATGTTCCGTTTTTTTTCCTGAACTTTTTGTTTTTCGCTTCGTTTCCTACTACTCTCACTATGTTTTTTTTATAACCCATTCTTTTCTTCCCTTAAATTTAACGACTGTGTAAACTTTTTCCTCCACTTCATTTAGACTGGAAAAACCTTTTATCGTTATCACCCTACTAATTCTTCTGTTTATCTCTTTTAGTCTTTCTTCTTCTTCTATGTTTTAACTTGTTTTTTTGTTTCTGTTTTTTACATTTATATGGGTGACAAATTCCTTCACTTTGCTTGCCATACCAGCTGCTTTGTCAAAAACATTCAGCATTTTGTCCGTGATCAACATACTGGCAGCACTGCTTAATCTTTCAACTCTCTCTTAACTTTCTTCGAGTGTTATTCCTCACCTTGATCCTCATTCTTTCCGCATCCGATTCTGACTTTCACAAGATGCGCTTAAACTCGGACAGCAAAGCTTCTTCCGTTAAAAACGGTTGTGGCGTGTTGCTAAAGTAAAATTTAAAAAAACGACAATTGACGTTATTTGTAGATTAATAACTAATGTACAACCAAATGTCTCTAAGAACAAAATTGCAATTTTTATAGACAGGTATGGAGCATTCGCCAACGTATCGTAGCTTTCTACAATTAAAACTCTCGTCGTTAAGAGACTACTTACTAATGCTATGAGAGAAGAAGAAACACAAGTATCAACTCAAAATTTTTAATAAAAATGTACCAACCACTTAATTTGGTGGCTACGCCATTGCTACTAAGCATTAACGTTACACAGAGATATACTTATAAATACTTGATTTACAGTTTCGTTAATCGAATAACAAGTAAATTACGCCTAAATTGTAATCTTATCAGTTTTATTTTTATCAATTCATTAATTTAAAGGGTAGATCTGGAAGCATTAGATCCTACCTTAATCTAACGTATTAATCGCCCTAAACTCTTGGCGTTAAATGTATGAGTGAGATGCAATCATTTGGGGTATAAATTACCTTTTAAATACCTATAAGCGTCGCGTCGTTTACAACTCCATTACATAAAAATATTGTTGCATTGCAAGTATTTAAAATTAGTAACGCGCACCAGGAGTGTTTATTTCACCGAACAATTCTTCACTTCCTCGAAAAGTAATTAATAAATACCTTACTAGAATGTTATGCCGTAAAGTATCCCTCGGTGTTAGCATCCCTTTATTTCCTTCAGGATCACACCATAACTTTTTCGGAGTAGTCACGATTAGGATGATGATTACTCTAATGGCAAACAATACATCGTAATTAGAAAAACATTTGCGATTACAAAGGGGATTTTCAAAACAAACATCAAACAGGTATTTATTGCTTAAGTGCGGGTCATGTAACAGGATTTTCAAACTTTTGCGTCTGACTGCTAGTGACACGTACCGCACATCAGTAACAAAAGCATCGTCCCGTATTCCGTCAAAAGTTAAATCGAGCCTGCGCCGTCTGACGGCTAAAAACTAGACTAATTCTCGAAAAAAGATGCTTAAACGACAGTTGAAATTTAACAAAAATGTTTTTAAATTGTTACAAATTGTCACTATGTTCGCCAAATCCAGACGTAACTTAGAGACAAAATCTAGCACATGACAAGCTGGGCTAGCAGCTACAAACTGAAGGGTTTAAGAGAGAAGACGCTCTTACACGTGTTCTACAAATACTCTCAACTAAAGTAAAATTTACACAAATAATCTTTTACGAACATCTTTAACGGTACAGTTATACACATGCTAACTTAGGTTTAGGGATTAGGAACCACAAACTTTGACATACCCGCGTGATCAGGAAACTGACCTCATTTCAATCATTATTCTTTAAAACAATCCTCTGATCGCTTTTATAAATACTATATGTGTTATTTTCAAACATCCTCTTCTACATCTCCTTTTGCAGAACATTTACTGCACAGAATTCTTAGACAAGGTAGGCTCGTGTACGTTCTAGGACAAGCAAGTTTCCACCGTCGACTTTCCGCATCTTTTTTGCGGCCATGCGTCACTTAAAAATTTTGATCTTAGGTAAATAGCAGCGGCTGTAGGATACTTTCGAGGAAAAACGTAATGCTTATTTCTTTATCCCGGAGATTCTAACCTGGATTAAAAGATCCTAGCTTCCCAAACAAGATACAGTCCAGATTTTTTCTTTACACGCCGGTTTTGTTCTTATTTAAAACGCATCAGCGTTTTGAATGACGACATCTGTTTGTTGTATGGCGTTTCTGACTTTAAGCATATCGGATTCTTGTTTGTTCCATATCTCGCTTCTTCTCAGGCAATCTTTAGACCGGTATCTGATGTGAATGTTTGCAGACCATTTGCAAAGAAAAGCCAAAGTATAAAATCTTAAGCTTTTGCGGTTGTTATGTTTATAATTTGCAACTTACCGTCAATACGGATAAATACTCGACCTCGAGTCGTGATGCTAAGTTACGCTCGCAGAGGGCGCTCGAAAGTAGTCGGGCATCTACAAACCTCATTTTTATTCTGTCGTTTGGTTGTGTAGGAACGTGGAAACGTCGGAGGGGTAAGAAACATGGAATTTCTTTTTCATCGTTTAACATCTACTACAACGACGCTTTATTTTAGCAATCAATAACAAATCCGAATAAACGTTCGATGCATATAATACCAGAGCGATGTATTTTGCTGCAAAACGCATAAAGTAGGTTAGTATTTCACACGTGGTTTAGGAAATGGAGGCGTATCAACTAATTCTCGTTATTTTAGCTCCTTAGTTCCTTCCTTCTTTCGTCGTTTCGTCTGTACTGTTGGGGTTTCTACCATGTCTGGGGGAATTTTATTACGAGTCTGGTGAAGATGGTGGACCGTGCGCTTTCGGAATCGCTGAACTAATGCGAATCGTAGTCGTAGAGAAAGACAACAAAAACAAAGGATCCCAGTGGATCGTTGGCGCTGTGCTAAAGTGAGGGAATGAAGTATCGAGGTATTTATAAAATTCTTAACTTGGAGTGGCGGGAGACTCACTAGCTGTCGGCTCATTTCGTCCACGCACTGCGGGGTCAAGACTGCTGCTCTCGCTACGTACGTTTCGTGTTAAGTGAAAACAGTGCGGACTTCATGTAGTAAACACTTTTGTAGCTCAAACGTTCTCTCGTACATCCGGTACACCTTTCTTTTTTTGTCGACTACAATTATCTCTAATTTCTTGGATTGAACGACACTAATGAACTTTTGTAACGGGCATAATTATGATTAATCATATTTAACGTCATTTTTCTTTAGAAGATTAATAGTAATGAACTTTTGTAACTTGCATAACTACGATAAATAATATTTAACGTCACTTTTCTTTATAATATTACTAGTATTTACTTACAAGGTTATCAGACGCCTTAATTGTAATGGTTGATCTATAACGATTATTTAACGTAACTTCCACTTATTAATTTGTGTTTCATATAAAAGAATTTTGCTATTATCAAGGGTAGAAATTTGGGAGCTATGCCGTCTCTCGGAAACTAAATGAATGATACTTTTATTGCCGGTCGTGCTGAACTTGATATCAAGGTCCACGGGCGGTGTTGCGTACGTTAACGCGGTTGAGACTTGCTACGATTTACGGTAGCCGCGCAGATAACTTTTTAAATATCAACGTATTAAATTTTGTTGGCTCCCAGAGTCTATTTTTGGGACCTGCTTTCAGCTTGTGTGTATATTGTATGTATACTATTACCATTTCTGGTGGTGTTATGTAGATAATTAATTGCGGATTATACCAGCGGCGTAACCGTCGAGGGGCCTCTTCTTCCGTTCCGGAAGGGGCTATGAATCAATATCTTTAATAAATGGTTATTGTTAATTCATACTATGTTTCTTTTGGGGGACCTCGGGTCTAGGCTCTCCTTTTCTCCTACCTAGACTGTATATCTGCGATAAAAAAATTCGAGAAGAGGTGGCGCACTTGGGCAAATAGCTTACCTAAGGAAAACTTGGTGTCTTTCGATTTTCTTTTACCCGACGACCATCTACGGTGAGGCTAGCCGAAAGGTAAGCAACAACATCTCGGTAATTACTTTCAGTAATTCATTCTTTCTTTCTTTCTTTTTCTCTACCTCCCCCATTGGATCATAACAAATTTTGTAACAGATTATAAGCGACTTTCGGCTTAGACCGCGTCGTAATTAAACAACCAGACTTAGGCTTGGTCCTAGTCTCTTCTTGAGAGCCAAAACAAGAAGTAGAACTTGGCCTTTGCCGTATTGTTGTTTGTGAACCAAAACAAACTGACGTTTTGCAAGACATTGCAGCTTGCATCTTCAGAGTGGTAAAAGTCACTATTGTTTTTTACACTAGTGTCTTTTACCACTTTGAAGATACGAACGACAATACGGCAAAAGCCAAGTTCTACTTCTTGTTTTTGGCTCTCAAGAAGAGACTAGGAACAAGCCTAAGTCTGGGTGTTTAACTACGACGCGGTCTAAGCCAAAAATCGCTTATAATCATAAAAGCTAAAGTCTTCAGTAATTATTATTTTTTACTTTGTTCTAATGTATAAGCATGGTTTTTAGTTTTATTTTCACAAGTATGTGTCGGCAAAGTAGGTATTTAGTTTTTAATTTAATCAACAACCTGTATTACTTTTATAATTAATTTTGCCTCTCTTGTTTTCTTTATCCTTGCTCAAATTCTTTTCTTACCAAGCGAGGATAAACCATAAGGTAAGTGCCTGACTGAGTCTGACTTTTTGTTCTATTTGATACATTTCTTAAGCTTTACCTATCTTTTTTGTGACCAACCTGTACCAAACAAGTGGACACATGTATAAAAATTCCGTACTACTCTAAAAATAAGTTAACAAAATGTTTCTTAACAAATACTTTATTCGTTTCTAGCATTTTTATTTTAGGTGCTTGTAGCAAAAAGTGCGGAACCTTCAGTGTGTAATTCAACGCCTAATGGAATTTCAGATGGTAACTTTTTTCTAATTTCTTCATACGTACAATAATGCAACTCGATCAATCCAGCTTTTCTTGCGGCTGCTTGAGAATACTTCGAACTAAATCTACCGATTGCTAATTCTTGTCCGGTATGTTTACAAACGAGCGACCTATGCCAATGATGAGAGTCGTACACAAATCTTTCAAAATTGGACTTACCAACAGCTTAACAAATGTGAAGCAATTCCTTTTTGCCTATATTCTGGAAACACATATAAGCCTCGATCTTCCCAGTACTGTATACTGTTAAGTTTAGAAGACATGTTTGT
This sequence comes from Aquatica leii, assembly GCA_035610365.1. Classification (NCBI taxonomy): domain Eukaryota; kingdom Metazoa; phylum Arthropoda; class Insecta; order Coleoptera; family Lampyridae; genus Aquatica; species Aquatica leii. Next base: position 88,107,813 of record CM069434.1, read on the forward strand.
GCATTTTAACATATACTGCATAAGATTTTCTCCCAATTGCCATGATTCACCTGACTTAAATAAACGTTAGTAAATTAAATAATCGGATATCAAAATAAGTACCTGTATAGTGGAAGAACTTTCAAAACATTGAATACCAACTAAAACCGATTTTTCGTTGTTCTTAGTCATACACACAATACAAAAGCCAGTTTGCAATAACTTGACGTAAGCTTGTCGAAGTTTTTCAATAAGTTCAGTATTTTCAAATAGTTCTAAAATAATAAACATGTAAAAAACTATGAGTGTTTATTTTTAAGTTACTAGAATATATAGAGAGAGGTTCGTCCCGCGTGAATTCATATGTCATTGCATGAACAATTTTATTTTCCTGAAATTTTTCAGCATCCTGAATCCAGTACTTTTGATTTTCAATCTCAAATTCTTTCCAAATTTTTGGAAGTGTTTTATCTTTTGAAGCCATTAGTTGGTTTTAAGATTCTGTAAGAATAAATTACATACGTTATTGTTTAGTGTATTAAACAAATTCATGTACAAATTTTTACAAAAAGAAAATATAGTAAAAAACAAACGAACGTATTTTCTATTACGCACATTAAACTACGAACTTTAATCGAGTTTTTGGTACTGATATGGCAAAGTTAGTATATGCTGCTTAATATGTTTAGATAAAAGTACTTATTTTATTGCCATGTATAAATCATATGTGTCATTAAGAGATTATTGTGCAAAAGTTTAAGTGAATATGATAAGATTATACCAAACAGCCACATAGAATATTACTGGCGTTACTAAATATTAAGTCAAAAGATTCTACACGGTTTAGAAAAAAATTACTTAAACAAAATTTGTTAAAAAATTTAAACCGACACTGTTAACAATGAATAAAATAATCAATTTGTTTATTGATTGATTTGCTTTGATAATTTTTTATTTAATTAATTGTTGTGTGTTTTTTGCCCTGAGTAACGTTTTTTGTCTTTGATCAAACTTTATAACCTGTACCAAATGCCTAAAAATCATAAAACCGATCAAACGATAGTATTAGTAGAGGTCTTTTAAGATCTCGTGAACTGTGGTGCTGTAGTCCATATATCAAAATCTTGCTATCATCCGTCTTACAAACATTCGCCGATACATTTTTCGTAACCTAACCTAATTTTTTATTAATGAGTCTTTACGTTTTATTATAAGTAAACTTGTTTTTATTTATTATTTAATTATGTAACTATTTTTAATTTTTGTTGACGTGAGTGTCTTTTAAATAGTCGTTTTTGAGATTCACATAGACTTGTCAAATTTTTAATTTTTAGTTTATTAATTTCGATTTTCGACTCAAGGTCACAGATCATAAGTAAATTAAAGTTCCAATAATTTAAAACCAAATATGTGTTTTATTTGTCGCGGAAGTTTAAACAAGAGTGAAGTGATGGCAGTAAAGACGAAAAGGATACAAACTTTACTGAACATTTCTTTAAAAAATCAAAAAAATGAGAATTTGTTAAAACTTGTGAACGATATTTTTGTTCATACTGCTTGACAGAAAAGGTACAACAACCCTAAGTAGATAGCAGCAGGAGAAATAGATGTGAAAGCAAAAGATGCAGTACGTACAAGATCAGTAGGAGACAAATTTAATTTCAGAGAACACTGTTTTCTATGCAAAAATAGAATTACAAAACAGTCTATCAAAACTGAAGGATGCAGCAAAAAAAATAACGTTAGTATTGTAAAAAAATTTGATCTTCGTGTAAAAATGTTGAAACCAAAAAAAAACCGAGGTGATGAGTGGTGGGCCTTAAAAATTAAAAATCTTATTTCTTATAACACTGACTTGATAGCAGTAGACGCAAGATATTACCAATTTTGCTAAAAGAAACTCTTTTTGCTCCCAACTCAAGAAGGGGTGAAAGGGGGACGTCGCAAACATACCACGACTGAAGATGCCATGAAACAAATGTTTGTATATCTCCAAGAAAACTCAGAAAAATGTCAGTTTTCTCTGGACAAACTCGTTAGCTAAATAGAAGGGAAAAACCAAATAATCGAACACTAAAAAGTCGTTTGTTTAAGAAGTATGGAAAAGATATTATAATTGTCAAAACTGCTTCAAAAAAAAACTGTTGTTTGTTTTAAAAATAACGGACACAAAATTCTGACATTGGCATGGTACAATAATCAAAATTCAAATCTTCAATGAAAGAGACTGTAAACGATGTAAATACTGTTATTCCCGATTTAAAGACAAACGGTATTCTTAGATACACAAGCTAAAAGAACTGGAGTTAGTAGTGGTAGTAAGAGGAAATGAGAGAAAAAGGGGTGGGTAAAGGAGGAAGGGTCTAAAAGAATAAATAAATTAAGTAAAAAATAGAAACCGTGGTGCAAAAGTATAAAACTGCGACGAACAAGTGAGATTAAGGCGAATAAACAATATAATCGAGAAGGTCAGCGATAAAAGATAACCTACATTAATAGAAATTATTGCATTTAAATCAAAATTAAAGCAAGATTACTACAAGTGGGACTGTTTAAAACACGAAAAAGTAAGAAAAGAAGGTAAAAAGAAATAAAAAAGGAAAAAAGAATAAATAAAAGAGAGAGAGAGGAAGAGGAAAAGGAAAGACAACAAATGTTTGAAAGAGACAAGAAAACAATAAGATCATTGGACATTAAAAAGATAACGGAGGAAATTGAAGGAAAAACCTCAAGAACAGAAGAAGGAAGGAAAGAAATAGGAGAGTTAAAAGAATTAATATGGGAAATGATGAAACAGATGGAAGAAAATATGCAGGGAGTAAGGGAAGTAATTAAAGAAATGAAAAAAGAAATAGGAGAAAGAGAAAAACGGAAGATGAGGAAAGATGGAAAAAGAAGAATAATATTGTAATAAGGGGGTGGTAAAGTGAAGAACCACAAAAGGATTCAGCATTGATGCTGGAAGAAGTATTAAATGTGAAAGTAGAAGTGAAAAAGGTGACAGTAAAAAACAAAGAGAAGATAAATAAGATGGTTGTGGCGGAAATGGGAGAATGAGAGGAAAAGCAGAAGGTGATGGCGGAGAAGAAGAAATTAAGAAATATAAGAATATATATAAGTCACGATTTGACATGGGAAGAAAGAAGAGTACAAAGAGGAATAATGAACATAGAAAAAGGAACGGAAGGGAAAAGAGTATAGGTAGGATACAGGAAAATGGAGATAGACGGAGGAAGATACATATGAAACGACAGGGATAAGAGCATGAGCAGAGAATGGGGATAAAAAATAAGTAACCAAAAGGCAAAAAACTAAAGGGCGAAGAGAAGCGATAGAGAAAAAAGGTTGACAAAATGGCAAAGAAAAGGAATAATGAGTGATGAAAAAAGAAAAGACAAAGAAGAAGGAAAAAAGAAAGTAAGGAAGAAGCACAAGGGAAGTGAGTGAGCTGAGAGTATTGTTTTAGAACGTAGCGGAAATAAAAAGCAAGGAAAATAATTTATGGAAGTACATTAAGGAACATGATGTAGTGGGATTACAGGAGACATGGATAGAAGAAAAAGAATAAGAGTGGGGGAAAAAAAAGTTGTCGGAGGAATTTGAGTAGGTGGTGCAACATGCGGAAAGAAAGAAGAGTAAAGGGAGAGCAAAGGGGGGTATAATAACGGGAATAAGAAAAAATGGTTAAGTCAAGAAAAGAAAGAGAAAGTGCAACAGAGAACAGGTGTTGTAGAAAGGAACATAAACTGGAGAAAAAGAAAAAGAAAAATAGTGACGGTGTATAGCAGTAGAATGAAAGAGACAAGGAAAAACATAGAAGAAATGATAGAAAAGAGGGAAGAGGGATTGATAATAGTAAGAGGAAATTTCAACGCAAAAATAGGAGAAAACAGGGGAATACAAATAAAAGAAGAGACGGAAAAGAGACAAACAAAGGACAAAGTAATAAATAAAGAGGGAGAAGAACTGCTGAAAATTTGTAACGAAAAAGGGTGAGAATTAATGAATGGAAACAGAGAAGAAGAAGGAATGGGAGAATATGCATACATAAGAGGAAGGGGAGAACCAATAATAGATTTTGTAATGACAAAGAGAAAAGAACAGAGAAAAGAAGATGAACGGTACATAACGAAAAAAAGTTGGACAAAAATATATAAAAAGATATAAACAGAGAATAAGAAAAACGGTATAAATAGGGAAGGGATTACAAGAGAGTGTGGAGGGAATGAAAGAGATGATAGAGAAAACAACAGAGAAAGTCATACTTAGAAAGTGGAAAGGAGAGAAAACAGGATAGAAAAAATGGTGAGATAGAGAATGCATGGAAGCAAAGAAAAATGCAAGTAGAGCATTAAGACAAACAAAAAGAAACCAGAGAAGCAGATCAAAAGAATAAAAACGGAAAAAGATGTATGGAAGTACCTAAAGAAAGAAAGGAAGAAAAACATGACAACAAAGGGAATACAAATTAAAGCTTGGGAGATATATTTTAGAAACCTGTTGAGAGGGGAAGAATAAAATCAGAGAAAAGAAAAGAAAAAGACGCAGTAGTAAAACGGGAAGAAGGAGATAGAGATAGAATAAAGAAAGACGAAGTAGTAAAGGCAATAAAGAAGATAAAAAAAGAAAAGGCGACAGAAGAAGATGGGATACAAGGCGAAGAGTGAGTATACAAGGAAGAAAATGTAGCAAAAAAGATGACAGAAATACTAAATAAAATATGGAAAGGGGAAGGATTCCTGGAGAGATGGAGAGAAGGAATAATATGCCCGCTCCATAAAAAAGAAGAAAGAAATATAGCCAAGAATTACAGAGGAGTAACATTATTAAGCACGGCATACAAATTATATGCGACAGTGCTACAAGGAAGACTACAGAAGGAAATAGAGGAAAAAGGTTTGGTACCAGACGGACAAGCGGAATTCAGAAAAGGCAAAAGAGTGATAGACAACATATATATACTGAAACACGTGGCGAATATAAAGCTAGAAAAAAAGGGGAAAATGGTGGCACTATTTGTAGATCTAAAAGTCGTTTTTGACAAAGTGAACAAGGAAAAACTGTGGGAGTACATAAAGAGAAAAAAGTCAATGAAAGATTAATAGAAATAATGAAGGAAATCTACGAAGAAACAAGAAACAGAGTCAAAGTGAATGGAGAGAAAAGCAAGAAATTCATTACAACGAGAGGGTTGACACAGGGATGCCCACTGAGCCCAAGCCTGTTTGCAGTATATACAGAGGATCTGGAGGAAACAATGAGAGGACAACAGACAGGAGGAATAGTAGTAGAGAAAGCGAAGGTATGGTCGTTGGCGTATGCGGATGACATAGTGTTGGTGACTAAGAAGAAAACGGAAATGAAAGATATGATGAAAACGCTGGAAAAATACATGAAAAAAAAATGAAAGTCAACACGGAGAAAACAAAAATAATGGTATTTAGAAAGGAAGGGGGAAAAGAAAAAGAGAGGAGTGGAAATGGAGGGATAGTACAGCAAGTGAAGGAATTTACATACCTGGGCTACATGATGAAGCAGGATAATAAGGAGGGAGAACACATAAAGGAAAAAGTAAGGAAAGAAAAGAGAAAAAAGAAAGCTGTTATTTGAAAAGTTAATGAAGAGGGTGGTGATATATGAGGTGGAAATATGGGGGTTGGAAGGAGTGGAGGGAGGTAGAAGGGCTACAGGAAAAATACTGGAGATGGGTATTGGGACTGAACAGAGATACACCGGGGTATATTGTGAGAGAGGCGGTACAAGTAGAAAAAAATAAGAGTAGATACAGGAAAAAAGGTCATAAAAAACGAGGAAAAATTAAGGAAAAGAACAGAATGCAAAATACTGCAAGAATGTTAGAAAGAGATAAAGGGAGGAAAAGTGAAGTATGGGCAGGAAGGCAGAAAAGAGTATTACAAAAGAAACGGGTATGCGAGAGAAGAAGTGGAGAGATTAAGAGAAGAGGAAGTAGGGGTAAGGGAAGAAATAATAAGAAGAAACAGGGACATCGAAACACAAGAAAGATGGTCAAGGATAAAAGAGGGCAGATATAATAGAAATTGTAAGTATATCAAAGATGCCCGAATATTTAAAGATCATAGGAAATAAAAGCAACAAAAAGAAACAAATGATAGCACGGTTCAGATGTGGGAACGAAGAGTTATGTAACAAATACTGGAAAAAAGAAGAAGAAAAGATGTGCAGACTATGTGGAGAAGAGACGGAGGACCTTAATCACATGAGAGATAAATGCAGAGAGTTAAGAGAAGAAGTTATGGAAGTAGAGGAACCCAGAAGAAAACGAGCGGAGTGGATGGAAGAAGTATGGAAAAGAAGGAAAAAAATAAGAAGAGAGAAGGGATAATGAAATGTAAAAAAAGTAAAAATGTAAATAGAATTTAATGTAGTAATTGTAAATAAGGGAAGCACGAACCAATTTGTAAGCTTAAGCAACCAAATAAAGCTAAAGTTATATATTGTATGAGTATCAGTGTTTATCTTTATCATAAATTTGAATTAAAACGTCTGATTGATTTGATCTTGACCCTTGGATTTGCAGCATTCTACTTCAATACCTCAATTCTCGACACCTTAGCCATCCTGCAACCAAACTCAGCTTAGAGCCATCATGCTTTCTACAATTTGCATTTGACAATGCCAATTTTAATGTTAATACATTGGTTAAGCTTGGAACATTCAACGAAATAGGAGGTTTAATGGCTGTGACTCCATTCCATTCGGTATATCCTGAAAGAAATATACTCTGTTTGAAAACAAATATCACGGCTGCTCAAATAGTAGAGGAAAAAGTTGCCTATTAGTAGATAGAATAGTTTTATGAAAAAAGCCACACAAGACAAACCGTTTGAAACATCGAAAGTTTTTTGCTTACTATTCATCAACCACCCACCATCACAATATGGTACCGTATTTACAACTCTCCGCCTTTTCGTTGACAAAAATCAAATCCATAGACAAAAAACTACCATTGTAACCGTTGACCAACTATTGTACATCAAAACCAAAGAGATTATTGATAACTGCCCCGATACTCATTGATGCAACGTAGTGGTAAGGTTGTGTAGTTTTCACTTGCTCATGTCATTTATGGGTACAATTAGCGTGATCATGGGAGAAAGTAGGCTAAAGGAATTACTTTCAAATATTTATGCAGAAAACGAATTATCAAGATGATGTTTGGCCACGCTTATGCTAGAACAGTATTTTGGTTCAACTAGCCTTAGCACATAAAGTTGTAAAAACAATGCTGTTGACAAGAGACGATGAAAGTATCATTGAAAAATTGTTAATAAATTTTAAAAAATCAGTAATTTTGACTTACAAGGACAATAAACAGTTTCAAGCAGTTTTGCAAGTGTTTTTCAACAATTTTAAAGCAACGGTCTTATTGCTCAACTGTTGGTTCGATATTTTTAAATAGCGACGCTGATAAAACAGTTCATCAAAGCACAGAGACCAAAGAACTGGAATTCACAATTTGAGTATCACGCAGCAAATGATACCATTTTTTCACGCTGCCAGTCACCTTGTTTTATACTAGGGATACTTTACAATCAGACGCACTGAAAAACATTGGGCAGGCATCTGTCTGATATGCGTACAGAACAGGTGCTTATAAAATCAATGAAGAGCTATGGTGGGCTCACCCAAAGAATTACTTCCAGTGTTCTGACTAGATGGACTTTGGGGATGGTTTATCTCTACAACATCTGCGAAGAAGTCAAGGTTTACTGTGGTATTGACTTATCAACAAATAAGCAGCACGTAGACCTATGTCAGTCTCGTGTCTCCAATGATGTAGCGTCCACCATTTCCTACGACTGAATTTATCATAGACATAAGCAGTGGAATGGTTGGAAACGCTTAACTGCCATATGGTTCAGGTTGATCAGGAATCTTTGTTACAAGTAACTGTTTTTCACGTATTAGCTTTTACCGTTCCCATTGTCGATGTTTACAGCATGAATGAAGAAGGAATGAAGAAGAGAACAAAATCGAGTTTCTATGCAGTATTCGAACCTGTCAACATAGATGAGTCTTGAGGGTCACTAAAATATGTAGTTGTAGATGGTAGATATCTGCTTCACAGAGTTGTTTAGCCTAACAACTCCTCGTTTAAAGTAATAGATGCCAGGTATATCTAATACCTCACTATGGACCCAACGTCACAGTAGTTTTTGACGGTTATCCGACTGAGATTGCAGAGAAGAACATGAAAAGCTCTGAGCGTATTCTTAGATCTAAGGGCTGCTATATGCTCTCAAATTTTCTTTAACGCTAGTACAATTGCACAAGTAAGTAAAATTTTTTATGCAATAATAACAATAAAATTCGTTTCATCGACTTCTTCAAGACACAAATAGGGAAACACAATATTTCAACATTGCAGACTACAGAGGACGCCGAGAGACTGATAATGACAGCAACGATCTTTATCCATTACTTACGATTGTTGGTGAAGATGTAGACTTGCTAGTCTTGCTCGCAGGCATCACACCACAAAACCATCGGAATATATTTTTTACGTAATGTGACCTAGAACAACTATTCTTTTAAATGTGACTGTATTAACCCTCAACTCCTTCTTGCTATTCACGTTTTTATTGGATGTGACTCCACGTCATTATTTTTTGGGTAAGGGAAAACAAAAATTGTCATCACGTTTCATAAATATCAAAACCTTGATCACACTGCTGCGATTTTCTTGAACAGCAACGCTAATCCAGATGATATAACAGCAGGCGAAGGTATCACAATTGCTCCGTGTGGAGTACTGCACAAAACGCAAAACCTGGTCGATCTGAAACACAATTTGTTTGCAAAAGCTGCGGCGAAAACTTCAACCTGACGAGTGCTTACTATCCAGAGTTTAATAAGATTTTATTTGCTGCGCACCTATTACAAGGTAAGACATCTTTTAAATACCATTTGGCTACATGCATATTGTCTCTTTGATTACTTTGGTGAGAAAGTTTTGATTTAACTTGAATTGTACTCGTTTAATTCTAGAATTTAATGCTGGTACTTTTCTAACGGTTGAAAAACTGTTAGGCTAAACACGATTCTCCAACTCAAAAAAGATCTTTCTAGTGTCGATTTGTACCGTTCAATAACGATACTTTCAGAATTAAAATATTTGCAAATTTATGACAAATGTAGAAACAAACGTCTCAAAGTACAGACTAATAATTTTTATAGACTATCAGAAGCGGTTCATAAGGTATGATGACCATCAATAATTGAAGGTCACGTCGACAAGGAGTGAGAACGCCGTGCACGTCATTTGTAGTTCTTTATTGAGGGTATCCGTTGAAGTAATAAACAGAGGCATAGTGAATTCTTAGTTTTTATGGCGGAAATAATTTCTTCGTTCGTATAATTTGCAGATTTTACGATTTATTTGTTCGCGAGTTTTTTTAACGAATTGAAAAATTGTTTGTTAGTTTTGGTTTTGTGTGGCACAGTTGAATTTCGCCTTTGTGGCAGTTTAACTAAAAATATTTTGACGGAGGTGCAGTAATAGAAACCACCCGAATTTTTTTTCAATGTCATTTGGCAACCGTTGTACCGAACAAACGCTCCATTATGGATCTATATAAACAAAATTGAAGTAAAAATTATTTCTTTGTTGTTTAAAATAAAATAAAAATTGTGATTTTAATTTTGCAAATTTAGTGCTGTAAAAGCGTTGAGTTTAATTATAAGGTGGTCTACCGCTCTAACTTCTGGTTTTGCGACAAATACTTGTCGAATATAATATTTTAAAGATCGATGTTTAATTTTGTTTTGTTCAAAACCCAATATATAATTATCAGACCTTACTTTTAAAAACTTTGTTTTTTATTTTCTTTAAATTATGTTATAGCAGATTTTTGACTTTTATTTTGTATAGTATTTTTTGTCGTGCGAACAAGCTTTGTGCTTTAAGCTATATAAATTCTTGGCGTCTTTTTGATTTTGATTTTTGTTTCATTTTGATTCTCCGTTTTGAGTTTTGCAATCAATCATAGATTTGTTTTAATGCAACCTACGACCGTCTCCATTGAGCACCGATGTTATCTTATTCAGACCATTTTTTTTCTAGCGTATTTTGCATATATCAAATACACGAATAAACAGGTTTTTAGCGAATCTACCATAGCAATAGGTTACAGCAAAAACCTTATGAGAAAACACTTCAAAAACTTCGAGCAAATATAGAAAACTGATATGTTTGATTAGTAGCGGACTACAGAAATGTAGGAAAATCTATAACCAATATCATAGTTTTTATGTGCTGATAGCAGCGCAGACGTTATCTTTTTTTTACTTATTTATATCACGTTTTACATATAATAATAAGGATTTGTACAAAGTTACATAACACATCCGCAACATGTAAATGTGAAAGTAAACAAAAATTATCCCTAAAAAACGACAAGAAAGAGAGTAAAGTTTGACTGAGATGGGTAGCTCTTGTAATGTCATCCTTGTTACGTAAAAAACTGGAACAATAAAACTTGCCTGAATTAAAGTAAACATAAACAAAGTTTTTCAGGTGCTCAGTAAAAATCGGTGTGGATTATATTCAAAATTCCGTGACCGTTTGGAAAACTCAAAAGTAAACAAAAACAAAAGTCAAAATCGAAGGGCGCCAAAAAGGTGTAAAGCTCAAATGGAATACAGGCCTTTACCAACCACGAGTCCGCTCCAAATTGGTACACTCAAATGGGACTTACCTTAAGAGTGTATTACACTCTGTAAATTTAAAATTCACATACGCGAAGACCGACTGAATAAAAGCTTCGTTACATTTAACAATTAAAGATTTACATAAATTAAAATGAAAATTGGACAAGCATGCAAAACAGGAAATTACATTAAAAATTTGAATCAACTTAACGCAAATAAAATCTTAAATTAAAACAAAAATGAATTAAAAGAATAACATGGTTACACTGAAAACCAAATTGCAAATAATTTAAAGTAATAAAAAAAACTTAAACACATTTTAAAAGAAAAACATAACGCACGGTCGTGTTCGCATAAAAAAATTAAAATACATATTAATAAAATGAAACGAATTTCGTAACTGTACAGTAAAACAAAATAAAAAATTTTATTAATATGTTTCTCTGGTTTAACGTCGATAAAACATTTTAAACATAGGTTACATATCGTCTTTTTTTGTTGTTTAATAATAATAAAAATAAAATCAAAGTTGGCACAAACAAACACTATAAAATGTTTGGCGAATGAACGAAAGATTCCATAATTAGCAGTCAATTGTCATTATAATTAAATTCAAAGCTTTTCAATCACTGAACTCGCGAATAAATAACTTATAATCGGTAATTAATAAATACTTTGAAATTTTGTTCGTAGACGGACTCCTAGTTAGCTTTAGGCCAGGTGACGTCAGCAAGAACTACGATAAGGAACCCCAAGCATTAGTCAAATTACCGTCGGCAGATATTCATAACTCGCTCTAAGGCAAAAATTGGAATGTGAAGTACAAACTCAATCAAACCGGAATCCAGTGAATTTCAATAACCCGTAATTGCTTAAAGGAATTTGAAAGTTTTTCCAGCTATGAGCTAACTATTCACTGTTCCATTGTTAAAGACTTCCGCGTTAATTCGTCATCTAAATGGATTGAGTTTACCACCCAACGAACTACATTATGTTACTTAAGGCATTTCGAATGACTGCCAATTAACTTTTTTCCAAACCAAAATCACCTATATTTAAAACTTCAGTCCACAATCACTTCCATAAAAGCTGTCTCCAAAATCTTTGTGAAATAAAACATTAAAACAAAGACGTGGGAAGAAGATGCAAACAGATTTAGATAAGACGTAATAGTGGTGTTTGAAGACAGCCTTTCTGATTGTGAGAACTGCAACAACAACAAAAATATCAAAAGATTTAATTACAGTTATAAAGATTAATTTGTTAAAACCTGAATAATAAAATCGTCTATCGAAAGTAATAAATTATAAAAATGACTCAATTCCAAACGTAATTTAATAGAACTAACACAAATGAATCAAGTGCGAATCTCCTCTGAACGTACGTAATACAATGAACTTTTAAACAAACTTAATATAAAAAAAACTGCCTAAATATATTTAATTACAGTAATATCTTAAAAGGGAAACATAAATTACAACTGGAATTTTAATAGGACAAAGAAAATGCCAAATCAACGTAACTACACAATACGGATGTGTAAGGAGCGTAATAATTTTAAATGAAGATGAATTTAATTCCTTAAATGAACGTGAAATTAACAAAACAATTCCAAAGTACATGAAACAAATCAAATCAACCCAAACACCGGGTCTTTTACGAAAGAAATCACACAAACTCAAACGACGATTACATCTTATATACTCTAAAACATAATGTAAATACTCGAATGTATATTGCTAATCAAAAGAAGAACGTGTGATACTAATTAACATACCAAAAACGCTTTACAAAAAAAGAGCCAAGTTAGCACTGATAAGCCAAATCAATATCCATTGAACAGATTAAGCTAAACATAATCTACAAGACTACTAACTCGTCAATTTATTATATTGTGTTAGTCAAATTTTATTAAATAAAATATTTACAAACAAATTATTAATACTGCAACATGACCAATGTTTTTATTTTACAGTTTTTTTTGTGTAAACACACAATGTAGTGAATTCACGCTTCGGCGTAATACAAAGCCATTCCTTCACTGTGTACTTCAATACCTTCTGGTATTTCGCCAGGAAAAACTTTTCTTATTTCGTGATACGGCAAATACTTCAACTTGATAAGACCTGCACGATCTGCAGCTACTTGCGAATACTTTGAACTAAATGTACCCATACACAGTTGTATTTTTAGCCGTTTACACAACAAAAACCTGCAAACAAAGGTTTGATAAAGTGTGGTATCAAACTTTAACAACTTAATCTATTAACCATAACAAAAACATCAATTTATTTAAATACTTACCAACATTTTAACAATTCACTACCAATGCCTTTTCTTTGAAATTCTGGAAACACGTACATACCTCTGTCTACCAAATATTTATTTATGTTCTTTTCTATACATATGTTTTTAAACTGTAGCAGATGCCATACATACGAGTGTCCAAACACAAACTCATCTTTAACCTTAAGGAACAATGTTATAAAAAAAATTGTGTTAAAAAGCGTCTGGTACTCACTTCCTGATATGGTACCAAATCTAAGCAGTGTACACCCGCTATGGTAGGTTTCCCGAGTTCATTAGTAGTCAAACACACGATACTATATCCTTTTCTGAATATATCGTTATAAGCATCTCGGCACTTTGTTATATACTCAATGTCATCGAACGCATCTAATAAAATTTTATGTAAAAAAAGTTTTCAAAAAATTACTAAAAAGCTTGCTTGTAAAATATGCTATTGGTTCTTCTTTTTGGTAATCACCTGTCATAGCTTTTACTAACTCATCAACGTAGCATTCTTCGACAATTTGAATCCAAAAGTGTTTACCTCCCACTTTAAACTCTTTCAAAATAGTTGCCGGGTTATGATAGTCTCTAAAAGGCATTTTTCTAAGCTAAAAAACAACTAATGTTAGTCATAGCTAATCTAATTAATTTTAGCTGGTTAATTCTTAACAAGATTAATTGAATAAACATGTTTTAATCTTTTAGACAAAAGTTATTATTCGTACCTGTCTTTTTATTTTACTTTGTTCTCAAATAGACAACGTAATGCAAACTAATTGTAAGTTAATCTTTACTTGATTATATCTAATGTAACAGATAATATTGTCGTAACGATAAATAAATACTGTGATTTAACAATAATGTTTATTAGTTTCAGTTACTGTACTTTTATCTAAATTTGTTCTGAGTAATGTATTAAGCTATTATAACCAGGCCAATTTACAATTAAGCAACCAATTAGGTACCTACTGTTATTGACCAAATAAAAAAACACGTTTAATTTGAGTGTCATAAGTTTATTATCGTGAAGCATTAATAATTATGGTTACTATACTGACATGTGAATTGATAAATAAAGTAGGTAAACATACTTGCTATTATCACAAAAAATCATTTACATTTTTACGCATAATTTGTTGCAAACCGTTTAAAATTTTTGGTTTTTGTTCCAAAACTGCTACCCTTTTTCTTTTATAAATTATCAGTATCAGGACGGTTTCTCTATTAAGTCAATGACCCTCCGGGAAAATGAATAAGGAATATTTTATTTACTCTAAAATTAGCGAAAATTCGCGTTTAACTCAAATTATCAGAGGTTCACATTTACGTATGCTCGCTTGCACAATATTGAAGCCGAATAGTAAATGATATAGTTATTGTAGTCAATAGTGAGACACACATAATACAATTTTATGCAAGTTAGAAAGAAGATACGTAAACGCTTAAATGCGGTCTTGATCCCGATTTATTATTATTTTTGCAGCACGTGTGTATAAAACACAGATGCTGAAATGCACATTTCTTATCACATATGACAAACTTTACAGTCGATTTTCTTAGTTGATCTATAATATTCATTTGTAATAGACGACTTATCGTTATTGTTTTATAATGATGGTGGTACAAGACATAAAAAAATTAATAGTTAATATTAGTTTGGATGTTTACAATTTAAGGTTAATGCTCGTCCTCAGCCTTTACTTCAAATTCGTAAAACCAGTAAACATAAAAACAAAAAAGTTTATAGTGATTTTAAAGAATCTACGAATGATTCGTCAGATTGGATTTGTGAATTTGAAATAAATAATAGATTTTACTGTTTTGTAGGCTTACTGTTTTCACATGATTCATTATGGTGTAAAAATAATATTACCGATTTATGGCATTTAAAAGAAAAAGTAAAAAAGCACTCGTTATCGGCGAATCACATGAAAAGCAGTATGAAGACGTGTAGTCAAAAATTCATTTTAAATTATATAGGTTTTCTTTTCTTACTACTATTCTAGAAACCAATATTTTTTTAACCTAAAAAAACAAAAAAACTATACTAAGATTAGAACGTCTTCCGGATTTGGACCATGTTGATATAACTGAAGCTGCCAACGTTTTCTGCTTTCGTAAGAGGCTTTATTAAGGCATAAAAAAATAATTAAATGATAATCTAACAAAGAATCTCTACAGGGTTAAGTAATCAACTTGTGAACCAGAACAGATTCTAAACTTCATAGAAGTAACTTAAAAAAAAGTTTAAAGAAGGGATAGTTCAAAACCGTTGTCACGATTCAGCTTGTATTTGTCAATTGTAAACTATAGTAAATGCTCAATAATTTATTATTTTTTTTGGTTACTGACAATTGTTTTCATTTATTTTCAATAGTAATAACTCACTTTGCTGTTTTGTTGTAGTGTTGTAGCAAAAATAGAAGATAGACAAGGGCAACGTGAAACTAAATGAGTTATTAATAAAAGCCTCGGTGATCGGAATGTCAATCCTCTTAGAAAAAAAATTTGTACTGCAGAATTATCTTGCAGCAAGTCCACTATTGCAACGCCGACAACAAACTAGAAAATAAGTTTTTGCACGAAATCATAGGGTATGAAATAATGTGAATTGTAGCAAAGCATTGTTTTTGTACAACTTGCGTATTTATGTCTATGGTTCAGACGAACGTCGGTTATTATAGAAATTACCCGTAGAAAATTACGGAACAATATTGAAGTTTGGTTTCCGGACTGGTTACCGCCTTGTTACGTGTCATTGCTTGTTAATTTTTTTTAAATCGTAACTGTAATTAAATGTTACTACGCCTCTGGTTTGCGGACCCCACTGGATGGGATAATTTTCGATTATTCAATAATTGCGGGAGGGGATTGGGTCGATGGCCATTTTTACTTTCACTTTCATATTTTAAGTCGCTGTGAGTGGTCGATTTTGATAACGTTCGCTTAATTATAATAAAAGTGATACTTCTTTCTATTTAATTTTCATCGTCAGTTATTTCTATTACGCCTTTACCAATTTTACTGGACTGAAAAATTGTTTCTGTATACTGGCAGGATTAAGAGGATTTTCAATTTAGTTGGCTTCACAGGTGAAATAGCGGCGGTCATATAGCTTTTAGTAATTTAAAATTCTTCTAGCGAGTTTGGTAGAATCGAGATAAATTTGTTTTAAACGTCATTAAGCTGCGGAAAAAAGTCCCGGGGGATGATGCATACCCATTCCCATACCCCATCTGTGTTATTTGAGTCTAACGTTGCACAGTTGTGGATACCGCTAGGTATTCGTTCATGGCGGCAGTTAATTCGTGCCTCCCTACAATGTTGCTTTCAATTGTTTTGTAACTAAATCGTTAATTGTATTTAATTCTCAATTTACTTATACAGACTTTGAAGATTATTTCCTTTCAATCGCAGTTATAAAACGCCTTCAGTTTTAGGTTTATAAACCTGTTTTGATTATGCTGACTGTATTCTATTCTAGTTTCTTTAATTGCTTTAAACGTAGTCAAGTCCAAATTTTGGGAAACCTACGTCGTTGCATGTAAGTTTACATACTTCGCAAGTCTTGGGAATAACTTCAGATGTAGCTGATAGTACCTGAAGGAACTTCGGTGGGTTAAGTTTTCCAATTTGTACTCATTTAAACGTTGCTACTAATTATATTTGATAATTATTAGTTTGTTCGTGACTGCACGTAAACAATAGCTGATTCAATTTGGTTATTAGTTTTTGGTAACTGAAATTTGGTAACTGTGTTAGTAGTTTTTCTGTTTTAGGTATTATTAAATCTGATAAAGTACTAGTATATCAATGCTTATAATAAAATAATATTAAGTGTTATTATTTGAGAGAATTATAAACGCTTGTTACGTCTTCTCGTTGATTGTCTTTTTTTGGTTTAAGTTAATCTCTTCGTCAGTAGGTTCAAATGTACCCGTAGTGTCTCCAAGTCGAGGATTTTACCAGTAAAAGGAGTGGTGTCTATTTTCTCTTTCTTTTATTCTAGTTGTCATAACCACGCCTACTCACCAACATCGCGTTTGCGTTTATGTAATGAAATTGTTGCCATCCTTCTAGGTTTCTACAGTTTTTCTGTAAATTCTTGCCTAAAAATGAGTGTTTTGCTACCGCTGCTCTCATGCTATTCCTTCTCGTGTTTGCAATATGTTTGTACAATGTAGTGTTGGTCTTTCTCCGGTTTGTCTTATGTATACCTTCCTACAAGAGCAGAAAATATTGTAGACTTTAGGATCTTAAAGTTTCGTTTGGATTTTTTTTTTTTGGAAACAGGGTTGACATATTTTCTTTAACACTCGTTATCTTTCAATCAGATCGCGTTTAAAATGCCCCTCCTGTAGGTTCCATTCTTTAGTTGAGCACTTTGTAGAGGTTTTGTTTTATTCTCTACAAATTCTGGTTCACATATTTTTTTTGCTCTGTACACCAATGCGTAGAGCTTTCCGAATTTCTAAACAGAGTGTAATTGCGCGTTTAAGTACCTGTCTGTGAGTGTTGATTTTCTGAACACTTGGTAACCCAATGAGCCGCCAGCCTTCCTGGTTCTTAAGACACCTAGAAATGTTATGGTACCGTTGTTTTCCACTGCTATGGTAAATTAGATGTTTGGATGTTGATTGTTAAGGTGCACTATCACCTCGTCTACAGTTTCTTTGTTGTGAGGTCACGCTACACAAATGCCGTCTCATATCTGTTGGTTTCAAACTGCTGGTAAGCAGAGCTCTCTTCTCAAACTCTTCCATGTTGATGGTTGCTACTACTGGAAACACGGGACTTCCCAGTGTTGCGCAGTTCGTCTGTTTGCAATACGATCCGTTGAACTTTAACACCGTAGATTTCTTGCAAAGGCGTATCAAATCGATTAAAATCTTAAAATATATTAAACGTCAGAGCTCTATTTGGCGCCCTACCGCTATTGTTCTTATTTGATTTATTTTTTAGTTCTTCTCTTTTACGTTAATTATTCATATTTAATTATAGCATCATCTACGTCTATCTAACCGAGCAAACATCTTTATGCTACGTTTTGTAGGTAATTTTTCAGTAACATTTTTCAACACCTAACATAACGAAATTACGTTTTATTTCAGTGACACACGGCACAACAAAAGCAATGCTTTGCTATTAAGACAAACCTCAAAACATTAATGTTCTTCGAGTTCTGAAAGTTAGTAAGATTTGTTATGTTAAAAATTTTGGGTATTAAAAATGTTCCAGTATAAGATTTATCCTCGACACGCCTACTTTTTGTGGTTGGGTGTCAAATTTTAAAAACGCAAATTCATTTTTCCTCCGGTAACGTTTTGTGCAACACAGACCTCCATTTAACGGAGTCTACGCCTAACAAAGCTTTCATCATCAAGTTGTTTCACGCAATTCCACGTGAATATGCCGTCGGATTTTATTTTTTTTTATTGAAAGCTTATTCGAAGTAAGTCGTTAGATTTTTTTTGTATTGAGGGTTTAAATTGATTCTTTAGCGGGTTTCCACATGTTCACCTGTGTCCTTTTATCTGTAGAGCTGATAAACACCTGTTACAGTTGAAAATTTTCCATGATGTTACGTCGCTGAAGTTCAAGGCGTTGAATACAATCTTATTGGAGGAAATAATTACCCAAGTTGAATAAATTAAACACCGGATTTACTTGTGATACCGCAGTATGTCGTTTTCTTTTGTGTTAGATTTCAAAAGAGTTTTAGGTAATACTGGTACGGAATTAACTAGTCTCCTACTAGATAAAACATAACTGTAAGTATTATGTTTTTTTTTTACTTTAATTCTTAATAGTTTGGTGGTCAGTCGAACATAAAGTTTAAAATCTTTTTTTTAGGTCATATTATTATCTGGTACGCTTTGATGCTCTAGACCTTCGATTTTTGTACTCTTGTAATTTAATTTAAGAATGTAAAGTCACTCCTTTTAGTGTAAAAGATAGACAGACTAGGCCACTGCTGTACGACGTGTTGCTCAGTCAAGGGCCGTAAATTATACTTGGCCTGTGATATCAACCCATGTACTAGTGTTTGAAAGACTTATACAATAATACTTATGTATCTTCTTTGTTCTCTTTAACTACTATCTGTGATAAGATAAGTATATATTCTGTGTTATTACTTCTGTTGTGTTATTTGTTCTTTTTCAACTGCGGGTAGACTTAAACGATATCTTTCTAATTTCGTCTTTCATCGTTTTGGCGCCGTTATCTCCGAGAAAAACTGTGTTAGTCGTTTTTTTTTTTTGGTTACGAGTAAACCAGCGTAACAAAATTTGACTCCCAACTATCTGGGCTTGATTTTGTGTGTGCGATTATAATTCCTTCTAGTTTTATTGATTCTTTTACCCTTTCTTCGTGTTTAGTGGATTCGATTTGCTCGAAGTATTACTTCGCTTCTTTAGGTATTAGGTTTACTGCTTTGATTAGTTTCTTGTTTTAATTTTCATTGTTTTAGATATGTATTACTCAGACAAAGAACCACTACTTCTTATTTTATCAGACTCTGATTCGAAAGTTAACTTAGCCGATTGGAATGTTACTTTTTCTGGTGAAGATCTTTTTTTGCTTATGGAATCTCTTCTTCGGATTGACGAATTGTGTTTGACCCGTGGTGTTTCACAGCTTCAACTTTTCCTCTTAGCTTTTGAGGTTTTGTCTGGCAAAGCTCTTCTTTCTTTTAGGACGAACTGAACTTCTTTGCGTTCTTGGAAGAATGTTGCTGCACTGTTGAAATCTGAATTTTTTCCGGTAAATTATAACGATCGCTTAATGGAGACAATTCGGAAGCGTACAATGGGAGCTAACGAAACTATTGGGATGTACATTACCATCATGCGATACTTCTTCTTACAACTGTTAGAACCAGTCTCTTATCACACACAACTCAAGATGTAACTCCGTTTTATCAGTCAGAGTTTGCGTTAATGTCGATTTCTACTTTTGAAGAGTTAGTGACGTATGGAAGACAGCTCGCTCAATTTAAGGCTTCCATAGACGAGTATAAACCATCTACGCCTTATCAAGTTACATCTTTTGAGACGACTTCGGTTAACTCAAGTGAACACTATGATAGTCAGCCGTTGTCTACTCCGGTTACCTGTTCTCTCAATATTTCTTCACTTTCTCTTTCGATATTTACTTCTAAATCTAATAATCGTGTTTGTTGTACTTTTAAAGGTGTTACACCTTTACGTTTGGTTTATTTTCTTTCTGATTTGTCAACTAGTTTGTTTTCGATTTCGAGGATTACTTGCCCTACTAAAGACCAACGGTATAACCAGTTAGTGGGCAAGGTGTCAGCGTCTCCTCGTCGATTTTCTCGTTGGTTAGTGGTTCAAGGTTTACTGTGGAAACGAATGCGGGTTTCTCCTGACGATAAGCATTTGTGGAAACCAACGCAAGCCAATTATTCACGATCATTACTTCCACTCCACTTCTGGTCGTCGTAGTGTTACCAAGACCTTACTTTATCTTCGACGTCGTTTTTATTGGCTCCATATGAGACCTAACGTAGCGGAGTACGTTCGCTATTGTCCGGTTTGATGGTCGCAGATAGTGCTTTGTTTAGATCAACCATGAGATTGTGTTACTGCTGGCTCTACCTCGTCTATTCTTTTTTGACTAGCTCGATAAATTTTTACAAATCTTTCTAAAGTTTGTAGTTGTTCTACGGATGCGAAAGCTAGTTCTCTCTTTTCAACACCTTCTGGTTTTGACATTTTTGGTTGTGTTTCGTTGTCTTCTTTATTAACCGTTCCCTTTTGTTTCACCGGCGTCGCAAGCGTCGTAAGTTCTACTCTGTTTTGTTTGGCCTTAGGGTTTTGATTTTTGGCTATTCTTTTGGTTCTCCTGTACACTTTTTGATTTGGTTCTTTGACTATGTTGACGGTATTTTGTTGGTTATAGCTGGGATGCTACCCAATTGTTTTTTCTCCAGTTTGCGGTACTAAAGATCTTTTTTTCTTAAGTTTCTAGTAAGTTTCCTTAGGGTTTTTTCTTCTTAACTATTTTACTTCGGGACACCACCTTTCTATTTGTATATAGTTATATCCGCTCAATCGGACATTTTAAGATTTGTAAGTCATTTGGTTTTAATTTAGATTTTTTTTTTTGGGTTTCCTATTCCGCTTGTTGGCATTTAAGTCTTGGCGTAAACTTTCCAATTTCGGAACGCAATTGGCACGCTTTCGTTCTATGATTAACTGATATCTTTTCGCTCATCTTCCTTTTTCTTTTTTTCTATATTTTGGGCGGTTGGTTGGACATTGAATGGTTGGTCTCTCTTTTTCGTTTCTTCTACGGAGAAAAAAACGAATCAGACATCTACAACTTGTCTTATCTTTCTCCGCCTGTCTCTTTTCTTCCTTTCTTGTCTTTCTTACTACTCATTTTTTTCTTCTTTTTCTTCTTAATTAGTGATCACCTGCCTGCCACATCTTCTTCTTTCTTCTTCGTCCTCCTGAATGTTTACCCTTTTGGGCAGTTAATTAGATACTGTAGGGTGGTCTCTCTTTTCGTTCTTTTACGGGGTGAAGAACGAATCAGGCATTAACTTGTAGCCTTATCTTTCTCTGTCTTTCTTTTTTTTATCTCTTATCTTTCCCACTTCTTATTTCTTTCTTCTTAAGTTCAGGGACTTTCTATGTGGCAATAATTTTTTTTCTTTTTGATTTTCTTTGAGGCTTAGTTCTTGGGTGGTTAGTTGGACATAGATATATCTAGTTTTATCTTTCTCCGTCCGTCTTTTATTTTTTCTTTCTCTTTTGCTTGTTTTTTTTCGTTTTTTCTCTTATTTTATCTTGGTTTGTTGCTTGAACATTTTCTTTCCTTTTTCTTTTTAGTAACTTCTTTCTTTAGTGTTCACTCAACTATGTTTCTTTTCTTTTCCTTTCCTTTTTTTCTTAGTTACTTTTCTTGCTGTATTGAGTTTAGTATGTTTTTGTTTTGTTGTTTTTGGTTTGGAACGTGGAATAGACCGCAACGTCGCTTCTTATACTTACGTACTTCCGCTAAAATCTGCTAGATATTTTTTTTTTAATTTTTGAGTTTTCGGACTTATTTTCAGAGCGGGATTTGTATTTGTGGGCTGGGGTTTCATGGGATTTTAGGGTGCTGTCCTTGATCCTTAATATACTTTTTCTTTTTTATCCGACAGTGAGGTCTATCGAACTGCGTTGTTTTCTTGCTTTTATAGTAGCTTTTTTGTATAGTAACAACTGATGTCAACTTTCAATGAGTACCTTTTCTGATACATCATTTCTGTTGATTGGAGTTTTAGGTTCTTTGGAGTATTATTCCGCTTCATGCATTTGATTGGTGATACTTAGCAAATTAGGAAAACCTCTTTCATTTACGTTTTTTTTGGATTGGGTGTCATTGTGTTTGGGTTGGTTTTTCTATTTTTGATTTTAACTAGTGTCCACTTCCCAGGTTTTTATGTTGCTGGAGGAAATTTGTTACGTTCAAAATTTGAGATATTAAAAAAAATTCCAGTATAAAATGTATTCTCGACACACCCACTTTTTGTGGTTGATTGTCAAATTTTAAAAGCGCGAATTGATTTTTCTTTCGGTAACCTTTTGTGCAACACAGACCTCCGTTTAGCGGTGTCTACGCCTAACAAAACTTTTATCATTAAGTTGTTTCACGCAATTCTACGTGAATATGCGGTCGAATTTTATGTCTTTTTGATTGAAAGCTTATTCGGAGTAAGTCGTTAAATTTTTTTGTATTGAAAAGTTAAATTAATTTTTTCCACGCCTCATCTTGTGTCCCTTATCTGTGGAACTGATAAACACATGTTATAATTGAAAATTTTCCATGATGTCACGTCGCTGAAGTTCAAGGAGTTGAATACAAGCTTATTGGAGGAAATAATTACCCAAGTTGCGAAGTTAGAAGGAAGCTTGGCGCATTCGCTTATTTCAATGATCGTATGAATTAAAGACCGGAATTACTTGGGATAACGCCGTGTGTACGTTTTCTTTTGTGTTAGATTTCAATGACGTTTTAGGTAATACTGGAACGGAATTAGCTAATCCCCTTACTGGATAAAACATAACTGTAAGTATTACGTTTTTTTATTTTAATTTTTAATAGTTTGGTGGTCAGTCGACCATACGTACATACTAGGTTGTAATCGTAATTAAAATTTAAAATCTTTTTCTGTGTCATATTATTATCTGGTGCGCTTTAATTCTGTAGACCTTCGATTTTTGTACTTCTGTAATTTAATTTAAATAATGTAAAGTCACTTCTTCTTTAAGTGTAAAAGTTAGACCGACTAGGTCACCTTGCTGTGCGACATGTTGCCCAGTCGAAACTGTATCTTATACTTGACCTGCGATATCAACCCATGTACTAGTGTTTAGAAAACTTATATAATTATACTTATGTACCTTTTTCGTTCTCTTTAACTACTCTGTGTGATAAGATAAATATATATTCTGTGTTATCACTTCTGTTGTGTTATTTGTTCTTTTTCAGCTGCGGGTAGACTTAAACAATATCTCATGAATTTAATCTTTCATCGTTTTGGCGCCGTTTTAGATTTAGTTTATAATTGATCAACACAAAGCCTGCGACCCCATCTCCGAGAACAACTGTGTTAGCCGTGAGCGTAACAGTTTCTGTCTTAGATATTTGTAATTTGTTTCTTGTGTGCTGAAAAGCCAACAAAGAAAACAAAAAACACAAAATGAATGTTTATAATAGTTTTGATAATAGTGAAAGTATATTAAAAACGAGTCTTAAACGTGACACATACATAGGAATGTTCCCGAAAAACACTTTTATAAATCAAAAGATTTGATGTGAGCTTATTGCTAATAATGAATAATTTTTGATATTTATTACAACAATAGACACTTACTCCAATAAAATTTTATAAATATTAATACTATAATTTAGAAAAACTTTATACGGATTAAGACTAAGTCATCAAAATTCTAGTAACGAATAATAAATGTTTATAGAAAGCGTTAAAACCTGTATGATTAACACGATTAATTTAACAAGCTTTACCGTTAAGACCGTTATTTAAAATTTACACAGTCTCAAAGTCTATACGATAAATTTAGACAAAGTTAAGTAATATTATTTAATGAGGTACATACCAATTATAAGCGAACACAAAAATCAAATGACGAATAATGTAAACTCCACCGCAGTATCAAAACGTGTGATTACCTAGCAGTCAGATCAACTACTAAGCGAAGGTTCAAGGTCTGAAACACCTATTAATAGTTGCAAAAAAATACATATCTTAAAAATTAAGATTTAATCTTGCTAAATTACTTGTCCAATCTAAAAATAATGTACTATAAATACTCGACTCGATCGAACCATGACGATTTTATTCAATGTAAAATTTTGTTAACGTCTGTCTGTTTGATACAAATTTCCATATCTGCCGTACATCTACCATCGGTAATTCCAGTAATAACCGCTCGTCTAAAAGTTCTATCAAAACGACATTTAATTTATATATCTAAATTCTTATATATTCAGTAATTAAATACCTTCAAAGTATTTTAAAACAAAGTTGCATTTTATTAGTGCAAAATATTGTTTACACAATCATTATTATATTGCCATGTTTTTATTTATTTATCTTTTATCACCAAGAAAAAAAATTAAACTAACAACTAAATATAATACAATGTTACTGCAAAGGCAGCGGAAATAACTTTACTAAAGGAAGCTTGAACAGTCCTTGACTAATACGAACTGTGCAAGATGCAATTCAACTATTCTGTTCATCTTCCAATCTAGAGGTAGACTCAAATCGTCTTTGATAAAGAATAACATGCCAACATCTATTGGCTCAAACACCTTTGATTTTGGTCACTTTCCGCGTTGATATAGTGTGTGCAGGTATTCATTTTTTTATCTGCGCCAAAAGTATTAATGTAATCTTCCAACAATTGCCAACGCAAAAGACGAGTTATATTCAAATGTAACAAATCTGGATCCGGTGCGGACGTTAAAGGTTCTCAAGTCAGAAAATGTCCAGGTGATAGCACGCTTAAGTCATTTAGATCTGAACTAAGACTACATAGAGGTCAAGAATTAAGTACTGTTTTTATTTGTACAAGTGTGTTCAACTCGTCACAAGTGAGAATTTGATTCCCAATTACTCGCAAAAAATGGGTTTTAACAAATGTAATCCTGCTCTCTCACAAATTACCAAAATGTGGAGCGGAAGGAGGGTTTAAACGCCACTCAATGGCTTTAGTTTCTACTGCAAATTTGAATTGAGCAGCCAATTGTTTGTTGCCACAATCATACACTAATAAGTTTTGGCGTGTTTACAACCGCGACGTTTCGAAGTAAAGATTAGAAAAAACTCCCATAGTCTACTCCAACATAACCAAATACCTTTACTTGATTTACACAAAGTGCTGGCAGTTCTGTCATGGAAGGCACGAGTGTAGTGAGTCGAGTTCTAAAGCACGATTGAGAATGTGCTAAACAACGACGAATTACTCGGCGTGCCGATATGATCCAAAAATTCTGTTGTACCAAATACAAAGTTGTGTTTACACCTGAGTGTTTATTTTTGAGATGAGTACTCTCCACAATCAAAATTGTTATACGATGGTTATTAACACGTTGAATGCGCATGACGGATTTTTCCGTCATGACTTTCCGTTACCGTGCACAAATGACGGAAATATATATCACCTGTATTAGGTGTCTCGAAACGTTCAGGTACAGCTCAGCAGTGGTTAAAAGCTGTTTTTGTTTTGTCATATAAAATTAAATAAAAAATATGTGTTAGCATCATGTTAGGTAAAGGTTTTTTCGGCTAGCAGAGAACGTGTTAAGCAATAAAGCAGGGTGCTTTGTGCCGTATTGTAACGTTCTAAAATTTTGTTAGATACAACGTCATCTCGTGACCAAATGAAGAATATAATATTTGAATTATTTTAAAAGTTTAATTACCGATTTTGTTTGCCATTTGATATTTAATCTATTTTTTTTTGTTATTCTGATGCTATGAAATTTATAGATATAAACTAGTTGTGTTGATAATTGAAGATTTTTATTTATTTTTGGGTACTTGATGTTTTAAATGTTAAATGGTTTCTATGACAACCAATTTATTCCCCATTATTTTTTTGTTTTAAATATTGTTAAAATCACTTTCTGGTCAATCGCCATTTTAGGCCAGTAGTAATTTTGTGAAACTCGCTTAAACGTTTTATGAATACCGGAATGCCATGAACGTAGATCATCATGACAACGCTCCAATGTTTTTTTTTCGATCTTCTTTTGGAACAACTGTCTTCCATTCTTCTGGAAATCGAGGAATAGTCTTTGACTTAATGAACTTATACAATTTAGAGTCTACTATTCGCCAAGATGGATACTGTAGAGTATTCTTATACACAATTTTTATCATTCGTAAATACCATTTATCGACAACATTCGAAACATCTACAGAATCAACAACAGGAACTGAACGTGAAAGCATATCAGGTACAATATGTTCTTTAACTTTTCTGTGTATTAGATTAAATGAATATTGTTGCAGTTTTAAACTCCACCTAGCCAAACGTTCTGTGGGGTCCCAAAGTAGGGTCAGTAACAACCGTAAAGTGAGTGCTTTCGATATAAGGACGCAGTTTTTCTATTGACCACAGAACTGCCAAGCATTCGCGCTTAGTACAAGTAAATTTACGTTTTTGCCTAATAAGAGAGCGTGAAAAATAATAAATGACTTTCTCACTCTCATCCAAAAAATTCTGCGTTAAGACCGCACCAAGATCATATCCACTAGCATCAGTTTGGATAACAAAAGGCAAATTAAAATATGGACACGTCAAAACTGGAGCCGATATAAGTCTTTCTTTAATCTGTCGAAAAGCTTCTTCTTGTCTGCTTCCCCAACACCACTTTGCGTTTTTCTTCAATAACTCCGTTATTGGTTGTATTATTGATGAAAAGTTTGGGATAAAACGCCGATACCATGACGCTGTCTCATTACACTACGAACTTCTAATACTTTAGTAGGAATCGGAATCTGAAGAATTGCTTCAACCTTAGTGGGATCTACATGAAGCCCATTACTACCGATGACATAGCCAAAATAACGTAGTTCACTCGTACAAAATTCACACTTTTCTTTACCAAGAGTAAGACCAGCCTTATGAAAGCTTTCAAATACCTTTTCCAAGAGCTTTATATGCTGCTCAAATGTTTGCGTAACTATAATGATATCATCAAGATACTTACAACAAACAAAAAGGTTCTAAATCTACTCCTAACACTCGATCGATCAAGCGCTGCCATGTAACAGGTGCTGTATTAAAATCAAATAGAAGATTTTTAAACTGGTACAACCCTCTACTAGGAACAGTAAATGCAGTAAGCGGTTTTGAACCTTCTTTAACAGGAATTTGCCAATAAGCCGTTTGATATCGAGACTAGACAGATACTTAGCATCTCGCAACCTGTCTCATATACTGGAAATATAGGGCAGAGGATAAGCATCCCGTTCAGTGACAGAATTCAATTTATGGAAATCAATACACATCCTCCAAGGACTGTTTTTTTTCTTACCATGACAATAGGACTGCTCCAACCACTAGAAGATGGTTCAATAACGCCTTTAGCTAGCATATCATCTAATTCAATATCAATATGCTTTATCATAGTAGGAGATAATAACTCTGCTTTATCGCCTGACGTCACCAACCAATTCATTGTCATGTGCCACCATATCGGTGCACCCTACTCGATCATTCGATCATCCATTTTGAAAAATAAATAAAATTTAAAAGATCTAATTGCTGTCGTTGTTTACAAGTTAAAGTATCTAGAAACTTCAAAACTTCTAATGGTCCTAAATCAACCTTATCTTCAAGAAAAGCCGTAAATTTCCATTCGGTTGACAGAACCATCAGAACCCAAAAATCGATCCCTAATATTAAAACATGGTCCAAGTCTGGTACAACTAATATATCAATATTTTTTTCTTTATCGCGCAATTTGACTGGAGCTTTCAAAATTCCAATACAATGACATTCGTTCCCATTTGCAACCGTAACGCTAGCTAAATCTTTCTTGTAAAATACTCATCATCATCACCCTGTGCATGAGTCAAAACATAATCATAAGACGATAAACGATCACTTATCGTCTCCCGAACCCGTTTCCCGGATTTTTATGTATACATTTAGGACAATCTCGTCTATTGACACCTAGGAAACCACAAGAAAAGCAATGAAGTTTTCTAGGACGAAGACACCTTTTCGCCAAGTGTCCATTATCTCCATAGTTCCAACAGCGTTTTTAGAATTTTTGACCAATACTTGTCTGTAAATTCTGATTATCCTGAACTTCATTTATATTCAACTAAGATTGGTAAACCCTTTTATGTTAGGAGTGGCTATAAAAACTACTTGAAGAGTTTTCTTATGGCGACGTTTCGTGGAACGGTTGTGTCCACTTCTTCAGGCCAAGGAAAACAATTAAAAAGTAGACTGGTCCGCAAACAACGTCATAAATGTAAAATTAATAAATAACAAAAAACAAAAAACAATTAATATAAATTACACGAAACCTGACAAACTAAATCACTAACAAACAATTTTATCTACCAATCTTAGTTGAACTACGCATTAGGAGGTATAAAACACTTTTCTTAATTCATTTATATTCTCAAGAATACGCGAAGCTAAACTATCCGGATAATATATACATATGAGGTCGGTTTCCATTAAACCATTAGCATTTCTAGGCGGCGGCATATACGATTGCATTGCGGTTTTCCGCGTCTCAATTTTCCTACCTAGTTTTAATAATTCATCTACCGACTGAACATCTGTTAAACTAAGCGATTTTGATAATCTGGAAGAATATTCTGCATAAGTATCTTCAACTTTGTACTATCATTAACTGTAACAGTCAATCTATTAAACATATTTTTCATGACAGTGATATAAACACCAATAGATTCGTCTGGATCTTGAGTAGTACGGCGTATTTTTTGAAACAATTTATTATTGTAATTTTCAGGCAATAACTGCGCGCGTAGCTCCCCTACCAATTCAATCCACTTAGTTATTTTAGACCGAACCGAACGATACCAAATTAATGCCTGATCGGCAAAGAAGTCACTCGCAGATGCAAACAATTGCTCTTTAGTAACATTTATTGAAATACATAGTTCCTCAATAATTTCTAAAAAACATTTAGCGATAATTTACCGTCCCTACTAAAGTTAGTGAAACGCCATTCCGACACAGGTGTACTTTTATACAAGGAATAAATTGGTTGACGATGTACTTGCAATACTTGTGCAGGCAACTGAGTTACATTAGACGGGCTAACATTGTCATGCTAATATCGAGCGGACTACTGTTAACTTGTGACAATTTTTTATATCGCTTTACTTTACTTTTTAATTTAGACGGAAGCTCTAGCAAATCTACAAGAAATTTGGAACGTCGAGCGTGCTCTTCATCATTAGTTGACACCCCTTTATCAGCACGAGTAAAAGTATGAACTAACTTAGTAATAATCTTCGCGTAATCCCCGCACTTATCATCCCCCGAAAAACTATTTAAGCTCGAACCTATCTGTAAAATTTTAGTTTTGATTGATACTACTTCATCTCTAAAGCTGTAATGATGAACATTTTCGCATACTCAAAACTGTAGTCCTATCCTTAACTCCCCGAACAGATAATTCGTATTCCAACTCGTCTCTATCTAACCAATTAACTTCAAGATTACCCTCCATTATTTCAAAAACTATATAAATATATTTCCAAGCAATATTAATATAAAGAAACGCCAACAATGTTTAAACAATGAACCAAACACTATAATTCAAGTTCTAAATTTACTCACAAAAATTCAATAAACGACGCGACGTAACAACTAGCATTTACATTAGAGTAGCAAAAAAAATACTGGTGCTTCAACTTGCATTATTATTTTCCACAATCGAGCCCGACGTTGAGCGCCAAAATTTGTTACACCTTACTTAGGAGTTAAAAAAAATGTGATAGATTATCACTGTACAATTGGCCGAATTAGGTATGACCCCGCACTCAATCGGAAAATGGGGTGGGTGTCAGTTGTCAAATTATATAAAACAATAAATAAATAAATGGGCGCCAGGTAAATTTATTGTATACCATACCTAGAAAGTTCAAGATTGAGCTCCAACTTACAAAGAGCTAACCGTAAGTCAAAAGTTGCAAAATACAAGTAATCAAACTAGCATAGTTAAAACACCATCTATATATATTTAAAACATCAAGTACCCAGAAATAAAAAAAAATCTTCAATTATTAACACAACTAGTTCATATCTATAAATTTCATAGCATCAGAATAACAAAAAAAAGCATAGATTAAAAATCAAAGGGCAAACAAAATTGGTAATTAAACTTTTAAAATAATTTAAATATTATGTTCTTCATTTGGTCACTAGATGACGTTGTATTGGATTAAATAATATTGAATAAATAGGAGCGTATCTAACATCGTTTTAGAACGTTACAGTATGGTAATGGTAATCGACCTAACAACCACCATTTCTCAAGACTCCATCATTATCTATGTATCGTTGTAGAATTTGTCGATACAAAAGTTCAAGAAAAAATAAATTCAACGTCTTCAAGAAGGAAAACGTTGCCGTAAATGCTGGATTTCGAAATAAATGTAAACGCCTCGAATCAAAGAAAACTTATTAATTTTAATGCACTAAACTGTACACTGGTAATACATAACGCAGTATAAAACAGATTGTAATAATTATAATTGTGCCGATACTTGGGCATACAAGGAGGTATCAACTATGTACCTTAGCACCCTTAACAATACACTGCTCCATTTAGCAACGCCACACGTTCAACGTAAGCAACCCGCAGGCGCTAACAACACAAAACTTAGCAAGCGGTAAAAATTCAAATAATTTAAATATTTATAGATTATACAAAACTGTACAATCTATATAAAGTGATAATTTTGATAATGCTTGGAACAAGGTTTCTTACGAATATTTTCGAATTCTCTTTGGGATATCTCCAATTGTACTATTTTGACTAGGCAAATAAGTGCTAGATGCAATTCGAGTCTGCTTAAAGCATTATGGTTATGGACAATATGCAATAAATCTTTGAATTTTGTGCAATGACAAATAACAATCGAGTAAAATAAATAACTCATTACGAAATATTTGTACCGCAAATACTACATGCTTTAAGTTATAGGTGGTTTCTGGTAGCGACGAAATTATATCTTTTGGCCATAATTCTCTTTGCTGATAAAACCTCCCACCATAAACAGCATGCAATTAGCTTTTCTGGCAGAAGACGACGCGAAGCCTGATCAGCAGATCAACGAACCTGACGCCAACAACTAGAAGAAACGATTTCTTGAATGTGTGAAACACAATTAACTATAAAAGTCTTTCAAAGATGCGGCGAAGAGCGTATAGTTAATGCTACTTGTTAATAACTTCAAGCGATTATTTCTTTTATGGTTACGATCTGTTTATAGCTCCTTAATACGAATGCAACAACGTTAGACAATAACACTGTTGCCAACAATTCTAAACGAGGGAGATGGCCATTACGAACGAAACGGAGATCCGATTATCCTAATCCAACAAGCGACGATAAACTGCGCAAGAGTAGCCTAATTCCGACGTCAGAGGATTTTGTGTCCCAATCTAAACTTATAAGCCAGAGATACTGAGTCTTGTGCTTGCCCTATACCATGTATTATGGGTCGATTGGATTATAAATTATCATTATTAATCGTTTTGCAAAAAATATAAGTGGACAAAGACACCCTAAAGGGTCATAAATCTTTGCGATTTCTGACAAAACGGTTCTTTTAGTGCAGAGAAAACCTATTGATTTAATTCAGAATAAAAACAAACCCATAGAAGCGTGTCACTGTAGACCTAAAATCTTTGAACCGACATCAGTCTTTGTGTCAAACAAGAAGAGATTACTTTGGCAATGTACCACCGGAAACGAAACAGATATCAATGGGTCATTAGCGGACCATTTGCGTAACTCCAAACAATCAGAATTAAGCAATTCAATTAATTGGGTTTGCAAATCCATTAACGAATCTAATGGTTGACTTCACATGCAAAGTTATCTACGTACAAGTTGTCGATTGTTGCTTGCAAAGCGAGTGAAAATTCGTTCTTGTCTTTCTGAGCCAAATGCCACAACGTGCGAATGGCTAGAAAAAGAGAAGATGCGATACAATAAGTTACTGCGTTTAATTCATATGTTTGTATAAACTTTGAAAGTGAGAAACACCAAAAAATCAACCAAAGCTTTCTATGCAAAGGTGAAACTACCGTTTCACATTACAAGTGAAAAAGAAATGGTACCAACGAAAGCAAAGTAAAATCAAACTAATATCATTTTACAGCTTCGATCCAGCAAGATGTGTATCATTGAGTGAAATCAATCGAGAAAGTTAACAAGATGTGTTTTGATTCAAGATAATCCTTCATAAACTCATTACTTTTTTTCGTATAAAAGGGTTTAACGAAGATCGACGTTCAAATGATAAGAGATGATAATGAGCAAATTTCTTGCACGTCTTCAAATACAGGCATCGATTCCATGTCCAGAAACGGCAACAAAACTACGAAACGACCCAAATGGTTTCTAGTATATGTGCTAAAAAACTAATTTTTTACCAGCTGCTCCTTCGTTGGAGACGTCTTTGACATGCCAAAACCATTTCAACGTGTCATCAAAACTATAGTCTCCAATAAAACCAAAAACCAAATATTATATTTAAGGCGGCTGGACAATCGAGTTGTCCATTTTTGTTTTCATAACGCAACAGACCACTACAAGCGACACGTGGAAAAACGTCAGTACTTAAAAAGAAATCAATCTTCTCGGAGACATTCCAGTCGAGATCTGCCAAGTTCGTGTTCCTAAACCGATGCTATTTAGGAAATGCTACACTTGGAAGCTTTGAACAAATACTACGAATTATTGTGGTTGGAATAGGCAAAATAAGTTCTGAAAATTCTACCGGTCAAAAGTATATTCACTAGCGGAGCTAATGACTGTGTCGCTTAAACAGAGGATTGCTCGTGACAAACGACTACATTGGATACCAAGACAATTACGACAATTCTTTGTGGTAAAGCTAATTTGACTATCTAGGTAACAAACTGCTCTAAAGATTTAAAACGTTTCCCAACTATCCTGAACTTTAAGACGAACAGTTGCTAGAAGCGTAATTCTAGGACTATTATTGGTAGACCTCCTACTTGGGGTCAAAACTGCGGAAGCGTCTGTCAAATCTGTCGCCGAATGCGAAGATTCTTGAGAGCGGCAAGATTCAGACGAAGGCAATGTCGACAAGTAGCTTTTAAATTACAAGATTTAACCTGATGGAACTTAAACACTTCTAACAGAGTCGTGTGGATTTGACAGCGATAAAACGATCATACGGTTTAAGAGTAGCCAAACTACTACAACGATAATAAAACGCGATTGATCTTTACAGTACCAACAGCAAGACCTCAATGATTGGTCGGTCGTAGCAGCAAACGACAGTTGTGGTTTGCTTCTTTTTACGTCGCCGATCAACTTCGAATGACCATGAAGACTTCACAAAGTTTTACTAAATTTAATCAACTACTATTAGTAAACGAAATTTTTTCTAAAACGCGACATTGATCCCCAAGAGACTCTCTAAGCATTTCAAAAGTTGAAACCGGAGTTCTGAAGCAACCAATTAAACAAGGTAAAATCTTCTTCTATACAAAAATGTCGAACCACGTGTTTGAAAAATGGTCACCTTGCACTTGTAAGTCTGCAGTCAAGTCTCGTTAATACCACAGTTCACAAACATCGAGAACGTGGGAAATTAAAACAGCTCTATTACTGTGTTTTTTTAGCTAGCGTTGAGGTGCAGCTATGGAACTGATAAAATGTGCAATTTTATTAAAACGTTTAGCAGTATCGGTATTAATGGTTTGTTCTAGTATAAAAAACATCGGTATTCTCAAAAATATTGTTCTGCTTTTCCTAGAGCTTTTCTCCTAAACCACATTTTGAGTAGTTTTAGAACATCGGAAACCTTTTCCTTGGACATGCAAATTTTTTTCTACAACAATTTTTATGTTTATATGTATCTGACTGTGACTTGGAAAATCGGCAAAAAGCTAATAATTTAAATACAACTACATCTGTACATTTCGAGACAACATTAATTCGAACACAAAACTGTTTAGAACTGGAATCTTTAACTACACGTTCAGAACCGAAAACTTTTTAAATCAGGAAAAATGTTCAACTTCAAAGAAAAATTTAGAAAGACGATGTTTGTATTGATAGAAAAAGTGCAACCATTTCTAAAAGCTGCAGCTAGAAAAAGCGACAGATACTGCGGAAAAACAAGAAATACATAAAATAAAAGTGAACAAAAATCATCCAAGCAGTAATTAAGGATTTTAATTTTGACTTAAAGAGGAAGGACATTTTTACAAATTTACGATGAAGACAGTGCAGTTGATGCTTGTTTTTTTTGCAGTTGCAGACAAATCTGGAGAAAAGTGGTATCGTTGTGTGACATGTTTTCGATGGGTCCATTACCTATATGCTAGCATCAGTGCGAATGAGTGGAAGACCTACGTTTGCGATTTCTGTTTTAAAAAAATAATAAAAATTAAATATTGTTTGAATCTGTATTTAAAATCCTTATTTTCCTTTTGTATATACAATTCTTCCTAGGTACACGAGCTGCTTGTACTTCGAAACAGTTTGTCATTTTTAAATTAATACTCAGTAATTCAAGTCAAAATAATGTTTGGTACATTTTGGTTACGGAAACTATAAAAGAACAATTACTTAAAAAACTTTTAAAGTCTACTTTTAATCAAGGTTAGAAAAAATT
Organism: Aquatica leii; assembly: GCA_035610365.1. Lineage (NCBI taxonomy): Eukaryota > Metazoa > Arthropoda > Insecta > Coleoptera > Lampyridae > Aquatica > Aquatica leii. The sequence goes on from CM069434.1 coordinate 88,142,698, forward strand.
AAAAAACGGTTTCTAGATACAACAGTCTCCCTTACATCTTATTGTTGAATAGAATTATATTATGTAAGTTTGTTATGTTTCTCGTTGATTGTCTTTTCTTGTTCTATCTTATTATCTTCGTTAATGGGTTCAAACGTAGCCTTGGTGTCTCCGAGCCGAGGATCTTATCAGTACGAGGAGTGGCGTTTATTTTTTTATTTTTTTTTATTATAGTTTTCTCAACTACATTTAATCATCGACATCGTAGGTAGTCGTCCTGTTGTGGTTGTTACTACTACTACACTGTAGAAAAAAGTTGGTAAAATATTTTTTGAACTTTTGCGTGTAAGTTTACAATCGTCGACTTTAGTCAAACTCTGGTCTTAAATACGAATAATAATTAAGAATACTCGATCGGAATTAAGTCAACAGTAAATACACAAATTTAAATAAAAGCTGACTATAGATTTGATTGAAAGTGAAATAAATGCTTTTATAAATATCTCAAGGCTTAATATGAGTAATAGAACATAATTAATAAAGCTAAAGACATAGTAAATACAAATATAGTAAGTAAGTAAGTTTTATTTCCGTTCGTGCATATACAATTTGCAAAGGGTTAGTTAATGTACCTTGCGAATTAGCTATATTTCAACTTCTTCGTCCGCTTTTTTTTATTCCATACTTCCCCTCCATCCACTCTACCCTCTTCTTTCAGTACTTTTTTTCTGCTTATTTCTTCTTCCCTCAGCTCTTCCCATTCTGTTAGCATGTGGTCAACTGTCTCGCATTCATCTTTCTTCTTTTTTTATTTTGTCGTAGTACTTATTGTATTTGGACTACGTCTTTGTATCTCGTTGCTAACGTTTTTCTCATATTGTTCGCTTCTGCTCTTAGCTCTTCCACCTCTTCTCTTGCATATCAAGTTCTCTCGTAGTATGCTTTTTTATAATTATACCCGTAATTTATTTTCCTGTCTCATCAATTTTCAGCATTCTTGCAAAATCTTGAATTCCTTAATTTCTTTAATCTCTTCTTTGTATTTCACCGCCCTTTTCTCTGCGTTCATTTTATTTTTTCCGCTTTTACCTCCACTGTTACTATCCAACCCCGAGTTTCTCTATCAAACCCTAATACTCATTTCCAGTACTTTTCCAGAATTGTTTTTATCTGTGCTTGCTCTTTTCGCCCCCATAACTCCGTTTCGTACGACATTATACCTTTTACTAATTTTTCAAATAGTTGCTTCCTTTTACCTACATCCATTCTAAATGTCCCATTATTTTGTTGGCTTTGACTACTCTATTTCTTAATGTTTCCCCTACCCGTTATCTTGTTTTATCCTATATCCCAAATACGTAAAATCTTTCTCCACTTCTATAATTTTTCCATCATATTAAATTTTTTTTTGTATTTATTCTTTTTTCTTTCTTGAATACCATTATTTATGTTTTTTCAACGTTATATTTTAGACCTTTCTTGTCAAGTATCACTCTAGTGCTTTTATTATCTCCTTCATTCTGGCCGCAACTATGTCGTCCTCATATGCCAGTATCCATACATTTTCTCCTGATTGTTGTTTTTTCATTGATTCTTCCAAATGTAAGTAGTAAATAAGCTTAAACTTAAGGGCATCGCTGTCTCAGTCCTTTTTTGTTCAAAATTTTTCGCTTAACTCTCCATTTGACCTCACTTTATTTGCTGTTTTCTCTTACATTTCTTCTATTCTTTGTATTAATTTTTCGTTTATCTCAATCTTTCTCATATATTCCCAAAGCTTTTTTTTGTCGAATGCGGTCTTGCCACTTTCTTTTATAATTCCCGATTTACGAAGTGCTTTAGTATGTATAGGTTATCCATCACTTTCGGTCCCGCCCGAAAACCGGCCTGTTGATGTAGTAATATTTGTTTTTCTTTTATTTCCTTCTTTAATCTATCTTCTAGCTCGATAGCATAGATTTTGTATGTAGTGTCTAACATGCTTACTCCTCTGTAATTTTTCTTTCCTGTGTATTAGGATTATTATTCACTCTCTTGACCTAATTGGCAATCTTCCTTCTTTCCATATATTGTTTATAATTTTTGTTGTTTTCTTTTTTATTTTTTCTCTTTTATAGATCCATTCTTCACTCCGTATACCAACATCCTCTGCTGTTTTTCCTTTCTTCAATCTTTCCATCACCTTTTTGTCTTTTTATTTCGTTTGTTTCTAACTTCTTTCCCCTTTTTGATTCTTCCCTTATTATTGGTATAATATTTTGATTTTTTTAAATTTTTTTTTATTTAAGTACTTCCAAATGTCACTCTTTTTCGTAATCCTCCTTAACTGCTTCTCTTCAATTCTTTTAGTCTCAAATTTTTTTTGCATGTTTTTTGTACATTTTCTTGTATTGCTCTTTTTGTGTTTACTTTTTTAATTTGTTACACTTCTTATCCTACCATTTATTTTTTCTCATGATGCCTTTTTTTTGCACCTATACGTCTTCTTTTCTGTCGCTTCTTTCACATTTCTTTTTAGTTTTTGTATTCCATCTATTTCTGTTTCTTCCTATTCTGCTGCATTTAACTTCTGTCGGTATTTCTTTATGCTTTCTTGCATCCATATGTTGTTACGTATTCTGTTTCCATCGGCTGATGATCCAATTCTATAGTTTTTCTTATTTTAAAGTTTCTAATCTCTTCTCATCTCAGTTGTGTAATTTATCTGCCTGCTCTTATATATGTTAATTTCTTCTACTTTTCCTTCTTTGTTTCTATTTAAAATATCCCACTCTCTATCTCTCTCAGCAAATTTCTAGTAGTTTCCTTTCTTTTTTATTTATTGTCTTGTTTTTAGATCTTTTTTTTTTCTATGCGACCGTCCTTCCCTTTTTTTTCGTTTTCTCCGATTCTTACATTAAAATCAAGTATGAATATAGATAATTATGTAGCATAGTTGCAAAAGGCGTCACAGATTAATAACGTTGAGGCATAAATCTAGTAAAGTGTATCAAAAACGACACTTGACAGGTAGCTGTTTAAAGTCCAATTTAATCAAACACCGGAGGTTATTAATTATCAATCCCACGTCAAGTACACTTGGCTATATCGGTCTACTAGGTACAAGACACTATTACCAGCGATATAATACATCTATTCTTTGTCGATGGGTTAAAAGAAAGTCCTTGAATTTTTACCAAATTTTCTGTAAAGAATTTTAAACTATCAAAAATGAGTTGGCGTCCGGTACCCTTTACGTGTGAGAATTTAGGTACAAAGAAAATCGATTTAAATCCCTTCAATACAAGTAGAGGATCTTTTTTTCATTCATATTGTTAAAAACGCACTAATAACGACACTTTTTAAAAATTCTAAAACTATCAGAAAAATATAAATGTTTACCAAACAGATTTATTTTTTTATCCGCAGCAATTGTAAAATTCACGGACATACATAGTAGAGCTTTAATCCTTCAGTATGTTCTTCAACCCCTATTGGTATTTGATCAGGAAATGTTTTTCTAACATCTTTATACGACAAATACATTAACTCAACTAGACCAGCACGTTTTGCAGCTCTTTGTGAGTGTTTTGAACTAAATAGACCCAACCCAAGTTTTACATTTGAATTTTTGCATGTCAGTGTCCTATTAACAAAAAGCCAATATAAATATAGAACTTTTTAGTTATATTTACCAGCATTTTAATAACTCACATTCTATATCATTGCCTCTATATTCAGGAAATACAAACAAACCTCTATCTACCAAAAATTTTTGCACGTTTAAGTCTTTACAGATGTTGTTAAGCTCTAATAAGTAAAATAAAAGTGAAAACCCAAATCTAAATTCACCTTCAACCTAAAACATAAAATAAAATAACCAGTAATATTGCCATAATACAATACTGGTGGATAAAAGGTTGTTTCTTGACAATGAATTCCTGCAATAATTGGTTGATTGTGTTCATTCTCGGTCATGCAAACTATACTTTGACCTTTTCTTAATGTTTCATAATACGATAATTTGTGTTGACGTAAAAAGGACGAGTCTTCTAGTACCTCTAATAAAAATGGATTAATTGAATATGCTTGTAACCAACTTTTGCCAATTACTTCCATACTTTCCAAGCGGTTCATCTCGAAGAAAGTCAGTTGCCATAGTATTAGCAATTAAATCGATATGTGTGTCATCAACGCTTTGTATCCAAAATCGTTTTCCTTTTACTGTAAATTCACTCCATATTTTGATTGATCCATTGCAACTATTGTTTGACATCTTTTTGAGTAAAAAATATTACAAATTCAATCAGCAAACTAAAACATTAACTTACACTGGTTTTTGGTTTAAAAAGTACTTCAATATAATCAAAACAACAACTTATTGTAATCAGTAAAAAAATATTGAATTTTGAACTAAATAGGTTTTGGATAACGATAATGACGACCTTCAATTACGTAACTGGGAGAAGCTTAATAACTTAATTACGTTTCGAAAGTGAATATTGTTTTTAATTTAAGAAATTTCTATTTAGTCGTTTGTATCAACATTGAGAACAGTTTTATTGCAGTGTAATGCAAATCAATGCTGGTGCTCATTCATAATTAAATAATCATAAATAAATCATATACATATAGTCAAAAGTTGTTATAAACATGGTTTGTTACAAATATAAAATCTATTTCATTTAACGAGTTTCTTAATAAGACAAACATTGTAAAAAAACTTTATTTAAACTACTTTTCCTTTGATAAAATTAAATAAAAGACGTCCGTTAGAATCAATAAAAATACATCAAAATATTCCCGATGCTGATAAGTTCTAACAAAAGTAATAACTGTCTACAAGTTTCTGATGCGGTTTTGCACATCAGCATTTGTTTCTGAGCAATAAATTTTTTTTTATTTTAGCCAAATCCAGTTTAAACAAATCATTTAATAAATAATTAATCATTTTTATTGTTACATATAATTGTACATGGTTCTGTTAGAAATCATATTAAGAGATGTCAGTAGTGTGCAAAGAATGCGCTGTCTTGTAATAATAGTTGCTTAATTTTTTTTAAAAGATAAGAAATACATACAATAGCAAAAGAAACCTGTAAAACAAAAATACATAAAAACAGGAAAAGAAAACAGCGTGGTGGAATAAAGAAGCAAAAAATCTGACAAAAACAAAAAAAATGGCGTGGAAAAGATATCAGGAAACAAAACATGGCAGTAGACAAAATTACGAGAAGCAAAAAGGAAAAGGTGGAAAGACTTCGGGAAAAAATCGACCAAACATATGAAGAAAATAAGAAGAAATTCTGGAATGCTGTACGAAGTATGATTGGAAATAAAAAAATAAAATAATAAAAGGAATAAAAAACAAAAATAATGAATTAAAAACAGATATTGAAAGCATACTAAAATATGAACAGAATTCTTCTCAATGAAATTTGGAATAGAGGTAGGAGCAAATGAAAACACTAGAAATACAGTGGAAGATAAGGAAATAATTAAAGAAAAACTAAAATATAAACACAGAAGAACTAGATGAAGCAATAAAAACCATTATACTAGGAAAGGCAAACAGACAAGATAAAATAGAACCAGAGATGATAAAATTCCTAGAAGAAAAAGGAAGAGAATGGCTACTAAATATAGTCAAGGAAACATGGGAGACAGAAGAAATCTCACAAAAATGGCAAAATAACATTATTATTCCAATTTACAAGAAAGGGGAGTATGCCGACTATGCCGACCACCTTTAAATTAGACACCAAAATAATAAAAAGAAGATGTAGAAAATACATTTACAATAGACTTGAAGAAGAACAGGCAGCATTTTGAACAAGAAGCTTTCGACTCAATACAGAGGAAAATAATATGGGATTGTCTAAAACAACTAAAAGTACCAATAAAATTAGTAAAGGTGATAAAAATAAGAATAGAACAGGGTGATAGTCTAAGCCTACTACTCTTTACAGTAATTATGGACAGATTGTCAAAAAATACTAGAACAAGAACCAAACAAAGCCAGACAGAGATAAGCTATAATAATCTAGTACCAATAAAAATCGATTGTCTACTATATGCAGACGACTGTTAGTATCAGATAACCACAAAAAGATGCTGACGAAAATATGGGGTAAAAAAATAGAAAAGCTAGAAATGGAAATTAATATAAAGAAATATAAAACAATTATCATAGATAACAATAACAAAACAGAAAATAGAGAAATATACATTAAAGAAGAAAAACTAGAGAATGTAACAGCATACGAATATGTAGAAAGTATAATACGAGAAGATGGGAAGATAGATGGGGATGGAAATAACAAGATAAATAAAAATGTTAAAATCTATTACGCGCTAAACGAGACAAGAAAACTAAAATAAGAGTGTATAACACAGGGGTGATACCAATTCTTACATTCGCGAGTGAAACGTGGGCATTACAAGATAAACAAGAAGTAAAAGTTAATGCGGCAGAAATGAAATTTCTCAAGATTGCAGGAAAAACAAAGATGGATAGACAACAAAACAAAAAAAGACAAATGACTCAAAAAAAAGAATAACAACAAAAATAGAAATAAAGCAGCTTAAATGGTATGGACACATAATACGGATAAATTAGAATATATTGGTAAAAAAGATAGTAGAGATGGGCAGAGTAGAAAGAATTGAATACAAAGAATAGAAGAAACAGGAAAAAGAAAAGGGAAAACGATAGCAGAAATGAAAAATGTAGCACGGGACTGAACGGAATAGAAAAAGTGGGTATTAGAAGAAATTTAATCCGAAACTGTAAGGGTACGGAAGAAGAAGATTTTTTTTAAATTGCAGTATAGCTTTCAGAATTGTGTATGTAGTCTAGACAAACGTTTTTTCTAAATTTAAAATAAAATCTGTTGTGCTACATTTTGTCAAGCAGACACACGGTTAGCAAAAAGACACTTTCCGGAGCTCACTAGAGTCTGCAATCACAAGTAGCGAGTACGTAAATACAAACGAAACACGAATTACACGAAGATACCGTTTAAATCTATCTAACACTAAAAGTGAACAAATGAACAAACACAGGTTATAACAACAAATATATTTATTTTATCAAAACAAGAAAGGTTAGAAAATAAAAATCAATGTAGAATTACATAGCATACCATCTTCAACATCATCTTCAACCGTCGTTTAGTACACAAACCATAGCACACTAGCGTCACAAAAAAAGAATTGCTCTTGAAGTCATACCAAAAAAGTTTCCTGAAAACACTAAGAGTCCTGAAGAACCCGAAGTCATAAAAACTTTTTTGCACCTTCAATTGGGGTCCCCGGGATAGTAGTAGAACCAAACACTCCTCTTAATAAAATATCAGTACAGAACAATATCAGCACCAAGACACAACAGGTGGTTAACACTAAACAGGATCCAAAAAGATTCCAATACGTCCTGTATATAGATAAGAGATTCTAGAAGAAGGTAGAAGTATTAGCCAACCAACTGGACCTTAGATTGTAAAGGATCATTTCCCGGGCGCTGGCCTACTTCAAAAAAGGCAGCAAAAACCGAATGCTACGAGCCCTGTCCACGAGACAATGAATGTAAATTGTGAGCCAAAAAGAACACACTGACGACAACTCTAATTTTCAAAGTCGTTTAGAAAAATATACTGCAAGATAGCTTGAGCGGCCCTCCGTGCTTATATAGTGACACACGAAACTGATATTGCCCTTGTTTAGGAGCCGTAAATCCACAAATGAATAATAGTAATGTTATTCTGTTCATGTAGATGACTGCTTGCGGCCCAACAAAAAATGCACCAAACTTATTGCCATTGTGGGATTTATGTTCTAGAGACATAACAAATTCGGTTACTTTTCCTAGAACCAGAGAAGACCATTGCCGCCGGAGAAATTGCAGCGACTGATTAACAGTAGAACAAACAAAGCCAATGCACACTACACCTTTTTTGGAAGCATATTTAATTCAGCATTAATTCAGACAGAAAACCCGAGAAAATCCGATTGGGGAGTTGTTCAACGAAACTTTAGCCGGCCAGATCAGGGACTCCCCTACACTTGCAAGATCAACGCACGAGTTTGAATTAATGATAAACGATGATGATAAATACAGAACTAGCCTCATGACAATCATTAATAAGGCAAATAGAGATTCTTTTAAAATTTTCTGTCGGGACGTAGAAAACAAACCTACATGTTCACGCCTCCAAAAAGCTCTGAGCAAGAACTGCACTAGAAACATCGGTGCTATGCTGACCGAAAGCAGAAAATTTATAGACTCAGTTGAAGGTACTCTGCAAGAACTATTGGAAAAACACTTCTCGGGTTCATTATTAACTAAAATTCCTAAGCACCAGAACCTAGAGGTACCAAACAAACGGGCATTCAAAAAGAACTGAGACTGAGAATAATTAATCCGGAAAAAATAAAGGATCAATACATTTCAACCCTTTTAGTTTCTAGGAGCTGATAGAATTTATCTCATTACGCTGCAAAAAAGATTTGCTGCTTTGCGAAACGCAATATGTGAGTTTTTCAGAGGAAGGTTAGCACTTTCGCATATACCAAACAACTGACGGATTGTCACAGTGGTATATATACTAAAGCCAGGGAGATCTACGTACGCCTAGGCAAAATCTTACAGACCAAGGTAATCGGACTTCTTTCATCTTAAAACTACTTGAAAAAGTAGTTGACAGGTGTATACGGGACGGGACATTAAAAGCTTTGCCTCTACACGAAAATCAATATGCATATCAATCCAGAAAATCTTGCGAGCTAACAATTTACTAATTAGTAAACAAATGCAAAAATGCAATCAAATGCATTGGTGTTTTTCTAGATATTAAAAGAGCATTTGACAATACTACTTTCACCTCAATTGTAAAGGCAATGGTCAGGAATCGGTCGGTAACAGCTACTTTGTATTTTGCTCTGTAGGAATGACTGGCGAATGCCCACAAGACAGGACGTTGTCGCCCCTGTTGTAGTGCTTCGTCATGGACGACTTACTGCAAGAACTAGAAGACTGAGGATACGCCGACGATTTTACCATTATCATGTACGGGAAGTTTGGAGCAACTGTATTTAACATAATGCAGAGTTCACTAAACACTGTCAAAAATGATGCAAAAAAAAGATATTCAGTGAACCCAACCAAGACGGCAATAAGCCGTTTATCAATCGACGGAAAACAGATGACATAAAACTACTTATAATGTACGGAGCCATGCTTTCGATGACAAAAGAAGTCTGAACTTAACTCTTGATGCCAGACTGACTTTCAACGCTTATTTAGAAAAAAATTACAACAAAGACTATCAAGGTACTTAATGCAACCAAACGGATGGTCGGTCACACATGAAGATCAAAACCCACAATGACCAAATCGTTATCTACTGTGGTAACAAGACCCACCTTGTTGTAATGATAGAAGCAAGACATGCTACAGACTCTCGAAAATTACCGGGAAATACAAACTGGGTATATAGACTATGAGATCCAACTTCACAAAAGATTATCACATCTTTAAATTTAAAGTAATAATACTCTCACGAGACGAGTAGACAAAAAACATATACCCGTGCACAGCTAAAAGAACTCTCTGATACACAGATAAGAAACAAATTCGCAACGGTACCGGTGCGGGAATATATGGAGGCATGCAACATAAGGAGCAATTTTTGCTGATCTTGGGTAAATAAACGTCCATGTTTTAAGATCAAGTTTCTGGTTTCGACTGGTGTCCCAAAAACATTATTGACTCAAAATCATACGCAAACGGTCCGATATTAATCATATCTGACAGTCAATCAGCATTACTGGCGTTAAAATTGTCAGTAATTAAATCTGAAAACATTGGCAATTTGCCAACAAATGCACGCTGCATTCTGGATATCAAAAAAAAAAACAGAGTGTGAAAAAAAACCTACTGGCGGACGCACTAGCTAAAAAAAGCACAAGAGGGACATATATCGGACCTAAACCCGTTTTCGAAACCGCCTACGATACCGGAAAAGAAATAATCCGCAGCAAATTAGCAGCGAAACATAAGAAACTATGGAAAACCTCTTTAAAGAGCTTCAAGAATTTACAGACGAAACAGAACTGCTGAGGGAGTAATAACTTGAAGCTGCACAAAAGAACCAAGGAGACCGCAGTGCAGGAGCGCTAGACAAACCACCTCTTAAGTAAAAAGTTTTTTATATAAGAACTAGCGTACGATATTTAGTAAGACTCTCGGTCTCAAGAAATTTTTTATGTCTCTTTAGAAACCCTGGTTACCACTTCTCGCCTGAATCATTATTTGTAAAAAGAGTTTTTCAGTTTTTTAGAGGTTTCTAGGAATATTAATATAACGAGCGTTTTCTTATATATTTTTCCATAATCTTTTCGGAATCCTGCAAGAAAAAAAAACTCTCCCAAATAATTAAAATTTATTTATAATGGCTAAGTGGTCGAAATAATGTACTCCGCGATTAGTATTCGGTCGTTAGGCTAATGTACGGCTGACTACTGAAAAATAATAACAAGTCTACATTTTATGTCGTTCACTGATATATAAAAGCATTTAATCTTGTGTCTGTATGTATATGATTCAGAATCACAAAATTCTTGTGTTTTCTATTAATAGTGTCCAAATAATTAAAATTACAAATGCGACACATACACGAACTTATCTACAAACGATATTCAAACTATGGCAAATAAAAAAAATTAAAAAGCAAAGTGGCCTTTATCCGGCTCAAAAGACCAATGTAACAACGATTTTCTTTCAACAGCAGCATTGAGGTCAAATAAATGCTGTGTTACGTGTCATTCGTATGAACGTTTCATATTTTTGTAATTTAATAAAATTCTTGTTACGCCACTGGTACGTGGACTCCACTGGCTGCAAAAAAATCTTGACTTTGATCCGCTGTCGCTAACTACCAAATTTTTCTGCTATATGGTTTTACTTATTTTACGCTTTCAGATTTTATAATTTGTGTTACGTACGTATTTTCATTTCTTGAAATCAAGTCTTCAACTGTTTTTAATAATGTTTAACCTTTATCGTTATTAGTTATATTAGACCTTCAGCTACGTTTAGTGTATTTAAGATCAATAATTAATATTTTAATTTTGGTCGAGTATATTATACAGCCTTCAGCTATTTCTCAATTTAGTATTACTGTTTACGTTGATTTGATCCAAACGAGGATGCTTAAAAATTGTTTAATTATTTGTATTTAATGCCATTGTTGGCAAATTTCAATCGAGGGTTGCAAGCTTACGCTCCTCGAAAGTATTGAGGGTAGGAATTATTACTAGCTACTACAGATACTCCAGGTCTCGTGCTAAATCTTACGTTCTTATACTAATTTTTAAATGGTTATGTCTCGCTATTTGAGAGCTAATTGTTTGCAACTATTTTGCGTAATGTGGTTTTGTTATTGATTGCTCGTGATTCAAATTTACTAAATTGTTTAATCTATTTGAACAACAAAAGTAGCAGCATATAATTGGTAACCTTAGATCGATTTGCCTTATGTGACCTTGTCATTAATTATTTGTGCATAGCATTTATTGAATTTGTTTTGTTTGAATTTGAAAAACATACAACCAATTTGTCACGTTCTCTTGTTGTTAGTTGTTTGCTTTTTTACTAATTTCTTTGACAGTGGATTCGTAAGTACCCTTGGTGTTTCCAAACCAAGGATTCTGCCATTACAGAAATTTTATTTGTTTTTTATTTTAATTTTTGATGTATGTAGTATGTTAGCAGATAATTATTTTGGTATAATACTAACCAACACTAAAATAGTTAGAAAACAAACGTATATTTAATAAATATAAATAAATTACACTTCACTATAGTATACTTTTAAATTTTCGGTGTGCTCTTCTATATTATCTGGAACTAACTCATGATCAATTTTTCTCAATTCCACGTAAGCTCTAGACACTAATTCTGTAAATCCTGCTTTTTGAGCTGCTGCTTGTGAGAATTTTGACGTGAACGTCCCTCCCACTACTTTAATGTTGTTTTCTTTAGCAATTAATTTCCTAAAATATAAATAAGATTTCTATTATTCATTAACACTATCAAAACTGTTTAAAAATTGTGACTTAAAAACTTACTTAAAACTTAAAACTGTATCCTAACTGAACCACTTATTCTATTTATATGTAATGGAATTGCCAACGCTGCTAACTCGTCACTATTGCTCACAGCTGTTCGTTTAACCGTGATTGCATCTATGCTTAATAATTATTCCTTACTGTATCGAATGCAATTTTATTTTCCAATGTTTATTTTACATAAATATTATTGAAAGAAATTGGATTTAAGTTAGTTAAATAAACACGCTGGTCATGTGTCTACAAAAGCTTGAACAGATAGAAACATTCAAACAGCACGGCGAGTGTTACATATAGGATTATATACAAAATTTGTTGAAAATGGTTTGCTTATTTTGAATGAAAATTATTTGACAAGTATACTGATTGAATTTGTGGAAGACATGATTAAAGCAGAATTTTTGGCAGTATTCAAGAAAAACAACTAACTAACTACAATTGTAGCTCCGATTTCAGAAGTGATACTTTCTGTTTACTCGAGCTGTTATACAGTTTATATTCCTGCTAGCTCCAAAATAGCATCTAGTAGTGCAGTTATATATACTCCAGTGAGTCTCAGCATCATAGTTCTTTAGGATTGTAATAATCTTTGTCTTGGCTTGACCAGATTTAGCCTGTGCGCTCATGTACTTAAAGTATACGCCATTATTGATGTTAACATCGTGTTAAAGTACAGTTTTATTCTCTTGATGGATATTCTGAATTCTCTTTGTTCTAGAGTGGCAATCTGTTGCTTGGTGTTAATTGCTTGCTTACATTTTTTTTCAATGTGTTTGATAAAATTTAGCTTTTCGTCTATTATTATACCTAGATACTTGTATCTACTGCTCATTTTCATGGTTTCGTTCCCCATTTTTATAGTTGGATTCTTCTGGGATTTTTCCTTTGACCATCACATATGTAGTCTTGGTTTTTTCTAATACTAATTTATTTTCTCTATTTCGACATAAGAATTAGCGATTCTTACACTAAAATCCGTGTAAGAATAAGCAAATTCTTACACGAATTTTAGTAATGTTAGTTTTTTCAAAGTTGGTATCTCTGCATCGTAAGTTGACGTTACATGAAAAAGAAATCAAAATTATTGGAACTTAACAATTGAAATTCCAATTTTGATGCCAAGATCAAATAAAAACGTCCTATTAATACAAAGTTATTTACTTATTATAAAGGTATAAAGAGATAAATTTTGTATGAGATTTTAGGTTAACACATAAATTTCAATATGTCAAAGTGTAAGTGTTGCCAATTCAATAAAATATAAGTTTCCCAATGTTGTTTTAAAATTAAAATTATACGAAAAATTTTAAATATTGTATCGAAATAGAGAAAATAGTATAAAGCACACGTCATAGAATACGTTTCAATCACTCGACCGCTTCATAAACTCGCCGCTGCGCGGCTCGTGTATGAAACCCGGTCTCGTGCTTGAAGCGCGTTCATTCTGTAACTTGTGTTTTAATATACTATTCTTTGCACCATTTTATTATGTTGATCATTGTTTTTGTGGTGTTTGCTGTTATTTCCTTTATGCTAAGTCATCTGCAAAAGCAATTACTATTTCTGCTTCCGGGTATTCTTTAGATTTGTCTGCAAGTTATCCATTATTATATCCCAAAAAAATTGGTCTACATATGGATTCTTACGGATATTCTTAATTGTTTTCTCTTGTGTTTTCTTCTGTACTTTCCGGCCCTTAAGGTTATTTTTTATTATGTTATATATCCTTATTGGGAAATTCATTTTTCTCAGTTCTTAAATAATACTAGCCACCATAAGTTGTTAAAGGCTCCTTTGATATCGATAAAAACCATTACTCCGTATTTCTGATTCATATTAGTTATCGCTGTGGTTGCATGATTAATTGCCTTCTCTGTTGATTTTTCTTTTTTGAAACCGTATTGGTTAGGGTCTTTCCGTATTTGCTGCGGTGTTCTTCCAGTCTTTTGCATATTAGTCTTTCCAATGTTTTACTCATGGTGTTTAGTAAACATATGGGTCTATAAGATCCAAGGTTCGACTTGTCTTTGTTTTTGCCTTTGTTCAATAAGAACACATCTGCGTTTTTCCAGGGTTTAAAAAACTTGTCTTGTCTCAAACATTCATTGAATAGTTTGGTTAGATTTATTTTTACGTTATTCTTAAACATAGTATTTTTATTTGGTCATTTCCTGGTAATTTTCTTAGTTTGTTATTGTGTTATTCAGATACATCAGTTCCACGTTTTTTCTTGTTCCAGAGTGGCTTATTCTTTTATCTTCCGGCATTAGGTGTACCAAGATCGTTTCGGCTGAATCTTCCCAATTTGTTGTGAATTCGCCATTTCCGTTTCTTACTGTTTGTAAGACTATCGGTCTTCTGATCTAATTGGTTACTATCTTATATAGCATGCCCCACGCATCTTTCTGCAAGTTTTCCTGTATGAACTTGTTCCAGGCTCTTGTTCTGTTTGTCTAGATCTTTTTTATAATTGATCTTCTTTTCTTGGTATTGTTCTAAGAAGTATTCTCTCATGCACTATAACTGTTTTTTGGTAAATTTTCCTCGCTCTTCTCATAGCCGTTCTCAATTTATACAAGCTTGCCAGTATCCAGTTACCGGCTTCTTTAGACTGGATTTTAATACATACACAAAGTCTGGTACTAAGTTGTTTTATTTGTATCACCGCTATTTCATTGGTTATCTCCTTGTTATGTGGAATTTGGTTTTAGGTACCTTTATCATTTTATTGTTTTTCGTGTATGGCTCTTGTACAACCAATATGTTTAGTCTCAGTTCTTTTACTAGTTCAGTTAGGACCCATACTCACCATTTTACTGTTTTTTGTATTAAGTTGTCCTGTTCTTATTCTATTACTGTCATCCATTACGGTAATCTGGTGTGCCATGGTTTTGTATGGTTAATTTCTATTCTTCCATGTGTTGCTACAAATTGTTTCTACACGTTTTCTAGATCCAGTTTTTTGTTTCTTTTCTCAAATACTTTTTTTAAATGGAGAATGCAGTTCTTCTTCCTCGGTTGGTATACTCGCACATTTGAGTTGCATTCTGTCAACTTCTTCTAATACTGAAAATGTTATTCTTTTTTCTTTTGCATGAGTTGCTCTTATTATTTGTTGTAACAGTCGTTTATGCGATTTATTTTGTGAAAGACCTAGTATTTGAGTTGATTTTATTTGTTCTGTGTACTTTGGAATTGTTTGAGTACTTTGAAGTTGATTTATTAAAGTTAGTTCACGTTTTTAAGTTCATCTTTGTCAATCAAATTTGTAAGTAAGTTTTGTATTTAATTAATTCGAAATTATTACGCTGCATATACATCTGTATTCTGCATTTACGTTGATTTGACATTTTCTTTGTCCTGGTAAAATTCCAGTTGTATCTAATTTATGTTTTTCTTTTGAAATACTATCGTAATTAAATATATTTTAGCTGTTTGGTTATCTTAAGTTTGTTTAAAAGTATTAACTACGTTCTTAGCGCATTTAGAATTCTGTCATGTTGATTTTCATAATTTATTACTTTAAATAGACAATTTTATTATTCGGTTTCAACAAGTTAATCCTTATAAGTGTAATTGCATATTTTGGTTTAGATATTTTTTTTAGTTGCCGTTGCATTTCTCACAATGAAAAAGGCCGTCTTCAAACACTAACTTTACGTCTTAATTAAATCTGTCTGCATCCTCTTTCCACGTCTTTGTTTTACTGTTTTCTTTCAAAAAGATTTCGGTCACAGCTCTTTATGGAAGTGGTAGCGCACTGGGTTTATAAGTATAGATGTTTTTGGTTTTGGGAAAGATTAGTTCACAATCAACAAAGACATAAAGATGTGGTTTTGGGGTTTGGGGCCAACCAACGTTTAAGATTAGCGAGAGTAATGCCGAAAACAGTAAATTTTTAGTTCAGTTGGTGGAGAATTGTTTCTCCTAGTTCGTATAAGTTACTGCTTTTAAAAGAAAATTTCACGTGCTTTCAAATTTTATGCTTACGGAATGAAGAATCGTGTGTTAAGTTGTGCGACTGGGTTCAACTTACGCCTTATGGTGATTTATCGTTAATCTTCCGACGTATCCTTGTCCATTAAGGGTACCCTTACGATCTTTATATTAAATTGGTAAACGTAATTTCGCGAGTTAAGTGTTTTAAAAACTTTGATTTTAAACAGAATAAGAATAAAATAAAAGTAGATCGATTTTATCGTTTTTTTTATTTTACGATTTTTTTTATAGTCGTTTGTTATATTAAAGACGATATGTAAGAATTTTTTTAAATTGTGTATTATCAATGTTAAACCTAAAAACTTAGAGGTCTTAGGACTTCAGTATTAGGATTTTCAATTTTGTTTGAAAATTTACAGAATTTATGTTATTTTGTAATTGTTTAATTATCTTTTAATGCGAACACAGCCGTGCGATTTATAATGGAATTACAGTTATTTTTGTTTGTTGGACTAAATTGTGTCGAGTCTTTCGTAGATTATTTGATGTTTTAAAGTTTATCTTAGTTTTGTTTCTGTGCAGGATGATGATGAGACGTAGCATTCAGGTATCTGTCCGTATCGGTGGGTTTGTGATAAACAGAATGGCCCAGAAATCTGTCGGGCTTACGAGTCACAAGATTATCAAGAAATGGGAGAGAACCATTACTTTCAACTTCCATCGTAAATTTGATATCTAAGTGTTGATTGTTAAGATGATTAAGAAACTTAAATAATTCGAGATGACCATGAAACCAAACAATAAACGTGTGGTCAACATACCTAAACCAAACTTTAGGTTTTAATACTGATGATTTCAAAGCAACCGTTTCAAAGGATTCCATAAAAATGTTAGCTACAACAAGTGATAGAGGAGAACCCATAGCACCACCAGAAATTTATTCGTCAATCTTGTTATCAAATTGGAAGTAAGTGAAAGATAAACACATCAATAAGAGGAACTAAACTCAAGTCTTTGCCATGTTGAGGCAAAATCTGTTTGATAATAATAAGCGAGGCCTTAATAGGAACTTTAGTAAAAAGTGAAGTGACATCAAAGCTCACAAGAAGATCTTGGGGTTTAAGTTTTATATTTTCTAAACGTTGAATAAAATGCTGAGAGTTGAACATGTGAGAAGAGGTTTTACCTGTAAATTTACACAAAGAATGTTGGAACTTGGTTAGCTTATTGTTAGGAGATTGGATAGTACTGACGATAGGTCAAAAGGGAATACCTTGTTTGTGAACTTTGGGAAGTCGGTATAGACGAGGTGGTTTAGAATCTAATAGGGTAAGTCGACGTTTAGTTTCAAAAGGTAGATTGGAAGTTTGATGATTTCGCTGACTTTACGTAATAAAATGGATTTTTGCAACAAAATCAATTTGGTTTAAAACGACAGTAGCGTTGCCTTTGTCAACTGGCGGAATAATAATATCAGGGTTCCTACGAAGTCTTTTTAGGACTAATTCTTCAGACTTAGAAATGTTGGATTTAAGAATTTTAGACGATTCAAGAATTTTGCCAGTGTGAATACGAATGGGATCTGGGATGTAGCGTCTTCATCTTTTGTGGATGATATTATTAAGCTATTAATTTTTTTATTGTCATTTGTGCAATAGGATCTTTTCTGTCTTTGTTAGCTAAAATGTCAAAATTTTTGTTTTAGGTATGTTTTCCTCTCTCATTTTGTTATGCAACGTTTGGTTCTCTTCTATAAGTCTGTTGTTTTCTTCGATTATTAAGTACTGTTTGCAGCAGTGCTAACTTGGATACATGTTTTTGTAGTGCTGTTTTGCTTTGTAGCGGCAATCCGTCTTGTCCGATCAAGTTCTGTCTCCACAAATCTGTTAGATTTTGGAAATTAAACTTGTAGTTCCATGATATTGGCTTTTTTGGTTTTTTTTCTGCCGTCGGACTATCCGACATTCTTGGTCTTTTTTGAGATAATTTGAGAGTATTTTCTTTAAGACCCACGTTTTCTGTGTTCTCCTCTAATTGAGATTTACTCTCAAAGAGTAGTGATCCTGATTACCGTTACTAACTAAAATACTTGAAAATTCCTTGCTACACATACCTACCTATATTAAAATTTTTATCAACAAATAATATAAATTAAAACAAAATGGAAAAAGTAGTATAAAAAAACATGATTTACCATATACTATTTTATACCATGTTATTGTATTATCTAACTTACCAACAATGAAGATATTCTACAGTAATTCCGTATCCTCTGTACTCGGGAAGAACATACAAGCCTTTATCACAAAAAAATTCTGCAACTCCACAATATTCATACATATTGTTAATGCTATGTATATATTCAACAATGGCTAACATTTGGTTAAACGCTATTCCATCTACCTAAAACAATAAAACTAACATATTTTTTTGATTTGTTTAATCATTACTTCTATTTTAGGTCCATATTTAGAGTCTAAAGTATTTATGTTAAATCCAACAATTTTAGGATTGTCATCATCATCTTTAGTCATACATACTATACTATAACCTTGTAACATGCAATGTTTGTAAAATTCTCTTCCTTCAGCTAAAGTCAGTTCATCCTCAGCAACTTCTAAAATTTAAATAAACGGTAATTTTAAACAAATATTTTGATAAATAACGACCATACTGAAATATTTCGACAATGGTTCTTCGTAAATGTAGTTTTTTAACAATAATTCTACAACATCTTCAATTTGATGTTCTTCTATTTCTTGTAACCAGAATTTGATCAATTTGCCATCAGAATGACGTTTTCTTTCGAACTCTTTCCAAATTTTTGGTGGTTTCGAAGTATTGCTGCTCATATTAAGATTGTAGTTAAACTAAAATAAAATAAAGTTTATTATAAATACTTAAATGCAATCGTGTTTTTACAAATTTGCTCAAGATAACACAGTTTAAATTTGTTTACACGTTAATTTTAATATCCGTTTACCCAACCGAATTTAAACTAAAAGATCAACAACAATTTTAAGCGATAACGTATGAATTTTATGATAAAGTAAAAAAAAGTCACTAAATACTTGCAACAAATAGTATTTTTAGATTGTATAGTGTTATTAAATAAAGCAAACTACAACCTGTATTGGTTTTCTAAGTTTTAATGCAGCGTTTATAAGTCGGCTGTCAATATCAATTCTATAGATAGAGTAAAATATAATACAATTATTATATTACACTGCGCTCTAACGTATGAAACGATTGCCATTTAGTAACGCGGTCAATGACAACACTTTAAAATTCCATTAAACCCCAACATAAGAAGTAGAAAGAAAAACCAAGTATCACTATCTAGCAAACTTTGAATTGCAATATGAGGATTTAGAAAAAGAAAACTATTATGCCAAAAAATTATCAACACACGATATGAAACCAAAAAAACCAAATAAGACCCTAAAGATCTAAGAAAAGAAAAACCGACGAAGAAATCTCAAGCAAAAAGAAGATTCTGATTAAAGTCGACATAAGTCAGATAGTCCGAAGGCAGAAAATAAATCAGTAATCCAAAAGCCATAACTTTAAATCCACCAAGAAATCGAAACAAAATCCAAATCCACAAAACAATACAAAATCAAAAGAAAGAAAGAAAAAGAATAAGATCCACTTACTAATCGAACATCGCCAGTCTTTGTTAGTCATTTTGGATTGTCACAATGGAATTTAAATGCCAAAGAACGGATTACAATATCCCAAGAGTAAAAGAAACGAAAAAAGAATTGCTAATGACAATATCGAAAAATCAAATTAAGTTAAAAAATTAGAACCAATTCTTACACCAGACTTTTATATAAACAGCAAAAGTACTATACCCATTTATAACGTAGATTTGTATAAATATTTAGAGGTAAAAGACTGTACGTTAGATGTTAGATTTTACCCCAGTTTTCAGCCACTTTCGATGTAGCAAAAAGTGGGCGAAACTTATACGGCACGAAAATCACACCAAAACACTTTTAACATCATAACACCTAAATCGTTAATATTGTCGTCTAATTTTTTTGACAAATAGGATGTTGGTAAGTGAACATTTTTCTTAGAAATTGCAAAAGTACAACATGTAGATATGACTTATAAAGCAAATAAGACAATTTTTGACTTTTAGGTGTTTATATCTGTTTAGAAAACGGTGAGTATAATTTATGTGTTTTAAATACATAAAATGTTAATCAAATCATTTACTATTTTTTTAATATATTAATTTATTTTCAACTGCTTGTGTGTGTTGCGCAGTAGGCTACTATTTTCATTTGATTGTCAAAACTAAGAACTTTGCAATTATTTTACTTTTTTTTCATTCGAGAAATTCGTAACATCATTTCGAAACAATCGACTATTTTGAATTCATTCAAATTGCGCACATCGCTATAACTGAAGATACAAGATCCCGAAAAGCTTTTATAAGGCGCCGTTTGGGCCAATGGTCCGTAACGGTCTCGATTCACTACTCTTCCGGAACATGTTTTTCTATACTGAGATTAAGTCGATATTATCTACGTTGAAATTGTCGCACTTTAAGTTTCCGATGGCTTTCTTGTATAATCAGGGATTTAGTCAATATGTTTGTATCTTGGAATTTCAACAGCCCACACAAACAAGAGATGTGGTAGACTCTTGGTACTTTAAGTGATGCTATTGTCTCGTCTGATTGGCATTTTTTGCCTTGAAGTTTTCGGCCGCTGGAAAGTCTTTTAGACAGCAAGATGCCGCAGTTTTATAGTTTTTTAAAAATCTACAAATACCGCTACGCCCAATTGTTGATGGTACAGGTTCAGCCTCCAATGTTCTGATTAGATACTTATGTGCAATTCTACAACCGCTCATAGAAAAAGCATCCATCACGTTAGGAATTCTCAGCACTTTGTCTGAAAGATTAAAGAGATCAATTTGCAACAGAAGAGATTTTGGTCAGTTTTAATGCGACTTTTTTCTTCACAAAAGCTTAACTACAAACAACATTAAACCAAATTACGAAAAGCAAAGTTGTAAGAGGAGCTTAACGGACTAATTGAACTATGCTTAAAATTGACGTTTTCTTTCAACAACGTTACATAAGAACAAACTAAAAGAGCAACCATGAGATCACTTTCTCAAGTAATCGCCAATATATTTATGGAAGATTCTAAAGAAACAGCATAAAAACGGCTACTTTTAAACCAAAATGTTGGTTACGTTACGTAGATGATACCTTCATAATTTTGACTTACGGGGCAAAAACACTCAACAGTTTTTTGGAATACATCAACCAGTTAGAACCCAACATCAAATTCACCATGA
Organism: Aquatica leii; assembly: GCA_035610365.1. Taxonomy (NCBI): domain Eukaryota; kingdom Metazoa; phylum Arthropoda; class Insecta; order Coleoptera; family Lampyridae; genus Aquatica; species Aquatica leii. The sequence goes on from CM069434.1 coordinate 88,164,043, forward strand.
AGAACAAAACAAACAGAAACATTCCGTTCTTGGACATATTGGTCACTCGGTAGATGAAGTATCAAGTATACAAAAAACCGACACACGTCGACAAATACTTAAATTCCAAATGGTACCATCGTCCAGCTCAAAAATTTTTAGTTTTAAAACCCTACACAGAGGCAAAACCGCTAGCGAATCTACGCGTTTTAGACCGAGCTAAGCTTTCTAACAGACGCTTTGAGAAAAAACGGATACAGCAAAGCAAACATAGATAAAGCAATCAACAAACAACACAGTTAAGAAAAACCAAAGAAAGAAGACTCTGCCGCAACTACCTTTTTTACATAAAGGGGTGACGGACAAAATACTAGTATACTTAGAGCTAAAAACAAGCAGACACAACGGAACATAATGCAAGACAAAATTTTGGTTAAATCTCGGCACTTTTGTTTCAAAACACTAGTGAATCAAAACCTGCACGGACCATTGTCCCGAACAACGCAATATAAAGTCTTCTCAAGATTTTATTTCTTCAGTTGTAGTCTGTTTAAAGAAGACAGCGATATGACCGAGTATTCTGAGTTTTTTAAAGTTTGTGAACTTTTTAAGTTTTGTAAATGTGAAAATATGAAACGCGGTTCAAAACCCGATAGTCTTTCTAGAGTTTCAGCCACGAGGTTAGACAATTGGCGGCGAATCCCGGACTTAACCGATGATTATTACAGAGCCGTAAGTATAATACTTTTGTAAAGATGTGCAAATTTTTAATTTGTTACCAAATAATTTGTAAGTTTATTCAAGAGATATGATGTCCAGCTAAATAAATACGTCTTTGAATCTCTTTTTATGACTATACGCTTATGAAATCCAAACCCAAACGCGCTTCCTGCGCATAAGCTGTTCTTGTCAGGTTTTGTGACGGAACTTGTACGTTAGGAATTGTAACACATTGTAACTTTCTTTACTTGACTTTAATTTACCTTATTTGTTGATAAAAATTGTAATGTATGTATAGCAACAATTTTTCATATTGTTACGTTCTGTTTCCGAAAAGTGTTCAACCGCTAAAGAAAATGAAAGAAACTCCTAAAAGCGATGAGAAGGTAACGTTCCGGATATAAATAGAACTTGCAACAATCGAAAGGATTTATTGGGTAATCAGCGCAAGTGCAGTTTAATCACCTTTACGTTATCGTATGCGTGATAGTGAAAAATAGTGTCGAAATAAATCAATTATTAGTAACTTATTGCTAGTTTGTAGATATTAGTTATTACTTTATTAGTGTTGCTAATTGGTGTAATCATTTACCACAAGTTAGTTTTAGTGTTTTAATTCATATTCGTTAATTAAAATCCATGTTATTTCGTTTAATTATTTGTTAACATCTTATTAGATCTTAGCTTTTAATAAACGATTTTAAATTTTCGTTACACTGGTTTCAGAAGTGGAATATTTGTGTGTACTTTTATTTCGCGAGTGAATGCCGGTTACGCGCTTTTAAAGTGCCAAAATAGACAGCAAAATATTAGAATTTTTAAGAAGACATTTTACTAGATCAGAAGAAAATTCTAGAAAGTACGAGAAAACGGAAAACAATTCTAAAATTCTGGAAGAAAAGTTAATTGAAACTTTCAATAAACTCGAGAAAAAATTGTTAAAAAGTTCAAGAACGCTTGAAGAGAACATGAAACAACTTCAAGAATATTCCATTAATTTAGGGATGAAAGTTGAAGAAAAACTAGTAGAAATTTATAGGTACCTTTACGATTATGAAAGAAAACTAATTAGAAAATTCCAAAAGGTTAGAGGAACAAACAAGGAAAATAGAACACAGATTTGAACTAATGGAAGGAAGAATACAAAGCAAAACACATGTGACTCCAAAAACATTCGTAATACTCGAAAATGAAAGTAAAGTAACATCAAGAATACAGATCGCACCGCCGACGTTTGATAGCAAGACCAATGAATGGAACGACCAACAAAAAACCACTTTGTTGCTCTCCGAAGAGAAGCGATAAACACCTTGCAGATGATCCCTGATTGCCAACAAATGTATTATGAGCTGCTGACCTCGTGTATGGAGATGCGATATAGAGACACCCATCGACAACAGATGTACCACGCACAGGTAAAAAATCGTTGACGGATATTGCGCGTTTGGTAAGACTAGTTTACCCTACAGCCCCATGCAGTTTTCTGGAAGAACTGGCAGTACAAACTTTTGTCGATGGTTTAAGGGACAGCAATACAAAACAAACGCTGCGACTAGCTCAACCTAAGACGCTCGACGACGCGTTGTTAGTTGCGTTACAGTTTAAAGCGGCAAAGCAAGCGTCTCATTGAGATAATCATCGTGTTCGTAATATGGTAGAGAATCAAGAAAAAAGGCAGGAAAGTATTGAAGACTTCGACTAGTATTACGTGACCAAAAAAGTTTTGTACGTCGAGGCCCTAGATGTTGGAACTGCGGTGAACTGGCTCACATTCGAGGCCGCTGTTCCAAACCAAGAACACAAGAGCCATCGGATAAACTAGTGAAGGTTGTCCGAAAGGGACAAAAGTCGACGTTCAACAACCATGCTCCGGAGATTACGATATAATAACTATTCGTTGACACAAGGCGACGAGAACAATAGCGCGCTCAGACGTAATTTGAGAATATGGAAGAATAACACCAATTACATACGACTAAGAACAGCAACTGGCAAAACTGTCCCAATTCATGGAGAAATGATGGTGACTACTTATATTGAAATTAAATCAATGAATCATGAGATACTGGTAGCTGACATAACTGAAAAAATGATCTTGAAATGGATTTTATAAGGAAGTGTGGATTCTAATTAGACATGAAAAATGATGTCCTCAAACTAGAGAACGAGGAAATTCTTTTTCATCCGTCGAAAGATGAAAAAATGAGGGTTGTTCTAGCAAAGGATGTCGTTTTACTTAGATGAGCTGAGAGCGTTGTAATAGGACGTCTAGATAGAGATTTTCGGATTTCTAGCATCGAACCAACCAAAAATGAAATATTTGCCCAAGGATTTGGTAAAGCTCTCGTGAAAATTAAAAACGTAATACCAGTTAGAATTATAAATACCAATCCAAACCAAGTAACTTTGAAGAAGAATACTGTAATAAGACAATCTACGTCGGTGTCTCACATTCTGAAATGTGCAAAAATTGTTGAAGCCCATCAGCAAAGAAATGTCCTCAACAGTTACTAGAAATGGTGACTTTAGCGTGTCAAGATTTTGACTAGCGCGAGCGCAGTAAAAAAGAAACTAATTTAGCAGTACCACGACGTGTTTGCAATGAATGATAACTCTAAAGGAAGAACTGACGTTGTGAAACTCAAAATCAATACTGGCGATGCTCAACCAATCCGACAACATCCAAGACGGTTTCGAGAAGATAATCACCGAAATAGAAACTCAGGGTGTCGTTGAACCATCTAACAGTCTGTGGGTATCCCCAGTAGTCTTGGTAAAGTAAAAGGATGAATCAACGAGATTTTGTGTTGATTATAGACAACTCAATAAGATCACCAAAAAGATAGCTACCCGTTACCTCGAATTGACGACACTTTAGATACCTTATTTGGTTTGCAATGGTTTTCCACTTTGGATTTAAAAAGTGACTATTGACAAGTGGATTTAAAATCAAAGGACCGCGAGAAAACTGCGTTTACGGTTGGAACCGGTTTATGGCAATTTACGGTTATGCTCTTTGGATTGTGCAACGCTCCTGCGACTTTCGACAGTTTTATGGAGACGATCTTGCGAGGACTGTCTTGAAAGACGTGCCTGATGTATTTGGACGACGTGATTGTGGTTGGAAAATCGTTCGAAAAGCGCTTGAAAAATTTGAAAACGATTACAAGGTGCAAACCTGAAATAAAGCCCAAAAAAGTGCCATATATTCAAAAAAGAAGTGAAGTATTTAGGCTACATTGCACCCAGGACGGAAGTGATGGTCGGCCCTAATAAAATTAAGGCAGTCTAAGATTGGCCAATACCAAGGGATAAACACAAACTTCGCAATTTTCTCGGATTGTGCACGTTTATCGCAGATTTGTACTGGGATTTGACAACATTGCAAAACCGCTGACGAAACTTACCGAAGAAAGACGCGATTTTTACTTGAAACAACGACTGTAATAAAGCCTTTCAAAAGTTGAAACTGTCTCTAGTTACGGCACCGATATTGAGATATCCTCAATCGGAAAGCAAGTTTGTGTTAAACACTGACGTTGCAATAGGTGTACTTTCTCAAATTCAGAATGGAGAAGAGTGATCGGATACTTCAGTAAAGTCCTGTCAAAGTCTGAGAGGAATTATTGTGTAACTAGAAGAGAACTGTTAGCTGTTGTCAAGTCTATTAAACACTTCTACAAATACTTATATAGACGAACATTTCTTCTGCGGACTAACTATAGTTTCTTCAATTTCGAAACCCGGAAGGACAAGTTGCGAAATGGATTGAACGATTTCAGGAGTACGATTTTGATACAGAACATTGTGCTAGAACTAGTGATTGCAAAACAAACGCTCTATTTAGAGAACTATGCCCGGTTAAATCAGGTCATTGTTCTCGACTAGAAGAAAAAACTAACATGCTTTGCAGAACAACGGCGATTGACGATAATTGGTAACCAGCTTAACTACGTCGGAAACAAGAAAGTGGTTCGGAACTACAGTTGATAATAAATTACAAAACGAATGAACAAATACTAACTTGAGAAGAAACAACGCGCAAAGTAGAACGGTAAAAGCATATTGGGCACAGTGGGACTCCTTGAAATTGGAAAATAATCTTTTAAAGCAATCCCTGGAGAGCGACGATGGCACCGTGACGAAACTGCAGCTAGTGGTGCCGAGTTGCCGAGTGTTAGAAGTATTGCAGCATTTGCATGACGGAACTTCTAGAAGACATTTCGGTGTAAAGAAGACACTTGAAAACGTCAGGGAAAGGTTTTATTGGGTAAACTGCAAAGAAGATGTAAATGAGTGGTGCCACAAATGTCATTTATGCGCGTCTGAACCAATTGAAAAGCGCAAGGCTGCTATGAGACAGTACAACGTCGTCAGAAGTCCATTCAAAAAGGTAGCAATTGACATCGCAGGCCCATTCCCAGAAACGGAACAAGGCAACAAGTACATTCTAGTGGCCTTGAATTATTTTGCTAAATGGACGGAAGCGTGCGCGATACCGAATCAAGAAGAACTGTTAGTGAAACAGCTTTTTTGTCGCTTTGGAGTTTCGTTGGAGCTTCATTCAGCGTAACTTGGAGTCTGCCTTGTTCCAAAACGTCTGTCAAATGTTGGGAATCAAGAAGACTAGGACTCATCCTCAATCAGATGCCATGGTAGAACGACTGAATTAAACGATGGGGAAGTATCTCACCAAAATAATCTTCGAGCAACAATGAGACCAATATTTACATCTGTGCCTAATGATCATCCGTTTACGAGACTACCGGGCAAACTCCTGCTTGTGTTATGTTTGGACGTGAGATAAAGATCTATAGTTTTGATGCAAGCCTAGAGAAGTTGCTGGAGATCACTACGTCAGCCAACTAAAGAAGAGAAAGTAGATCATTAATGATAACGTTCCAAATCGACATTGACGGAATGAAAGACTAATATGACGTAAGGGTCAGAGAATAAGAGTTGAAACCTGGTGACCTGGTTTGGTTGTATAACCCAACACTTAGTTTCTAATAAACGATTTTTAATTCTCCTTACAATATATTATAGTTGGCAACAGTGATCACCATCGGCCTACTTTCTAATTTCAAATTTAAAAATATTTGACACAATATTTTATATTTTCACATTAAATACGCAAAAAATCTAAACAATAGTAAGTAGTAGTCATATAATTTGATATAGTATTAACATTGAGATATTACGTGACAGGAAACGTGTGGTACATTAAACGTGTAAGTCCATATTTTTCATTTACTTTAAACAATGCGAGACGCTGACGTAGAAACATATTATTTTGTAGATCATGACGTTCTCACATTTCCTGTTTAAACATCAAATTATCTAAAGCGTAAAAACGTAAACTAAAACATTTTGAAAAATTATAGTAAGGTCAGTTATAACCAAACTTATTTTAATTTCAAATTTAATTTTTGTAATTATCGTTGGTATACTCGTTTATAATATTTATGAATAACTTTGAACAGATGATAACGTAAATTGTCGAAACTCGTTCTCAGCTATTTTTAAATTTTATTTAATGCAAAATCGTATCCTTCACGTGATGGTAAAAATAATTTGGTTTTTACGACGAATCTCATTAATCTTACTAAGATAATCATGACGTGATAAAAAGTCTAAAGTACTACAATTTGTAAATTAAAAAAACGTAAATTAATCAATTTATAAAAAGAACAATGCTTATAAACATTATTGAATTAAGTATAAATCGATTTGAATTGTCATTAAAACAAATTTGAATACACATACACGCACAAAAACTAATAAAATTATTTAGATTACTATACGTTTACACAGTAATTGTCATTAACTTTATGACAAATTAATTCAATCGTATTAGTCAGTATCATTTACCATCTTACATTTTAAACAAATTAAGTTCTTTGAAGTTGCTGATAAGACGCATATACTTATATTACCCCAGCCCAAATCTTTTAACGACTAAAATTCTATAAAAATACTCATACCTAATTATGAACAAGTTTTCCTAATTTGATAATAATAGGACTATCAGTGTAACCACAAAAACACAAATTTGTATTTTAAAAACGCAGTCACTAAACTCGTGGCAGGCCACGAACGACTAAATTTAAGCGGCGATATTTTTAGTTGTAATAATTGAATTTTTTAGTTATGGGCGAGTCACACAGCTGTTATTTAACTTTTGGAAACTTTGACCTTTTTAATTACACTTTTTTCTTATCAGCTTACTTAATGGCGTTTAACAGTGTCATAATTATCAATGTATGTAGGTCAAAATCGATTACATTTCAAAACAATTTAATGCGTTTTGTATTTAAGGTAATTTGACAACTAACTACTTATGGTCGACATTAAAAATTAATATAACAACAAAAAAATTACTTATAAGACTTTTATCGTTTGTTACCAGCAGTAACGTAAGCAACCTTAATAGAACAAAGCAACTCAAAACAAATGAAAGACGTATTTTCAGTGTAAAAAACTTAGAACACAAAATTATTTTTATAACTTGTTGCAAAAACATTTATGATATGAAACAAATTGATTTAATTTTATTAGAACATGAAATAAATAACACTCCAATAATATTTACGTTTTGACTTTTATGAAACGTAAATTGCAATTTAACAAAAACGGTTTTTTGAGTTAACTTTTAAACATTTTAAAAACGTTTTGTCTTAACACACGTGTGCAAATACAAGTTCAATATATTTAGATTTCAATAACCAAATATTTTTGATGTTTTTAAAATCTTTAACTACACGAACACATATGTATTTTCTTTTATTATTGCTTTTTATAACCAAACCCAATTTTACAAAAGAATTTTCTTGAGTTATCGAGTACACTTCTGTAATTAATTTTCTAAACTTAAATCCTCGTTATTGATAGCTTTGGTTTGAGGTTAAAATCTGCTTGAGTACGATACACATTTAATGAAATAAATGGCCGTTTTTACATACATGGCAGATTTTGTTTATCGAAAAACTACGACAAGATAAATAATATTTTAGTCTCCAGCAAAACACTTTATTTTAAACACTGTTTAAAGATTCTAACTTACAAATCTGTCGTAAACAGCTGAGAAAAATTATTATTACGTTTAAAATCTTTGTCGTAAAATTTTTAGACAATTTTACAAGTTTTCTATAATTTTGTTCTACAAGTTTAAGTTAAAAAAATGTAATACTTGTTTTGTATAAAAAAGTTTTTTTGTTTATTGAAATTTTCAAACATTTAAAACGTAGCAATTTACAATCAATCCGCCGTGGTGTAGAGTGTCTAATAGTCTCCCATTACGCGGTGGGTCCATCGTTCAAATCCCGTAGCTGGCACTTCTAAAAACTTGTCAAGCAACCACCGCCGCTTTAATTAAAAACGAATGTCATTAATGTTCAACAGTATTCTCTAAGAAATACAACAAATGTCATTCGAGAATCAAAATTGTATTTATTTGTTTCAAAAAAACAATAATTTTATTTTACTTTCCAAAATTGTTTTTTATTCAACACCAACGTGACACTTTCCCCACGAATCGTTAAGACACTTATTAAACGAATCCAATTCGTTTTGTTGTACGTGAACATTTCACGTTCTTATAGTGATTATAAAACATTTTTGTGCCAAAATTTAAAACGTTCACTGTTTTTGTAAAAAAAAATTTGTAACATTTAAAAAACGTCTTTGTTCTACTAGGGAATAGTGCATTATATTTCTGTACGAACAAAAATTTTTATCTTAAATAATCAAAAACGTTTTTTTTTTGTAACACAGGTAGTGTCTTCTTAAAGTTGCAACTTTTTGAAATCATAATTTTTATTATGGTTTTCATATATAAAACTAAATTTTCACTGCGTGGTCTTATCGAAGAGATACTCCACTTAACAAAACGAATGCCTTCATGGCTGCAACTTTATTAGTAATAGATATATGGTTTACATAAAAAAGTAAAAAGGTAGTATAAACTGTCCTCTACGCACTGATTGTGGTGGCACTCTTTCGTCACGTTGAATGCCTAAACGGAAGGCGTAATACATAAATTCTAAAATCGTCCTCAAACACGGCAATCTACTGGGTTTCCACCAACACTCAATCTTAATCTTATATTCAATAGTTTCTTGTACTTTCCATCGTGTCTTAGTCTTCTTTTCTCAACTTTCCTCAATAATTTATCTCTCGCTAACACAAGTTTTTTTTTCAACTTCTTCATCTTTTCTGATTGAAAATTCAATAAGTAATTTAATTAATTGTTTACATTTTTCACCTTTCATACGTTCATAGGGAGTAAATCCGGTCGATTCGTGCACACTGCAATTTATCCATGTTTCTATTTTACGGACTTATGGTGACCATTTAGCATGTCTATCATGACAAAAGGTTCTAAAAAATCTTCTTAGTTCCCTCATAACTCGTTCTACGATGTTTGATTGTGGGTGGCAAACTGCAGAAAATTTGACAGTAATATTACGATCTTCTAACTCTTATCTCCATTTTTTACTTGTAAATTGTGTTCCGTGATCGGAGATGATCATTTCTGGCTTTCCAGCAATTGGTATGAAATTATAAACTATTCTCTTTAATAAGGTGTTAGTTCTTGCCTTCGTTATTGCGTAAAGTTTCACATACTTTGTAAAAATATCTAACACCACGAAGGTGTAACATAAGTTTCCTTTTCCTTTTGGTAATGGTACAAAAAGATCGACCGACACAATTTTTAATTTCTTGCAAGCTAAGACATTTTTCATTCTACCTTCCCTGCTTTGATGGTCCAACTTTGCCTTTTGACAGATGTCACACGTGGTTATTATTTTATTTATTTTCTTTTCCAAATTTAGAATATAACATGCTTCACCAAGGGTTCTAGCACATTTCTTCTTTCCAAAGTGTTCATAAATTCAATGATAAATGCCGATTCATTCCTTTTCCAAATTTTTGTGGATATATGCTAACCATGAATTTTTATTGTCCCTTTGGAATTTAAATAATGCGCCTTGATGTACCATGTGAGTTTTTGTAGTTTTGGTTTCCCAATAGTATTATGTTCTAACTCTGGTATTACTCAATTGATTTGCTTGTTTTGTTTTTATTGTTCCCTAAAAGCGTTTAAAATCACTTCTAATTCTTTTTTATTTTCTTTCTTGACCGTTCCATTCACTTCAATAATTATTGCCTCCTTCTCTCTAGTTTCCTTATGTCCATACTTTGAAAAACAATCTGCTATAATATTTTCCTTTCTTTTACAGTATTCTATGCTTAATCGGTACTCCTGTAACAAGCGAACCCATCTTATCAACTTTGCGGTCAAAGGCTTGCAATTAAATAGAAACGATAGAGCTTTATGATCGGTACGTATTATTGTCGGATATCCCAAAATGTAGTTTCTAAATTTCGTGCAGCCAAAAACAACTGCTAACAGTTCTGATTACGGAATTCCATAATTCTTTTCCGATCCTAAGAGCGTTCGGCTAGCAAATGCTATGTTTGCCAATTCTCCGTTTTCTTTGACTTGAAATACATGTGCTCAGAAAGTATTGGTCAAAGTAAATATCCAGAAAGGCTTACAAAAATCTGGATGCTCGAGTACCAACTAATTTGGAATGCTTTTCCAAAAACTTTCTGTAAAAATTACAAACTCTAAAAAATGATCGTAGCTCCCTTTTGTTCCTTGGTGTAGGGTAATTTTGTAGAAAATAATGTCCCAAAATTTCCTTCTTCAAAAATTGACATTTTGAAAACTTTCGCGTTATATTAGCTTCTTTCAATTTTCGAAAGACTTGATTCAAGTGCTTGCAACGTTCTTCTATATTGGTACAAAGCGATAAGAATATCGTCGACATAAATCATCATTAAACTAGAAAATTCTTGGTGAAATCTTATCCATACAATTATTGAATAATGCTACGACTCGACTCATGATGTAGTCCTAATTGCCAATAACGACTTGTTAAATCCAAAATGCTTAAACACTTCATTCTATTGAATTTCATTAACGAATCTTCCACCGCAGAAGGCAATTCTCTGTCCGGTACGATTATTTGATTTAGACGTCTCGCGTCAAGGCATATTTTTACTGACACATCCGATTTAGGTACCACAACAATTGGATTTGAAAACGGAGATTCTGATCTCTCGATGATGTTCCACTTCAATATTCGCTAGAGTTTTTTCTCTACCGCGCTTCTCTTTGAAACGGAGATCGAATAACTTTTCTGTATAAACGGTATTGCATCGGTGATATTTAATTTACATATAAATTTGTCAGTGAGTCCTGGTCTAGATGAAAATATTTCATTGTGACATTGTAATAATTTTGATATTTTTTCTTGGTTATCTTCTGCTACCCCTTCAGCCAACAATTCCTTGTTTAAATCTCTTTTTTCTTCCTGCACATTATCTCCTTCATGAATAATTATTTTAAAATGTGATGATCGATGTTCAAATTCATTTATTTTAAAGTTCGTCACATAATATTCACTTTACTTGATGGTCCTTCATCTAATCGGTTTTTATTATGACAGATGTGGTCAGGTGATCAATCACCAAAGACTTAATGATGAAAAGTTTCACCAATTTGTATCTCTAGTAATGTTTGCTTCTTTATCTTAACATTTTGTACCGTAATCCCTGGCACTCTTAATCTATTCACGCTTAGCATTGGTACATCTAGATTTTTTTTCAGTATTCATTCCATTAATTACATTGCAATTGCACAAATAGAACTTCCTGTATCTAGCAATATTTCGACATCTTGGTCTTTAATTTTTGCATTTTCTTCTTCAAATTCTTCATTACTGTTGGTCTTGCTATCTTTCAAATAATTTGGTGCGTCTTCTATTTTATTAATTATTTTGATTGTGTTTTCATCTTGTTGTTTTAGTTTTAAATTATCAAAAACAAACAAAGTTCAAATGCTCCAACTGTTAGATACTTCTCCTTTCTTGGACTCTAAAAGCACACTGTCCATGGTGTTACATGCAAAAGTTGAAACAATGTCACTGCCTGAAATAAGGTAACATAAACGATGTTATGCCGCTGCTCAGTGGAGACGGGGTGGGTTATATTCAAAATTTCGTGATTGATTTGGAAAACTTGACGAAAACACAAAATCGAAAAGTAATAAATTCAAAATCAAAGGGCCCCAGGAAGAAGTAAAGCTTAATGGACTTCTGGCCCTTGCCAACCACAAGCCCGCTCCTAAAGGATACACTCTGAATGGACTTACCTTAATAGAGTGTATCTCACTAAAATCTGAAATAATCTAATAAAATTTACGTAACGCGAAGGCCGACAGAATTAACAGCTTGTTACAATTTAACTATTTAACATTTATTTGAACACACAAAAAAATTTAAGTTAACTGAATAAATGCACAAAAACAAAAAAACATACAAAATTGGTAAATCTTAATTACCTAAAAATCACGGCCGTGGGCGCATTACATAAAAGAAACTTACTTAAATATATAAAACGAAATAATTCGTTATTAACAAAGACGAGAATTTTTTTAATCGTAAATTTTCACAATTACGACCAATATAAAACTTTACTTCAACGAAAATTTTGTCACGTATTTTCAACAAATACTAACAATTATTAATTACATTATCGGTACATCAATTCGCGACACTTTTGATTTTTCCTAAAATCTCAAAGCTTTTAAAACACGATCGCGTAAACAAAAATTTCACGTTTAAATAAACGGTGCAAAATAAATACCTTGAATTGTCGTCGTAACTCCAGGAAAGAACCTGTGGTTGATTCTGGGTTGCTAGCTGTCTACGGGAAGAAACGTTGGAGGGTACCCCAAACAATGGAATGGCGGCGGAAGAATTCTCTTTTAATACCAACGTGAATCCGCACAAAAACGAAGACTGGATTTTTCTCTTAACACAACACTTCGATAGCAAATCCAACTCGAAACAGCGTAATTTTGGAAACCATGAGGAATATTAAACCGTAAAATTACGAAAACCAAACTTTTCCACCACCACACTTAATTTTCACGGTTCTATTTATTTAACTTCCGCGGTATTACATAACGATAGGGTAAAGGCACCCCGAACACTTGACTACATCTCGATATCCGATGTTCTTAATTGCAACCACAATTATCTCTTAAAATCAAAATATTTATCCTTATATCACCGCGTAATCCTACTTAATTCAACAAACTTGCGCCGTAAAATCTTCGTAAAAGATGGAACACTAAACAAAGTAAATTAACGAAGATGAAAAATATTGTCACCACATGCGTCACGTCACGTACGCACAGCGAAAAGAACATTCTCATAAAAATCACCTACTCAGCTAAACTAACAAATAAAACAATCGCGCTCGAAAATGGGTTTAAAATAAATTAAATAAAGTTGTTATTCAAATGCAATAACCAGAAATAAAATACTAAATCGTAATAAAGACCACAGACTTTTATGCGTTTAAAAAAATAAACCAATAATAATTGTGAAATAACTATTAAATACAAAATTTGACAATCAACTTCAATTAACATAATAAAATTAAACCAGTGAACGTTTTCGATGCTTTCACGAAACTACTCAATCGCTTAAAAATTAAGCAAAATAAATTTGAATACGGGGTCTTTTACAAAAGATTCACGACCAAATTTCAACGCCGGTTACAAGGGATTTCTAGTTTTTCTGCTGGCTGTTGCATCCATCTGTTCTTGGAGATAGACTTCTTCTAACAGCTGTATAGGGTTTTCCTCTTTTTCTACCACTTCCTGTCAGACGAAACTGTACGGTTCTTACCTGATTGTAATTTCTTTATTCATTTGATCTTCTAGTATCTGACCTTACTCTTACTTCGTTTTCTCTGTTGACTCTTGGTCTTCTTCTTCTTACTTCCTGTAGCTAATCTAGGATTTCTAATAAGTGTTTAATAGTGTCCATTCTTGCTGCTATTCAATGCATTTCAACTTTTAGCTGAAAATACTGTTTTAATGCTAATACTAATTCTTCCTTTGGTATTGGTGGTTCCAAACGCATGACGTTGTTCACCCTCCAAATCGTGGACTATAGATTTTAGTTTAATAAATTTGTCGTCTTATTCCATTTTGAATGGCTATAGACCAGAATTCTTGTAGAAAATATTTCTTCAACTTTCTGTAAGATTTCCAGTCGCTTTTCTGAATACTGGCCCATACTCTTACACTTCCTTCCAAGTATTCAATTACTGTGTATACATTATTTTCTTCTTTGAGTCTCATATTTTCTATGTATGTTTCTAGTGGCTGTAAAAAATCTTTAGGATGGACCGTTCGTAAATATGGTACACTACTGCACTCGGTGCGCGCTTAAATGTATTCAAAATTTTAATTCGTTTTATGGTCTGAAAAAAAAACGTCCTGTCCTTTTTCTATCTTCCTTTTATCAAAAACAAAACGATTATCATCAGAAACACATAAAGCCGCTCAAACGTCCATCAAAAAGTGTATAGGCCAATCCGCTTCATACGGTGAAGAAATCAAATAGAGATTGGCGATTTTGTAGCGACTATCGTTGTCTAAATACCATTACAGCTCCAGACAGTCACCACATATTCAAAACTGTATGCAGATGTGTCATGGGAAATCGATATTTAGTACCTTAGATCTAACCCGTGCTTACCACCAAATTCCTGTAAACCAAGACGACATCCAAAAGACTACTGTCATAACACCTTGTGACTTGTTTAAATATTTATTCATGCCTTTTGGATTAGGGAATGCGGGACAAACATTTTAACGATATATGCATCAACTGTTAAGTGGCTTCGACTTTTGTATTCTATACTTTGATGACCTACTAATTGTATGTTTAATCACAGAACATAAAACCCACCTGCAACAAATTTTTGGTAGATTACAAGCATATGGTTTAAAAATGACCATTTTAAAATGTGCTTTCGGATAAGCAACCACAAACTATATCCAAGCATTGTCGTTTTATCGCTATGTTCAACTTTTACCAAAAATTTATATCACAGGCAGAAACGACGGAAGCTCCTTTACTTGAGTTTGTCAAGATTGCAAAAAAGAATGATAAACGTCTCCTTGGTCTGAAGATACTGTTACTGCTTTCAATAAGTGTAAAGATGATCTACAAAACGCAGCAACTTTGCCATTCCAAACACCAAACCAACAACTTTTTTTAATAGTGGATGCAATAGACACCGCAGACTACCCTCGACCGCTAGCATTTTTCTCAAGCAAATTAATCTCAACAGATAAGAAATATAGTACCTACGACAGAGAGCTGTTAGGTATGTACTGTGCTGTCAAACATTTTCAGCACAACCTCAAAGGCCAATTGTTCATTATTTACACTGACCATCGTCGGTTAATATTTGCGATCCGTAAAAACTCTAAATCTACATCACCCAATACAACCAATTTGTTACGTTATCTCGTTATCACGTTGATTGCTTTTCTTCTTTATGTAATCTACTCGATAGTAAGTCCACATGTACTCTTGGCGTAGTGTTACCAAAAATTCTAGGCGTACGCTAAGAGTGGCGCTTGTTTTCTCTTTCTCTTTTTTTAGTACCAGTTTCAACGTCTACACGACATTTCAGCTAGCCGTAGTGTCGTTGGCAAAAAAGTTGATAAAAATTAAACATACCTAGCGTACAATAAATTGCTACTAATGTTAATATTGCATATTTAATACGTACCAGTACAACCAACATAAATTAGCCATGATTTTGATTCTATGTCAAGAACAAATCAGGATTTGAGTTCATTCAGATACTCTAAAATACATGGTGTTATAAAGGTAAAAAGGAAAACGATTCTTTAGTATTTTAAAAACATACACCTACATATAAAAACGTAAGTAAGTATCGAAATCAGTACCAAAAAGTTTGGAGAAAAAAGAAAAGACATTCTTACGAGAATAACATTAAAACATTAAAAATCAAGGTTATACTATAGAAAGAATAGGAGCATTAAAGAAAAACCAATCCGTAGCTATTACATTCTAGAGTAAATTTTGACAGCCTACGAAAGAAGTGAAGAGCTGAGTAAACACGGCGACATAATTGGAAGACATGAACCTAAGAAAATCGATTATTAAAGATGACTACTAAATCCTTGACCGTCTCGGAAAATGGAACGACTATTCTTCTTCAAGATTTGATAATCCAACCTCGGGATCAGTTTTATCGATCTTACTATAGACTTGCATAGGATTTGTAAACGAATGGTATTTGCATGGCTTTAATTTGCTAGGTAGACGTTTATAAAATGGGAAAATAATATAAGCAAAAGGGTTCCCTCCTGTGACACACCACACGCCAATGATCATAAGGCAGACGATAAATTACCATACTGGACTTGTTGAGTTCTACCAGTAAAACAGGAAAACAACATTTTGCAGTGATTAATTGTTAAATAGCTTTGTGACTAAAAGAGAATGGTCAATTGAGCCAAAAGCATTACTTATGTTCAGAAGCGTTATTACTATTGCTCCTGTCACTCAATGTCCTGAAGTCATCAGTCACTTTGAGCAGAGCTGTGGCACAGTTATGGTTAGACTAAAATCAAGACTGACTTGGAACGAAGATTAGCGCCTGGTTGATATAAACGGTGAGCTGACTATGCAAAATGTATTCAAATATCTTAGATAAAGAATTATACACTATATGTTTCTAGCTTTTTTCGTTTGCAAATTATAAGAGTAAAGATCATGGAGTGTGCTGATACACCAGGGACATCAAGCTGTTCATAGGATAAGACGCAGAAAGTGTTCTTTACCAGACAATGATCGTAAGTAAAAGGAAAAAACCGGGAAATAAAAATGAGTGGTCCTAGATGAAAGGATAGAGTGCCAAAGAGATGGGTAAAGTGCAACGAGGTTAGCTTGGTTGCAAGTGGATGTTGGAGATCGCATATTTATAATAAAATCACTTAGAATCAGAGCATGATTATATGATCGGAGCACGGTAGAATCAAATATATCAGAGTGAAGTGC
Source organism: Aquatica leii (assembly GCA_035610365.1). Classification (NCBI taxonomy): domain Eukaryota; kingdom Metazoa; phylum Arthropoda; class Insecta; order Coleoptera; family Lampyridae; genus Aquatica; species Aquatica leii. The sequence continues at coordinate 88,180,710 of CM069434.1, forward strand.
AAGAGGACGATAGACTACTCCTACGATCTACTGAAGTCTAACTCGATATTTAGGTATTCAATAATAGAACTAGTGGAAGATAGAATAACTTTATATTTAATGTCGGATTTTACATATAGTCTAACACCATTTTCTCTCCTTTTAGCCCTAGCATTACAAACCAAAGAGTAGTCTGGAATAGCTACTAAGTTATTGCGGAAGGACGCAAGTAGCCAAGTCTTAGAGATTTCTATAATATGTAGAAAAAAGGAGAATGCATAAATCGCACAAAAATATATTTACAACATAACTTTTTCGATCTTTCAGTCGTAGGTAAAGTGACCGGGGACAAAAAACCATAGGATTTTGAACTATCATGCTCATGAGAAGAAAGAGAGTTGGTAGCATTCAGAAAAGGAAGATGAAAACTGGGAGTTACGCTAGTACTACACTTTTTATGAAGATAGTATTACTGTATTAGAAAACCACAAAACAACATAACAGTTTAGAGGAGAAAGCAATCACATCTACTGTAAATAAAATAAAGGCACCATAAGAAATAATGCGATAGGTAAAAACGACATCAGGAGCACTAAACTACCTGTACGAGATGAATGACTAATATATTTAGTTATAACTGAAATAAATGAGTTATATAAGTTTAACTTTATTTGTTGCCTAAGCTTACAAATTGGTTCGTGCTTTACAATTATTACCTTACATTCTATTTACATTAACATTCTACTTACATTTTTTTTCTTTTTTCTTCTATCCACTCCACTCCATTTCCGTTTTCGTCTAAGATTTCCTCTATTTACTTCTTCTCTTAATTCACTGCATTTCTCTCTCATGTGGTTAAGGTCCTCCGTCTCTTCTCCACATAGTCTGCACATCTTTTCTTCTTCTTTTTTCCAGTATTTGTTACCTAACTCTTCGTTCTCACATCTGAACCGTCATATCATTTTTTTCTTTTTGTTGCTTTTATTCTTTATATTCTTTAAATATTCTGGCACCCCTTCACTCTTGATATCCTTATAATTTCTATTATATCTGCCCTCTTTTATCCTTGTCCATCTTTCTTGTTTTTCGATGTCTCTATCTCTCCTTATTATTTCTTCTCTTACCCCTACTCCCTCTTCTCTTAATCTCTCTACTTCTTCTCTCGCGTATCTGTTTCTTTTGTAATACTCTTCTCTGCTTTCCTGCTCGTACTTCACTTTTTCTCTCTTTATCTCTTTCCAACATTCTTGCAGTATTTTGCATTCTGTTCTTTCCCTTAGTTCTTCCTCGCATTTTATGGCTCTTTTTCTTGTCTCTACTCTTATTTTTGCTACCTGTACCTCCTCTCTCACAATATACCTCGGTGTATCTCTTTCCAGTCCCAAAACCCATCTCCAGTATTTTTCCTGTAGCCCCTCTACCTCCCTCCACTCGTTCCAGCTCCATATTTCCGCCCCATACATCACCACCCCCTTTATTAACTTTTCAAACAACAACTTTCTTTTTTCAAAATCCATCTTGAATACTCTTTCCCCCACACCTCACACATGTCTTATTAACCTGTTTCCTTTCCTCACTCTTTCCTTTATGTGTTCTCCCTCCTTATTATCCTGCTTCATCGTGTAGTCCAGGTATGTAAATTCCTTCATTTGTTGCACTTCCTCATCCCTCTATTTCCACTCCTCTCTTTTTCTTTTCCCCCCTCCTTTTCTAAATACAATTATTTTTGTTTTCTCCGTGTTTACTTCCATCTCTTTTTTCATGTATTTTTCCAGCGTTTTCGTCATCTCTTTCATTTCCTTTTCCTCCTTAGCCACCAACACTATGTCATCCGCATACGCCAACGACCATACCTTCGCTTTCTCTATCACTATGCCTCCTGTCTGTTGTCCTCTCATTGTCTCTTCCAGATCACCCGTATATACTGAGAACAGGCTTGGGCTCAGTGGACATCCCTGTCTCAACCCTCTCTTTGTAATGAATTTTTCGCTCTCTTCCGCATTCACTTTAACTCTTCTCCTCGTTTCTTTGTAGATTTCCTCTATTTTTTCCATTAATCTTTCATGGATTTTTTTTCTTTTCATGAATTTTTTTTCTTTTCATGTATTCCCACAGTTTTTCTTGTTCACTTTGTCAAAAGCGGCTTTTAGATCTACGAATAGTGCCACCATTTTTGTCTTTTTTTTCTAGCTCTCTATTCGCCAAGTGTTTCAGTATATATATGTCTATTACTCTTCTTCCTTTTCTGAATCCCGCTTGCCGTCTGGTACCAAACTTCTTTCCTCTATTTCCTTCTGTAGTCTTCCTTGTAGTACTGTCGCATATAATTTGTATGCCGTGCTTAATAATGTTACCTTTCTGTAATTCTTGACTTTATTTCTTTCTCCTTTTTTATGGATTGGGCATATTATTCCCTCTCTCCATCTCTTCGGGAATCTTTCTCATTCCCATATTTTGTTTAGTATTTCCGTCATCCTTTTTGCTACATTTTCTTCCCTATATACCTACTCTTCGCCTTGTATCACATCTTCTCCTGCCGCCTTTCTTTTTTTAACTGCTTTATTGCTTCTATTGCTTCTTTATTTATTTTATCCCTATCTCCTTCTTCCCGTCTTACTACTGCGTCTTTTCTTTTTTCTGATTTTGTTCTTTCCTTCCCAGCTGGTTCCTAAAATATATCTCCCATTCTTTAATTTGTATTCCCTTTGTCGTCTTGTTTTTTTTTCCTTTCTTTCTTTAGGTACTTCCATACATCTTCTTCCGTTTTTATTTGATCTGATTCTCTTGTTTCTTTTGTTTTCTTCCTTCTTTCTCTCGCATGTTTTCTTGTATATTTTACTGCTTTTTGTATTCTTCTTTTTCTTTCCTCGTTTTTTTCGACTGTTTTAATGCTCTCCTTGCATTTTTTTTTTGCTTCCTTACATTCTCTATCCCACCATTACTTCCATCCTGTTTTCTCCTCTATCTACTTTCTAAATATGACTCTCTCTGTTGCTTTCTCCATCCTCTCTTTGATTTCCTTTACACTCTCTTGTAATCCCTTCCCTACTCATACTGTTTTCTTTATTCTCTTTTTTGATCTTTTTATACCCTCTTCTGTCCACCTTTTTTTTGTTATGTACTCCTCATCTTCTTCTTCTCTCTCTTCTCTTTCTCTTTCTTCCATTGTCACTTCCAGTGGTTGATGGTCTGACTCTATCTTGTCTCCCACTTTAAATGTCTTCACCTTTTCTCCAGCCTCTTCATTTGTCATTACAAAATCTATTATTGATTCTCCCCTTATTCCTATGTACGTATATTTCCCCATTCCTTCTTCTTCTCTGTTCCCATTTATTATTTCCCACCCTTTTTTGTTGCACATTTCCAGCAGTTCTTCTCCCTCTTTATTTATCACTTTGTCCTTTGTTTGTCTCTTTCCCGTCCCTTTTCTTTCTTGTACTTCCCCCTCTTCCCCTATTTTTGCGTTGAAGTCTCTTCCCACTATTATCAATCCCTCCTCCCTCTCTTCTATCATCTGTTTTATGTTTCTCTTTGTCTCTTTCATTCTACTGCTATAAACCGTCACTACTTTTATTTTTGTTTTTCCCCACTGTATGTTCCTTTCTACAACTCCTCTTCTCTGTTGTACTTTTTCTTTCTTTTTCTGACTCAATCATTTTTTTCTTATTTCCGTTATTATACCCCCCTTTGCTCTCCCTTTATTCATCTCTCTTTCTGCATGTTGCACCACCCACTCAAATTCGTCCGGCAACTTTTTTTTCCACCACTCCCATTCTTCTTCTTCCATCTATGTCTTTTGTAATCCCACTACATCATGTTTCTTGGTGTACTTCCAAAAATCCTGTTCCTTGGTTTTTATTCCCGCTACTTCCAAAACAATACTCTCAGCTCACTCACCTCTCCCTGCGCTTCTTCCTTTTTTTTCCTCCTTCTTTTTCTTTTCCTTTTCCATTACTCATTATTTTTTTTCCTTGCTATTTCATCAACTTTCTTTCCTGTATCGCCCCCCTTCGCCCTTTAGTTTTTTCTTTGCCTTATGGTTACCTATTTGAGTTTGAGTTATATACAATATACTTAAACAAACAACTGGTATTGCTATGCAAACCAATTAAAATCGTCTGCTTTTGGAATAACCACAACTCTTTGTCTTCTTTCTCTTGCCAAGAATTCAGATGTAATTCCTAGATTACGTGTAGAAAAGTAACATTTGACTCTTTGAAGTTTAAAGACATCCTCTCAAATGTATTGAAAAACTTAATCCGGATGACAGTAGGTTGGGTAGGATTAACTTTTGTTACTGGAAATTATTTTCGGCCGGAGCTGCAAAGACCTACTTTACTGTGACTTCTTCTTGTAAGAGTACTTAGAAAAACGTGTCTATGCTTACAAACTCCGTACATTAATAGCATTTTAGTTATGAAACGGTTCTGCCGACGACTTGAAAGCTGCTTTGAAACGGATGGTCGCCACCAAAATGACATTTTTTTATAAAAGATTTCTAATTTTACATAAGGGATATCTATCTAATTATCTAAAAAACTGAACACTGTTGATACAGATTTCTAAAGCTAGTGGTACTCCCAAAAAAACTCAACAAAGTGTAACGTATTTATTTTATAGTTTAACACAAATGGTTTAATTAGTTTAAAGTAATTAATAACAAAAATGATATCAAAATAATAACAAATAGTTAAAAACCCTTTAAAATTCACGTCTTCTTAAGCGAACAGGTAGTCCATTATTAGATTTCAAAATAACATCAACTGATAGTACAGGTTCATGTCCAGGTACTTCCAGTAACTCATAATTTCTCAATACTTTAGAAACAACCGATTTCAATTCTAGCATTGCAAAACGTTGTCCTAAGTTTAAAAAAATAAATATTTTTAAACAAAACAAATAATTTACGCACCAATGCAATTTCTAGCGCCAGCACTAAAAGGCAAGTAAGCGTAGGGTGATCTTTTTGACGAATTTTCTAATGAAAAGCGTTCTGGGTCAAATTTTTCAGGATCTGGAAAAACTTCTTCTTGTCTGTGTAAGGATAACGCGAGTATAGTCAAAGTAAGACCTTTAGGCAAAATATGGTTGTCTAAAAAGATAAATTAAATTATGATAATCAAATCGAGTGGCATACCAAATTCAACGTCTTCGTTCAAAGTTCTAGAATAAGTTGGTACTGGCGGATATAACCTTAGCGCTTCTTTTATAACCATTTCTAAATACTTCATGCTTTGCAAATCTTGATATGTAGGAGATCTATTTTTGTCATCACAAAAAATTTCGTGTAACTCTTTAACGATGTTGTTCTTTAAAAATTATAATAATAATAATAAAGTCTAAATAGTTTAAGTACTTGCTTGTATATGTTTGTTTTTATTTTTTGATAAACAGTATAGTGTAAAAGCTACGCCGGATGCGGTAGTGTCGTGTCCCTAAAATTGAAATACAGCATTTGAATGTTATTAATATTGTCATTACTTCAAACATAAATGTATCCACTTCTTCTCTGATCGACTCTGTCGATAACTTTGATCCGTTCAAGTTACACCGTAGGAGTAAGTCTAAGAAAGTTAATCGACGCTTAATACCAGTGTCTTCATCAGTTTCGATGTTTGTAGCTGCATTCAAACTTTGTCTGCGTTCGTTGATAACCGATGTAGTGTAGTTGTGTAAAACTGAAAGTGTCTTTTTTTCTTTGCTGTACGTTGTCGTAAGTTGGTACAAGAAATTGATCATTTTTGTAGGTGAAAATACGCGTTCGGCTACTATAATACACATATCTTTAACACTACGCACGTATATGTTATTAGAATCTTTTTGGGCGTTTACTTGCGTCCCCATAGCAGCTTCTGCAAAAATTGTGTTTAAGCGTTTGATAGTGTATGTTCCAAATTATCCAAAATGTAAATTAAAAAACTTTTATACAAGCAAAACTGCGGAGTCTACAAAACTCCTTGTTATTCCTGTAGATCAAGCTATATAAGACAAACAGAACGTTTAATTAAAATTAGAGCAAAAGAACCACAGCCAAGTTCAACATTTTTGGCTTACAAGGAAAACTTACTACCTAATCTGAAAGTCTAAATAAAGAGAATTGCAAAAGCTTAAGATCTTATAAACACAAATACATTATGAGATTAATAGTAAACAAGCACTTAGATTAAAAATATTCTAAAATATGATAGAGTACTTACCACAGATGACGTCCAGCGTACAAAGAGTGATATAAGGAAACAAGTCAAATGCTTGTTCATCTAATCTATCTTTTAAACAGTCTACTAAAACATCACTTTGGACATTAAAGATTCCAATATATTGTTCCAAAATTTGAAAATGAAACGTTGGCGTAATTAGTTTTCTACGAATTTTCCATTTCGAGCCTGGAAACTTACTGTAGATGCATTGAAAAAAACAATTTAATAAATTATACCTGAGCTAGTTAACAGTCCAGTTCCCAACCAAGGTTTGAGAAAATTATATTCATACGATTTTTCTAAAATCGTCGTTGAATTTAATAGAAATTCCGCATATTTTTGATCATATATTATAATGCGTGGTATAAAACCTAGGTATATTTTAACCAATCCTTTAAATTGTTTTTGCAACTGGAAACCAACAGTTATTACATCTAAAAATGTAAGTATAAAATAATTTTATAAAGAATACAGCATTTATTTTTTTGATTTTTTTTCTATTAGAAACGTTGTAAAGATTTATTGCTAAGAAAATTGCATTTTTCAAAAATTTTATAAAGTTAAAAATTTTAAGTTGTGTCTAACTACGCCAATATTGAATCAAACAAAAAGAAAACAAAACAATAACACAAAAAATCATGCCATGGAAACCGCTCAACGTTTGACAGAAAAAAAAGCCAAACTTTGCTCGAAAAAGATTTGAGATTACCGTTACAGCTTTCCATAATCAAATCTATAACTAAATATGTAACTCAATTCATTTTCTAGCATTGAGAGTTTCTAAGTCAGTTAATAAAAAATACTTTTAAGAAATCGATCCTTGAAAATATGTTTTATAAGTTAAACTTTTTAGTTGGATTTTTAATATACGCTTAGGGTTTTCTTTCCTGGAGCGTGTTCTTTCAAGAAAGCCAGTTAAGACATATTTATTAAGGTAGTTAATTTTTCTTGTGTTAGAGTTGGTTTGTTAATAGCTAGTTTAACATGGTATTTCATTGATTTAAGTCCAGCTTCCCACAGGCCACTAAAATGAAGCACCGAAAGTACAATAAAGTGCCACTGTGTAACTTATCCATGACGGCAATTGAAATAATTTTGCAAATTCTTTCAAAGACTGTAACATTGCCGCTATAACTCTTTGGTAAGCTGCTTCAGTAGCTTCAGGGAGCTTCTATATGTATCGCGTTTGTTGAAAAACAAACAAAAATTGCAATGTAGTTTTTTATGATTTTATGATAAGCGCCTAATACAATTAAACTTTTATTTCATTAATTTGTACTTTGGTTTACGACGACTAACTCAGTTGTTCCGGTGATAAATAGGTAAGTTTCGTCGTGTTAGATTACAAAATAAATTTAAAAAGGCGCCAGAACGATAAAAGACTAGGGTGGAAGACACCGCTTAAATTCACCTGCAGCTAAAAGAAAATTAATAAAAAGACAGAAGTGGTAGGACGTCATGGAAATTTTCTCCAAATATAATATCTGTTGATATCTACACAGACAAAGAAAATGTGTAGGAGTATAAAAACCCGCTACAGACAATTACGAAAAAATTAAAAGATGCTTACCCCAAATAAAAACTTTCACTCAGATCACAACAATATTCTATTTTATATTTACATATATGTGCGTGAAACACTTTACAATGAAAGCATTGTTGAACGTATACAACGCTAGATGATAGCTACGTTCAAACTTTACAGGAAGAAATGAAATCGTGTTTGAAAATTTTACTTTGTATTCCTATTCAACAACGAGAAGTGGGCGTATTGCGAATAAATTTTATACAAGGGACAAATGTTATACTAAAGCAATTTTAACATATTGACTTTTTTAGCTACAGTAAGCCATTGATTATCGTGCAATACATTTCTAAGTAGTTTTTTTTAAATGTTTGTTATGCCTAGAACAATGAAAGGGGGAATAAAGGGTACGAGAAAAGATTACTTATAAGACAAATAGGAGTCGTAGAGTTGTTGTGATGCTTATTTTGTTGTTTCAAACTTCAAAACATGCACTACAGCGTCATCCAGCGTCTTAGGTCGAGCTAATCGTAGAGTTTGTTGCGTTTCGCTGTCTCGGGGCCCGTCGAAGAAGGTTTGAATAGCCAATTTCTTCAGGAAAGTATTTGATGCTGTAGGATACGCAAGGCTTGTCAGTCTGGCGATATCAGCCTCAAACTATTAAAGACTCTCTGCAGCTTTCTGAACTTGACTTTTTATTTGGGCTTGGTACACCTGTTGCAGGTGAACATTTCCATATATCATTTCTTATACCTGCGGTTTCAAACTGCTTATAGTATGTTGACCATCAAAATTTAAAGGTACAAGTTTAAACTTGAGTGAGTGATTTATTCTCGATGATCCATTAGTAAGTCTTTGCTCGTGACGCTTCCTTCGGCGTGACAATTCATTAGATTTGTTCTTTCTTTGAGCAGTTTTATTCTGTCTTCTAATTTGTTTTCTATTGCTTCTATTTTCTCGTTCATAGATTGCTTTCCGTTTTCTAGAACTTCGCAAATTTCTTCTCTTAAATTTCACATATCTGCTTGAGTTTCCTCTTGAACAATTTTGATTTGGTTTCTTACATTAACTTTTATTTGTTTCTCATTAGTATTTATTTGATTTTTCTATGTTCGTTCATATTTCTTCTTTTAAACATTTAGAATTTTCCTTCATTTTCTGAGAAGTTCGGATAGTTTTTTTTCTTTCATTTTTTTAGAATCTTTTTCTATTTTTTGAGAATTTTCGAACAGTTTTTTTCCATATTTCTAGAATTTTTTTCCATTTTTCTAGTATTTTTTTCCATATTTTTATTCATTGATTCTTAAACATTTTTTATTGATTGGAGAAATTCAAATAACTTTGAATTAATTTTAACTGCTTGCAAACGCGTCACTGATATATATTAAAACACGAATAAAAAGTTTTATAACTCTAAAACGCTCGATAAACTACTTTAACAAAGTAGAAAACCATAATTACATTCTATAAACAAACACACGCGAGGCGCGAACTAAACATTCGTTTAGTTGCAGGATATCAACGGGTTTTGATAGCGCACCTGTATCATCAATGTAACAATTTTTAAAACTAATTTATTTATAAACAAAATATTTACAATGTTAGAACTACACGTAACTAATTAAATCTAACAATATTTAAGAAAAACACATATATTAATTTATGTATTACTATCACTAGGTCTGCACTTTTTAATTTTATCTTATCTAAAATTGATACTTGTTTATGTTTCACGTACGTGACGTATTTATGTTTCACTAGCACGGGCACTTTATTTATTTATATTAGCACACGCGTTAATCACTTCAGTCCACCAATATGCTTCACTTATATTGAAGATAACACTCGCGTGCAAAATAATATTAACTTCGATGTGCTTATAGAACCATTATGAAACTAAGGATTTCTTGCAAATTTTATCGCACTGGCATTGTCTACATACAATGTTGGAATTTCTAAACGTTTTACTTTTAGGGCTTACGCCAACCGTTTGAGTCGGTATCAGTTGCTTTTAAGCTTCTGCGTTTCCATTCTCGAACCCTTCTGGACGACCATTGAAAACTTCCTCCTGAAGTGTACCATACAAAAATAGATAATTTCAAATGTTGTAGAGATGCCACTCTAAGAATGGTTCTTACCGTAACATATCGGGACTAAAAGTTTTCTAGTAGTTGATGCCTTCTTTCTTATGTAACAAGTCTTGTGAGATACCTCTGTTTTAAACAATCTACATTTAACTTTTTACGTAGCACCCATCGATTCTCAGTCAATTTGTGATTTCTTATGAATTATTTTCGGCCAATGCATTTAGCTCTTCTTTCATAGGTTAGTACCACTCTTCTTTTTTGTGCGAATGCATTGCCTAACTGTAGCATGTTGGATGTAAAGTGGATTCAGATGCACTTTATGCTGAATGTATGTACTCTCTTGAACTCATCCACTTGGGTACTTTTGTTTCGCGTCCTGTACATCTCCACAAAATCTTGCATCATATTTTCATTAAAAACCTTTTCTTCTCTATTAAGGTTTAACTGCATTGTAACTTCTTTTATCAGCATCATCTAAAACATATTCTTCAGCTTCTTTTGTTTTAACATTTTCATATGTTGTTCTGTCTGCAGAACGTTTCAGCTTGAATATTACATTATTGGATTTTATCATTTTCTTTACAGAAGGCACATACACTTCATAACCATCCCGATCATTTAAATAACCAACCATGTGACCAAGAACACTTTTATTGTCAAATTTTCTCCTAAATTGCTTAGGAATATGCACAAAACATTCTGTATCAAATACTCGTAAATGACTATAATTCTGTGTCTCATATTCAGTCTACAACTGTTACATTGTCTTTTCTTCTATTGGAGTTTTACCTGTGTGAATTAAAACATATTTTGCTACTTCACAGGCTTGTGCCACTTACTGACAGCATTGATCGCGGTAACTTAACAATTGTTCGATTCTCTCTTTTAGCTGCCCCATTTTGATCAGGACAATAAGATACCAACAACATCAATTTTATTCTATGATTATTAATTTTCTGATAGTCAAATTCTCTTTTCTCATCGCACCTAATACTTTCAGAGATTTTATTTTTATATTTGATAAAAAATATTCTTCTAAATTTTCTGAAGTCATTAACTTCTGCATTGATTCGTTTTCCAATTTCTTCGGCAATAATTTTGCTCTTTGAATGGTTTGTTATAACCTTTCCCAACACGCAGCAGTCACAAAATTCATTCTATGATTCTGTCAACTTTAAATCTATGCTTTTGAGAATTATATTTAAATGCTTTTTATCCCGATGAGCAAACTTTTTGTGTCAAATTTGAATTGAATTTAATGCACTTGTCATGCTTGCTTTTCCATTTTTATGCAAACCAATGACTTCCATATTCATAATGTACAAGCGTGTTTTCCAGTCTGCTGTATCAAGAATTTTTCCATTTTTTTGAAAATGTAACCATTTTGTTATTCAGGCAAATGGTAATGCCATGATCATCAGTACTAAGCACTGAGAATAATTATTTTTTTATATCTGGTACATACCGCAATAGATCACTATTTGTTCTCTACCATTATTATTCACATCCATACGCTAACGTCTTAGAATTATTCGGTAAGTAGTAAGATACTGCTTGTTAGCAGGCATATGATCTGAGTCATAAACTCACCCATCAGCACATTCTATCTAATGTGGGTTTAAAAAGGCTGTAAGAGGTACTGATAGAGATCCGAACGTACATTTCCTGAAGAGCCTGCAGTAAATGATTTTCCTCTTAATTTCCAAAAACTTTTCTTCATGTGTCCTGGCTTGCCACAAGTCTATCAATTTTTCTTTTTTATTTGTGTATTTGCAGACATTTTATAGCTTTCATCTACTTTAGCTTTTACTACCAGGCCTTTGACGATTCTCTTTGTGACGTCACTTGAGGTTTCTTTGCAATTGTACACAGTTTCTCAAGCAGATTATTCGTTGTTTTTTGTCGTCTTCTAGAAATTCTCAAACTCAAACACTGCTGAATTCTTGATACTCAGGTCTAACTGTCGCAAAAATGCGACCATGCAGCAACTCAATCGGAATACTGTGAGACTCACACTAACGAAATTCTATGTTCATGTTTACAAACAATTTCTCAATTTCAGCAATATATGCAAACATATCCAAATTATGATTTAGTTGTAAATTAAAGAAATCATTTCTCGACATACCTTGATAACATATTATGTTATTCCGCGAGGTCAGAAAAGTGAATTTACATTCACTCGTGAATTCAAACATTTACACTCACCGGAAAGCTATCACTTCTCTAAACTTGTAGGTCAACAAAATATTTATCTAAATTCTGACTGCCATTTCTAGCAAATGTTTTTTCTGAACTATCACACTAAACAAACATATTAAACTATTTTACTTTCTTGTTCCTCAAGTCGTTTCTAATAATTTCATCCTTTGACCGAGCCACTATATAATCGTCTTGCGTAATATATTACAAAAATTTTTAAAAATCCTATACTTTCTTTCTTATAACTTTTACATGTTACTAGTCGACTCTCTAAACCTTGCAATGGATCGTATTGAAACGTCCGAGCAATTGATCTCAAGTTCGGGAGCCTTCACAAAGTTTTTAGCCATTTTTAGAACGTTCACCGAAAGCTATAGACAATTCTTGAAACATGGCCAAAATGTATAAATGCGGCACAAACAAATCATAGGTCAGTTATTTCACTAATTCGAAATCGACAGTGTTAAGAAGATTATTCAAGTTTAAATAAATAAGTGATTTTGAGTGAGTACTATATAAACTAGCATAAGTGTTTGTATTAAATATCCTTAGATTTAATTAGTTCGGTTAGTTATAAACGTGTACATATTTTTAGTTCAAATAAATTAGTTTTAATAATCGTTACAGTGGTGTTAGTGTAAAATCCGCAATTTTTAGTGTAGGTAAATACCTTTAAGTAATTTAATCCATCGTAATAAAAACATTGATTGTGTAAATAAATAAAACTTTAGTTGACACTTCGCGTGTTTGTTTATAGCGTGTAATTTTAGTTGCTTCAGTTCGTTAACGTAATGTATTTAAACTTTTAATTCGTGTTATATATAACTTATGCCGTTAACTCGTTATCAAATTGAAATGGATGCGAAAATATTTAAAATTCTTGAATAGATAAATAAAAATAGGGAAAAAGAGAAGAAGAATGGAAAATAAAATTGACAAAAATTCTCAGATAACTGAAGAAAAACTGTCTAAACATTCCCAAAAAATAGAGGAAAATTCTAGAAGTTTAAAAGAAGAAATACAAATAAGCATTGAAAATCACATAAAGACTATTGAAAGGCAAATACAAGTTAGTATAGAAAACCAAATTAAAATTGTTTAAGAAGAAACCCAAACAGATACGTTAAAATTAAAAGAAGAAATTTTCAAATCTGTAAATCACAAAATAGAAGTAGTAGGAGACAGAATGAAACTGCTTGAAGAAAAAATAAACCAAATGAATTGCGATAGTGCAAGAAGCGTCATGAGCAAAGATTCAATAATGGACCCTCGGGAAGAAACCACTCACAAGTTTAAAATTGTACTTCCAAATTTTGATGGTAAAGTTCCATGGTCAACCTACAACAAGCAGTTTAAAGGCGCAACTACAGCTAATGATTGCAACAACAAGCAGAAAGCGACGTCTTTAATATTGTTCTTACTTGGAAAAGCACTTGGAATTTTACAGACTGTTCCTGACCACCTACAAGAAAATTACGAACTCTTAATTTTATGTCTAGAAATAAGATATGGAGATGATCATCTTCAACAAGTATACCAAGCTCAAATTAAAAGTCGGGTTTAGAAAGTTGCCAAAAGTCTTCAAGAGATTGAGGCTGACATGGCCAGACTAACACGGCTAGCGTATCCTACAGCGCCAGATAGCTTCTTGGAGCAGTTGGCTATTCAAACCTTTATAGACGGCCTTCGAGACAACGAAGAACAGCAGACTTTCCGGTTAGCTCGACCGAAAACGTTGGACGACGCTTTGGAGTTTGAAACAGCAAAACATGCATCGCAACGAGACGGTCATAAACTTTGCTGTGCTGCAGAAGTACCCGTGCAAACACTGGAAAGCATCAAGGAGATAGCGCGACGAATACTTCAGGAAAGAGAAATGACGACTTTAAACTGCGGTGAAATAGGCTATGTACGACGACATCTTACTAAACTCAAGAAGAAGACAAGAAAAGTGCTCGAAAATTTAGAACCAGTTGATCAAAAGAGACAAAAATTAATTTCATCTAATCATGTTCCGGATATTAAAATTTAATGGCATCGCCGATTGAGCAATTGCATAGCATTTATCTCGATTGCAAGATCAATGAAAAAAGTGTTCAGTTACTGGTTGACACGGGAGCCACAAAGACCATCATTCGTTCTGACATGTTATTGGAAAACGAAAAAACATCACCAGTAACAGTACGACTTCGAACAGGGCGAAGAAACACCTACTCACGGACAAGTCAAAGTAATCATTGGTTTGGGAAATGGAATACTCGACCATCAAGTACTGCTGGTAGCCGACATCACTGAAGAAGTGGGAATAGACGTTATAAAGAAGTATGGATTCCATTTGAATATGAAAAAAGATGTACGAAAGATCGACAATCGCAGCCGTGCGAGTCTTATTGAGTAAAGACGTGACTATGCCTGCAAGGACTGAAGGTGTGGTGATGGCACGCCTGGATGAAAATCTCCGGGAAGATTACATACGCGCGGTTGAACCAATAGACCCTCTATTGGTTCAACCGCGCGTATGTAATCTTAGTTGAAAAAGGACTACTCGTTGGCAGAACTTTAGTACGACTGAAACACACAATTCCAGTAAGGATCTTAAATGTCAATACAGATCCAGTTACGTTAAAAAAGAAGACTGAGGTAGGTCAATGCACGCCAGTATCTCAAATTGTAAAAGCATGAAGTCTAACGAAGATACGTTGCCCAAGAAGTGCCCACAACATCTATTCGACATTCTTACCTACAAATGCCAAAACCTCAGCCAAAACCAGCTGGCTAAAGTAAAGTGTTGATCTAACTGTATTAAGATGTGTTTGCGCTGAAGTGTGGTTCTAAAGAAAGAACTAACACGGTGAAACATAAAATTAATACCGGAGACGCTCGGCCAATACGACAACATCCACGCCGACTTCCTTTGGCAAGAAAAGAAGAAGCCGAACAAATAATTACGGATATGCAGAGCGAAGGCGTGATTGAACCTTCAAATAGCCCGTGGGCGTCCCCAGTGATACTGAAAGAGAAAGATGGATTAACGGGGTTTTGCGTAGACTACAGACAGCTAAACGACGTGACTAAAAGGACAGCTACCTTTTACCCAGAATTGACGATACGTTAGACACCTTGTCAGGATCCCAGCAGTTTTCCGCGTTAGATTTAAAGAGTGGTTACTGGCAAGTAGAATTAGAACTGAAGAATCGTAAAAAAACAGCTTTTACGATTGGAACTGGTTTGTGGCAGTTTACTGTAACGCCCTTCGGCCTGTGTAACGTTTCTGCAACTTTCAAGCGTTTGATGGAAATCATCTTGCGCGGACTGTCTTGGAAGACGTGTTTGGTTTATTTAAACGACGTGATCGTGGTTGGAAGGTCGTTTAAAAAACACTTGAACAATTTAAAAGAAGTGTTCTAGCGACTACGTGGTGGAAATCTCAAACTGAACTCAAAGAAGTGCCACGTATTCAAAACGCAAGTGCAATACCTTGGCCACGTCATATCTAGAGATGTAGTAAAGGTTGACTCAGACAAAATCCGAGCGGTGCAAGCATGGCCAAGACCAATCGACAAACATCAGGTCTGAAGTTTCCTTGAGTTGTGCAACTATTATAGACGATTTGTACCCGGATTTGCCAATATTGCCAAACCTTTGACGAAATTGACCGAAGAAAGAGCAGAATTTAGATGGAATAAAGACTGTGAAAATGCTTGCCATCAACTAAAACAGGCCTTAGTCACTTTGCCGATTTAGCACAAGAGGCAAGATGGATTGAGAGACTGCAAGAGCATGACTATGACACAGAACACCGTGCCGAAAGCCGTCATCGGAACGTTGATGCCTTGTCTAGAAGACCATGTCGGGCGAATTGCAGCCATTGATCGCGACTTAAAGAAAAGTCAAATGCCTCCGGAGAACTGCTATGGTTGATGACGAGTGAGAACCTGAACACTTGCGTCGCGAACAAAAAAATGATCCTGAAATAAAAGTTGGTAGTGCCAAAGAACCAGGTGTCAGAAGTGTTGAAGCATCTCCACGATGGTACATCAGGAGGACACTTTGGCATAAAGAAGACATTGGGGAAAGTTCGAGAAAGATTCTATTGGGTCGACTTCGAAGAAGACGTAATGAATTGGTGCCGTAAGTGAACGGTTTGCGCATCAGCACAAACCACCGATGAAACAATACAAGGTAGGAACCCTTTAGAAAGAGTAGCGATTGACATAGCAGGACCGTTCCCAGAATCTAATTCGGGAAACAAATACATCCTGGTGGCGATGGAATATTTAACGAAATGGAAATGCGAAAGTCGCAGACGTATTAGTAAAAAAGTTTTTTCTGTCGGTTTAGAGTTCTGTTGGAATTACACCCCGATCAAAACCGCAACTTTGAGTCTGGACTGTTTCAAAAAGTTTGCTGATTGTTGGGAATTAAGAAAACTAGAACGACACTTTTAGATCTTCAACCTGATCACATGGTTGAGTAGATGAATTGAACAATGGGAAAATACTTAGCCCAAGTACTGTCCGAATACCAAAGAGACTAGAATCAGTATTTGCTCCTTTTCCTAATGGCATACCGATTATCCGTTCACGAAAGCACAGGCCAACACCATCCTGTGTGATGCTCGGTCGCGAAATACGACTGCCATGAGACCTCCAATTTGGACGAAAACCAGAAGAAGAAGTTGCTAGAGAAGACTACGTCAGCAAGCTGACCAAAAAGCTACACGAAGTACATGAGGATGTCTGTAAAAACACACAAATTTTCGGCGACAGAATGAAGACTAGATATGACGTTAAGGCACAAAATAGTAGGTTTCAACCTGGCGACATGGTATGGTTGTATAATCCCCATAGGAAACGTGGTTTGTCGCCAAAGCTGCAGAGGCAATGGGAGGGCCCTTATAAAGTTGTGCAGCGTATTAATGCCGTCATATATTGCAACCGAAAAACATCCAGAGGCAAGCCAAAAGTGGTCCACATTGATCGTCTAGCCCCGTTTGTTGGCGATAACCACAATACGCAAGTTCAAGTATGCAAAGTAATGACTAGCAGAACCAGAAATCAATTCAAAGGAATGGAGTTCGAAAAGTTTATGAGCTTATACGGAGGTTTTGGAAAAGCTAGGTTTGGAATCACAACAGATGAACAACAAGACTTATTCCAAACACGAAAAGGTTACGCCATCGCACATTGCGCGAGCAAGAATTTTGACATGTCTAGAGGGGCTGCAGTCGTATTTAAAAAAAGTTTGGAAAGCTAGATTAACTACGAAGACAGCAACCGGCAGTCGGAAAACTTTTAAAACTACGGGGTGACAGACGCTTTGCTTTGTATCTGGTCACCAAGAAATACTCACGTACCAAGCCGTTATACGAAAATCTGTGGCGGACATTATGGAATCTCAAGAGAGAGATAGAGGTTAACAATATTAAAAATTTTGCAGTACCCAAACTTGGTGGTGGCTTAGATGAACTGAATTGGAGGACAGTTTGAAACATGTTGGAGGTCGTCTTCCGAGGAACAAGTGTTCAAGTTTTGGCTGTAGTTACCAACCAAGGAGAATATCGGGTCAGAAAAAGTCCATTGACGGTTACTTTTATGGTCACGGAAGTTGCTAAAATAGAGAAAGCTGCCGTTATTGCCATGATAAGAAAGGGGCAGTGAAACATGTTACAAATTATTCTAAAGTTCAAGAGCCTTCACGAAGTTTTTATCTATTTCCAGAAGGTTCACCAAAAGATATAGAATACTCTCGAAGGATGGCCAAAATGTATAAATATAAATAATAACTTTAGTTTAACATGTTAATACAAACGTTATTATTTATAGAACTGTGACAAACGAACTTCTACTAAAAATACTTTAGGTATTCGTATTGTAAACACTTTGTGGTCCAAGCAGTATTTTGTATTTATTTTATTTATATAATTATAATAAAGGTGTATAAAAGACTGAATTATGAAAGGTAAATGTTCATAAATTACTCCCATTAATGATAAATTAAGCAAAAGTAATTTTCAACGATTTTTACTTTCCTATAAGGAAAGTATAGCAATCGCAATTTTTTTTCAAAAAATTTTTTTGCGTAATTTTTGGTTTCAAGGTCTAAATCCAAAAAAAATGTATTTTTAAGAAAAAAAATTTGGGTGTCTGTGTGTGTATCTGTGTGTGTGTGTGTGTAACGATATACCCACGATAACTCTCAAACAAAAAGTCCTAGTAAATTTGGTATAGAGCTGGCTATTTATATTTTCTCGGTTCTATCGAAAGATGGGTCTGATAAAAAAACCGAAAGTGGTTGTATCCCCCATTTTTAACAGTTTCTTTTATATAATTTTGTACGTATGTAAATTACTCAAATTATTTTTAGTTTCTTATAGAAATAATTCTTTCTAACAATTTATTCAAATATTTTTTTTAACATTAACAGTTTATTAGAAATTTGATTCATAATTTAAAGTGAATTTTATAATTTGTAATCTAGATTCGAATCCTGCCTGCGACGATTTATTTTAGAAAAAAATTCCATATCTTAAAAGGAAAGCAAGATAAGTTAAAAATAATAATTTTTACTGATTTAATATAGGGGAAATCAATATCAAGGTGCACAAATATAGGGGTGAGTCGATATGACAACATAAGCTTAATTTGCCATATTTTGGTTATATCTTAATAAAATCAAGGAACAAAATTTCTAAAAAATTATAGCATGCTAGCAAGTCAATACAAACGTGTACATATCACTTCAAAGTGGTTTTACGAGAACATAACTAAAAATATGTAGACATTTCTTCATCGTCCCTTATAAGAAAGTCGTGTGGTGACCATATACAGTTTATTTTAAAGATCTCGTATTACTACAACTTTTGAAAAGAAATTGTTTCATGTCGAAACCTTTATGTCTAAAATAAAACGTTTATCTTTTTAGATTACAAAAAAAATATTGACGTTATCATTTGATTTATTAAAACTAATCACACTAAAATAATTTCAAAGAATAACAACTATTTATACTCTATATCTTTAGCTACAAATTATTTTTAGTTACATTGTGATGATAATGGTAATTGAGCATATACGAATGATGCTAAATATTGTAAAACTACGATATATATGTTATAAACAAACAACAATTATTAACAATTCAAAAAGTGTAACTAAACCATGTTTAAAAGTACTCAAACAACAATAATCATTCGGATTTTAATGATAACTTTGATTTTTTTAATTATTTCGTTGTGTTTAAGTGTCCTTAGAAAAAAATTTGTATTTGTACAATTGGTTTTGCGGTTGTAATTGTTTAAAAAAATTCTAATATCAAACGCTGTCGTACTAAAAAAAGTATGTTGCAATCAGATTTAATTTGTTTAAAAATTTTAAGTATTACAAGATATAAAATAAGTAAATCAGTTAATGATAATGATATTTGATAAATCATTTTATTTTAATTTTTTTGTTTTTGTGTTGTTGCTAGAAGCGTGTCACAAAAACGAGAACTATTTAAAGACATTAGGTATGGCAAGTTTCTAACTTAGTGATACATATCAGCATTTTTAAATAAAAAAGTTTGTATAAAGTATTAGTATCGTAGAACAACTCCTAAATGTTTAAAAAAATTAAGAAATATCTGTTATATTTACGAACCAAAACGTTTAAATTATTGGAAATTTTATAGTGACTTGTTACTTACGGGATTGCGATTTAATTAATAGTAAATTTCCTATGAAGGGCAGCGGTTTTGGACCAGCAATATTTTTCAAACGTTGATCAAACAAGTACCATTTATAATACAATTTGACCAAATAACTAACCACAAATATAGACAAAATGATTATAACAAACGACATGATGCTTAACTACTTTAATAATAAATAAAACGAAAAGTTTTAATCATTGTTTGGGCTATCGTAAGACGTAAATGATCCATAAATAAAAAAGTAAACAATTGTGTGGGTCAATATTATTTAAATTATTATTATTATTACGGCCGAAATACTTTTTTCATCAAAATTTTCTTTTGCTATACTACCTGAAAAAGATATATTCCTTAGAGAAAAATATTAGTGTTTGATACTTTCGAATTTTTATTCTAAGTGTTTTTTGATTATTTTTAATAGACGAAATCTGTATTGACACATAGTTTTTAACAAGTTCGATAAGCTTCATAGCTTGATAAAAACAAACACGTGTAGCTTTTTTGCTTTATTTTGAGAAAGAAAAATTTGTACTATATCTAAGCTATATTGATTTGTCTCAAGAAAATTTTTGGAACCACAAGTTGTAAAAAAAAGTAATAACATAATGTTAATTTAAAATTATTATAAGTAATCTATGTGTGTGATAAATATCAAAACATTTTTATAACAAAGTAACAATTTACATTTTTGTTGCCAAAGGTCATATGATTTTTATTTTTTATTTGTTGGATAAAATTCAACCGGTTAACATGAAAGAACAGTATTGGTAAACACAACAAAATATCTCAACCACGTAACAAACATCATTCAGTTTTTCAACCGCCAACTTTCCGAGGAAATGAGCAAAATATGAATACTACTGATGTTAACTTAAAAAAAAAAGTTAACAAACACAAAAATTCTACATCTAAAACACAGAATCTTAGTTTTTTAAAAATACTACACGGTGTAGATATCTAAGAGTTGATGCAAAAAAAAATCAATCTATAAAGTGTGTGAATAATCTTTGTCACTATTATCTGAACTTGAAACTTAATTTTCTATCAAGGTTTCACAACTTTAGATAAAAAATTTTTAGAACAACGCAATTCGCGGTACAAATATTTTTACAAATTTTAACCAAAAACTTTTAACTTTATTCTCCAATTACTAATAAATGCAACTACAAAATATAAAGTCAAACTATAAAAAAAATACCTGCACGTGACTTAATTAGGAGAAGATTTCCAATAAATGGTAGCGGTTCAGGTCCCGGAATATGTTTTAATTTTTTATTCCACTTGTACTGATGATACAAACATTGACCTAAAAATATTAAAAGGACGAAAAACGCAAACAATAAAACAAACGCCATATCCCAAAAACACTTTTATTACTAATATTTTTATAAGTAGCATATTAGATCGAACTAATTATCAGAATGTACACAATTTTATACAAACAAAATAATATCAGAAGCAAGATAATAGATCTGTTTTTAAGTTTAAATTTAATAATTCAAAAACCATTCGTTTTTTTACGTTTACTTATTTTCTTTTTTGGTAACTAAGTACAAATTTCAGTAATAAATTAAAACGATAAAACAAACAAATATGAACATTAATTATTGTAAAGTAAAAGCTTCACTTACAAATTACTTTTACAAACATTTATTATAAAACAAAACTGGAAACAATTGAAATATATAAAATCTTAAGCTTTTGCGGTTATTTTGTTTATGCTTATAAGCGACTTTCGGCTTAGGCTGCGTCGTAGTTAAACACCCAGACTTTTTAGGCTTGGCCCTAGTGTCTGCTTGAGAGCCAAAACAAGAAGTAGAACTTGACCTTTGTCGTATTGTCGTTCGTGAACCCAAACAAACTAATGTTTTGCAAGACGTTGCAGCTTGCATCTTCAGGAATTTTCAAAGTTTTTCATCACACTTTTAATATACTGTTACAAATTTATTATTAAAACTAATTTATTTAAACGACTAAAAATATTTTTACTTATACAAGAAATATGTACACTTTTAAAATTAACCGAAATAATTAAATCTAATAATAATAAAAACACTTACGACTAATTTATATCACTTACAGGAAGATAAGATAAAGTCCGCGGATAGCTTCACACAATAGTTTACACTAAAATCACGTACAAGATTATTCTCTGTATATTTATGTACACACACGCGCTAACGACTTATTTATTTAGACTTGAATAATCTTCTTAACACTGCTGTATTGGCGTTACGGCAATAACTGACCTACGATTTGTTTCTTCGGCATTTATACACATTTGGAAATCCTTCTCGAGTGTTCCCTATCTTTCGGTATATCTTCTAGAAAATAGATAACAACTTCCAGAAGGCTCTTGAATTTGCGGATAACTTCTCGAACGTTTCACTGCCCCCATCTTAGGACTGTTCTGTCCCAGAACAGGAGACTGGATGCGACACCGGTAAAAAGGATCGTGGCGATAGCGGCAGCTTCCTCCATTTCGGCAACTTCCTTGGCCATAAAAGTAACAGTCAATGGACTTTTCCTGATCCAATATTCTCCTTGGTTGGTAACTACAGACCAACACTTGGACGCCTGTTTCTCGGAAGACGGCCTCTAACATGTTCCGAACCGTCCTCCAATTCAGTTGTTCTAAGCCACAACCAAGTTTGGGTACTGCCAATTTCTTAACATGATGGAACTCCATTTCTCTCTTGAGATTCCATAATGATCGCCACAGATCTTTGTATAACGGCTTGACACGTGAGTATTTCTTGGTGACCAGAGAGAAAACGAAGCGTCCGTAACCACGTAGTCCTAAAACTTTTCCGACTGCCGGTTGCTCTCTTCGTAATTCATCTAGCTGCCCAAACTTCTTTTTAAACACGATTGCAACCCCTCTGGACATGTCAAGATCCTCGATCACGCAATGTGCGATGGCGTAATCTTTTTTTGTCTGGAACAGGTCTTGTTGTTCCTCGGTGGTAACTCCGAACCTAGCTTTTCCAGAACTTCCGTATAAGTTCATAAAGTTCTCGAACTCCATTTCTTCGATTGGATTCCTGGTTCTGGTTCGGACCTGGACTTGCGTATTGTGGTTATCGCCAGCAAACGGGGCTAGACGATCGACGTGGACCACTTTTGGCTTGCCTCTGGTCAGCTTGCTGACGTAATCTTCTCCAGCAACTTCTTCTTCCGGTCTTCGTCCAAATTGAAGGTCGCATGGCAATCGTATTTCACGACCGAGCATGACACAGGATGGTGTTTGGTCTGTGCTTTCATGAACGGATAATCGGTATGTCATTAGGAAAAGGTCCAAGTACTGATCCCAGTCTCTTTGGTGTTCGGACACTACCTTGGCTAAGTACTTGCCCATTGTTCGATTCATCCGTTCAACCATGCCATCAGATTGAGGATGGAGAGACGTTGTCCTAGTTTTCTTAATTGCCAACAGTCGGCAAACTTCTTGAAACAGCCCAGACTCAAAATTGCGGCCTTGATCAGAGTGTAATTCTAACGGAACTCCAAACCGACAAAAAAATTTTTTTACTAATACGTCTGCGACTGTAGCTGCTTCCTGATTGGGTATGGCGTAAGCCTCCGTCCATTTCGTGAAATAATCCATCGCCACCAGGATGTATTTATTTCCCGAATCGGATTCTGGGAACGGCCCTACGATGTCAATCGCTACTCTTTCCAAAGGGCTTCCTACGTTGTATTGCTTCATGGGTTCTTTGCGCTTTCTCGCTGGACCATTTTCTGATGCGCAGACTGTGCATTTACGGCACCATTTAATGACGTCCTCTTTGCAGTTCATCCAGTAGAATCGTTCTCGCACTTTACCCAACATTTTCCTAATGCCAAAGTGTCCTCCTGATGTCCCATCGTGGAGATGCTTCAACACTTCTGATACCCTGCTCCTTGGCACTACCAACTGTAGTCTGTCTCCCGTGCCCTCGGCACTTTCTAGGGATCGCTTAAAAAGACCGTCTTCTTCTATCAAGGAGTCCCACTGCGCCCAGTACGCTTTGATGTTTCTTCCCAAAGCACTCACTTCTTCCCAGGTTGGTCGTCGTCCGCTCTCTTTCCAGTCCAGAAGTAGTCTTATTTCAGGATCGTCTTCTTGTTCGCGACGTAGCTGCTCAGGTTCCCACACATCGTCAACCATAGCAGTTCTCCGGAGGCATTCAATTTTTTCTTCCAGTCGGGAACAATGGCAGTCCGCCGGACAAGGTCTTTTGAACAAGGCATTAGCGTTCCCATGACTGCTTCCGGCACAGTGTTCTGTGTCATAGTCATACTCTTGCAGTCTCTCGATCCATTTTGCCACTTGTGCTTCCGGGTTACGGAACTGCAGTAGCCATTTTAAAACGGCATGGTCTGTTCTCAGTAAAAATTTTCGTCCATACAAATATTTGTACAAATGTTCGATGGACTTGACGACTGCTAACAGCTCCCTCCTAGTCACGCAATAATTCCTTTCTGGCCTGGACAAAACCTTGCTAAAATATGCGATAACTTTTTCTTGTCCATCTTGAACCTGCGAAAGGACCGCACCTATGGCCAGATTGGTATCGGTATCCAAAACAAATTTTCCATCTTCTCTTGGATAACTTAAAATCGGCGAAGTGACTAGGGCCTGTTTTAGTTGATGGAAGGAATTTTCGCAGTCTTCATTCCATCTAAATTCTGCTTTTTCTTCGGTTAGTTTTGTCAAAGGTTTGGCAATATTAGCAGATCCGGGTACAAATCGTCTATAATAGGTGCACAACCCAAGAAAACTTCGGACCTGATGTTTGTCGATTGGTCTTGGCCATGCTTGCACTGCTCGGATTTTGTCTAAGTCAGCCTTTACTCCATCTCTAGATACGACGTGGCCAAGGTATTGCACTTCTTTCTTAAATACGTGGCACTTCTTTGGGCTCAGTTTGAGGTTAGCCCCACGTAGTCGCTGGAACACTTTCTTCAGGTTGTTCAAGTGTTCTTCAAACGATCTTCCAACCACGATCACGTCGTCTAGGTAAACCAAGCACGTCTTCCAAAACAATCCGCCCCAGATGGTCTCCATCAAACGCTCGAAGGGCATTACAGTGAACTGCCACAAACCAGTTCCAATCGCAAAAGCTGTTTTTTCACGATCTTTGGGTTCTAATTCTACCTGCCAGTTTCCACTCTTTAAATCTAACGTAGAAAAGCACTGGGATTCTGACAGGGTGTCTAGCGTATCGTCAATTCTGGGTAAAGGGTAGCTGTCCTTTTTGGTCACGTCGTTTAGCTGCCTGTAGTCTACGCAAAACCTCGTTGAACCATCCTTCTTCTTTACGAGTACCACTGGATATGCCCATGGGTTACTTAAAGGTTCAATCACGCCTTCTCTCTCCATAACCGTAATTATTTGTTCGGCTTCTTCTCTTTTTGCCAAAGGAAATCTGCGTGGATGTTGTCATATCGGCCGAGCGTCTCCGGTATTAATTTTATGTTTCACCACGTTAGTTCTTCCTTTGGAGCCACTCTCTAGCGCGAACACATCTTGGTACTCTTGGATCAACACTTTAACTTTAGCCAGCTGGTCTTGGCTGAGGTTTTGGCATTTGGTGGTAAGGATGTCTAATAGATGTTGTGGACACTTCTTTAGCGACGTATCTTTGTTCGACTTCACTCATCTCACAATTTGTGCTACTGGCGTGCATTGGCCTACCACGGTCTTCTTTTTCAACGTTACATGATCTGAGTTGATGTTTAAGATCCTTACTGGCATCGTGTTCTTTACTCGTACTAAAGTTCTGCCAACGAGTAGTCCCTTTCCAACTAAGCCGCCCTCCATTGGTTCAATCGCGCGTATGTAGCCTTCCCGGAGATTTCCATCCAGGCGTGCCATCACCACACTTTCCGTCCTTGCTGGCAGAATCGCGTCTTCACTCACTAAGACTCGCACGGCTGCCTTCTCTGACGAATGAATTTCTTCATTGTCGATCTTCAAGACATCGTTCTTCATATCCAAATGGAACCCATACTTCCTTATCACGTCCATTCCCAGGATAACTTCTTCCGTGATGTCGGCTACCAGTACTTGATAGTCGAGTACTCCATTTTCCAAACCAATGGTTACTTTGACATGTCCGTGAGTAGGTATTTTGTCGCCCGTCGCCGTTCGATTACTGGTAATGTCTTTTCGTTTTCCAATAAAATGTCAGGACGAATGATGGTCTTCGTCGCTCCCGTGTCAACCAGTAACTGGACGCTTCTCCCATTGATCTTGCCATCGAGATAAATGCTATGCAATTGCTCCCTAGGTGATGCCATTTGGATTGTAATCTCCGGAGTCTGACTAGATGAGATTACTTTTTGTTTCTTTTGCTCGCCTCGTTCTAAATTTTTGAGCGCTCTTCTTGTCCTCTTCTTAGGTTTAGTACGATACCGTCGTACATGGCCAATTTCGTCGCAGTTCAAAGTTGTCACTCCTCTTTCCCGAAGTATTCGTCGCGCTATGTCCTCGATGCTTTCCAGTGTCTGCGCAGGTACCTCTGCAGCACAGCAGAGTCTATGACCATCTCGTTGCAATGCTTGTTTTGCTGCTTCAAACTCCAAAGCATGCACCAAAGCGTCATCCAATGTCTTCGGTCGAGCTAACCGGAAAGTCTGCTGCGTTTCATTGTCTCGGAGGCCGTCTACAAAGGTTTGAATTGCCAACTGCTCTAAGAAGGTATCTGGCGCTGTAGAATACGCAAGCCGTGTTAGTCTGGCGATGTCAGCCTTAAACTCTTGAAGACTTTGGGCAGCTTTGTTACAAGCTTTAGGTCTTACGAAACTTGCACAGCCAACTCACACAGTCGGAGATAGGGAAGGTTCAAGGAAATTGTAATTAAGGGCGCCAGATCAATTCTAATAAATACTTCTGCCTCGATCACGACAGACGGTCCAAGCTTGTAACGAATTTTTAGGTTTGTAATCCTTATTACTCGGGTGTTCGGGTAGCCACAATTTAAAGAGAAGGGTATGTTACCATAAAAGAAAGATTAACAGGTATAAAAACTTTAATGTAGTAACGTAGAAGATTAACAGGAGTATATTTAATTTCTCAATTCATAAATGCTAGAAAGATTAACAAGTATAATTAACAGGTGTCGAAACTTTAATTTAGCAACGTAAAAGATTAACAGGAGTATGTTTAATTTCTCAATTCATAAATGCCAGACATATCGGCAACACACAATGCATAGGTTAAGTTGCATCGAAATAGCGAAGAAAATTTCGTAATAAATATTGTCTGTCCACAGCATGCGATACACTCTAAATGATAACTGAAATTACCTTAATGGTATTATAACAGTAAACGTTTACGGAAATTGACATTAGCCAAAGTTCCGTGAGTGACTTTTAAGACAGCGAAGAAAAATAATCAAATAGACTTACCCAAAATCCACTGCTTACTTGCGCGAAGAAAACGTTTTCCCCGGTAGCAGCCTAGAATAGATATTGAATAGCAAATCGTGTCACACAATAACTCACGAAGATAAGAAGCTACAAAATCGTTAATAGTAATAAATTAAATGAGATATAAAAACCCGTAGTATCGAATGCTGTTAGTTGTAATTACGAACAGATGGGTGGTAACGCAATCGACTAGCGTACAAGAAATAACATCTCCAAAGTAATGCTTGTCGAGACTTCGTTTTCGTGTGGGTAATATGCCCTTCCAAAATCTTACACGTTCGGTAACGGTAATTATCAAGAGTAATTATTCTTCATTGTTCTTTATTGAATCGAACATGTGATTGAAGCGTGGCGAAACCGGCTATCAAATTAATACAAAAATTACAAAGGAATCTTAATAAACCGGATGCAAAATATCTTACCCTGTGCCGAGCAAATTACAATAAATTCGTAATTGACTTATAAATTCGTACTCATCACAATGGATGTAATTAGAATCTTAGGAATCAGGTCAAATTTTTCGACACCGACCGTCTCACGTAGTTGACAGCTTCAAAATGGCTCCGCAACCTCTCAGTGACCAAAAAGATCGGCAGAGGGCGTCAAAACCAGAATCTAATTTTAAGTCGATATACAGGGTACTACGTTATGAAAATTTCGCACGTAACAGCTTTTTGAACCCGACTTTTAATTTGAGCTTGATAGACTTGTTGAAAATGAGAATCTCCATATCTCATTTCTAATCGTGAAATTAAGAGTTTGTAATTTTCTAGTAGGTGGTCAGGAACAGTTTATAAAATTCCAAGCGCTTCTCCACGTAAGGACGCTATTAAAGACGTCGCTTTCTGCTTGTTGCTCCAACCATTAGCTGTAGCTGCGGCTTCAAACTGCTTGTAGTAGGTTGGCCATGGAACTTTACCATCAAAATTCGGCGGTACAACTTTAAACTTTTGAGTGGCTTCTTCTTGATGGTCCATTATTAAATCTTCACTCGTGACGCTTCCTTCACCATGGCAATTCATTTGTTTTATTTTTTCTTTAAGCAGTTTCATTCTGTCTTGTAATTTGTCCTCTATTGCTTTTATTTTCTCATTCATAGATTCGCAAATTTCTTTTTTTAAATTTAACATATCTTCTTGGGTTTCTTTTTGAAAAATTTTAATTTGATTTTCTATGCTTGTTCGTATTTCTTCTTTCAAACTTTAAACTTTTCCATCAGTTTTTCTTCTATTTTCTGGGTATTTTCAAATAATTTTTCTTCAATTTTACTAGAATTTTCTTCCATTTTTCTATTCATTGATTCTTGACCATTTTTGATTGATTCCAGAAATTCAAATATTTTTGAATCCATTTTCACTTTTTGTAAACGCGTTATCGGCATAAATTTAAACCACGAATAATAATTTAAAACAAAATTTAATAATACTAAATTTTAATAAAGCCCGACACTGGTTTAATAGCTAAGATTAAATGCTATAAAGAAACACGCGAATCCCGAACTAAAGTTTTATTTATTTACGCAATTAATGTTTTTATTACGAGAGCGATATCAAATAACTTAATAGTATTCACACTAAAAATCGCGAACGGTTTATTCTATTCGATACTCCGCACTGACACCAATTTGTAACGAATTTTATTATTAAAACTAATTTATTTAAACGACTAAAAGTATTTTTACTTATACTAGAAATATGTACACTTTTTAAATTAACCGAACTAATTAAATCTAATAATAAAAACACTTACGACTAATTTATATCACTTACAGGAAGATAAGATAAAGTCCGCGGATAGCTTCACACAATTGTTTACAGTAAAATCACGTACAAGATTATTCTCTGTATATTTATGTACACACGCGCGCTAACGACTTATTTATTTAGACTTGAATAATATTCTTAACACTGCTGAATTCGCGTTACGGCAATAACTGACCTACGATTTGTTTCTTCGGTATTTATACACATTTGGAAATCCTTCTCGAGTATTCCCTATCTTTCGGTATATCTTCTAGAAAATTGATAACAACTTCCAGAAGGCTCTTGAATTTGCGGATAACTTCTCGAACGTTTCAATACTATAAATACCTTGACTTAACTTTAGACAACTGCTGGTGATAGACCTCAAAACCTACGTTCATTTAACCGACGGTAAAGGTGAGAGGTCAAATAGTTGCAGAGGAAAAAACTTCCAAGCCGATGGTTAGTATGTTTAATTTTTTTAAATTGTAAAATTTCAAATTTGGGGTTACACAACGATACGGAATACGGAATTTTAAACGAATGATCGTGAAGATTTGGCTGCACACCTGTTAATTATCAATTAAAATTTGTAAACTTAGGGCACATTGCGATTGTATATTTATTATTATAATTTTTAGCATTTTTGGGGAGATGTTTTGTATGCCGTTAGCGCTAGTAGCATTTTTGAAAACAATGTAAGTACCTTCTTTTTGTATTCAAACTTTGATACGTCGATCGTATGTACGACGACCAAATATACGCTTGCTGTCACAAGTACCTCAGGTTAATTCTTTTTATTACATGTTAATTGATTCAATCTTTAGACGTTGATTGCAATGTTTTTAAAGATAGTTGTAACAATCCTGAGTCTGTTACATTAATTTTCTTCAGTTAAACTTTATCTTGGTGATGTTGGTTGCATATAGTATTTTCGTTTCTATTTATTATTATCTGCAGCTCGAGGTTCTTTTGCTATCATTATTTTGTCAAGCGAACATATAATTAAATTTTTATAAAACTTGCTTTCTTTGACGTTAATTTAAAGAATGTGTAAGTTCCGCATTTGTGAATTTAAATGAAATTAAAACTTATATTTGATTGTACATCGTCGTTCTTAAGGTAAGATTATTTTCTTTCTTTAGTAATACCCATATTCATTTTGATAAATTTCAATAGGCGATTTTTGGGAAACAGCTCAGACTGCAATTGACTACTGGATGTCCAGTATCTAATACTATTATTTAGAGTTAAGTTGTTAACAACAAATTTAAACAAGTTATCAGCGACGATATCGGTAAGTTCAATTAGGTCAATGCTAGTTCTGGTTATCACAAGACATTCATTCATTTGGCGATATATGCCCGTTCACATTCTATAAATTCTTAATTTCTATAAAAAAATTGTAAAAATAATTTGAATAATTTACAAACGTACCAATTTATATAAGAAAAACTGCTAGAAATGGCAGATACACCCACTTCCAGTTTTTTTCTTAGACCCATCATTTAATAGAACCGAGAGAATATGAAAAACTAGCTCCGTACTAAATTGGAAGTTACTAGGACATTTTGTTCGAGTTATCATGAGTACAACGTTACATACACACACAGACATCTAATTTTTTTGTCAAAAATACATTTTTCTGATTCAGAAGACCTTAAAACATAAAATTCTGCAAATTTTTGTCAACAAATCGCGATCGTTATATTTTTTTAGGAAAGTAATAACATCGTTTACATTTATAAGATTGTGATCTTACGATCAGGTCATAAAATTTGTACCAGTGCCAGTGTTGGTATTACCAACTGATAATTATTGTTTTATGTGAATTGCATTCAGTTAAGCACGAATTTTGTGTCCACTTTAAATTATTTTTTAGTCGTTGTTTAGTTTTTGCTACCGTAAAAAAGTACACAAAGAATACAAATGGAGATCGGCTTATATGTATTTTCATAGCTCAAACTCATATACCTGTGAATAGTACGATGGTTGTGAATCTTCTTGCTAGTAGTGAATCAGATGACAAAGCTACAACTTTTATTTTTCCTGTTGCTACTAATTCTGTCTCTACTCAATATGTTAAATGGAATTTAAAATTTTCTAGGAAAAGTTTAAATTTGTTTACTGAATTTCTTATCAGAGCGTATAAACTACGCATCTCTGTAGAAGTGAAAACTCGGCATTTGTTTGATGTAGTTTCAAACATTCTCACTAGTCCAGCTCTTCTTTTGTACCATGCTAGAAAGTATAAATGACAGCCTTGAACGGATTTAGTTGCTTTACTTAAATATAAACTCTTACCTTTAGGTTATGAACAACAACTACTCGACCAAATAAAGGCACAAACTATGGAAACTTCTGAAACTATAGAGTGATACGTTATCATCACGTAGACTCTATTTGCTCGTTTCTCAAAAACTGTGTGATTCGGAGAAATTTAACTCTGTTGGATCAAACTTTTTTGGGGCTCGTGCGGGTGAGCACACTTGAGGAATTGGTATCTACTAGGAAAGAACTGAAACGACATCAACTATCAGTAGAAAAATACAGACCACCACCATCGCGCTGTTGAATTAAGCTACAAGAATTAAACTTACTTATGTGAGTGGCTCTTCTGCTTCTTCTTCACGTACTAGACATAATACCAACATGGCTGCTATCAATTGTTCTACTTGTTCTTCATCTCGTGTAACTACTGCTGTTGAATTTTGTGATACTTAGTAGAACTGTTTACAATCTAGACACTTCGATCCGAATTGTCCTCGTTCATAAATTCGTTATTGCCATGGATGTGGGGTTAACGAACGTGATTGTCTACGAGGTAAATCAAGGTCGGATAACTAATTTTAAGATTTCTAACCCAAGTACTGGATCCTGAATCGCGGTTAATCTTGCATATTTCTTTTTCTAAATTTTATTTTTGTTACTGTGAAACAAAACAAACGTCCATATCTAACTATCTCTGTTTATGGTTATGCTTTTTGCGGTGTTCTAGATTCTAGTGCTTTTAGAACTATTTTAAAACGGTATTTTTTATTCGGAGATGGGAACTACATCACTACTAGTTGTTAAACCAAAAGGATTTATTCTACCGCCGAAAAGGAGTGTTTGGCTGTATTGTAGGCTATCGAGAAGTTTCAAGTTTTCATCGAAGGTACTCGTTTTACCGTCATCATAGATCATCGCGCTTTTTTCTCGTTGAATTTGTTACATAATTCAACTGGTAGATCAGCAAGATGAGAAATTAGATTATAAGAATACGACTTCACTATGCTTTATAGAAAAGGTACAGACCGTGTGGTATCTGATATTCTTTCTGGTTTCGTTTTTCTTATCGATACTGTTTCTTTTGACTCTCTTTTACTTCTTTCTCTTCTTACGAATGACGTGTGGTATTATAACTTATGTTGTCGGATTTTAGATGCTGCACATAATTTCTCTGCGTGTTCAATACAAGATGATGTTCTGTACCGCCAAGCTAATTTTTTTGGAACGTAGTTCTTAGAGAACAACGGTGGACGAAGACTAAAACTAGAATTCTACATTATTACTGGCCAAGAATACGTTTGAATGTTTTTTGCTATTTTTGACGATGTTCGATTTGTTCTGCCCATAAAATTTCGCAATCTTTTCCTCCAAGTTTCTTCTCTCCTCTTGCAAAACCGTCTAATTCTTGGCAAATTCTGTGTTGTGATATTGTTAGTCTTTTTCCTTGTTCGTCTAAAGGTTACTGTTATATCCTAGTATGAACCGACTGCTTTACTAAATTTTTTTTGTTGCTTTATTCATTTGTAAAATCATGGATGGTCAATTTTAAAATATTTCTGGTGCTCGGCAATACTTTATAATTACTGACAATGAAGTTCAGTTTCATAGTATAAAGTTTAAATCGCTAAATATTATCCTCAAGCAAACCCGGCTGAACGAATCAATAAAGTTCTGAAGACATTAATCTTGTTCATCTCTCTCATATATATAACAAATTGTTTCGAGCATACATGACGTCTAGAAGACTATGCTATGCTATGCGTGATGTATGTTTCTCTTTGCGTTAGCTATAGTTCGCTTATAATAGCTACCGTTAAGTGGGTGGTTAATGAGTACAACAGGTTACTGCTTTGAAAAGCGTTACAACTAGGCCGACTTTGTCCGTGGGCTCTACTCTTTGATACTTTGGGCGGTTGGTTGAGCAGTAGGGTAAATTACTCGGGGTTTGGCTATGTAGAGGAAGGTAGTCTTTTTTTCTTTTTTAGTCTTCCTGTTTTATTTTTTTTCTTTCAATCTAACACCATGAGTGAGAAAGGGCGCTTGTTGTGAGAACCCGATGGTTACGTGTCCGAGAAGGTTGGTTGTCTTTGTCCCGGTAACCTCAAACTTTGAACCAGGCATAATACCTTTTGGGGGTTGTAGAGCGGATTTGACTGAGCTTAGCAAAAGTGACCAATTCTTCTTAACTAGCGCGTAAAATGTTGTGGCTGTACAAAAATTTTAGTTTTGAAAAAAATGGGATTTTTTTTATATGTATATACTAGTTCGGGGATTCTGGAAGCTTTGTTTTTGCTGATCTTAGCTTAGACTACTTTTTTCGATAGGAAGAAAACTGTTGGAGTCAAGGGACTACTGGATACGTTCTTGGGCACTTGTGTGAGCCCAACGACGCGCATTTCCATCAAGACGCGAGGTCTGAAGGCTTCTTAAGATTTCGACGCTACACAATCGTTTAACACTTCATCGAGAAAACCTTAGACTGTAATAGAATTTCTGGGGTCATTTTTTAGCTTTAGGATTTGCGTATAGTTCCTTTTTCTTATCAGCTGTATTACATTTTGTTTCCTTATGGGTTATGGGAAGAATGTCTACTTTTTAGAAGTACTTTTTCTTTCTTAGGATGACTTGGTTGTGTGTTGTAAGTCTTCTAGACGCTTTTGGCTAAATTCAAGTACGTTGTTATGAATAATTGTTCAGTTTGGAGTTTTAAAGCGGCTTTCCCAGTGTTATTAAACTGCGAGAATAATAATTTTCTTAGGAAATGGTGACGGATATCTGATAATCTCTGTAAACTGCGTTATTTGAGTCGATCGTTTTATAATTGTTCGGGTTGTGCCTAGTATTTGTCGATGGCGATAGATAACTTGCACCTCACCATAATTTTTTTTTCAACGTATTGTATATTCAAATTTATTAATTGTGTTCAATTTTCTAACTATCTAATCTTAGTCACGCCCGCTTACCGACATCGTAGCTACCCGTAGTGCCGTGGTTGTTACCAACGGAACCCGCTAATAACAAGGTTGGTAATAACTATTCAAACTCGAGGTCTAACTGACTGTGCGGTTTGCATTGTAATTTGTATACATTTCATATTTAATTAATTTAATTTAACTTGTCTATTACAGAGTGTTGCATAATCCAATAGTGTAATATATCTAAAATTGAAATTACTGGTGAAAACAAGCACCTGAAGTCTTTCTTTATCATTTTGTCGCCTTTTCAAGAAATTATAATTGTCACATCAAAGACAGGCTGAATGCTTACTTTGTCAACGCCACTTTCCGAAACTTTGAGCTGTCGTTGTTTTTCTGGGTTGTCGATTAAGTTAGAAGTAATTGATTGCACTTCAGTCGAGTGCAGAGCTTACTTTTTGCCATAACAAACTCCCGAACTTCCGGTGGACCCATTCACAATTATAGTATCTAGCACGGTTATGTTATCAAAATAAGTAAACAGTGGAATAAACAATATACGTTACCATAGTAAATGCTTCCAAGGTTTTTAATTGCGTTCATTTGTAACGAGACGATTCAAAATTTGATTTAGGTTATTTATTTATTTAAAAATTAGTAACAAACAAAATATTGTACAGTATAACAAGGTAGTTACTATTTATCTAGTAACGTATTGTCAGACAATAGAAGTAGGTCTAATACGTAACTTTTTGTTTTACATAGAAATGGTGAATAAAATATGATGCCCATAAATAACAAACAGCACCTGAAAGAACATAATTATTTTGCCACACTTAAAATGGACTTAAGGATGTTGTAAGTGTTTAAAACGGACTTAATCCATTCTTAATATCGTACAAAAATGTGAACACCAAAATACAGTGCGCAAAAGCGAAATTGTCGACAATGTCAGAATTGGTATCAAATTATGACGTGAGCCGTGTAGGCAAAATTGAAGTCAAAAATTTACCATTTAGCTACGCGTTTCTCTGATTTGTTCCAACTGATATTTTTTCTTATGCAACTTACTTGGCATCAAATAATATATGTGTATTAGTAATTTTTTTTTTTTTTTTGACAAACGGATTTAATTTTTTATTTGTGATTATTGTATGCCCTATACATTTATGAAAATATTTTGTAGCAATACTTAATCATTTTTGTATGATTTTGAATACCAGGAAATGCCAGTCGGGAATTTATTTTTTCAATGTCTTCATACGAAATTTCGTACAACACTTTAAACCCTGCTTGTTCTGCCAATATTTGAGAGTAAGCAGCAGTAAATACCGTTACAGATGCTTTGATTCCAACTGCTTTACCTAAATCTTTTCTAAAAAAAACGTTGTTACATAGTCGTCGACAAATGTAAAATTATAATTACCGAGTCTTGAGTAATTCTAAACCAATATTTTGACCACGAAACTCAGGTAGCACGTATATGCCAAAACCGCCTATTAATACATCAGTGTCCAATACTTCGAATGCGTTTTTTTGTTTCATCGCAAAGTCCAGTGTGTCTAAAACTTTGCATGCTGCCTCTCCAGAATACTATTAAAGTTTTCGTTTAGATAATTAATAAATTTGATTTAAAAACTATTATATTACTTTTGGCTCATCGTGAGTATTCTCTTTTGTATACATACAATTTACCCCAGCAAAAATTGGTTTTCCATTGTCATTTGGATTTTCCATATAGCAAACAAGCCCTAGCTTATCGTTTAAAGCTCTATACCACATTTGTCTCATTTGTTTTACTGATTGTGGGTCATTACGTAAATCTACAAAAATATTGTGATTCTATTTACAAATGTATTAATACTGAAAATTTCAGCTTCGAGAGCGTTTACGAACTTTTTATCCACTTCCAGAACGTTTGGAAAGACTGTAGAAAACTCTCGGGACAGATAACAGAAATATATAAAAACGGTGCCAGGAGAGCTAGGTCAGTTATTCGAAGTCAGAAGTGTTAAGAAGATGCTTAAATAAATAAGTCATTAACGCGTGTGTTCGAGATAAATATAACGAAATATAAACGTATGTGCCTTTAATGTAAACAAGTTTAAGATAAACAGCAATTATCCGCGGACATTATTTTTCGAGTGATTGTAATACATAAATCAGTGTGTTTTTCTTAAATATTGAAACGTTCGTAAAATTATTCTCAAGTTCGAGAGCCTTTACGAAGTTGTTATCCATTGCCTAAATATATAAAAACGGTATAAATGAATCAGACGTCAGTTATTTCAGTAATTCAAAGTCGGAACTGTTAAGAAGATTATTCAAGTTTAAATAAATAAGTGATTATCGCGTGTCGAAATAAATACGAGGAATTAAAATCGTACGTGACTTTAACGTAAACAATAAGTGTTAAACTGAAGTTATCTTTTGTGTAAGTAATAGTGCTATATAAATTAGTGTAAGCGTTTTTATTAAATATTCTTAGATTTAATTAGTTAGGTTAGATATAAACGTGTACGTATCGTTAGATTTATTTAGTTCGTGTAGTTATAAACATGCAAATATTTTGTATATGAATAAGTTAGTTTTTAAATTCGTTACAATACTTACGTGAGTATATAGTAAGGGGTTCGTCACTACAAAACCGATTGATCATACAATCAACAACGTTATCAAATTCTTTTACAGGAATATCTTGTATCCAAAATGTTGGAATTGACCTATTTATTTCTTTACGGCCTTTAAACCTTTTCCAAATGCTTGGAAAAAGTACAAAAGTAGGTCTTTTCCACATGTTCTGGTTTTAATCTGTTCAAAATAAAACGAAATGTTACATTAAGATATTAAACATAATAATATTTCTATATTATTATTGTAAACAGATACTTTTATTAATTAAAATTTATACTCACACAAACAAACTTCTACGAACTAACAAAATTATTGCAAAACAACTGAAGTTACTGTTACTAAGGGAATCACAAAAGGAGAATACGTAAACTGACTATTGAACAACAGTACTAAAAAGATATGGTTTTAGTGACTAACTGCAATAAGTTTTGATTATCTACACTATCAAAAACAATTATAATTCTACACGACTATTATTGGACTACCTACATTTAACCAAAACTATTGCAACATATATATACTAAGAATGAGAGTTTTATATAGAATTATGATCTACTGTTTTACTGTCGGCGGCTTATGAAAAGTCACTTGGAGACTGAGGTAAGGGGATTGCAATTATATGCGTTTTTCATCAAGTGCATAGTAACTGCAAATTCTAAAAACATCCGTAGTTGCATCTTGACATCCGTATTTATCTTAGTAAATGACCGTTGTAGAAAATGTAATATACCAATCTAAGTTTGCAGATCCATGTTTTATATTTCTCGGCTACATGTTCTAAAGTATAATTACACATCTTATCAAATTACAATGTCCTCTAAAAATAAACTTCGGTTATCTATGTTTGCTCTTATCCTGTTTCAGTAAATACACAAACGTCTTACTTAGATAAGAATATTTAAATCAAAACATGTTATAATAATTTAAATTCATTTATTATACATAGAGCATAAGCTCTACCTAGCGTATAATAGATTGATTCTAATGTTACGCGTAAAACCAAAAGAGGACCACTGTTTTTTGCAAAAAAAACCAAAAGAAACGTTGCGGAAAGAAGAAAGCGACACAAAACAGCGAACCAGTAACGAAAGGAAATTTCACAGGTTTGCAGCTGACACAGCAAAAGAATCAGCCATGATTTTGATTATATGTCGAGGGTTTGAGTTGGTTCAAATCAGTGGTTTTTACAGTACTCCCTACGGACACGCAGAAGTCCCCGGGATCATTCAGAAAATCCGTAAAAAATTTAAATTGATTTGGAAGTCTCTGAACGTCAGGGAGTCCGCGCAAGGTTTAATATAAAATAAAAACATTGTGACACGTGTTTATTAATATGTGTAACGAGCCGCCTTGTTGCAATGACAGGACAATGGCACACACACTATAGTTAGAGAAGGTTGCTTCGTGGTAACAAAAGACCACTTTTGACATTTTTTTTAAATTTGCCACTAAAGTCGATCATAATGCTACTTCTTTTGTATGTATTAAAATAAAACTGTGCGTTACGTATAATAATAACTAACAATACTAATTATCAAAACGAGAGTAATAACGCTCAGCTGCCGCTGCAAGTGGCGCGCCACGTGGGGCCTTACGTTTTCGGGGATGAACAGTATTCAATAAACGTTTAAAAAGAAAGTAATTGTTTCGTTGAGTTTGCTGCGTTTGGTGTTAACAAACTAACGTCTTCTATTACGAACAATTCAAATCTTTGTTTGGCTACTCAAATTAATCTGTGTTTTTAGAACTTCAGATCACACTACTCAGACAGCACGGTGTTTGTTTATGCTGTTACGATCAGGAAAAGTTACCAGTGATTCGACAAATGTGGCAGAAAATCAACCACAACAGTTAGTTATGACAGTTGAGATGACTCAGAATTCAAGTAAATAGTCAACAGAACATTCAAACTCTGGGTACTGAAAATTTCTCTGCATGTAAAGCAAGGTTGATTAGTGATTTAAAGTTTGATATCAAAGCATTCATTGAAAACGCCTGTATTGTTGTCACGTTTTACAGACAAATCTGTTATTTCAGAAGGTGTACAATTTGACATGGTGTACGGACTTTTAAATGTGAGAATTAGAGAAGAAATTACTAGCGATAAAATAAACGTATTCAAAGAATTGATCGAATCTGCACGTGGCATTGAACAAACTGTCTCTGAAATTCCAAGTAGATCAACTAACTCTACTAAAAATAATATGCCTTACAATAATCAGAATTATATTCGTCAACCTAAACAATGTGTTTATTGTAAAAACTATAGACACGTTAAAGATGAATGTAAAGAGTTATTATGCATACGTTCCGAGTCTTCAAATGTTACTGAGAATTAGAAACATGTAGTAATAATGCTAGTTCTAGCTCATGTTCTGTAGGTTCAAATGGCGACTGTAAAATTTTGTGTTATGAAAGTGATACACCTGAGTATATCCGCAAGCATTGAAGGCCATAGTGGATACAGCTACCTCGATTCCGGTGCTCAATCTAGCAGGTGCTACACTTAGGAAAATACTTCTGCAGAATGGTGTCCCATATTTTTCATGGAAATGACATTTGCCGATGGCAAAACGTTAAAGGTTAATGTACTTGTGTTTCAAGTTAAAATTTTCTTAAGGGGAAGATCGCATAATATTTTATTAATTTCTGTACCAGAACACTCTCGCACTCAACATTCCCTACTCCTTCAGTCTCCTCCACCATGGAGGCTGAATCTACTTTCTCTAAGCGTCGCCGTGAAGACGACGACGCTGATGTTATCTATCCTATCTAAAACCTCTCCCGACAGCATCGAAGCATATTTCGATGCAGATATCAATCGTCTTACCAAGATAATCTCTGCCTGCAAGATTACCACTTCCCATCAATCAGAAATGATTGACATAATTAGCAGGCTTCAAGCGACTTTTAGAAAATTCTTGATCAACCGTCTTATCTCGCAGCAAACTGCTGGCATTACTTCCGCTC
The DNA here is from genome assembly GCA_035610365.1 of Aquatica leii. Classification (NCBI taxonomy): domain Eukaryota; kingdom Metazoa; phylum Arthropoda; class Insecta; order Coleoptera; family Lampyridae; genus Aquatica; species Aquatica leii. The sequence goes on from CM069434.1 coordinate 88,220,340, forward strand.
TGGCTGATGCCCAAATAGTCTTGCAGTCTGTAACAGCCAAGCTTTCCACAACCGAAGCTGCACATCCTGTCCCGTTGTCTTATGCTCAAGCGGTCCGCACTAAACTTGTAGAAAAGGTCAAAGTACCTTCCGGCATATCCGTCGCACCTGTTCCAAGGTCGACAATTGTCTTTATTCCCAAACCTGATTCTCCTGCTAAAATCGTTGAGAAAACCAAGACGACTTTTATGAAAGTTTTAGATCTTCAGAAATATAGCCTAAGACTGGATCGTGTGACTAAAACGGGCAAGAATTCGATCAGACAGTAATCTGAGAAATCAGATCTTACTAAAATACCTGCGGTCACCCTAGAAAAAGCCGACGTTGTTATTAAGCCCCAAGACAAATTGTTTCTTCGCATATCCATCCTTGACGTTCCTAGGAACCTGTCCCCTGAGCAGGTGAAAGAGGCTATTGTCTCTCAAAACTTTAACGATGCCTCAGATCAGGTGCTTATCTCGCAAATGAGCACTTAAAAGTTCTGTTTCGCTTCGGTCCTAGGGAAGAAGCAAACTATAATTGGATTCTTGAAGTACATCCGCAAGTTCGACGATACCTTTTGGCATCGCGTCGAGTGTACGTCGCCTGGAATGCCTGTCGGGTCAATGACCATATCCGGGTCACAGGTTGCTTTAACTGCCAAAAATACGGCCATCATTCCAACGACTGTAAAAGCGATTTACAGTGCGGCCATTGTCCTGAAAAGCACCAAACAAAAACATGCCCAAACCCGGACCGAGACCCGACATGCGCTAACTGCGTTCGCTTTGGCTACAAAAGAGACATTGTCAAGCATAAGGCAACCTCCAACACCTGCCCAGCGTACATGAAAAGGCTTGACGCCAAAATATCTAATACCGACTATGGACTCAGAGAACACTCAATTAACTTTAAGGTTTGCCCAAGTGAATCTTCGCAATTCACGTGTTGCGATTTTCGAAGCGATGAGTTTCTCCTCCGACAACGACATTGACATTCTACTGACTCAAGAACCATACGTGTTTAGTTCAAGTTCAGGGTACAAGCTTACTGGTGCGGCTGTACTCTTCGACAGGATTGCCGCATCCTCTTCCATGCGGTATTATTTGGCTATTGTTTTCAATAGTTCGAAGCCCGTCGGAGTGGTGACACTCAGCCATTTAACTAACGACTGCAATGCAGTAACTATGGTTACGGTTGAAAACACCTCCTTGGCAATCGTCGGCGTTTATTGGCCGCCGAGTGAGGATGTTCGTATTCATCTCCAACACTTAGATAAAATTTTAGATGAACTAAGAAGTACTTCTATTATCATAGCAGGTGATTTCAACTCAAAATCGCCGCTTTGGCACTCATCGGTGACCGACGAACGAAGACGATGTGTGGAGAACCTCGTGGGTAAATGCGACCTCTGTGTTGTTAATGAATCATTTCAATCTTTCACTTTCGCTAGCCATCTAGGGTCAACTAACATAGACGTTACACTAGCATCTCCCTGTTTAGCCAGGAAGATATTAAACTGGCGCGTCACGATCCTAAATCTGTAGACGCTTTCATTGATAAGTTGACCAGAATGATCCTCGACTCTTGTCAAAATGACTTAAACAGCATACGCCTAAGATCTAAAGCTGGTGTACCGTGGTGGACTCCTAAGTTAGATAGGTTAAAGCGAGCGGTGCGCTGTTTACGAAAACACCACCAAAAGCCCCTGCAGAAAAAATTAATGGTTTGCCTTTTATAAGGCCGCGCTCCACCGGTACTGGCAGTGAAGACAGCGAAATATAGCTCATGGCAAAGTTTCGTGGAAAAAAGCTTGGCGACGAGTCCTTGGGAGTTAGTCTACAGGTTATCCTCCCGGAAGTTCCTGTCGATCCAACCGTGTTCCAACGTTAAAGACGGCGACAGGTACACCATCTCAAAATTAGACACAATCAAACTAATAGTTTCCACATTATTCCCCGACGAAGATTCCTTGACGGACAATGCCTATTATGCCCAAATAAGATCCCGATCTCTTTTGCTAAGTAATTCCCGACAGGACTGGGTGGTCACCAGCGACGATTTAGCCGTGGTGGCTAGCAAAACCCCTAAAAATAAAGCTTTTGGACTTGACGGAAAACATTGTAATGTTTTGCGAACGGTTGTTCTAGATTCTCTCTCAACAACGATCGTTGACCTGTTCAACTCCTATATAAAAATTGGCTATTTTCCTACCAGCTGGAATGCTGGTAAACTAATCACTATTCTCAAGCCCGGAAAAAAGGATCTCGCCAACCCTAACTCGTACCGACCGATAACTTTGTTATCAGAATTAGGTAAACTTTTCGAAAGGACACTTTTGAAAAAGATACAGGACGACATTCCGCCTAACGTGTTATTTTATCCTAGTCAATATGGCTTTGTTCGTGGCAAAACGACGACTGACGCCGCCCGTCAATTAATGACAATTGTACAATCGAATGTTTCCAAGTACAGACTAGCTATTTGCATAGATATATCTGGAGCGTTTAACAACGTATGGTGGCCCTCTATAATCAAAGCTCTCGTCGTTAAGAGAGTACCTGCAGACGCCACGCGTGTCATTTGTAGCTATTTGTCGAACAGATCGATAACTTATTCTGCGAACGTTTCACGTTCAACTTTTACGAAACGACTGACGAAGGGCTGTCCACAAAGTTCGGTTTTTGGACCGATTTTGTGGAACTTGGTGGTAAATGATCTTCTAGACAAAGACTTACCAGCAGACTGCGACATTTTCGCTTATGCGGACGATATAACCGTCACAGTGTCCGCAAATTTTCTACGAGACTTGGAAGCAAAATCTAACACGTGCCTAAATATTGTGGCTAGCTGGGCTAGCAGCAATAAACTAAATATTTCTGCAGACAAGACTTAGTACATGGTTTTTGGTTCTACGCTAAGACGAGATCCTTCACTGCGTCTCCACGATACTTCTGTCCGTAGGGTCTTCGAATTCAAGTACCTCGGACTATTGCTCGACGACAAACTAAGTTTTGTTAAACATTGCGCTTTCGTAGTTGACAAGTGCAAGAGCGTCTCGCTGAACCGCGTGCTCTCAAAGCACGTACCGTTAGCTTAGCCCATTCAACTGAGTTTTAACCAGACTTGTCCTTTAAATGAAACATATTCTTTTCTTACCTATCTTATTTGTGGCGAACTTGTACCAAGCAAGTTTGGGTGGTCTGGTGGGTCTACATCCTCCTCCTCTTCCTCCAAAACACTCTTAAAGTAAAACACTTATAGGTGCTGATTTTTTAAAATTAGCAAACATTGTTTTTTATATATCTCATGAATCATTATTTTATGGAGAGTCTCCTCAAAAGCTTTATCCATTTGACTCTGAACCCAATTCCGTAAATCAATGTTTGTGTAATTTGAATTCAGTTTAGTTAAAAGACATTAAATTGCGCTCTGATGAAGGTATTTCGTTTACTTCGGTTCAAAATCCCAATTTAATAATGTTCTCGAGAAAAATCTTGATTTATTTCTACCCAACAACGAAGCTACTCCATATGCAGAACTTACCATTACTCTCATAGACAATCCTATAGTAGTTACACTTTATCGTCTTTCCGAAGAAAAAATTTCTTTATGCTGCTCCAATAGTTTATTGCTAAAAAAAGATGGAAACACAAGGCTAGTAGTAGATTATTGAAAACTAAATGCTATCACTTGTTCAGATAAATATCATATGCCTCATATCAAAGATTTATTTCATTCGGCTCAAAAAACCACTTATATGACAACTCTTCATCTTAAATTAAGATATTATCAGATAGGGATAAAAACTCATTTATTTGCCCTTTTAGTTCTTTCTGTTACATGCGGATGCCGTTTAGATTGCAAAATGGACCTTCCACATTTCAACGCCTTATTGATAGATTTCGCTCCGGATACAAGATGTAAACATCTTGACTTACTTAGATAACATGATACTATTGTCTTTTACTTTCATGGAACATGTTAAAAACAAACAACTTATGTCCACTCGCCTGAGAATGTTTCAGCTTCACCTAAACAGATCCAAGTGCAGATTTGGTTGCCTTTTGGTCAATTACATGATTACTCAATGTCTGCCATTCCGGATATGTCTACGCCCATGAACACGAAACAAGTTCTCTCTTTTCTCCAAACTTGTTCATGGTACCGGCGTTTTATAGAAAATATTGGACTTGGGGTTCTAAATAAGAAGAAACCTTACAACGACTAAAAAAGTTGTTAACAACTAGTTCGATTCTCCGTCAGGCAGACGCAAAGCCTCCATATGCTCTTAGAACCGACGCTAGCACATATGCTCATGTTTACTCCAGGGTGAGAGTCCTGGCAAAAGACCGATAAAATATGCATCCAGATTGTTGACACAATCGGAGCTGTGGTGTGGGCCGTTAACCGTTTTAGAGGTTGCCTAGAAGGTTCCACTACTGTTGTCCAGTCGAATTATCAACCGCCCAGGTAGCTCGTGTCATTAAAATCGCCAACAGGTCGTCTAGCACGATGGTAACTTTTTCTCCAGTCTTATGGTCTAAATTCTAGGTCGATTAAATAAAGTAGCTGGCATGGTATCAAAACCTCTTTTGGGAAACTTAAAAACCAAACTTGTAAGCATTGACTTACCTAAAAAAAAGTACCAACGAAGTGCCAAATGAATGATCCGGACCTAAGTAAAATCATCGACTGCCTCGAACGTCCTACTGATGATATCAATATTATGATTATTGGTATTTTACATCGCTATGTTCCAGACTCAGATGAAGAAACTGCTCAGCCAGTAATTCCGAAGTCTTCCGTTAATAAGATTATCTCGGAATGTCATGATTCTCAATTAGCTCGTCATTATGGAGTCGACTGAAGTCACATAGCCAAATGTCAAGATTGGCAGAGGTATAAAGCTTCCAACTTGAAACCCATCGAACAGATTCAAACGCCCAATCAAAATCAACGATTTGAAGTTTTTTCTATGGACTTATTTAGACCTGTACCTGAGACAGAGGACGGATATAAATGGATCTACATAATACAAGACACAAACAGTCGATGCATTAAAAGTTGCTTCTGCTGAAAATTGTTCTAGAATTCTTATAGATGAAATAATCTTACGATTTGGACATCCTAAGCGTGTAATTAGTGATAACGGTGTTCAGTTCGTAAACAGATAGCTGATTGTCATGATTTTTTGCAGACTTTAGTACCATTGTATCATTCGGAAGCTAACCCGGTTGAGCCTACAAACCGCGATTTAAAAACTCAACTTTCTATCTTAACTGCTAAGTCATACACAATAGTATAAGATAAACTCCCGACAATGCGATTTACCATAGTGTGAAATCTCAAGCAACCGGTTTTAGTGCCGTTTATATTACATTCGGATTCAAGTTACGCACGCCCCAAAACGTACAGCGTGATTTTCGCGCGATTATAGAGAATGACAATTTTGTTTCTTATGTAACTCCATACTTGCGTAACCTTCTTGATACCTTACGTTTTGCTCGTAAGAATCAAGAACAACAAAAGAACCGATATAAGAAGTACGGCAATGCCAATCGTCGCCCAGTTCCAAATTTTCACATTGGAGACAAAGTGCTCGTAAGAACGCATGTTCTCAGTAAAGCTAAAAGTTGTTTTACTTCCAAGGTTGCGCCTCGTCGTGATAGTCGGTATTTGATTTACAAGATCGTCACACCTACAACTTATGAGGTTACCTCTGCTAATAACCCCGATAAAATTTTAAGAAAATATCATGTCGCTGATCTAACTGCTATCAACTCAGACGAAGAAACTGCTCCAATCTGTCCTATGCACAAGAGAAAACGTCTACCTATTTAAACTGAAAATTGTTCGCGAGAATCCAGTGAAGCTACAACAAAAACTTCTCACCCTCACACATAACTCTTCGCGCAGCTTTTCGACAAAAAGTCCAGAAAAATAATCTTTTTTTGTGCGTTGTGACAAAACATCCCCTACTGCATTTTTTATTGCAGGAAATAAACTGCTCCAAAGTTTTTGTAAGAGCTGACACGTGTACATTCTCAGACCGACAAATTTTGACCGCAGATTTTTTTCCTTTTTCGGCCATCAAGCGTCATCTCAAGACTTTGATCTTGAATGAATAGCAACGGCAGTAGGATACATCTTATAAAAGACGCAACGCCAATTCTTTGATACTAAATATCCTAGACTGGATCAACATATCTCATAATCCAAGACGAGCGGCCGTCCAAATTCTTACATTGCACGGCGGGTTCCGTTGCCATTTGAAACGCATTAGCGTTGCAGATTACGTCCGGTGCTTGTCCTCTGGTGTTCCGATACTCTGTCACATAAGATTATTGCCTGTCGGGAGTTCGATGAACCGGTGTATTCTAAAAACCTAAGTCAACCCGTAATTCCGATCTATTTATTTATCCTTAGACTAGTGTCAGACGCTAATGCACTCATTGCATTCGCTAGAAGAGACCGAGTCAAACGTAAATCAGAGTCTAAATTAGTTTATTTTTGCATAGCATTATGGGTTTATTTTACAGTCAGCTACGGAAAAGGAAGGTGTTTATTTAGTTATTTGTCTGCATGTGGCTTATTTTACAGTATTTTATTTGATTATTTTTAATTAACTAACATATTTAGTTTCTTTTTAGTCGTAGCTGTCTGAGATAATCCCGTCTATTAATACACCTTATCCTTCTTCCGCCTGCTTAGTTTTCAGCTTGACATGCAAGGATAAGCCGCAAGGTAGGTGCCTCACCAAACCTCGAGCTCACATAGCACAAACTTGATACTCGTCTAACTAGACAATTTTTCTTCTCGTAACATCCTAAATAGTGTAACAACCTTTATTAAAAACTATTTATACACGAACAAACTTAATAATAATTTACACGTAATTAAAATTAAACTAAAACGGAACTAATTAAATCTAACTATCCAAGAATTAAAAAAACTTACGGTAATTTATTTAAAACAATAATACGCTATCACTAATAGGTCCACAGTTGTTTACTTTAAAAGTCACGTTCACTTTCACTTCGATGTACACTGTATTTATTTAAAACTTCGAACGTGCTAATCACTTATTTATCTTCATCGTAACAAACTTTAACTTCATTCAGTAACTACCGATACAGAACAAACCTTTTGCATGCTCAAACACTTCTTATACATTCATGTTATCTCGGTCTAGAACATTCGCGACCTTTCTGCATTTATCGCTCGCTATCTGGAATTTGGCTTTATTGAATCATAGATTCGACGTTATTCGCAAATGTTCCAATAGTTTTATCCTATATGTAGCAAACTTGAACTAAGCGTTCCGGTGGTTTGGTGGGTCCATATTCTCCTCCTTCTCCTCCAGTAGTTGTTTTTTGTTTGACGTGCTGACTAGCCATTCTCTGGATCTCTCATCTGCGCACGTTATTTTTAGGGATTCCTCTTTATAGGTGCATTCCTGAAAAAGCGGCAAAGGTTGTCCTTCTCCAGTCAATCTATTTGACTATCGAGGTTTTTATGATTTAGATTCTTAAAAACTGACAGTGTTTTCAGGAAACTTTTTGGTATAACTGCAAAAGCAATTCTCGTCAGAGTATTCTTAAACATTTTTTTTTGTTTCTCGCCAGTTGGTAAAATTGCGTGGGCCGTATGGTGTTGCTATTGCGTTTCAGGCATGTCCGCTTTTGTTTTTTGTATAAGTGGTTTTTGGTCACGCGTCCCTGCCGTTGCAACGGAACCGGTTGCCTAAGCTCCGGATTCTTTTTGTTCTTTCTACTTTCCGCCTGGCCGCTCCCGAAAGCTTTTTACATTTTTTAGTTTCACGTTCATCATCTGCCTATATTTTTGAGCTCTGCTCAGTCTCCGTTTTATTGTACATTTTCTTTAAGTGGTTTTATATATGGCTAACGACTACAAAGGAAACGAAGGTCACCATGCGTACTGCACCGATACGCACGGAAGGCGATATACAACGAGCTTCGCTTGATGCCCCGAAGTTAGAACCAGTGACGACTAGTTTTCTATCCGGTCACGCATCTATTTTTGGTCCAGACAATTGAGCCAAGGCTGCTTGCTTGTGAAAAATGTTAACAGCAGCAAGAGGTTTGGGTTTGGTTGTCGTGGCTGCTAACCAAAGACAATAGAACAGCGACAGACATTGTTATCCTAGTGTTGGCTTTTGCTACGACTCTACAGCTTGAGCTAGAAGAGCTGGTTTGCGTGACAGTAGTATTCAAGTACGTACAGATTTTTGACCGCGACTCCAACACTTGCCAAGGTAAACAGAATTGTCCCTCAGCTAATAAAGCTGCGTGCCGTGCCACTTTATCTATCCTTCTATTTACCACCTGAAGATGCGCCTGCTAGATAGCTCAACTCAGTACAAAACATTATTTATTAGCAGACTAAAATAATAAAAACATCTCTCTTTATTTCATGTCGCGCTATCTTGTGCAATTTACTTATAGAATTAGAGTTTTTCCTTTTAAATGAAAAGTCAAGCGATGCGTTTTATTACATATGACTTCCCAAAAATTGTTACAATTACGTCTAAATATAAATTTATGTAAATATTTTGTAGCAATATTTAATTATTTTTGTATGATTTTGAATACCAGGGAATACTAGTCGAGAGTTTATTTTCTCAATGTCTTCATATGAAATTTCGTACAACACTTTATACCCTGCTCGTTCTGCCAATATTTGAGAGAAAACAGCAGTAAATACCGTTACAGATGCTTTGATTCCAACTGCTTTACACAAATCTTCTCTAAAAAAGCGTTGTTGTTGGATAATTGTCAACAAATGTAAAATTATAATTACCGAGCATGTAGTAATTCTAAACCAATATTTTGACCACGAAACTCAGGTGGCACGTATAATCCTAAACCGCCAAGTAGTACATCAGTGCCTAATTCTTCGAATGCGTTTTTTTGTTTCATTAAAAAATTCATTGTGTCTAAAACTTTGCAAGTTGCTTCTCCAGAATACTATTTAAATAATTAATAAATTTTATTTAAAAATTATTATATTACTTTTGAATCATCGTGATTATTCTCTTTTTTATGGGTACAATTTATCCCTGCAAAAATTGGTTTTCCATTCTCGTTTGGATTTTCCATATAGCAAATGATTCCTAGCTTATCGTTTAAAGCTCCATACCACATTTGTCTTATTTCTTTTACAGATTGTGCGTCATTACGTAAATCTACAAAAATATTGCAATTTTTTTTACAAGTAGAGTAATACCTACCTGAATATTTAGTTAGAGGTTCATCACCACAGAACTGATTAATCATACAATCAACTACGTTATCGAATTCTTCTACAGGTATATCTTGTATCCAAAATTTTGGAATCGATCCATTTATTTCTTTGCGACCTTTAAACCTTTTCCAAACACTTGGAAAAAGTACAGAAGTAGGTCTTTCCCACATGTTTCGATTTTAATCTGTTAAAAAATAAAGCAACAGTTATTTATGCCCCGAGGTTAATTATTTACTTGTCAAATTAATTTTACAACCACAATAAATGTACAAGAATTGCTCAAATATGTTGAACAAATAATGCACGAAAAGAAATAGAAAGCTTGTTACTATCTAAATCTAAACAAAAATATAAAAAGAATACAACTTTTAAGTGTAATAAAATAGTGTAATGAAAGGGCGTTATGAATCCATAACGCCTTGTCATAACGGCCCTGTTGTTATGTATATGTTTATGTATCTCGTATCCTAAACATTATGACTAAATTATAACGAAATGAAAAATAAAATACGTAATGTACCAATATTGTTCTGTTAATCGTAAGTCGTATATTTTATAAACTTTTTTATATATTTTTTTTGTGCTTGTAGCAAACTATTAATTCTCATTATACATTTTTTTTATCTCTTATAAAATCTACTAATAAATAACTTCACAAAAAAACCGATTAAAAAATGATAGTTTAACTAACGTACTTTAAAGACAAATTTAAAAAATTGTTTTATATTTAAATAATTAAAATTTCTACTTACGCAAACAAGCTTTAATAAAGTGAACACCGTTAACGCAAAAAGAGTGCAGGTATTACTTATATCACAGAATTAGAAAAGTAGAATCTGAAAACTTATTATAGAATAAAGGTATTGATATACCATTAACTAAAAAGATATGGTTTAAGTGACTGATGCAATAATTGTAATTATCTGCAAAAAACTTGCATTGCAATCAAAAAACAAATATAATTCTACACAACTATTATTTAAGTGCGCTATATTTAATTAGAGATTCTGCAGCAAATATATACTGACAATGAGAGTTTTATTTTGAATAATGATCTTAGTCTAAGGTTGTAAACGTCATGTTTTTTATTTCTCAACTGCATATTCTACAGTGTATTATCGTTGCAATGTCTCCCTTAAACTAAACCTTCTGCTATCTTTGTTTGTTCCAATTCTATTTCAGTAAATGTACAAACGTTTTATTTACGTAATATAAACTTTTTGCTTGAAAATACAAAGTACTTATGGTAAATTTAAAAATGTACAACAAAAAGTTTACTTTATCAATACACAACTCTGGCAATCATTAATCATCTCACGTAAAATTGGGAACGTCAATCATTTTTCGCGCACCTAATGTAGTACCAACATTTTTGTTAACTATGTAACATACTTATTGAAATAATATATTGTTACGAATTTTATTAAAACTAATAAATTTATTTATACTAAAAATATTTACATGTTTATTATTATTAACCGAACTAATTAAATCTAAGAATATTTAATAAAAACACTTACACTAATTTATATATAGCGCTATCACTAACACGAAGATAAGATTAAGTCTGCAGATAACTTCACACACTTGTTTAACTCTTATTGTTTACGTTAAAGTTACGTACCAGATTATTTATCTCACACGCGTTAATCACTTATTTATTTAAACTTGAGTAATCTTCTTAACACTGCCGTCTACGAATTACTGGAAATAACTGACCTTTGATTTGTTTGTGCCGCATTTATACATTTTGGAAATCCTTCTCGAATGTTCCATATCTTTTGGTATACGTTCTGAAAAGTACAAAAACTTCGCGAAGACTCTCGAAGTTGAGAATAACTTCTCTAACGTTTTACTCCCCTCTTCTTAAGACTGTTCTGTCCCAAAACAGGAGACTGAATGCAACACCGGTAGAAAGGATCGTGGCGATAGCGGTAGCTTTCTCCATTTCGGCAACTTTCTTGACCATAAAAGTAACAGTTAATTAACTTTTCCTGACTTGATATTCTTCTTGGTTGGTAACTACAGACCAACTTTTGAACGCCTGTTCCTCGGAAGACGACCTCCAACATGTTTCAGTTGATTTAATCCACAACCAAGCTTGGGTACTGCCAATTTCTTAATATGGTGGAACTCCATTTCTTTGTTGAGATTCCATAATGTTCGCTACAGATTTTCGTATAACGGCTTGGTACTTGAGCATTTCTTGGTGACCAGATAGAAAACGAAGCGTCTGTCACCACGTAGTCTTAATACCTTTCCGCTACCGGTTGCTGTATTCGTAGTTTATCTAACTGCCCAAACTTGTTTTTAAATACGACTGCAACCCCTCTGGACATGTCAAGATCTTCGCTCACGCAATGTGCGATGGCGTAATCTTTTTGTGTTTGGAACAAGTCTTGTTGTTCCTCGGTGGTACTTCCGAACCTAGCTTTTCCAGAACCTCCATATAAGTTCATAAACTTCTCGAACTCCATTCCTTCGATTTGATTCCTGGTTTTGCTGCTTATTCGAACCTGAACTTGTGTATTGTGATTATCGCCAGCAAACGGGGCTAGACGATCGACGTGGACTACTTTTGGCTTGCCTCTGGGTAGTTTTCAGAAGCAATATATGACGTCCTTAATAAACTGCACCATTGCCTTTGCAGCTTTGGCGACACACCACGTTTTCTTTGGGGATTATAGAACCACACCATGTCGCCAGGTTGAAACCCACCATTTTGTGCATTGACGTCAAATCTAACCTTCATTCTGTCGCTGGCAATTTGTGGGTTTTTACGGACCTCTTCATGTACTTCGTCTAGCCTCTTGGTCAGATTGCTAACGTAGTTTTCTCCAGCAACTTCTTCTTCCGGTCTTTGTCCAAATTGGAGGTCGCATGGCAGTCGTATTTCGCAACCGAGCATCACACAGCATGGTGTTTGACTTGTGCTTTTGTGAATTTAAAATACCGCTTTGCATTTCTTCTTGAGCAGTTTTAATCTGCTTTTCTACACTAATTTGTATTTGTTCTTCTATAGTTTTTATTTGATTTCCAATACTAGCATGCATTTCTTCTAATTTCTGAGAATTTTAGGACATTTTTCTATTATTTTCTTACATTTTTTTATTCATCGATTTGAGAATTTCAAATATTTTTGAATCCATTTAACTGCTTGCAAACGCTTCATCAGCATAAATTTAACCACGAATAATAATAAAAAAAATTTTAAGAACACTAAATTTTAATAAAGTCCGACAGTAGTTTAACGAAATGGAACAGCTAAGATTAAACAGACACGCGAACTAAACTTTTATTTATTTACGCAATCAATGTTTTTATTACGGAAGCAATATTAAATTACTTAATAGTATTCACACTAAAAATCGTGAACGGTTTATTCTGTTTGATATCCCGCACTGGGTTTTATTCAACATTTGTCGCTCTTCTTTAGACGAGGTTTCAAAGTGCATTCGCCAGCAGTTACAAATCGAAGAGGGAAATAGTAAAAGCAAAATTGGGGATATTTACACCGGTCAAGTTCTGGCTTGTGGTGCTTTGATACGATCACAAAATTTTTTTGACGGTGATGACGAGCAACAAGACGACGTCTTGCGTTTGTTAATCAACGCAGGGAAAAGTTGCAGCTACTTATCGATCGCTTCAGTTAAATTTATCGCAGAATTATTGGCAATGTGTGATAAAGAGTAGCTAAAACAGTTATAGCCGGTTTTGAATCCTGAGATACAAAAACCATGAACAAACTTTAGGCAGTTTGTATTTGCTCCTACTCGTTTGTAGAATTTTTACTCGCTTTTTAAAAGGTTCAACGTTGAGTAAAGTCTTGTCTAGTTATGAAGTTTTGTGTAACGAGAATTTTAGAAGCGATTTGCAACGTTGCCTTGAATGTTTTGACAGTTTCGTTTGTAAAGCACTTTCTTTGCCCGTTCCTAGGCGAAGTAATCGCGCCCTCGGATTTGAACGTGGTTTTTATAACCGAACTCGATTGTTAGTTGTTTAAATATAACCGGAATAAACTCATGACGGCGTCGCTTCTGATACGAAGCGTGTTCGTGTACGTAAAAGACGCTACCAACATCCCTACGTTGTTACCCAAAAATTTCATCAGGCAAATTTTTCACCCTTACAGGAAAAATTCGACTAATACCAAAGACGAAGAGTTCTACGACGAGATGACCAACTTCTTCGACTGTCTTTCCAAAAGCCTACAACGCGACCAAGTTGACGTTAAAACCAAAATCAGCGTGTTGAAGAATATTATTTTTTATCCGGGTTCGTTTATGTTTGAAAACGTGACCAAGTCGATAAACGTGCAGAAATTGATTAGGATTTTAGACAAAGAGGGCGTTAAGAAACTGAGTTTGTTGTACCGCAATGTTTTGATCACGAAGAAGGAAAAGATCGTTGCTCCGAACGTTACCGAACAATGGCTCAACTCCGAACGCATCTACTCGGCGCAGCTACTTGCAAAACTTCTAACGTCTCCGTTTGTGCAAGACGAAACCCAGTAGAAAATTAAAAATTTTAAGCTTTTTGTCGAGGTTGGAATTTGTAAGCATAAGTACGATAATGTCGGTACCGGGTTGGCTAACAACGTCAAGGATGTGTTCTTTCGGGCGTTGGATTTGAAATTTAATAAGTTAGAGGAAGTGGTGTTGGTATAGTACGAGTTGTGCGAGTACACTGTTTTATTAGATTCTTTACGAAGTCTTTTAACCGAGAAGGAGTTGGAGATTTTTAAGCAAATGCGTTCGGTTACGACTAAGTTGAATACGAATGCGCCATATTTTAAGTTCTGTTCTTGCATATGGGGTTGCAACTTTTCCAGGACAAAGACTTGGCTGTTTCGTCTAATCAGGAGTTGTTTTCGTGTTACGAGCGAGTTAATCGGACGTTGAAGGATGCTAGTGATGGCGATCTTAAGTGGATTGAGGTTGTGGTTGATTTGTTTTTAAATTTGTTATCGCACAACTCGTTGTTGCTGCGGTGTTTCCCTACTTGTGTAAGTACTTAACACCGTCGAGTATGCACCCGATACTTTAGGTTTTGGACCCCAACGACTCTAACGCGCTATCGGTTAATGAATCAGAATCTGAATCGGATGAAGACGATGAGGTTAGCGACGATGAGAAATCGGACGATCATAACGAAACAGTTAACGATAAGCTGCTAATGGCGATACAAGCCGCTTTAAGTGGTTACCAAACTGGCGAAGAGAGTATTGATTTAGACGACATGGATGACAACGACGCTGAGACGTTATACAAAGTCTTAGCTAATGCCTTTAGACAATCTAAACTAAATGGTAGTAAGGTTAAGAAGAAATCCAAGCACGGAAAGATTTTAACTTATTTTAGAATCCGCGTGCTGGATTTGTTAGAAATTTATTTGGGTTCGGGACCTGGAATGTTATCGTGTTTGAAGATAATGCTTCCTCTTCTACAAGTGTTGGAGTTTAACATCAGGGACGATCATAAAAAACCGTTGCTGGTGCGCGTTCGGCATTGTTTGCGGAAGTTAAGTAACGTAAAGAAATTTATTTTGGTGGAGGGGTTTACGAACACAATCATCGGGAATCTTTTAAGTAGTCTCTTGGAGAAAGGAACGAACAACTCGATGTTGCTGCAAGATATGTCTAACGAAATATCCGACTGTTGTGTGTTTCTTATAAAGTGTGCGCAGAATGATTCGCTTCCTGGTAAGACTAAGAAGCGACGCCAAGGTAAAGTGCTTAAAATTTTAATTGTCATTAATGTTTATTTTAAGCAAAGATATTGTTTGATTTCGTATTATATTTTTAAGAGTATATTCCAACTCCATTGGGATGGGAATCACGCCTTTGCGCCGTTGTTGTTTGATTTTGTGTTCAATGACGATATACGGCTGTTTAGGCGCAACCAAGCGTTGGATTTGCTCAAACTGTTTTACTTAAATCGTCGACACGACAACGCTTACGATAAGTTTTTAATGTCTGTTGCTGAACACGAGAAAAAATTGTGCGATGATGTTATTGTGATGTTGCGTCACAGCCGTGAAATCAAGCAGGTCAAGGAGAAGTTCGTTAGTAACTTGTTTAATCGATTGAGGGCAATGTTGTCGCATTCGAAACCGAACCAAAGCGTTGATTGGAAAATGCTTGGGGATAACATTCGTGAGTTTAGGTCGCGCGATGCCAAAGTTACGTATAACCAGCTGTGCCGAGCTCTCCAATTATCCGACACGAAGAAACGGAAAGCCAACGGCTTTAATCACGAAGAAAGAAGACAAAACAGTGTGGTACCGTAAAGACTTAAAACTAATTTAAATACATGTACAAAAACATCGCAAAGGCTCTCGAAGTTGAGAATAACTTCTCGAACGTTTCACTGCCCCCTTCTTAAGACTGTTCTGTCGCAGTACAGAAGACTGGATGCGACACCGGTAGAAAGGATCGTGGCGATAGCGACAGCTTCCTCCATTTCGGCAACTTCCTTGACCATAAAAGTATCAGTCAATGAACTTTTTCTGACCCGATATTCTTCTTGGTTGGTAACTACAAACCCCACACCTGACACCACTGTTACGAATTTTATTACAATTAATTTATTTATACTAAAAATATGTACACGTTTATTATTATTAACCGAACTAATTAAATATAACGATATTTATTAAAAACACACTAATTTATATATAGCGCTATCACTGACACGAAGACAAGATCAAGTCCGCGGATAACTTCACACACTTGCTTAATACTTATTGTTTACGTTAAAGTTGCGTACCAGGTTATTTATCTCACACGCGTTAATCACATATTTATTTAAACTTGAGTAATATTCTTAACACTGCCGTCTTTGAATTACTGGAAATAACTGACCTCTGATTTGTTTGTGCCGCATTTATACATTTTGAAAATCCTTCTCGAATGTTCTATATCTTTCGGTATACGTTCTGGAAATGTACAAAAACCTCGCGAAGGCCCTTGAAGTTGAGGGGGCGGTATGTTACATAAATGGGTTCTTGAGTCAATTTTTTTTTAGCTGGTTATAGTTATAAATTACATTCAAATAATCTAACAATAATTGTATAGTACACTTCGTTTGCGTGGACCACGTCAGTCTGGGTAGATGTTTCAACAGCAGACGATTTGCTTAAGCGTTGTAAAGCATGTTTATCCGTTTACACCAAACCGTTTTTATTCTAAAAAACAGAATTGCAAAATCTACCACTCCTAAAAATCCATTTTAAATATTTATGAAACCTCATACATACTAACTTACAAACTTTACCTCTTTATAATATTAGTATAAATATATAGTTCCTTGTTTCAATCGGATTTTGTTCACAATTTTATAGGTTTTAATTTTTTTGCGCAGAACTCTAATTCTTTCTTTTAAAAATTATTATCGTACATTGGCAAGCGCTAAGATTATTTTTAAATTTTTAATTCTGGCAATATTAGCCCAAATGGTTTTCGTTCAAATTCACCTGCTAGTGTGCGATAGATCAATTCTTTTCGAGCAAATTCAAATTCTTTAATCAAACTTCTAAAACCCTCCAAAATACAGTAGTGACATATAGAATTGGTTTGAGTTGCGTGAAACATTTAATAATTTAATTGATGAAAACAACTTTCAGATATTACACTACCTTGAAGCTAGTTTAGAAGATGAAGCTGATGGTCTAATAAAATCTCTCGAGTTCACTACTCAGTCTACAAACACATAAAATTTAAGCGTTATAAAAATTACTTCACGAATTCGTTTCAAGTGCAATGGTACTATATGTGATGAATATTCATCGTACAAATTATTCTTTTTGGTTTAGTACTAGACGAGATTGCAAGCGATTTACCATGTTGTAAAAAATACGAAGGTGGGAAGTTCTGGAGGAGGAGAGTCTAATCGATCACCATTACATATACTACCAAATTTGATGAAGCAACCAACAACGGCCTAAAAAAGCGCAGGTGGAGCCCTAATAAGCTAGACACACAACTAAATTCAAGACAGCATTAAGGGAGCAAGTAGAGTATGATAAGGTGTCCGTAAACTTCGAGGAAATTACTAATGCAATTACCTACGCGTGCAATGAGAGTATGCCACGCACACTGTAAAGAAAAGGCAGAAACTTGCTGTACTAGTGGTCTAAAGAGCTACAACTTTTGAAGAATGAGTGCGTCAGGAAGCGTAGGAAATTGCTATATACTAACAACAACACAACGAGAGTCAAACTCAAAGTTATATAAACAATCAAAAAAGGAATATCGCTCAGCCATTAATAGAGCAAAGAATAAGGCTTGGAAGAATATGTGCGCGGAGTTAGAAAACAATATGAATTTATAAAAAGCAAGTCCACTATAAATGTTCTCGACCATATTTGAAGAAGAGTACTCGGCGAAAAAGAAAGATCGGAGCCTTAGTCTTGATTGACATCCAAAATGCGTTTAATTTGGAGCCGTGGGTTCTACTAGTGGAAAAAATGAAGAAAAAATGAATTGACTCAAATCTGATTAAGGTGATAACAAGCTATCTGACCAACAAGAGCATCATCTATCTGGATGGCCAAAACGTTGCCATTAAGTACCAGATGATGTGCGGCGTCCAGGGCAAACAAAGTTTTCTCAAATTCCTCAAATTTTTTATCTTCTTGGATTAAATTTCTTTTACAAAGTCTTTCGTTGCAAAAACTAACCTTATGGAACATCTTTTATGACGACCTACTATCAACACGCTTGCCAGCTCAGTTAGCATTAACTACATTTGCATATGACTTGGTACTTTTTGGTCAAGGGAGCACCGTTGAGAAATTAGTTCAGACAGTAAACTTAGGCTTAGAGAGGGTAGATTCCTGGATGGTAGCAAACAAATTAAAAATTGCGTTTAACAAATCAGAAACGATATCGTTCTCAGAAATATTTCCCCTTACCACTTTCTCTTCAAGGGCGCCATTGTGAACGTGAAAGAAACAATAAAATATTTGGGTGTGACACTGGATAAGAACATGTCATTTGGATCACATATTGGAAACGTAGTAATGAAAGCGGACAAGAGGACAAGAGCCTTATGGCAAACGTAAAAGACCCATCGCTTGCTGAAAGGAAACTACGTCTACGGTATATTCGGCCATTTTATGTGCTGCGCCGATCTGGTATGAAAGCATAAAAATAGAAAGGGTAAGGCAACTAACCGAAAGAACACAAAGAAAGATTACGATTAGAATACCATTGGCGTACACGTCGATCTCCCTAAAGGTAGTAAGAGTCGGTGATCACACCCATCGACTTAATAGCTGAGGAAAGGGCAAACACAAGAATTGGAATTAAAAAAAGCGACCAGGAAAGAGCGTACCTTAGAGAAATGGCAAAAAAATTGGGAAAAACATCCCAAAGCAGCCTAGACCAAAAAATTAATACCGAACATTAAAGAATAGACAGTAACCTAAATTACTACTCTACTCATGCTTTTACAAGCCATGGATGTTTTGGAGTTTACCTGGCAAGAATCAATCAAAAATAAAATCCATCTTGTTTTATGTGTGGGTAGGAAATAGACGACGCGTCACATACCGTATTCATGTGCAGGAGATGGACCATTTAGAGAGAGAAAAACTATATAAAAAGTTACGAATAGACCAGACTAACATTATAAAAATAATGTTAAGCAACGAAGATGCGTGGCAGGAAACTAGCGTCTTCATAATAAAGATTTTAAAAGTAAAAGAGGAAAAATAGAAGAGGTGGCATATGCAAAACTCAAACCCGCTGGAGCGCACACAAATTTTCATTAGTAATTAGTGGATAAGTGTTGTAGCATCTCATACAAACTTTATTTTATTTTTACACACAATTTTATAAATAATAAATTGTCCTGTCGTTAAAAAAAAGGAAAAAAGTATAACATTTATCTAGTCAACCGTACAGTTAAAGGTGCCCTAATGACAAATTTTATTGGGAATTAGTCAAGTCTATAGTAACAGTGTGTTTAAATTTCCTAGTGGTACCACGACACATAATTGAATAATCTTAATCTTTAACAGGCACAGGAAACCAGTTCTTAAATGGTATAGCTTGGGATAATTCAACAAGAGGGCGTAACCATAGTAAGAAGACAAATTTTGAGGTCATAGCAGGATGAAGAAAACCAATGGTGTCCCACCTGTTATGACTGACCGTGAATAGAGCCACTTAAGCCAGCCGCGGAAGGCCAACGTTCTAAGCTAAAAGTTGTAAAGTCAATCGTAATCGTTTCAAAATATCTCAGACAACATACGCTTAGTTAATCCAAGGTTTCAAGAGTCAGGAAATATAGATCTGATCATTGGTTTTTCTTTATTTTTAAATTGCTTTGAGTAGGTCAGGTTTGTCTTATTTTCAACTAGTTCATCTTCCAAAAAACGCGATTTAAGTGGGTTGTATCTAGGTTTGAGGGGGTCAACGTTAATGAGTCAAGTTTGTTGCAAAAATATCTCAAAACAACTTACAAAATTTTGGAAACTTGAACATTTATTCTCTGGAAAAAATGCTTTTTGTAAAAGAGAATGATTGTGAAAAACTCTTCTCTCTAAATACTATGAAAGACGAAACTGGTAAATTCATTGTGTCAATACCGTTCAAAAAAACCGTGAAAAAACTGGGTGATTCATATTTTATAACGCTAAAGAGATTTTTTGTATTGAAAAAGCGACTTCAAGTAAACCCTGGACGTCTATGTCTATGTCTATATGTCTATTGCCACGTAGAATCATAATAAAGTTGCTAATTATCTACCTCATCATGGCGTTCTAAATGAGAGCAGGCTTACCACCAAACTTGGTCTGGTGTTCAATAGATCAATGCCTACAAGCAACGGTAGATCATTAAACAGCATACAAATAATTGGTCTAACCACACAACCAAACCGGTTTTCGGTTTTAATTCGTTTTAGACACACCTCTAGGTCATATCGGTTGACTTCAAAAAATGTACTAGCAAGTCTATATTAAACCAAGTCAATGCAGCGCATTTTGTGACGCTACCGATAAACTTAAAGTATACAGCCTCAACATTTTTATACGTGCACTGACTTAACTAAGACCCTTCATTTCAACCATTATACAAAGAGACTTTTATGTAGATGATTTATCGACTAATTGCGATGATTTAAATAAAACGCGTAATGTATGTACAGAATTATCTAATGTTTTATTCTCAACTGGTTTTACTCTTCTTAAATCGATTTCTAATAATCCTGATGTTTTGTTGATGTTCTTGATTACGGCGAGCATCAGCATACCAATACGTTTAGGCTTATCTTTCCGTTCTGACCGCTTAATGTTTGATGAAGTTTTATGACGATAGTGTCACCAAGCAAACAAAGCTTTCTTAGATTCCTCAAATTTTTGATCTTCTTGGATTACTAGCTCTATGTACCCGTTCGGCTAAATTTCTTTTGCAAAATCTTTGGTTGCAAAAACTAACCCGGTTTTTAGTTTTATTCGAAAAAAGTGGTTGACTTATTTTTCTTAGTTAAGTATACTAAGTGGATTAAAGATTCATCGTTATATAAACTGTTCAAATTTTATTGAAACACAAATTCATGGTTTTTCTGATACGTCTACCAAAGATTGCGGTGCTTGTATATTTATGTGTTATGTACAAAAAAAAAGTCAAACCCATCACTATTTCAAAGCTTGAATTTTGTGGAAGATTGCTACTGTTCAAACTTTTAGAGCAAGTGGAAAAGTTTTTCACTTTGCAGAGCTTTTACAGTTTTTTGTGAACAAACTCTACTATAGTCTTAGAGTAGCTAAAAACAAATTTTAATTAATTTTGTGTGCACCGGAGTTGCTGATATTCAGCGTTTCTCATAAAGGATCGTAATCCTACAATTATCAAAACTTTCTTGTGTTAGTTTGTCTGTAGCTCTTGCTAATGAATATAAATTGGCACTTTATTTCTGCATATAGCCTATATTTTGGTGGTCTGTGGGAAGTAGGAATTTAATCCTGCAAAGTACATATTAAGCGCGAATTAGGGACCTATGTCCCAAATTTTAAAGAATTGTGTACTTTGCTTGCACAATTTGATACTATTATGAACTATTGTCTTATGTTATCTTTATCTTTCGATTCTAATGCTATACAACATTTAACACCTGCTCACTTAACTGATCCCGCTGTTACTCATTTACAGCAATTAAGGCTCTGTAACTTTCTAAAAAAACAGCATCTTTACCAACAAATATGGAAACAATGTAGTTTCGAATACGTTTCCGAACTTCAACAACGAAATAATGACTCTGTAACCAGTCGCGGCAAAAAACCACCGAGCACTTAGTAAAGAACACCATTTGCCTCCATTACAATGACATATGGAAAGAATTTAAAGTTAGATCCGAATGCTGACAATGTTGATCGAATAGCCGAGGTTCGCACGCAAGCTTTAGTAAGTAAAAGAGGCAAAGTAAACTATTTTATGTGTTTTCTTAAGGCGACGTTTTGTGGATCATGAGTGACCAATTTATCAGGCCAATTAAAAAGAAAAATAACATAAGAAAACTCTAGTGACAATTACTACTAAAAATTAAGGAAAACATCAAACTTTTTTAACAAACACTACTTAATAGTAATGAACAATTACTTAAGGAAAATAAAAAACAAATAGAGTGGTCCGCAAACGACGTCATTAAATAAAAACTGATAAATAACGAAAAAGACACTTAATGTAAATTACAAATAAATTAAAGCAACTACATAAACTAAACCGCACTGAATAGATAACCCAATGCATAACCACAAGGTCAAGAAATTTTACTGATTAGATTACTATGCACTGTACTAAGGTTGTAAGCATCAGTGTTAAAATTCGAATTTATTTTATGTTTGCATTGAATATCATCTCTCCAACTAATGTTTTATTAAATTTTGGTTCTACATCTAGTATCGTATGATTACTCAAATCAAGTAATATTAATATGATGGAGAACAAAAGATGGTTCTTCTTTTTTGTGTGTCACATTGGTGATTCTTAAATTCGACTGACAGTTTTTTGTTTTGTTTGGCCAATATAACATTTATTGCAATCAGTACAGTCAATTTTAAGTATAACGTTATGTTTGTCAAATAACTTGGTCTGATCATTAATTTTGGAAGAAATGATGTTATATATCGCATTGTTATTATATGTCGCTCAATGTCAAGTGTTTTTAAAATTGGAATAAGCTTCTTAGTGAGAACAGAAACATTAACGATTTTAGTATATTTACATAATGAATTAGCTTGGTTACATGGTGATGGTGTACCGTTAGTAGTATTAGTGTGAAATAAAATTTTATTTATCAGTTTATTGGAATAACTGTTGTTTTTAAGCGCTTTAGCGTAAGTTGGTAGCAAGGAAGAATTTTTTATTAAAACATCTTAATTGGTTTTAAAATGCCTGATGTACGTAAAAGATTATCGATTGCTCAGTACAAAAGAAAAAATGTCAAAACATAGGTTTAAATTCATCAACAGACTAAAAATCGGTTAAGTTATCTATACACAAGCACAGAGATACTAGAAGCTAATAACCAATACCGTTACTCATATTGCTCAAGTGCAGCTTACTCCAAAGACATCCAAAGAACCTACTACAGGGACGTATACTGAACGTACTCCAAGAAACTTCAAAGAAGAGATATTCGCTACAATAATAAATTCAAATCGGGGTTCTTTACTAACTAGCTTACCAAAAGGCAAAGATCAAGGAAAACTATAAGAAAAAAACGAAGGAAATACGATTAGCATTTTGGAACGTTATAAAGGAGCTGAATTTTGAAAGTATATAAAGGGTTTGACATTGTGGGTTTAGTTGAAACGTGACTGGAGGAGACAGATTGGGAAAGATGGAAAGAAACAGGGGGTATAGATGGAATGCACAGTTCGCGACAAAAATAAAGAGCGCAAGAGGATATATCGGGAGTAAAAGAAGAATGGGTGGAAAGAAAAGAAAAAAATAAAAAACAAGAGCAAGGAATAGTAGTAAATCAAATAATAAAAGAAGAAATGAAACAAACAAATAAGGACATTGAAACGGCTACTGCTTGAGGAAGAGAGAAGAAAATTAATAATCGGTGGGGATTTTAATCCAAGAATTAGGAAGTGGAAGTATAATAGTGAACGGGAAAGAAATAAAAAGAGTAACAATGGATAAAGCATTAAACAAACAAGGTCGAAAGGCGGGAGTTATTTGAGGAGAAGAGGTTGACTATACTCAACGGGAATATAAAGGAAGGAGATAGAGGAAAGTATACAAATATAGGTGAGAGGGGTGAATATATTATAGATTATGTAATAGTTTGTGGGGAAATTTTGGAGGAAATAGAAAGTTTTAACATAGGGGAAGAGATTGATTCAGACCATCAGCCATTAGAAATAAGAAAGATTGGAAGAAAGAAAAAAAATATTAAACACAGATTGGGGAGAGAAAAAGGTATGGACAGATGAAGATATTGAGGCTTATAAGAAAAATTAGAGGAGGAACATTGGATGGAGGAAAGAGAAAAAGAACTGATCAATAAAATGGATAAAGCAGTAAAAAAAAAGATACAAGATAAAAGACCTAAAGAGTGTAGAGAAAAGAGGTGTTCAAATAAAGAATGCAAGGAAGTCATGAAGGAGGTAAGAAGAGGTAAAAGAAGGTGGAAAAAAGAAAAAATTGATATTCAGGAATATAAAAGATTAAGATCACGATATAGAAAAGAGTGTTGAAAGAGAAAAGAGTGTGCAGTACTGATTGATCGCACATTAAAGAAGTAGTAAACTATTTCCTTATTAATTACTCGAATAGTTCACATTAATTAACTAAGTCACTCGTAACACTTAACTACTTTATTTACATAATTATGTACACTATAATATTACAGGTATTGCATTACTATTTAAAAACTTTAATAATGTTACATCTGTGTAGTAGGTACTTAATGCTATTGTAGTTGTGACTCGACTGGCCTAGCAAGAAGGGTCATTCTTAAACTTAAAAACTAACGGGAGTATGTTGACAAGTTGTTAACAAAGAGGAATAAAGAAAAGAGTTAGAGGATCAAATAAACATGTTAGAAAATGAAGGAGACATATGGAGCTTTTTGTTATTATTTATTTTTTGTGTTTTGATTTTTATTATCTAGTTATTCTTTCCTCTAATTACACTATTTATTTATATACGTTTTTTTTTGTTTATTGTTTTTGTCGTCATTATGTGAATTCCTTTACTTTGCTTCGTTAGTTTTTTGACTCTTGCATTTACGTGTTTAAAAAAAATTTTTTTTTTATTTGTTTCCCTTCTTCATTCTCTGGGTATCTTTGGCTAGTTCTTTTTTGCTTTGTGTTTTGACTATTTCCATTTCTCTTACTTGTTTCAAGTTGTACTCTTCTCTATTTATAATCATCTTGTCACTCCTAATAATTGCATGTTGTCTTTTATTTCTTAGTATTTTCATATATTCTTTTAGCTCTTTGTTTTTGAATAATCTTGTTCTATATATATTTTGGTCTCTTTTAGTTTGTTAGTTGCTTTTAATATTTTCATCTTTTTTGCCATATTCTTTAGTTCAATTATAATTGATTTAGCTTTTATTCCCTTTTGTTGTTTTCCAAGTCTTCTTCTCTGCAACACTTCTTCCTCTATTACTATTGGTATATTCATTTTTTTTAGTACCGTCTTCACGTTTTCGTTTATCTGCGATTTACTTTCTTCTTCTGTTTTCTCTACTCCATGTATTATTTTTTTTTTTTCTTTATTTCTTTTTCTAGTTCTTCCATTCTCAATTCCTGATGCTCTATTTTTGCTCTAGGTTGTTGGATATATATTTTTATTTGCTCATTTTCTTTTTTAACTTTTTGAATTTGGAAAACAAGCTATGCCGAATGTATTATCGGTACATTGTGTCATTCGTCGAGATCATTTCGTCGCAAAAAACCGTAGTAAACGTTTGCACGAATCACTACATTGTCATTAGAGCAATTAATAAAATCAAAAGGAATGTCTTAAATGAGAGATTATTTGTTCAACTTTGTTTAGAAAATGACGATGACTATAATCGTTTACTACTTAACACAGAAGTACGTTAGTTATCTAAAAGTGCATGTTTGGATCGCTTCTATTCGCTCTTTGATGCAGTGTTGAAATTCCTGGAGGGTAAATGGTTTGTGGCACAATTTAATTATCTCAAAAAATAACATAGCTGATATGACTGATTTATTTGCCAGATTTAACGAAACTAATTTAAAACTACAAGGTGACACATTAAATTTAATCAAAGCTATACGTGTAATATGTGCGTTTGTTGCAAAACTTTTACTGTACAAACAAAACTTGGGAAGAGAAGAATGTTCCAAGTAATAAAAATGAAAAATGTATCTATAGTATTTAATTAAATTAACAAAAATAGAGCTGACAGTAATGAAAGTTAATCAAATACATAAATCAAATTGTTTTTAATTAAAAAATGCTATTGATATAAAGATAAATATAAGTTAACAATATAGTTACCTTTTAATGCAGAAAATTTGTTCACGAACAGTGAACACACGTCATTCAAAACACACTTCAAGTTACTACTTTGTCTTGAACTGATGCAATTGACGAGACAGTTAGTTAATTAAAATTAATAATTCGACTACGATTGCATTTATATCATAACTTATACCGGATGAACGAATTTATTGTATAGTGGATTAAATTAGTAGTGACCTTCAATTTATTAAAAAAAAAAAACAAAAAAAATGATCAGGTTTTTTTTAAGATGTAACTTAAAATGTAATAAATAAAATCTTAGTATACTTTTTTTAGAATAACATTTAAAAGTTTATCATATTGTTTTGGTACTTAGACAAAAAAAAATGAATACAAGAATAAATCTGAATAAATAAATTTTTAAAAATTGGCATTGTTTTTACGGCACCGTCTTGCATAAATAAAAAACAAACATGAAGGCTAATAAAAAATGTTTTTTTTTGTCTAAGCTCCTATGCTAGACAATTTTATTAATAATAATAATAGTAATTTGTGTAACAAGCGTCGAAAGTAAAGCATAGCATAACGAACGGTAATGCGAAACGAGGCCGCACGGCTGAGCATTTCATGTGAGTGTGTTATGCTATAAAACTTTCGACAACTATAACGTACATTATTTTTTGTGTTGTTTTTAAAAAAATCACCAGAAATGTTGTTACTATATTTAGGACAACATCCAATTATTAGGAACGACAATATGATTATAAATAGAAGTACAACTTAAAACAAATAAGAAAAACGGAAATAGCCAAGACACAAAGCACAAAGAAAAGAAGAACAGCTAGCGAAAGATTCTCAGAGAATCGAGAAGCAAATAAGTAAAGAGAAAAATTTTAAAAAAAAACACGAAAATGCAAAAGTCAAAAACTAACAAAACAAAGTAAAGGAAATCACATAATGACAATTATATATAAATGTAAATAGTGTAAATATAAGAATGAATAACAGAGAAATAAAAGTAAAAACATAAAAAATAATAATAACAAAATTAATAATATAAATAATAAAAACAAAAACAAAAATAAAACTAAAAATAAGAATGAGAAATATATAAAGATTAAAACCAATACATGGAACGTAAGAACAAAGCTGCGACCGGGAAAAATGGAGATGGTAACTTTGAAGATATAATATAAACATAGCAGCGTTACAAGAACTAAGATGGAAAAGAAATGGAATAATAGACAAAAATAAATATACATTATTATACGCGGGAAGAGAGAAGCAAGGACTATATGGCGTAGGATTCATAACAATGGAGAAGCTAAAAAATAAAGTGATCGACTTTAAACCAATAAACGAGAAAATGGCCTACCTGAGAATAGAATAGAAATCTTCTACCATATCATTATTACATGTGTATGCGATAACAAAAGCAGCAGATGAAGAAGAAAAAAAGAAGTTGTAGAAAAAAATAGAGAAAATAGTTGACATAATACCAAAGGAAGATATAAAAATAGTATTAGGAGATTTTAATGCGCCGATAGGAAAAGAAGAGTACATTAGACAAGTAGCAAGTAAACACACAATACATGAAAAAACAAGTAATAACGGGCAAGGATTGTGCAACTTAGCAACAAGGACAGAAATGATAATAAGCAGTACTAAGCACAAACACCCACATAGACACAAAGTAACATGGATATCACCGCATCAAAGAATTAACACTAAGAGATGTACAAACATACAGAAAAGTATATGCTAACACTGATCACCTAATGGTTACAGCAACAAGAAAACAAAAAGTAAAAAAACATTACAAAAACAAAAAACTAGGAGCAAATGAAAAGTAGAAAAATTAAGTAAGGAAAGCAATAAAAAATATGAAGAAAAAATGGAAGAGAAATTAAAAGAATATAAGACAAAGGAAGAAAACATAGAAGAGCAATGGGCAAGATTAAAAGAATGTATAAATAAGGTCACAGAAAATCAAATAGGATGGTATGATAGTACATGTAAAAAAGTAACTAAGAGAAAAATAAAAGCAAGAGTCAGATGGATTAGAAACAGAAGAGAAGAAGATAAGATTGAGTATGTAAGATTAAGAAAGGAAACTAAAATAATTAACCGCAATGCAAAAAGAAGCTGGTTGGAAAGTAAGATAAAACAAATTGAAAAGGACAGTAGAAAAAAATATGTGAAAAGATATTATAAAGAATAAACGACCAAAACAAAACATACAAAGGTAACAGTAATGGAAATAAAGATAAAATTTGAAAACTCGCTGAAAACAACGAGCAATACATGGAGACGTGGATGGAATACTTTAAGGGATTACTGACACAAACAGAAGCGGATGAGATTAAAGAGGAAAAAATAGAAACACCAAAACAAGATTGGACAAGTGAAACACTATCGAAAGAAGAAATAATAGAAATTATTAATAAAATCCAAAACGGTAAAACCTCAGGGAAAGATGGAATAAACGCAGAACTCATAAAGTACAGTGGAAGAGAATTAGTACATCAAAAAATATACAGAATGATGGAAAGAATATGAAAAAAGGAAGGGATGTCGGTGGAATTGGAATCTAAACAAATCATTACAATACACAAAAAGGGGGAACTATAACCATGTAAAAACTACAGAAGACTGACAGTACTCAATATCACATACAAAATCATGTCAACAATAATACAAACGAAAACGAAATTCATTATCTGCTGTACTATTTAACTTTGCAATGGAACACGTACTTAGAAAACTAAACAAGAACACTGTAATAACACGTGGAAGGTAAATTATAGTATACGCGGATGACGTAGTTTTGATGGCAAAAAATCGTGCAATGATGAAAGAAATGTTAAAAGAAGCAATGCAGGAAGGAGAAAAAATGGGGTTGAGAATTAATATGGAAAAAACCAAAATAATGAAAATAGGTAATCAAACACAAAAAGAAGACCAAAACATAATAATGGAGGGGCTCGAGATCGAAGTTGTAAATAAATTTAAATACTTAAGGGTTATGATTGCAAGTGATCCAAATAGAGATATAGAAATAAGAGAAAGAATAATGACAGGTAACAACGCATACCAAGCAAATAAAAAAATGCTATGGAGCAAAATACTTGGGAAGAAAACAAAAAGCAACATATATAAAACAATAATTAGACCAACAATACTGTATAGGACGAAAACAATAACAATGACAAAGAAACGGGAAGAAGACCTTAGAATATTGAAAAAGAAAATTTGGAGAGCAATATTCTGTCCTATAAAAGTAGCAGAAAATGAATACAAAAGCAGGATGAACCACAGAATAAAACAAGAAATGGATAAAGGTATAGTAAAGAAAATAAAACAACAATGGACGAGATGGTTAAGTCGCGTATGGAGAGCTGGCAAAGACAAAATAATATTCTCGATGTTAGAATAGAATCCAGGCAGAAAGAGAAGAAAGGGGAGACCAAGATCAACATGGATAAAAAAAAGTAACGGAAAACATTAGAAGAGCTGGAATTAATGAGTCTAAAGTAATGAATAGAAAAAAGTAGAAAAAACATATGTGAGAGAATATAGTAGTAGAAGGGTACTGATCACACCCTTATGAATGATTTAGAAAGTTCCAACGGAGCAGCGTTACTCTATAAGGGTGTAAAGCCACTATATATATATTTATTACTAAATCTGTCAAATGTGACTTTAACATGGTTTTGTTTTTTAATTTTAACTAAATCTCAAAATTTTTAAATGACTTTTCTACCTGTCGCATACTCGTTCTGATATAATAATTCATTTTGAACAGTTAGTTTTATGTAAATGCCTACTTCTTATTTTGCCGCTTTACAGCTTTTTTGTCAATTACTTAACTACACTAACAAACGAATACGTTTGCAATGTTGGCAGCATAAAAAAATATATAATTGTTTAGTAATGATTTAAAAAACTTCTTGCACATTATAAAACTGTGATATAATTTCTCACTACGTTAAATTACAACAAGAATTACATTAAACGATTTTAAGAAAAAACAAATTAAAAATTTTGGAAAAAACCAGATTTACTTACAAATGATTTAACCGTAAACAACAATTTTGCTATTCCACGTTTTGTTGCCAATATGTGACAAAATTGGAAGAATCTTGAAGTTGAGTTTTCGGACAGATTACTTCGTTGCTGAATGAATGCGATTATGTACGTATTTATCAGATTTCAGCTAATTTTAGGAAATACTGAAAAGATGCTTCTAGTTAGCAGCAAGCTTCAAAGAAAAACTAAATTGTAAGTATTATATTTCCTACTTTAATTCTTTGTTCTACGTTGTCAGTCGGTTGCACGTATAACTGAACGTACATAGCAGGTTGTGGTCACAATTAACTTTTTTTGTGCGTAACATATTATTAGACGGTGCGCTCTGAATCTTCGATAATTGTATATTTGTGTTATAATTTACAAATGTAAATTCATTTCTCTTCGGAATGTGAAAGTTAGGTTGACAAGATCACTTTGTTGTACGATGTGTTGTGTAATCAAAGGCTTATTTCATATTTTATCTGTGATACCGACCTACGTGCTAACGTTTGTTCGCACTTATATAAATATCTGTATATATCTATTGTTTGTTTTGTTCGATTACAGCTTCAGGTATATTTAAACGTCTCCCACCCTAATTTTTCATATTTTTGGCGCTTTTCTAAGCTTATTTTATAATTTAGCGTCAGGAAGCTTACGACTCAATCACCAAATCAACTGAGCTAATCGTCACTATTTAAGTTACGAGAATAAATTTTTGTAACATATTGTTAAAGTAACGTAGCTTTTACTCAATTAACCTATTCGCGTGTCAATACTATTTGTTGTTTTTTTAGAGTTTAGTGAATACTCACTGTAAAAGTGGGCTCCGATAATATGTACATCGCCTCCAACCAAAATGACCGCTTAAGATCGGACCTATTCACATTCTAATGTTATGGGGTGTTTCTCATTAGAAGCTTAAAGCAAATAAACCATTGTAGTTTTATTACCTGTCTAGCTAAAGAAATAATAGAAATACCAAATTGGTATTTATTATAAAATTTTAAATGTATTTAACCCATTAGCGCCGAAATTAATTATTATATTATTATATACGTAAAAACTGTATTCATTTTGTGTGATAAAAGGCAAAACAATTGATACATAGACCCACGTTACACTTCTGAGACATTTTTCTTCCAAATGATGAACACCCTACTCCGGCACATCTTCGTATGCTGCACGAAATCACAAAATCATCCATTCCATCAAATCTAATATCTGGAATTATATTTTTTGTTAGACTTATCCGTTCAGGAGCTTTGATAGGCGTTTTGTATTTTGTCAGATATACTTGCGCTATCTCTCTTCTAAAATTTAATGCTGGTATTTTCTCATTTTTACGGCTCAGATACCAGGCATTGCGCATTGCTACGTCAATAAGCTATGTGAAAATTGACCAGTACCACTTTTTTCCACGAATGTCAATGCGATAATTAGCAATTCCCTGATCCATCAGATTGGTTCCACCCATGTTCCGAATGTAAGCAGTCACGCAGTCTGGACGAGGAATCATTACATGGTTCCTTTCTTTTTGGCAGTAATTTTTCACCGTTCTTTCTGGCTGAACACCGGCACTTATTGAGGCCATTGTTACAACGGAATTGTCTATCCACCGTACTAATAGAATGCCGTCATTTCGTTCAATGACATGTTCGTTATACCCCTGCTTCTTTTTTTGAAAATCTTGTTTTCTGGTAACAGGGCAGGATTTTCCTATTCGATTTTCTCGAATTGTGCCAATTGGGGTAATTGGTAACCTAAAGTTCGAAGAAAAGCCAACAAATTCATACCGGTGAACAAGTTATCAATATAAATAACATAGGGCAAGTTTCGCAATGGTATTTCTTTCAACATCAGTATCAACGGTGTCGCAAATTTCCCAACTAACTTGCTAGTTTCCACGTCTTCTCGAGGGTCATTTCCTTGGTATAGATCGAAATCCACCAGATATCCATCTTTAGAATTCAACGACCACATCTTGTAACCAAAGCTGATCGGCTTGCCACGGATGAATTGCTTACAACCGTGACGTCCGTAATATCTAATCATAGATTCATCGTAAGACATATCCTGAACTGGTTGAAAGTTGGCCAAACACTTTTCTTTTATAGCATTCATTAGCGGTCGTAATTTCCAAGCTTTGTCAGATTGATCTATTTGGGTATTGTCTGCCATATGGATGAAAATCTGAATTTTAAGAAATCGATCTCTTCTCATCGAATCTGCAACCATTTTGTTGTGAACGACATCTTTCATATCCTAGTACAACCATTTTGATGATAAAGGATTGTATCCACTGAGAATAAGGATTGCGATAAAACAACGGATTTCTGACGCAATAATTCCGGGATCGGCTTCATTTTTAAAACTAGTATAAATTTGCGTCTGTTTAGCTACTGTCAGCGGCTGACGAGAAGGCACCCGGAAGGAATGCGTTTATCCCTACTAAAACTTGATATATTATGCTTGATAAAAACGTCGCTCAGTAGTTGTAATTACAAATACTTACAGCGCCCTCGCACAATTCGCGGTGGTCAAGCTCTAAACTTTCATATCGCTCAGAGCCACGTGATTTTTTTCTGCTCGTAAATATAAAAATAAAACTATTGAAAGTAAATTAATTTATTACTAAAAGTATAACTATTAATAGGATCAAGTAAATAAGAAACGCTTAAAATTTTTGTACATATGACATTTTTTTAAGTTTTAATTACAATAAAGCAAAATAAATTTCAAAAATGATTATTGAACAAGTAACCTTCATCCAAATAAAAACATTGTAATTCATACATGCTTAAAATTATTATCTTATCGTGAATAGAAAAGTATCGATGTCGTAATCTTTTTGTGTCAATTATAATACAATCACATTGTCATTTTAAAAATAATTAATAGTAATTTTTGTATCACTTAATGTATATCTCACTATCAGTATTTACATCGTCATCACTTTCTTCGCTATCATCTCTATCCTGTTGTAAGTTTATAATTATTTTATCAACGAAATAACGATTAAGGATAACAACGGTAACAAGTATAATAACACACAAAAAATAACACTTCTACAAAAACGCAAATACTATAAGCTCTGAACACCACGGATGCTGAGATGCAACTATACCGAATTGATAATGATGTTTTTAGGACCATCAGTAATATGCGCTTGAGTGACGAAAACGCATAAAATTGCGATCCCCTTACCTCAGCCCCCAAGTGCCTTCTCGTGAGACGCTGACAGTAGGTAGTCAATTATGCTACCATCAAAAAATATTTCAAATAGCTGAATAGGTGACAAGTTCTTGTACATAGAATAATCTGCTTTAGGAAACTGTCGAGCGTTCGGTTCAATATCACCAGGAATCCAGTTTGGAACTGCTTTTCCAGAAATCCGATTTGTAATCCACTCCCGATTTTCTGTCGAAGGCATTTGTCTTACAGGTACTTCTACCAAAATCTCCTAAGAAATTATAAATGTATGTAAATTATTTAGTATTTCATGGAAGAGGTCAAATTTTACTTACGTTATCAGGCCTGTCGTATCTATTACATTCTCCAATTCTCTCTCCATTTAGTAATTTTATTTCAGCAGGAGCACACAACTAACGACCTACAACGTAAAAAATAAAACGTGGATAAAGTTCATACCTCTATTTTATTTTTCTACTACATTACCATTGAGGTTGCAAACCATTCCCTCTTCGTCTTTGTCCGCAAAATCCTCATCTGTGTCAACGTTAGGATCGGGGGGTTCTACAAAAATTTCATCTACGTTCGCAAGCAAGTCATCATCTTCCTCCAGCATATCCATGGCTTGAGAAGCGAAAATCCTCTTCTAGAACGTTAGAAATAATATCAAAACAAAACGTAGTGATACAACACTAAAAGGTTCCATAACACCTACGGATACCATATGGTATCACTGACATTTGACCTAACATATTGCAATCACATTACATCGAAATAATTTTATTTATTGACAGGCATATTCTATCATTCATAATCTTGTAACTACCGTATCATACTCTACAAAAAATAATATAGATTATAATATGTAAAAAAATACTTACGCCTGTCGTATATCCATTATTTCGTGTAGCACAAAATTATCTAATATGAAAACTCTCACAAAACTGCCAAAACGTTATAAAAAGCACCGGCCTCCAGGGAAATGCAAAACCGGCTGACTACTGAGCTTAAAAACATTTGCGCGCGCCTCTTTCTTATTCGACCTTGACCAACGCGCTAGAGAACGAAGGGGTGTTTTGCGATACCATATGGTATTTTATTATTATTTATTTAAAAATGTATTTTAGAGAATTTATACTTTATGCAAGCTATTAATTCTAGATTTTTTGTTTATATCATATATTTATATAGAATATTGCTTCTACTAATACTACTATCATTACTAGTGTATTCATAACATATTTGCAATTACTATGCATAATTAATTAAATCATTTTAATAGTGGACGTCAAATGATCAATTAAATAAAAAACTATATCGTTCTGTTCTTTAGCACAAAACAACCTTCAGATTCTAAAATGAATACTATTTACATTTTTTGTGAAATAACGATTTACTTTATCGTTTTATAAACTGAAAAAATCATTTTTTGTAGTAATGTCGACTAATTTAAATCATCGTTTTAAACTGAACTAAATTTAAACAAATTTTAAGTAGATTAATACCTAATCGCTTTTCTTATTAGTTAGTAGTTTTATTATAGAAATATGTTTATTTAATACATACAACGTTACAATTAATATTTCGTATATATGTTGTTAACCTGTTCAGCATCAAGTTAATTAATTTTTTGCAGTAGTCGGATCCTCGGAAACGTTCCCAAAGTTCATTTGCAACTTGCGTTACATTATTTAAATTCAGAGGCGTAGCTACATATACAGCGCCTTGGAGCCAATAAGATCTGTGCTCCTCCTTTTTTTCTCACACATGTTCCAATAAAATTCTAAATTTTCTAGTCTTTATTTTTTAATTTCAATTTTAAACATTATTTAATGAAAATTGATTTAAAATTTTTAAATATATGACATATTCACACAGTAATATTGAATTAATTATACATGATTATGTTATAAACTACATTAATACATTTACAAATCTTAAAACTGTTAATCGGTCAATTAATTTACCCAAATCAAGTTGACCAGCAATTGGTTTTTCAATTGATATTGTGGCCAAAGAGCTAAGACGGGATTGAGACATACTGCTTTGTAAAAATATTTTGGAAGTGACTAGGGTGTGATATAAAAGTAATTCAGCAACTTAGTGTATAGAAGTAATTTGTCTTAATTGAATAAAAAAAACACGTTTTATATCTTATTAATTGTGGTCCAAAACTAAAAGAAATATCTGAAGAATAAGCCAGTTTCAACAAATAGCAACCAAAATAGTTTCATCAGATGATGCGACAAGATATACTAGCGATAAACATTTAAAAAGGCTAGTTACTTTACGCACGGATTTAAATTTAATATTTAATTGAGTAAATACTATGTCAATTAGTTTATTAGAAAACTTTCCCTTTAAAACATTCTTTACTATTTTGAATGAGCTTATCCAGTTTGTCAAAGATTTTTTTTACTAGACGCAATCTCTTTTTAGCGAACCAAGGTTCAATGCTCCATTTAGTTGATAATTCAACTGCCTCGTTTTTAACAATATCCCAATTATTTATTATATATATTTTGGAATTGGGTTAGAAGTAAAGACAGCATCTCAATTGATTGCTCTACATCTTCTTGAGTAGAATTTTGGAGACAATATTAATATGTTTCAGTACTTTACTTTGTACAATTATCAAGATAATGGTTGAAAATTGTTATAATAAGTTATCAAATTTTTAGATTTGCGTTGTTCGTCTTGGCTTCTTCAATTTAATTCCAAGTAAGCTAATATTTTAATAACAACAAAATAGCGAGAACGTAACGCGTCAAGACCTTGAACACGGGATGACCACCGTGTTAGAGAAACCCTTTTTTTTTCTATTGAACGTGAATAACAAGTTTATGTAAAACCTATTCCGCCTGGTATTTTAAATCCTGTTTATGTAAGAATTAACAAGAGTTAAGGGCTTATTACAAAAGCAAAAGTTCAAAAACACTTTTTTTGTGAGAACCAAGGACAACAAATTGCAACTTTGCATAGATGTTTTTTTAAACCGCTTATCTCCGTATTTATATTTTTTTCAAACCAATGTGCATTTTTAAACTTGGTAAAGGTTCTTTCTATTCCTCTGTGTATGCACTAATTAATTTGAAATTCTTCGTTTAGGAGAGGCATGTAAAACCACTTTAATCTATTTTTGTGGCAACGTTTCGTGCTAAAAGCGAGCACTTCATCAGGCCAAAGAATACAATCAAGTGGATCAATCCACCGACTAAGAACATAGGCAACTTTACGAGTTGTGTTTACTAAATAATAAATAAAACATTATCAACAAACAATTGACAAATGACAACATTTGTCAATTGTTTGTTGAACGTTTATGGCCTGCGTTATTTAAACAAATTTTAATTATAATCTATTAGGAAATGCTAAATCTCGAAATAAAGGTAGCTATTATACAATCGGACTCAAAAACGCAAAACCAAACAAATGAAATTTTTGCATTTGTGTCCTGAGTCTAATGCAATGAAAATCATTAAACTTGGAAACCCAAAGACAATCAATTTATTTTGCGACATCATCAAATATTGAAGTTATCGATCAACAACTGGAAACTAAAATCTTTTGAAAGTTCAACTTTGACCTTACTCATTGTCTAAGTTCTGAAAAATTTTCTAAAGGATCATTATTTCCTGTAATGACAAAGGAAGCGTAAATTCCGGAGTATTTAGTTAAAAAAAGTGCAGTAATTTCAAGCATGTGTGACAGCACCTCTACCAATAACAAGTTTGCAACAAAGATCATTAATTGTTCAATAAGTAATATTTAAAATTCAAATTACGAGTTCTGACAATAGTCAATAATTTAGTATTTAGTAGAGCGTAATTCAGTATACTAGTTTATTTCAAGTAGACATTGATCAGCAAATAATGTTAGTTGTTATTATAAAATACATATAGTTAAGATTAGTATAAGTAATTAATTGTTAAAAATAATCAAACATGGGTAGAGGTTTTGGGCAGAGAGATAGCAGTGTAGAAACAAGGATTGCAATTACACGAATGGCTGCTAATGGAATTCCTCAACGTGAAATTGCTTTACAAAATGGATTATCGGTAAGATTTTTAGTATTTGCTTATAATAAGCCTCTAAAATAGACTGAATCATTAATTAAGCATCCTTAAAAAAATATTTTACGTAATCTTAAAGAAAAAGTTTTCTTAGTTTCATTATATCCCATTAACTAAAATTAGAATATAATATTAATTAAAATTATGCACACATTAATCTATTATTACAATCTAAAATCGATATCAATGTTTTCAAAAATTTGTCGTGTTTGAGTTTCTTTCTTAAAAATTCTGTTGGTAATAAACAATCAGGGTTCAGAATAAATTTAACAAAAATATTTTAAGTGGAAAAGAAACACACTTTGAACTTTATTAAAGGTATTTTTGTTAAAAAAATGACTTATTTATTTTAAGAAAGCGTAATTTACTAAAATAATTGAATCATTTGGTTAAACTAAATTACTTAATTAAATACATATACAGGTGCGCCAAGTTCGTCGGTGGCTTCGAAGGTTTGATGAAGAAGGAGAAGTTTCTCTTATAACGAAACCAAAAGGAATAAATAGAGCAATTACCATAGAAAAAGATGCAAATATTCTTAGGTGTGTTTAAAATTCTTCTTTTACAACTGCTCCGCGAATTCGAGAAGAAGTTTATTTAAACTGCAGCGCGGGATTATTTGCAAGTAAACCTGCGACAAAACCTAAATTAACAGAAAGGCATGCTCAAGCAAGAAGTAGATTCTATCAAAATAATTTGTAACAAAATACAAGATCTAGTACCGAACTTGTTCGTAAAAATAGACAAAGTGGAAGAATTTCTGGTGGATTTTGGGGGTGGATTTCAAAAGCTGGGCCGGGTGAATTGGTTCTAGTTTCTCCACCACGATTTACGTCTGAAAGTTACGTTCGAGTGCTAGACGAAATTTTGGTGCCAAGTGTGCGAACACTTTATCCAGAAGAAGAATTGGAAGAAATTGTTATCGTCCAAGACAATTCGCCAATTCATAAAAGCATAATCTTAAATGAATGGTTTGAGGACAGAAACGACGTAATTTCTTTAGAATGGCCAGCAAAATCTCCCGATTTAAACTCCATCGAGAACATGTGGGCAGCTATGAGCAGAACTTGGACCAATAATCGCCTTGACATTCCAGCCAGAAACTTAAATAATATAGTGCAAACTGCAAATAAAGTTTGGGAACGTTTGCAAGGATCGAACTTCTGCAAAAAATTAAATAACTCGATGCCGAACATGTTAACAGTATGTTTGGAAAATAACGGTTTATATACAAAATATTAATTAGTTTGAGTATTTTATTTATAATATAAACGTATTTTTATAATATATGTATATACTATATTTACATAAATGTGGTTTGGTTGAAACAATGATTTAAATTGGTCGATATTACTACAAATATGATAAAGTAATCGTTATTTTACGAAAAATGCAAATGATATTAATTTTAGAATCTGAATGTCGTTTTGCACAAAAGAACAGTACGATATGGTTTTTTACTTAATTGACTATTTGAAGCATTTATATTGAAATATTTTGCTATTAAATACATTAGCACAGACAAAATTTTTTTTTAATAATCAGACCAATATTAAAATGATGATATTAATAATGCATTGTTGTTCCAAATTAATGCAATTAATATAACATTAGTGATAGTAGCATTAGTGGAGGCAATACTTTATATAAATACTTAATATAAGAAATAAAAATTTTAGAATTATTAACTTGTGTAAGATATCAATTCTCTAAAAATGCATTTTAAGTATTAGATACATTTAAAATTTGAAATAAATGCCAATCTGACGTACCGTACTTATTATTTAAAGATCACTAAACTTAAATTTTTATTCTTTTATTAAACTATGTAGGTAATAAAATTACCATGCTTTATTAGCTTCAAACCTCTAATGAGATACACTATACTATTAGAATGTGAATAGGTGCGATCTTAAGCGGTCATTTTGGTTGGAGGCGAGTGTACATTGCCGGACGTGTCTCTGGTTGGCATCGTCTAGGAACCTTTATTGAGATATAAACTTTTCTGGCTTC
Organism: Aquatica leii; assembly: GCA_035610365.1. Taxonomy (NCBI): domain Eukaryota; kingdom Metazoa; phylum Arthropoda; class Insecta; order Coleoptera; family Lampyridae; genus Aquatica; species Aquatica leii. The sequence goes on from CM069434.1 coordinate 88,259,430, forward strand.
CTTTTGAGTTTTGTTTATTTTGTTTTGAGTATAATCCACAGCCATCTTCACTGAGCACCGGCAAATACCTTGTTTATGTTACTTTCATACCGGTAATTGTCGTAATAACAGCTTTTGCATGTAACAAATTGTCTAAAACAACAGTTCCTAATTATTTTAACATATGCTTAATAAAAAATAATAGAGAACATTGAGACGCTCTCAAGGCTCCCTAAAAGAAATGTCTAACATCTCTGTAAGGTGATGTTTAAGAAAAAATTTAAAACAAAAGGCTTTGAATTTTTAGATATTCTTTTTCTTATACACTGACAATACCAACGCATAAAATTTTACTTTTAACTATCTTTGCACGCGTGTATAATGATTTGTAAACGGCTGTCTTTTCCTCCGTTGCATTGAATGAAAACTATCGTTTAAAGCAGTGGTTCCCAAACTTTGGTCCCTCTTCGGACCCCTTTTCGTAGTCAAAACATGCCTTTCTTTCTTTTTCGTAAATAAAATATGCTGTGGTTTGATAACGTTGTTTTTATTTTTTTAAATAACAGATTCTATACAAAAAATAACACATTTCAACTAACATGTAGTTTAAATGCCAAACAAAAACAAAAAACAATTACTTACTTTTTTTATGGTATATTGTTTAGTTTCTTGGTTTTGTAGGAATTATCTTTGCATAAATACCTCGTAATTAGATGCAGTTTGAGCAAGTTTTATAAAACTAAAAATAAACGTCGTTTTTTTCTGTTTTTGCATAAAGTTTATTATTTTCTTTAACCTGTTCTTCGTTTAAAAATAATGTTGTTTTCTATTTCAAAAAATTAATGGCATAATTTGATATTCACATATCGTTGCTAATTTTATTTTATCATTATCGATCTGTGTTAAAATTTTGTTTATTTATAGTATGTGTTCCAATTTATTTATTTTTGCAATAAATTATAAAAGAAACTGTCTTAAATTACTTAATCGATTTTGGTAAAATTGTATTTGATCACGATGGGAAAATACTTTTTATATGCACTTTTTATTAGTTAATTTACATATGGTAACAAAAACTAGTCCTTAAAAATCAATATTTTATAAATATTTACATGCACAAGTTTTTTAAACACATTTGTTTAAATCGATAGATTGCAATTTAGTGGAAATATTGTTTTCGTATTTATGTATAAATGTAACTACGAAGTTCAAGGTTTAATTGTAGACACGACTAATGGGTAATTTACTATTATATAAACGGTGAAAAATATCACAGAAAAACTAATTATATAACAAAACGATGTGTTTTAAATAACGCGTAATACGTAATGTACTTTTACGTGAAAATAAGTGACAAAAGCTATTTACCGTAACATTACAATTTGATAATAAATCTTTTTTTTATGTTACGAAGCATCTCCACACATGTAAAACATTGCACATGTCTACTTATGACCGATAATAGATTGATAACACTTTATATTTTAAGTTATTTGATAGTTCTAGTATCGCCGCTTTAAACGAAGGTTTGTGTTCTAATAAGCTAAGTACCTATAAGTACTTATTTGTGTTAAATAATGGATAAAAAAGTGTATCCTTGGAAAAGACCAGACAATGTCCCATACCCAAGTGTATGGAAACGTTTTAAAGCTCGAAGAGAAATCAACGGGGTCGTTCCAAATTTTTGGATCCAAGACATTCCTGAGGATGAGTTTCAAAATGCGTTGGATTTCATGATGAGTGGATTTCCGTATGAGGAACCTTTAAATAAATACTCGAGTAAGATAAAAAAAATACGTTTTACTTTATTTTGTCACGATTACATTTTTGTTTCATAAATAATTTTAATACAATTACCTTTTTTTAAGTTTCCATCATTTGCATCTTAGGTAAAAAAAAATGTGTAACTACGTAAAGTTTTCGATGATAGTTGATTGTGTGCGTATTTTGCAACTGTTGCTATGGCCAAACCAAAATTTAAAAAATTAATCATCAATCAGTAGATTAGGTACAATGTTTATTACAATCACAAACGAATGATAATGCGATCAGAATCGCATTGCACTATATATTTATTTTTATTGATAAGAATAAGTGTATACCCATATACGTGTGAAGGTCACGTTTTAGTTTTTTTTATCTCTGGTTTGAAAGATTATGTAACAAGTAAAAACATTTTTTAAATGTTAAAAGCAAAATGACCAGCGTAAATATATATAAGCGTTTTGAAAGTAGCAATATTCACATATTCCGTAAACAGTATTTATAGAGAATACAAAAACATCATAACTTTTTTTGGTTCAACAATTTATTCTATCATCTTGCTATTGTTGTTTTATACGGGCGTATCTGATTAACGGATTGTCAATTAGAGCATAAATACAAACAAAAAATAGCAAAATTTTTACCAAAATAAATCATAAGTTACGGGGCTGTAGTCTCTTAAGGTTGTTGACAACACGAAGAAAAATAAACTGTTCTAAAAAGTGCAAATTTCTTCTTGGCAATTTGCTGACACCTCGGTTCAAACCGGAAAGAAGAATAAAGGCCGGGTCCTATTAAACGAAAGCATGGATAAGAGAACTAATCTCTCCAGCAGAGGAAACGGCTTGTGTGCGCCTTAGACCCATAGAACGGACAGCAATCTACCTACTTTCAGTATTCCCAGTATACTGGTGCATTTATGTGAAAAGGGCGCGGGCTGTTTGAACATTGCAAGGTAGCAGAGGAATCGATTATGTAGGATAGAAGAGACTGCGACGGTGACTCGCTAAACGTGACCCGGCAACTACACGAGTATCCGAAGGTGATAAAGAACTCTACCTGATACCCGCTGTCCGGTGCTCGATCAACTGGTGTTGGCCTCTCAGAGGCTTGGAAACCAGCTTAAGCACAGGTTAGATGTCGAATTATTCCGTCGTGCGACATTAGCTCCTTAGAGAAGGGAGAGTGCTTAGGCACTCTATCCCAGTCTCGTTACACACTGCAACCCCCTTCCCCTGCCAGCGAAGAATATTCAAAATTAAGAGTTAGAAAAGAGAAGCTACTCCACGTTAAATTCTAAACTGCCGATTTTCTATTAAGAGACTGGGTCGTAAAACTTGATATAAGGAGAGTACAGGATACTGCGTCTACCGTGTAACGAGAACCCAAAGTGCGAGGACCAGAAACTAGAGTTTGCGTAATGCGATAGATTGCACGGCATTCTGGGCGCGCAAAATGGGGGCTAATTCAAAATTAACAGAAATTTGCAGATGTCTAGTGCGAAAAATAACATAAAATAATTTTAATTAAACTAAGTCCGTATTCTGACTGAATGCGCTTAAACAATAAGCGGGCAATAATTAACCACTTAATATTTTTTTGTGCTAACAACACAAACGTCAATATTTGTTAGTCATTGTAGTTACGTAACGAGCAAAAAAAGTTCTAGGATTGCAAAATAAAAACTAGAAATCTGCATAAAACTAAGTGTTCAAAGCCAATTATATTAGAACGAGTATGCGACAGGTGGTTAAAGTTAATGTCAAATTTGACAGGTTTAGTAATAAATGTAGTATCAACGTTATATTTCTGGTGTTTTTTTTAATGTTTTTTGAAGAAATAATATAACTACAAAAAGAAATAATGTACATTACTTGCGTCAAAATTTTCATAGTATAACTCACTCACATACAACGTTCGGCTGTGTGGCTTCGCGTCGCATTAACGTTTGTTATGCTATGCTGTAATTTTGACGCTTGTTGTGAAGCAAATAACACTGAACTAGAAAACAATCTAAAAAGTTTTTTAAAAAAATCTCGTGTTATCAAAGTGCAACCAATAGAGAAAACAAATTAAAACAAAACGTAACTTCACGCAAGTTTGAACGAGGTTTTTCAGATCGTACATGCAATCGTAAACAAAAATAATAATCCATAAACAAAACTCTTAATGGTGTTAACGTAAATATCAAATTACCCGTATCTCAAAAACCAAATAAATATTTTCGGAAACATAAATCATATTGCCAGCTGAATTTTATTAATACAAAGAAAATGCAGAATTGACGTAAACATCGCACACGAATATATAAGGAGCGTAAAACCATAAATTAATTGAAAACTAAATTTCAAAAAAATTTGTAATGACAAAGATGATTAGAAATAATTCATTCTAATTAATTAACAGCAATTAAAACTTGACTAAATGCAAACGACAAATTAAAACGATACGAGGATTCGTCGATACGCAAGAAAATCTAACGATTGTTACAAGACTCTATATGGACTCAATTGGATTCAATTTACAAGTATTACAGCATTTCTTTATGTTTTGGTCATCATCTTGTGACTTTCTTAGAATATTTCCTAAACTGTTTTTTTTACCTTTGGGTTTGAGTATTTAAACTAAATGCTCGTTTCTCTTTACTTGTTTGTGATGTTTCAGTTGACCGATCTCAGAATAAATGCTTCCAAGTGGAAAAAAGCTTTATTTTGTCGTCCCTATTAAAATCTTTCTAGATCTTTATCGCTTTCGTGTAGATTCTTGGCCAAAAGTGTCTGACTCTGGCAAGATGTCAAGCATGTTTCCAAAAGCAAAAGAACCGAAGAAGAAACTTCAAAGTTTAAAAATCTACAGTATTTCTTGTTCTTGTGGGAAAGTATGCATAGGACAAACCAAAAGGAAGATCAACACCAGGCTGAACTAACACCAAGCAGACACGAAAAGAAATAGCATAAGATCAAAGAAAATCGACCACAGGGCATGCAATTGACTTTGACAGACATTTGCCAGAGTCAGACACTTTTGGCCAACAATCTACAAGGAAACGATAGAAATCCAGAAAATTAGCAACCATTTCAATAGGGACGACGGAATAGAGCTTTTTTGTACCTGGAAGCATTTATTCGGGAACCAGTCAATCGCAACGTCACGGACTAGTAAAGAAGATTAAGCAATCAGTAAAAATATTCGAACCCAAGGATAAACAAAACCTTCTGAAGAAAATCACGAGGTAATGACCAAAACGTCAAGAAACCGAATTTATCAGCGACTCGGAAAAAGAAGCAATAGATGATTTGCATATAAAACAACAAAAAAAGGAATTTTACATAAAAAAATGAATGTTTATACTCTCTGAAGAGAAGCAATCGCAATTACACCACTAAATTGGTAACTGTAAAAGCTATAACCATAGATTATCAATAAAATTTACTATGCTCAAACATTCCAACTGATGTGTACTGTAAATGTCAGTTTCAACGTTCATATTTTGTCTAATTTAAGATTGTTTCTCACAAGACATCGTTAATTTTAAATTGGAGAAGAAAACTGGTAAAAAAAATTCAAGAAAAAGGAAGGTAAATCACAAGAGAAAAGGACCGGAGCAAGAAGCTTCCGCAGGGTCAAATCGCTATAAAAATACTCAAATACAAAAATTTCCAAGATTTAGCTGCGTTCCTAAAAAGTCTAAGAACCTACATAGTTTATAGACAGTTATTATTAATCCAACAGAAGACGGTCAATACCATGAATGACATTGACGTAGGATTAAGCTTAATCCGTAGCTTAAAATTTGGTTTTAGGGCTGGTTACGGCGTCGCTGATAAATATGGTTTCTTGGCATTTTTCTCATCATCAGATTTCTAAATCTCTTTAGATCTCTATTGCCTTCCTGTAGATGCCTTTATCCGGACAACTGAAACACACTGAACAGGATCACGATAGACAATGCAACTAAGACAACGGAAGTATCAGCAAAAGTGCATTTAAAAAAAATCGACAAATTAAGCGCAGCCCAAACTCAGACGATACAACATCCACGACTCATCAGGACCGTCATCAACTTTTCCACGCTCAGACTGGACGAACCATCCATGGCAGCACTCTCTAAAAGAGTTAAGTCTGCCTTAGCATTGAAAACTATTCTAAAAGAGAACATTGTCAACGCCATTAAAACCACAGTTAGAACGCTTTCAGCGCACCTTAAAGAAGAAATAAGAACATATTAAAAAAAGCCAAACCACCAAAATCCAAAATAAGCGGAAAAGAGCGACGAGTCTTCCAGTCGACAAGTGTCATGCATACAGCTGACAGACAACATCATCAAAATAAACGCCACCTATAGAAAGAACACAAGGAACCCAAACAAAAAATTGGTAAAAAGGTCTCAAGTGCAATCAAAATATCTTTGATACCAGCAGCAGAACAAAAGAAGCTACCGCTATCGGACACAAAATTCCTCATTTCTACGGCTTTTCTAAGATTCACAAACCGGAAATACCTCTTCTACCAATTGTCAGCGCAACTGGATCAGCCACTTACAAGCTAGCAACATACCTGTGCTACAGTCTACAGAAGTTAATCGGAAAAGATGACATTAAAAACTTATCGAATTTATCAACAAGATACGAAGTATGAAGCTGCAATCTGCCGACATACTCGTAAGCTTTGATGTTACTTTCATATTTAGCAAAATTCCTATAAACCAAGCTTTGGAACTCATTCATCAACACCTAGAAGAAGAAGAAGAAGACATGGATAGGACGCTGACCAAGTTAATACGTTTTAGCACGAACTCTACAGTGATCACGTTTAACGGATCCTATTACAGGCACAACAATAGAGTCTCTTCTGTGTCCAGTAGTACCAAACATCTACATAAAAGGCTATGAGAAAAGAGCACTGGCGACCAGAAATCTAAAACCAAAGTGTTGCAGCTTAATAACGAACATCCAAAGATCCAATTCGCCATAAAAGTTGGAAACAACGAAAGCATACCATTTCTAAATGTCCTCGTAACCAGAAAGCTTGACGGCTCATTGGGTCACCGGGTGTACAAAGAACCAACACACACGGACAAATATCTAAACGCGTAGTCACACCACCGTCCGATACAAAAACTAGGAGTCCTCCACATTTTAGTAAAAAGTGATATTTAAACCAGAATTCTTGGAAAAAGAAATGAAACATGTACAAAGTGCTCTACTAAAGAAACAATACTCTAGGAAGGACATTCTTAACGCAATTCGAAAACAACTGACGGAGAGACCAAAACAAGAATATACCAAAAGAACAGTATTCCTGCCATACCTTCAAGGATGCACAAACAAAAAAAGAAGACTTCTCAAGATAAATAAAGAGAAAGTGATTGTCTGTGCTAAAAAGTAGATGTCAACCCTGTTCCTAAAAATCAAAGAATCCAAGAAAAAACTTTTTATCCTGGATTCTACATCATTTGCTGGTTCTGTGGTGTTACATATGACAAACCGGAAGGAAATTCAACACCAGGTTGACCGAACAGATAAGAGACATGAGAAGGAATAGCATGAGATCGGTGGTAGCGGAACATTTCCAGATCACAGGGCATGCAATCGATTTTGCGAAACCAGAGTAAAACACTTTTGACCAAGAATCTACATAAAGAATTAAAGGATGGCAACAATTTCAATAGAGACGACGGAATAGAACTTTCTTTCACTTGGAAGCATTTATTCGAAAACCGGTCAGTGAAAAGAAACGAGCAATTAGTATAAATACCAGTACAAAAACTAAACTTCAAGATTGGACTACTGCCACGAAACCCTAAAAACAAGATTAATTCGTAGTAATAACTTTAGCAGTTGGAATAAGTTTAAGTGGAATGTGCATCGACTTCAAAAAGTTATTTCATGTAAATAAATATTTTGAGAAAATTAGTCAAATGTATTGTGTTAGCTATGAAGTTCAAGTATGTGGTAGACGACTAGTGATAGGGATGAATGAATAACAAAGTTATTTATTCACGTGTTAAATACAAATGTTGTGATTTAATTCTAACTAGCGAACACATATTGATGTTTACGATGAAGGCAGCAAAAAAATAGTTATTTGGTAACAACAAATGCAACAGGTGTAAAAGGCAAAGCAGTAATCTATATTTGAAAAAGAAAACACAAACAAGAAACAAAGAAAATGGAAAAAATTTGCAATAAAACTAGTGTTTGAGACGAATATACATATACAGGGGGTCCCACGAGGTACATACTGAAATGGTATGTTCCTTAGGTCAATTTAAGTAGAAAACGTCCTATAAACATAGGTCCAATTCGCCATAGTTACACAGATACAAGCGTTCAAAGTTTATAAATGCTCACACATTTTTTGAAAATTATTATTATTGAAAACAGAAAATCGAACTACAAAACAAACACAAAAAAAACAAACAAACAAAAATCACATCAAATGCTCAAAATGACCTTCGGCATAAATACAACGACGGCTGCGATCTAAAATGGACCGAGTAGGCGCTCGAAGCACCTGCTAGTTGTTCCGTGTTTGTTGACACACATCCAGGATACGCTGTATTAGTTCAGCTCTGGTATTAACTTTTACCTCGTATACTAAACTTTTCACATGACCCCACAGATAGAAGTCCAAAGGTGTGAGATCGTGCGATCTCGGTGGCCAAGCATGCGGGCCTCCACGCCAAATTCACCTATTGGAGTAAACAACATTTAGATATTCGGTCACATGCCGACTAAAATGTGGAGGAGCTCCATCATGTTGCAGAAACATTTGTTGTCTTGTTAGTAAAGGTACTTCTTCCAAAAGCGGTAGCAATTCATTCCGCAAAAAGTTAGCATATGCTTCTCCTGTCAGACGTTCCTCAAAGAACAAGGTCCAATAAGTTGATCGTCAATCACGCCACACCATACATTAACAGAAAATCTGCGCTGAAAGTTAGTTTCTGTTGTGCCATGTGGATTTTGATATGACCACAAATGAGAATTACGTGTATTGTTCACTCCATCTCTAGTAAATTGCGCCTCGTCGCTAAATAAAATGAATGGAACTAATTGTGGATTTACCTGTAGCCAGTGGCAGAAATTCAACCGGGCAGCAAAATTTCCAGGTTCCAAATGCTGAACCTGTTGTATGTGATAGGGATACAAAAGCCCATCATGTAATGTTCGCCATACTGACATACGGGGAAGTCCCGTTCGAGAAGAAATTCTTCTAGTACTCAACCTTGGACTCCGATCAACCATCTGTAGAATGTTTTCCTGCTCATTCACATTTAACTGCACAGGACGGTCAGATCTTGTTGAAACTGATGGAAATGAACCATGAGTCCGTACATGTTGAAACACAGAAGAAAAGGTTTGGTGATTTGGGACCCTCCTGTTGGGAAATCTTCGTTCATATTCCCTAACGGCAAATCTCGCATTTTCATCACAAAATCCATAAATGTAAATGATATCAGCATACTCTTGGTTAGAAAAATGAGAAGGCATTTTGCATTTAAATTACACTTCATTTAATAAAATCGACTGTGACATTAGTAGAAAAGAAAGCAATAAATGACATATTGTTCGGCTTTTGTTTTCCAATTGACTAAGAATAATTAATTTTCAAAAAATGTGTGATCAGTTATAAACTTTAAACGCTTGTATCTGTGTAACTATGGCGAATTGGACCTATGTTTATAGGAGGTTTTCTACTTAAATTGACCTAAGGAACATACCATTTCACTATGTACAGTACCTCGTGGGACACAATGTATACCGGATAAGGGTACGAACCGGCTTTATCTCGCCAATGGTAAGGCTTAGAAGTTTGGAAAAAATTTTCATAAACACAGTGGGCAATAGAAATAGCTGAAAATTATTTTGATGTTTATAAATCGACCGCCAGAGGGCGTAACTGCTATGAAAAAACAGTTCTTTCCGAGATACCGTGAAGTTTGTTTCTTCATAGCAGTTACACCCCTAGCAATGGATTTACGAACTTACGAATAATTTCTAGCTATTTCTTTTGCTCAATTTATTCATAAGAATTTTTTTCTAAACTTTTAAGCTTTTCTGTACCCATTAGTTATACTTTATTTGTTCACCTATGTGGTGTTACAAAGTGATCCGTGTTTTCCTTATTTACAATTTTCCCTTTTTTTACATTTATATTTACATTTCTTTCTTCTCTTCTTCTCTTAGTTGTTTTCTCCTGTCCCATACTTCTTTCATTCATTCCGCTCCTTTTCTGTTTTCTTCTAAGATTGCATTTACTCTTCTCTTAACTCCCTGCATCTATTCCTCACTTGTTTAAGGTCCTCCGTCTCTTCTCTACATAGTTCCTTTCTTCCTCTTCTATCCAGTAATTATTTCCTAACTCTTCGTTCCCACATCTGAACCTTGCTATCATTTTTTTTCTTCTTGCTTTTGTTGCCTTTCTATTTTAGATATTCTGGAACCCCTTCTTCCTTGATATTCTTGTAATTCACATTATATGTTTTTACCCTTATTTTTTGCCTGCACTTTTCTCTTATAATATACCCCGGTCTTTCTATATCTAGCCCTAATACCAATTTCCAGTATGTTTCTTGTATCCCTTCTACCTCTTTATACTCCTTCCTCCCCCATATTTTTGCTCCATATGTCACCACACTTTTTATTAGCTTCTCAAACAGCAGTCTGTTTTTTTACGTCCACCCGAAACAACCTTTCCCCCACACTCCACACTTGTTCTATTAACCTATTTCCTTTTCTCACTCTTTCCTTTATGTGTTCCCTTCCCTTATTATCCTGTTTTATCGTGTAACCCAGTTATGTGAATTTCTTCACTTGCTGCACTTCATCCTCTCTGCATTTCCACTGCTTGTTTTCCCTCTCTTTTTCTAAATACCATTTTTTTTCTCCGTATTTTCTCGTTTTTGCATGTAATTTTCCAGCGTATTCATTATCTCCTTCATTTTCTTTTCCTCTTTAGCCTCCAACACTATGTCATCCGCATACGCCAACGACCACACTTCCATTTTTCTTACTATACTATCCCTCCTATCTGTTGTCCTCTTATTGTTTCCTCCAAATCCCCCATATATACTGCAAACAAGCTTGGGCTCAGTGGGCTTCCCTGTCTCAACCTTGTCGTTGTAACGAATTTCTCGCTCTCCTCTCTATTTACTTTCACTCTGCTCCTCGTTTCTTCGTAAATTTTCTTCGTTCTTTTTATTAATGTTTTGTTTATTTTTTTTTCTTCTCATGCATTCTTACAGCTTTTCTCTGTTCACTCTGTCAAAATATATATCCCGCTTGTCCGTCTAATACCAAACTCTTTTTCTTCTGTAGTCTTTCTTGTAGCACTGTCGCATATAGTTTATATGACGTGCTTAATAATGTCACTCTTCTGTAATTCTTCACTTCCTTTCTGTCTCTTTTTTTGTGTATTGGGCATATTATTCTCTCTCTCCATCTCTCCGGGAATTCTTCCCCTTTCCATATTTTATTTACTATTTTCGTCATCCTTTTTGCTACATTTTCTTCTCCGTATACCCTCTCTTCGCTCTTCGCTTTACTGTACCTTTATCCGAACACCCGGTGTATGTGATGTGCTCGTTAAACAACATTACATTGTTTGTAAACTACGATAAACAACCAGTGGCGACTTCTCTATTAGATCATTTGGTCAATGATCCTCCGGAAAAATTAATAAGGAAGGTATTTTAATTACTTTAAAATTACAGAAAATTTGCCTTTAAATCAAATTATCAGAGTTTCAATTTCATGCGTTTAAATTGAGGATTGAGATACGAAAACTTGCGAATCTACCGGAGGCTCACATTTACATGTGCCCGCGTGCATAATATTGAAGTCGATTCGTAAATGATATAGTTATTTTAGTAAGACACGTATAATACAATTTTATGCGAGTTAGAAAAGAAGATAAGTAAACACTTAAATACTTACTTGCGGTCATTTTGCCTACTCAGTGGCAGTGCAATGCTTACGTGACTTACGTCATTTATCATTATCTTTGCAGCACGTATATATAAAACACAGATGCTGACAAGACATTAAAAAATTAATAGCTAATATTAGTTTGGACGTTTAGAAATTAAATTTAAAGTTCTTTCTTAGCCTTTACTTCAAATTCGTAAAACCAGTAAACATAAAAATAAAGAAATCCATAGTAATGTTAAAGAATCTATTTATGATTCGTCAGATTGGATCTGTGAATTTTAAGTGAATAATAGATTTTACTTTTTTGTAGGTTTACTATTTTCGCATGATTTATTATGGTGTAAAAATAATGTTACCGATTTATAGCATTTAAAAGAAAAAGTGAAAAAGCACTCGTTATCGGCGAATCACATGAAAAGTTGTATGAACTATAGTCTTGGTCGCGTTAATATTCGCTAACAAATACAATTGGACCGCGCTTGCCTTAAGTCAATTAAAGACCACAATGAAAATGTTTGTAAAAATAGAAGCATATGTTCCTCTACATAAAAAAACTGGTGTGGTCACCACACGGTTTTCCTATAAGGAATGATGAAGGAATATCTACATATTTTTTTAAGGTTATGTTGTCATAAAACCATTTTGAAGTGATAAGTACACGATTGAAAAAACTATAAAAATAATTCGAGTAATTTACATACGTACAAAATAATATAAGAAAAACTGTTAAAAATGGCGGATACATCCACTTTGGGTTTCTTTATCAAACCCATTTTTTGATAGATCTGAGAGAATATGAAATGCCAGCTCTGTACCAAACTTCAAGGAATTAGGACTTTTGGTTCGAGAGTTATCGTGGCTACATCGTTACACACAGACACACACACACACACACACACAGATACCCAAAATATTTTGTCAAAAATACATTTTTCTGATTCAGGAGACCTTGAAACGTAAAATTATGCAATAAACATTTTTTGAAAAAAAATTGCGATCGCTGTACTTTCCCTATAGGAAAGTAAAAATTAAAACATTTGTATGCAATCGGCAATACTATGGGACAAAAAAGTCGTCCTTATTTCTATGCCAAGCATTTAAAAATCTTTCATTAAAAGCTGCTAATTTTTATCGATCATTTTGGTAATTGTAAAGATGGACGAATATCTTAAATCTTAGTTTTAAATATAATTGATCTTAAATATAAATCGTGTTAATGTAAGAATATTATTTTAGACTTTGCGATAATTGTGTTTTTTTAAATGACCCTCTTGCATGATTGACCACCAGCTGCCATTGTAAACAACTATACATGAACATAACGAATTTTACAATTTCTTTAACTTTTTATTACTACTGACTACTACTTACGTAAATACGAATAAAAATTATAAAATATGTGTTTTAATAACACTTCAGGAACCACTGTGGCGCAATGCTTAAACAAAAACCAAATAATACAATAACTTTATAATACTCGAACGCGTCTCGATAGCTATTTTATAATCAGCAATAAAAATATTAAAGTAATGATCTACAACAAACTATCGCTGTTATCGTTTCCTAATTTTAAAAGCTAATTACTTCTGAAAATCCCACTATTCATTAATGAATGTTTACTTTTCAAGTTCTGTAAAGTTTCATAACAATTTAGTCTCTTTTTTTTGTTTACTTCATTAACTAAACAAATGTCTTTTTCTTCTTCTTTTCTAAACGTCGATACTTCATACTATTTAAAACACATTTTGATAAGTTTTTTTTGTTTGCCCAATACATACTCGATTACACTCCTTACAATTGATTTTATATATTCCAAATTTATCTTTATTAGAGCTCGTGAGTAATCTAATTTGAAAATACTTTAGAAACAACTCTGGTATATGCAAGATAGTTCGGTAATTTAACATATTTCTTATTTATTCTCTTATCGTATATATGTATGCACCTAAAGCAGTTACATTTTTTGTATAACTTCTAACCTTATGTTTTCTAACTATGTTGTTTATAAAGTCATTGTTAAAGCTATTGTACACTGCAATTTTTTTAATAAACCAAAGTCCTTTATTACAATTTACTTTACACAAGATAAGCACAGTATAAATCTTATCAAAACACAATTTTTTTTTAAAAATAAGAACAAAGTTTAATATGATTAAATGTATAAATGATAACGAATTATCTAAGTAAATCTACTACTCTATCAATTTATAGCACTCACGTGTGTTTTGTAACCAAACCTATCTCTGTCATTACATTCTTAGATTATTACAAATAAATAAAAAACTTAATTTATTCTGTTGGTTTCTTGAATAGTCTCGAATATTCTTAAAGTTTGAGAATGTTTCAATATTATTGTAACAAATTTTTAACACTAATAAAGTGTATTTAAGAAACACTTACTTTAATTTATGTATTACTACCACTAGAAAAATAATGTCCGCGGATAACTTTTGTTGATCTAAACCGGTATTTGTATATATTAAAAGCACGTATACATTTATTTTTTACTAGCACGGGCACCTTATTTATTCATCTTAGCACGCACATTAATCACTAAGGCTTCTTAAAATTTCTTCCGATTCAATTTGTAAACTGACCCCAACTTCTTCCAAACACTTTTTATATTCTTCCGTTATCTGCATTCAGAATGTTCCACATTTCTCGATCATTGTCCCAACATTTCCAATTACTTTGAGAATGCTTCATTATCAAATATTTTTACTAATTGAAATAAAGAATTTGACTATTAGAATAAATTACAAAATATTTTTATTAAAATTTGAAGATTTTGATTTATTTTAGACATGTTCAGCGATAAGGAAGCACTTAGTACATTACGAAGTCTTATGAAAGAAATTTTGCAACATAAACTTGGTCTTATTTGTTACACCGATAATTCGGATCCTAATGGAAAACCCATAATTGCTGGAGTAAACTGTACGCACGTTAAAACAAAGTGGGATCCTGACGTTGAGGTAGAAATAATGTTGCTTTTTCATTAGTTTATTTATGACTTTTAGATACCAAACGAAACAATGTCAAAAATATTTGGAACAATGGATGCAGTAACGAATCTTGTGGATGCATTCGAAGTACTCAAAACTGATGTGTTGCTTACAGCAATGGGTCTATACGTACCAGCACAATTTAGGGGTCAAAATTTAGGGTTAGAATTATTAAATGCGAGGTACCATGTTTTTTTTTAATTTTTTTATTATATAATAATAATCCTATTGTTTAGAGAATACATTTGTAAAGCGGTTGGAATAAAAGCAACAGTAACAACATTCACAGCAACTATTTCCCAAATACTTGCCGAAAAGGCGGGATTTAAAGTGTTGGCGGAAATACCATATCCTGAATTAAGAAAAATTGATTCAAGATTTATATATCCGGGTATCGAAAAACACACTATAGTATTGAAATATATGTATAAAGAATTTTCAATTCCTTGTCATCATAAAGACTGCCAAAAGCAATCCATAGAGTCATGTAATAACAACTTTTAAAAAGTAAAAAATTAGTTTTTTTACAACACGCACTAATCTGCAATTAGCCAAATTCGATATAAATATATTTAATTAAGCGTCGTTTTGTATATGTTTAAATAAAGTTATCGAAGATCTCAAATTGTATTATATTATGCTTAATAACAATTATTATTGTCTTATAAAAGAAGTCGCTAGTTTATAAATGTCTCGGCACAAAAATGTCGGCAATTCTATCGCATTCAAAAGATGCGCGGATTTGTCGGATCCGGGCATAACGTTACAGGGAATCTACCGTGTTTCAATGCTTCTGTAACTATTTTAGCGCATTGTTTCATATCTTTGTAAGAATTGTTTGTACAAAAACCAATTAACCTCACTTTAATATCCATAGGCCATTCGTTTTTACGCGCTTCAGAGCTTAATTTCCAGTCAACTTGTTGTATTTGCAACCGGAATCAGCTACTTTTAGTAAAGATTGCTTGTATTTGTTATTGGTAAACTTCATTTAAGGCTAAATATTACCACAAGACTGATAGCAAACAAGTACTGCGAGAGATCTTTGCAGAAGTAGTTCAAAAGTACTTGAAACCCTTCAGAGGTGAACCTGAGGAACCAGGAAAGACGAAAGCTTAAATACAGCATTTTTTGCGTTGTTGAGTGATTGCCTACAGTCAATCGGCGTTAGAGATTTTTACGACGTTACGCGGCGACGTCCGTTGGGTAATAGCCGACGTTTAACGAGAACGTCCGGGAGGCTCAAAAAGACGAAACGGGCCACGTATCTATCTCAGTTTTACGACCCGTTCTGCGTCCTCCCATCGCACAACGACACATCCGACGCGATACAAAATAGAAAATTAAACAAATAAACCGTCGGAGCGCTTTTAAGCGCGCGTCTTGTCGTCGTTCGACAAATGACGTCCGTTACCGGCAGATTCGAGGAGCCTCAAATCCGTCGGCGGTGTTTACGAACGACTTAAACGCGTTGGATCTGCTATCGGTCTGCGACGCTATTTCTTTGAGTAATCTTTGAACTCGTTTTGGAACACGTATTGAGGAGTTTAACGTGAGTCAATGGGCGCACTCGTTAAAACTAAAAGCGAAGAACGGATCGCGTGTTGTCGTCGTTCGCGCATCTTCTGTCTGTTGAAAGAATGAACTTGCTTTCTTTAGAAAGTCGTTCCGTACTGCTAAGGCATCTCGCTTCAGTATCAAGGCGTGTCGTCGTCGGCCATCGATCTCGGTCGGTTTTCAGCGCGTCATTGACATAAGGTAGATGTTGATGGAAAAAAATCCTTCTCTTACCGAATGTTGTTCTTAACCTTCGACCAGCACAGATTCAACGTAGAAATGGCGTTTAAGCGCATCCCGATCTCGAGCCTGTGCTGCCCCCTTTGGTATTACACCTCTTTCTGAATCGACCTTACATACAAAATGATCTATACATTTACAATACTAAAAAAACTTAAAAAGTACAAGCAAATTACGTTCTTAAACAAGAGTTAATCTAGAACAAAGAGACTGTAGAAAACTGTCAGATACTCAGATTAGAATATACGCCAAAGTCGTAGGTAAGATGGACAAAAAAAAATCTTATATTGCTTGACTGCAGTTTTTCCTGTAGCCTAATTACATGCTACACTAATGCTATACTCCGGTACCAGTTTCGGGAAGCGCTTGAAAAAGTTGCGTAAAGCAGCAATCTTTTGTTTTTCCGGTTCGTGGCTTTATTAAACTAAGCTTTCATGCAGGAGGAGTCTTGCAAATAATTTTGTTTCGGTTTCGATACGAGATTTAGACAGCATTTCATTGACCATTTTTGGTAGCGCTCGAGGCAAAAACTCAAATTTTAGGTAACGTTCTGTTACTATTAAACATAAATCGGCAAAATTTAAAACTGAGTTATGTCCCATCTACCACTGTAACGACAGTAATTTCTGAGCCAAAGACTTTATTAAGCTCAGAGCAAATGGTGTTATGTTAAAAACTTTTAGTTTTTTGCGCTGTATGAATTTTGCCCAGTCGGTAATGTCATCGATGAGTTGGAATTTGCTCATTATTACTTTCGTTTTTAACATTAAGAAAACAGCACATTTGCTGACGCCATGCTCAGTGATATCTACATTTTAAGTATCTTGGAATATATATATACTATTCATGGATAAATCAATTACGATTTTGATGTGTGACATGTAAGTGATTTGCTAGGGTAAGAATGCATTTCCATTTTACGGTGCAATTTAATTTTCTTTAATTATCACAGCAAGTTTTCTCTTTCGTCACTTAAATTTAAGAGTTTTGAACCCTTCTTTTAGAGCATGTTAAATAAACACCGAAAACAGGAAGAGAAAAGAGAAAAAGATATGTTCATGGGTGGAAATTATTACACCTGAGTGAAAAGAATGCCGGTATACAAAAGTGATGGGACAAATGAATTATTTTTGGAAGAAACGGAGCTAATAGATTCGGAGGATGATGCAGACTTAGACGATGAAGCAGGCCAAGAAAAGAAAATGAGCTTGTGGCATCTTTGAAGTAATCCGCAGGCTACTGGTAAAATTTGCGACAAAACTTAAATATGTATTCTCTATTATTAGTTCTTTTATTTCTTCCGTTTCTGTACTTTCTGTTTTCTGAGACGATTTTTTAGTGCAATTAGAAAGAAGAGGTTCTTGATGAAATTGTTAAGTTTACTGCTTAGCTAGATCGGCTTACAATTTAAATAGATCAGATTGCTTGTACCAGTTTTACCGAGATTGTTGGCAACTAAACATGTAGACATGATCACATATGGTTAGAATAAGAATATTTTAGATACTCTAAATCGAGAAGACCCTGGAATCTTAGAATTGTTTGTAGCTGAGCGAATGGGCTGTCACGTTCTAAAGACTGTTAAGGTCTCTTCTAAATCTTTTTTTGTGAAAGCCTGTATATGAGGTAAGCATTTAGTTCTGGTGTTCGTGGTTTAACTTAATTCTTTTGTAATTGCCTGTAGCGGGTTTCTATACCTCTAATCGTGTTTTTTAACTGTGGAGTTGATAAGCACATGTTGTAATTGGAAAATTTCCATGATGATGTTACGTCACTGGACTTAACACCACCTACACTTTCGAGGGGTTGAATACAATTGTCATCATATTGAAGAAAACCTAATTTACAAAGTTAGTTTGAAGGACTCTGCGCATTCGTTTATTTTCAGTGATCTTATAAATTAAAAAGGGGTTTACTTGTAATGGCGTATATTTGTTAAACCTCAATTAAGATTTAAGAACTGCTGATAAAGTGCCCCTAAAGAAGGAAGAAAACTAACTGTAAGTATGATTTTAATTCTTAGTATTTTGTTGGTCAGACGTTTGCAATGACGACTGTACGTACATATTAGGTCGTTAACACAATTATGAAATCGTTTTGTTGTGTCACATATCGTTATACGCTGCGCTTTGATTCTCTAGATATTCAATATTCGTATCGTTGTGTTTTAATTTACGAAGTAAATTCGTTTCTATCTTGAATGTAAAAGTTAGACCGACAAGGCCACTTTTTTATAGGACGTGCTGCCTAGTCGAAATTTAGTATTTTGTCGGTGATACCGACCTACGTAGTAGTGTTTGACCAAATCGATATACATTTAATGTTATATTATCTTCTAATATCAACTGTGATAAAATAAATATATTCTGTGTTACCAGTTCTGTCTTGTCATTTTTTCTATTTCAGTTGCGGGTAGATTTAAATGGTGTCTCCGACCTTAGTTTTTCATCGTTTTGGTGCTTTTTTAAATCCATTTTATAATTTAACACCAAGAAACTTACGACTTAATCTCGCTTTTTTAGTTACGAGAAAAACCACGTAACAATCTATCAAATAATTTTCACTGCAGGCTATTAATATTAATTTCTGACTTCTAAATTCTAAATTATGCATAATAACTTATAGTTGTTTTTTTTTTGCGTTTAGGTTGTTTTCTGAATGAACTCTGCATCTTTATAATTTTTGTTTGATATATTATTGTGTGTTTATTATATATGCGTATTTTCGGTTCTTGTTTATTTGACTCGATCATTGAAGTAATAACCGGGTTACTTCCGTAACTATAACCCCAGCATCCACTGGTAAGCCGTCAGTTACTTTTCTTCTGTTCTTCTTCTTTTCCATTGCTTCTAATTTGTCCTCCAGTTTTCTATTTTGTCTTTTAATTGTTGCTTCTCTTTTTTCCGCTTTTCTTATTTTTGTTTGGTTGCTTCTCTTAGAATTGGAAACTCTATCATGTTTGTATTCATTTCCTTTATTAGTTCTTTTATTTCTTCCATTAATGGATTTTCTGTTTTTGAGAAGTTTCTGTTTGTGTTCTTTCGGATTGGTTTTCTATCTGGTGTCGTGTTCTTTACTGGTGTTTCGCATTTTTTTTTTATTTTGGTTTTCTACTGTTTGGTTTGTTTCTGTTTCTTTGTTGTCATGTTCCAGGTACTCTTTAATTGTCCTGTAGCTTTTTCTTCGTTCTGGTAAAAATTTCTTTTGCATGGATGACAAAATTAAATAATCAACACTCAGTTATTACCATATTTGGATTCGTGTTTTGAAGGCGGTTGAGTGAGGACGGGTTTTGGTTAACATTATTGCGGAGTTTCGGAGAGATTAAAGTGATTAAGCTGTAATCATTAAAGTGATTAGTTAACGTGTGCGTGTTGAGGATTGTGAGGTTGAAGCAGTTAAGGAAATAATTAGATTACAGTTTTAATGTAAGTTGGGAATAATTACATTAAATTCATGGTTAAGGAGATATAGGCGAGCTCAGATAAAATGTGCGAATACGAGCGGGTATCGTGGACTAGTTTAAAAATCAAGTGCGCGCTTTTGATAACAGTGACGTACATACTTTTATTTTATGCGTATATCTTTGTTAATATTTGTAGCGAGCTTTAATTATATATAATTAGATAGAATCATGTCAGAATCCTAATCGACAGGATCGGAAAGAAAAAAAAAGACAAGAAATTGTGCAAGAAGTTTTTGCAAGGAGTAAAAGAACAAAAAAAGCCCGACAAAGGAGGACAGTGATTAGGAAGAGCAGGGGGTAATAGAGATGGATAGGCAGATGGTTAGAGAAATAAAGCAGATGAGGGAAGAGAACAATAAATTGGTAGTAAATCTGGAAAAGATCACGAAGGAGTTAAGAAAAGAAAGAGAAGAGCGAAAGAACATATGCGATATGTGGTAGAAAAAAATAAGAGCATAGAAGAAAAGAAAAATTGGAAAAAAAGGGTGGAAGTAATAGAAAGGGGAAAGGAGAAGGAAAAACTTAGTTATAATAGAGATGGAAGGCCAAGAGGGAAAAGAAGAACGTAAAAAGCAAGTGGATAACTTGTTTAAAAATGAATTGAGAGTGGAAAAAGATATAAGAGACGCAATTAAAATAGCGAGTGGGTTAATACTGGTAAAATTGGATTCCCTAGAAGATAAGCTAGAAATATATGTTCCCAGTGGAAAGAAACGTCCAAAAAATATAAAGATGGAAGGAAGAAAACTAAAAGAAGAAGAAAAAAGAACAAAAACAAAGTTTATAAAATTATGGGTTGAGGAAGAAGAGATGCACTGGAACGTAAAAAAAATAAATTAGAGAGAAGGAAGCCCAAAAACTAGAAATAAGGGAGTAAAGAATTAAAAAAATGGGGACGACCAAGCAAAGATCAAGGAAAACTATAAAAAAAACGAAGGATTAGTATTTTGAAACGTTGCAGAGATTAAAAATAAAGGAGCTACATTTTGGAAGTATATAAATGGGTTTGACATTGTGGGTTTAGTTGAAACGTAGCTAGAGGAGAAAGATTGGGAAAGATGGAAAGTAACTTTACCAGAGGGATATAGATGGAATGTACAGTTTACGACAAGAAAAGAAAAAAAAAAGAAGAGCGCAAGAAGGAGTAAGAGAAGAGGCAAGAAGCAAGAGCAAGGAATAGTAGTAAACCAAATATTAAAGGTTGATAAGGGTAAATATACGGTGATAACAGTGTACGGTCAAGAAATGAAACAAACAATAAGGTACTTGAAACAGCTGATTGAAGAGGAGAAAAAATTAATAATAGATGGGGATTTTAACGCGAGAATTGGAGAAGGTGAAGGTATGATAGTGAATGGAGAGAAAATAAAAAGAGTAACAATGGATATGACATTAAACATATAAGGTAGATAGCTATTTGAGTTATGTGTGGGAAAGAGGTGGACTATACTAAACAGAAATATAGAGAAAGAAGAATATACATATATAGGTGAGTAGAGATAATCTATAATAGCTTATCTAATGTTTAGTGGAGAGGTTTTGGAGGAAATAGAAAGTTTTAAAATATGAGATTAGGTTGATTCAGACAATCATACATTAGAAGTAAGATTAAATGGTTGGACGAGAAAAAGAAAATATTTAACACAGTTTGGGGTGAGAATCAAGTATAGACAAAATATTGAGATTTATAGGGAAAAATTAGAGGAGGAACAATGGATGAAGGAAGGAGTAGAAAAAGGAGTGAAAGAACTGATCAATAAAATGGATAAAGCAGTAGAAAAAAAAGATACAAGGAAAAAAAACATAAAAAAGTGTAGAAAAAAGAAGTGGTGGAATAAAGAACGAAGGGAAGCCAGGAAGAAGGCAAGAAGAGGTAAAAGCAGGTAGAAAAAAGAAAAAATTAATATTCAGAAATATAAAAGATTAAGGTCCGATATAGAAAAGAGTGTTGTAAGAGAAAAAAAGAATATAGAAAAAAGGGGGTCAAATAAATGAGGGAGACATACGGAAATTTTTAAATTAAAAAAAAATGGGGGAAAAAGAGGGATACAAATTGATATGAAAAAATAGAGAAAACATTGCGTAGAGGTCTTATAGGGGGAAGAAGAGAGAAATGGTAAATTTAAAATAGAAAGAATAACAAGAAGAGAGAGCAGCTATACAGAAAGAAGAAATAGAAAAAGCATTAAGAAAAATAAAAAAAGAAAAAACAGAAGGGGCGGATGGGGCGCAAGGAGAACAATGAAAATATACAGGAGAGAGAACGAAAGAAAGAATAGGAAAAGTTTTAAATAAGATATGATCAGGTGAAGGGTTTCCGGATGATTGGAGAGAAGCAATTATATGCCCAGTTCACAAAAAATGAGACAGAAGAAATGTAATAGAATAATATGTCAGGTGTGGGGTATGCCAGAGAGGGGGTTTGAGAAGCAAATAGAAGCAAAGAAAATAGTTGTTTAACAAATTAATATAGAGTGTGATGATGTACGAAGCGGAAATATGGGGGTGGAAGTAATGGAGGAAATTGGAGAAAGTATAAGAAAAATACTGCAAATGGACGTTAGGAAACAAGAACAAGAAGAAGGTAGGGTAAATACAATGAGAGATATACAAATATAGTGATAGACAATATTCTAATAAAAGGCGAAAAAAGCTTAAGAATAAAAAAAATGGTAGCAAGATTTAGATGCGGGAATGAAGAGCAAGAGAATAAGTATTGGAAGGAAGATAAAAATATGAGATGTAAACTATGTGGGGAGGGGTCGGAAAATATAAAGCATATATGTTAAAGGAATGCATAGAACAAGAGAAGAGAAAAGTTGGAGGTTTTGGGAGGAGGAGAAAGAGTGGGATGGATGAAAGAAGTATTAAAAAAGAAAAGAAGATTACAAGTAGTGTAAACATGGATATTGGGATCTATTTGTATATAGAGAATTGGTTAGAGGTAGAGGGCTTAGGATTTAATGACAAATAAAAGCTATTAATTGACCATATTCAGGCGTTTTTTTGGACTTCAGGTTTAACATTTTTGGGTTGGTAAAACTGATGAATTTTAAATCGCCCTCAAAAAATAAAAACTTTTATTGGTTGTCAACAACGACCTCTCTGATTGATGGGTCATAATGAATTCCAGTGATTTGTCAAATCGGGTTGGTGGCAAATATGGACAAAAAGATTTGGTTGTTATCATGAGGTTATTGTTGCTACCAACCCGATTGGACAAATCACTGGAATTCATTATGACCCATCAATCAGAGAGGTCGTTGTTGACAACCAATAAAAGTTTTTATTTTTTGAGGGCGATTTAAAATTCATCAGTTTTACCAACCCAAAAATGTTAAACCTGAAGTTCAAAAAAACGCCTGAATATAGTCAATTATTACCATATTTAATTTTTATTAGCATAAAAAAAGTTATACCGAAGTCACTAAGCTAATCTGGATTCCATCTCCTTCCCTTATCTTACGTTTTCTGTTGCGCACACAGAAGCGCTAAATTTAATTTTATACCAAATTTATACATCTTTATCTTTTTTGTCCATACTTTATACTTTTTTTTTAAGTGGGTGCTTTGGTCGATACTTTAACCACAACGTTCTTTACGCGCCGCAAAATGTATCTTAAATACTACCTTTCTTATCTAATCTAATTTTGTATTTTTGTAGTACTCTGTATAGTATGCAGTATCAATGAAACGTAGTAAATCATTAATGTTGGCAACAATGAGAATCAATAAAAAACGTGACATGCGCACTAAAACTGAAATTGTCATTCAACAAAAATGTCATAATTAAAAATATTTATACAAATTTAACGTCCGCTTGCAATGTGTAGTGCAAATAATATAAATGTTAGCTTATAAATTTTTTTTAGTTTAATTTTTACAACGGAAAATCTCTTGTCGGTAAGAAATCATATCTTTCCAGTAATAGCTTTACAACATTGATCTTAGAAATGGAAAGTGCAAGCAATAGTCTAATAATGGAAGATTTAATAAAAACTAAACATTCAACAGATTCTAAACAAGAAGGACAAATGATCTCAAGTATTATATCACTAACCTCGAGTCTAACTTCGCCTGTAGACTCGGGAGTGCAACTGTTGGATAGCGAAAGCGAAATTACTTCTTTAATGTCTGTAAGTGGATTTGTATCGGATAATGAAACTTGTTTAACGTTAGAAGATGAAACTGGGAAGATTAACGATACACTAGCGGTTGACCCAAGACCGAAACTATCTATGACTACAAGTGATATTGATAATCATAATACTCAACACTTCGATGTTAATTCGTCACCAGCAATACTCCCAGTAGGGTTGACAACCAACCCGGCGAAATTACAAATTCGTTGCGATCCAAAATTCCACACGAAGCCTTTGTTTAAACAAGCAGTGCCGAAAGATCTATTCGAGTTTGAACCAGTCCTAATAGACGATAAGAAACAAGAAACATCAGATGATCTTATGAATGTTTCGTTAAATAGTTATGAACTCTTAGATTACACTTTACAGAATTCTAAATGTGATAACAACATGCATGTTAGCGTGTCCGAAGAAGTTAACGAATCCATAAGCATGGAGCAAAAATGTGAACCAAATCCAGATGACCAAATAGTGTTTCGACGGCAGCGTAGAAAAAAATCTAAATCGGATACTCCGAAGAAACGTGTCTCGTTTCACGAAGATATTTTAAACAGCACGAAAATTGACGATATTCACATCAATCATGGTTTCGTTACCCACGAGTTTGATATGCCATTAAGTTTGTTTGCACGTAAACCTGACATCACTAAAGGTCGGTACAGTTGGGCAGCTGAAGGGGATTATCCGAAGTGTGTACCAGAGCGTGAGGTTAAATCAGATATCTATATACATCATGCACGGTTTTCCTCCTCGTCTTCAAGCTCAAGTGCCAGCATTTCGAGCTCGATCGACGAAGAAGACACTACCGGGTATTCAAACTCAAATTCAGACGATGCCATCGTTAAAAAGGAACCTACGCAGAAATTGCCCAAATCGAGCTGCTTGAAGAAAACTAAAGCAAGTAAACGAATCGACACCAACATAGTGCAAGAGGAGATTAATCTAAGGAAGCGAAAATCGGAATCTAACTTGCTCGACTCTAACATATTCGGCAGCTTAAAAAATATATTTAATTTCTCGTCGTCTGTGCCACTAGCTGAACGGGGTGTACCCGAAGGACAAGAAGACGTCCTTTTATACTCAACTTCCGAGACTAACGTCCCAAGGCAACGTAAATTCTCAGGTTCAGAATACTCGGGTTACGAAGTACAACCAGCACCTGTAAAAAAAATCGGTAACTTAAATTTAGAATTGGCGAAAACGAACCTTAAGCTTACCACCAGTGAAGGTTTTTACCCGAATTATCCGACCAACCAAAACATGCCGAATAATATAATCCTGTGTGATAGTAACGTTTACGAGCACAGAGGTATTAGTTACTCCTATGAATACGAAAAATTTCAAAAGACTTTCGAGCAGCAAAATAAACCAAAAAGTTCGACGATTTATCAGATGCTTTTAAATGAATTAAATTTTTTTAAAAGAAAGGAAAAGAGGGCTATCGAGAAAGAGGCTAAGGAAGTTTTTACTGCTTCGACTCCGATCAAAGATAAAGAAGAAGAAAAATTTAATTCGAGTCCCAGCATTAAAAAGTATGCATCGTCGGTGACTGTCGATTTTTCCGACAGTGACACAACTTGGGACGCCAGCGATGGGGGCCACACTCGTCATTTAAATTCTCCTAAAAGAAAACCGAAACCCAATCTAACATATTTAAAAACAGATGAAGATCGGTCTGATTCTGAGCTTCTTTCGGCAAAATCGTTGCACAGTATTAAAGCGTCAACTTCTAAAACGTCGTTGATTAATAGGTTTTTAAGAAACGTAACTATGAAGAAGATGATCGATTTGAAATTGCAAAATAAACAAAAAACCTGTAAAAGGTATTTGAATTTGTACATACCTGGGGTAAAACCGAACCCTGACAGAAGCAGACAGTTGGACATGCAAATTGAGAAGGAAATCGTTCATGGAAGGAATAAGAACTTTACGAGAAGTGAAAGTGACACGAATTTGTACCGTTTCAAGAACGAAATCTTTAGAAACTACTCGGAAGAACTTATTAAAGTAAGTCCTGATTTTCAAACATGTTTCACGTTTTTGCATGATTTTTTGAAAATTGCTGATAAAGATTTCGGAAAGAACGCAGTTTCATGTTTCATTATTTTTAATAAAGGTTTTAAAAAATCGCTGCTTATTTAGTGTGTCTAATAAGGGAAACGCATGTCAGGTTTAGGGGAGCGCGGCATCAAATGATCTGTTTAAGGCTAAAATACCACAAAATTCAGGTTTGCATTTCCACCAGGTACTTCTTTGTGCTTAATTTTAGGTTGCATATGTTCCTCAAACGACCTTCCAACCACAATCACATCGTCTAGTTAAACCAAGCACGTCTTTCAAGACATTCCGCGCAAGATGGTCTCCATCAAATGTTGCAGGAGCGTTACCCAGGCCGAAAGTTGACATTCATGATCCTTACTGGCATCGTGTTTTTCACTCGTACTAAAGTTCTGCCAACGAGTAGTGCTTTTTCAATTAAGTCGACCTCTATTGGTTCAATAGCGCGAATGTAGCATTTCCGGAGGTTCCATCCAGGTGTGCCATCACCACACTTTCAGTCCTCGCATATGCATATATATCAAAAGGAATTTCTTCACTGTCGATCTTTATGACGTGGTACTTCATATCCAAATGGAACCCGTACTTTTTTATAACGTCAATTCCCAGGATAACTTCTTCTTTTACTTGTCCGTGAGTAGGTATTTCTTCGTCGTTTGAATTCGTACTGTTACTGGTGAGCTCTTGTTATTTTCTTGTAGTATGTCCGGACGAATGATAGTCTTCGTCGCTCCCTTACAACCAGTAACTGAATACTTCTTTCATTGATCTTGCCATCAAGATACATACTGTGCAATTGCTTCATAGCCGATAGTATGGTAATTTCCGCAGCATGGCTTGTTGAGGTCGACTTGCGCTACATTCGCTCGACTTGCTTTAGTTTCCCGGACGCTCTTTTGGTTTTCTATTGGGCTTAGTACAGTGTCATTGTACGTGGCTCACTTCTTCGCAGTTCCAGCACACCACTTCTCTTCTCCGAGCGTAATACACGTCGCACTATTTCCTCAATGCTTTATTGTGTGTCCGAAGGTATTTCTGCAGCACAGCGGAGCTTATGGCTTCTTCGGTGCAACGCCTGTTTTGCCGCTTCGAACTTTAAAGCATAAGTTAAAGCGTCATCCAACATCTTCCGCCAAGTAACTAGAGAGTCTGCTGCGTTTCACGTCTCAGAGCTCATCTACAAAGGTTTGAATAGCCAACTGCTCCAAGAAGGTATCTGGTGCTGTAGGATGCGCAAGCCGTGTCAATCTGGCGAAGTCAGCTTCGAACTCTTAAAGACTTTCCGCAGCTTTCTAAACTTGATTTTTTATTTGGGCTTGGTACACCTGTTGAAAATGAGCATTTCCATATGTCATTTCTAAACGTGAAATTAAGAGTTCGTAATTTCGTTTGAGGTGTTCAGGAACAGTCTGCAATATGCTTTACTCAAGGCCACTATTAAAGATGTCAGTAGATGAGTACCGGATCGGGGTGGTCTCTCGGTTTGGCTGTCTATCTCGCTTTGGTTTTGTTATATTGTTGAATAATCTGTACAGTTCCACATTGTTCTAAAAGATTTTGTTCCATTCTTGAATTATTTGTGTTTCAAGAATGTTCTAGAAGGTTTTGTTACATTGTGTAATAATCTGGTTTTTTCCACATTATTTTAAAGGATTGTGTTACAATCTATAATTATTTGTATAGCTCAATAATATTGTAAAAGGTATTGTTAGATTGTGATATAATCTGGAAGGGTCCACTTTGTCCTAGAAGATTTTGTAACATTATTGTATGTTTCAAAAATGTTCTAAACGGTTTTGTTATATTGTGAAATTTGGATGGTTTCGCAGACTAGCTTCGTTACATTCTAGAATTGTTTGTGTAGCTCAAGAATATTCTAGGTTTTGTTACATTGTGATATAATCTCAACGGATCTACTTTGTTCTAGAAGATTTTGTAACATTTATGAATTATACTTGTATGTTTCAAGAATGTTCTAGAAGGTTTTGTTACTTTGTGTAATTATCTGTATGGTCCTACATTCTTCTGGAAGATTTTGTTTCATTCTAGAACTATTTATATAGTTCGAGAAACTTCTAGAAGGTTTTGTTACATTGTGAAATAATCTGACGGTTTCACATTGTTATAGTAGATTACGTTACATTTTTGAATTGCCCTGCAATCTATCGCAAATACTAAGTATAATATTAGTTCCTGGTTCTTGCACCCCGCGTTTCCTTTACACGGTAGGTGTAGTATCTCGTACTTTACCTACCGCGGGTTTTACCACCCAATCTCTTTAATAAAAAATCCGCAGTTCAGTGCTTAACTCCTTTTTTACTTTTTATTTCTGGACGATTTTCGCTGGTCAGTTCAGCAACTTGATTGTGTATCGGGGAGTGAATAGTGCTTAAACCATCCACTTTTATGTTATAGGCTTTAATGTCGCACGACGGAATAAGTTGACGTCGAACTTTTTTCTAAGCTAGTTTTCAAGCCCTCGAGAGGCCGACGCCAGTAGATATAGCACCGGATAGCTGTGATCCCCCGGTGGTGCTGCCTATCTCCCTTTGGATTTGTTACATTGTTGAATAAATTATTTGTATAGTTCAAGAATGTTCTAGGTTTTGTTATACTGTGGAAAAATCTGGATGGTTCCACATTATCCTAGAAGATTTTGTAACATTCTTGAATTATATTTCAAGAATATTCTAGAAGGTTTCGTTACACTCTGAAATAATCTCCACATTCTTCTAGAAGATTTCATTACTTTCTGCAATTTTTTATATGGTTCAAGTCTGTTCTAGAAGGTTTTGTTTCATCGTGGATTATTCTGGTTGGTTTCACATTGTTTAAGAAGATTCCGTTACGTTCTGAAATTATTTGTTTGTTTCAACAATGTTCTAGAAGATTTTGTTATATTGGGCAATATTTTAGATTATTCCGCATTGTTCTATAAGATTTTGTGACATTCTGGAATTCTTTGTATGTTTCAAGAATGTTCTAGAAGGTTTTGTTACATTGTGCATTAATCTGGATGGTTCCACATTGTTCTATAAGATTTCGTTACAATCTTGAATTATTTGTATAGTTCAAGAATATTCTAAAAAGTTTTGTTACATTGTGAAGTAATCTGGACGGTTCCACTTGATTCTAGAAGATTTTGTAACATTCTTGAATTATATTTTTATGTTTCAAGAATATTCTAGAAGGGTTTGTTGCACTGTGAAATAATCTCCACATTGTTCTAGAAGATTTCATTACATTCTAGAATTTTTTTTATGGTTCAACTCTGTTCTAGAAGGTTCTGTTTCGCCATGGATTATTCTGGTTGGTTCTACATTGTTTTAGTAGATTCCGTTACGTTCTGAAATTCTTTGTTTGTTTCAACAATGTTCTTGAAGATTTTGTTATATTGGGCAATGTTTTAGATGATTCCGCATTGTTCTATAAGATTTTATGTCATTCTGAAATTCTTTGTATAGTTCAAGAATATTCTAGTAAGTTCTGTTACATTGTGAAGTAATCTGGACGGTTCCACTTGATCCTAGAAGATTTTGTAACATTCCTGAATTATATTTTTATGTTTCAAGAATATTCTAGAAGGGTTTGTTACACTATGAAATAATCTCCACATTGTTCTAGAAGATTTTATTACATTCTAGAATTTTTGATATGGTTCAAATCTGTTCTAGAAGGTTTTGTTTCATCGTGGATATTCTTGTTGGTTTCACATTGTTCTAGAAGATTTCATTACGTTCTGATATTCTTTATTTGTTTCAACAATGTTCTAGAAGATTTTGTTATATTGGGCAATATTTCAGATGATTCCATATTGTTCTATAAGATTTTGTTACAAGGTGTTATAATTTGGATTGTTTCCCATTGCTTTAGATGGTTTTGTTACATTCTTGAATTATTTTTGTGTTTCGAGAATGTTCTAGAAGGTTTTGTTACATTGTGGATTAATCTGGATGATTCCACATTGTTCTATACGATTTCGTTACAATCTTGAATTTTTCGCATAGTTCAAGAATATTCTATAAAGTTTTGTTACATTGTGAAGTGATCTGGACGATTCCACTTGATCCTAGAAGATTTTGTAACATTCTTGAATTATATTTTTATGTTTCAAGTATATTCTAGAAGGGTTTGTTACACTATGAAATAATCTCCACATTGTTCTAGAAGGTTTTGTTTCACCGTGGATTATTCTGGTTGGTTTCACATTGTTTTAGTAGATTCCGTTACGTTCTGAAATTCTTTGTTTGTTTCAACAATGTTCTAGAAGATTTTGTTATATTGGGCAATATTTTAGATGATTCCGCATTGTTCTATAAGATTTTATGTCATTCTGAAATTCTTTGTATAGTTCAAGAATATTCTAGTAAGTTCTGTTACATTGTGAAGTAATCTGGACGGTTCCACTTGATCCTAGAAGATTTTGTAACATTCCTGAATTATATTTTTATGTTTCAAGAATATTCTAGAAGGGTTTTTTACACTGTGAAATAATCTCCACATTGTTCTAGAAGATTTCATTACATTCTAGAATTTTTTATATGGTTCAAGTCTGTTCTAGAAGGTTTTGTTTCACCGTGGATTATTCTGGTTGGTTCTACATTGTTTTAGTAGGAATTTTTAGAAAATATTTCCGGATTCCAAGTGGCGTATTCTCAGAATTTTTTAGATTGGCGTTTGTGGCACAAAAATGAAATAAAACTACATGAGTACATTATCTTTATCGAAAATCACACTCGATAAGTGGTGCCATTTTTTGCAACCTGGAATTTTTGTGGACAAAACAAACAAATACAGGTTTTTTTACTTTATTCCGAATTCTACCATAAGTGTTATTCCTGTCACTGTGAAACCTTGTACACTGTCGTCGCGTTCATCGGACGACGTGTCAAGTGACAATTCTTTCCTTCTTAACGTCTTTTGTCACGTTTTTTTGGACATTTATCTAATTTATTTTCTTAACATCTGTACTGCTTTTGTTACTTCTTTACACAGCACAAATTGCACTTCTTTTTTCAACTGTCCTTTACTTGGTATGCTTGGATTTTGCAGATTATCTTGATATATAGAATGTCTCGAAATTGATCAATCGCTATTTATTAGCTCCGGTTTTAAACTTTGCTAAAGATGAGCGGTGGTGGAACAAAAGTGTCAGTAGTTTACGTTGTCTTTGCAACTATTTTGGCAAAAGATTTTTTATATTTAAATGAATATAATGCTGAGTAAAATTTGTTCGAATTTTTTAAGGACAGGGTAGAACTCCGTTTACACAGCTAAATTTATATACTTAGAAGCAGGTAATGCCCCGTTTTTTCCCTAAGTGTACCATGTGTCTTCAAACTGTGAAGGACTTCGGTTGTTTCTTCTCTTTTTTTTAAATTGAGTTTCGTTGAAAAGTCTTCCTCCATGACTGTGTTACCTTCTTTTCTTGCCTGGATCTGTTTCTATGGTTCGGATCGATAAAATATTCTTCTGTCGGTTAGAGGACAACAAAATTCTACAGGTACGCTTCTTTCAATAAGAGATATATCTGGAATGAATCTTCGCATCGTTCATTGCCGTTGTTTGCTGTGGACGACGCCCGGGCTGTTCTTTGTGTGATAACAAAATACGCGTAATTCTAATAAGCGGCGTAACTAATTCCCATTACACTGAATTTTAGTTATGTGATCAAGTCATCTTGGACGTTGAAGTAACATTTTTCTCTTCTTTTACAGATATTCCCAGTATTTAGTGCTTATACAACTAGTGGAGAAAATAAGCCTTTGATAGTAGTATTAAGCAGCACAACACTATACCTAACAGGTTTTAAACACAACAACTCATTCAGCAACTTTTTCGTACTTCCATACACCGAATTAAACACAATATTAATCGGTCCAAACGCTCAAACGATTCATTTATCAAATTATGACAATGATATGCAATGTATCATAACGACTGGTAGCGAAAGTTTGACCAACGAACTTGTGGGTCAGCTAGAAATGGCTATACGCAAAGACGCCAACAAACCAAAATTGCCAGCTGTGAAACAGTTAAGTATGAGGGACATGGTGAATCTTAGAAAATCGATTTGTAAGCAGACTACAATTGGAGAGGTAATCTAGGCAGGCTTAATTACAAAATTTCTAACATAATCATTGCTTAGGACGAAGAATATTTTCATTATAGTATTATTAATATTCAGGATCACAATGTTGATATTTGTGAAACGCCATTAGGGCCGAGTAAAGAAGGGCCTTTGATGTTTAAAATGGCGGATAGCGATACGCGATGGGAGACTGCATATTTCATTTTAAAGTACGGGTTTAAATTTGTCCAAAAAAATTAATGAATTTGTAAATTTTTAGAGCTGGCATCTTATATATGTTATCGTCTCCTTCTCATAGACTTCCAATGCGGGTATTACCTCTTATTAACGGGTCTTGTCAAGGCGCTTGGAGAATTTACAATTGTAATAGGCCGCATACTTTTCAAGTGCAAGTGGGAACTACGACTTTACATTTAGCTGCACCCGATGAGTATGTGGCGAGCGAATGGCTACAAGCTTTAGTCCACGCAGCTAGCAAAGTACGGTTTGTTTACTAAAGCAAACACTAGCGTGACTCTTTTATTTTAGACATATAACCATCGAGAAAAGTTCCCAGCTCAATCGTGCTCATTATTAATGACCGTCGACCATATTTTATGCATTAGAGAAGCTTTTCCTTGTACTTTAAGTTCTTCTTTGGGTTTAAAAGATCTACATCAGCCTATCAAAGGCGCACAAGCTATATCCTGCGCCGCAATAGCCGATATTACAGCATTTAAGTTACCATGCGCCGAACAGAGCTGGTGTATTTTGGTAAGTGTCTTGGTTTAAATTTTGCCAATGCTTTCAATGAAATTTTAGGAATTTTCATGTCGAGAGGTGCACGAAACTAGCGGCGATTGGATAATATATTTTTCCACAAACGCAGAATTAGAAAAATTTATATCAACTTTAGAAATGTTATGGACTTATCATAATGATCAAGTAAGTGCGTTTTTTTGTTGGGAATTTTATTAGGTATACGGTGGCATTTCCGAATCCTTAGTAGAGATCGGCATAAGAAAACTTGTTCAAATTAATTGGGCCAAATCTTGAAATGGGCCCATATGGGGCAATACGTTTCTCCCACATGTCTTGTCAAAGAGACATATTCACAGCGGTAATTAATTATAAGTTTTACTACTGTTCGGTCTTAGAAGTGTGCGATCCAAAAAAACAAATAAAATTCTGCCCAATTCTAGGATTTGAAGTTTGACAAGAACTGAAGTTAGGGTATTGGGCCCACTTGGGTTTAACCATTCCGGTAATTCTGGAACTAGCTTCGGGTTTGGATGCCCTATTTGAATATCGAATAAAAACTTGAGGTACGGCAGTGTGTCCGAGGGTTACAATTGGTGACGGTAAATGGAGACCTACTTCCGTTAGGAAATTAGTGTTGAGTTCTGTTAGTTAAGGAGCCTAAAAGGGGGACTTGTCCCACGCGAATGCGTATTGTGGTAGCCGTATGCGGTCCAATGGCCGGTACTAGATCTACCCGATCCTAAATACCTCGGTAGTTTAATTTGGTAAAGGTATTGGCTTCTCGGGGGTTTTAGGATTAAGCTAGCACAGGTTAGGTGTCGAGTTTATGCGACGTGTCCCTTTAAGAGGCGGGGGTTGCTTAAGCACTATCTCCGTTCTATGCACGTGCGACAGCTCGTTGAGGTGCTAAACTGTTCAGCGAAGATTAACCAGAAACAAAGAAGTACTAAGGACTTGACCATCAGTGTTAAGAGATTGGGTCGTAAAATCTGGGACAGGGGGGTGTAGAATTCTGCATCTACCGTATAACG
Organism: Aquatica leii; assembly: GCA_035610365.1. Lineage (NCBI taxonomy): Eukaryota > Metazoa > Arthropoda > Insecta > Coleoptera > Lampyridae > Aquatica > Aquatica leii. Next base: position 88,293,436 of record CM069434.1, read on the forward strand.
GAATCCGGGGTGCGAAGACCAGAAACTAAAATTTGTTTTAGTATTGTCGTATTTTGCCAAAAACCGCGTTGCGTCTGAGTTGATGTTGAGAACAGGTTGCATTAAAATTGCTAGATCTGTAAAGGAGATCTGGTAAGGATATAGGAGGAGGGATCTAACTTGGGCGTAGGTAATATCTAAGATGAGCGTCAACAAGTAAGCTTTACTATGCGAATGGCTCTGTTTAGTCATAGCGTGTAAACGAGGATTTTTTCCTTTGGCAATTAGCGTTTACGTGTTACCCGTACGCGGTCCAGCACGCATAAGATCGTGTTGGTTGTTTTTTTGGCGGAGTCTTATCTGTTCAGGATGTAGCCGATGTTGCTTTAGCAGGTTATCTGGCGCCCATGAACTTACTGTACGCCGCAATCACTCGTATTAGCCAGGACTATTCCTCTTTCTTACTCTAGGCACGACTTAGTTGAAAGTTATTATGTATTTGTTTTTTTTCTAATATATAATTCTGGCGCCAAACGTGGGGCATTTGATTGTTTACTAGGAGATTTTCGTGTTTAATCGTTTAGATATAATTTTATTGTGTTGTACTTTATCCGGGTGGTGAGTGGTTGGATTGTTTTGTGCTCATCTAAAGATATTCAATAGCGGATTTTGATAGTTGTAATCTCGTTGAATCAAGTTAGGTTTTGTGCTGGTTATGGGTTTATACCATCTCATTGATTTAGAAGAAGGAGGCAAATCCTGAAACAAGCTTCAGACGAGTTAGAAAGACAGGCTCAGTGGATACAACGCGTAGATCTCTACGTAACGTCCTCAATTTATAGAAAACCGATCAACTCGCGGTTATATATATACCATTGCATTTACTGTAGATATCAATTAAATCGCGGAAAATTCTTGTGGATGCATTAGAGAGTTTTGATGGGGTTTGCTCGACGAGAACGTTCAAACGCGTATCGACTTTGATGTGTTGTAACGCTTAGAGAAGTGTGAGCCGAACACAGAGGATGAAAGAATGTTGAAAAATGACCATTTGGTCATCGTCACTGGGTCCAAATCGAGTTATGAATCAGGCGTCCGATGATATAATAGGGTTAGTTCACGGGATGAGTCGCTAGTGCTTGCTGTTGAAGAAATAGCAGATACTTCATCGGATGACGAACAAGTATTGGTAAAAGCGTTTCAGTCTAAGAAGTTGCAGATTCCATCGCAGTCAGTAATTAAATCAGTTCCAGTGTGTAAATTGGGCGGCAGATATTTTGAAGTTTTTCTTATCGCGGAGGGACGGAGGAACGTTGTATAGGTTGGCGAAGGCGCCTTATTCTTGCATCACCGGGGAAGCTGTGGAATGTAAACTGATTGTGCCTAAAGAGCAACTGCAAACTATAATGACGCAAAATTACGACGAGCCATTATTTGGTCGTCTTGCGGTCTTTAAGGCATACCATAGAGTCGCTTCACTATGTTGCTGGCCTAAAATGAAAACGGGCGTGGCCACCTATGTCCGTCACTGTAAGGTGTGTATAGCATCTAAACCATAACAGAAATTCTCAACGGGTCAAATGTTAGACCTGAAGTAGTTCATCCGTGGAAACTTATTTGGACACGTTTATTCTATCGATCATCGACTATAATAGCAAATTCACTCTCCTCTTTCCTCTTCGTGAGGCCAATTGGTGTACCAAATGTGATTGTATGCGACAACGTTTAAAAAACTTGCCAGTTCTTTCAACGTAAAAATTTCTTATACGGCGCATTACCACGCTCAAGCCAACGCCGTGGATCAAGTGTACAGAGTTGTTCACGCCATGTTGTAGTCGTACATCGTGGAAAACCATCGTCTGTGGAAAGACCAACTTCAGAAGGTAGCCTGTGTTATCCGAACATCTAGGCACCAATCTGCTGAGTTGACGCTATTTTTCATTCACTTTGAACGAGAGATCCTTCTGGATGAGGGTTGTGACAAGGGCAGCAATGTAGGGAACAACATGTTGAAGGATTTTGCATTTTTAATCGAAATCAATAGATACAAAGAAATCTTGGAATCCTTTTTTAAAACTATATCGGCTATTATTGTGCAAAATTTTTAGATCTAAGTGTAACAAAATGAAGAAGAACTCTATGGTCATCAAATATCATGATTAAAACGCTCCAAGGTTGAACGTAATTACCTGAATCAAAAGGAATCGAAGAAATATCCTCATCTGCTACGTCTGCTAACGTTATTATGGATTAGAGTCAATCACCATTAGATTTGGGCAATCGGACTAGAGGTGTAGAAATTTTATCAACTGTGAACTAACTGTTAGGTGACAATTCGTCCTTGTATTTAGCGGTCACCGACTTTACGTAATAGTAAAGTTTGTCAAATGCAGTCATTGACTGAAAAGTGTCTACTCTTTCTTCTTTTTGGAAGTAATGCACAAAATGCGTTAATTTCATTGCTCACACAATCAAAGTGTTACGTAAATTTAACGGTAACTAAGTGCATGCGGCAGCTCAGAACATTTCAGCGAGAGGATTGCAAATAATACTCGGTGTGCTAATTATGAAATAATTAAAAAAGCACTGAAGGGAAACAAATTGCAAGGCACAGTTTATAACGAATAGATTTATTTCAACAAACAGATGGGAGTTAAAACGAAGTAGAACTATAGCAAAAAATACAATGAGTACTAAAAACTTACCCCACCGATGTTACTTATTATTTTATTGACGAGACGTACTATGTAAGCTTACATGTACAGCGTGCTGTACCTAAATCTGGCTTTGGTTGCATACAACCAATTAAAAAAACTTATGGTAGGACGTCTGCGAACATAATTTTAAAGATGATTTAAAAGTTACGGCTAAAAGTAAAATGAATTAGTATGATCTACACTGCGATACGAAAAAATAAATTGATAGTAGTAATGATTTCAACTAATATTTTTAGGGCGACAGCTTTCCTTTAAGTACAATCCCCGAAACGGATTCAATAAATAGAAAATGCGTGGATACCTACAACATGATCAAAAACACGTGGCTGTCTTTACAAATCAACTTGCAATCCTTTGAAGATTAGACTAGAAGCTATTAATAGTATTACACAATTCCAAAAAAGCAGCGATCAAAGACCGGGGCAGGTGAATATTTTTTTAATTGTATTTTTTATATTGTCGTTATATATGGAACATAGTATTGAGTGTGATATTTTACACCGTAAATTAAAATTAATCAAAGTTTTTGCTTTATATTTTTTTATTATTTAAATTAGGATGAAATTAGGAGAATTTTCTTTACTTTATAGTATATTAAAGCGTTACTGTTTGCAAGCTTCGTAATTAACGATTCTTTTGAATTAAGATAATAAATGTTTGTTCTTGATTTTGTGATAAATTATTAAACGTATTTCTAGTCATTTATATTAATACTCAATAATGTGATAGATTAAATGTTTAAATAATTACAAGTACCATACTAATATTTGCTTAATCATAGTTTGTATCTATAGCGGCTTTAGTAATAATAATAGTTCACGATCTTATTTAATTCGTTATTATAAACGAACTACAATGCTGATTCCGACATATAGATCGTGGATAGAAACTATATACACTGTACTTGGAGGGTATGTTTATTTATTAAACGTAATTCAGCTTGCGGAAGTAATAATATAAATCCTGCAATGCTGTTTACGTACTTTTAAATGTGAATACTAATCTTGTAATTATGTTTCGCAGCATATACACTGCATATACTATACGCAAAGGGTGGCAATTAACATCAATTAAACAACTTAGTATGATGGCTTACACCTAAACTTGTAGCTTTATTAGTAGTTAAGTTTGTACCACCATTAATTGCTACAGTAAAGACCTTTTAATCCGTACTGTTAAATCGTTTGAACTAATCTCCCAAACTGGACTTTTGTCTTTTCTCTAACGAATAATAACTTGTGGGTTTAAAGTTTTTTCTTTTCGTTGTGCAATATTTTTTATGTAATTTGGGAATTAGTTGTTAGAAAAAATTGTTTTCAGCAAATAATCGTCGCACATTGTACATGCATTTTTAGTCCGTTGTCACTGTTTCGGATTAATGGGTTTGTACTCTATAAATGATTACATGTTTCACCAATAATTAAAGTTAGTCTATTTTTCTTTACGGTTGGTAATTGTATACGATTTTCGTTAGTATATTTAAATGGTGCTTTAATTATTGTTTTACATATCATTGGCTTGTTACCAAATTTAGATGATTGTTTAATACTGGTGCTAAATATGATTTGTGTATTTCCTAAATAAAGTGCATGTTTTTTTATACCTCGTCTCTAAAAAGTTTTAAGTTTTGAGAATAAATATATTCCTACACTAATATATTGTTTTTTTATACCCTTTTCTCCTTTCGGGTTATCCTCACTGGCTCCGAAAATTATCGTATCTAAAAAAATTCAAGTAACGCTCAAAACAATTACAATTTTAAACAATTTCGGTTTTTGCGATTATCTCAAAAACAATTTTAAATTTTAAAGAAAATCGTTAAAGAGCAGGGAATTTTTTGAAACAAAGTTTTAACTGCGTGAACTCGCCCACTAATAGATATTATTTTAAATTACAAGTGAAAATAGTACACAAATCGGGTGATGTGACCGCACTTTACGCTCCAAACGATTCTCTCATGTACACAAAATATTTTTTCACTCATTAAAATATTTACATTAATAGATATTGCTGATTAATTTAGATATTTAGTGGCTGCAAAAAACAAATCAATTTTTACGACAAAATAGTAAACGGGTAATTTCCGAGAAAGTGCCAATTTTGGATAAATTGTTGAATAAATATTTTTCGTTTTAAAAATTATGTTTCCATGAGACGCCAGATTTGTTCGACGGTGTTGTTCGAGTAACTGCAATGAACGCGCGGTTGTCCAGGGCTTCGAGCGGTCCTAAACTAAACAACTTTGTTTCGCTCTTAAGGAACGGTAGTTTTGGCGAGCTAATCGAAGGGAGCGGAAGCGGCGGAGACGAAAACCCAGCAAGCATAAAATGAACGAAATAGAATAATGACAAACGTGCGTTCGGCAAGCGGCGACCAAGCAAGCATGCAGTAACTGTATTAACCTCCGTCGGAAGTGTAGCAAGTGCAGCCATTTTACCTTATCTTTCTTACACATACAGCGTTGCAAGTTCTTAGTTTTTAGTGTAATTCTCAACACGTATTACGCAGCGCAAAGCCCTACATGACGAATACGAGGTCCGGTAAGGAATAGAGTGGAACAAGTAGCCGTGCGAAAATCTTCCAACACGTTACTTAGACCACTACGAATACGACGCCCGGTAAGGAGGGTTAGGGAAGGGTAGACAGGGGAGCGGTATTTCCCGGAGGTTCGGTTAATATACTTAAAACAGCCTACTTTTTGGTTCAGCTGGCTGCTGTCGGATCCCGGACTCCTCTTCGGTTTAAGCTACAACTGGAACTGGCGTTTTGCCGTCGTGGGCTCGGTTTTATAACGGACGGTCCGAAGAGGGAGAAACGACTTGAAACGGGAATAACATGCGTTCTAATGAGAGAATATCGGACTATTTGCGTATGATTTCGAATCGATGATGTTCCTGGCAGCAACATCAGTTTGAAAAGCAAACCCATATTTACCCAAGGTCAGCGAAAATTGCCTCCACATACACCTGCATCGGTACCGTTGCGATTTTTTACCCCGTCTGCGTACCAGATAGTTTCTTTAACTGCACCCGGGTAAATATTTGTTGACCACTCGTCTCGTGACGGTATTATCACTTTAAATTTCTTTAAGGTGTGAATCTTTTGTGAAGTCGGATTTCATAGATTATTTCTTCACACAGCACGTATATACCAGTTTGTATGTCCCGATGGACCATCATTACAACGAGGTGTAATAGTGGAAGTAAAAGTATAGTGCTCCCATGGCTGCTGTAGGCGTAGTTATCAACAGACAAGCAATTCTCTGTACTTTGTCTAGCTTGGCAGCTGTGTTTTTCAAGTTGGTTTTCTCACCCCATACAATCACTCTGGTTTCTCTTCAATATGCGAATAAATCTTTCACTTTTAGCTAAAGCGAAAGCTCATTGATTTTCAAATTGTGAGCAATCAGTCGAATAATTAAGGCGGCCGTAATTTTGTAATTGTAATTATTTATATTTTACTGTGGGAAACGACACGCAGATTATAAGCCCAACCGTTTTCTGGCAATAAAATCATGTGTACGGCTAAATGGGTGTATCAGGCAACCAGTTTTTTCTCCAGCTGACACTCCACGAGCGTCGCGAATATCTTCTCCTGTTCCATTAACCTTTACAATAGAAAGGTTGAATTTTCTTCAAAGCGTCCCAGAGAGGACGACGATGACCAAGAGTCAGTTATCCGTTTAGATGATGTCGATAAGTCTTTCAAAACCGAAATCACAGCCTTAACTAAGCTAATATCAGCCAGTAAAGACTTCGGGAAAGAGATCCGAAATGCTTGAAATTTTAGACAGAAAGACTTTTTTCATGCTTCTCGCAAATCCCAGTGCCTGTCGCAGCAATCTGCGGAAATCTACCATACAGCTCCTGCCCAATTATTCTATGCCCAAACGGCTAGATCCAAAGATGGCGACAAAGTTCAAGTTGCCTCACGCAAATCAGTCGCTCCTGTCCACAGGTCGATTGTAGTCATCGTACCAAACCCTGGATCTCCTTTAAATACCGCCAACGAAACAAAGACTCTATCTTCAGAAATGCGGCCTTAGACTGATCCGTGTGACCAGAACGGGCAGCAATGCAATTCCACTTGAATCTGAAAAGAAGTAGCTAACGAAAATACCTACAGCCATCCTAGAACAAGCCTGAAGGCAAGTCGTTACTTAGAATTACTATCGAAGATATTCCTTCTAAGCTGTCCCCTGAGCAGGTGAAAGATGCGATTATTTCGCAAAATTTTAACGACGCTTCCGACGAAATGTGGCATTTAGCCAACGTACATCAAAGCACTATTCCGCTTCGGTCTTAGTGATAGGGCAAACTGTAATTGGATCCTTGAGATCACTTTGGCGTGTTGTTCCAGACGTGTTTGTAAGTAACCACTGACTGATACGGTTTGAGTTAACCGTCGATAGCTTTTGCCTAGCACCGATCCCTAAGAAAATTCTTGATTACAAAAATCTAGATTCCGTTCGCCTTAATACGGTAATTACCAATTCAATTCATCTTACTATATTTTCTACGTGGTATGCTTTGTGCCACGATCCTAAATCTCTCGGCGCCGTCATTAGTAATTCGACCAAGATAATTCTCTATTCTTGCCAAGGTAGCTTAAACCATATACGCGTAAGCTCTAAAGCCCGTGTACCGTGGTGGAGTTGGAAGTTAAATCGGTTAAAGCGAGCGGCGAGGTGTCTGAGAAAACACCATTAAAAAGCCCCAGCAGACCTAAACAATCAATGACTTGCTTCTTACAATGCAGCTCTTCACCAGTACTAACTGGCAGTGAAGACTGCAAAGTATAGCTTCTGCGAAAGATTCGTTAAAAAAGCCCATGGGTTAGTTTACCGGTTGTCCTTTTGTAAATTTTTGTCGGTCCAACTGTGGTCCAATATTCGAGACGGCGACAGATACACTATCTCAGAATACGAGACTATTAAGCTTCTTATTTTTTGACTACGATCTGACGACAAATAACCTTTTGCATGCCCAAATAAGATCTCGCACTAATTTGCAAATACGATCCAAATGGGACTGGGTTGTCACTAGCGACGGTTTAGCCGCGGTGGCTACTAAAATTCCTAAAAACAAGTTTTTTGAACCTGTCTGAATACATTGCAATACATAATTATAATGAAGCTGGCTAGACTGGTAAGAATTCATGGAGGCGAAAAGAAGAAAGGGAAAGCCGATAAAAGAATGGATGGAACAGATAGGGAGAAAAAGAAGTAAGACAGCACAACAAATAAAGAATAAAATGGTCACAGACCTGAAAAAATGGATAAATAAAGTTTAAGGAATACCACCTCGGACACTCCGAAAAGGTAAAAGAAGATAACGAGAAGAATCTCTCAGATAAATAAATAAAGTTCCTTACATTTTTACGTTACACATACACAATATAGCAAACGGGTAATTTCCGAGAAAGTGCCAATGTCTAATGAATTATCATCAGTGTTGTGCATAGATAATAAAATTTTTATCTAGATGAGATAATAGATAATTTCCAATTTTTTTATCTAGATAACGATTTAGATAAAAGTTGAAGAAATTATCTAGATAATAGATAAGATAATCTATAATTTACGTAGATAATACGAAAGATGATTCTATCAAATAGGTAGAAACAGGTAATAATTAATTGTTACCATTTAATTATCATCATCATCAATACCAATTTATTGTTTATTGAATTAACTAATTACAAAACTGAAAAACAAATTGAAAAAAAAACAAAAATAAAAAAAAGCATGACAGAAATTTTATTGATTTAATGACCTACTATTGTAAAATATAAAACAAATTTATTGATACAATCTGGTCCTTTCAAAATTTTCATTGCTAAGCAAAACTTACACTATCAGGAATCAGGACTATAAAGTCTTTCAATTAGCGCCGAAATTGATATGTTTAATCAATAACTTTTTCACAAATAGAGAAGTGTCTAGTAAACTTAATTAGTTTTCCTTTGTAACAGTTAGGAAAAATCTGGCTTTGATATCGACGCCAGTTTGAACCTAAAAGATTATAAAAATTATCGCTCATAGCCGTTAATCACACTCCCTGAATTATTAATTTTTCTTTTTAAATTTAAGTTATCATTTGTAGTTTGATATGTTAAGCAAATTTTTCACAAAAAACCAACTAATTCAAAAATTTATTGTATTTTAAATTTTGAGCAGCTTACATCAGCGATCACTTAAAGAATTAGCTTTTATGTCTTTTAAAAAAACGCAAGCAGTTTTGTTTCTTCTAAAAAATTTGGGTTATTTTAAACAGTTTATACTCTGCTCAGTACTTTGTGCAACAAATCCAAATGTAAAAAAAGCATTTTTGCTTTGCAGTTTTGTTAATTATATTTGACAGGTTATCAGTAATTGTACTCATATGATAAATTACATCATTGATTTATATAGGAGCGTTTTTATTCTACGCGGTCTACATTAGGATCTTATTGCCACTTTAATTTAACGTTAATATTACTTACTCAACAAGTTGATTTAAAGAGTAAGCTAAAAGCTCCATGACTTAAATAGTCTTCTAAAAGAACTCTAAATCACGTGTATCGAGGTTTGTCACTTTCAACTGCTCAAAAAGTCATGAATTTTCTCTTTTTCAATCAAGCATTTTTTTATTTGGGCATAGTTTTGCTGTGTAGGCACTTCAACTAATTAAATTTTCAAAACTACAGAATTAGTAGCTGTTAATCTCAATGCATGAATCGTGCAAGATAACGTATTGAATAAATGTACGTATATCAAAAACCTTATTATTGTTTCTAAAGACGATAAGATACTTATCGCAAGCAATTGGTTCAGTTTCAAAAAGTAATTTGAGTTGTGTTTTGTTTATATCTCGTATTGCATGTATTTACGCTCAAGGTCATGCGAGTCAAGTTTTTGTCAGCAGAAGAGCAGCAAAAATGCGACACATCTACGGCGATTATTTATCAGGTTTTAGCGATCTGGACCGTATTACATTACCACAGACAAAACAAACAATATCATGTTTATAAATATAAAAATTACAAAACAACAAATCTAAACAAAAAAATGTATGTTACTTTTAAAAAATCATCTAGATAATTTGATGATAGATAACCGAAAGAGCATCTAAGATAATCATCTAGATAATGTTCAATACTTTTATCTAGATAAGGAAAAAGATGATCAAAAATTATCTAGATGAATTATCTATATAATTTCATCTAGATAATGCACAACACTGATTATCATTGAGCAAATAATATAAACTTTAAACATTGATGGTGTGGTAGAGTTCTATGAGTTGAGTCTTTTTTTTGCAAAATTTCCTATTCTTTAGAGGTTTTTTTAAATTTGCGATATCTCCAATATTTTTGAGATTTTCAAGAATTGTTTTTTTAGTATATTGTTTAGTTTTTTCAAAAAGTTTCTAAGAAGCCATTCCGAACTGAAATTTGTGATAGGTGTACTTAGTTAACTTACTATTAATGTCAAATTGGCAAAAAAAAGAGAATCAATGTTCCACAAGGTCGGCCCGAAAATAGAGCTTGTGGGCAACCCTCGTTAATCTTGCAATATGTGGTACTCAAAACGTCATTCAAATATAAAATCGACCGGCTCAAGAAATGGCTTGAATTACGCGAATTGTTTCCGCAAGTATTCTCTTGACGAGATAGTCGATTATTGGGGGCCACCATACGTCGTTGAACGCAACGAAACAAATCGTCGCTGTAGTAGTGCCAAGCTAGAACTCAGTCTTCTTCCATTTCAAGTCTGAAAGAGTACAAACCTGCAGAACGCCCCGCCATTTCAACAAATCTCAGGTACCAATACAAAAAAAAACATAAATACAATATTTTATTAAACTGTTTAATACAAACAAAATCAATCAAATATAGGGGGTGGCTTATATCTTCTACTAGCTTTAGCTTTCTCTATGTCAACATCCGGGTACTGCTCCTTAAGTGCCTCCATATCCATTTTGGGAAACCTATTTAATAGTCCAATAACGTGATTAAAGTTTCTCCTAAAAAAATAAAATTTCATATACAATTATCTTGCCCACGTACCAAACCCACCTTTGCCTTCGCTTATTGGCCAAATATTCTTTTTCTTTATACTTCAATAAGAAATTGGTAACATCCTCCGGTCTGCATTTCACTTCCTGCTCCTTCTGCCACTGAGCGTTAACTTCTTTAGGTATCGAATGCTCTGTTAATCTAATCAAACAATAAAGATAGTATTCAAGCCACTTCTTAAACATACTTATAATCGACAGGAAGTCCAAAAGGTCCTGTTATTTCCTTCTCAATCTGTTCACCAGTTTCTCCAGTTTCTAACTCATAATACGCGCGATTTCGTTCTCGAACGACTTCTTCTAAATTTTCCATAGATTCGATTACTTTGTCTATCCGTTCAGGACCGGGGAACAGACGTGCTTGGTCGTTGTGTTCGTGCTCCATCGTTAAAAGCATATTTTTTTCTTTCAATAAGATGTACCTACAAACATTAACATTAACACAGGATTAAAATTAACTTTGACGGTTACCATAATTTGTGCAAATCGGTGTTTGATTTTATTCTCAAATCGTCTTTTCTCCAGGAGCGTCCGCTTTTTACGTCCGATTCGCCCCAATTCTTTTCGTCGTCGAAGAATTCCATCAAACCTCTCAACGAAGGTGTTTGGGATAAGAACCGAAATCTACAAACACAAAGGATTTAATGGTAAAAGATGAAAAGAATTCGTAAACTCACTGATTTCTTAATGCATTTTTTGTGGTAAAATTCTTGTTAATTACACAAAAATGATTGTATATATATTTTAAACGCGACATTATTTGGGCTGTTATTTTGAGGTTAGGTTATTTACGACCTTGCGTATATTTTATTTGGTTCCATGGTTGCCACAGCTATTTTTTATCATATATAAATAGTATTTTTTGAATCTTGTGATTATGAAACGCATTGTTATAATACTTTATATAAAATATAACGTTGAATACTTAAACGTTTAATCCAAAATAATTTATTATAATTTTTGTAGTTTCTTTGGTGTCTCGTCTCACGTGTATCTTAACTATATGACTTTTTGCTTATTACTGTAATTTCTGGATTTGTTTTTTAGTATTCTAATTAGTCTTATTATTTTTCTCAAGACACATTTGTATTTTTAATTTTTTATTGTTTTTTCTTCCAGCAGCTATAAATGACCAATGACGTTAAATAAACGTAACTGTTATTCTATGAAGGTAACGTCGCTGATTTTTGTCCTACTTTAGATCGTTGTTTTTAATGTTTATCCAAGCGTTCAAATTTTCTCTTAAATACCACGGCAATCGCTTTGGACATAGCCAAGTTTTAGACGACACAGTAAGCAAGAGAGTAGTCATTCGGTACGTCAAACAGATCTTGTTGTACTTTTGTGGTCATTCCAAAACTTGCTTTGGTTCCATTATAGGTGGACATGGACAAGATAGTGTAAGATCCTTCCCATTGTCTTTGTAACTTTGGAGACAACCCTTGTTTTTGTTATGAGTTGTACAACCAAACCATGTCACTCTGACTCTTACGTCATATTGGTCTTTTATTCGGTCACTGGCGATTTGGATGTTTTATCGGACGTTATTGTGGATGATCTGCATTTTCTTCTTGAGATTACTGACATTTTTTTCGAACTTGCATCCGAAATGAAGATCGCACGGTAATCTTATCTCACGCTCAAACATCACACAAGCAGGAGTTTGCTCGGCAGTCTCGTGAGCGGATGATCGATATGTCATTAGGAACAAATGTAAATATTGGTGCCAGTCTCGTTGGTGTTCGGAGACCACTTTGGCGAGATACTTCCGCATCGTTCTATTCCTCCGTTCCACCATGTCATCTGATTGAGGATGAAGAGGTGTAGTCCTGGTCTTCTTGATTCCCATAATTCGGCAGACGTCTTCCCAACAAACATTGCTACATCAGATATACGTATATTTAAGATAATTTAAGGTTAGCCTTATATAAATGGGAAAGAAGGATCTAGTGTATTTACATGTCAGGATGTCAGCAATTTCACATGTATAAATTACAGATATTTTAGGTAAAATCTGTACATCTAGTTTACATCTAGCTTACATCAATTTTCTAGGACGACTAATGTATAGAACATGTAAAAGTATTATGCGTTTTACCCTTCGCTTTATGTATATTCTATGTAAGTAAATAATGTATAATAAACATAAATTTTATATATAGATTTAATGTCTGATAATATACAAAATTTATATAATTCTTATATAAGGGAGAGGTTTAAAATACGTATTAATAATTAATTAAATGTATTAATTAATTTTCATACGCATGTCTTAGAAGCTGATAAATAATTGAAATAAAATATCAGTTGACGCATGTATGGCCGCAGTACTCCTGTTCATAAGAATTAGGTACTCTAAGTACCTAAAGCTAAAAATAGATACTTACGTTTGTGAATATAGAAACTTCTTTTTTTATATACATTTTAAACCCATACTTAAATTAAAAATAATGTAACCTCCGTATAATTTGTAAATCTTAGATATTTATTTATGGTATTAGCAGGCAAATACAGTTAAAAAACTAACACTAAGTAACTAATAGTATAAGAAGTATTTTCATTATTTATTTGATTTCATTTGCAGCTTCGCCAAACAGAACGCTCGCAATCACCTCGAACTCATCGGTGACGTCCTTATATGTATTCTTGATTACACCTGTAAAAAACCACGTTCGCTAGATTAAAATAATATTGATTGACGGATTGATTTTAAAATAATGATAGTTAGAAACCATCACATAAGATCTGGGATCTTTCTCAAAAACATATTTTTCGGAAATCCCTGTAGATAATTTCGTTTTTTAGCGGAATATGAAAGGTTATAAAATAGTGCAACTTTTCTCTAATTAAACCAACCTCGTATCTCTTACCGGAGATCCCCATGGTGGCCCTCGAATTGGTTATAACCCTGTATAAGTGAAACGATCTTTAGTAATGTTAACAAATATGTATATTTTAATGCGACTTCAAAGATTTAAACCTAATAATGTATTCATAAATTAGTGTAATTTTTAATGTTTTTAAAAAACAATGCCTTTTTTATTAAAACTTTTCAAATTCAAGTATAAATGTTAATTAAAAAATTTGTTGTATTCCTTTTATATAACGTCGTCGTAATGTGGTGTTTGCGTTGTAAACTTGAGTATAATTCCCGATTCATAATTCAATGGCATCTTATTTAAACTCAAAAACCATCACGTCATTATCAAATAGTTAAATTTTTTTTTACAAAGAAGTCAGTTAGTTTAATTAAATTATAACATTGTTATTTTTTCTATAGTCTTAAAAAAGATACTGTTTTTTTATGGAACTTCGATAATTTTCTAAGAATTAATAAATAAATCCTAATCCTATTCAAATTAATACTAACAAAGTATATGGGGATATATGAATACGATTAATACAAACATTACTTACCCCTTAGCTTATCAAACAAGATTCACAAAATAATAATAAAAAGAACACTAAACAAAATGGATTTAAAACACCGAATAAATAAAAACAAGAGTAGGTAATAAATGTTCAGTTTCAACAACAAATTGCAACTGCATTTAAATAGTAAATAAGAAATAATGCATAAACAAAAATCTAAAAATCCACAAAGTTGAAGTGGAAAGTTTTGGAGATGAGAGAGGTAGTGGTTGTAATATACAGCACATTGCTTAAATCCTATTGTTCTCTCACGTGCAAGACAGCCATCATAAAATTTTTAGGAAACCTAATTGCAACGGTTGCTTTGACCATTCTTTGACATTGCACACATTTCTAAGAATGGCTTAATTCGGCGATTTGAGATAGTTTCATACATTTCTAAACGAATGATATTCCAAACATCAATAACATAATCTGACTTATTTTAATAATTGTATATTCTAATTTATATTCATTGTTTAGTCAAAACATGCTTGCTAGAAATAGCACAAAGTTTACTTTTATTTTGTTAAACATTTTCATATACGTGTGATTACTTTGAACGATTCTTGCTACCTGTGAATTGTGCTGTTAAATTCTATTGTTAAATGTTCTTTTATTATTCCAAATAATATTTTTTAATTTTTTGAAGTTCAATAGTCATGAAACGCCATTATCTTTTTTATTCGCAATATCGTTGTCGGTGAATACTGTTTTTAAGTATTTTAGGATAAATCAAGGACATAATAAGGTCATTTTCGAAGAACTGTAAATTTTTAAGCCAAAAAGGTGTTGTTATTCAATTTCAGCTAAACAGCAACAACCACAGCGCGGTAAATATATGTATAAGAATAGTATGCCAATTTATGTGTATTTATAACTGATTTTTTTTTCAATAAAGATATGTCTTATTAACTTTTTGGAAAAGTTAACCGTGGCAAAAATTAACTTTTCTTTCCATTCTGAGCCCGTCCTTGAAATTAAAACAATACTGATACAAATTAGAAAATTGGTCCAATAAAACTACCTTTTAAAACTAATGGTCTGATAAAAATTGCCAAACAAGTAACATAATGTAATTAATGAGCTCTGGTATAGGATAGGTAAATAAAATGATGTAACAAGTTATAACTGACGTTTAACAGGTACTGCATATAATGTATATGTTAAGTAAATGTAATCTGATTTACATCTACAATACGTCCTTTTATACACATTAACCCGATCTGAATTTAATTATATTTTTAATACATTTCTATTCTTATGTAAAATAATCATAAATTTTGCTATATGAACAGTATATACCTTTTTTCATATTAAATATATATAAACATTCTCATGTTTTTAATACGTATGATTTTTCATATAAGAAATATGTTACCCTTAATATGTACGATTCATGTAAACTCTTCTATGTAATATACATGTTTATTTATATTAACTTATATATTTCTTATATATAAACCCAAATGTAAAATAGATGTTATTTTCATAAGGAAGACTGATATATTCTAGATGTAAAAAGGCTTATGTATGACTATTTCTTTAAATTTTACATATATTTTATAGAAAATTTATATGTATGTTTGCTGGGTTGGAACAAGGCGGATTCGAAGTTACGCCTCTGATCTGAATGAAGCTTTAACGGAACCCCAAAGCAGCAGAAAAGTTTTTACACCAACACATCCGCAACAATTGTGGCTTCTTGATTCCGTATCGCGTAGGCTTCGATTTGATGAAATAATCCAGACGCGTATAAATTACCTTTGCCACACCACTCCTTTACATCTTTTTTGTAATTAACTCTACAGAACCTTCCCTTGACCTTTTCAAGCGTTCTCTTTACACCGCAATGTTCTCCAGAAGTTTTGTCTAGCAAATGCTGCAATACTTCTGACACTCGGTTTTTCGGCACCACTAGCTGCAATTTTGTCTCGATACCATCGTAGCTCTCCCAGGATCGCTTCAGAATACCATTTTTCAATTTTAAGGAGTCCAATATGTTGGTTGGTCTTTGTCTATTTGTTTTGTAATTTATTATCAACGGTAGTTCCGGATTACTCTCTTGTTCTCAACATAGTTGAGATGGTTTCCAATTATCGTCGTTGTTCTGCAAAGCATGTTAGATTTCTGTCTAGTCGAGAACAATGACCCCAGTTAACCGGGCATGATCATTTAGATAGGTCGTTTGCGTTTCGATGACTAGTTCCAGCACGATGTTCTGTATCAAAATCGTACTCTTGCAATCGTTCAATTCATCTTGCTACTTGTTCTTCCGGGTTTCGAAATTAAAGAAGCCATTTCAGAGCAACGTGGTCAGTACGCAGAAGAAATTTCCTTCCATGTAAGTATTTGTAGAAGTGTTCAACGGATTTGACAACAGCTAATAGTTCTCTTCTAGTTACACAATCATTCCTCTCAAGCTTCGATAGGATTTTACTGAAGTTCGATCACTATTTCTTCTCCATTCTGGATTTGAGAAAGTACACCTCCTATTGCGAGATTGCTAGCATCAGTGTCCAACACAAACTTGTCTTTTGCTCGAAGATAACAATGTCGGTGCCGTAACTAGAGACTGCTGCAACTATTCAAACAGTCGTCGTTCCAAGTAAAGTAAGTAAGTTTTGTCAGCGGTTTTGCAATGTTGGCAAATCCCAGCACGAATCTGCTATAGGTAATACGTGCACAATCCGAGAAAACAGTAAAGTTCGTGTTTATTCCTTGGTATTGGCCAATCTTGAACTGCCTTAATTTTATCAGGGTCGGCCATCACTCCCGTCTTGGATACAATGTGTAAACGCAATTTTCTCGCGGTCTTTTGGTTCCAAGTCCACTTGCCAGTAGCTACTTTTCAAATTCAAAGTGGAAAAGCAGATAGGGTACCTAAAGTATCGTCAATTCGGGGTAACTGGTAACTATTTTTGTTGTTGTCTATAATCAACACAAATCTCATTGACTCATCCTTTTTCTTCGCCAAGACTACTGAAGATGTCCACGGACTATTAGCTAGTTCGATCACATCCTGACTTTCCATTTTGGAGATTATTTTCTCGCTTGGCTAAGAGATGCCGCCTCAATTATTGTCTGATTGGTTGAGCATCGCCAGTATTGATTTTGTGTTTTACGACGTCAGTTCTTCTTTTAGAGTTATCATCCATTGCATGT
Organism: Aquatica leii; assembly: GCA_035610365.1. NCBI lineage: Eukaryota > Metazoa > Arthropoda > Insecta > Coleoptera > Lampyridae > Aquatica > Aquatica leii. Next base: position 88,310,765 of record CM069434.1, read on the forward strand.
TACTTCATTTTCAGGTATTATGATCGTTGTTAGAGTCACATATCTTTCGCCTTGTAGTCTTTCTTCCATTAGTTCAATTTTTTTTTCTGTCTTTTTTCTTTCTTTCTTTAACCTTCTGGAATTTTCTAATCATTTTAGTCCCATAATAATGGAAGTTTCCATCAATTTCTCATCCATTACTCTAGATCAGCGTTTCCCAAAGTGTGGGTCTCTAGCCGACACCGGGTCGCAGAAAAATTCAGCTGGGTCGCGGCAAAAATTGTAAAAACACAAAAAATAATTATAGTACATATTACATCGGTTAGTTGGATTTTTAGATTTGTACTTAATTTTATTTTAAAAAAATAAAATTTGTTTTGTAAATAATTGTTTTTTTTTTCATAAGGTGGGTCGCAAAAAAATTTAAAATCTCGTAGCGGGCCGCGGTCAAAAAAGTTTCTAGATGTTTCTACCAATTTCTCTTCATCTCTGAACTAATGGAATATTCTTGTAGTTGTTTTATGTTCTCTTCAAGCGTTTTTGAATTTTCCAACAATTTTTTCTCGAGTTTATTGGAACTTTCTATTAAATTTTTTATTTTATTAATTAAGTAAATTAAAACGGACAAACCGGATGTTTTTATAATAGTAGTTTTACGATAAAAACAAAAGCTTTTCCTTTAGTTATAAAAAGATAGTTTTACTACTATTTACTTAAAATTTATTATCAATTTCTAAAAAACAATTTTTTAAAGTGTCACAAACTATACGAAAATTAACAATTTTTAGCACATTATTGACGGATATTTTTTTAATAAAATTAGTTTTTCCTTTTTTGTGTTTTCATTTCAGTATTTTCCGTTATAACTATTGATACCTGCTGCGTTGGGTAGGATCATCTACAGAGAAACGGGCGGTTCCTACAATCAAAACTCGTTTACACCATTAAAACTTTTGTTTACCGCATCTCGATTTTTTTCAAAACGAGTGTACATGTCTATTTTCACTATCGATGACTATAATCTTACCTGACTCCTAGAGCGAAGCGACACCAAAGTTATAGTCACTTAATTACACGCACGGCTTCAGGGGTTGGTTCTCCTGTCCCGGCCCTTTTGGATAGAATACAAAGAAAAATTAGTAGGTTAATCTTTTAGAAAAATTACTGCACTGTACGCTATAATGATGTTATTCTGGCGAGCCTCTCTCCCTTTCAATGTTTCTACATTCGTCCCTGCTTAATTAAGGTGATTGCGTTAATTGTTATTTATTCTGTTTGTCAAAATTTGCGACACCGTCGATTGCGGCTAACGTAATAGTGTATGTTCTCGTTTGCAGCTTTTCCAAAAAGTGAGAAAAAAAGTACACATTATCGCGAACACTTATTTTTGACTTTTTGATTTTAGTTTAATTAACAAAGTAAGAAAAAAATATTATTTGTAATAGATAGGGATCTGATACGTGTATTTAATAGCTTAACTTTTCTTCTAGTTTTTGTATCAAAACAAGAATAAGCTATGTTTGTAACTTTATTTTTTTATTTTTAGTGGTCATAAGCAAAATAAATTATTTTAGGATAATTGCATTTGTAATTAAAAACCGTTCTCTCATTAACCAAATAAAAAAATTAAATTAATAAAACAAATTGAAAAGCTTTTTCCCATTCTACCTTTATAGGTGCTCTATAACATTTTATAGTTTAGTAAACGTTCTTTCAACATCTATAATTTTTTTTAATTTAAAGAAATACAATTAGGTAGCTACCGGTAAATTTTCAAAAAACGCAATAATATTTTTCTTACAAGGTAGCAACAAATAATCGACCAATTGTTTAAGTTTCAAAAATGTAAAAGCTCAAAATAAAGACAGACTAAAGACTTTTATTTTATTATTGCTCAAAACTGTTTGCTACTTTAAAATAGAAATACTGAAGTCTATACAAAGTTTACTCTGTAATAAAAAAAGGCATACGTAAATTTGCACAATTTGACTGTTACTACGCTTCTGAAAGAATAATTTATTAACTTGTAATAAAATTTTAAAAAAATAACAACTTTATCTTGTTTATAAGTTTAATACATCATAAATCTGAATTTAAACGACGAAAATTATTTAAAAAAAAATAAAAACTGTAAAAAAACGACTTACATAATTAGAGTTTACCATCAATGATTAGCCGACACAAATTTTTGATTTTTTTGCTTTGTTTATTATCTGTAAGAAATAAATAAAATTGCCAACGCTATGTAAAACAGAATGTTCACAATTAAACAATTAGGTACATAGCAACAAAAATATAGATTAAAAATAACTCGAAACTATGAATTTAATTATTTTTTAAAAAAATACGTTTGACGTAACGAATTAAAATAAACAAAAACATGATTTTTTTAAGAAAAGCTTAACTTGTCTTTGTATGTAATTTTAGTTAAGATAAAATTGTGTGTAATTGTTCAACTACGCATATTATGCTTGTTAAAGCGTATAAAACTGCGTTGTTTTGGTAACTTCTTCATTAGCCAAAAGCTGTTACAGCCATTTTCAGACGCCAAGATGATCTTCATTTTTAGTGTTTTAATCACTTTCAGTTTTTTTGGATTTGGCCAAGCTGGTAACACTCGTCTTATTTTATTACTTTTATAATTTTCTTCTTTTTTTAGATTTATGCCAGTACAATTTCACTCTTGCCGATTTAAATCGATCGGTTATCATAGAAATAATTAGTTTTATTAACGGTTATACTGCTGCTTCGTATTTACCAATCGATGAAACTTACATTCGTTTTTGGTTATACACACGAACGTCTGTGTCGGGAACACGATTGAATTCAATTAGACCTGCAGTAACAGTTAGAAAAACGATTTTGTTAATACACGGATGGTCGTGTAACATCACTAACGATTTAATGCCAGAGTTAAAAGCTGCTTATTTAAAACGATACAACGCTAACATAATCATCGTAGATTGGTCATATTATGCAGCAAAAAATTATGGCGAAACCTTCCGTTACATTCCTAGCATAGGCAATGCCATAGCTAAGTTTTTAATGAGACTCAATGGTTTAGGAATTTTTATCAACGCCATTCATTTAGTCGGACATTCTATGGGCGCCCAAGTTTCTGCATTTACTGGTCAAAGTTTAATCAATAACTATGGCAAAACTTTATACAGAATTACAGGCTTAGACCCAGGAGGTCCCATTTATTCAAATAAGCCTTCCAACGAAAGATTAGACGAAACGGATGCCTTTTTTGTTGACGTAATTCATACAAACGGTGGATTTTTTGGGTATCTAAACAAATGTGGCGACGTTGATTATTATCCCAACTGCGGTACTTTTCAAAACGGTTGTACTTTTAGTTTAACCAACGGAACATTTGTTGACTTCATTGTTCAAAAAATAGCTTGCGATCATCTTCGTAGCGTTAGTTACATGATCGAAAGTATAAATTATAATAACTTTAAAGCGAAAAAAAGTGTGTTACTAAATCAATTATTTTGTTATGGAGACGGTTCTGATATTTCTTATATGGGAGAAGACTCAATTTTAAAGTACAGTAAAACTGATTACGTATTGAATACAAATCCAAGTAGTCCCTATAGTCAAGGATAAAACATTTATTTGTAATCTTAACAAACTGTAATTTAAACATTATCGTTATTAATATCTAATATGTTATAAACTTTATACTGAAACGTATTAAATAAATTGCAACCCGACTATTTTAATATTAGGAAGAAAAAATGTGACTAAGTTGCGCATATAAAAAGTCTAGTAGAATTAATTTAAGTGCGGGCGTCTAACTCAGTATGATTTGGCAGGCGGGTCGCAAGTCTCGGTGTCTAATACTACACTAAGTTAAAAAAGCACCAAAACGAGTGTTCGGTAAGTTTTATCAGAGGTTTGGAATGTTGGCAAATCCCAGCACGAACTTGCTATAATAGGTGCACAATCCGAGAAAACTGTAAAATTCGTGTTTATCCCTTGGTATTGACGAATCTTGAACTGCCTTAATTTTATCAGGGTCGACCATCACTCCCGTTCTGGGTACAATATGTCCTAAATACTTCACTTCTTTTCTAAAGATATGGCACATCTTTGGACTTAGTTTCAGGTTTCCACTTCGCAATCGTTGAAACACTACTTACAAAAGTTTTAAGTGCTCTTGGAACGATTTTCTAACCACAATCACGTCGTCCAAGTACACCAAGCACGTCTTCCAAGACAGTCCTTGCAATATTGTCTCCATCAAACGCTCGAAAGTCGCAGGAGCGTGGTCAATCGTAAACGCAGTCAGTCAGTCTTTTGATTCCAGGACCACTTGCCAGTAGCTACTTTTCAAATTCGAAGTGGAAAACCATTGCGAACTAGATAGGGTACCTAAAGTGTCGTTAATTTGGGATAACGGGTAACTATTTTTCTTGGTGACCTCCTTTTTCATCATCAAAGCCACTAGAGATGTGCACGGACTATTAGGTAGTTCGATCACATCTTGGGTTTCCATTTTGGCGATTGTCTTCTCGCTTGGGCAAGAGTAGCCGCCTCGGATGATGTCCGATTGGTTGAGCATCGCCAGTATTAATTTTGTGTTTTACGACGTCAGTTCTTCTTTTAGAGTTATCATTTATTGTAAACACGTCGCGGTACTGCTGTATTACTTTCTTGACTTCACTGCGCTTGCGCTAGTCAAGATCTTGAAGTCGCTATTTCCAGTAACTGTTGAGGATATTTTTTTGCTAATGGGTTTTTAACAACGTTTGCACATTTCAGAATGTGAGACACGGACGTAGACTATCCTATTACAGTATTCTTCCTCAAGGTTACCCGGCTTGGTCTGGTATTCATGATTCTAACTGGTATTACGTTTTTGATCTTTACCAGAACTTTACCGACTAGTAGTTCTTGGGCGAATATTTCATTTTTGCTTGGTTCGATGCTAGGAATAGAACCTTACCGGAGATCTCCATTCAGACGCCCTATCACAACGCGCTCAGTTTGTTCTGATAAAATGACATCCTTTACTAGAACAACCCATACCTTTTCATCTTTCGACGAATTAAAAGGAATTTCTTCGTTCTCTAGTTTGAGGAAATCATTTTCCATGTCTAAATGGAAACCACAATTCCTTATATCAGCTATCAGTCTCTGATGATTAATTGATTTATTGTTAATACAAATAGTCACCATCATTTCTTCATGAATTGGGACTGTTTTACCAGTTGATGTTATTCTTCCATATTTTTGAACTATATCTAGCCGCACTATTGTTTTCGTTGCTCTTGTGTCAACCAATAATTCCACTCCTCGTCCATTGATGGTGCCATTAACATTAACCAAGCATCACATAATTTTTTAGCTTTCGTCTTTATTATAGTTTTAGTATCAGACCGCTGATGATGACAGCATAGCTGTCAAAACACATGTAGTGTAGTATTGAATTTTTTGTAGTTGCTGGGTTATTGTGAAACAAAAAAAATCTATAATTTCTTGATAAGTAATGAGCAAATACCGTTGTAGAGAAATTCTGGAAACTAATAAGTGAATTTGTATTTTTTAAACAAAATATTGAATTTTTATTTATTTGTCGGCCCTATTAGGCTCACTTGGTGTAAATAAAAGTTAAAAATCTTTTGAATGAAACTAAATCAAATTTTTCGTAAAAAAATGATTACTATTAACCATACTACTTAGAGAATTGATGACACATTTGGTTAAAATAGAGCAAACGAAAGGTACTTGAATTGCTTTCGTTGACACCCAGTCTAACTTATTACATCAATACTATTTATGAATTAGTTTGAGGTATCTTATAGTATACAAAAAAAACTCTCTACAAAGAACACGTTTTTTTAAACCTTCTCGTCTCCTGAAAATACGGAATAAAATGACTTATAAATATTTTCTTATCATATCTTAACTTTTTGTTAATGGAAAATATTTATTAATAGAATTGTCTTTCTTCTCTTTTTGTCGCTTTTACCTAGTAGTACGTGTATTAGATAATTAGCAATGGAGTCGTATGAAGTTTGCTCGCCTATGAAGTTCTGGAAAAGCGCTACAAATGACTGCAGAAATTTACAATGAGACATTGATCATGATAGAAGATATGTGTTTATTGATGGCAAATAAAGTATTGTCGTGTTTGTGAATGACAGCACCCAATCGTCATATGCACGATGCATTAAACCACGAGTTGCAAACAGTACGACATTGAAGCATTGGTCGAAACAGTTCGACAAATGTTCCACAATTAAATCAACAACAAAGAATTGCGTACGACACTTTGATAGATGCTGTGAACAGTGGATCTGGTGAAATTTTGATGCTCCCGAAGGAACCGGAAAAACGTTCAAAAATTTCATTGCTTTTGGCGAGGATCAGATCGCAAAATGTAGCTCTAGCGTTGGTTTCATCCGGAATAGCTGCGACTCTGCTAGAAAGCGGGCGAACTGCACATTTTGTTTTGAAATTACCATTAAACATGCAAATTAACAAAACACCAATTTGCAACATCGCCAAAAATAGCGCAATGGCCAAGATCAGATCCTACAGGTATGCAAATTGATTGTTTGGGATGAATGCACAATGGCCCATAAGAGGTCACTGGAGGTACTGGACTGAACGTTGAAAGATCTTCGTGACAGCCAAAATATTTTTGGTGGGGCCATGATTCTGTTGTCAGGTGATTTTCGTCAGACTCTTCCTCAAACTGTTTCCATTTTTCATGAATAGTTTCTTAATTTGTTTATTTACGTATTAATTTCTTAACAGTATACAGGATATCAAAAAAAAAAATTTCTGGGTACCAAAATTTGCTGAATAAAAAAAAAAGAGAGGAAGAACTAGAAAACCATTTAGTTGTTACGCATTTTTTTTCGAAAATCGTGTCTACTTTGTCAAATATTAATAACAACAATAATACAGCTGAATCCTAATATTCTGAACCTGTACTTGAAACAAGTATCAGCAGCGGACAAACTGTTCTTCTAGAAAGCAATTCATCAACATCTTCAAGTTCCGCTGATAATGAGAAATCAACACCTTCAAAAATTACCAGAACGGAAAGTATGAGTCAACTTTCAAAAGATGCTGCACTATGCCCAAAGAAATTACGTTCTACTAGTTCTTGAAAATTATTAGAACGTAATTTCTTTGGCTGTGATGTCATGTCTATCAACTGTTGTTTGGCTATGTAGCAATTCCCTCTTGATTTCGGACTATTGTGGGTTACAGGTAAATGTAACAAATAAGTCTGGGCGGCCATAATGCCTAACATATGACATAGCATCCTGAGCATATTCGTGCATGTGGCTCGGGCTTCCTATGTAAGTGGCTGGTAAAATTGGCATTCTTCCCACATTATTCACATTGCCATCGGCATTTATAGCATCGCCGAGATTAATGTATTTCTCTGATCGAAGCTGTCGTTGGTTCAAACGGATGTATGTCAATCGCTCAGTCTCAATTTTGACATACATGTCAACTGCAAATGAAAAAGTCATCAAAATATGATTTACTTCACCGTCACGGATCATGAGTCTGTATGAATAGAAATTCATAGCACTAACTTTTTTGTTGGTTTCAGCACCTGCAATCAAAAATGATAAATTTACTTTACTTAGATGAATTGAATTTAAAAATATTATTTAATCTTGTTTAATCTAGTTACCTGTTACTTGATTTACCATTTTTAAATTTAAAATGGTATCCATTTTCCCTCTGTCAGAAGATCAAAGGATATTGTAACGCATCATAAGTTCTGTGTGCTTCAGATACACGTTTTAAATCATTATTCCGACGATGAAGCACAATATCTCTAGATTGTAAATTTTTTCCTACAATGACAACAGTCACGTCGTCAATGGTGGGTGAATTAAACCTCCTCCTCTCCGGCAGGTGTTTTTCAGCTCGAATGACAATATTATGGCTGTCAGATGGCATCCGATCTAATGCTATTTTGAACATGTTTACTAACTTGTTGTTCTGATAAAGAAACATTTGTAATTCTTGTACAATGGTTCTCTTTACTGTTGGATTGTGAGCACAACGCTTATCAACTTCCGCATCTGAATTGCCCATAAAATAAATTTGTAAAAATTGATGACCTGCATCTGGTAGTGGTAACAGCGCCCCCAGTAAGTGATAAATTTGTCCTTGTATCTGTAATTTTTAAAGATTTGTCCAATAATTATTTCCGATATATATTTTAATACCAACTTGAATATTATAAAAAAATATTATGGTATAATACCTTGAAAGTGGGCATGAAATTGTCCTGTATAATATGTGTAGCGCCAAACGATGTCATCTGGAAACAGCTGTTATATTTCTGAATGTTGGCCAAGAAGTGCTTAGAATCATTTCCAATCCCAGAATCCAAAGAGCGTAAAGGATCTGGTGGTGGGACCAATTGTGGTAATTTTACTTTACCTCCAGCAAAACATAATTCAGTAGATTGACCACTGTATTTTAACGCCTTACAATATTTACAAATTATTGTCATTTCCCCAATTGTTACCGATTTGTGGGCACAATAATCTATTGCCGGATTATAGTGGAATGCAGCTCGTTCCAGAATCACAGGAGCACTGCGTCTGCGGAATCGCTCAATTTCATTATGTCGTGCTCGCTGTTGTTGTGCCTATCTACTTCATTGTCACTCACTAAAGAACGCAATTCTGACATAGGAATTTCTTGATCTGTCTCTCTCTGGTCATCAGTGCCATTAGCACGTGAGGTAGCTCTTCGCACATTTGATTGACTGCGACGACCTAAGTCAGGTTGTCTTCTCCTCGGCATCGTAAATTGTAATTAATCAAAGTGAGAAAAATTCTCGCGCACTTAGCAGTAAAGTCTCACTATCACAAAAGATCAACAAAAAAAGAGCACATAACTTGAAATGTCACTATCACAAATGATCACCTAAGTAAAGAAAGTTCTCGCACACGTAGTGGTAATCGTCACTCATAAAGATAGAAGGATGCACTCTTTGTCTGAGGTATCGATTGACATAGAGGATGGATTGACATATAGCTGTCCCGGCGAACTTCGTAACGCTTACTACCTTCCTCGCAATTTTCCCACATTTTTTATCGATTAAACCTTCCCTGGAATACAACAAACATTTCAAAACCAAAATTATTTAAATCGGCCCGGCCGTTTTCGAGTTTTAGCGAGACTAACGAACGGCAATTCATTTTTATATATATATATAAGATAGATACAAAAGAATTTTTGAGCTGCAAGTTTTTGGCTTTTAATGTTTTAATAAATCTAAAATAATAAACAAATTTTAGATGAACATACTTTAATTCACAACACAAAACACATCACTATAAAGTTTCAAAAGCAATCTTTTACCCCATGCACCTTTTCACTTCGCTAAGTTAATTATCGATCGGGCATCAAGCAACAAATGAAATCGCGACCGATGCAAAGCTTAAATATATTAAGTATCATACATTGCAAGCTCAGACACGAAAAAAAAGGCTTGTTCGCTCGTTACAAGCCAAATTTCAATTCGGTCAAATAAATGCTATTATTGCGTACTCTCATTTGGAAAATATATTATTTTCGAGAAGTAATTCGGTTCCCTCGTCTCAAAGAGTAAAAATAAAAAAATAAACAAATAAAAAACAATGTAATAGCAAAGTAATAGCTAGCAATTCCTTACTGTTTTTTTATCATTATAAATTTTGTTTTGACAATGTTCTTTGTTGCTTTATCTTTTGTTTTACTTTTGAGTTTAGAGGCTTTTTGCGCCTCGGCGCCGTCGTGCAGTTTGTCGATTATTTGTTGGTACCTTGTAAGAAAAGTGATTGCGTTTTTTTGAAAATTTACCTAATTGTATTTCTTTAAATTAAAAAAAAATTTTAGATGTTGAGAGAACGTTTACAAAATTATAAAACCTTATAGAACACCTATAAAGGCAGAATGGGAAAAAAAACTTTTCAATTTGTTTTATTAATTTGATTTTTTTTATTTGGTGTTTGCGATAATGTGTACAAATTTTCTGACTTTTTGGAAAAGCTGCAAACGAAAACATACACTATTAAGTTAGCCGCAATCCACGGTGTCGCAAATAGAATTAAAAAAATTAACGCAATCACATTAATTAAGTTACTATTCCTGTGGTGTTGCTTCGCCCTAGGATTCAGGTAAGATTATAGTCATAGATAGTAAAAATAGACATGTACACTCGTTTTGAAAAAAATCGAGATGCAATAAACAGAACTTTTTATGGTGTAAACGAGCTTTGGTTGTAGGAACCGCTTGTTTCCCTGCATTTGAATAAAATACATGCTGATAAAAAAGACAAAGATTTATTCTGTTTTCAAGGACTTGAAAAGAAACATTTAAAACAGACAACTATATCAAACCTTTTTGCATCGTGTTCTAAACAAGAAGATGATGGACTTCGTGCTTCACATAAAATTTCATTATTAATCGCAAAAGCGGGAAAACAACACACAATTGGCATGGAATTAATTAGGCGGCAGTCAGAGAAGTAATTGAAACTGTTCTTCATCATAAGACACCATAAGATATCATAAACAAATCCTTTGAGTAATAATACAGTACAAAAAAAAATAGATGAAATGGCTAAAGACTGTGAGCTATAATTATGTGATTACTTGAAAACTTCCAAATTTTCCATTCAACTCGATGAATCAACTTTACCAAATAACGAAGCATTACTCTTGGCTTACGTTCGATTCATAAAAGAAGAAAAAATTTTTCAAAAGTTATTTGAAAAAAATTTGGAAACCGATGCAAAGAGAAAATCCATATTTAATACCATGCAATTTTTTTTCCAAGAGAAAGAAATTCCTATTTGAAATATTTTGTCAGTTTCTACGAATGGTGCTCCAGCAATGACGGGGCGTCATAAGAGTTTCATGGCGCATTTAAAACAAACAGTACTAAATGTACTCGCTGTACATTGTGTTATTCATCGTCAGCACTTGGTTGCAAAAAATCTTAATAAACGCCTGCATACGTCGCTCCATTAGGTTATTACAGCAGTCAACACTATAAGAAACAATTAATTAAACCACAGATTATTTGGGTAAGTTTGTAGTGAAAATGATGAAGATTATAATCGCTTGCTGCTGCACACAGAAGTGCGATGGCTCTCGACAGGTGTTTGTCTGAATCCAACACATGGATAGATCTCCATCTCCAACACATGGAGATCTACGCTGCGTGAAGACTGTCACCAGACGCCTATGAACACAAATCAACAGACCAAAACTGACACGGAATAGCGAAGCGGAGCCGTAAGACGGTATATAACGAGGAACGCAAGACGATAACATCAGTCTTTAGAAATCTTCCGAAGAAGCTGACAGCATGATCAGCAAAACGTTAAGAGAATGTTTTGAGACACGAGAACACCCGAAAAACAGTGCTACATTAAACAACGGCCGTGAAAGTTTGCATTCTACTATTAGTAATAAGTTGTTTAAGAAAAACAATGGTAACTTTTTAAAATGCATAGAAATGATTTAGAAATTCGACCCGATTTATACAAAACGCTCACAAATAAAAGATCACAAAAACTCTTGCGGATAAAATACAAAATGAAGTAATCGACTTGATCGGTGAAAATATCAAATCCAAAATTTTATAACTAACTAAAAAGGCAAAATATTATCCATATTATTAGACTGCACTCCTGACTCTAGTCACCAAGAACAAATTTTAGTTTGTATAAGATTTATTAATTTAAAGAGCACGGGAATTAGTATAGAAGAACATTTTTTATTATTTATTTTCGTCCATACAAATACTTGTAGAAATGTTCGATGGACTTAACGACTGCTAACAGCTCCCTCCTAGTCACGCAATAATTTCTTTCTGGCCTGGACAAAACCTTGCTAAAATACGCGATAACTTTTTCTTGTTCATCTTGAACCTGCGAAAGGACCGCGCCTATGGCCAGATTGCTTGCGTCGGTATCCAAAACAAATTTTCCATCTTCTCTTGGATAACTCAAAACCGGCGAAGTGACTAAGGCTTGTTTTAGTTGATTATTGATTTTCGCAGTCTTCATTTCATCTGAATTCTGCTTTTTCTTCCGTTAATTTTGTCAATGGTTTGGCAATATTGGCAAATCCGGGTACAAATCTTCTATAATAAAAGTGCACAACCCAAGGAAACTTCGGACCTGATGTTTGTCGATTGGTCTTGGCCAAGCTTGTACTGTTCGTATTTTGTCTGGGTCAGCCCTTACACCATCTCTAAATACGACGTGGCCAAGGTATTGCACTTCCTTCTTAAATACGTAGCACTTCTTTGGGCTCAGTTTGAGGTTAGCCCCACGTAATCGCTGGAACACTTCTTTCAAGTTGTTCAAGTGTTCTTCAAACGACGATTACGTCGTCCACGTAAACCAAGCACGTCTTCCAAGACAATCCACGCAAGATGGTCTCCATTAAACGCTTGAACGTTGCAGGAGCGTTACACAAGCCGAAGGGCATCACAGCGAACTGTCAAACCAGTTCTAATCGTAAAAGCTGTTTTTTTACGATCCTTGGGTTCCAATTCTACCTGCCAGTATCCACTCTTTTAATCTAACGTAGAAAACCACTGGGATCCTGACAGGGTGTCTAGCGTATCGTCAATTCTGGGTACGCAAAACCTCGTTGATCCATCCTTCTTCTTTACGAGTACCACTGGGGATGCCCATGGGCTACTTGAAGGTTCAATCACGCCTTTTCTCTCCATATCCGTGATTATTTGTTCGGCTTCTTCTCTTTTCGCCTAAGGAAGTTTGCGTGGATGTTGTCCTATCGGCCGAGCGTCTCCGGTATTAATTTTATGTTTCACCACAGTAATTCTTCCTTTGGAACCACTCTCCAGCGCGAACACATCTTGATACTCTTCGATCAACGCTTTAACTTTAGCTAGCTGGTCTTGGCTGAGGTTTTGGCATTTGGTGGTAAGCATGTCCAATAGATGTTGTGGACACTTCTTCGGCGACGTATCTTCGTCAGACTTCACGCATCTCACAATTTGAGATACTAGCGTGCATTCGCCTACCACGGTCTTTTTCTTCAACGTCACAGGATCTGAGTTGATGTTTAAGATCCTTACTGGCATCGTGTTTTTTACTCGTACTAAAGTTCTGTCAACGAGTAGTCCCCTTTTCAACTAAACCGCCCTCCATTGGTTCAATCGCGCGTATGTAGCTTTCCCGGAGACTTCCATCTAGGCGTGCCATCACCACACTTTCAGTCCATGCAGGCAGAGTCACGTCTTCACTCAATAAGACTCGCACGGCTGCCTTTTCTGACGAATGAAAAGAAATTTCTTCATTGTCGATCTTCAGGACATCGTTCTTCATATTCAAATGGAGCCCATACTTCTTTATCACGTCCATTCCTAGGATAACTTCTTCCGTGATGTCGGCTACCAGTACTCGAGTACTCTATTTCCCAAACCAATGGTTGACTTGTCCGTGAGAAGGTATTTCGTCGCCCGTCGCCGTTCGAAGTCGTACTGTTACTGGTGATGTCTTCTCGTTTTCCAATAACATGTCAGGACGAATGATGGTCTTCGTCGCTCCCGTGTCAACCAGTAACTGCACACACTTCTCCCATTGATCTTGCCATCGAGATAAATGCTATGCAACTGCTCTCTAGGCGATGCCATTTGAATGGTAATCTTTGGAGCCTGACTAGACAAGATTACCTTTTGTCTCTTTTGGTCGCCTTGTTTCAAATTTTCCAGCGCTTTTCTTGACCTCTTCTTAGGTTTAGTACGATGCCGCCGTACATGGCCTATTTCACCGCAGTTCAAAGTTGTCGCTCCTCATTCCCGAAGTATTCGTCGCGCTATCTCCTCGATGCTTTTCAGTGTCTGCGCGGGTACTTTTGCAGCACAGCAGAGTCTATGACTGTCTCGTTGCGATGCTTGTTTTGCTGCTTCAAACTCCAAAGCATGCACGAAAGCGTCATCCAATGTCTTCGGTCGAGCTAACCGGAGAGTCTGCTGCGTTTCGTTGTTTTGGAGGCCGTCTACAAAGTTTGAATAGCCAACTGCTTCAAGAAGGTATCTGGTGCTGTAGGATACGCAAGCCGTGTTAATCTAGCGATATCAGTCTCAAATTCTTGAAGACTTTCGGCAGCTTTTTGAACCTGACTTTTAATTTGAGCCTGATACACTTGTTGAAGAATAGCATCTCCATAGCTCATTTCTAAACGCGAAATTAAAAGTTTGTAATTTTCTTGCAGGTGGTCAGGAACAATCTGTAAAATTTCAAACCCTTCTCCACGTAAGGACACTATTAAAGACGTCGATTTCTGCTTGTTGCTCCAACTATTAGCTGTAGCTACGGCTTCAAACTGCTTGTAGTAGGTAGACCATGAAACTTTACCATCAAAATTTGGAGGTACAACTTTAAACTTGTGAGTGGTTTCTTCCCGATGGTTCATTAATTTTTCAATCGTGACGCTTCCTTCACCATAGTAAATCATTTAATTCATTCTTTCTTCAAGCAGTTTTATTCTATCTCTACTGCTTCTATTTTGTCTTTCATAGATTCTCAAATTTCTTCTTTTAAATTTAACATATCTGTTTGGGTTTCCTCTTGAACAATTTTTATTTGATTTTCTATGCTTGTTTGTATTTCTTCTTTTAAGCGTCTAGAATTTTCCATCAATTTTTCTTCTATCTTCTGGGTATTTTCAAATAATTTTTCTTCAATTTTCTGAGAAGTTTCGCAAAACTTTTCTTCCATTTTTCTAGAATTTTCGAACAGTTTTGCTTCGATTTTCTGAGAATTTTCGCCCATTTTCCTATTATCTTCTTCCATATTTTTATTCATCGATTCGAGAATTTCAAATATTTTTGAATCCATTTTAACTGCTTGCAAACGCGTCACCGGCATAAATTTAAATATAACACGAATATAAAGTTTAAAAACACTACTTTTAAAATGCAGTTTTTGTATAACACAACATTTTAATAACGATCCACTTTTTGATATTAAACCACTAGTGTACGGAAACGAATTTAATTAATATCGCGAACACGCACTTGTTAAAAGAAAAAGTTTAATAAACACTCTTTTAACGAACTATAGCTATGATTACACTTTATAAATAAACACGCGTATCGCGAACTTAACAGTTATTTACGCAATCAATGTTTTTATTACGGGAGCGATATTTCTTAATGATATTTACACTAAAATTCGCGAACGATACCCCGCACTGACGCCAATGTAACGAATTTTATTATTAAAACTATTTAAACGACTAAAAATATGTTTTATTTTGTTACAAGCTTTTTTTGGGTGTTACGAACCTTGCACGGCCAAACTCGCAATAGTCGGAGATGGGGAGGTCCACAAGAAATATATAAAAGATGTTTCAGGGCGCCAGAGCTTCTCCCAAAGTTATACTTCTGTTCGCTCAGAACAGAGAGGTGCAGAACTTGTAACAATTCGAAGATTTGTAATCCCTCTACTCAGCTGTTCGAGTAGCCCAAATTGGTTTGTAGGGAACAATAAGCACACGAAAAAGAAGTAACAACTTTAATCGCTTTCAGTCTATCATTAACATTTATCACAGTTGTATTTATACTAAGCAAAAGTCATTATACCTCGAAGTTGGAGTTACTAAAGACTAGAAGAGTTTACACTAATTATTAACAACGGTATTAACGTTTGATTTTGTAACAGTCAATTTAGAGAATTATACAAAAAAAGTTAAGATCTCGATGCCTACAACATCGGCAACCCACCACACACAATTATAAGGATCCGAAGTACATGTCCTTCAACTACATACAATATGCGAGACAGTGATTTCACTGATTTTAAATACCCTATTGGTAGCTATACGTTATAAGTATTCACTAACGTAAAATTGTAATACAACAGTTTGTGAGTAATTGTACGTGACAACGATATACCTAAAGTAAATTCAAATCACTCACCCGAATTCCAGCATCCACTAGCCCGAAGAAAAACGTTTTTCTTCTTCAGTGGCCTGTAATAAATATTAACACGAATCGTGTCACAACCCCAACTCACAATTGATAGTTCGGCTAAAACAATTTTGTATTAAGTAATTCATGAAATCTATCTCAAAAGATAACAAAACGTGCATCGATTACTGTATGTAGTGAGATGTGGTTGTTAATATGATTAACGTCGTGTCATCCACGTGTAGCACTATTTGCCCTGGGAAGGCTCCGCAAGACCTCAATTTCGTGGCGTGGAAACCGCCTTCCGCCAGCGCCCGTGTACGGTAACGTGATGACCTATTTAGCAGTGGTTTACAATATCCATTTATCGAGAATGTAACATGTTCGAAATGGAGGAACGCAAAATGGCTGTTAAAAGGAAGAAAGAATTACGAACGAATTTTTACTAAAAGACGACAGTAGCTTACCCTGTAACGCTTCGAATAAATTAGATAATTAACTAATTATAATTGGTTTTCCATTATTTTCCAGATGGTAACGGATATACATAAATATTCAATGCGTACAGACCATTTTAGATCGTTTACGTGTGACGATTTTCCGCCAAATGACAACCAACGAGAAAGTGATCGTTAGAGGGCGTCAAAACCCGAATCTAATTTTACGTCGAAATACATAGGCGTACGTAAAGAAAATTTCGTCCGTAACAATTTATACTAGAAATATGTACACTTGTAAATTAACCGAACTAATTAAATCTAATAATATTTAATAAAAACACTTACACTAATTAAGATAAGATAAAGTCCGCGGATAGCTTCACACACTAGTTTACACTAAAATCACGTACAAGATCATTCTCAGTATATTTATGTACACACACGCGCTAACGACTTATTTATTTCAACTTGAATAATCTTCTTAACACTGCTGTATTCGCATTACGGCCATAACTGACCTACGATTTGTTTCTTCGGTATTTATACACATTTGGAAATCCTTCTCGAGTGTTCCCTATCTTTCGGTATATCTTCTAGAAGATGAATAATAACTTCCAGAAGGCTCTTGAATTTGCGGATAATTTCTCGAACGTTTCAGTATCATATATTACATTTGAAACTAAAATAGAAAAATGTTGAGTTGTAATACTGTTAGAATATATTTCTGTTTTCTATAAGTTTATAATTATGTTATGTACCTCAATGAAAAAATACTTGTATGGCTTATGGGTTGTACCGTTGACTGAAGAATTTCTTCAGTCAACTGTTGTACTTATAAAATATAAAAATGAAAATAAATTTATGAAAATGCTTTTTAAAATTATTTTTCAATAGTGGATAATAATAAAAAAAGGCATACGTAAGTTTGCACAATTTGACTGTTACTACGCTTCTGAAAGAATAATTTATTAACTTGTAATAAAATTTTAAAAAAACAACAACTTTATCTGGTTTATAAGTTTAAACCAGCATAAATCTGAAAGATTACTAATTTTAATATTACCTATAAACTAAAGAATAAATTAAACGACAAAAATTATTTAAAAAAATAAAAACTGTAAAAAAACGACTTACATAATTAGAGTTTACCATCATTTATTAGACATTGGCAAATTAACCGACACAAATTTTTGATTTTTTTCGCTTTGTTTATTATCTGTAAGAAATAAATAAAATTGCCAACGCTATGTAAAACAGAATGTTTATAATTAAACAGTTAGGTATACATAGCAACAAAAATATAAATTAAAAATAACTCGAAACTATGAATTTAATTTAAAAAAAAAATACGTTTGACGTAACGAATTAAAATAAACAAAAACATGATTTTTTTTAAGAAAAGCTTAACTTGTCTTTGTATGTAATTTTAGTTAAGCTAAAATTGTGTGTAATTGTTCAACTACGCATATTATGATTGTTAAAGTGTATAAAACTGCGTTGTTTTGGTAACTTCTTCATTAGCCAAAAGCTGTTACAGCAAGTTTCAGACGCCAAGATGATCATCATTCTTAGTATTTTAATCACTTTCAGTTTTTTTGGATTTGGTCAAACTGGTAACAGACGTTTTATTTTATTACTTTTATAATTTTCTTCTTTTTTAGATTTATGCCAGTACAATTTCACTCTTGCCGATTTAAATCGATCGGTTATCATAGAAATAATTAGTTTGATTAGCGGTTATACTGCTGGTTCGTATTTACCAATCGATGAAAGTTACATTCGTTTTTGGTTATACACACGAACGTCTGTGTCGGGAACACGATTAAATTCAATTAGACCTGCAGTAACAGTTAGAAAAACGATTTTGTTAATACACGGATGGTCGTGTAACATCACTAACGATTTAATGCTAGAGTTAAAAGCTGCTTATTTAAAACGATACAACGCTAACATAATCATCGTAGATTGGTCATATTATGCAGCAAAAAATTATGGCGAAACCTTCCGTTACATTCCTAGCATAGGCAATGCCATAGCTAAGTTTTTAATGAGACTCAATGGTTTAGGAATTTTTATCAACGCCATTCATTTAGTCGGACATTCTATGGGTGCCCAAGTTTCTGCTTTTACTGGTCAAAGTTTAATCAATAACTATGGCAAAACTTTATACAGGATTACAGGCTTAGACCCAGGAGGTCCCATTTACTCAAATAAACCTTCCAACGAAAGATTAGACGAAACCGATGCCTTTTTTGTTGACGTAATTCATACGAACGGTGGATTTTTAGGGTATCTGAACAAATGTGGCGACGTCGATTATTATCCCAATTGCGGTACTTTTCAAAACGGTTGCACTTCTAGTTTAACCAACGGAACATTTGTTGACTTCATTGTTCAAAAAATAGCTTGCGATCATCTTCGTAGCGTTAGTTACATGATCGAAAGTATAAATTATAACAACTTTAAAGCGAAAAAAAGAGTGTTACTAAATCAATTATTGTGTTATGGAGACGGTTCTGATATTTCTTATATGGGAGAAGACTCAATTTTTAAGTACAGTAAAACGAATTATGTATTATATACAAATCCAAGTAGTCCCTATAGTCAAGGATAAAACATTTATTTTTATTATTAACAACCTGTAATTTAAACATTCGTTATTAATATCTAATATGTTATAAACTTTATACTGAAACGTATTAAATAAATTGGTTGCAACCCTACTATTTTAGTATTAGGAAGAAAAAATGTGACTAAGTTGCGCATATAAAAACTCTAGTACAATTAATTTAAGTTCGTGTCTAGTAAACACACAAACGTGTTATGGGAATTCTCTCGTAACTTAGATGCGGACGTCTAACTCAGTATGATTTGGCAGGCGGGTCGCAAGTCTTGGTGTCTAATACTACAATAAGTTAAAAAAACGCCAAAACGAGTGTCGATCACTGAAAGAAACAATTTGCAAAACACAGATTCTAACAATAATCTATTTATTTCCGACAAGAGAAAATATAAGTTAGCAACAATAATTAAATAATGATTATAGATTTGTTGACAATCATATTGAATACAACTAATTATATTTAATTGCTAACACGCGTTATAAGTGATTGATTCTAATAAAATTTAAATAGTAGTCGATCAACTACTTCGATTACCATGCAGTTCCAAACGAGTCGACAATTATAATAATAAATCGTAAAAAGAAAATGAGCACAAAAACTTTACCAACCGTCAATTTTTCATCACAAGTAGCAACGTTCACTACTTCTTTTTATTTGATTTAAGAACGAAAATAAGTATACTTGACGGATGTCACGTAAACGTACCTAACGACAATACATAAAGTTAAAGATGGTTTAGAGTCAGTATAATCTTTGGTGTGATTATATAAAATAAGATACGTTCAAGGCTGGCGGTTAGTGAATAAAATTGAATACAATTAATTAAAATCAAAATTGTACGATACTAATAGATAGTACGCACAAAGCTGACATGATTACTTAGAGAATTAAATATAATTACATGCAATATACGCTACGATAAGTGCATAAAACTGATTGATTAAATATAGAAGCAAGACAATTAACAAATTATACAATACCGAGATTTCAAAAAAAGGTGCAAGTCATCTTTTATCACAAGGTAAAAGATAATATAACGACGCTATTTTTAATTTGCTTTCATACCTGAAAACGTCGAGTAATTAACCCAATTGGTAAATCTGACTAATACTTTGAATACGTTTTCTTTCAGCACATTCGCTAAAAGCGTAATAGAAATAACTAACGAGGAAAGTTCAGCAAAAAATTTAAAAATTTCAAATTTAGCGGGCTGATACGCCAACGTTCACTGCAATTTCGGATAGACAAAGAACGAATAAATAGCCTGTCCTTGCTGTATCCGCGCTTATCTCCATCCGTAAAAGTTTGAAAACTAGTAGCGGCGCACAAACTAGTGCATTTATGAATTTTAATTTGAGATACTATTTTCGACAAATACCAAAATAACGACATGTAACAAACGTTATACTTACGTAAACATAGACCAAGAATCCACGCGCTTACAATAAATCAAAACTTTCACCAATCTACATAAACTTACACATAAAAAGTACGAATCATTTAGGTTAGAACAAAATGTAATTTTTAGCAAAATTATGGTAGCATAGAACGTTAAATACATATGACAACAGAATAAATTTGCGTATGAAGCCAGTGAGTCGTAAGTGGTACTTGATGTGTTAATTGTAAAATAATTAAATGACCGTCAAAACGAGGAAATACCCACAACAGATTCCGTTTATATCTATCAAACACTGAGAGTAAACCAAATCGAACAACACAAATATAACAACGAATAAATCGACGCGAATCTACTGATCGTGCTATCAGAAGCACTGTGCACTTGTGATAAATTTAACAAGTAACTACAGAAACAAATCTGCATAAATTAATCGTGATAACATATATATTTAAGTCACACACTAACACAAATTAATTACTTGCGGTTTTCGAGACATGCGATTACCTAATAGCATCTCCAAACCATTCCCTAAAATTGCTGAAAATGTAATAAAAATAGATATATAACAATATCACAATTAATAGAAAACAAATTAAAAGGTAGAATAAAACAGAAGATAAATTAAAGTAACTGCCATGGTGAATGCAATGTTTATTTAATAATGGACCATCGAGAAAAATCCACTCATAAATTTAAGATTGTATCTCCAAATTTTGATGGAAAAACTCTTTGGTCAACATTCTACAAGCAGTTTCAAACCACAGTTGCAGCTAATGGTTGGAGCAACAAACTTTAACAGTCACTTTACGTGGAGATGAGCTTAAAATTTTACAGATTGTTCTTGACCAGGAAATTACGAATTGTTAATTTTATGTCTAGAAACGAAACATAGCGATGCTCATCTGCAACAAGTATATCAAATTGAAATAAAAAACTGCAGAAAGCTAGATAGCTTTCTGGAACTGTTGGCTATACAAACATTTGTAGACGAATTTCAAGACAACGAAACGCAGTTGGCTTTACGGTTAGCTCGATTTAAGACGTTGAATGACGTTTTAGCGCATGTCTTGGAGAAAAACACAACGAATTGTTACATTCATTTTCATTTGCCACAGTAGGCAGCCGTGTAGGTCTTATTGAGTGAAGACGTGATCCTACCTGGAAGGACTGAAGGTATGGTGATGGTATGCCTGGATAAAATCTCCGGAAAGGTTATTTACACGCTATTGAACTAATGGAGGGTAGAAAAGAAACTACTAGCTGTCAGAACATTAGTACCACTGACAACACGGTACAAATAAAAATCCTGAATGTTAACTCAGATCCGGTAACATTGAAAAAGTAGACCGTAGTAGGCCAATTGTAATGAACCGTTACTTAAAAATTTTAAGTAGATACAGTTATGTGAATTAAAAACATTGATTGTTTGTATAATATTACCAGTTTTGTATTTTGTAAATTATTTAACGACAGAATATCCGCGAGACTGGTGAGCGAAGATCAGAGCGCATGTTATTCCCGCTTAAAACCGCTCATCTCCCTTCTAAGCGTCAGTTATAAAACTAAACGCACAAACACTCGGGTCCCAGTCAGATGACCAGCAGAAGAACCGATTCTGACGGAAGCTTGAAGAGTAAAAAAAGTAGGCTGCTTTAGAATGTTTTAACTGAACTTCCCGGAAGATATCGCTCGTATTCGTAGTGTCGGGCTTTGGCCTGCGTAATACGCCGTTCACACCAGGTTCAGGTAACATGCTGAGAACTTTTTGCACGGTTACTGGGCTTATTCTGGGTTTCGTTTCTTTACCAACTATCCAAACCCAAACTAGTTTCTTGCGCCGACCCGATGGAGATAATTATCGTACTAGAACACTTGCTTAATCACCATCGTCTACGTGTAAGATTTGCGTCATACTGAACGTTTGCTTAGTCATCATCTTCGCCGCTTACCGAACGCTAGCTTAGTCACCATATCCGCCGCTTACGTTTTGCCTCGATTAGCTCACCGAAATATACCGTTCCGCTACCGTTTCTAAGAGTGTAAAACAAAGTTGCTTTTGTTTGTTGCTGAGTTTTATGTTCCGTGGCGTAGCTCCGATTTTAGGAAACTCGCGAAACACCGTCTAACAGAAGAGTAAACTCTTTCAACAATTCTGAAACCAGAGAACCCTACCGCTTCTTGGCTTTTTTGTTTTTGGATATTACCGTCCGCCCGGAATAGACGTTACACAATGTACGACAGTATCTCAAGCTATATCGCCCACAACAAATATTAGACATTCTTACCTTCAAGTGTTAAAACCTCTGCCAAGACTAGCTGGCTAAAATTAAAGTGTTGATCCAGCAGTATTAAGATGTGTTTACGCTAGAGAGTGGTTCCAAAGAAGGAACTAACGTGGCAATGCACAACATTAATACGGGAGACGCTCCGTTGATACGACAACATACACGCCATTTTTTTTGGCAAAACGAGAAAAAAACAAACAAATAACTACAGATATGGAGATTGAAAGCGTAATTGAAACTTCAAACAGTTCATGGGTATCTTCAATGGTACTAGTAAAAAAAGGATTAACAAGGTTTAGCATAGATTACAGACAACTTAACGATGTAACCAAAAAAGACGGATACTCTTTAATGATTCTGTCAGAATCCCAGTAGTTTTCCACGCTAAATTTGAAGAGTGGTTACTGGCAGGTGGAATTGAAACTTAAAGACCGCAAAAAAAACAGCGTTTACGATTGGAACTGAGTTGTTGCAGTTCACTGTTATGCCCTTCGGTTTTTGTAACGCTCCTGCAACGTCCGACCGTTTGATGAAGACCGTCTTGCAAGAACAGTTTTAGAAGACGCGCCTGGTTTATCTAAACGACGTGATTATGGTTGAAAAAACGTTTGAAAAACATTTAAACAACTTGAAGAAAGTGTTCTAACGACTACGTGGGGCAAATCTAAAACTGACTTCAAAGAAATGCTACGTATTTAAGAAAAACGTATAATACCGTGACCACGTTGTATCTAAATGGAGTAAAGGCTGTCTCAGACAAAGTCGGAACAAAACTAATCCACAAGAATCTTTAGGTTGTGCACCAAAGACAAACCAAGCCGCATTGAAAATACAGAACACGGTGCCGGAAGGAGTCATCAAAACGCTATAACATGTACAAAAGACCATGGCCGGCAGACTTCATCCATTGTTCACGACTGGAAGAAAAGATCAAATGTCTATTACTGATTACGAGTGGGAACCTGAGCGATTGCGTCGTGAACAAGTAAACAATCCCAAACTAAAACTACTCCTAAATTGAAAATCAAATTACCGACGACCAAAGAAAGAAAGAAGTGAGTGCTTTGAATAGAAACACCAAAGCGCAGTAAGACGTTTTGAGAGTGGAAGTTGATAGTGCTAAAGAACCGAGTGTCAAAAGTCTTGCAACTTTTGAATAATGTACATCAAGAATGAAAAAAACATTTAAAAAAGTCCAAAAAAGGTTCTAGTGGGTGAAGTACAAAGAAGTCGTAATAAAATAAAGCCGCAAGTCTATAATCTGCGTATCAAAAAATGCCCCAGTGAAAAAAGCATAGCACCAATAAAATAATGTAATGTTTGAAACAACTATTATTTCACAAAATGAACGGGCGTTTACGCCATACCCAATCAAAGAACAACTTTAATCGCAAACGTTTAATAAAGAATTACAATATGACCAAAATCGTAAATCGTCTGTGCTGTTTGAAGAAATTTACCAGCTGTTGGGAATTAGGAAAATTAGGACAACGCCACTCTCTCCTCAATCTGATAGCATGGTTAAACAGATGAATCGAATAATGGAAAAGTAACCAAAGTAGTGTCTCAAAAACAAACAGTGGTTTATATTGCAATATAGCAAGAAGAAGTTGCCAATATCAAGTCAGATGTCAGCATCGCCATATAAGTCGTGCATGGATCTTCGCGAATCGGGTTTGTGCAAACGCCGCAGTACAGGCTTTTTAATGAAAGCTTGTGCTTTTACACGCGATACTTGCCGACTTTGTATTGGTTTTTCGTTCGTTCTGTACCAAATCTGTCAAGTTTAACGAGTAAATGAGTGGTGCTGTCAATCAAAGACAAAAAGGATATTTGGAAGCGCATAAAAACGGCGAGAGTCGGAGTTGTACAGTGTGGGAAAGTCAATGATTTCAAACTTTAAAAAGCAGTCTGCTAAGATTTTGACGTTCGCGAGCAAACTTAAATGCAATTCAGAATGTTTGAAGCGCAAGACTATAAAGATATCCACTAACGAATGTGGATCAGGCTCTGTTTATGTCGTTTTTTGAAAAACATTCTTCTGGGCAACCTATGAAAAAGCATTATATTTCATTAAAAAATTAGGGTTTTTTTTAAATAATTTATGCAAGTCAACCGTGGTTAGAAAAATTTAAATTTTCGCACGGCATCATGGTGAAAATCTCAGTCCTGATCATTCGTCTGCTCTTATGTACTTTCTGAAACTTCATCAACGACAAAGCATAAAAAACCATTGATCTCGTCTTTCAATGGACTTGTAGAGCAGGCGGAAGCAGAAGCGATCCAACTACTTTTACTTAAATAAATAAATCTACAAAATGAATGTAATTAATTAACATTGTATACTTAATTGATTTATATATTTTCTATGTACACTTATTTGATTGTAAACATTAGTGAAAATATTTAGATTTTTGTTTGGAACCTAATGTTTATGAAAAATTTTGAGAAATATATTCAAATATTTATAGAATAGATTCAGCACAGTATATTACAGCCCCGGGTCTGGCTTGGGACGCTACGCTAAAATTCACGAGTGTTAAGTTTAATGCTTTTTATTGTCTTTTGAATTAGTCTTACAATTATTGTATATTTTATTTGTCCTACTGCTACATGTATATTCTCTGATTAATATTTCTATAATTTATTTGGCTTAGAAACTAAATAATAAAAAACTTAAATGTTGCAATACAAAAATTTTAAGATAAATGATATTTACGACGGTGTTAGCGCGTACAGAACCATGGTTTTAATGCAACGGTATCGGATGTAATAATTTTGTACTGGTTAAAACAAAATTACAATTCCCTTTTAGACTTTTTTTACTATATTTTTTGTATTTTACTTATTTCTAAAAGATACATTGTATACAAATAAAGTTTGAAGATGAATTATTGGTAAGTTTTAGTACTCGTAAATTAAAGCTCAGTCGAATTTGTAACGCTAACTAACGAAACTGAAGAATCTCCATTTGGATCACTAATTATGTCACTTTGAATACTGACGTATTGTTGAAAAACGGGCTAAAAATCCAATTTTAAGAATTTAATTGACAATAAGTCTAATGTAACTTACCGTTACTTTCAATTTGTGTAAATACGTAGTGTGATAGGTGCCATTTGTGGGATTATAACTTGTACGCTCAATTTCCTTGCTCTGTTTCATTTTACTCATTAATCTAAACATTCTTTCGGTTGTCCTCGCGATGTATTCTAGTTCGTGCAAAGCATACAACGATTCTATTAGTCTGCTTTCTCTTAGCAAATTATACAAAGACATTTCGTAGTTGTATTCCTAAAAGAAAAAGTTTTATTTGTGAACAAACCGCTAAACACGCACTCGAATTAATTGTTTTTCCAGCATTTTCTCTTGGGAAATTTGCAGATGTTGCGACCATTTTAGAAACCTTCTTTTAAGTAGCGCCATAAACGCCTCGTCAATAGCAAGTGGTCGAATACCAGATTTATCAATATCTTGACTTACTTCAATCCAAGCTTCTCCTAACTTAAGTGCTAAGAAATTCTCTGCTAACAGCATTGTTATCTGTAATGTATAATAAAGACAAGAGTGGTAGTATTATACGTTGGGTGCTTACCTTGTCAATTGTAGTTAAATTAGTAGTGTCAAATAATTTATAATGATTATTTGATACCTTTACGCGAAATTCGTGTCTATTGTTTAAGAGATTGATAATAGCGTATATTTTGGGTCTGCAACTCCCCAAAAGATCAACCGTTGCAGGACTACTATCAGGATCTTTCTCAACATCAAACGTTTCGTACCATTGTTGATGTCCCATTAGTGGAATTTCAATGTCTATCAATGTAATTGTTTTGATTTGTATAATTCAATGTATCCAGAAATTTAGGCTACCTGCAATCATACCATCATATGTTGATTTAACTCCCATTCTCAAATTTTCTTGTCTAAATATTTCCAAAAGCAACGGCAATAACTTTTTTCCTTTATTTCTCCACGTAATTAAATGAGGAATACAAAAACCTATATCGCACATATCTACTAAAACTCCAAGACCTATTACCTTTATAGGCAAAGAATATTGCTATAAGTAATAGATTATGTCATCATAGTTTGCAGAATTAATTTAATTACATAAATAACATCAAGAAGCATGTAAACGCCACCGTCGGATGTAAACTTGCGTAAGCTGTTTTCGTTCCAAACCATAGTCTCCCACAAGAAACCAATTCCACTAATTAGAAATTTTGGATTAAGTAAGGGATCTTTTGGTTTTGGTTTCAAAATTCTTTGTAAAAATGTCATGGAAATCTCAACTGTTTGTTCATGACTACTTCCTCCACAACTAAACAACATTTCTAGTGTAGAAAAACCATACATTAAACATTGTTGACAATCCAAGGTCAAGCTAGGCTCTTTTAATAATTTTACAACGATGTCTAAAAGTAAAATTCAAATAACTGTTGTTTAGTAAGTGATTGCTTACTCAAAATTAAACCCTGGGAACCGTTTATTAGAAGATCATTTAAAATATCAGAATTGTTTAGAAATGATATAGTGTGTAGTGCTTTTAAGCAATTTTTAAGGACACTAATTTCGTAAGGTTGTATATGATAATATTCAATCATCATTAGAAGTCTAAAAACAAAAATTTTTATGATAAAACGTCTAACGTAGAAAGATTTTACCTTAGAGGACCATTAGCACGCAGAAAATCTTCTGGTAAGGTTTCCACTATCATTTGCAGAGCACTTAGAGCCATAGATATTAGTTTTTCTAGTTGTTGAGGATGCCAACGCTGAGTTAATTCCGGTGTTATGATTCGTAATAAGGATGGAATAATTCTTTTTGGATGTAATATCTACGTACGTTTAAAATTAAAACTATAAGGCAGAAAAATTATAACACGAAAAGTAATACACGAGTAAAGATTTTCACAATTATATTGAAAATAAAAAGCTGTGGCGCGTTTGTAGGTGAAGGATAGAAGACCCCGCTCGCTAAAGTAGACTGAATAGCAACTAATGCAAGATAAACTCTGCAACATAAGAATGAAAGCTTCCTCGCGGATCGACCCTTAAAATGCCCAGCTGTAGTGTCGTGGCGAAAAGCTTGCACTGAGGTAACAATACGATGCCGACCCTACATGGTGGAACCGATAAGGCCTTGGCTTAAATGTCCGGACCAAGCAGAATAAACCTCAATAAAAATCTAAAATTTCACGACGGGCACCAGACCAAAAAAATGCATGGTTGTCTAGAAAATCAGTTTTTTCGGCAAAAAAAACCTTTCGAATGTGTCACGCGACTCGTACAGAACAGAACACCATCAGATGTAGGCGCAGGAGCTTATAATATGCGTCATAAACGGAGCTTTCTGGGTACTAGGCGGCCTCCACAAGTATTAATACAATTTGTGGAAAATTTTCACTCGTAGAGAGAACCTAACAACAAATTTATTGCAGACTGAAGACGATACATTGATAGAGTTTTTACCGTTTCCGGTTACAACGGCACAGACTTTGGTGATTGAGATAATTACCACTACAACAACAAACACTTCTACTGCGGAGGTTACAGTCTAGACTTATAGTCAAAAACAGTCTGCCGAGCAAGAAGAGATCATAACACGAACGGTCATAGTCTCACAACTAAGCAAGGTGTTTTTCAAATAGACTAAACTTACAGCCAAGGAACGCAGAGAACGCGCTAAGCATTCTTGAAAAGCCAAAGGCATTAAGTATGACCCCAACTTTAAAAGAACACAGAAGATGGAGAAGAACAGAGCAGTAGACCCAGTTTCAAAATTCGAGAGTACAATAGCCGTAGCTGTTCAGTGGAATAAAAAACCACGCCCAGACAATGCTACCCCGTCTTCTGTAGAAATAAAAAGAAGGCCAGACAGGTAGTCGATAAGCCGGATACATCAAAAACATGCACTTAAAGTAAACTTAATTTTGCTGAAGCAACCACCACGTTTTAGTTGACTATTTAGACTACCCAGATGTGAAACTGACAAAGAATCAATGCGATCTAGTCAAAGACAGCCCAATTGACATCATCTTTGGTATGGAAGATGAAAACACACCTCTTTTCACTAGACACTAAAACAAACACACAAAACTTTAGTTGAGTATGCAAGTACCTAAGCTGCAACTATGGGCAAATGACAAACTAGAGGTAAAAGAGCGGACAAACATTGTTAATTGTGTTAAGGTAGTGTTTAACGTCCCCAAGTGGTACAAACAGAAAATAGACCTAACAAACTGACATTTAGAGGATAATTAACGCCACTTCTTTAGAAAATGGGGGCAGAACGTTTGCAATATTGATAGACGTCAGTGCAAAATGAGCCAATGCCTCAATAAGGTCACCTTTCTCATTCGTTCTGAAAAGAAGGAAATTCTGGGAATACTGCATATATAAT
This sequence comes from Aquatica leii, assembly GCA_035610365.1. Lineage (NCBI taxonomy): Eukaryota > Metazoa > Arthropoda > Insecta > Coleoptera > Lampyridae > Aquatica > Aquatica leii. The sequence goes on from CM069434.1 coordinate 88,339,836, forward strand.
ATGTACACCACTGTAAATCAGCCAGTGCAGATCTATACTGGAAGCTGCTAGCAGAAGATTGCACTTATCTAAGAACCATGTATAAGCCTAGGAGGTGCTAAATGTAAACTTATTTATGTTAGTTCTGGAACATGCATAATAATAAGAAATAATTTTAATATTATATCACTAATGGAATTTTATAACCCAAGAAAGACAGACTGGAATCTATTTAAACAAAAACTGCAAGACAAGATGGAACATCAGCATTTCAAATCTTTACATAAAGTAGCATTAGACTAATATCGATCGGATAAAATAGTTCATAATAGACTACTTCCAGAGCAGCTCTAATAAGCCCTAGTCAGCAAAGAGTTAAAAAGCACATAAATTGGTAAAACAAATATTTAGAAAGAACCCGACAAGGCATGGATATGTTGAATAAATCTAAAGCCTTCACAAACTGGAAGAGCTACCACGAAGCTCTGACTGAATATGTCAAAAAGATTAAATTAACCAAGGTAGCAGCCTAAAACAAATCTGCCAGGATATGAAGATCACGCGTTCCACAGCTAGACTCCACAAAATTATTTTACAGCAAGCTACAAACCCAGTAGCGGAGAATACACTAGAACCGAGGATGAAACATTATCTCGTTTGATAAAAACTTATTTGCTCGGAGCAGTGGAACAACGCAACTTTGTCAAAACCAGCCATACCCTTAAAAGGGAAGACTAGGAAAGAACAAAACAGTTGTCAGCAAAGAAAGAATATAGTAAGCATACAACCGTGATGCTACAGAAAAAAATAGATATACTGCTTAACCCACTCAGAAACATGTTCCAACCAAGTCTCGCACTAGGTTACCGCAAGCCTGGAAGGTAGCTAAAGTGGAATTCACTCCAAAACCGGGAAAGAACAGTTACGCAGAAGCTAAATCTTACACACCCGTCGGTCTAACGTCATTCCTGCTTAAAAAATTGGAAAGATTAGTAAAGAGGCATTGGAGGGTAGTGGCTTTAATAACATTCCCGATCCACAGATACCAACAAGCTTACCAAATAGGAAAGTCGTGATAAAGTAGTACACCAACTGATGAAAAAAATTGAAAAAGTCATGGAGTGTAAAGAGTATGCACTTCGAGCGTTCGTAGATATAGAAGAAGCCTTCGACAACACCTCCTATCACTCCATGAAAAGGGAAATGTCAAACCATCAGATCGACAATACTACGATAAGTTGGACTATGGTAATGCTTAATACGAGAACTATAACAGTCAAATTGTTTGATAAAGAAAATATATTACAAGCGACAAGAGAATGTCTACAGGGACGAGGCTATTAAACTTAAAGATATGACAATGACATTGTCATACTGACACGTGGCGAATACCAGACTACTATTGACAATGCAATCAAAACAACATTAAAGATAACCGAAGAGTAGTGTCTAAAAAAGTAATCTTAGAATTAATCCTATCAACGCTACACTTGTGATTTTCACTTGTAGAAGAAACACTACAAACCAGGCGCGGCTCCAGCAGTTTATTTCGGTGGGGGCTCCTTCAGTTTAAAACGGGGCGGGGAGGGGGGGTATGCTCATCACATTTTTAAATAATAATGTATTGAATATGGCGTTAATATAAAATATTAAGTCGGTATTGAATAGTACTTCGTTAAGCACCAAGCTTTTACTTGCAAGCGATAAAGCATGATAAATTATACAACTATTAAAAAAAGCGTATGTATTAAATACAAATTGAAAGAAACTTCAGTATTATTTTTAATGTCGGGGGGGGCATAGCCCCCCCGGCCCCCCCTCTAAAGCCGCGCCTGCTACAAACAGGGTCAACTTAAAACTGTTTAGGACAAACGTTAACTGGGAGAGTGGGGTTAAGTACTTAGAACTAACCATCGAGTCCAAGTTAACTTGAAACTCCCATCTTGATAAAAGAATCACCAAGTGCATACAGGCATTAGTTATCAGGAAAAGGGTCATAGGCAGTTAGTGAGTGCTTAAACCGGAACTGACCCTCGGGCTGTACAAAGCCATGGTTCGACCAATTATTTCATACGGCATAATGGCCTGGTAGAATAAAGATTACAAAACACTGGTCACTAGAAAACCACAGCTAATTATTTAAGACATGCCACGATACTCACAGGGTACTTAAAACCCCAAACTATTATATCTCATCCTTACACTTGACGTCAAGCGGTTCGGGGAGATTTGATTTTAATCATAAGGCATTGCAAACGCATTTAGTTGTTATTACAACCGTCTTTAATTGATTAATGCGATATATTAAAGTAGGGACTAATGCTTCCAAATGTACGATATCTTTCTATGTTTTTACTAAATACGATATGATTACTATTTAGACGCCATTTACACAGTCTATCTAATAGCTATATCTTGTGTAGTGTGCCGACAACTACATTGTAATCCAAACGTTACGGTTGATACTCGTTTTTCTCTTTTTTATTGTACAGTTACTAGTCGAAATATACGAAACTTTTTCTGTGATAACTAGATTGTTTTATTGATTCACGCACATTTGAGGATTGCGAGTCTGAGGTATTTCTTTTTTTCTAGCCCAAACGTTTGTTTCTTTACAGAATTACTTTCTACATGTAAGAAAAGGTGGCGCTAGGGCACGGCAACTTTGGTTACAACAACGACACGGTCCAAACCCGAAAGACATTCTTATCATAGTATGCAAGATGTTTCTCAAATAACTCAAACTTACAGCCAAGGAACGCAGAGAACACGCTAAGCATTGTTGCAAAGCCAAAGGCATTTAGTATGACCTCAACTTTAAAAGAAAACAGAAAATGGAGAAGAACAAAGCTGTAGAACCAGCTTCATAATTCGGGAGTACAACAGCCGTAGCTATTCAGTGGAATAAAAAACCACGCCCAGACAATGCTACCCCCTCTCTTGTAAAAATAAAAAAAGGCCAGACAGGTAGTCGATAAGCCGTATACATCAAAGACATACACTTAAAGTAAGCTTGATTTTGCTGAGGCAACCACCACGTTTTAGTTGACCATCTTCTCTGTAGGCTACCCAGATGTCAAACTGACAAAGAATCAAGGCGATCTAGTCAGAGACAGCCCCATTAAAACCATCTTTGGTATGGAAGATAAAAACGCACCCTTTTTCACTAGCCACTAAAACAAACTCACAAAACTTTAGTTGAGTAAGCAAGTACCTAAGCTGCAACTATGGGCAAATGACAAACTAAAGGTAAACGAGCGGACAACGATTGTTAATTGTGTTAAGGTAGTGTCCCCAAGTTGTACAAACAAAAACCCAAAGTCATAATTCGTACGATCAAGAATAAGAACAAACAAAAGATAGACCTACAAACTAACACAGGATAATTAACATCACTCCTCTAAAAATGGGGGCAGAACGTTTGCAGTATTGATAGATATAGATAAGCCTCAATAATGTCACCTTTCTCATTCGTTCTAAAAAGAACGAAAATCTGGGAATACTACAAGCTAATGCACACCACTGTAAAGCAGTCAGTGCAAATCTATACTGGAAGCTGCTATCAGAAAATTACACTTATCCAGGAACCATGGATAGTCAAAGGAAAGATCTGCGGCTTAGGAGGTGCTAAATATAAACTTATTTATGTTAGTTCTGGAACATGCCTAATAATAAGAAATAATTTAAATTTTATATCACTAATAGAATTTTATAATCCAAGAAAGACAGACTGGAATCTATATAAACAAAAAGCGCGAGACAAGATGGAACATCAGCATCTCGATCTTCAAATAAAGTAGTACTAGACTAATACAGATCGGATAAAAGAGTTCATAATAGACTGCTTCCAGAGCAGCTCTAATAGGCCCTAGTCAGCAAAGAGTTAAAAAACACACAAATTGATATAAAACAAAGAATTAGAAAGAACCAGAGAAGTGATGGATATGTTGAATAAGTCTAAATCCTTCACAAACTGGAGGAGCTACCACGAAGCTCTGACTGAATATGTCAAAAAAATTAAATCAACCAAGGTAGCAGCCTAAAACAAATCTGCCAGGAGATGAAGATCACGCGTTCCACAGCTAAACTCCACAAAATTATTTTACAGCAAGCTACAAACCCAGTATCGGAGAATACACTAGAACCGAAGATGAGACATTATCTCGTTTGATAAAAACTTAATTACTCGAAGCAGTGAAACAACGCAACTTAGTCAAAACCAGCCATACTCTTAAAAGGGAAGACTAGGAAAGAGCAAAACAGTTGTCATCAAAGAAAGAATATAGTAAGCATACAACCCGTGATGCTACAGAAAAGGATAGATATGCTGCTTAACCCACTCAGAAACATGTTTCAACCAAGTCTCGGACTAGGTTACACCCCGCAAGTCTGGAAGGTAGTTAAAGTGGAATTCACCCCAAAACCGGGAAAGAACAGTTACGCAGAAGCTAAATTTTACACACCCGTCAGTCTAACGTCGTTCTTGCTTAAAAAATTGGAAAGATTAGTAAACAGGCATTGGAGGGTTGTGGGTTTAATAATATTCCCGATCCACAAATACTAACAAGCTTACCAAATAGGAAAGTCATAATAAAGTAGTACACCAACTGGTGGAAAAAATTGAAAAAGTCATGGAGTGTAAGGAGTATGCGTTCCGAGATATAGAAGAAGCCTTTGAAAACACCTCATATCGCTTCATGAAAAGGGAAATGTCAAACCATCAGATCGACAATACTACGATAAGTTGGACTATGGTAATGCTTAATACGAGAACTATAACAGTCAAATTGTTTGATAAAGAAAATACATTACAAGCGACAAGAGAATGTCTACAGGGACGAGGCTATTAAACTTAAAGATATGACAATGACATTGTCATACTGACACGTGGCAAATACCAGACTACTATTGACAATGCAATCAGAACAACATTAAAGATAACCGAAGAGTGGTGTCTAGAAAGTAATCTTAGAATTATTCCTATCAACGCTACACTTGTGATTTTCACTTGTAGAAGAAACACTACAAACAGGGTCAACTTAAAACTGTTTGGGACAAACGTTAACCGGGAGAGTGGGGTTAAGTACTTAGAACTAACCATCGACTCTAAGTTAACTTGGAACTCCCATCTTGACAAAACAATTAACAGGTGCATACAAGCATTAGTTATTGGGAAAAGAAGTGAACTGAACCTCTGGCTGTACAGAACCATGGTTTGGCCAATAATTTCATACGGCATAATCGCCTAGTAGCCCAAAACCCAACAAGTAACTGCAAAACACAAAATTAGCAGGATACAATATTTGGTTAACCGGTGCATTACCGGAGCTTGCAAAGGCACCTCACCTCAAGTACTGAATGCCATTTTAAATCTACCACTTCTCCACATTTTCTTGGAAAGTGAATCCAAGATAGTCACAAGGTAATTAAAACACAAAATTATTATATCTCACCCCTACACTTGACGTTAAGCGGTTCGGGGAGATCTGATTTTGATCATAAGGCATCGCAAACGCATTTCACTGTTATTACCACCGTCTTTAATTGATTGATGCGATATATTAAGGTAGGGACTAATGCTTCGAGATCTACGATATCTTTCCTTTTTTCTAGCCCAAATGTTTGTTTCCTTACAGAATTACTTTTTACACGTAAGAAAAGGTGGCGCTAGGGCACGGCTTACTCGAAGAATTTAGACTCACGACCATCTACGACGAAAGCTAGCTAAAAGGTGAGCCGAACATTTATTAAATCTTTGTTTTACCTCTTTCTGCCATTCATTATAAAGGCGTTAACTCTATTGACAACCGCAAGCTAATAGAAAACATCGCAAATTTAATAAAGAACACAGATGTAGGCCTATAGATTTGAAAGCGCCCGACAGTACAAAAAGCCCAAAGAGCTGACGTGCGTATGCAAGGTATAAGCAATCAGAATTTAATCTAATCTAGGTCTGATCATTTTCATTTACTCATTCATTAATTCTCGACTAATTAAACGTCATGATTTAAATTTTTTTGATAAGAAATATGTCTAAAATGCATAACTATTCCCTTAATCATTACCTTAATGCCATTCGGTACTTTTGCAGAATAGCATACTGCTAGAATCAACATCTTTTTAAACTCATAGTCGTTTTCATTAGTTCCAAATGACACTTCAGACAACCATGTACCTCCAGAACCAATTTCGGCCGCAGCACAGAGAATTCCAATATCTGTTAATTGTAATATTAGAATTGACGAAGTACCTACGCACCTAACAGTCACCTGATGCTAATCCAGATGAAATCAAAGGAAAATTGGGAAACAAATCCATGAATAACAAGATAACAGCCATGACGTAATTTCTATTGATTTGATTATTACACTTTGTAAGAACTCGTAATAAATCTTTTAAATTCCTATAAGTGACTATTGCAATGTTTTCGTAAAAAAATAAAAATCCGTACCTCAAATTAAAATCTTTTGGACAATATTCGTGTCTTTGAAAATCGTTATTTTCGTATTTGCACGAGCTTAACAGCACCCATAAAGTTCTACAAGAAATATCGTGGTTTCTAGGCAGAGGATCGTTTTTGTTCACAGTATTTGGTTCCATCAATCTGAACAAAATAAAATCTATGGCGTGTTCTTTAATCATCCTATGACCTAAAATAGTATTTAGTAATGTGAATTAACTAGATCTAATACAGACATATAGTAACCGATAGATTAGTCAAAATTAAAGAAATGTCTAACAGTTTTTCGTATAAATCTGGATCCGCAATTTCCAATAATTTGGTAACAATAATCGGAAACTCGCTTCGTTTGACGCAATCACAACACGTCTGTTTTGTTATACAATTCAAAGAAGTTGGAAGTCGTCTATCCAAAACGTCGACTAACGCTTTTAGCAGACACTCTCTTATCTCAACGTCTCTTACGTGTACTAAACAATAACCCAAAAACGAAAAATATTCTTCTAAATCTCTAGCAAATGCCGCAGCATCTGAAGTTTTATTTATTAACGGCGGCATTGAACAAAACGTTAATAATTCTAGTAAAGGTTTTGTGAAACAACAAAGTTTGTTGGTCCTTTCAAATAAAACCTCGAGTAACTTTATGACGTATGGCAAGTCCACGACCCACTGTTAAAAGTTAAAGAAATGCATTAGAAAATAATGTACAACGCGATGAATCAAATTAAGGATACAAAAGCGTAAGTTATGGAACTTATCAATTCGTCGAGTAATGAAAGTTGTCTATCGTAAAGATTCGCTGATATGGGATTGCACATAAGATTCACTAATTTTCGTAATAATTTATGAGGGTTTTCGGGAGTACAGCGTGGTTTAAAAACAGTAGTTTCTTTTGGACATGCGCAGTCGTTGCTGTATTTCGGCATTCTAAAATATTCTCGATATCGCAGAACAAATTTAATATAAAATATAACAGAATATTTGATTTAAGGCAACTATGATACTATGATTAGTGATTGGTGATACAAATTTACATAAAATTGAATAAAAACCGCTATTTAAGTTTTAATGTTTTGTAGCAAACTGTAGGGGAGGTGTGGGTACAGTACACCACTTTTCTTCAATTGGACATATCTTAGTTATTTTTTAAAAAGATCGTACAATTTTTTTAACAGAAAATAGTTTAGTTATTAAGCTACTGCTACCTGTAGGCTCAGGACTAGTTTCAGTGCAAAACTTAAGATGCAGACGTTTTAGTAAAGATTAGCGATTCTCTACGACGAACAATCTTTCACGTACGTTCTCAATGTTGATTTCATTATTGTCACTATCCTCTTCTTCATTTAAGTCCTCAGTGAAATCACCATCACTATTTTCTGATAAGGAGGAGGAGGAGGACGTGAACTCACCAAACAACCCGAATTTGCTTGGTTCAAGTTTGCCACATATAGGATAGAACGATTTAGGATATGTTACGAGAAGAAAGGATTCCCTAGTTAGACTAGTCAGATGGGCGATGTATCTGGTTTGTGCTATGTAAGCACTAAGTTCAGCCAGACACCTACCTTGCGGCTTATCCTCGCGTGTCAGGCTGAAAACCAAGTAGGCAGGAAAAGGACACGTTGTAATAGACGGGGATGAGGCCAGTTAGTCAAGACAGCTACGACTAAAAAGAAACTGAAAATGTTAGCTAACTAAAAATACTCAAATAAAATATTCTAAAATTAGCCACGTGCAGTTAAATAACTAAATAAATAAACTTCTCCGTAGCTGACTGTAAAATAAATAGACTCAGGGGAATCGGGATACGGATTGACTTGGGTTTTTAGGTACTCCGGTCATCATTGAACTCCCGACAGGAACCAAGTCTATGTGACAGAGTATCAGGAACACCGCACGACCAGCATCGATCGTCATCTGCAACGCTAATGCGTTTCAGATGGCAACGGAACCCGCCGTGCAAAGTGAGAATTTGGACGGCCCCTCGTCTCGGATTATAGGACATGTTGATCCAGTCTAGGATATTCGGAATCAAGAAATAGGCGTTACGTTCTTTATGGGATATATCCCACTGCTCCTGCCATTCATTCAAGATCAAAGTCTTGAGATGGCGCTTGACGGCCGAAAAGGAAAAGAAATCTGCAGTCGAAACTGGCTGGTCTAAGAATGTGCACGTGTAGCTCTTGCAAGAACTTCGGAGCAGTATACTTTCTGCAATAGGAGATACAGATGGACATATTTGGTCACAACGCACAAAGAATCGATAGGAACAGTACGATATGCCCCGAGGATCGTACGAAGAATTAAGGAATGTAGAGATGCCAGTTTCCCGACAATGTGGGTATGTCGCAGTCTGTGGTATCAGATGTCTATGCCATATGTGAGCATAGGGTTGAAAATGGTCACTAGTAATTTCCTATGTAGGTTCCAGTTGCGGCGAGAATATTTGTAGAACAAGTGCAAGACAGTCTTGCTCTTGTCAAGGTCCATTACAGAGGAACAGTGTTTAACGAAGCTCAGTTTATGATAGGGGAAAAAACCAAGGTACTAAAACTCGAAAACCCTTTGAACTAAAATGCAGTTGAGTCGAAGTGAGGGATTTCTTTTTAAGGAGGAACCAAAAACCATGTATTTAGTCTTGTCAGCTGAGTAGTAGAGAATCCACAACTACGCTCCAGAAAGTCGGTCCAAAGACCGATCCTTGTGGGCATCCTTTCGTCAGTCGTTTTGTGTAGGAAGAACCAGAAACGTTCGTGGAATAAGTGTTCGAGCGGCGACTTGATAAATAACTGCGAATGACGCGCACGGCGTCTGCAGGCACTCTCTTAACGACGAGAACTTTAATTATTGATGGCCACGATACATTATTGAACGCTCCTGAAATGTTTATAAAAATGCATAGTCTGTACTTGGAGATGTTCGTTTGTACGTTCGTCATTAATTTACGAATGGCGTATGTCGTCGGCTTCCCGGGAACGGAGTCGTACTGGCTGGGATAGAATAGAATAGAATCGGACGATACAAATTAGGATTCGAGATTTATTCTTAGGAGCTCTGTGAGAGTGCATCTGTCACCGTCATGGACGTTGGAGCAAGGTTGGATAGCAAGGAACTTTTGTCAAGACATCTTATAAACTAATCCCCACGAACTCGCCGCCAAACTTCTCTCTACAAACTTTTGCCATGAGTTAAATTTAGCATTTTTTACTGCCAGTTTATACAGGAAAAGCGCGGGCTTGTACAAATTTAGTCATTGAGTTTTTAGCTCTGCTGTGGCTTTTCGAGTATGCTTTCTTAAGCAACGTACGACTCGCTTTAACCTATCTAGCTTTGGACTCTACCACGTTACACCAGCTCTAGAATTCGAGCAAACTCGGTTTAAGCCATTTTGGTTAGATTCGACCATCAGTCTGGTCAGCTTATCAATGGAGACGTTTACCTATAGAATTAAGATAGTGACATTTAGCTTCACGTGGAAAATAAGTACGAAATAAGAGACTGACATCTGTGTTCAGCTTGACAGGATTTATGCGTTTGACATCAAGGATACGCTTAGGCATCCGAACCGATCGAGCATTTTTTACGGTTAAATCACAACGTATCAGTCAGTGGTCACTTTCAATCACCTTTGAAGTATCTTTCCAGTTAGAAATTTTTCTAGCTAAAATTTGTGATGCTAATGTGACATCGAAATTTGAATTACCTTGGTGACTAGCAAAGATGAAAGGTTGATCAAGCTCATTTACAACACGTATGTCACGTTCGCCCACGAGGTTCTCCACACCTCTGCCTCGTTCGTCGGTCTACAAGGAACACCAAAGCGGCGATTTTGCATTGAAATCTCCTGCTATAATAATCGGGGCGCCACTTAGTCGCCCAAAACTTTATCTAGACGTTGTAAATGAATACGAACATCCTCTCTTGGGGGCTAATAAACGCCAACAATACCCAAGGAGGTGTTTCCAACTGTGATCATAAATACGGCAGTGCAGTCATTAGTTAGATGACTGAGGGTAACTACTACGACGGACTTCGCGTTATTGTAAACAATAGTCAAGAAATACCGTATAGAAGTGGATGCGGTGATCCTGTTGAAGGGAATGCTGCACTAGCGAGACTATCCCCTGAGCCAGAACTATACACATATGGGTCTTGGGTCAGTAGAATGTTTGTCATTGTCGGAGAAAAAATTGATGACTTCCAAAGTCGCAGCACGAGAACGCCGAAGATTCACTTGCGCAATCTTAAGAGTCAGAGAAGCCTCCTCATTGTTCACAATCGGTGTAAGATATCTTGGTATCTAGCCTCTTTAAGTACGCCGGGCAGTTGTTAGAAGACGTCTTGTGTTTATCACATCGCCTTTATGGCCATATATTATGCAATTAAGCTATATAGAGTCTCATGCGCTTTTTGAGCAATCTTTTGTATCGTGATTTTTAGCACAATTACCGCATTGAAGCTCGCTGTTGCAGTCACCTTGTTGATGGCGGAATTTCTGGCACTTGAAGCATTTTAAAATGCGCACATAGTCATTGGCCCTGAATGAATTTCAGGCTACATATACTTGATGATTGGCGATTAGGTACATTCGTACCTCCGAGATGTTCTTTAGCCTGTTTAACTATATCGTCAGAGGCAGTATCAAAATTTTGTTTAAGGATCGCCTTTTTCAACTACTCGGGGGAAAGGTTAGATGGAACGTCCCAGAGAGAAATACTAGGGAGAGCTTTGTCTTGCGGTCTGATCACAAAGTCGGCATTGTTAAGGATATTAATTTCTGATTCGGAATGATACAAACCTTCAATTGCAGTTTCTGTGTCAGAAAGTTGATTGGTACTGTCGCTTCACGGGTGTCCTTAATACGTGGCCATCTTCTTTCCCTTTGTCCACCTTTGCAGAAGTTAATATGGTTGTTTTGTCCCTTTTTCTTCCACCACGTACGCGCTTGAGCCTTGCAGTAGGGACGAGCCTCCATTGTTTGACGTTTACTCCGGACGGACGGTTTATCTAAAATAAAAAGCTAAGACATGGTACGGTTTTCGAAGAGTTTACTCTCCTGTTAGACGGTATTCGGGTTAACTGCAGTAAAAACACGGTTGTGTGTGGAGCAGTCCTAAAAACGAAACTAGACGACGAAATAAAAGACAGCAGTTAATAAAACTTTATTTTACTCTTTAAAACAGAACGGTAGCTAATCGAAGAGAGCGTAAGCGACGGAGACAAGAACCAAGTAAGCATTAAATGAACGAAAGAAAATAATGACAGTTAAGCGTGTGTTCGGTAAGCGGTAAAGAGACGGGACAGAGTGGAGCAAGTAGACGTGCGAAGATTTCTCAACACGCCACTTGGACCCAGTGTTGACGTCGTATTACGCAGGCCAAAGCCCGACACTACGAATATGACACCCGGTAAGGAATAGAGTGGAACAAGTAGCCGTGCGAAAGTATTTCTAAACGTTACTTGAACCTGGTGTTGACGGCGTATTGCACAAGCCAACGCCCGACACTACAAATACAACGCTCGGAAAAGAATAAAGTGGAACAATTAGCCGTGCGAAAAAATCTTTCAAAACGTTACTTGTACTTATAGTGTTGACGGCGTATGGCACAGGCCAAAGCCCGACACTACGAATACGGCGCCCGGTAAGAAATAGAGTGGAACAAGTAGCCGTGTGAAAATTTGTCAACACGCCACTTGAACCCAGTATTGACGTCGTATTACGCAGGCCAAAGCCCGACACTACGAATACGACACTCGGTAAGGAATAGAGTGAAACAAGTAGCCGTGCGAAAGTATTTCTAAACGTTACTTGAACCTGGTGTTGACGGCGTATTGCACAAGCCAACGCCCGACACTACGAATACAACGCTCGGAAAAGAATAAAGTGAAACAATTAGCCGTGCGAAAAAATCTTTCAAAACGTTACTTGTACTTATAGTGTTGACGGCGTATGGCACAGGCCAAAGCCCGATACTACGAATACGGCGCCCGGTAAGAAATAGAGTGGAACAAGTAGCCGTGTGAAAATTTCTCAACACTCCACTTGAACCCAGTGTTGACGTCGTATTACGCAGGTCAAGATTAAGACGCCCGGTAAGGAATAGAGGGGAACAAGTAGCCGTGCGAAAATCTCTCAAAACGTTACTTGAACCTGGTGTTGACGGCGTATTGCACAAGCCAACGCCCGACACTACGAATACAACGCTCGAAAAAGAATAAAGTGGAACAATTAGCCGTGCGAAAAAATCTTTCAAAACGTTACTTGTACTTATAGTGTTGACGGCGTATGGCACAGGCCAAAGCCCGACACTACGAATACGGCGCCCGGTAAGAAATAGAGTGGAACAAGTAGCCGTGTGAAAATTTGTCAACACGCCACTTGAACCCAGTGTTGACGTCGTATTACGCAGGCTAAAGCCCGACACTACGAATACGACACTCGGTAAGGAATAGAGTGGAACAAGTAGCCGTGCAAAAGTATTTCTAAACGTTACTTGAACCTGGTGTTGACGGCGTATTGCACAAGCCAACGCCCGACACTACGAATACAACGCTCGGAAAAGAATAAAGTGAAACAATTAGCCGTGCGAAAAAATCTTTCAAAACGTTACTTGTACTTATAGTGTTGACGGCATATGGCACAGGCCAAAGCCCGATACTACGAATACGGCGCCCGGTAAGAAATAGAGTGGAACAAGTAGCCGTGTGAAAATTTCTCAACACGCCACTTGAACCCAGTGTTGACGTCGTATTACGCAGGTCAAGATTAAGACGCCCGGTAAGGAATAGAGTGGAACAAGTAGCCGTGCGAAAATCTCTCAAAACGTTACTTGAACCTGGTGTTGACGGCGTATTACGCAGGCCAAAGTCCGACACTACGAATACGGCTCCTGGTAAGGAGGATTAGGAAAAGGTAGACGGAGGAGCGGTATCTCTCAGAAATGTGTTTAATATACTTAAAACGGCCTACCTTTTTGACATGACAAGCAACGACTAACAAAGTTCGACTAGCAACTGACGTTTCTTATATACTTTTACTTATTTTTCTTCCTTTCTTTCGGTTTTGTATTGTATGCTACGGTTTGGACTATACTTTGATTAGTACAGTTAATAGTGTAGGTTTTGGAACTTTGTAGTTGTGACTTAAGGATTACCGTTTTTTCTCTGTCTTTTAGGTAGTCCGACTTGGGTCAAAATCGTTTTGCTTGAGATTTCTTCGCTGGTTTTGCTTTCGGCGATTTTTTTTCACAGAACTCTTAGTTTTTTTTCAACTTCTTAAATTTAGTTAATTTTTGGGGGTTTATATTTAAGGTTGTTCTTTACTGTAGTCTAAATTTCTCTCTTTCCTATATCTCTTCTTTTTCTCGTGGTTGGCATTGGATTTGCGTTCGGTAAGGTCAATAGAACTGCGTTGATTTTCTTGTTTTGCTAGCGTTTGTCGCCTACACTGTCTTTTTAAGGCGTATTGTTTACCAGCTTTGCGGATGGAGAGGAATGTTCATTACATGTTTTTTGCGTACTTAAAGTTGTTGAGAGTGGTTGTTCGTATCAGGGCGCTTTTTCGCTATTTGCAAATGTACCGAGGAAAGACTGTTCCATGTACTACGTGGATTAAGCAAATTGGTAAATTGCACGACTATCTCAGGGATAAGGAACAATAGCTGTTGAGTCCACCTTATGTATAAAACTAGACGTGTCGAAAAATGACTTGCGTCTCTTTATGAAATTTTCTAGTATCGTATAATTTTTTTATTGTAGTTAATACTCTAATTAATTGACCTTATGCGTACTACTGTATACAGTATCGTATAACTTTTCCTTTTTTTTAATTGTATTGAATTTTATAACTAACCGTCAGCCTTCAGCGTATTTGCTTATTAACTCATTTTACTTTTAGTCGCAATCTTTTAAATCATAATTTTATGTACCTATCAAAACTTGTATTGAGTACGCTGAAGTTACATTTGTCAAGTTTTTTTGAACGCAATCAAAGTCAAAGTTAAGCATATAATCGGTCGTACGTAAGCTTACATACCACGCATATTTTGATCTTAGACCTAAAAGAATTAGTCAGCGTTGCTACTTGTTGACAAGGAACTTTCGGTTGGGGGTATGTTTTTGTACTCATAGATTTTTTATTGCGCGATTCATTATAATTGTGAATTATTAACTCGTTTCGCGACTGCATGTCAAACGAAGTAGTTGATCGAGTACTATTTAAATTTTATTATCACATTATAATCAATTATATGTAGTGCATGTTAACATTGAAGACAATTAGTTGCACTAGAGTGTTACCTGAACAAAAGGGCCTGAATCAATATTATAAACTCTAATCGCTATTTAATTATCTTTTTTTAATCCTATTCTCTAGTTAGAAAATATGTAAATCACATTCGTGAATAACGTCGAATCTACGATTCGATAAAGCCAAATTCCAGATAGCGAACAATAAATGCAGAAAGGTTGCAAATGTTCTAGACCAGGGGTTTCCAACTTATGAGTGACCGAGGGCCGCCATTAGATTCATGGAGTAAATAAAGGGCCGCATCCGCACAGGTATATATTTATATAGCTACTATTAAATAGGTGCTAATGAAAGCCGCGAGCCGCATGCGGCCCGCGGGCCGCGTGTTGGAAATCCCTGTTCCAGACCGAGATAACATAAATGAATAAGAAATGTTCGAACATGCGGAAGGTCAGTTCTGTATCAGCAGTTACTAAATAAAGTTAAAGTCTTGTTACGGTGAAGATACATAAATGATTAGCACGTGCGAAGTTTTAAATAAATAAAGTGTACATCGACGAAAGTGAACGTGACTTTTAAAGTAAACAACTGTGGACCTATTAGTGATAGCGTATTTTATATAAATTACCGTAAGTTTTTATTCTTAGATAGTTTGATTTAATTAGTTAATAACGAACTCTTAATTTCACGATTAGAAATGAGATATGGAGATGCTCATCTTCAACATGTGTATCAAGCTCAAATTAAAAGTCAGGCTCAAAAAGCAACAGATGCATGCTTTAAAGTTTGAAGCAGCAAAACAAGCATCGCAACGAGACGGTCATAGACTGCTGTGCTACAAAAGTACCCGCGCAGACACTGAAAAGCATCGAGGAGATAGCGCGACGAATACTTCGGAAAAGAGGTGTGACAATTTTGAACTGCGGTGAAATAGGCCATTTACGACGGCATCGTACAAAACCTAAGAAGAGCGTTCGAAAATTTGGAACGAGGCGACCAAAAGGGACAAAAGGTAATCTCGTCTAGTCAGGCTCCGGAGATTACAATTCAAATGGCATCGCCAATAGAGCAATTGCATAGTATTTATCTCGATGGCAAGATCAATGGAAGAAGTGTTCAGTTACTGGTTGACACGGGAGCGACGAAGAACATAATTCGTCCTGACATGTTGTTGGAAAACGAGAAGACATCACCAGTAACAGTGCGACTTCGACCTTCAAGTACTGGTAGCCGACATCACGGAAGAAGTTATCCTGGGAATGGACGTGATAAAGAAGTATGAGTTCCATTTGGATATGAAGCACGATGTCTTGACGATCGAATGAAGAAATTTCTTTTCATTCGTCAGAGAAGGCAGCCGTACGAGTCTTATTGAGTGAAGACGTGGCCTGCAAGGACTGAAAGTGTGGTGAAAGCACGCCTGGATGTAAATCTCCGGGAAGGCTACATACGCGCAATTGAACTAATGGAGGGCGGTTTAGTTGAAAAGGGACTACTGGTTGGCAGAACTTTAGTACGAGTAAAAAACACGATGCCAGTAAGGATCTTAAACATCAACTCAGATTCTATAACGTTAAAAAAGAAGACCGTGGCAGGCCAATGCACGCTAGTATCTCAAATTGTGAGATGCGTGACGTCTAACAAAGATACGTCTCCGAAGAAGTGTCCACAACATTTATTGGACATTCTTACCACCAGATGCCAAAACCTCAGCCAAGACCAGCTGGCTAAAGTTAAATTGTTGATCCAAGAGTATCAAGATGTGTTTGCGCTGGAGAGTGGTTCCAAAGGAAGAACTAACCTGGTGAAACATAAAATTAATACCGGAGACGCTCGGTCGATACGACAACATCCGCGCAGACTTCCTTTGGCGAAAAGAGAAGAAGCCGAACAAATAATTACGGATATGGAGAGAGAAGGCGTGATTGAACCTTCAAGTAGTCCATGGGCATCCCCAGTGGTACTCGTGAAGAAGAAGGATGGATCAACGAGGTTTTGCGTAGACTACAGACAGCTAAACGACGTGACCAAAAAAGCTAGTTACCCCTTACCCAGAATTGACGATACGTTAGACACCCTGTCAGGGTCGTTTGATGGAGATTATCTTGCGCGGATTGTCTTGGAAGACGTGTTTGGTTTACCTGGACGACGTGATCGTGGTTGAAAGGTCGTTTGAAGAACACTTGAACAACTTGGAAGAAGTGTTTCAGCGAATACGTGGGGCTAATCTCAAACTGAGCCCAATGAAGTGCCGCGTATTTAAGAAGAAAGTGCAATACCTTGGCCACGTCGTATCTAGACATGGAGTAAAGGCTGACCCAGACTAAATTCGAGCAGCGCAAGCATGGCCCAGACCAATCGACAAACATCAGGTCCGAAGTTTCCTTGGGTTGTGCACCTATTATAGAAGATTTGTACCCGGGTTTGCCAATATTGCCAAACCTTTTACGAAATTGACGGAAGAAAGATCAGAATTTAGATGGAATGAAGACTGCAAAAATTCTTTCCATTACCTAAAACAGGCCCTAGTCACTTCGCCGATTCTGAGTTATGCAAGAGAAGATGGAAAATTTGTTTTGGATACCGACGCAAGCAATCTGGCCATAGGTACGGTCCTTTCGCAGGTTCAAGATGAACAAGAAAAAGTTATCGCGTATTTTAGCAAGGTGGTGTCCAGGCCAGAAAGGAATTATTGCGTGACTAGGAGGGAGCTGTTAGCAGTCGTCAAGTCCATCGAACATTTCTACAAATATTTGTATTGACAAAAATTTTTACTGAGAACAGACCAAGCCGCTTTAAAATTGCTACTGCAGTTCCGTAACCCGGGAGGACAAGTGGCAAGATGGATCGAGAGACTGCAAGAGTATGACTATGACACAGAACATCGTGCCGGAAGCAGTCATCGGAACGCTGATGTCTTGTCCAGAAAACCATGTCCGGCGGACTTTGAATGCCTCCGGAAAACTGCTATGGTTGATGACGAGTGGGAAACCGAGCAGTTACGTCGCAAACAAGAAAACGATTCTGAAATAAGACTACTACTGGACTGGAAAGAAAACGGCCGACGACCATATTGGGAAGAAGTGAGTGCTTTGGGCTGAAACATCAAAGCGTACTGGGCGCAGTTGGACTCCTTGATAGTAGAAGACGGTCTTTTTAAACGATCATTAGAAGTGTCGAGGGCACGGGAAACATACTACAGTTGGTAGTGCCGAAAAGCAGGGTGTCAGAAGTGTAAAGCATCTCCACGATGGGACATCAAGAGAACACTTTGGCATTAAAAAGACATTGGGTAAAGTGCGAGAACGATTCTACTGGATGAACTGCAAAGAGGACGTCATGAAGTGGTGCCGTAAGTGCACGGTCTGCGCATCAGGAAATGGTCCAGCGAGAAAGCGCAAAGCACCCATGAAGCAATACAACGTAGGAAGCCCTTTGGAAAGAGTAGCGATTGACATCGCAGGGCCGTTCCCAGAATCCGATTCGGGAAATAAATACATCCTGGTGGCGATGGATTATTTCACGAAATGTCGTAGACGTATTAGTAAAAGAGTTTTTCTGCCGGTTTGAAGTTCCGTTGGAATTACACTTCGATCAAAGCCAAAATTTTGAGTCTGGGCTGTTTCAAGAAGTTTGCCGACTGTTGGGAATTAAGAAAACTAGGACGACGCCTCTTCATTCTCAATCTGATGGCATAGTTGAGCGGATGAATCGGACAATGGGCAAGTAGTGTCCGAACATCAAAAAGACTGGGATCGGTACTTGCACCTTTTCCTAATGGCATACTGATCATCCGTTCACGAAAGCACAGGCTAAGCACCATCCTGTGTAATGCTCGGTCGCGAAATATGACTGCCATACGACCTCCAATTTGGACGAAGACCGGAAAAAGAAGTTAATGGAGAAGATTACGTCAGCAAGCTGACCAAGAGGCTAGACGAAGTACATGAGGAAGTCCGTAAAAACACAGGTATTGCCAGCGACAGGATGAAGACTAGATATGACGTCAAGACACATAATGGTGGGTTTCAACCTGGCGACATGGTCTGGTTGTATAATCCCCAAAGGAGAAATGGTTTGTCGCCGAAGCTGCAAAAGCAATGGTAGGACCCTTATGAAGTCGTGCAGTGTATTAATGACGTTATATATTGCATTCGACAACCGCCCAGAGGCAAGCCAAAAGTGGTTCACGTCAATCGTCTAGCCCCGTTTGCTGGCGATAACCACAATACGCAAGTTCAAGTCCGAACCAGAGTAATAAGCAGCAGAACCAGGAATCAAATCGAAGAAATGGAGTTAGAGAAGTTAATAAACTTATACGGAGGTTCTGGAAAAGCTAGGTTTGGAGGAACAACAAGACCTGTTCCAGACACAAAAAGATTATGCCCTCGCACATTGGGTGAGCGAGGATCTTGACATGTCCAGAGGGGTTGCAGTCGTATTTAAAAAAAAGTTTGGGCAGCTAGATGAACTACGAAGACAGCAACCGGCAGTCGAAAAAGTTTTAAGATTACGCGGTGACAGACGCTTCGTTTTCTATTTGGTCAACAAGAAATACTCCTTATACGAAAATCTGTGGCGAGCATTACGGAATCTCAAGAGAAAAATGGAGTTCCACAAAATTAAAAAATTGTCAGTACCCAAGCTTGGTTGTGGCCTAGATCAGTTGGATTGGAGAACAGTTCGAAATATGCTCGAGGTCGTCTTCCAAAGAACAGACGTTCAAGTGTTGGTCTGCAGTTACCACCCAAGTGGACTATCGGTTCAGGACAAGTCTATTGACTGCTACTTTTATGCCCAAGGCCGTTGCCGAAATGGACAGAGCTGCCGCTATCGCCACTATCCATTCTACCGGTGTCGAATCCAGTTTCCTGTTCTGGGACAGAACAGGCTTAAGAAGGAGGCAGTGAAACATTCGCGAATAACGTCGAATTTACGATTCAATAAAGTCAAATTCCAGATAGCGAACGATAAATGCAGGAAGGTTGCGAATGTTCTAGACCGAGATAACATGAATGTATAAGAAGTATTTAAGCATGTGGAAGATTAGTTCCATACCGGCAGTTACTAAATGAAGTTAAAGTGTTGTTACGCTGAAGATAAATAAGTGATTAGCACGTGCGAAGTTTTAAATAAATAAAGTGTACATCGAGGAAAGTGAACGTGACTTTGAAAGTAAACAAATGTAGACCTATTAGTGATAGCGTATTATTGTTTTATATAAATTACCGTAAGTTTTTATTCTTAGATAGTTAGATTTAATTAGTTCGGTTAGTTTAAACGTATACATATTTTTAGTATAAATAAATTAATTAGTATTTAAAATAAAATTTGTAACAATATATTCAGGTATAAAATATGTTTTGCATATCGTATCTATCAGTCGTCGACAGATTGATTTACTCGTTTGACACCTTTTTCAATTATTGTATGATTAGCACACCAAGACCTGCGTTCCTCTCGCCGAGTTAGACTAAGCTAGACCCCTGCATAAAACGAACGTTAAAGTACCTATATGTTGCGAATGCCGTGAAAAGTTAGTAGAAAGAAAAGTATACTAAAATACTTTAAATGTAAAAATAAGAAAATGTAGTACAAATACTGAATAGAAAATATACAGACAAATTTGTGGAATATGTGGAAACAAACTAACTAATTAAAAAGATCTTAAGTAACTACAAATAACCAATGACATTAGATAAATGCATCTGATTAAAGACTGTCTTAAATTCAGTACGAAGAAAGTACTGTACAAAAGTACTCTTATAACGTAAAAGTGATGTAATAAAAACGCCATCTGCTTCGTTAGATTGTGCAGAGTTGAAAAAAGCATCCGAAACATAATAATAAATAATAATAAATTAATAAAAACATTACTATTAATTCTTACATATTTGTTTTTATTTTTAATTTCTTTTCAGATTATCATTAATTTTGAAGTAAAACAATAGGTTTGGCAACACAGCTTGCGTGTCTCATTAATTATCCTGCTAAAAATACTTCAACGATTTCAGTGTTTACTCCAACGCAAAGGGTTGAAACAACGTTGGAAAAATGTAATTCTCAAATATTGAAAAAAATGGTTATTGATGATTATTACCATACATAATAACGGCGTTATATACAGTAAAATTTCAGGTACTCCCTTCGCAAAAAGATGTAATCTAACCAAAAATATGATTACACCGTTTGATGATTTTGTGTATTTACTCAATAATGTTATTTTGGGAGAAGAACCGGTAGGTTGTTTTGTTAGTTTTCTAATTATATTATAATTCTTCTGTTATAGTCGATAGAAGACTTCATATTGCTCATTGGAACAATAGTCGCTTTCGTCGCATTTATATTATGGTGTTGCTTCCCGGTTGTTCCTAAAGACTCACAAACACCATTACATTATGAAGCCAAAGATTATCAAATTAAATATAATCAGCGCAAGCTAGAATACAACTCGTCGTAGTTTTAAAATCTTTAGCATGATCGATATCCCAAAACAATGTCACATTAATTTATCAGGTCTTTGAAAACGATATAATGAAGTACAGAAATTATCTTAAGTGCTTTAATACATTCTGTACAATTTACAATCACTTAAATGGTAATTATTGCCAAATTTTTTTGTAATTGTTGGAGCGAGCTGTTTATGAATCTGTATCTAAATTTATAAGCTTTAGCAAAGGCAGAGAGTAAAATGTGATATTTTTGTACAAGAATATAAGTTTAGATAGCAGTGTTTTTTAGTTACGATGCAATGAATGATAATATAGACTGCAATTTCTAGTCATATTTTTCTTATAAATGTATGTATAAATCAAATCGTGTAATTACATTTACAAATGTGTAATTTTATCCAACTTATTTAGCTGTAATTATGAATTTATCTTTCAAATCTATACTATCTAATAAAATTTTATATTAGCGATGTTTTATTAATAAACTAATTGATTGCAAATCGAATACAGCTCGCTGCGAAGGCCGCACGTAAAAGCTTGTTACCGTTGCCTAGGTAAGGAACGTAACGAGCGAGGTGGCGAAGTTGGTTGTGACCGGTAAACGCGACACGAAAGTAAAAGATCGGCGTGGTTTAAATAATATATTGATAGAAAAACACGTCGCGATTTAAGTTATCGTTTGGTGGGCACCCAGACTCAGGTGTCCATTAATCGAAGGAGTCTTGCGAGCCAAACGACTACTGCCTCTTGCAGCTCCGTGGTTCGTTTATAAAGCCTCAGTTACTGCCGGAGGCCACGAGATCGGAGGTGGAAGGCGCAGCGTGGTCGGGGTCCAGTAACAGTCCCCCCCTGGTCAAGAGTGGTCTCCGGGGTAGCTGATGGTTGTCGAGCCGGGGCGGCCCGCAAGTCGTGAACGTGAATTTTTGCCCATACCAAGTTTGCCCGCTCGATCCAATAGGCATTCACTCCTGCTGATTGAATGATTTTGCATGGTCCGCTCTATTTTGCCGGAAATTTTCTTTTCCCTGATTCTTGGTGCGTTCTTTCCATTACCCTGTCTCCTTCTTTGTACTGCGTTTTTGGCGGCGTGTAGTCGGCATAACGGGATCTGTAACGATGCGGGTTTCGGTGGATTTTGGTGATGCGCTGTTGTGGATCGTCATCTCTGGATGTAGTTGGGAGTTCCCAATTCCTTGGTCGTTGAAGTCGTTGACCCAGTAATGCTTCTCCAGGTGTGGTTCCCGTGGTTGTGTTCTTTTGCGTTCTCAGTTGGTATAGAATTGTGGGAAGGACTTCGTTTCACGTTGCTTGATCCTTTTGATATAACTGGATCCGTAATTCCTTTTTTATTTTTTGGTTCCTCCTTTCCACAGGGTTGGCTTGTCGGTGCCATATGGGCGTCCAATGATATGACCCCCACTTTCCGAGAGCAGCATCCCAGGTGACTGAAAGGAGCTGACCTATATTGTCGGTAACGATGGCCTTAGGGTAGCCGAATCGTTGGAATACTTCCCGCTCTAGTATTTCGACGACGGCCGGGCTTGTGATCGTCTTCATTGGAAATGCTTCCACCCAGCGGCTGAATAGATCCTACAAGGATCTCTTTCTGTGCGAGTTTTGTTAGCGTATATGGTCCCATCAGGTCGACGGACACTATTTCCCACGGCAGTAACGGGTCTCTTGACCGGTTAGCGCCGCGTTCTTGAAGCGGTCCTCTTTTTACCGCTGCACAAACCCAGCATGATTTAACGTAGGTGAAGACATCGCTTCGTATTCGTGGCCACCATAACCGTTTGACGATTGCTCGAAGCGTCTCTTCTGCTCCCGGGTGACCGGCGTCGTGACTATCGTGGTATGCGTACATGACTCGCTCTCTTAACTCAGTGGGCACGAAGAGCGTAATCGATTCTTCGGTCACGTAGTACAAATAGCCCTCGTGTACCCTATATTCATTGTGTGTGTCGGCTTCGTCTTCGGGGCCGGGAACTCTTTCCCAGACAGCAATGATTCGTTGGATTCCCGGAGAGGTTTGTTGCGTGTCTTGTATTTCGCGCACAAGATTAGAGACCGGAGTTAATTGCATCACCATCGGTTTCTCTACGGTATTGCTGTTTGGAGACAGCGGCAACAACCGTTCCCAGTGAGTCACGATAGATTCTTCCGAAGTTGGATTTCGGGAAAGGTGGTCCGGTAGCTCGTTCTTTTCCTCTGGGCAGTGTTCCACGTCAAAGTTAAATTCTTGAAAGAGCAGAGACCACCTCATTAGCTTGCTTTTTACTTCTTTAGCGCGATCAAGCCAGGCAAGCGCTCGGCTGTCCGTCCTGAGAGTAAACCGTTTATCCTCTAAGTATGGGTGGTACTTCTTTATGGCCCACACGGCTGCCAAACATTTTTGCTCGTTCACTTTGTAACGTTATGGTGTTTTAAATTTTGTTAAAAGCGTTTTATTTTTCTAATAACATAACATGTGATAATAAATGAATTGCTCCGGCTATTATTTTGAATAGAATAAAATGAGACTTATTTCTCCCAAGACTTCCAGGTAAACCCTTTGATTTTGTACAAGAAAGAAAGATTGTAGAACAAACAAATTTATATTAACAATAAAATACATAGAAAAACAAACGTTTATGTAATAGGGCCCCAATACTCAAATAAAAGAAACAAAACATAAGTTTACGAAAATACAAAATATCTCTTAAAAATCTAACCTTTTACCGAAGAATCGCTGGCAGGTAATTTCGGCGTCTTCCTCACTACGCTCTTGGAGGCGTCGGTCGTCTTTCCACAGGCGGGTGGTTTCCTTCACAGTTTCTTATTAGTCACTACTACTTCGCTGTGTAACTACTATTTTCTGGTTGACTAACACTTAGCTGGGTACTATTATTCGCTGGCTGAGGTCGTAATGTTGCAGACCATCTACTTCCGCTTTTTCTTTGAGAACTTTATTTTTTGACGTATCGGCTTCTTGGTACTTTTGCTTTACTTTTTCAGTTTGTTGCAGCGCTTACTAATTTTCTGCTTATTGGTACCACTTCGGAAGTTCACTAACTTTCATTTTTGGCCTCGCTTCGCCAATTTTCTCAGCGACTCTCTACTGTCGCCTATCACCCGTACTTCGCCACTGCTTCTCACCGACTCCCCTCCTTGCTCTACTTTCTTTCCCCGCACTTTTTTTTATTGTACTCAGCACTTCACTTCGCTACAACACATTCTGAATCGCTTGCACTTTATACTTAATTCTAACTTACTTGACTAAGGATATAATAAAAAATATGTACATTTATTTTCTTTAACACGAAAATCAGAGGGCATTACGTTTCAACTTGGTATTTCTGTTCGGGTGGTCGTAGTTTTGCGCTTCCATAGCTGATAATTTTTTTTTACCTTGGGGCTCTAGGTAGAGAACGGCGGCTATTCCTATCCCGCTGGCATCCGTTTGCAAGAAGAATGGTTCTTCGAAGTCCGGTCGACTTAGTTCTAAGGATTGTGCGATGCTTTGTTTAATTTGTTGGAACGCTTCTTCGGCTTTCTGCGGTTGCGATGGGTTTCAGGACGGCTTTCAGTAACTTTGCTTTCTTAAGAAGTGCCAGCACGGAAGTAGGTGTCGTATCGATGAAATGTATCTGTAACGTCGGTCAATCGGTCGGCCAGTTTCTTTTTCTTTTGTAAAAATTCGGCTGCGCCTTCTGAATTCGTTTGTTTTCTGCCGTAGAATTGTGCGTTCAGTTGACTTCAACATTACCATAATGTTGTCGTATTTTTCTCGTAGCAGATCCGCGAATTCGTCGAACGTGTTTACAAAAACTCTGTACGTTATCCACCACTTGGCGGCGTTGTCTTCTAAACACTTGGCCGTGATTTCTAGTTGTGCCGTTGAATTGACGATCTTGTTGTCTTCGAATTGCTTTTGTAGAGCATCGATAAGTACTTCTGGGTTTTCAAGTGATTCGTCTTTGAATTGTGCTGGTTTTTCGTTATTAGCTAGCTTAGCCGTGATAAGGGCGAGTGCGCGTTTTGTATCTTCGTCGTTTTGTTGGGCGCCACTGGATGTATTGGACCCAGCATCCAGCCCGGAGGTTTTTGTGGATCTTGTTTCAGGCATCTTGTGCTGCGGTTGCTCGTCGGTGCCCCACGTGTTGGGCGCCAATTGTTACCGTTGCCTAGGTAAGGAACGTAACGAGCGAGGTGGCGATGTTGAAAGTGGCGGCGTTGGTGGTGGCGTTGGTGGTGGCGGAGGTGGTGACCGGTAAACGCGACACGAAAGTAAAAGATCGGCGTGGTTTAAATAATATATTGATAGAAATACATATATACAATAAAATACATATAACATATACGTCGCGATTTAAGTTTATCGTTTGATGGGCACCCAGACTCAGGTGTCGATTAATTGAAGGAGTCTTGCTAGCCAAACGACTATTGCCTCTTGCAGCTCCGTAGTTCGTTTGTAAAGCCTCAGTTACTGCCGGAGGCCACGAGATCGGAGGTGAAAGGCACAGCGTGGTAGGGGTCCGGTAACAAGCGCACCAGCCACCGGTAGCAGAAAAACTGCATCGTTACAACTCCAATACCGTCGTTCTACGAGATGGAATATCCAACTGATCCGCAAGCTGTTTTTCCAACAATATGTGTGCGAGTTTTCCTAGAATTTCAAGACCGACTTGCAATTCCAGGGTTCGAGCGTGACGGCGTTACAAGATGCAAGCGAGACTTATACCTTATACATATTTAATTTAAATTACGTAATTGTCACGTATCAGACACGTAAAAATGATACATTTGTAGTTTTGGAATAAACAGTACGTGACAGTTAAGTATCATTTTGGAGTTATTACTTAAATAAGAATAAACGCCAAAAATAAACGTAATCGTAACGTACGCTTGCTACTTATTGTGATTGGTCCAATTATAGTTTTTTTATACAGTCTTGTAAAATACGTAAATCTCTTTATTATGTTTTAACGAATTGCTAAATCAAATTTCAACTTTTCATATAAACATTATTTTCTTGCTGATGTTTACACTCGCATTACCCAGCTAACAAAATCACGTTTTTGTTACATCACTTTTACGTGATTAGGAAACGCACAATCACTAGCACTACAAAGAGAGTGGGTGGTGTAAATTACGATAGTAAATAGCGAGCGCCGTGGCGTGCTTAGTTAGGCGGTGACGCGTTAGTATTTTTCTAATCAGAGCGTCTTTTCAAAATGTTCAGACTCTGTGTATCAAACCAGTTTGTGAATATTTACAGTATACCTACGTATATAATACGTAAATGTACTACGTAAAATGTACGTAGATATTACGTAGGTTGCTACATGAGCGCCTGTTGAATTGTAATATACGTACATCACGTCATTTACCATTTTTTTAGGCACCACGTTTTTTTTTCGTTGAGTTTTAGGACCGTGGTCTCTAACTCATTCTTACATCGGAACGAATCTTTGGGTATACGAGTTATGTTTCTGAGCACGTTTTATCTTCGTGGCCAAAACGGCTTTATCAATGATCCTCACGGTGGCAGCATTCGACTCAAATCATTTTTGCTGCTTGTAGGCGAAGTGCTAGGGAGTTTTGTGACAAATGATCTGACACGCACTCCACTCAAATCGTCCCTTGGTGGTGACCAAGTCGTGCAACGATGCTTGAATTTCGAGGATTCCTGGTACATAATTTTGTAGCCAGTTGCACAATCTCATGAAACTTTAAAGTTGTCTGCGTGCTGTGGATCTTGAAGCTACACGAGAACGAAGTGGCGAAGATAACCGGGAAAAACTTTTTACGTCATAAACTTCTGGAAACATCCCGGAGCGTTTTTGAGGCCTAACGGAATGACTAAAATGGTACGCCACAACATCGTCAAAGATCAAAAAGCTTCGTCCAGTAACGTGATAAGTTCCATAGCCATTTCTAAATCGCGCAAGGTTCATGAATGACCGGTAGTGTACTTTCGTCTTGCAAACTTGGTTGAATCCACTCAGAAGTCATCTTTTTCGTCAATGATGACAACCGGAAAGCTGTAGTCTAACAAACTGTGTTTGCTGATGCCGTCTTTCAGCATTGCTTCTACTTTCTTTGCTATCACGATCTTTTTGTGTGGCGTGTAGCAATACGGAGAGATGCGAAAAGGCGTTATATGCGTCAAATGTGTGCTTTATGGTTCCAGTTAGTACATTACGTTTTATTGCCGTCAAAATTACGTACGAGACGTCATTATGACGTGTCACTGTCGTCATAGAACGTCAGTGTGCTGCTTGGGGTAGCTGATGTCGTAGTAGGTGATGACCCCGTAGGTAGGATGATATTTGGTGGTGGTATATGTTTGAGGTTGGAACCAATAGACATGTGGCGCGTTTTAGCGCCAAATTGTATGCAGCCTCGTTCATGGTCAGAAATCGCCTAGTGCTCTTCTAATAAAAAATACAGACGGAACAAAGAACGTATATTAAAAATACATTAATTAAAAGCAAAATAATTATTACCACGGCAAGCAATCGTAAGCACAGGCCCTCAAGGTGATGGGTTGAATGATAATAACTACAAAGACGTGAACTCCGTTAATTTATTAATTATAACTTAATCTACTATTTACATCAGAGAACAATGAACAATAATTGAATTAAACATATTTAGAATAAAACAGTATTTAAAATAAAATATTTGGACGCCAACCACATTTAAGTGATGAATAAAAAGCGTAAAATCTTACACCTAATAAGTAATTAATTTTACATGCAAATGTCGTAAACGTTTGATTTGTTATCGAGTGAAAAGTTTTAATAACACTACTCAACTATTTGAAGATAAAATGCAGTATCTTAATTTTAGTTGACTCACCATGTTTAATATAACGTTATCGGATATCTTCTATTTTTAGCACATACTTTCTTCTTGTGATAAAATTCTTCAACAGAAATGTAGATTTCAAATCGCACCAGCAAGCATGAATTATCAATGTATAATAAAGTTCATTAACGAAAAATCCAGTAATTAAACGACAAAACCAAAATAAAGGATCCAGAATAAAAATCCAATAAACGAAAAGATCCAATAAAAACAAAAGATCCAAAAGAAAAAGACCCTAAATACAAATAATTAGAACGGTTTTTTAAATGACATCATGTACTTACGTCACACCTTCAATGTAACGGTCTTCGAAATAATTTCCTTTGTCTAACAATTGCGCAATATTGCGAAGTCACTAAAAATGTTGAATTCAATAGAAAAATTATATCAAAATAAAGGTAAACTCACCAATAATTAGATGGAATGGATAAAAATTAAATAACATGGGTTTTTACGCCATAATCAAGAAAATTTTGCCTTCCTCGCATCACACACGTGAACTCGCAAGATGTTCACACGGAAGTGGAAGCTTAACCTTCAAACCTTCTACTCAAGTCAACTACGCAGACGCCTCCGAAATACAACGCGACGTTGTGAAACTGAATGAATTTACGTGCTATATTAGTTGCAAAAAATAAATGAATGTAAAATTGAATTTTAATTGTAATGAATTCAAACGGGACGTTACACTCTCACAGCACAGACGAAGATCAAAAGATTTGGCACTAGAATAAATGCCGTAATTGGTCGATCTCGTACTCGAATAGAGTTACGGCAACAATTTTCGGTTTCGCGGCAATGCCAAACGTGCGTAGTGATATGTTCTTTGCGTTGATAAGACCTTCTTGGGTAGATTCAAATGAAATTGTGGGTTGATCCGGTGTCTAATAACGCTTGGAGTATGTGTGATAGAAACAAAGAGTAGTTGGCCTCTTTTATGAAAACTGTTTAGTTCGGCCGAGGTTGCTAACTCTCAGCCGACGGATCGTTTGGTCGTTTCTTGTTAACGTAGGACAGTCCCGGTTAAAATGACGTCCGGGGCAGTAGTGCTATTGTGGTATTTTAGACGTAATGGTTCAGAAGCCGGTTCCGGTCTGTTCCGCCAATCGGAACTATTAGCTTTAATCGCCAATTCGATTGCTGTTGCTTTTTCTACAAAGTCTAGCACCGACGTTGACGGTGGGTATATGAAAGCCGTTTAAATATGTGGCGCTACTATTTCTACGAATAACTCCAGGTGTTCGGAAAGATTCAATTTTAATCTATGCGCCAGGTTACTTTTTTATTGTAAGAACTCTGCGGTGGGTTCGGCACAGCTTTGTTTGCGGCCCTAAAACAGAGCCTTCAGTTTTGCTATCACCTTTTTTACTATCATTGTTCGATCCTCTTCAGAAATGACTGACAGCGCTTCTCTCGTTTTCTTCTTGACCTCTTCAATGTTGTCAAATGGTGTCGTTTAATGCGCCCTTTCATGCGTGGAAATAAAATAAAATTGCACGCAGCCAGACCAGGCAAGCAAGGTGCGTGAAGCAGTGGAACTATGGTATTTTTAGCTAAGAACTGGCTATCAGAGATGGCTATGTGTGCAAATGCAGTGGCAGAACTAGTTTCCTATCTGCCACAAATAGGGTTGTTTTGACGAACACTGTTGCGCAATATTCTTAAAACTTTCAAATAAAAGGTTTGATTGACGGTCTGCCCTTGGAGAACAAACTCTGAATAAAACTACCGTCTTGGCATCACCAGTGTTTTGACGTTGATTTGACTTATCATTTTTTTGGACGCGGTGACAATGACGTCTTCCATTAGTTTGATTGTTGCTCTGTTTCTGGGTCGTAATTACAACACTATGACTCATCACCAGTAATGACATTTGACAGAAACTTTGGATCAGTTTCAAAGACAGGCGTGTTTTTGGATTGTAAGTCAGAACCCCGCGGAACGAGCTTGGCAGCAACCTTTTTCATTCCCGAACCTACGGTTTAAATTTGCTGAACCGAGCTTCGAGATAACCCACTAATATCTGACAGTTGATCAATTGGCTGTCGACGGTCTGTGAGCACAAGTTCTCGAATGTTTTCAACATTTTCACCGATTCGGGCAGTTGATGGAAGTCCAAAACGAGGCTTGATATCAATCGACATGACGCCATTTTTAAATCACTCGTAAACTTAAGTTTTTTCCATAGTGCCATCTTTGTAAGCTATTTTCAACATTAAAACAGTTTTAGCAGCATTTTTACCGAGTAAAAACCAAAATTTCACAGCATCACTGCATATGAACAAAACAAGCTAGGCGGCACTAAACTGGCAATAAGTTGCGCTATACACGCCTAGCTGCAGAAATGCGTACGACACAAACTCCGTTTACTTTGGAAAAGTGCAAGCTTGCATTCGCCGATTTAAATAAGCTACCACTGGTCTTTAATACAAACAATTTTTAAAATTACTCGTTCGGTTGAAATCAACGTAATCAGCAAATACTCAAATTCTAAATAAGCTGAAGGCTGAATAATGATACTCGACTAAAAGTAAAATATTAATAATGATCTTAGATACGCTAAAACTAGCTAAAGACTTAATATAATTAATAAAGCTAAAGGCTGAACATGATTAGTAAAGCTGAAGGCTTAATCTAAAGAAATGCTAATAAGTACGTAAAATTAAACGCTAAAGACGTAACGTAAGTAAACCACATAGAAAAAAAACTTTACAGTTAGCGACATTTGATCGAAGTCAAATTCCCCTTGGATGTAACTACTGAGATCATCAACCCAACGTGAATTGTACCGTGCTTGAATTGATTCATTAAGTATTAGACATCAGTGTAAAGAAAAATGCTTTCACTTTTTGTAGCTGTGTTTGCAAGAAAGACTCCGAGCCTCCGCTAACTTGCTGAAATGACGTTAAATTAACAAAAAGAAACATGACGTTAGTCGCCATTTTACCGGCACGCAGTTTGGTACCGAGTAAACCGATCTAAAACCCCTAGAAAAAAGAATCTTCGCGATCTATTTCAATAACTACAGTCGTAGTAATAACAACGGCGTAAAATTAAATAAGAAGGAAAGTACTTACGATTGAAGGGTAAAAATTCCGGACCAATTAAACTACGCGTATGAGATGTCAAAAGCAGAATTGTATGCAACAAGGCGTCCTCATCATACCGCTAGTGGCGCACTCGCTTACAGTAAGAATTTTATTAAAATACAAATTGTGAAATTTTTTACTAAAGACACGTAACAAATCCAATATTTTTGTTAGACAAAAACCGCATTGTAAATTTATTACGATGACAACGTTTCTTAAGTGTTTTTGTGTAAATTCACCAAGTTTTATATGTATATTTTTTGAGAAACAGAAATTACGACTTATATACATCTTTAATTCTTTTTTGGTTTACAATGGAAATGACACACGCGGTAATTTTAATTTGTTTCTCGTTTTTAAAACTCCAAACACTAAAACGTTTTTATATTACAGTTTCGACACGTTAATATTGCGTTTGATTTTAACGTATTATTCGCGTGTTCATAAACATGTTGCTAACTCTAATTCTTGTAGTACAGTCAAATACTGTTGATTAAATAGGTAAGTAAAAGATTTATGATAAAAGTACGGCAACTTTTCATACATATGAACGTATATGCCTATACTAATTCAACAATGTTCACGTAGACGTCATTTAAAAAGTCTTTAAGCGACCATAAATGCCCAATGATGTTAAATAAACGTTACTGTTATTCCCCGAGAGTAACGTTGCTACATATCTGCCATGTTATTAGTCCAAATCTAGTTTTTTTACACAGTAGTTCGTGTTTATTACGTTTTTTTGCATTTAAATTATATGACCCTATGTAACCAAAAAGTTGTTTAATTGTGTAAATGAGTAAATTAAACCGAAAACTTATATAATAAGATACTTTAGTAATATAGAAGTGATGTAATAAAAACGTTATATCTTAAACTTAACAAAATCAATACTTTATTAAATTCAGAAGCGGCAACTTTTCATACACCGATGCTACTTCCATGTATGTATATATAAGACGAAAACTAATTTATAATAGGAAGTAACATGTATTTTTCTTAAAGTTTTGATTGGCGAATATAAGTACATTTTATACTTAAATTTTACAAATTGGTTGCGCATTTCACATGGGATTTTGTAATGTTTATTACCATAGCAATTAGTTTTTAATTTATTGTTTTTTTTTTTAGTTATTTAATTATTTATTCTAGTAAATTTGTAGAGCGTTTAATCGAAGTTTGAAAAATAATAACAAAATAATAACAATTATGAAGTTGGCAACACTGCAAATGCGCACGTCTTTGTATTGTTGAGGTAAATTCCGTTTGATATTTGACGTTAGTGCGATTGTGCGATCGAAATGTCTCGGACGTGGGTTTTGTGGAGCAAATACTGTGCTATTTTTATTTTATTTACGTTATATTTGGACGGATTCGCATACGAAGGTATTTATTATAATGTCACGCATTTTTTTGCTAATTTAATTGTATAATTTATTTGTAAACAAATTATTTCGTGTTAAGTTTTAATGTAAATTCGTTTAATTACGTGGGTAATTCGTTAATAAAGTTAACGCGTGTACCTATCTAAAGACGAAGAAACCATAAATTTTTGGTTTAATTACGTCTTTTGTGTTAAATATTGAGGACACTATTAAGTCTTCACGATTTTACTTTTTATCTAAATAGTGCAATTACGAAACCTTACATGAATTATGGTACTTTTACTCTTGTGTTTTTACTTTTTTAATCGGTTAATTTGCGTACCTTTTTAAATGCTTGTGGTCAAGGTGATTAGTCAGCCTTGGTTCATGCGATCATAAAATCAACTAAAAAATAGGAAATTTTACGGTTTGTTGCAAAACACGCCGCCTGCAACTTTCTCTTCTCAGATTTTTGGCTTGTAATCTCGTTTGGTTTTACAACTTAGCACGTGGATTCGTTAACTAAAAGGTTGTTGATTTGTACTGCACTCGAATTAATTTTGCAACTTTACGCCCTCGACCACGAAAGTTGCTGTATATACGCCTTCGAGTTGATCAGATTGATTCTTGTGGTTAAACTTGTAGCGTTTCTTACATGCCACGTAGTTTTTGCCATTTACACGTTATTGCGCTAACACGGTATTTTATTGACCAAAGATTTACTGGAAAAAAACGTTCTAAAAATAATCTTCTGTGGTAATGAAGTTCGATACATCAGGCGCTTCTTGTAGGGGACAAAGCTCCAAACCAGGTAGACTACTTTATGACTTACCCAATCTGGGTAAAAGCGTGGCTAGGTACCAAAGTACCATCTGATAAACTTACTGATCTCTATCCTCATGAGCAAGTCTGAGCCATACGATAAAGAACAGTAATTGACAATTTGAAAGAGTAATTTATGTACTTATTAAATTACCTTGGCATAACTGTCCATGGTAATGTGAACTATAACACTAAAACATGTTGAAAGATGATCCATGTTAGTAGCATCGGAAGTAAAACATCGATAACCGATTGTTATCGAGTTCAAAACATCAATGTTTTTAGCGTACATGGATTAGGTATAAACTACAATAAAAAAACTAGGGGCCTACAGCGGGAAAAAACACAAAAGTTAAATAATTGTAATTGCTTCTGTTACTCAAGTTGTCTAATTCCATCAGAATTTTTAATATAAGTAGTACCAAAACTAGTACTTATATAGTGTTATCTAGAACCAATTGTTTGCTTGTAAGATCTATGTTACGTTACGTTGTTTAAGTCTCTTGAAGAAATAGTGAACAATCGAAACTTTTTGTAAACAGTGTTCCTAAAGCATGGAACTTTTGTATGAACTGTGGAACTGTTAGAAACTATAATTAAAATTGCAAAAATCTTCAGCACAACACATTTTCACTGTTTCATGCTAGACGTAATGGTTGAAAATTCTTTAAAAAACAGTAAACAATCGCCACTTTTTGCAAAAATGTTTCTAATGTTTCTAAAGCATAGAACTTTTGTAGAATTGCTAAAAACTACATTAAAGATGCGAAAAATCTTTTAACACGACACATTTTCACTACATTTCCTGCTAGACGTAATAGGTGAAAATTGTTTAAAAAATAGTAAACAATCGTACCTTATTGCAAAAATGTTTCTAAAGCATAGAACTCTTGTAGAACTGTTAAAAACTACATTAAAATAGCAAAATATCTTCAAAACGACACATTTTCACTACATCTCGTGCTAAACGGAACGGTTAAAAATTGTTTAAAAAATAGTAAACAATCGTACCTTTTTGCAAAAATATTTCTAATGTTTCTAAAGCATAGAACTCTTGTAGAACTGTTAAAAACTACATTAAAGTTGCGAAATATCTTCAACACGACATATTTTCACTACATCTCTTGCTAGACGTAATAGTTGAAAATTGTTTAAAAAATAGTAAACAATCGTACCTTTTTGCAAAAATATTTCTAATGTTTCTAAAGCATAGAACTCTTGTAGAACTGTTAAACACTACATTAAAGTTGCGAAATATCTTTAACACGACATATTTTCACATCTCTTGCTAGACGTAATAGTTGAAAATTGTTTAAAAAATAGTAAACAATCGTACCTTTTTGCAAAAAAGTTTCTAATGTTTCTAAAGCATAGAACTCTTTTAGAACTGTTACAAACTACATTAAAATTGTGAAATATCTTTAACACGACACATTTTCAGTATATCTCCTGCTAGACTAATTGTTTAAAAAAATAGTAAACAATTGTACCTTTTTGCAAAAATGTTTCTAATGTTTCTAAAGCATAGAACTTTTGTAGAATTGCTAAAAACTACATTAAAGTTGCGAAAAATCTTTTAACACGACACATTTTCACTACATTTCCTGCTAGACGTAATAGGTGAAAATTGTTTAAAAAATAGTAAACAATCGTACCTTATTGCAAAAATGTTTCTAAAGTATAGAACTCTTGTAGAACTGTTAAAAACTACATTAAAATTGCGAAATATCTTCAACACGACACATTTTCACTACTTCTCGTGCTAAACGGAACAGTTGAATATTGTTTAAAAAATAGTAAAAAATTGTCACTTTTTGCGAAAATGTTTCTGTTTCTAAAGCATAGAACTCTTGTAGAACTGTTAAAAACTACATTAAAATAGCGAAATATCTTTAACACGACACATTTTCAGTATATCTCTTACTAGACTAATAGTTAAAAATTGTTTAAAAAATAGTAAACAATTGTACCTTTTTGAAAAAATGTTTCTAATGTTTCGAAAGCATAAGACTCTTGTAGAACTGTGAAAAACTACATTAAAATTGCGAAATATCTTCAACACGACACAGTTTTCACTACTTCTCGTGCTAAACGGAACGGTTGACGATTGATTAAAAAATAGTAAACAATTGTACCTTTCTAAAAAAATGTTTCTAATGTTTCTAAAGCATAGAACTCTTGTAGAACTATTATAAACTACATTAAAATTGTGAAATATCTTTAACCCGACATACCTCACTACTTCTCGTGCTAAACGGAACAGTTGAAAATTGTTTAAAAAATAGTAAAAAACCGTCACTTTTTGCAAAAATGTTTGTTTCTAAAGCATAGACCTCTTGTAGAACTGTTAAAAACTACATTAAAATAGCGAAATATCTTCAACACGACACATTTTCACTACTTCTCGTGCTAAACGGAACAGTTGAAAATTGTTTAAAAAATAGTAAAAAATCGTCACTTTTTGCAAAAATGTTTCTAATGTTTCTAAAGCATAGAACTCTTGCAGAACTGTTAAAAACTACATTAAAATTGCGAAATATCTTCAACACGACGCATTTTCACTACTCGTGCTAAACGGAACAGTTAAAAATTGTTTAAAAAATAGTAAAAAACCGTCACTTTTTGCAAAAATGTTTCTGTTTCTAAAGCATAGACCTCTTTTAGAACTGTTAAAAACTACATTAAAATAGCGAAATATCTTTAACACGACACATTTTCACTACATCTCGTGCTAAACGGAACGGTTAAAAATTGTTTAAAAAATAGTAACCAATCGTACCTTTTTGCAAAAATATTTCTAATGTTTCTAAAGCATAGAACTCTTGTAGAATTGTTAAAAACTACATTAAAATTGCGAAATATCTTCAACACGACGCATTTTCACTACTTCTCGTGCTAAACGGAACAGTTGAAAATTGTTTAAAAAATAGTAAAAAATCGTCACTTTTTGCAAAAATGTTTCTGTTTCTAAAGCATAGAACTCTTGTAGAACTGTTAGAAACTACAAACTACATTAAAATTGTGAAATATTTTTAACACGACACATTTTCACTATATCTCCTGCTAGACTAATAGTTGAAAATTGTTTAAAAAATAATAAACGAAAATCGAAAATTTTTGTAAAAGTTTTTTAAAACAGAACTCTATTAAATATCACTAAATTGCCGAAAAATCCTCAGCACGGAACATTTTTACTAAATCTCGTGCTTAACGTAATGGTTGAAAATCGTTTAAAAACTAGTAGACAATCGAAACTTTTCCTAAAAATGTTTTAAAAACATAGACTTTTTGTAGAACTGTTATGAAGTACCATTAAATTGACGCAAAAAATCAGCGCGGAACGTTTTAACTAAATCTCGTGCTCATTGTACTTAATGGTCGAAATTAAAAAAAAATTGTAACCAATCGAAACTTTTTGTAAAAATGTTTTTAAAACATAAAACTGTTATGAACGAGGTTATAAAGTACCACTAAATTGCCGAAAAATCATCAGTGTGGAACATTTTCACAAATTCTCGTGCTAAACGTAATGTTTATGAAAAATCGTTTAAAAACTAGTAGACAATCGGAATTTTTTGTAAAAATGTTTTAGAATCATAGAGTTCTTGTAGAACTGTTATGAAGTACCAGTAAATTAACGAAAAATCTTTAGCGCGGAACATTTTCACTAAACCTCGTGCTCAACGTAATGGCTGAAAATCGTTTAGAAACTAGTAGACATTCGGAACTTTTTGTAAAAATGTTTTAAAAATATAGAATTCTTGTAGAACTGTTATAAAAACCTCCAAATTGGTGAAATTTCACCAGCGCGAAAAATTGTTACTAAATCTCGTGCTCCACGTAATGTTTGAAAATTGTTTAAAAAATAACAATCGGAAATTTTTGTAAAAGCATTTTAAAACAGAACTCTTATAGAACTCTTGTAGAACTGTTAAAAACTACATGCCGAAAAATCCTTAGAGCGGAACATTTTCACTAAATCTCGTGCTCAACGTAATGGTTGAAAATCGTTTAAAAACTAGTAGACTTTTCGTAAAAATGTTTTAAAAACATAATTCTGGTTGAACTATTATGAAGTACCACTAAATTGACGAAAAATCTTCACTGCGGAATATTTTAACTAAATCTCGTGCTAGACATAATGGTTGAAAATTGTTTAAAAAATAGTAAAAAACGTTTTTTAAAATGTTTTTAAAGCATGGAAATCTTGTAAAACTGTTATAGAGTACCTATCACCACAGACAAATAAGCTACCACTAAATTGGCGAAAAATTCTCAGTGCGGCACATTTTAACTAAATTCGTACTAGGCGTAATCGTTGATATTTGTTTAATAAATAGTAAATAATCGAAGCTTATTGTAAAAATGTTTTTAAAATCTAGAACTCTTGTTGTAGAACTGTTCTGAAGTATCACTAAATTCGCGGAAATTTCTCAGCGCGGAACATTTTCACTAAATTTCGTGCTTAACGTACTAGTTGAAAATTATTTAAAAAAACTTGTTTAAAAAAAAGTAGATAAATCGAGCTTTTTGTAAAAATGTTTCTAAAGCATAGAACTCTTATAAACTACTATTAAAATTGTGAAAAATCCTTAGTAACACACATTTTCTTTCAATATCGTGATAGATGTAATTGTTGAAAATTGTTTAACAAATAGTAAACAATCGAAGCTTTTTGTAAAAATGTTTCTAGAACATAGACCTGTTGTAGAACTGTTAGAAAGTACCACTAAATTGGCGAAAAAATTCAGCGCGGCACATTTTTTAAACAATTGGAATTTTTTGTAAAAATGTTTTTAAAGCATAAAACTTTTGTAGAACTGTTATAAAGTACTACTAAATTGGCGAAAAATCCTTAGCGCGGAACATTTTCACTAAATATCGTCTAGACTTAATGATTGAAAATTGTATTTGTAAAAGACTTTGAAACATAGATCTCTTGTAGAGCTGTTATGAAGTACCACTAGATTGGCGAAAAATCTTCAGTGTGACATTATTACTAAATCTCGTGCTCAACTGTCGTGCTGAGCGTGAATATTAGAAATCGATTGAAAATTGTTAAATAGTTAAATATCGATCTGTAATTTAACATACAGAGTTTTAAAATTAGCATATTAGTATCACTTTTCCGTTGATTACGATGGTGAAAACGGAACAAAATTCGAAGATCGATAGGAAAATTATTGCTGCACAAAAACTGTCCTACGACCTTTAATCCTAAAGTCGAAAATGAGAAAGTTATTGATGATTTTTTAAATTCGTCAATGTGGCTGTGTTATTTCATAAATTTAAATACTAGTTTACGTAACAAGAGTCGAAAGTAAGAAATAGCATAACGAACGTTAATGCGACGCGAGGCCGCACGGCCGAGCGTTGCATGTGAGTGAGTTATGCTATCATTCTTTCGACGAGAGTAACGTACATTATTTTTTGTGTTGCCTTTTATAAAACTACATTCTTTTTTGAAAAAATAAAAAAAAATCAACAGAAATATAATGTTGGTACTACATTTATTACTAAATCTGTCAAATTTGACATTAACTTTAACATCGTTTTTCTTCAATTTTAACTGAATTTCAAGATTTTTCAAATGATTTTTCCACCTGTCGCATACTCGTTCTAATGTATTAATTGACTTTAAACACTTACTTTTATGTGGATTCCTAGTTTTCATTTTGCCACCCTAGAGCTTTTTTCGTTCATTATGTAACTACACTAACGAACGAATATTGACGTTTGCGATGTTGGCAACACAAAAACAATATTTAAATTAGATGCTCAAAAACATCAGTTCTTGTCCCAAAAATTTTTGAGCCGGTTAGTAAACGCTTCTATTAGTCCTGACAGAGCAATATTATTGGCAGCAAAAATGATGCTTTCCTTGGAGATTATCGAAATTTTCATACTTTTTTATGCACCACACTCTTTAAATATCCCAAAAGAAAATGAGTCATTAGTTGATAAATAACTGTCATCAAAAAGTCTTGTAACTATCGGTAGAAGCTCCATCTTGTAGAAAGTAGATCTGTTGCCTATCGATTAAATTCATGTTATCCAAGAAATCTAGAAGTGTGGCGGTTAACATTTCGGCGTACCGCTCACTGATTAATGAACTATGATAAAATATAGAGTCTGCAATTATTGAACGGATCCGAACGGATCAATCTAGGTACACCAAACATTAACATCAAACCTCGGTGGTTATTTTTTAACAACCCATATAATATTTTTGAATGCCTGAAAGGCATTTTTTCTTCAAAAAACACAAACTAGCAAAACATCAATTTTTTGATCTTAATGGCATTTATGAAACAAACGAATTTGTTTATGAAAGTATTTCACGATTTTCTTAAATTTAGGAAATTATTCTGCTTAAAGTATGTTTTTCTATTAAAGCGAGGCTGATATCTTTGGTAAAATGTTAATCAGGCATAGCTGCTCAAGATGGCGTTTTGGCCACTTTCAAGCTTAACCTCAACCTTTTCTTAGGTTCTACTGTTGTGTCATGTTTTTGCCACTTTTTTATCTGTTCCCCAAATAAATATTTACTTGCTTTTAAGGTCGTTGTATTACGTATAGTGGAAATTTTGTAAATTGGTTTTGTACCAGATAACATTTTGCTTGAACCCAAAAACTCATCTTGTTATGTATATCGGTGACCCATTTCTCGCATACATAAAAATTTCAACGATCCAAACTATTTGACGATTATAGTTTGTTGACTTGGACGAATTTGCATATAATAAGGTTTTTTTTGCTAAAATTACTTAGTTTTACTCATCAAAATTTATTTTTGTCTGTACTTTTGCATTTTGATGTTGTGTACAAAGTCAATGAAACGTTGCAACTGATATAATTATAAAAATCCGAATCAAACGTTGCAATATAAATACGTAACTTTGTTTAAGTTTTATTAGCAAACATTTGCACTTACGTTTGAGTAAACATCAATGAGTGAAAGTTTTATTGGCAAATAAACTTAGTTGTATCTACATAATGTACAGTTAAATTTATATCTTGCATTTACGCGTGGAATTGACTAGAGAATATTTTATTTAAATTATTTTTAAATTAATTACTTAATTGTGCTCTAATTTCCATTTTTAATAGTCGGTTACCTTGTCTTGTTAAAAAGATCTATTATCTATAGCAAATGTAAAATTTAGCACTAAAGGCTGTTTTGCAATTGTAAATCCTTTGGCGAGTTGAATCATTAAGAAAGGAAACTGTTGCTCATGAACGAGTCATTGTACTATCTATATTGTTTAGTTTTGTTCAAAACTAAAACAAATAAATAGAGGATGTTAAACGTTGAAACGATTTTAAGATAAAAAAAATATTGAAATTAGCTATGTTAATTAATTATGTTAAATCTGATCAAGACAAAATACCTGGTACCTTTAAATACGTTTGCCAAATAGTTATCTTTGCCATATTTATATCTACACAGCGGTGCACCACTTCATATCTTTAATTTTTCTTCTAAGCCCACCGGAGAGCTACAGAGATGTGGGGACTCAGACAATGTCGAACACATCTGAATCATTTACATCTAACTAACTCATGAAGTGCTGTAGATTACAAAACTTAACTTAATTCTTCTGGAGCTTGATAAAATCATCGTCAAGCATCTGAGAAGATTATAAAGTTTATAGACTACAAGGGAATTAGAACCCAACTCAATTGAAACAGACTCTCACCAGGATAATCTGCTTTATGACTCGTCCGTGCGGCAATACAAAGTCGATCAGTGTTCAAAAAGAAAACTTACGACTAGTAGTTGTTCGCCGATTCATAAAAGTGGTGCCAGAGGAAGTGTGAAATTTTTCTTTCTTTTACTTTTATTTCTGAACCCTTATCGTTGTAGTTTTTCAGATTTTTTAAATCTAATTATCAGTTGTCATTGTTTGTAAGTGTCACAATGCCACGAGTTTGCAGACGAGGTAATTTTCAACGATTAATGCCTTTTGAGAGAGGACGAATTATTGGTATGCAGGAAGCTGGGATGGGACATCGTGAAATCGCCAGAAGATTAGGACGTACTCATTCAACAATATTAAGAACATGTCGATGATGGCAGGAGGAACAATTGCAAACACGACGTAGACCCAGAGTCGTTGAAGACCCTTGGGAACCATCGAGGTCAGTTGGAATAAACTGGATACGAGCAGTTGGTCGCAGAGTATCTATGAGTACTGTTTATCATCCAATCCACTCTTTTAGATTGCGATCATATCGACCAAACTCTCGTATTCCTCTAACACCTCACCAACAAGAAGTCAGACTTCAATGGTGCCAAGCCAGACAACATTGACTACATGAATGGAACCTCGGATTAGTCTAGGTTCGCCAATAGAACATGTCTGGGACATGATGGACAGAAGACTGCGTCATCTAGCTCACCCTCCAAATACCATAGAAGAATTGCGATAACAGCTTCAAATTTCAAATAGCCTGGGATGAGATATCCCAGGACGCAATAAATCACCTTATTTCCAGGATACCTAGAAGCGTAACTTCTTGCATACAAGCACGTGGTGATGTTACACATTATTGATATTTTTTCAATAAAACGTTGTGTTGCTTCTTCTAAATTGTAATCATTTATTTGTCTACATACAACAGTTTTACATACAACATTTTAGCCCTCCACGTCTATTCTTTCTATGTGGTACATTTTATTTTAAACGCAGTGTATATTAACAACCTATTTTATTCACAACTGCAAGGAGGATCATTCTGTTATGCAGATGATACCTTTCTAATTTATGATGCTCCCACCAATCTGTCAACAAAATGAAATCAGATCTCTCAATTATTAACGAATTTATGGAAGCTAATTTACTGACTTTAAACATCACCAAATCAAGTTACGTTGTGTTTGGAGAGAATTCAAAACATTCTGTGCTCATTAACCACCAAGCATTATTAAATTAAGTATCTACGATTGGAACTAAACGGTAACTTGAACTAGAAAAATCATATTGAAAAGGTGAAGAAGAAAATTAATTCAACTATCTCACAAACATTTTACTTCAACTAAAATAGCGAAAGCTGCATACGATTATGACTACAGGAACAAAAACAAATGAAGATTTTAGATAGGGGTATAGTTAGTTTGAACCGATTTTTTGTTAATTTTTGGTATTTGTTGGCTGTTCTGAA
Organism: Aquatica leii; assembly: GCA_035610365.1. Classification (NCBI taxonomy): domain Eukaryota; kingdom Metazoa; phylum Arthropoda; class Insecta; order Coleoptera; family Lampyridae; genus Aquatica; species Aquatica leii. Next base: position 88,382,267 of record CM069434.1, read on the forward strand.
TAAATCATATTATATAGTGATTTTTAAGCAATATTGGCAACTATAATTTATAATAAGTATTTCCAACGGTTTTTTACTTTTTGATGAATTCGTTAATTGTTATCATTTTTCAGTAATCTCAACTATAATATAAACGAATTAATTTCCGGTTTACTATATAATTTTAGTTTTATTTTGTCTGAGCTATTTTCGACAGTCTGATATTATTTGTGTGGAAATATTAACGATAATAAAGTGAGTAATTGTGTGATGATGCATTTTTAAGTTCTGTAATTGGCATTACAAAAGTCAACTATTTATTGCTAAGCTTACAATTAATTTCTAAGAATTGCTTTTTCTAATACTGAAAACGACATTCGCCAGTGTTTAAAAACAACAATTTTAAAATGTTTTTTAGTCGTCAAAAAGTAATAACAATAAATAACAAAGGTCATGCTTGAAAAAACAGTTTTCGTGTAAGGTTTAATCTCTTATCGTGTTAGTACAACATTCTCTTATCGAGAACATTGCAAGCAAACATTTGATTTGGTTCCTAAAATGTCAACACATAAATATTGATTTCGTTTATCACTTACTTTACTTCGCCTTTTTATTGATTTTGATTAGAATGAATGTTAACAAAATAATAACAGAATTGTATTGTTCAATGCGGGATATCAGGCAATGACGACAACAAATTAAGATCTTGTTAACTATTCGGATTTTTTTTGGCTTATGAGCAGAACTTAGATTATAGAAATAATTAGTTTTAGTGACGATTTTTGAAAAAAATATTTTTTAGTTGTTGCTTTTTAAACTCTTGGTTCTTGAAGAATCAATTCATAGACTCGTTCAGTATCCTGTTGTTCCACGCACTGAGAAATTAAGATTATGTGTAGCTTATGTTTCAAAGTGTACAAGTAGAAATCATGATTCATATTTGGTCACTTTTGTTCAAACTGTGGAAGAACACTCGTTTGGAAAAAAATTGCAACAATTTTTTTGTGACGAACAGAGGTTTTAACGGTGTTTGACCGTAGAAATCGCCCGAGTAACATTGAAATTAAAGCTCGAAAATAGGAAAACTAATTTGTCAATAATGGGTATTTTGTAATGTGTTAATTAATTGTTAATTTAAGTATCGTTTATGATGTGATGATTTTGCACGTACATATTCATGTAAATAAACGCCTCATTTATTATAAATTGATATTAATTTTGAGTCAATTGTGGTAGCACTATCTTTTCATAAATTAAAGGAAATTTTTTGTTTTTATTGTAAAACCAATAATTTTCTGTGAATATACTGTAAAAGAATTTTGTATTAAATTAACAAGGTAAATTGCATAATTTCTTGATAAGTAATGCTTGGCGCAAATAGGGACTTAAATAATTTTGAATGAAACTGAATCTTATTCTTCGTAAAAGTTTGATTACCTATAAAAATACCCAAACTGCTTAGAAAATTGATTACTTATTTAGATAAAATAAAGCAAACACATTTTTTAATGTAAAATATTTAACGTAGCTATAATGAAAGAAAGTTGCTAACAAAATTATATAATATATAACTAACAATGCGTATGTCGGTAGAGATGCTACCAATGCTTAAATGAAATTTTCGTTTATGGCATCCAACGCATTTTGAATCGCATTAACTAGCTAAAGGCGGTGTTGAGGGACAAAATTTGGCTCTTGTTGGTTTCCAACTAACTGCATGACTTCAGCTCATACTTTTCAATGATGTTACGTCACAAACATTTTGTCTCGATTTTTTTAACGCGAGTGTACGTACTAAGGTTTTTATTTTTTTTTAAATAATTCGATTCTTTCTTTGTCTGAAGTTGATTTTGTTTGATAGTTTATTTACATACTTTTTGCTTTGTTTATTATTTCAGTATTTGTTTTATTATCATTTTTTTAAGTGAACTAGAGTTGATTCGTTCATAGAAATGTATTCACATCAAGGTCATGAACAGCTGAAAACTGAACGAATCGTTAATGACCGAGTCGAAACAATTTAAAATATACGAGGTTCGTTTCTTTAAAAAGAATCAATTTGCGATTCTTCTGATGGTGACAAGTAGATATAAAAAATTAAATTTGAGGTTATTATCTTATTTAAACGAAATTTCTATGGTTTTACTGGAAGATAAACGTTGCTATTGTATTTATTGAACATTCTGAACTTTGTTTCGCTGTTTTTTTTTATTGATGTTAATGTGTAACTCACTTTGTGCGTTAATGCGTTAATGGAACATGACTTCCGCATCCTCTACTCGCAACGTGTACCTCGTGTCATTAGTAGTATGACGTTACCTTAAGGACGATTTTTTTGTGTTGTTGGCTAATATATGCATTTATAAACGATATAACAAAGCTACGTCCATGTTATTTTATTTGTGCTTAATTTGACAATTATTCTATATCGTGTCTTTCGTGTTAAAGTATTTTTATAGAACTGGTTACGCTATAAATATACTTGTTTTGTAAGTGCGCAAGAAATTATTGTATTTCATTTCGTATTGATGAATCCTAGCGCGTCTTTCTAGAAATTGACAATTATTTTTCAATTATTATATTTTAAGTTTAATGTTAGTTCATGGTTCATTGTAATCACACAACCTTAACCTGTTAATATATTAAAGGTCTATACAAAATTAGGTTAATTAACTCAATCGCGAAATTTCACTTCTCAATTGCAATTTTTTATTAGTGCAATTATTGATCTAGGACAATTTCACTTAAACTCACGTGATGTTCTATTTTTACGTCACTTATTGTTTTTGAAGAATTTGACAAAAACTTTAAGTGAAAATTCTTGTCGTTGTCGCAAAAGATAGTCTACATAGATAAAGTGTGTAAACTGAAAATTAGATCTTGAAAAATTTAGGTTTGTTGGGTTAAAATAAATTTTTAGAGCTAAAGCACCGCAGTATTTAGACTGGCTTGTTACTGGGTTCTGGTTGATTCGTTCTTCACGTGCAACCGATCGTACTGTTTGTGTCTTAAAAAGTACTGTAAATTACCTTCACTTTATTGTAATTGATGACGCGTGTCTCTTCGCAATACAGGTATTATTTTCTTATGTGTGCTGGTAAATTCTTTGTTGGTATTAAGTTTGATATACCAGGAACTTTTCTTCTACAGCTCGTTCACTGATTCTTTTAATTTTCCTTAATTATCTCGTTTCTTTGTTATTTTTCAGTTCTTCAAGTAGTCAAGTCGAATTTTATTTTTTTACATTTGGTAATGTACCCAAAATTCTATACTTGAGCAAAAAAATTTTTTTCTAAATTTACAATGTTTTTTCTTCATAGAACTCGTTCAACTGTGACGATAACTAGTTATTTACGTTTGTTCACGTTCTTTCATCAGCATCTTGCTGCCCAAAAAGGTCTTCAGATAGTGAAAAAGGTGATAGTTTCTATGCTCAAGGTCTGGACTGTAAGTAGGAGGATCGACACTTTCTAGTCATAAAATAACAGTCGTTTGCTCTAGTTTTTTGGTGTTTCTCAGTAGAAAGATCTATACTAACCAAACACTTTGCCCGTCTTAAAACGAAGTGGCTACAATGTGTTTTGAATTTTGAAAGTGCCCATTTTGCCTTTCTTTGATCGATTGTTTTGGCTTAGAAGTCATTTTATAATTCATAAGTCCACTTTCCTCATTTTAGTGTCAAAAATATTCTTCTTTTACCAGTTTAGGAATACCTCGACAGCAGAATTTTTTAAAGTAAATTTAGTGAATGGTTTGTCTGCGACGGCGGCTCTAATATCAAATGCAGTGACTAAATGCAAAAACATACAGCGAAAATTTTTCTTCTGTGAAAATTTCGATGATAATTAATCGTTACGCTGTCAGTTTACTACTTACTACAAGCTTGCCTTTGGGTACAAATTTTTATCTATTTCAATTTTTTTACCAATAGCATCGCGTGCAGTTGCCTGGCTAACATTTTTTTAGTGTGTTTTGTTGATACCAACCACGTCTAACTGAGATATCGGTGAGTGGGCGTGGTTGAGAATACTATAAATGAAAAGAGAAAAAATAGCCGCCACTCTGTTATATTGGCAAAATTCTTGGCTCGGAGACATTAAGAGTACATAAAAACCTGTCTAAGAAAAAGTATGATATAAGGAAACAACTATCAAGGAAAGAACAAACACCTTTGTTATATTTATTTGCCAATTGATAACAGACTCTTGTCTTTTAAGAGGTAACAAGTAATAATAAAAAAAGTTATAATTAGTAAAGGCTACAAAAACTCAATCGGTTACACACTAACAGTCTATGCTAATATTAGTTTTTTTTAGATTAATGAATTTGACTAACGAGCGATTAATATTAAGTTCATAAAACACAAAGTTAAATAGAGCACGCATTAATATTTACATGCAGTCGCGAAAGGTAGTTCTTGACAATCGAAGCTGAAATTAGTATTAAAAAAACGAATTACTCAGACCTGAATATACTACTTTCGTAATATTATCGCTCGACCTGGCGAAGAATGTACGCTTACAATCGTCGCTGTGGCCCGGCCTTGACTACGAATAAATACTTAAGGATACTCGAGCGGAATCAAGTTATACCTAAATACATAAATTAAAATAAGTTGAAAGCTAATTTATCGACTCGACTGAAAGTGAAATACATTTGCGGCCTAGTGTAAATTTTTGACTAACTAATTTTTTTTTATAAACTATTCGTCAGATGAAAAAAGTGAAATTAAGACATGAAACAAATTAACGTTTCTTATTATTAAAAGAAGTATGGTTATCGATCTTTGTCTAAATTAATTTTTAATAATGGGTATGACTCCCTCTTGCCCTAATAACATATCTCATACGATAAGGCATAGATCTAATCAAGTCTGCAATTGTTTCTTGCGGGATGTTAAGTCATTCTTCTGCTACAGCAGTAAGCTCTGGGATTGAGGTTGGGGCACGAAGTCTAACTCAAATTCTTTGTTTGAGCTGATAAATCATAAATGTTCGACCGGGTTTAGATTGGAACTGCATGTTGGCTACTCCATGACTTTGTCAACTTTTCTTTTTCGGTCAATACCATAGAGACATGTTCTGTTTTTTTCTGAGAATAGAACAGACCCCCCACTGTTTCAATGTCCAATTTAGATAATCTCGTGCAAAACTCAGGCGTGCTTGACGATGAGATTGAGATTGAGAATCGCCTTAATTCCGTCAATATATGTTAAAAATCTGATATAAGTAAAATCGCTAAAAGCGTAATAGTAATAACGACTATGAAAAATTAAATAAAAAGAAATTACTTACAATTAAACGGACAAATTTTTCTATCAAAATTAAACCTCTCACGGCGGATCTTTAACAGAAAATGAATATTTGCGCAAAATTCCTCGTCGTATGTAACGAATAAAACAGAAGTATCCAACTAATGGCGTCCGCATAGCAGTGACGCGGCAAGAATTTTATTAAAATACGAAAATGTGAAGCGTTATTACTAATGACACATAACAACGATATTTGCTTGTGACGTTTACATAATACAAGTTGAAGTAGTTTTTTGGAGCACAGAAAACACATTTCCATCTATTCCTCTGCTGACTGCGCTCGTTCTTCAACATGTCCTGGAATTCTCAACAACAGTTCGCTATTGTATATTGTACATATTGAGTTTTGTACCGCAGTTTATATTCTGTCTTCTTCAGAAAATGGCGTTGTTCCATGTCATGTTTATGACGGTCTCGGTACGCCTTTTTTCTGAAATGTGTGTTTCTATACTGGTGCTAGGTCGGTGCTATTATCTCTATTGAAGTTATTATACTTTCCGATTTCGAAATATTTTCTATATAATCTGGATCTTAAATAAAAATATTCATAAGAGATTGATTGAAAAAACACCAAAAACCACAATCTTATATTTAAAAAACACCGTACTAGTTTTGATAGCCGCGCTATCATCATCGTTTACTATCACGCTTTTAGCGATTGGAATGGGTTTCAGATGAAGATACTCTTACTAAAGGATTTAGATAGTTTTTTCGCCATTGAACCGCCATTTTTTTATTTTGCTAATTTAAAGTAGTTTCAGCAAGTTGACGGAGGCTTGAAGCCTTTTCTTTAACTTTAATTACGGGAAGTGCAATAGTTATCCTGTTGTGATGATATTTAAACTTTTTTGACTAATTAAACCCTGACACAATCAAAGTTAGATTGATGACCTCAGAGAGCTGTCGATAACATGTATAGTTTCTTTTTTTATGTTAATTTTATTTACTTACCTTTTAGCTTTGTTAATTACATTAATTTTGGTTCTTCAAATGCCGGTTCTAGGTTGTGCTAAGGTACTAGAGATCTTTTGGAGTTTTTTTTCACACGAGTTTAGATTAGAATTCTCTGGTTTACTAGGTCATTAGGGTTTTATGTACCATGTCTAGACTAGTTTGGATGAGACTGCAAACATTTAAGGAATTTTTAGGGTCTTGTGATAGAATTTAGATCTTGTTTATTTTTAGTTTTGGTGATTTTTTGAATGGCTTTTGGTTATTACACTATGTTACTGATTTGATTACCGTTATGTATAGCTTGATATCTACACTAGTATTAGGACACTTAAGGAGATCCTTAAGGTGGCGGTTCCAGACAGAGATAGGAGACTAAGATCGATACTACTAGTTGATTTAATACTTTTATATACGTTCTTTGTTTACAAATGAGACAGGAGACTATGATTTGAAGCGGGAGACCTCAAACCTGTCTCCTCCCAGATTATTGGCTTTTCGTGTCTCATTGAGCGAAGTAAATGGAAAAACATGATTCCTGTATACCTATCTGGCGTCTCGGACTCAGCGCGCAGTAGGCTAAGAGACGAAAATGTTTGGTCTCCCGTCTGTAGCCGTATGAACCGCTATTTTTAACCTTTGTTATAATAATATTTTTAATATGTTCATTGCTGTTTTTTAGGTAATTTTTAGTGCGTTCATTGGCACGTTATGTGTTTGTACCAACTACTCTTAAAACTATTTCCAACAACTTCGTTAAAACGGATCCGTTTGTATTTGAAGCAAAACAATTTCAGTATGACGTCAGTGTATCGCCATCGTCATTTTACTAAGATACTATCTGCACGAGATTCTTGCGTTTTTAATGGTCTCTGTGAAAAGAGTGGTTTCTTAATATCCTCACTTTTCCTGCTGTGTTACTTTTCTCGCTTGTTTGGATGTTCCAGTCTCGAACTTTTTGGGTTCTTAGTTTTATTTTTGGTTTCCCGGACATTTTGTTTTTTTGCAGGTCTTCATCAGCTTTACAAGATAATTCTCCAAGCGCTCTATACATTTTTCCCAGCGATGTTCTAATGCTCTTATCTCATTGCGGGAGGTGTTCTCCTTAAGACGAGCAAAATAATCTTCTACGGCGACTTTGCCCATTGCTTAGACTGAAATTTTGTTTCTGTAGTAATGTACCTACGTCAGTGGTAATAAATAAATAATAATAAAATCAGACTATTTTTTTTCTTGTTTGAGCATATTGCGGTTTGAACCGTCTGTCTCTTATCGTCATATTCTGTGTTTTAGTGACAATTTTAGGACTTCCCCACCGGTGTACACCTTGGACACCTATACACTCGCATTTAAACTAAGCGTTTCTCAACATCATCCATTTTAATACAAGCATCACACGTTTGATTTGAAGAACTGCTCACAACTAATTATTTGACAGATGACAGTCAAATTTTCAACGTTGCCAACTAAAGGTCGAAACTTGATAACTAAAACAAAATTATTTCTCTAGGAGAGATCCATCTATGTAGAGGCTACCTGCTTCCCACTCTCGTAGTTTAGCTACATCTTAAATACATGCCCTTTTAGGATCTATATTTAATATTAACATTTTATTTAATTTATGATTAATACATAACCACACATTTTACCGAAACAGGAATTCCTTTGTGTTAAATTCAATTGATCATATACAACAAAAATTTATTTAATTGGAGCTCTAAGTTGATAATTGGAGTACCGTAGTCCCTCTGAAAGGGACATTAATGATTCTAATTCAAGTTAATTGGATTTCGTCTGTTAATAAATGTTTTTTTACTATTATTTTTGATTTACAAAGTATCAAATATCAAATACTTAAACTGATACTATTCCCTTGCTGGTTTAATTTTTTTTTTGAATGCATAAAGATCTATTTTTTTGGTATTACAAATGTTATACATATCACGTTGTATTTACATATGCTACGTGTAAACGGTTGCTTATATACACGAACTTTTGAATAATGCATGTATAATAGAATTTTAATGTACATATTAAAACATAATTGTAAATTAACGTTTAACGGCGTTTTTTTATTCTTATAGTCTCAACAGATATTCCAACTGCGTAAATCCGGTAAAATTATGAATTAATTTATTGCAAATTGGTGGTTTAATCGTAGAATGTAGAAATTTGAATTTTTGATTTATTGTCTTCGTTGGGATTTTTGTTTTTTTACTGCAAATCGTTCTAGGACTGGGTGTAGTAGACATCACGTGACACTGTTAGTCTATAATTTTCTTCCAAGATTCAACGGAAGTTTGTGCAAAAAAACATTTTTAAGTTCCGTTCGTGCAACATATAAATAGGGGTGTACCAAACTTTTGTTTGGTTAAATTTGGGTCATTGCTAACTTTACAGCCACGTAGCATAAAAATTGAATCAATTTACCGAATTGCTAAATAATTGACGTTGATTAATTTTCACCTGGAAATTTTGTTAAACCTTCACATTGGAATGTTTTAGGTCGAATTTAGGTCAAAAGCTAGTTTGGGAATATACATAAGAAGTTATAGATAGTTTATGTTGAAACACGGAAATGTGACATTAGTCTAAATGAGTTAAAGTTCAATCCTTAAGCGAATGTACGGACATTAATCTTTAAAACAATTACCTTAAGCGATTAGCGGCAAGAGGAGCGTTTAGTAATAGACAATAAACGTATATGCATGAACGACACTTACAAAGGTACGACATATCCGCAATTATTTTCGTATTAGTTTCATTAAGCAGTGTACGTTTGTTGTTCATGTTCAACTTTCATAACAATTAATAGTTTATCAGAATTTTTTTACATCGTATTATTTTAGATATCTAAGAATAGTTTTATTTAACACGTCCGTGTTTTTTTCTACATTGTATTTCAGATAATGTCTAATCACATATCTATTCGAGTTTTAAACATTTCGGAAATCCTCTCAGCAAGAACTGTACAAGCCTGGCTTTCTGGATTTCCGTAGTGTGTATAGTAGAAAACTACGTAGTATTGGGAGACATTTTGTTCCAGTGGGACTGTCACTTTGATACTGCACAAGTATTCAGAATCGTTTTTTTATTCTGACCCTCTCCTGAAAAGTTTCTCAATACTGCACAGATTTCTACCATACACAGTCCGAAAATCAGACCTTTATGTTTTTTCTGAGAGAATTTAAATAAGTTGCGTCGTCATTCTCAAGTAATTGTGCCAACCTTTAAGCACAACCTTCATTTCTGAAAACAAGTTAGTGTAGAAAAAGTATTCTCTTTTTTGTATCCATTCTTTAAACCACAATTTTCGGGCACTTTTACGATTTTGAATACAATAGAGAACTGACAAGAAAAAAAATGTTTTGGCATCACGTACAGACAAACAGAAAAGTATTCTATTCAGGCAGTTTTGAAGCACAGGTCTGTACAGTTCATTCTGAGAGAACATGCATGGAGGTCTTAAGAAAACATCTGATTGAGGAAGATAAGGAAGACGTAGAGTTACCAACTTCTTTTTTTGTCATATTTCAGCTGACTTAGATTTTAGATAGGTTGAGTAAGGCGAATGAACGGAAATAGGAACTGACTGGCGTTTGTGCGAGGGCTGCAGATTACAAGAAGGGATTGTTGAACTTAGGTAGTGTACAGCTAAGTCAAAATCATCAGTTAGTGTAAAATACACATAAAATAAAATTGCTAAGAAAGAAGATAAACTTAATTCTAACTGGTTTTACTCTGGCGATAGAGTCCTTGAGTAAGAGCGAAAAACTGATGAGACACCTTTAGTTCTTTAGGAAGCCGCATATTTACAGTTCGAACTGTTTGAAGTATGTAAAAATTGAACCTAAACTAATAGCAACCAAACTTAAAAGCTTCTATCTCGATTTTTTGAGGAGAAATAACTTAAGTTTGTTTTTCAACTGCTTTTGGTCATCATCACGCGTCTTCTCGCGCAACTATAACGAATTTAATCAATAACTTTGAACATCTCCGACAAGTTAGTGATGTGAAGACTTCAACTCGTGCTGGTCCGGCCATGTCAGCTGAAAATATCAGTGTTGTCGTTGAAAGTTTGGCAGAAAACCGAAGTCCATTTTGAGAGGATACCAAAAATTGCTGATATTACAAGTCAGTTTGCATCTCATTTTAATAAAGGTCTTGGGCTACACGCAGCTTGTAAAACAATAGCTTTATTGCCTGAAAATTTTTCTGAAAGTGTGAATTCTTGAAATGAAGATTTCATATAAAATCTTAAGCTTTCGCGGTTGTTATGTTTATGATTATAAGCGACTTTCGGCTTAGACTAAAACATGCCCGAGTTTACAAAATTCGTTGATCCTGTGGATCTAGTTATATAGGACAGACGGGACGCTCTATTTAAGTTAGAATAAAAGAACATATGGCTGATTGCAAACACCGCAGAGTTACTAAATCAGCAGTGGTAGAACACGTGTGGAACCAAGGACGCAGCCTGAACGCTTTGACCAAACTAAAGTGTTGGCTAGAACTCGTTTCTACTTTTCCAGACTAATCCGCGAAGCTGTGGAAATAGAAAAACATTCATGTAATATGAACCGAGAAGACGGTTTAAGACAAAGATCAACCTTCTTGGAAAGGACACAAACACTTACTCCGAGTAATAACGAAGTCAGTCAAGCGGTAACGGGTAGTTAAGGTCCGTTAATTACGCGAATCGCTAGTGGTATAAATATCGTCATTTACACTTTTTCTTTCAGTGACATTTACCACTCTGACGATGCAAACTACAATGTCTTGTGAAACGTCAGTTTGTTTGGGTTCACGAACGACAATACGGCAAAGGCCAAGTTCTACTTCTTGTTTTGGCTCTCAAGAAGAGACTAGGACCAAGCCTAAATCTGAGTGTTTAACTACGACGCGGTTCAAGCCGAAAGTCGCTTATAATCATGAAGATTTCATATTCGCTAAAATCGTGCGACTTTCAAATTTTTGGTATTACGTTTTTCTGTTAATTTATAGTGACCCCTCTTGAAAAACCCTTTAGTTTAACAAATTAACGACAGTATTCATCAAGCTTTGTTTCTATACTGTCTGATAAGAATCGACAAACGATTTTGATTAACTGGGTAGTACTGACATGAGGGCCCAATCAACGAGGTGAAATATCCACTGGCATAACAGTATTTTACTTATTTATTAAGCACCTTATACATGTTCTAGAAATCTTTTAGGAATAACTGTATTGTGTGTTCGGGATTTTCGGAGTGTGTATGGTAGAAAACTGCGTAGTATTGAGAGACTGCTTAGGCGGATTCTAAATAACTGTGCAATACCTAAATGACAGTCCGACTGGATCGTGTGGGGCGTTGCGTCAATCCACTCTTCATGAGGTGAAATAGCCACTGGCATAATGGTATTTTGCTTTTCTATTAAGGCCTTCATACACGTTCCGAAAAAATCCCAGAGGAAAAACTTCAGGATTGCCTGAATAGACCCTCAGCCACAGACGCCCTATAATACTTTTCAGTTTGCCTATATGTGATGATTAAAAGAGATTATGTTTTGGCTCTTGTCGGTTTTCACGGAAATGCATTCGGAATTGTAAAAATAGTGTGCCTGAAAGTTGTGCTTCAAAGAATGGCTACAAAAAAAAATAAATTTCCCATACTAACTTGCTTAAAGATTGACATAATTACTTGAGAATAGATAAAGCAACTTATCTAAACTTGCTAGCATTGGTTACAGCATTAATAGAAAAGCAAGATAGCGTCATGCGATTCCCTGTTTCACTCTAGTAAAGGTAAACTTACACAACGGTCGGACGGTCACTTCGGTATTGCACAGTTATTTAGAATCGTTTTTTGATTCTCATCCGGTTGCTTGAAGAGTTTCGCAATACTGCACAGTTTTCTACCATACACACTTCGTAAATACCCGAGGCCAGATGTGTACAGTTTTTCTTGGGAAGATTTCTAGAACATGTCTAGAGGGCTTTACGATTCCGAATAGAACGGAGACTTGACAATTTGAAATAAGTTGATGGCTGAACTTTAGGCTCTTCGGAAGGTAAAATATTAATAATGATCCTAAAATATACTAAAAGTAGCTGAAGGCTTAATACATGTAATAGAGCGTAATTAAGTTTAGTAGATAATATAAATGTAGATAAATATACATAACATTACAAAATGATAGTATAGATTAATAACGTTGAAGGCAAGGCAAGTAAACGACATAGAAAACAACACTTGACACATTTGATCGAAGTCTAATTCGAGTGAACACTTCAGGTCATCAATTCCACGTTAATTATACCGGGCTAAATCGGTGTAAATATGATACACCATTACCAGGGAAATTATACTTTTACCCTTAGTAGCTGTGTTTGATGAAATGACTCCGAGTTTTCGCCAAATTTGGTGTGTAATGAATTTTTAGTTAGCACAGTACAGTAAAATGGCGTCAGGTAGCCATTACCGGTGAGTAATTGCGTAGAAAGAAAACCGATTTAAGTCCTTTAATAAATGCAGAGAATTTTTCATTTTATTCAAATTGCTAAGACCCGACCGAAATGCTGATTCGTATCGCCAGTGGCACGCTCGGTACCAATGAAGTACTACGAATTTTGTCAAAGCACGAAAAGATGAAACGTTATTATTAATGACACGTAACTGTAGGGATAGTGAATGTAATCAATAATTTCTCAGACAAGTTAGTATTGTGTGACTTAACTCGTGCTTGCCCGGCCAGGTCTGCTGAAATATCGCTGTTGTAGCTGAAAGTTTGATAGTAAACCGAAGTTTGTTCAATTCGAGACGATAACAGAAATTGGAGATATTACAAGTCAGTTTGCACCGCGTCTTGATAAAGATCTTGGGCTACACGGTTTTAAGTGACAAAGCTTGTTACAAGCTTTTGCTGTTTACGAACCTGCACGGCCAACTCACGACAGTCGGTGAGAGGGTAGGGTTCCTAGAGAATAATGAAAAGATATATAAGGGCGCCAGAGCTTATCCAAAGTCACGTCTGTCCCGCTCAAGACAGGCGGTAAGAAACTTGTAACTAGATGTTAGGTTCGTAACGGCTGAAAGAAACGAATAAAAAAAAGAAACTCAATCAAACAATTTCACTTTAATTCCTCTATAAGGATAAATTTTAGTTCGAGTATAACTGAATGTCTGAAGTATCGGCAACACACAACACATACGTAGGTGACATTGACATGACTAGCGAAGAGTAGGTGGTAGTGAAGTTCGTCTGCATACAATATGCGAAGTACACAAAATAATTTAGTAATAAGGCATTATTGACAATCAAACACAGTAATAATAAAGTACTACGTCACTGTTAACTTATCGTAACAAAGCGTGCGAAATTAATATAGCACTAACGTTAATCAATCGTTGGTAGTACACAGCATGCACAACTCGACATAAGTAAAATTTACTACCTAGCTGGTAAACAACAGTATCGATAATTACAGAACTAATAGCAAAAGTTTCGTGAGTGACCCGGTTGACTACGAAATAAAACATATAAAATCACTTACCATAAATACAGGAGTTTCCACAGGTGTGTAGAAAGTACTTTCTCCGACACATAACCCTGTAAGCAATTTGAATCGCAACTCGTGTCAAACTAATGTCTCACGAAATCAACATCTACAACAATCATTACTTAAAGTACAAGAAAGTATAAAGAATATAAACCGATAGTCGTATGCTGTGGTACCCCTAAACGTTGATTTAATTAGTTATAACCATAAGCCTTATAAAGAAAAAGTTAGTATCGTCCCATCCAAATATTTGTCGAGGTTCATTCCTTCGTAAATTGGTATCGAATCGTGTAGCACTCCTTGACCGGGAAGGCTCCGCAAGGCCCCCAAGTTTGTAGCGTGGAAATCGCCTTACGTCGGCGCTCGAGTACGGCAACGTGACGCCTTATTTAGTCGTAGTTTACGATATTCAATTATCGAGGAAGTAACAGGTGCGAAATGAAGGAACGCAAAATGTCTGTCAAAAGGAAAACGAATTACAAACGAATTTTTACTAAAAGACGACTTTAGCTTACCCTGCAACGCTCCAAAGAAATTAGGTAATTAACTAATTATAAATGGTTTTCCATTATTTCCCAGATGGTAACGGATATATCTCAATATTCACTAGTTACAGACCATTTTACCTCATTCACATGTGACGACTTTCTACCAAATGACATCTAATGAGAAAAGGAACGTTAGAGGGCGTCAAAACCCGAATCCAATTTCATGTCGAAAACACATAGGCGTACTTAATGAAAATTTCGACCGTAACAACAAAGGCGTACGTAAAGAAAATTCGACCGTAACAAGCTTGTTAAATAATAGCTATATTGCCTGAAACATTTTGTGAACGTGTGATTTCTTGAAATGGAGGCGTCACTGCCGCCGAGATTGTGCGACTTAAAGCAGTTAGTAAGAAGACAAAATGTGGACATTTAGAAGCTTGTGTTTCATTACTACCCTCGTGGTATTTTATTTTGTTTTTCGTGAAAATATTGCATTTTTCTGTGGATTTAAAGTGACACTTCTTGAAAAACTCTTTAGTTTAACAAATGTAACAACACGGCATTCTACAAGTTTGGTTCAATCACCAAATTTTGTTTCTGTACTGTCAATAACATAAATAATTTGTGGTTAAAAACTACTCGTTATTTACTAATTTACGAATGGAGTCAGTTGTTGATTGATCTCTTCAGACTTAAGAATCGTGATAATATTTACTTCTGGTTTTCCAACTAGAAAGACCAGCATTTTCAAAAACAATTGAAATGGTATCGGAACGTATAAAAAACTGTTTCTAAAACGTTGGATTTTTACCGTGACTACACAGTCTTGTTTGTATCGATTGCAGTGTTTTCAAACTCAGTTTTGAATTAAGTTTGCTTTAAACTAAACTAAATCATTTTAAGTGTCGACTATCCGATACTTTGATATCGTCAGTAATATCATACTACGATATCATCGATATTTGATACCAGTAATATCTTGATATCAACTACATTTTGATATTGCACATATTCTTGCAACTATGATATTGTCGAAATTTGCATATTTACGATGCTTTGATATTGTCTATATTTTGATTGCGTTGATATTACAAGGCTGTTAACAATGGCGATGTTTTGGTACTTAACTTCGATACTTTTACGTTCTCTGCACTGTTATATTTATATACCGTCGATGTTTTGATACCCTCGATACTTCTATACTTTGATATTTGTGAGACTACGAGTTAGAAATTTTGATACTTTACTGCCATTCCGATACTTTGATGTTGTTTATACTTGCACAGGATCTGCCGCCGATATTACGATATCTGTGATACTTTGATACCATTGATACCTGCGATATTTTGATATCGTCTATATTTCGTTAGAATCCAACAACGATAACGACGTTTAATTGACACGAAAATCTCTTGGTGTATTGGTTGTCAGACTTATCGAATTCGGTGGAAAAAAAACTCTTAGATCACTTGACTGAAGAGATAAATGGCAGAGATGACTACGATCGTTACCACTCAAGAAGTTACTGATTCTTTAAAGTTCTTTCTTTTGAATTTAACAATCTACTGGCTGTGTTGAATGTTTTGAATTTTATTGGTTTTTGTAATTACCGGAAGGAAACTGTTGCTTCCATTTGCGTCAGCATCAGCTACTTTTCGTTTCTTCTCGTGAGAATTACAAAAACATAACTTTTCTTTGAAATAACGGTTATGTGTGTAAAACTATAAGAAAATACAATAAATATAGAAAAAAACTAATTGCATGCAAGAATTGGAAGAATTTGAATATTGATGTGATACCGTTGACGTAGATGAAAAGTCATAAAACATTAAGGAGCGGAAATGGAAACGCGTAAAGACGAAACGAAAAAGAAACGTTACAATAGACAAACATTAATCATTGCAAGACAGTTTTAAATACAATAATTAAGTACGGGCATTTGTTATTGAATGTATAATCAAAATCATGACTTAACTTCGTTTTGGTTTTGTTGTATCATAATGATTCTTACGATTTTAATGATATTTTTTTAGACCATGAACCGCTACACATAGGAAAAGAAAGTTCACTATTACTTTTCGTGCCTGATTAAATGTTTACACGACTGTTACCCAATTAGCGATTAAAATTAAAAGAAAATTGCACACCCATGTGTACCAAAGTACTTTTTAACAAAATTTTGTAAAAGTATAACATTAAAATATTGATGCAAAGGGCCGTAATTAATTTAGTTGTGATTAAATTTTAATCATAATTTGTACTCAAATGGTAGTTTTGTCTAACTCTATTTATAATAATTTTTGACAACCAATCAATACTTACGAAGTATGAATGTCTGCGAACTTGAAATGAAGCTATTAAAAGATTGAATTATTTTAACAGCTCGGTTTTGATGTAAAACTGTAGTCAACTAATTATAGAATTTTAAGTGGAAAATATCGTAGGTGTTGCATTAAAAACCACCATTTCCGGTTGCATCAGAAAAAAAGGTGCTTTATTTAGGTTATCGAAACGCAAAATCATTATTTTGTTATAATTTGCAATTTAAAGTGAATTTGGCGAGTTTGTTTATATGTTCATTGACGTTCAATGTTTTGCATTACGTATAGGTATAGACACGAAGACTCGCCATTGTATGCTTTATGAATTTTTAAACGCGTAAGCACATCTATCTAACGTATTATAAACCGGATGTTGGTTTCAGTTCCTTTTACAATGACCACTGGAAGTTGCATTGCGTGTGTGATTTTCATAAACATATTTGTGAATTTTTTAATGCTGGCGCTAACGTCGAGACCTTTTTTGAAAGGAACTGAATTGTTTACTATTTAATTCGGCCAAATTTCTCTTGGACACGCTCTCTTAAGGAGAATAGCGCATTGCAAAATTTACTAATGTGACGTTGCTGATCTGGAAAAATATAACAAATTAGGAGAAAGTTTTACTTTTAGGAACAATCAGTTGTTGTTTTTTTTATCTTTAATGTATCTATAATTGTACCTGCGAATGGCCACAAATCTAAAAAAAAGTGCAACAAAATCAGAACCTACAAAAAACTATTAACAATAACGGTCCAGCACGGGGAAACGATAACAACCGCAATTGGATAGGAAATGGAAATTAAGACCACAATAGAAACATCATAAAAGATTGTATGAAAAAAGGAAACGTAACGAGAATATTAACTTAGAATGTGATTCAGCTGTTAGTGTCTGGAAATAGAAAATAGAAATAACTTCGATTCAAGAGATTTTGGTGTAGCCAAAGAGAATCAATAAAAGAACATTTAAAACATAAGTTTATGTAAATTGAATGAGTTATTCGTTATTTAAGATTATCCAAATTATGATTGAATTTTTATTCGTCACTTAACGTCATTCGAAATATTGATAAATTTTCCTCTGTCACTAAAGATTATTCGAATGTTAAATACGTTTTGATTTGTCAATCAGAATGACTCTGTCGAAACATGTAGCGTTAATTAAAATATAAAAATTAAAATTAAATATATTAATGGGAAGGTTTAGTGAATCTATATAAAAATAAAAATAAATAATATAAAATAATTAATTCCATTTTGTGCAACTATAGAATAAATGGAAAAAATAAACTTTAATCAGAATAATTTCAATAATGATTACATGTTTATTTATTACTCACAATTATCAAAATAATGATTTAATTTGTATTTGTGATTTGCTTCTCGCGTAAAGTGTAATGCCATCGGAGTGTATAGTATAGTAAAAGCAATTATCTCGTATAATATCAATACTGTCATGTTTATTCTAGTGATCTCTATACCATAGATAAAAAATCTAAACGAAATTATTTGATTGATTTTTAGTCAAGATTGCACAATAAATCAGAATTAACAATACGTTTTGTTTCGTGTTTAAAAATACAGCAGAAATATAAAAAAATAATTCTAACTGCTGTTTCAACTTCCTGTTATTTTTATTGCAAACGTTATGAAATATTTGTAATTGTTTTGGGAAGTAAATGATTGTTTATTACCGAATTTATGACATAAAGCAATATTATCGTTTGATTAAAATAGTATTTCTAGTTAGTTTAATTGCTTAATTCTGTTTTAACTAGATTTACGAAATACTTTCTAAAATTAATATTTAGTTTGCATTACGTATTTCTTGGGATATTATATATAAACGTACTTGTGTTCCAGATTTAATTCAACGAATATCTTTTTATAATATTGAATCTAACTACTCTAAATAATTTCCTTTTTGTCTGTGTATAGTTTCTTTATGAATACCAATTGTTAGTATTCTGCATTGCGTTCTCATATTCTACTCTACTATTAAGATCTTTTTTGATATAAATATCATCCTAGGCATCATTTAATAGTTTTTCTATATGTTTTAAGAAACTAATTTTAATTTCCAGTTTTTCATTTTTGTTACACTCTTATATTGCATTTATTACTTTTTGGTCTTGTATTTTTATGTCTATTGGTATCTGCTCAGAGCAGATTTTTTATTTTTATATTCTATTTTCTATATTTTTACTTAATCTTCTACTTTCTTTACCATTACTTCACTGTGTTTTAAAGTTGTTTTATTCTTTAGTGTCTGTTTGAATTCTGTTTTGTGTATCATTTCTTTTCGTTTGCCAATTATTAGTATTCTGCATTGCGTTCACCTTTTCTACTCTGCTAATTAAGATCTTTTTTGATATAAATATCAATCTGGGCACATTCGATAGTTTTTCTATATTTTTCAAGAAACTTATTTTAATTTCTAGTTTTTCATTCTTGTTAGACTCGTATATTACATTTATTATTTTTTTGTCTTGTTTTTTTATATTTATTTTAAGTATCTGCTCAGAGCAGATTTTTTATTTTTATATTTGATTTTCTATATTTCCATTTCATCTTCGACTTTCCTTATCATTACTTCACTGTGTTTTAAATTTGTTTTATTCTTTAGTGTCTGTTTGAATTCTGTTTTGTGTATCATTTCTTTTCGTTTGCCAATTATTAGTATTATGCATTGCGTTTTCCTTTTCTACTCTGCTATTAAGATTTTTTTTGGTATAAATATCATCTGGGCATCATTCAATAGTTTTTCTATATTTTTCAAGAAACCGATTTTAATTTCTAGTTTTTCATTCTTCTTAGACTCGTATATTACATTTATTATTTTTTGTCTTGTTTTTTAATGTCTATTTTTAGTATCTGCTCAGAGCAGATTTTTTATTTTTATATTTTATTTGCTACATTTCTACTTCATCTTCTGTTTTTTTTACTATTACTTGACTGTGTTCAAAAATTATTTTATTCTTTGGTGGTCATTTCTTTGTTTTTTTCCGTTAACGTTAAAATACCTAAAGTTGCTTTTTGAATTGTTGTTGTACTTTTTTTTTGTTATTTCTACTTCTTGTTATTTCAAGCTTTGAATACTCATACGTATTGTGCTTGGTCTCTTTTTATAATTTTTTTATGATTTGGTTGGTTTTACTATCCGGTTTTGGTATAGTTTTTTTGGGATGATTTTTTTTTCAAATACCTTGGTCTAAACGTAAATTCGAGATCTATTGATTTATCATTTATTGACATTAAATTTTGTCTTTGTTATTGTGTTACTTTCACTTTACTTTCATAATTTAATTTCAAATTATGTCAATGTTTATTTTTTGACCATTTACATAAGGACAGTCATTTTGTGTTTATTTCACTGTAATGATATGCATTAACTCCGTTATTCAACAAAATTAATTATTTCTGTTCTACACGAGAACCTGAATTAATTTGAGAAGTTTTTACAATGAAAGTTTATCTACTATTTATAAATAAAAATAATCAGCACTGACATTGACCGATTATCGCACCTTCGCTATCACCGTGTAACTTTAATTGTTTATTAATGCTACTATCATTAATTATACTGGTTTAATTGTTATTGAAATTCTATTATAGGCTTATTAATTTGTTATTTGTCGTTATGGTTTTATCTTACTAAAAAATTTCTATCTGGGCACTACGCAGTGCACACGCGTAGTATAAGATTAGGAATAATATTTTACGCATGTATTCAAAATATGAAGTTTAAATTGTTCCTTCTATAAAATCTCAAAATTAGATACCTTTAAACGGCTATAACCACTCTCTAAAATTTTTAAGATAGTATAGATTTACAATGTCGTTGGGTATCTTTAAAATCATGGCATGGTTTAGTAAATCAAAGTTCATTTTAACCGATTTCATAGAAAAAATTTAGTACTCATATGCTCTCAGAAGAAAACCTTTAACTTAATACAAAGGGTGATAAGATAAGGAATAACAGATACCTTAATCACGTCTAGTAGTGTTAGGTCTCTCTCAAGAAATAGTTAAGATTAATATTTAGATTAATGATGGTGCCTACGAGCAAGGAAGATTGGTAAAATGATTGCGAAAGCTCCACCAAGTTAGTTTCTTTTTTAGCAATTGAACAAAGGAAGAAGAAACGGCAGTGAACAACTTGACTCGTGTCGAAAACAGTGCTCTCACCAGAAGTAAAAGTTTTACACCTACAATACGTTGGAAGACTTGAATCTACATCGGTAAATAGCGCCTTTATTACTATAGGAAAAAAAATAGTATTTGTCTAAAATTCGTTTGTTCTACTACATTATTTTTTATTATTTTATGTTACGTCAGTTAAAGACCAGGATTTGGTTTGGACCTTTAAATAAAAGCTTGAAGAAAAGGCTTGTTAAATGTTTTCTGTTGAGTGTTTCTCTATATAGAGCCGAAATCTGGACAAAAAAGATGAAAAAAGAAGCGTTTCAAATATGGAAGAAGCGCTAAGAAAAATTAGTAAAGAAAAAGGAAGAAGATATATCAAATGCTCGATAACCTACCCAGGGGAAGTTAGCCATAACTTTTCATCCATAGATTTCTACCAAGCGCGCACCGAACACACGCTCTTATTTTCTTATGTGAAAGATGAATTTCTTGAGAAAATTTCTTAGTAAATCGATAGTATGAATAATAGACCACAAAACAATTAAATAATTGCTACAATACTTTTCCTTCGAAATAAATAAATCATAATTTCAAAGAAGTCGTTGCGCGTTTTCACACAAAATTTTTTCTAACTCAAAAAGTATGTTTTTTATTTCGATAATTTTCTTGCAGTAGATAAATGGATCTATAATCAACAGAATCTCAAATAATTGGAGGGGTGTTTTTTGTTTAAAGCAAATTATTTAATTTCAAAGTTGAGCCATAACTTTTCACCGTATCCGTCACGCGTCTACGCCTAAAAAATTTTCTAACTCAAAAAGTATGTTTTTTATTTCAATATTTTTTTGCAATAGATAAATGGATCTATAATCAACACAATATCAAATAATTGGAGGGGTGTTTTTTGTTTAAAGCAAATTATTTAATTTCAAAGTTGAGCCATAACTTTTCACCGTATCCGTCACGCGTCTACGCCTAAAAAATTTTTTAACTCAAAAAGTATGTTTTTTATTTCAATAATTTTTTTGCAATAGATAAATGGATCTATAATCAACACAATATCAAATAATTGGAGGGGTGTTTTTGTTTAAAACAAATTATTTAATTTCAAAGTTGAGCCATAACTTCTCACCGTATCCCTCACGCGTCTACGCCTAAAAAATTTTCTAACTCAAAAGGTATGTTTTTATTTCAATAATTTTTTTGCAATAGATAAATGGATCTATAATCAACACAATATCAAATAATTGGAAGGGTGTTTTTTGTTTAAAGCAAATTATTTAATTTCAAAGTTGAGCCATAACTTTTCACCGTATCCGTCACGCGTCTACGCCTAAAAAATTTTCTAACTCAAAAAGTATGTTTTTTATTTCAATAATTTTTTTGCAATAGATAAATGGATCTATAATCAACACAATATCAAATAATTGGAGGGGTGTTTTTTGTTTAAAGCAAATTATTTAATTTCAAAGTTGAGCCATAACTTTTCACCGTATCCGTCACGCGTCTACGCCTAAAAAAAATTTCTAACTCAAAAAGTATGTTTTTTATTTCAATAATTTTTTTGCATTAGATAAATGGATCTATAATCAACACAATATCAAATAATTGGAGGGGTGTTTTTTGTTTAAAGCAAATTATTCAATTTCAAAGTTGAGCCATAACGATTCACCGTAACGTTGAATAGTAGCCCTTTGTAAAGAAAGACATTGTGGATAAAATCATTCTGTTAGGATAATGACAAATTGGTAGATACATAATAGGTGTAGATCGTTTAGTGAGTAACTCAAGGGCTACTGACATACTGACTTCCAGAAAAATTGCACCTAGACACCTAGAAGTTGTTGAACGATTTTATTGAAATTTTCAGGAAACGTCTATTTTCATGAAACAAAGTGATGATTAAAATTTAAAAACAAAACAACAAAAGCTCAAAAAGTTTTTTCAATAATGAGTTGCTCCGACACCATTTGTAATGCACTTATTTAGATGTCTTGGCATGCTATCAATCAAGTAATCTATAGCTGCTTGTGGTATATCGTCCCAATCTTCTAGAATCCGTAGCTGGAGATCGTGTAAGTTATCTGGAGGGTGTGGTAAATTACCCAGTCGCCCACCAATCATATCCCATACATGTTCAACGGGCGAAAAATCAGGCGACCGAGCAGGCCATGAGAGGACGGCAATGTTAGCTTCTTCCAAAAACCATTTTGTCGCTCTTGCCGTATGAGGGCGCGCATTATCCTGCTGGAAAATGAGATTTTGCAGCCCCTGAAGATATAGTTGTAGCATATTAGCAATGTAACCAGCTGCGTTTAGGTTGCCGTCAATAAAGACCAAGGGTCATCTGCAACCATAGCATATTGCACCCCATATCGTAACTCCTTGAGTAAGGGCTGTGTTGTTCCACAAAAAATGTTGGATTTTTACGATCTCCACGCATCCGTCTGACCCTCCTACGACCATCGTGGGTCCGCAAGCAAAATCGGGATTCGTCACTAAACACAATTTGATGCCATTCTTGCGTCCAATTAACCCTTTCGTTGGTCCACGCGACTGCGTAGACGGTGAAGTGCTGTATGGGGAAGACATAAAAATGGACGATATGAACGCAACCTATAAGATCTTATCCGGCGATAAACAGATGACATTGACATTCTGAGTCCTATACCTCTCATCCAATCATTTGCAATTAATCGAGTTGTTGAAAGTCTGTCTCTTATGGCCAAAACTCTTAAGCGACGTTCTTTGCGATCTGTAGTCCTCCGAGGACGTCCAGACCCACAGCGACGATGTTGAACCTCTTCCTCGGACCATTTAGACCAACATCTCAATACCGATGAAACATTTGGGTTTACACGACGAGCAATTTCTCTTAGCGAAAGTCCGGCCTCTCTCATACCAATAATACGACCACGTTCAAAATTATTTAATTGGACAAAATGTTGATGTTGACGTACTCTCGGCATTGTTATCAAGTTCAGAATGAAATTGTGAACAAACAACAGAAATTTGCAAACTTGAGAATTACTAAATGGTCTACTACTTCAAATTTATTGTTACTATAGAAACAAAAGGAAAAAAACAAAAAACTACTGGCTAGATTTTATTTAAATTTTAATCATCACTTTGTTTCAGGAAAATAGACGTTTCCTAAAAATTTTAATAAAATCGTTCAACAAGTTCTAGGTGTTGCAGTTTTTCTGGAAGTCAGTATAATTACTTCTTAACCGAAGTTACATAACCCGACGGTTACGGTTTTAAATTATTTAATAACGGAACTAAATTTACTTACTATACGATTTATGATTACAAGTAATTACATTCGAAATTATTACGTTCTAATTGAAGCATTTTTGAAATTAGCTATGACCAATTTTCGTATTATTGTCTCAAAATTTTGAGTTTTTTAAATGTTTCATTATATATTTTATTTTGACATTTTTTATTTATAATGATGTTATATGTTCTAGGCTAATGAGTATAAGATACACACTTTATGTATTTACTTACTCCTTTCTAACCAATAAACATGTTTTTATTTCGGATTTTGTTATGATTCTGTTATTGTTATCCAAAACCCCTAGTCCCAATGTAAGTATTAAAAAACCTGTACTGTATAAAACATGAAAGAAGAACTAGACAGTGTATAATCAGTTTTAAAATTAGAATTTAAACATACAAGTTTTGCTTCTAATTTCGGCCTGCATAATGTGAATTTGTTTTCATCCATGAAAAAAAAATTATTAAAAACGTAATTTTAGTTAGTACGAATCTGAACTGCTGGATAAGCAATACCTTTTATCTCTTACATATTTAATAACTTCCCAAACAGCACGAAGTTATGGCTCAACTTTGAATAATTTCCTTTAAACAAAAAACACCTCTCCAATTATTTGATATTGTGTTCATTATAGATCCATTTATTTATTGCAAAAAAAATATTGAAATAAAAAACATACTTTTTGAGTTAGAAAATTTTTTAGGCGTAGACGCGTGACGGATACGGTGAAAAGTTATGGATGAACTTTGAAATTGAATAATTTGCTTTAAACAAAAAACACCCCTCCAATTATTTGATATTGTGTTCATTATAGATCCATTTATCTATTGCAAAAAAAATATTGGAATAAAAAACATACTTTTTGAGTTAGAAATTTTTTTAGGCGTAGACGGATACGGTGAAAAGTTATGGCTCAACTTTGAAATTAAATAATTTGCTTTAAACAAAAAACACCCCTCCAATTATTTGATATTGTGTTGATTATAGATCCATTTATCTATTGCAAAAAAATTATTGAAATAAAAAACATACTTTTTGAGTTAGAAAATTTTTTAGGCGTAGACGCGTGACGGATACGGTGAAAAGTTATGGCTCAACTTTGAAATTAAATAATTTGCTTTAAACAAAATACACCCCTCCAATAATTTGACATTTTGTTGATTATAGATCCATTTATGTATTGCAAAAAAATTATCGAAATATAAAACATACTTTTTGAGTTAGAAAATATTTTATACGAAGACGCGTTACGGATACGGTGAAAAGTTATGGCTGAACTTTAAAATTGAATAATTTCCTTTAAACAAAAAACACCCCTCTAATTATTTGATATTATGTTGATTATAGATTTATTTATCTATTGCAAAAAAATTATTGAAATAAAAAAACATACTTTTTGAGTTAGAAAATATTTTAGGCGTAGACGCGTGACGGATACGGTGAAAAGTTATGGCTGAACTTTAAAATTGAATAATTTTCTCTAAACAAAAAACACCCTTATAATAATTTGACATTTTGTTGATTATAAATCCATTTATTTATTGCAAAAAAATTATCGAAAATGAAACATACTTTTTGAGTTAGAAAATATTTTAGGCAAAGACGCGTGACGGATACGGTGAAAATTGGTGGCTGAACTTTGAAATTGAATAATTTCCTCTAAACAAAAAACACCCCTTCGATTATTTGACATTTTGTTGATTATAGATCCATTTATTTATTGCAAAAAAATTATCGAAAATGAAACATACTTTTTGAGTTAGAAAATATTTTATGCGAAGACGCGTGACGGATACGGTGAAAAGTTATGGCTGAACTTTGAAATTAAATAATTTGCTTTAAACAAAAAACACCCCTCCAATTATTTGATATTGTGTTGATTATAGATCCATTTATCTATTGCAAGAAAATTATCGAAATAAAAAACATACTTTTTGAGTTAGAAAAAATTTTATGTGAAGACGCGCAACGACTTCTTTGAAATTATGATTTATTTATTTCGAAGGAAAAGTATTGTAGCAATTATTTAATTGTTTTGTGGTCTACTATTCATACTATCGATTTACTAAGAAATTTTCTCAAGAAATTCATCTTTCACATTGAAAATAAGAGCGTGTGTTCGGTGCGCGCTCGGTAGAAATCTATGGATGAAAAGTTATGACTAACTTCCTCTGGGTCGATAACCTAAGAGTTGGTAGAGAAGGATATGCAAGTTTGAAGAAAAGAGCACAAGACCACGAGGTATGGAGAAACCGTACTTGACCGGACCTGCTAACTGGCAGAACAGATTTTCATTTTCCAACGTCAGTTTGTGAAGAAACATGGAAAACTAATTAAAGCATCACAACTAATTAAAAGATTCGACGTTGACGATAAAGGTCCGTTCGAATTAAAAAAATTGCGACAGCGTTATTCTAACTTTCAGTCCAGAAATTTATAGATTTGATCTTTTCCATACAAATGTCTTTTGATGTAATGCAGAATCAATATTTATTCAGAAATTTTTGTCTGATTTAAGTTACCTAACACTGTTTTTACTTTGGTGATTGTTAGAAAAACCACATTTAAAATTGTTTAAACTATCATACGGCAGTGATATCAGGTCCTCTTATTAAGCACACACATTACAGTTAATATAATAAACTGAAATAAAATTTATTTATTATTTTTGAACTTGAAACGAGAAATTACTAATTTAAACGTTGAACTTTTTAACTATTTTTTGAGCTGGGAACTGGCGAAGTTTTATTTTTTACATTGCATCAGGCTATTTAAAGAAAACACGAGATTCATTCATAAATAGCTCGGAATACTTTTATGTAATCGGAAATTTTTGAAAATTAATTTTAAATCGTTAAATGTTTATTATATTTATAAATTACTTGATAAATCAAATAAATTAACACGCTAAGCTTAAGTAATTTGTCTTTGAATAATTATTATCTTTGTAATTAGTTTTCAATTAACGTTGTACGTATGAAGAGTACAAAGTTGGACGTTTTAGCGCCGCAGTTTCAGCGCTAAAACATTTCACCGCCCACAAATTCAGCGCTAGGTTAAATTTTACGTTCTATTTTTTTTATCTCACAGAATTATACATACAATTGTATTGGTCTTATTAACCAAGATTTCAATTTAAGATTTATAAAAAGATTTAATGTTATAAATATAAATTTATAGATTCTTTTTTCAAATGGGATTTGTAATCGCGAGGCACTAAAATGGCTCGGCGCTGAAACTACTGGGGCGAAAGAGTAGAATTAATTATTGAATGATTTTTAATTTGAATATTACCTAGTCGAGCAATTTTGAGCTATACTGACGTTTGCTTATCAATTTCTGGTATTTGGTTGGCAACGTTTTGTCTATTTTCATAAATGGTTTATCGGGGCGAAATAGCAATCGAAAAAACTTTGTCTTGTTCTAAATTGATATTAGTTATTTTTATTCGTTTTTTCGATGCGAGTCTTTTTTATACTTTTGCTATTGCATGAATTATTGGGATTTATCTGCATTTTTGTTTGATTGTTTTAATTTTAGTATTTTGCTAATTTGGGATTTTTATTGCTGTTCATTAACTTCTTCTTCTTATTCGCTTGTATTTTTTTTCATTGTTTCTTGTTTTTTATATTATTTGGAGTTGGTTTTTTACACCCTTTTAATCTTGGCAAGTTTTCTCTTCTTTTTTTAATGATTTGTTTGTTTTATATTTTTCGTAATCATAGCGGTTTCTTTATTTGGTCGTCTTTTCTATTTTTCTTCCTAATTGTCGTTTTCTGTGTGCTCTGTTTCACAAAATTTTTCAATTACTTTATCATTATTCTTTAACCTTTTTATCTTTTGTCACATTGTGGTTGTTTTATTATTAGTTTTTTTAAATTTGCAGTTTTTTCTTTTTATGTCTTCAATTTTTTTTCTTGAAGCATTATGCAGAATTTTCTTCTTTTGTCTTTGTTTGGTCCGTATGCTATTATTAGGGTATATTACATAGAAAAAAATATATAGAAGTTGTTGAAAACTTAATTTTGGTATGGTAATCTGAAAAAGCTTTGAATGTTTTCAATATGCATAACGTATGTTAGCTTATAATTTATTACATCAAAAAGTAAGAGCATCGAACTTGATTTATTGCTCACCTACCGTGTAGTTTTGATGACCTCATGATGTAACATTATACATAATAATTTATATTTATGTATCACTTTTAATACTGTTATTAAAAACGTAATTGTTCATGGCACGTGAAAGTTATCAACGCTATGACAAAAGCACGCTGATAACTACAAATGGAAACTAATATACAGAGTGTTTCTTCAAGGTCATTTATTATTCGAAAATACCAAGGCATTGTAAGTAGAGCAGATAAGAATTAACGAAATAGAAGTTATTGACTCCGTTCTGTTTGTATTGTATTGTTCTCAATTTCCTTAGTTTGTGTAATAACTAACGTCCGAAATCGATTTTTACGGTCTATCGGCGTTATTTTAGCCACATTATATCAATTCGTTTTTTAAATACAGTAAAATTCCTTCTAACTGTTAGTTATTTTACACCTTGTCAATGTATTTAACAATGCAATTTTGGATCATTGACCTGGCGTCTTTAGGCTAATGGTCCTAAAAACGCGAAGATTAATTATATTCGTACTTGTTTTAATGAATCAATTTTTTTTGTCGTAACAGCGTTTGTTCACTTATCTCATAAGGTGAGAAAATTTTCATTAGTTATTGTTTTCTCGATTTTTTTCGTTCATAATGGGACAAAGAAATTTCTTGTTTTTTGGGGCTATTTGTGTGGTATGCGAGAAGTCACGAAACTTCTTTCAAACAAAGAGATTCTCGTATAGCTCTTTGGGTACTTTTAGTTTATTCATTCTAGATCGCGATGTATGGGAAGTTTGTCAAAAATTATTTTGTTTTTGTGTACAGGACTACATTCCTGTCGCTTCTTTTGTCATCACAAATCATTGAATGTGAAATATTTTGTAAAGTCTCTTCTTTTTTTTAATATTAGTTTTCTCAAAGAAAAAACTGCTTATTTTAAGGGTTAGAATGCATATTTTTATTTGTTTTAGTTTACTTATTAGAATTTTTCTTCGTCGATATATATTTCGAATCCCATTTTCTTTCAGGTTTCTTTGTTGACAGTATTTTTGAGAAGCTTGTGGTTTGACGAAAACACTCTCCGGTAATAATCATTCAACTCAACACCAGAAACACTGATATTATCAGAACAGAATTACTAAGGACAGGCGAGATACTCTGTTTAGATTACTTTTCAACGTAGTCATAGAATAGGTTTGCAAGGTGAAGCATGAACACAGAATGGGAACACAACAAATCAAGATGACTTGCTATGTAGATGATGCAATGATGTGGACTCAGAAAACGGGCGCAGTGGCTACTGCAAGCCTTTAAAACCGAGGCAGAAAACGTGAACGTGGAGATATCAACAACCAAATCGAAAACCATAGTAATTGCTAGAACACCACTCAGAAGAAAACTTGAAATAAACAACACTATGATAGAATAAGTGTCTTGACTCAACTACCTAGGAACAACTGTGTCAGCCTACGGCGATTTAAGTACTCGTATAAAAAAACAAATATACTCTGTGACATTGCAACACTAAGAAGAAGCAGAAATTTTATCACCAAACTTGGCTAGAAGGTTTAGCTGTTCAGAGGTAGTAAATGATTCAAATACCAAAGAAAAGGAACGAAGATGAACACCATTTTTATTTAATTATGTGTTGGTTTCCTTCTTGATTTATTGTATCTCAAGCAACTTGCAACTCATGCCGAAGAGCTTTATGTGTCTGTGTAAGATGCGCTAAGTTTTCCAGTTTATCCATAATGTTCAACATGTTCAATAGGCGAAAGGTCAGGAGATCTGGGTGGCCATGGTAAGAGATTAACATTGGCCTATTCGAATCTGTCCATAGAGTGTCTTGTTACATGGAGACGGGCATTATCTTACTGGAAAAGTTGGCATTTTAACTACTTAATAAATGGAAGAATATGGCGTTCTACCACCTCATTAATATATTGTGGGGCGTTCATATTCCCTCAGATGAATACCAAACGAGACTTACTTCCATAGGATATAGCACCTCATACCATAATCTCCACAGTGGGGTGCACATGCTGCTCAACAGAAAATTGAACATTGCGCCGTTCTTTATGTTTTGTCTGACTCTCATATGGTCATCATGCATCTCTAAGCAGAATCGAGATTCATCACTGAATACTACTCTATGCTATTTGAATTTACATCACCCCAAATTGACGTCAATATTGAGCCGTGAGTGGTAGCACAAGATGTGGCCGATAGGATTGCAAATTCAAACTCGACGGTAAACTGTTCCAAGTATGTATAAAAGAATAAACAACTAAAACACACGTTCAAATTTACAATAAACTTTGATTTTTTAAGTGACTTAAATCGCCACCGCGCTTATCGATGCATCTTCGGTATGTTCGTACCTTTATGACTACTTGCTCAATTGTCATAACCGATTAAACTCCGCACGGAAGCTTCTCAAATTAGCGAATGACGAAGAATCTCTCTGTTTACTAAAATTTTGGTGATACTTTCTTGAAACGACTTTTATCATAAAAGGTTGGAACCATTGATTTTTCGAGCAACAGTTACTAACGAAATTAATTGTAATCTACAATTATAAGAGACTTTTGGCTTAGACCGCGTCGTAATTGAACACCCAGAATTTTTAGGCTGGGTCTTAGTTTCTCCTGGAGAGCTAAAACAAGAAGTAGAACTTTGGAGTGGTGAAAGTCACTGAAGGAAAAAGAAAAACTTTTGTTTCAGTGACATTCGGCAAGGGCCAAGTTCTGCTTCTTATTTTGACTATCAATAATAGACAAGGACCAAGTCTAAAAAGTTTAGGTGTTCAACTACGACGCGATCTAAATCGAAAGTCGCTTATAATCGTAACCAAGAAAACGACGAAAGCTTAAGATTCTATATTATAGACCTCTACGGCGAGGAGGTGTTTTTGCAAACTAGATTTTTAGATCGTTTGCGCCAAAAGAATGAAAGGCTACTTACAGACCTAGCATTACTAAAACGTTGCCGAGATTACAACGTATTTCCATCGTGTATGAGAATTAAACATTATCTTCTAAAATCTCATACTGAGCAAATTTTTGGCATTGTACTGGACGCTGCCAGCAAATAGTTGGATTTTAATTACGCTGTCACGCCTAATACAACACCCATAGAAGACATAGTATGTGGAATAGAAGTTACAACACGCACTCTGCCAAAGGAGATCTCTGAAACTATTCGACAAGATGTTTGCAACATTGTAAAAAAAGCAAAACCGCTACGCTCAAATATTAACAGATAGGAGAGAGAAGCAGCTAAGCGGTTGCGTGTGAACAAGGACATTTTAGTACTGAGAGTAGATAAATGAAACGCTACAGTAGCTATGAACATACAATGTTACAACGAAACAATGACGAACTTACTCTCGGAAGATTGCTACAAACGTCTATAGAGAAACACTTTAAACTCTCTATGCACTGAAGTAAACTCCATCATCAAAACTCTACTACTATAGATATTAACAAGAAACAAGCGTTGATTGTCAAAAATCTGGCTATGCCACGAATCTACGGGTATTTATAAGATACACAAAGGAGTCTCCCTACGACCTATAGTGAGCACCATCGACTTACCGACCCAATCGTTAGCACGTTATCTAGCTACAAAACATTTGTCATTGACAGGAGATACAGAAACTCAAATTAAATATTCTATAGACTTTGTAGAGAAAATTCAAAACTTGCGTATAACAAAAGTAGATATCCTAGTTAGTTTTGACGTGGTATCTTTTTTTTTACTGAGGAGGAGGACTTGGACTCACCAAACCACCCGACCTTGCTTGGTTCAAGTTCGCTACATATAGGATAGAACGATTTAGGATATGTTACGAGAAGAAAGGATTGAATAGTTAGACGAGTCGGATGGGCTGTATATCTGGTTCGTGCTATGTAAACCGAGGTTCAGCGAGGCACCTACCTTGCGGCTTATTCTCGCGTGTCAAGCTAAAAACCAAGTAAGCGGAAAAAGGATACGATGTAATAGACGGGGATGAGGTCAGTTAGTCAAGACAGCTACGACTAAAAAGAAACTAAAAATGTTAGTTAACTAACAATACTCAAATAAATTATTCTAAAATAAGCCACATGCAGTTAAATAACTAATTAAATACCATACTTTGCCGTAGCTGACTGTAAAATAAATCATAATGTCATGCAAAAATAAAATAAATTATACTCTGGTTTACATTTGACTCTGGTCTCTTCTAGCGAATGCAATGAATTCATTGACGTCGGACATTAGTCTAAGAATAGACTCAGGGTAATCGGGATAAGAGTTGACTTGGGCTCTTAGTGTTCTCCAGTCATCATCGAACTCCCGACAGGAGATAATCCTAAGTGATGGAGTATAAGGAACAACACACGACAAGCACCGGTCGTCATCTGCAACGCTAATGCGTTTCAGATGGCAACGGAACCCAACGTGCGATGTGAGAATTTAGGCGGCCGCTCGTCCCGGGTTATGGGACAGTTGATTTTATCTACGATTTCTTGCAATAGGAGATGCAGCGGGGGATATTTTGGCACAACCCACAAGGAAACAGTATTATATGCTCCGAGGATCGTACGAAGGAATAAGCAATGTAGGGATGCCAGTTTTCTGACAATGTGGGTATGTCACAGTCTGTGATACCAAATGTCTAAGCCATATGTGAGCATAGGGATGACTGTATGTTGAAAAATGGTCATTAATGGTTTTCTATGTAGGTTCCAGTTAGCAAGACAGTCTTGCCCTTGTCAACTACATAGGAACAGTGTTTAACAAAGGTCAATTTATGATCGAGCAAAAGACCAAAGTACTGAAATGCCGTTGAGTCTAAGTGAGGAATTTCTTTTTAAGGAGAAACGAAAAACCATGTATTTGGTCTTGTCAGTTGAGACAGTCAATTTGTTGTTGACTGCCCAGCGAGTCAGAATGTCCAGGCTGTGTCGTGGTTTTGCCTTTAGGCTATATACATATGGCTCTTGGGTCAATAGAATGTCTATGTCATTGTCGGAGGAGAAACTCATGATTTCCAAGGTCGCAGCACGAGAACGGTGAAGATTCACTTGCGTAATTCTAAGAGTCAGAGAAGCGTTTTCACGGTTCATAATCGGTATGAGATATCTTGGCGTCAAGCCTCTTTAAGTACGCCGGGCAGTTGTTAGAAGACGCTTTGTGTTTTATCACATCGCCGTTATGACCATATCTTATGCAATTAGTGCATACAGGGTCTTCTGCGGTTTTTGGGCAATCTTTTGTATCACGTTTTTCAGCACAATTACCGCATTAAAGCTCGCTCTTGCAGTCACCTTGTTGTTGTTGTTGTGACCGAACTTCTGGCACTTGAAGCATCTCAAGATGCGTAGGTGGTCATTGACCCTGCATGATTTCCAGGTTACGTATACTGGACGGTTGGCCATTAGGCACTTTCGTACCTGCGAAGTTACTTCGATAATGTAATTAGTATTTGCCTTGTCTCTAGACCCGATTTTTGTTGTAACCTTAAGATGTTTTTTAGCTTGTTTAACTATATCGTCAGAGGCAGTATTGAAATTTTGTTCGAGGATCGCTCCTTTCAACTGCTTGGGGGAAAGGACTTTGCCTTTGCGGTTTGATTACAAGGCCGGCATTGTTAAGGATATCCACTGTCTTTTCGGATTTCAGGCGAACGGAGTTTTGTCTAACTTTCGTCACTCGGTCTAGTCGTAGACCGAGCGTGGTAGGATTTAGGACCTTCATTAGAGTCGTTTTGGTCTCGTCAGGTGTTTAGCCGTTTTAAAGTTTGACTCGGGCTTTAGTACGATTACAACTGTGGATCGTTGAATAGGCGTGACGGATTTGCGGGAAGGTACTTTCACTCTGTCGGCAATTCTGCTCGAACGAGCTACTTGGGCATTGTATACAGGACTAGTTGTGATTTGCTGGCCAGGAGCTTGTCAGTTACAGTCTGAAGGCCTGTTTGTACGCTCCGAAGAGCATCAGAAATGTCTGAATGTTGCGTAGACATTTTTTCGGTCAAAGTGGATTTCCGAAATATGGATTCGATGCGGGACAATACTTTTATTAGCTCTGTACGTCTGGAAACAGATTCTTTATCGGTAGAAATTAACTTGGGCATAATCAGGACCTCTGGGTCAAATGATTCTTCCAGAGTAGTTATCTGGGAAATGTTGGAATTGGTATAATTGTCGTTGTCTTCACGACGACGTTTGGAGGAACAGGATTCAACCTCCATAATGGAGTAATTAATAAACAAATAAATGATTATAGCCTGGTCTTTATACTAGCAATCGCAGTTGCTTACAATTAAGAAAATATCAATTACCTAAGCTTTAGCTAAAGGTGAAAGATTTATTCGCTAATTGAAGAGAAACCAGAGTCTCTTTTTACTGAAGAAGTTTTGCTTATCGAACACTTATTTTAGTTATAACGACAACTTATTTAAACAAGTAGAAGGAGCGGTTATGGGTTCAACGCTTTCTCCAGTTACAGCCAATATCTATATGGAGCAGTTTGAAACTGAAAGTATGAAGAATATTGAGTGAAAACCAAAAATTTGTTTCAGATATGTTAATGATGCGTTTTTTGTATGGCTTTATGACAAAGATAAACTAAATCAGTTCTTCCAGCATCTAAACTCTGCACATAATAACAAAATTTACTATGGAGTTAGAACATAACAATCTAGCCTTTCTTGATCTACTGGTGATAAAGAAAAATAACTCAAAGTTGAGGCATTTTATTTATAAAAAGTTACTTAAACGCCAAATCTCACCACCATCTAGTACAGAAGACCTCTGTTTTGCATACTTTAGCTAAAAGAGCTATACGTGTGTCAGATAAAAAAAATCTACATAAGGAAACACTGTTGGAGTCTTTACAACAAAACGAATACGGGTTCAAGGAGATCCAAAGGTAAGTTAAAGAAGACTTACGACTTCTTACTTTACTATACTGTAGAGTTTCGACTGACAAAATAAGCACAGTGCTAAAAAAACAATAGCAAAACTATTTTTACGACTAAGGATACCTTAAACAATTGGTTTAGATCTGCTAAAGACAAACAAGGGACTTCAAAACCTGCCGGGATTTACAAAATTTCTTGTTCCTATGGATCAAATTATATAGGACAGCCGTAACGCTCTATTGAAGTTAGAGTAAAAGAACATATGGCTGACTGCAGCAAACACCGTAGACTTACAAAATCAGCAGTGACAGAACACGTGTTGAACCAAGGACACGCGCTAAACTTTGAGCATACTAAAATGTTGGCTAGAACTACTTTCTCGCACTAATTCCCGAAGCTGTGAACCGGGAAGACGGTTTAAAACTTGACTACCAGTACTATTACCCTCTAAGACAAAGATCAACCTTCTTGGAAATGACACAAACTCTTACTCCGAGTAATAACGACGTCAGCGGTAACGGAAAGTGGAATTACCTGATCGCTAATCGTATACATAAACACCGTCACTTACATTTTGTCCTTCAGTGACATTCACCACTCCGAAGATGCAAGTTGCAATGTTTTGCGAAACGTCAGTTTGTTTGGGTTTAGGAACGACAATACGGCAAAGGCCAAGTTCTACTTCTTGTTTTGCCTCTGAATGAATGACTAGGACTAAGCCTAAAAAGTCTGGGTGTTCAACTAAGCCGAAAGTCGGTTATAATCGTAACTAAGAAAATTGCCAATGCTTAAGATTCTAAATTGTAATATACGTTATATTAAATGTAAATTTTAAAAAAATATTAGAAGTGATAAGAATTTTATAATTTTATATGGTGAGATTGAAACTTCTATATTTTTTTTGTTATATTGGAAATTTTTATATACAGAAACGGGTAAATAATATATCATAACCAAGCATTAATCAATTATATATTGATGACTTTGAAATTGACGAAAACCTTGTGGACAATTAAGTATCTAAATATATTTCAATAACATGAATTAATAATTGGTTTTCGTGACAAAACTATTTACATAGCTCGTCTAATCAAGATTTTCATTATTTTTGGGAATGTGAAATTTTATCAATTTTTTGTTCGTAAATTTATATAGACTGTTATTTGAATCGAGACTGACCTTAATTACAGTTGATTAGACTTACGTAGTTTTCGACGTTTTTGGAAACCAACTACAAGAGCGTTGTTTAACACGATTACATTTTTTTAATAAAATGAGTTATTTGTTAAAAATGTTTTACGAAGACAGCAGCGTTTTGTTTTCATAGTTTTTAGGTCATATTAAGTGGGTTAATTGGTGATAATGGCTATATTCTTATCTAGAGATTTGGAAACAGTAAGGCCTTTATTAAGCCCAGCTTTATAAAGATAAAAAAAATATAATACGAAGTATTTTCAGTTTACAGCCGTATACAGAATTGATTGCAAGTATTGCAATAAATGGTGTACAGGCCAGACTAAACAAAAATCATAAAGTCGGATAAAATGTGGTTTTTGTGCCATATAGCATACACTATAAAGTTTTTCTGATTTGACGTTTCGTCGTCTGCTAATCATCAGTTTGCGGTTCTAAATCGTGCAATTTTCTTTTAATTTGTCTTAGCAAATAAGCACAAATTTCTCATTTTCGAAGTTAAAAAAAACATAATTAATCGTTCATATGATGTGCACGTGCACATAATTTATCACATTGGGATAAATCACTGCAAGGTGGTTTATAAAAAACGTCAATTGAATTCGTAAATGTTGTTGTCCTCCTTGACTTTTAAAGTAAAAAATAATCTATTTTTAGTGACAACGTTTTATATTTATCAATGCGGGATTATTATTGCTAAATTAACTATGATTTCATATACAAGCAAAAAATAATAACAATATGTTTACATATTATTTCTCGAAACCAGTTAAGGAATAATGCTTGAACGCTCTTTTTTTAGATATTTTCGTGTCTTGAGAAGGTTGTTTCTGTTATTAATATTGATGCTAAAGACTCAAATTTTGTCCGAAGGACGAAACCAACAGAAACATTGAAAGTTTGAATGAATACGTCGAGAATTTGTGAACATTTAGATAAATTATCAGTAACCTTTGTTTTATGGAATCTTAATTGTTTATGAGATGATTTTATCGGTTGTAAAATTATATTTGTTATTAACGTATGTATGTATGTATGTTTGCTTGTATCAAATTTTGATGATTTTTGGATTTGAGGCATGTTCTCAAATTCTTAAGCTCTTTTAGTATAATGATTTCCTTTCTTTTGATTCTATTAGGTCAACACTTACGCTCTCCTAATTGATACGTTCAATAGCCAAACGATCTTTACAATTGTTGCGCCAATAGTAGTTGCATGCTTATTTAATACGTCGTTTCAGCATGTTAATGATTTTGGGCAATATACTCTCATTAGTTTTGTTTAATTGCTCCCGATTGATCAGTTAACCTTATCAAATTGGTTAGATAGCGTTTCTATGCTCTCAGCTGAGTTGATTATTTTGCTATGTAAAAAAAATCGATTTTGAATTGATTTAAACTGTCTAAATTTGATTACCAGGAACCATAGAATAAACGGGTTAAGTGACTTTTTTCAAGGTCAAAAATGATACCGTCTGGTTCTGGTTCGTTATTTTTAGTTCTTCTTTCTTCTTTGTTTTGGTAGTGTTTTTAGGTACAGTTTAGTTACTGCAGTTTTGATTTAAAAAAAGCTTCATCTGAGTACCTTGTACCAATAACTTAATTAAAGTGTTCTAATTATTACAAAAAGTTTGACACTTGTATCACTCCTTTGCTGGTGTCTATACAATTTGGCGCATCAGGTGGGAAAATATTACTAAGGGTTGGTAGGGTTTGTTTATGCACCGCTTAAATATTAGTATTTTCTTTCCTATTGTAGGCAACTGCTTGTTTATTCTTTATAGCCTGCCTAGTTTTGATTGACGGTGAGATTATTGCTCCATCTCTTCTGTGGTCTTCCTGTACTTCTTCTCCCTATAGGAGATTCGTCACGTGCTATTCTTACTATTCTTTGCTGGCTCACTTGATTTATATGTTCATTCCACTCCTCTTCTCTATCTAACACGCAATCGTTAATATTGTCCACTCTACACGTTCGTCTTATGTTGTCACTTCGTTCTCTGTCTAGTAAAGTTTTTCCATCGATTTTTCGTAAGCCCTTCTTTTCGCCAACTTTCAATAACCTTTTTGCTGTATCGGGCCGAGTTTCTGCTGTGTATGTAAATTATAGGTCTTATAACAGTTTTATCTATTTGTGCCTTAGTCTCAGTGTGTAAATATTTGTTTATCCATATTGTGTAATTTAAACACCTAGCCTTCCTTACTGCTTTGTTTGCTTGTTGTCTTACTTCGACATCACCATATCCGGAGAGCTCTATGCTTAGGTATTTAAATTTCATTTGTTGCTGTATAATTTGATCATCGACAACAAGTTTGGATCTGAGAGGTGTTTTAGATGTTGTCAAGCTTTTTGTTTTGGAAGCAGAAATAAGCATGTTCAGAAACTTGGTTACACAGTCGTCTTCGTTTTCCTCAGCAAGCACAGCATAATATAATTGTTATATTGCGGTTACCCTTTTTGTATCCTTTTAAACGGCATACTTGCCTTATAATCTCGTCCATAATTATATTAAAAATTAGTGGACTCAGGAAATCGCCCTGTCGTATCCTCTTTTCTACGGGAATTGACTCGGTGACTGCATCTGTGCAAGATCTGCCTGTTTTTCATCTGATAGGGAGATTATACTACTGTCTAAGTGCCAATTCTATGTCTGTACTCTCTATTTGCATATTATTGTTAGTAACTATTTCTGGTGTTTTATTTTGCTCAATGACTTCTTCTCTTCTATATATGTTTTGAAGATATTTAACCGGCATTGTTTCGATATTTGTCTGGGTTCTATTAATTCGTTTATTTCCTTCTGTTGGGTTTTCATCAGCCGCCACATTGGTTTTTGAAGACCATGTTTTTGGACAAAATTTTTCAGTGCCTGGTTTTAGCTAACCTTACGAGTGATTTTGTCTCGTTGCGGATTATTTTTTATTGTTTGTATGGTTCTAAGTACTCGGTATTTTAGATATGCCACCATAAACCATGGTGTTTTATTGCATTTTCTGGACGGTACGTTCTTGGTACGGGTGCCAAGTGCTTCGTTTGTAGCCTCTAATCTTATTCTCTAGTTGTTTCCAGCTGATGTTAACATTATCTCCTTCTATTGTTGGGTTTCTTTCTAAGGTTTTGCGCAGTCTGTTTTGTTGAATGGTGCTATAGAGACTCTGTATTAATTTGTTCTTCTTTATTTTATGACTCGTTGTTTATTTTTCGTGACAGTTTTGATTTAATTTTTCCCAATAGTAGTTTATGGTCGGTACCGATATTGGCTAAATTCAGTGTTCTGATTTCCTGTATCTGGGCTGGGTGTATGTGTCTATTACTCAATATATAATCGATAATTGACCTCTGTCTTTTAGTATTTTCAAATGTGTATTTATATTGAGCTTTATGCTAAAAGAAAGTATTGCTTATTCTTAATTCGTTTAGTATGCATAGGTTGATTATGAGTTCCCCATTATCACTTATTACGCCTTTATTAAATCGCTGCTTTACTCCTGGTATAATATCATTGCCAATTATTGCATTGAAGTCTCAGAGAATAATTATCATGTCGTCCGGACAAGAGATTCTTGTATCTTGAAGTTCGTCGTAAAAATGTTCCCGTTCATGTCGGGGCTTATTATCTTCCGGTGAATTTATTTTTTGGTTTTTCCTGTAAACTGTAACAATAACTATGCGCGATAATAAGTAGGAGCATTTTTGTATATTTTATTTATATTTGGTGTGCATCAAAAAGGCTATTCCTTCTTTAATCCGTTCTTGATACTGTTCTTGTCTTTTTCCTTTCTTTTTGTTTCTTATACGGCACAAATATCGATATCGTGCTCTTTCAGTTTTTGCAATAATTCTTGTTCTCTTCCATTCATTGATTTAATATTCCAGGTTGCAATTCTTATCACATTTTTTTTTCATCTTGTTTTCCTTTTTCGTGTATATGTCGTCGTCATTTGGTCCGTCTTATTCCGAGACAGGTGTACGGTTCTATGAGCAATGTGAAGTTTTGCGTCAGGTAGGTTGCTAACCTAGTCTTTGAACCCTCCTCCTTTATTTGGGCTTGGGACCGGTAACATAGTCACTGAGTTCCTTGCCTTGGGATTTTATTGTTGTTAAAACGTATTAATATTTTTTATTACAGCAATAAGTTTGGTTATGGAGGGGTAACCAAGACTGCTATTCAATTGAATCTTGAATGCTGGCAATCTGCTGGTCTATTTAAACGTTGGCCCTAAAAACAAAAAGCGCACCTGTTTTGAATCACTCAGCATTTTGTTGTTCGGTGCTTTGCAACACTGCTTTGTATAAAGTTGACATCTGTTAACATTTCGATTTTGTTCTGCATGTTATTATGGAACGCTTTTCAATTGCAGAATGTATGTTATTTGTGAAAATGTTTTATAAAAACGGGGAAAGCTTGGCAGCAACTGCCTGCCGGCGCAGACTTATGAAAAAGTTCAACGCAGTCAACATTAAAAATTCTGAAGTTCTCGTACCATCTGGTCTATTGAAAACATTGCGTTAGTTTGACGACATAAGGTATTTTTTGAGGCGAGATTTTGTTAGCTGGGTTCTGTGAAGATAACAGGAGGACGACGGCTTTAAAAAGCAAATCATCTTCAGCGACGAGGTACACTTCCATTGAAATGTCAAAACTGCCATATTTGGAAACCAAAACATTCTGATTCATGAAAGGGAAATTCATCGGCGCAAGTGACGGTTTGGTGTGAATTTTGGGCAGGTGGTGTCATCGGTCTTTATTTTTGTGAAGGAGAGTCTAAACTAGCTGTTACAATTAATCGAGACTGATACCGTACGATAATAAGAGATTTTACAGTTTGATTTTGATGCAATAGACATTCAACAGTTATGGTTTCAGCAAGATTTTGACACGTGTCACATTTTCGTCAAAACAATTGCGTTCCTCTATGATAAGTTCTCGTATCGACTGTTACTAACCTTTTAGTTACAATGGGCTCTGAAGGTAACAATTACGTTATCACGACTAGCTACGATGCAAATTCAACTGATACATATTATACGCAGTTACCAAAAATAAATTGCTCAGTTTCATACGATTGAGTAAAAGCAAAGTGCGCTAAGCTTCCTGAAGTCAATTACGGTATCTCAACAGGTGTGCTCTTCAATTAGTTGTAATAACGGAAATCTAAACGGTGGTTTGAATGTCTCCATCACGCATACGTTATCAGAATATGCATCCGGTATAGTTCTTATATTCCGAGCATGTCTTATTAGTTCGTCATAGGAATTTTCCAAAGTAAAACAACGTGCAAAAAACCAAAGTTGCTACTATAACACAGAAAAATCAAATTGCGCTGTAAAATGAAAATGTATCCTTACCCCAGCGAATTTTTCACAACAAACATATCCGAAACTGCAATTTATTTACTCAACATCAGCGTGGACGATTTAACATACTTAAGATGTAGAAACTCTTGGTTTGGACGTTAACACACGTGTAATTTCCTTAACAGTGCGCAAAATCACATCACTAGGCGAAATTTCTACAGTACGTAAACTATACGAAAATATTTTTAACATAACTAGGATAATACTATCTTGATCTTGCAGCGGAGAGCAAGTAAGCCACATCGATAACGATAATTCACAGGTATCCACAGCTGTTTCAAAAAGCGAATTGAGCAAAACAATTAAGGTCATCAATCCCACATTAGTTATAGCAGCTGAATCACTCTATTGAATGTGCGACAACATTTCAGGAAAATACTACTTCCGCACTACATGAAAAGAAGACCTCGAGTCTCCGTCAAATTTGCTTTAAAGAATTTTAAGTTAACAAAAGCAAAATGGCGCTCGTCGAGAATCGCCTTAATCTTGTCAATATACGTAAAAAAATCTTCATTTCATTATAATTCCTAAAAGCGTAATAGTAATAACGGCGATAAAACTTTAAACAAGAAGAAATTACATACAACCTAACGGACTAGGTTTCTTTCGAAATTGAACCACTAGCAACGAATTTATAACAGAGAACGAATAACGGCGCAAAATCCTCCTCCGTAGGTATCGAATAAAACCGAAATATCCAACCAGTGGTGTTCGCGTACCAGTGACGCGGCAAGAATTTTTTTCAAATGCGAATATGTGAAGCGTTATTACTAATGGCTCGTAACACGGCTCATCTCGTGTCGTGGTGATCAGCAATGGCCATCAAGGTCGTGTGATTTAAACCCCGTGCGATTTTTTTCTATGGGATTAAATCAAATCATCGATTTACGTCAATAGATCCCAGAATATACGCGAGTTATCGGCGAAATCGACATGCAAGTTTATGAATCAGTAAATAAAAATTTTAGGAAGATAGTCCTACATGTGAAGATAGTTATATGTAGTACTGTACTTAAGTTTCTGGAATCTTTTTGATTGCCAAGTTTAGTAAAATGACTATTATTTTTCAAAAATCGACTGTCGCGTCTTTTTTTAAAGCAGGGTACACTCAATCCTTCTCTCTTAGACATAAAAGGTTTGCATTTGCTGCGAGCACGTAGTTAAGTTCTACCGGCACAACTGCATTTAGGAACTCAAGGACAAATTCTGTGTACGGTCGCGATACATGCAAATTATGAATTTTTATAAACTAATAAAAACAATAAGTTTGCCCAGGTGGTCATTTTCTGTCGTAAATTCGCAGTGAATGGTTTGATTTTGATAGAAACTTTGTCCGTTCTATTGTAAGTAGTTTCTTTGTATTTAATTTTTATCGTCGTTATTACTATTACGCTTTTAGCGATTTTACTGACATAAAGATTTTTTACGTATATTGACTGAATTAAGGCAATTCTTGCTTTAGTTGACCCACACAGGTATGATAAACATAAAATTTATAGGGAATTTGGCGGAGGTTCAAGGTCTTCTGTTCAATCCCGTTACTAAGGGTGGAAGAAGTCCAATTTGCTCGATTCGAATTTCGTACAGTTGTGGATACCCGTGAAATATTGATTATCGAAGCGGCTGACTTGTACTATGCAGCAACGTCTAATTTCTATTATCCTGTTGTAATTGTGTTACGTAATTTTTTCTACTTTTATATTATCTATTAAACCGTAAGCGTTATTAAATTTTTTACGCGTTACTACTTGTTTTAAGCCTTCAGCTAACATTAGCCTGTTTTAAGGTCATAATAATTTACTTTCGGTTCAAGTTACAATTCAGCCTTCAACTGTTTGCAAATGTTTGCATTATTGTTAACGTTGACCTGTACTATTCGAGTACCGTAGCAATTGGTTCGCATTTAAGGCAGGGGTGCTTAAGATTAATTCGACGAATGTAAGCTTACAGTCTTCAAAAGTATCGAGAGTAACTTTATGGTAGTAACAATTTTACCAGCTACTGAATTAAGGGACTAGAGGCAACTCTCTCATTTTATATTAACTTAATTGTCATGTCTCGCTAGACGAGAACTAAGGTTGTTCATGTACGTGTTAATGCTTGATTGGTTTGTTCTTTACGTAGTGTTTTTGTTTATTTTTTTTATTACTTGTATATTTCGTTGATGAAACCAACGATGAAAAATATGTATCACCAAGTTGTTTGTTTCCTCGTTGATGATTGATTGGAGTGGCGCCTATTTTTCTCGTTTTCTTTTACAATATTCTCAATCACACCCACTCACCGACATCGTAGGATTGCAAAATAAACTAGAAATATATGAATCCAAAGAAGACTGACTACTAGCTTGATATGTGTTCTGTCTTCTGTTGAGTCTTAGCAGGACTTTGGTGGTCTGTGTTTTAGCAATATTTTGCAATGTATTGCTTGATTGCAGTTTTTCCAATTTTACTGATCGGTGGCATTAACCCATTTATTTATGAGCGAGCGGACTTGGTTTTTTTGTATAATGGGACCAAGTACTGGAACTGTCTTTGCTTTGCGGGCTGCTCATTTTGCGAGCTACTTCGCTTTTTTATTTCATTCTATACTACGGTGACCTCTGATCCAGCATAATCTTATTGTGTTCCTTTGGCTAAAGGTTTCATGTTTCAGTTTGCATTCGAATCTCATACCAGTCAAGAGAGAAGTGAAACAAGGGGACACAATTTCATCCACTCTGAAAGACAATTTGAAGGACTTAAATTTAAAGAATAAGGGTGTATACATTAACGGGGAATACCTAAATCGGCTTAAATAAACTGACTACATTGTACTTTTTGGCGACAACAAAAATGAAAAAATGATTTAAAATAAATAAAAAGAAAACCAAATAATGACAAACACAGACAGAAACCTCTAGATCGCAGTAGATGAGAAAATGCTAGAACAGGTAGATCAATATACAGGACATCAAGAGAAAGAAATGAATAGAAGGGAAAGCTAAGATGGGCGGTTTTTGGACATTAAAGAATAAAAATACTCCATAATACTTGAAGACCAAGGTATATGATCAGTGATTACTTATGGGGCTCAGACTTGGACACTCACAAAAAGAAACATGAGCAAGGTAACATTATGTCAACGAGCTATGGAAAGAAAGATGCTAAATGTTAGTCGAAAAGATAATAATAATAACAAAACACATAGATTAGATAAAGAACAAACGTGACAGAAGTAGCATCACTAAAATGAATGTTGGTGGGACACGATAGCGTAGACGGAACGTCGCACTAGAGGATTGAAAAAGGCCACCAATGCGCTGGATCGACGATGTCAAGAGGCACGCGGGTTTTGCATGTA
This sequence comes from Aquatica leii, assembly GCA_035610365.1. NCBI lineage: Eukaryota > Metazoa > Arthropoda > Insecta > Coleoptera > Lampyridae > Aquatica > Aquatica leii. The sequence goes on from CM069434.1 coordinate 88,427,195, forward strand.
AGAGAATGGCAGAAAACAGAGAGAAATTAAAAAGGCAGTTGGGAAGCTTACATTCAAAAATGGATAGATGATAGCTGAAAAAAATATGTAACTGTACGTCGTCTATTTGTTTTGCTAATTTTAATTACTTCGTAATTTTCAGCCATGACTCAAAACTGTTATCTTGCTTAGCAATAAATTATAATCACAGACCAATTTAGATTATCAATTGATTTTATAGCATACTTATAAATAGAATAATAAAATCAATTACATATCGACATTCTGGACATTAACAGCTCTAATCTTTCTGAACTTTTTTAAAATAGTAAAAATACGTTTGAGTTTGTAACAATTTTATCAAGTAATGAATTATCTTTTCTAATCCTTTTATATATGAATGTGTTTTTTTTAAGAATACCTTCTTTTAGGAGTGTTTTAAGTTTAAACGGCTGCATCTCCAGGCAACGTTTTGATCAGCGATGATATAGCCTTCTTCAGGTCCTATTTATTGATAACTTATTAATTGTCTACGACTTCTTCTTCGTTTGTGTCGTCTTCTGTTTCTTCTGTACTTTTGTCATTTTTTTAAATTTATATTTTTGAAAATTATCTCGGTTTTTCTCTCATTACCTTAGTCTATTGGGAGATTGTTTTTGATTACTTAATATAATTAAAGTTTGTATAAACGATGTTTTTTGTGTTTGACTGTTGTTTGCGTAAATGATAACAGTAACCGAATGATAACATTATCCGGAGTTCGGGAATGTCCGAATCACTTTTAACAGTAATAGTGGTTTTAGAAGGTACTACATTGCAGTTATTTGTTGTGGTTATTTCTTTTTATGATTCTAATTTTAGGCGTGTCACACTTATTTGTGCACACTACTGTAACTGTTGAAACTTTCAAGGATTTTGTTAAAATATATTTTGAATGTTAATTTACTTATTATTATAAAATAATCTTAGTATTATGTTAGCGTCATCGCAATTAACACATTTATTATATATTGTTATATTCATTGTATTGAAAACACCTGATTTTTGTTTATCGAACGAATTTAAATTGTAATACGTAATTAGCATACAAGGTACTCAAAAATTTTACATACTTCATAAATTATACACACAAGTATAAAGTCTATATATTAATTAAGAACCTGAAGTAAAAATTATATTTGAATAACATTTTAATCGGCAATAAACATGTTTTGCACGAACAGTAATGGAATAGTACGTTTTGTACATTGTAAACATTTAAGTAACCTTGCATTACAATTACTTAATAACGGTTGTAAAAACAAAAAACATTGAAAACGGTAATTTATTTGGTTAGTTTTCATTTAGACATGGTGAAATTGTCGATGCGTCTTGTTAGCTCAAAATTATAGAAATAGACAATATAATTGCGTTTAGTGAATCAATTAAAAGTTAATTCTTAAAGTTTTTAATTAACTGTCTAGTTGCGATAATTACTAATTTTCCACTTTGAAATACGTCGTTCTTAGTTTTTAAGTTTATACAAATATGTGATTCTTCCTTCAAAATGTTTTTTTAAATAATATTCTTTTTTTGTAATCAAACCATGGGTTTTTAGAGGAAGTGTTCTGGTTGCTGATTTACTTGCATGTCCTTCACAGTATACTTGTTTTATTAATACCTATTGAGTAATTTGAGCTACTTCTGAAAACTAATTGTTTCGAAAAGATACTAAAAGGTTTTGAAATTTGATTATGCATTGATTAGCCTACACCAAAAATGGTAGTTTTTTATTGATTAATAATTTATTACTAGTATCCAAAATTTATTACCCCTACCAATACGGAGTAATTGCATTGTGAGCTAGCTTATATCTAAGATGGATCAGCCATAGTTACTTTACTTACAGAAATGACGTCAAAATTTATTATTATTTAATTAGCAGTACTATCTTAAATTATTACTCCTACCAATAATGACTATGTGGGCCAGTTTTGCTATAACCTGGACCAACCATAAGGTAACTTTGCTTAGAAAAATGCTATTGGGATGCGGTTTACGTATTAATTCATTAATTTTTTACTGCTAAAACCCATTTTATATTATCTGTTTTTGAAGGAAATTTGACAATAAATGATACATATGTAAAAAATTGCAATAAGCAACAATACTATGCTCAATATAAATTTATTATTTTTTTTTACATTGTAACAATGTTTGTCTGCGTTTATTACTATGTTTCATTAACTTAAAGTCGAGTGCAAATAGGTATTAATGTTAAAAAAGTTTTTTGATAAGTACACATTTATTACTCTTTCCCAAAACACTTTTAATGCATTTAAATGATTTGTTTTACATTGGTAGAATATCTTTTTGCATTTATTAACGTGTCCTTTTATTTCCCTATACTCAACTATTTTTTTCCATTGTAAAACAAGTCAAAACGCATTAAAAGTGATTTGGAATAGGATAATAAATTTATATTTGTTAAAAAAAGTATAACTTGTTGCATTTTTTAGCATTACCTGTTTTCGTCCGTTTTTAGCTTCTATGACAAGGCATTAAATGCATATAAGCATTGTTACTATGTAAAAAAAATACATATTGAAACATTCAAGAAATATCTTGCAAATGCAAGAGCCTTCTAGAAGCTGTCTAGAAGATATAGCGAAAAGTAGGGAACGTTCGAGAAGGATTCGAGAAGGATTCGCCGATGTCTATAAATGCCGAACATGGAAATCGTAGGTCAGTTATTGCTGGAATGTGAATGCATGCAGTATTAAGAAGATTAATCAAGTGAAGATAAATAAGTGATTAGCACGCGCGTGTGTCTACATAAATAAATCGAGAATAATCGTGAACGTGATAAATAGAGTAAACAAACAAGTGTGAGGCTATCCGAGGACGTTATCTTATCTCGTGTTAGTGATAGTATTATACAACGGTTATACATAAATTATAGTGTAAGTGTTTTTATTAAATATTATTAGATTTCATTAGTTCGGTTAATTTAAAAGTGTACATATTTCTAGAATAAGTAAACATAATTTTTAATCGTTTAAATAATTAGTTATTAATAAATAGATACGTAACAATATTTAAAGTTTAAATATGTTAAAAGTGGTTTGGGCTGAAGTAATAAATGTATGCTTAAAAAAGTGTAGCTTATACTTTTACCTATTTACACTAGATTTTATCTTTTTATGACATGGTCATAAATGCAGATAACCATCGTAAAGCAAATTATTTAAATGTTTAAATACATTAAAAGTGGTTTCCGCTGAAGTAATAAATTTATGCTTGTCAAAAAGTTGAACTTATTGCATTTTTTAGCTTTTTACCTGTTTGCACTCGATTTTTACTTTTTATGATACAGTAATAAATGCAGATAAGCAACAATTTAAAACAAATAATTTAAACGTTTAAATACAATTAACATTTTGTGAGTGAAGTAATAAATTTGTTTGTCAAAAAAGTGCAATTTTTTGTATTTTTTAACATTTGTATCTGTTTATACTCGATTTTACTTTTTATTACATGGTAATTAATGCAGATAACTGTTGTTACTATGTAAAACAAATCATTTAAACGTTTACATACATTAAAAGTGGTTTGGGGTGAAGTAATAAATTTATTCTGAAAAAAGTGTAACGTATTACATTTTTCAACAATTTTACTTATTTACACTCGATTTTAACTTTTTATGACACAGTAATAAATGTAGACAAGTATTGTAACTATGTAAAACAAATTATTTAAATGTTTAAATGGATTAAAAGTGGTTTGGGGTAAAGTAATAAATTTATGTTTGTCACAAAAGTGTAACTTTGCATTTTCTTTCACTCGATTTTAACTTTTTAAGACCTGGCAATAAATGCGGATAAACATTGTTACCACGTAAACCAAATAATTTAAACATTTAAATACATTAAAAGTGGTTTGGGCTGAGATTATAAATTTATAGTCCCAAAAAAGTGCTATTTATTACATTTTCTAACCTTTTTACCTATTTATACTCGGTTTTAACTTCTTATGACATGGTAATAAATGCTGATAAGCATTGTGCTATGTAAAACAAATCATTTAAACGCTTACATACATTAAAAGTGTTTTTTGGATGGAGTAATAAATTAATATTAAGCATTATACTGTTGCTTCTTGCAATTTATTACAATTGTACTTATTACCTGTCCAATTTCTTTAAGAAAACAGTATATATTAAATTTTGGGTTTTAGTAAGTTTAATAAATAATAAGTTATTACGTAAACCACATCTCTATATCATTCTAGGTATACCGAAACTATTATAAGACGTATGAAAGTGGCAGTTTTAATTTTAGATCAACCGTAAAATTGTACGGTTGATGCGAAATACATATATCTGAATTTTTTTTGTATCTGTTAGTTGCGTTTATAGTTTGTATTGTATTGTCATTTTTCTATTTGAAATAACCTATTTCGTATGTACCTTAACACGTTCACTGGCGTACGATACGCCGGCTTTCGTACTGCTTTACATTATGTCAGGCCATACGATTACCGGTATTCGTGTATTTGTTATTAACAAATTAACTAAACATATCAATGAGAAACCCATTTTTATGACAACCTAGAAAATAGGACGGTTATAAATAAATTTATCCTCTGCGGCCTCTCAGGTTTATGAAACTTATAACAAGAGCGGCAGTGAACGTGTTAAAAGGAGTTTCTTGTATTTTCGAACGTTATTAGTCTTGGCTTGCCACATTTAGTTGTGTAGATTTTAAAACTACAGTGCGACACGTGGTTATTAAGCAGAAATTTTACTTGGTTGCGGAAACTGGTAAAAACGGAGCGTACCCTAAAAACGTCTCTATATAACACCAGTTTTTTATGTATGCAAGCAAGCTGTTGGAAAGAGACGAGTCTTATTATTATTTTTTTCTTTTGAGAAACGAGGTTTTTTCGTTTCGAAATCACCTTAGGAAAGTAGTTTGGTACTGTAGATATGCGACCGTCGAGTCATAAAAAAAGATACATGGTCTAGCATAGAGATGACGCGAAGTTAAAGGAATCTTCTTTACCATTCTGTAGAATCGTCCTTTAATAGGTGACAGTACGTAGCCATCTTTCGATTAGTATGTTTTTGACAGTACGCGATAGTGAACATCTCTTGTGATTTTGTAAACAAAGTTAAAAACTAGGTTGCCGAGTTTAACCGTGGTCGTACGAGCAACAGATTAGACGAGCGTCGAGATATGGACATGGCAGTGTGCACAGAATTTTAAACTGAAAAATTTGAAAATACACGATGCATTGGGTGTCGCGGTTTCTCACACAAACTGATGTACTTTTTGCGACGTTTCATTACCGTCGATGAAACAGGCTTTACCATTACATTCTCGAAACCAAAGAACAGTTCCAACAATGGACACACAAAAATTCTCCGCCACCAAAGCAAGAAGAAATTTTTTTATCCGCAGGAAAGGTTATGGCAACTGTGTTTTGGGATCCTCGTGGAATTATCTTGGGAAAACTATAAATGACAACAACTTAGCGAAAAAATTAAAGAGAAACAGCTTCATTTCGCAAAGAAGAAGAAGTGTGATCTGTTTTCGAACCTGAAAAATTGACTCCGCGTTAAGAGATTTTTGCCTAATTCCGAGGTAATTGGTGCTGTAAATAACTATTTTGAAAACTTGCATTTATCGATTTGCAAATTAATTGTAGAATGAAAAAAATGAGCAAACTTTATTGAAATACGTCTTTCGGTTTCTTGTACCTACGCACGGTTCTAGAGTTTGTTTACTTCCTCGTTGGGATGTGTCTGTATTTTTTCGGCCATCTTCTGTGCCGTCTCGCGGAGTAGTTCCTTGGTGCTAGGTATCTGTAGATCTTAGTGCAGCTGATTGTTTTTCACAAACTACGATGCGTCGGCGACAAGGCGTAGTGCCTTGCTTTGGGCTTTTTCGATGTATGTCTTTGTCACGTGTGACCATGTTGCCGAAGCGTAGGTCATGGTGGGTAGTATCACAGGCTTATAGAGTAGCAACTTTTTGGATAGAACTTTGTTCCTCTCTATAATCGGATTACACACGCTTGGACATCACTGCGGATGCTCTAGCTCGACTTTGTGGAGATGTTCCTTCCATGATTGGTGTCTGTCCAAAATGAGGCCTAGGTAATTTTTGCTTCGTTTTTTTACGGTATGTCGGCATCTCTCAGGTTGACTCGACGTCTCGGTGTCATTCTGCTGCAGCGCGTGAAGAGTACTGCGGGGCTTTTCGTTGGGTTTACGGTTATCTTCCAGTCGGCGTACCAACTCGACAGATGATTTGTGGCGACTTTAACCGGTCGACGATCTGTTTGAGGGATGTCGAACTTAGCATTACCGTGGTGTCGTCGGCGTCCGCTTATGAATGCTTCGGGATGTCGGAGGTGAATGTGTACAGCAGGGGACCTAGGAGTGACCCTTGAGGATTCTTCTCGGGTCGAACTTGGACGTGTTCAATATCACTTGAAACGTGCGGTTGATGAGGTATGAACGTATAAGCTGCACCATCGGTTGCGAGGCGCTGTTGTTGAATAGCTTCACAAGAATTCCCTAATGCATACCTTGTCGAACGCCTTTTGGATGTGGAGAAAAACCACTCCGGTGTGAATTCTTCTTTCGAATCCCTTATAATTTTTTATAAATGAAAGTGTTCTTTTGGAGTCACTTCGTTGGCGTCGACTTTTCTCTGCAACCTAATAACGATTACTCGCCTCTAATAACTTACCTAACGTCGACAGTAAGCAGATGGGACGGTAATTCTGCGGCATCGCGAGGTTTTTTCCCGGCTTTAGGAAGAGAATAACGTGAACCGTCTTCTATTGGTTAGGAAATAGGCTTACTCTGAAAGAGACGATGAAGATTGTGATGAGGATGGCCACGCCCCTAACTGGGAGGAATCAGATCGCACGGTTGCTGATGCCATCTGGTTTTTAATCAATTCCAAACAAGTCTGTTGACCCGGTGAATTCGTGCCGGTTCCATGAATTCGTGTATGGTGGGTGAACTTGTTACAAGGTATAGGTCTTACGAACCTTGCACGGCCAACTCACACTAGTCGGAGATAGGAGGATTCAAAAAATAGAATTTAAAGGGATCCAGATCTTTCTAAGCAAAACTTCTGTTTCGATCAAGACAGAAGGTCCAAGTTTGTAACGAAATCAAGTTCGTAATCCTAGTTACACTGGTTTTCATGTAATCAAAGAAAAAGATACATTATTCAATCTATAAATGCCGAAAGTTTCGGCAACACACAATACATAGGTTGTCGATAGCGAAGAAAATTACATGACAAATATCTATGTTTCACAGCATGCGATACACAAAATAATTAATGAAAATACCTAAATGGTATTGAAACAATTATTGTAGTTGCGTAAGTTACAACATGCAAAATTTCGTGAGAGCTTTTTCTGACAGCGACACAGTAATTAAATAAAACTTACCCACAATCCAGTATTTGCTCGAAGAAAACGTTTTGCTCGTTGAGTCGATCTGGAATATTTATGAATAGCAATTCGTGTCAACACAATGACTCACGAAAGCAAAAATCTACAAAATTGTTAATTAATGCTAAAAGAAATTAGACTTAAAAACCCGATTATCGAATGCTGTTGCACACATTAAGTAAAAGTTGATATTGCAATCGACTGACTGAGTAGTATCTCAGAGAAAAGTTCTTGTCGCGACTTCGTTTTTAGTTTGAACGTAGGCCTTCCAGAATTATAATCGTTCCATGAAGGTATTTGGTCGACATTAACCCCTCATCGATCGATAATACATCGAAACACGTGACGGGACGTGTCTGTGATGAATAAACTACTAGAAATGCGCTTTCAAATTATATTTTAATTTCCATAAACGCCGATGTTAGAAGATTAAAAATTTAAACTATCACAAGCACGGTTTTAAGTAGTTGACGGTTTGACGTCTTAACAGGAAATGAAGTAAAACTAAACTCTCTAGTTCGAAAATAGAAATCTAACTTTAAGGTAATGAATACACAGGGTATTACGTTATGAAATGTATGTACGTAAAATACTGTTCTTCCAAGGTGACTGCGAACAGTTCTGGCTTGTGGTGGTCTGAGTTTGCGATACCATTGGGTTCTTGTAGTGGCGGGATTCTTGGCGAGTCAGAGTTCTTCAGTTGTTTAGAGTTGTTTCGACTCGAGCTTCGCTCTCCATGTTCGGTTGCGATGCTCAACAATCTCCGCCTTTGTTTCCGACTTTATTTTGTTCAGAATTTTGCGGTCTTCGGTGCTTCTGGTGCGTTGCCATCTGCGATTTTTTGCGCGAATCATCTCTCGAATACGTAGAGACGGTTTTTGGTGGCTGTCTTCCGTGCGGCTTCTACGCTTCTTTGAATAGCTTGGGTTGGATCGCTTACCGCTTGTTTCAGTTGTGCTTCGCAAGCGACGAGGGGCATTTTGGGCAGGAAACTGTCGATCTCGTATGCTGGTCATACAACGAAGTTGTACTCTTCGGGTTGAATGGTAGTCGGTTCGCCAAGTTGGGCCAACATAGGGTTGTTGGCGAACTCAGCTCTTGCACCGTCTAAATCTTCTGGTTGCAGTTCTGCATAACCACGATGTCCGGTCTATGGTTTGCTTGAGTGTAATGGTAAGTCGGCTCGATCGCAATTACGTTTTGGCGTAGACTAACGTAATTAAACAAAGTCATACCGTTAAGGTTAGTTCGTAAGCTGTTCCAAGATGGATGCTTCGCATTGAGGTTTCCACCGATGATCGTTGCGATGCTTGTCGAAAACGACGTCGAAATCCGCTTCTCGTAACGGGATTCCAAAATTTAGCAATAGAAGAAATTAAATTTGTTGGACTTTTGTGGATTTTGCTGTTGGCGTCTAATTGTTTTCTTTTTCAAAGAAGCTTTTGTTGCTTTAGTAATTGATGTAACTGTGAACACTAAAAACGTCGATGTTTTGAGTTTGGTAATAATCGGTTATCGATGTCGGCATCGATCATGTGCGTGAAAATGTCTGGATTATTAATCGCTCTTATTACCAACGCTGTTGTTTAAATAGCTATTACCTGCGCTTAAAGAAGGAACTTAGTTGTAAATGAAATTATTTTATGGTCGTGGAAAAACGATAAGATATCGTTGGTTGTAGTATAACCAACTTTGACTGTCTTCGATGTACTCAGTGGGCATAATAGATCAAGAATATATTCAGTACATGAACCTTTCGAATGAGAGAAATCATATAGGTCATTTTCCACATCGTTGGTTTGGACACGCAAATGAAATTTCATGATTATCTTGTAGTCCTGACTGAAACCCTTTAAATATTTCTGGCGTCGGATTAAAGATGTCTACGAACATGTGGTTAATGCATCTTAGGAAGCTGAAACTAAAATAAAAATTTAGTTCGGTTATACGTGAGCAAAGCAAAAAATTGTTAGAAACGGTGTTCCGGAAGCTGTTAACAAACTTGCTATTATAAACATGATTATTAACCATTTAATAATGGTCGTGAGAATAAATAAATTACACGATATAGTTTGATAGGTCAACGTTTTTAAATACTGTTGTTTGTTATTGTCATAGTAAACACTGAAAAATAATACTAAGCGCTTTAATTAATGCGAATTTGGGTGTTTTACACACTAATTATTGCAAAAGTTTACGTGTGGGAAATTCTTTATGCAATGTTTTTTTTGTGAATGAATTCGATGTTTTAGAATAGCAATGTCTGTGGGGATTCGACCGTGTCAATGTTATAACCGAAGTCGTCAACGTTTCGCTCACTTTTATATAGATCGTTGTTACGGCGGGAAAGAAATCTTGTTTGGAGTTGATTGACATATTAATTGCGTAATTCTTTGTGTTAGATTTTCAGTTTCTTGTTTTCAGTCATCTTGTTTTGGTTCTGATGAACTTCGTTACAAAAGCGGGCGAAACGTTGGATTATTCGGTTACAATATTGACAATGTTCAATCCGAGAAGGTGTTTTTCTTTTAGCACAGACTTTGCATCATGCGATTGTAACTATCTACAGGGTAATTCATATTGAATTATCATATTTTCTGTAAATTTTTACACGTACCTTATAACATGTATTTCTTTCAAAACGTTATATATAAGGCTGTAACACATTTGTTTGTAATTCATTAAATGTATACGAATTTGAATTTAAAAAACAACTTTAATTTACATATTATGACAAAGTAGCAGATGTTATACTACGTGGTTAAACGTCAATTTCTTAGCTCAACTGCATACATTTTACACTTATGTACATATAAATATATCAATTTAAATAACATATCCAATATTTACATATCTTCGCACTTCCGTATTATTTTTAATAAAATAAATATTCCTTATGTACAAAACTGTTTCTGTGAACTCTTTTGACACGTTTCGGCCAAGTTTGGATAACAATATTATACCATGTCACGTACGTGTTTTCTGGTATTTGACGTGTTCGTAATTTGTCATCGAATTCGAACTAGCCTAGAGGAGTGTAAATTAACTGTTAGCTGGTACGTACAAGTTGTTATTTGTTTCAAAAGAACATCTGGTCACTTATTTGTCAATTATGTACCAAACAAACATGTAAAATATGTTACGAAAGTCCTCTAGACGAATGAAATCATATAAACAAGAACCAAAGAGATTACATATGTGAGGGATTAAGAAACCTATTAAGTATAAAAATCCTCTAATCGCCCCAAAGGGTGTTTTTACTTTTTTTTTTAATACGTAAAATAAAAATTATCTGAAGTTTGTAATTCACATTTAATTTTAAAAAAATGAATTTCAGGTAAAAAATTTAAATTCAATTTAAATTCAGAAAAGTGACGTCATCCTCAACGTAAACAAACTTCTAAATTGCTAATGACAACTTAAACCCTTCCGATGGCAATTTTAAAAACAAGTTTTTGTTTAGATGGATTGAAATTCTTTGTTTAGATCATTTGTTTGCAACGCGTCTGAAAAATCTCTGAACATTAACAAGCAGTCATTTGTATGGAAGATGACGACACAGCACTGTATATTATTATGTTTTTACTTAAAATACTCGGTTACGACTTGTTAGGTGACCTAAACGTCACACCCCTAACATAATGTTGATTTGAAAAAACTGAAATTGTCAATTTTGGAATTTTGTCCCCTCTGTGAAAAAGCTATTAACTTTGCTTTTCCTTGCGATATCAGTACAAAAGAAACAACAATTTGTATTTTATGAAGGTATATTAATAAATACAATATAGTAAAAACTTTAACTCGTAGACAAGTTATTGAAGGCACAAGTCGCAGATGAATTTTTTTCTTTACGGTTCAGTAGAATCTTGTTGTGAAACATTTGATGCAAGAAACGCAACCGGTGTGAAGTTAGCCACGGATCTAGCCATAGAAATTTGTTTTGAATTTAATGCCAATATAAAGCCTTTAAACATTTCGAAATGAAAGTTATAATATAAATGTAAGCTACAAACATGAGTTAATATATTTATAAATAATTTTTATTAAAAATAATAAAAACAATTTCAATAAACATGTATTTAAACATGTAATTGTAAAAGTGCGATTTTTTCAAACATAGTCATTTTTGATTTCTTTGAAAATTCGTTTATGGTTAGATTAAATAATAATTAACAACATATTAAAAAATTACGATGTGGTCATTTCTTAAAAAAAAATTATTTTACGTCGAAGTTGCAGCAACGCTCCGCTTACATTCCTGCATAGACTAACGCAATTTTCACAAAGATAGTGATTTTTGATTTTTCTGTAAATTTGTTTATAATTAGATTGAACAATTATTAATAACATATTAAAAAATTACGATGTGGTTATTTCTTAAAAAAAAAATTATTTTACGTCGAAGTTGCAGTAACGCTCAGCTTACATTCTCGCATAAACAAACGCAATTTTCACAAAGATAGTCATTTTTGATTTTTCTGCAAATTTGTTTATAATTAGATTGAACAATTATTAACAACATATTAAAAAATTACGATGTGGTTATTTCTTAAAAAAATATTATTTTACGTCGAAGTTGCAGTAACGCTCAGCTTACATTCCCGCATAAACAAACGCAATTTTCACAAAGATAGTCATTTTTTATTTTTCTGCAAATTTGTTTATGATTAGATTGAACAATTATTAACAACATATTAAAAAATTACAATGTGGTTATTTCTTAAAAAAAAATTATTTTATGTGAAACGCGTAAATGCGCTATTCCAGTTCGAGTCGTGCATAAAAAGCAAAATTTTCACAAAGATAGTCATTTCTGATTTTTCTACAAACTTGTTTATAATTAGATTAAACAATTATTAATAACATATAAAAAAATTACGATGTGGTCATTTCTTAAAAAAGAGTTATTTTTTGTGAAACGCGTAAATGCGCTATTCCAGTTCGGGTCGTGCATAAAAAGCAAAATTTTTTTACAAAGATAGTCATTTCTGATTTTTCTGCAAATGTGTTTATAATTAGATTAAACAATTATTAATAACATATTAAAAAATTACGATGTGGTCATTTCTTAAAAAAAAGTTATTTTTTGTGAAACGCGTAAATGCGCTATTCCAGTTCGAGTCGTGCATAAAAAGCTAAACTTTCACAAAGATAGTCATTTCTGATTTTTCTGCAAACTGGTTTATAATTAGATTAAACAATTATTAATAACATATTAAAAAATTACGATGTGGTCATTTCTTAAAAAAAAGTTATTTTACGTCGAAGTTGCAGCAACGCTCCGCTTACATTCCTGCATAAACAAACGCAATGTTCACAAAGATAGTCATTTTTGATTTTTCTGCAAATTTGTTTATAATTAGATTGAACAATTATTAATAACATATTAAAAAATTACGATGTGGTAATTTCTTAAAAAAAAGTTATTTTATGTGAAACGCGTAAATGCGCTATTCCAGTTCGAGTCGTGCATAAAAAGCTAAATTATCAGAAAGATAGTCATTTCTGATTTTTCTTCAAATTCGTTTTTTAATATTTTATTAATAAATGTTTAATCTAATTATAAACAAATTTGCAGAAAAATCAGAAATGACTATTTTTGTGAAAATTTTGCTTTTTATGCACGACCCGAACTGGGAATAGCGCATTTACGCGTATCACAAAAAATAACTTTTTTTTAAGAAATGACCACATCGTAATTTTTTAATATGTTGTTAATTATTATTTAATCTAACCATAAACGAATTTTCAAAGAAATCAAAAATGACTATGTTTGTAAAAATCACACTTTTACAATTACATGTTTAAATACATGTTTATCGAAATTGTTTTTATTATTTTTAATAAAAATTATTTATAAATATATTAACTCATGTTTGTAGCTTACATTTATATTATAACTTTCATTTAGAAATGTTTAAAGGCTTTATATTGGCATTAAATTCAAAACAAATTTCTATGGCTAGATCCGTGGCTAACTTCACACCACCTTTGACTGTTCATGGAAAATTTGCTTTTGCAAATTATAAATGAACATCCTCGGCTTTGTCGTCACATTTAGAAGATTTCTATTTTTGCTGTGATTCACTTGAACTTAATGGAGAGGGCTTTGAGCATTCTTTCTTTGTAGTCTCTGAACAGTTAGTGAAGCTTCTTCTTAGCAGTTGAAACTTTGGTTTTTGTTCTTTCTTTGAGTTTTTTTCTCCAACAAGAAAGGGACCACTCTGTTTATTGTTGGTAGAAGACTCAAAGGTTGCTACAAGCACAATGTCTTTAGGGCTGACCAACCCTTTTCTATCTGGAGCATTGGTTTCTTAAAAGTTCTCGTTTGGTATACGAATGTTTGACTGAATAATTTCCCAAATTGATGCTTCTTTACAATTTAATTTACAATTACTGAAATGACCTTAACATAAAATGCGATACATAAAACAAATTTAAATCCGGGTCTTTAACAAAAATCAAACGACGGTTACACTGTACGAAAGGAAGTCATTTTTGCATCGGATTGTGAGAGGTGATGAAGAATGGATTTTTTTCTTTGGAAAGAAGACTATGCTCTGCATTTGGTGGGACCAGGATCGGGTATGAACTTCTGAAACCTTGTGAAAAAGTTAATAATGATCGTTACAAAATAATTAATTTGAACCATGCATCGATCGAAAAACGTTCAGATTGGGCATAAAAACACGGTAAAATGATTTTTTTTGCAGGACAGTTTACCGTCACAGATAGTAAAACCGGGAGAGACGAAATATAAAACACTTTAGGGGAGGAAATTGTAAACCAAACACGTTCTACTACGGCGGCCGCTACTCGGGACGGAGTCTGTTTTGGGAGAGTGTTTCTACTGAATCAAACAGTCGACATTTCAAGCTTTATTCAACACTTCATAAATGATCGGGTTTACCTTCTATGATTTCCATGGGTTTAAAGATAACAAGTTTTAACCGCAACTATTGTCGATCGCAAGTTGTTTCCTTGATTTACCCGTATCTTAAGTTAGATGGCGAGCTTAATGTTCCGCAGAGAGGTTTGCTCGTTGTGCTCATTATTAACTCGTTAAAAAAAGGCACCAAAACGGGGAAAACTATTAATTACAGATCTCGTTTAAATCTGTCCAACACTGAAAGGAAACAAGTTGCAAAATACAGGTTATAACAAGAATATATTTGATACAATATCAGTTCGCTGAGGATGACAGCATAGCTGTTGAAACACGTGTATGACAAGTATTCAATTTGTTGTAGTTGCTGGGTTATTGTGAATGAAATATATTTAACGCTACAGTATTTAGTGTTCCTCTATTCATCAAAAATATATTTATTTAAACAAGAGAATACGAGTTAAAAAATGAGGTAGAACGATAGCAAATAAATAGTGATTAGAGAATCGTCGACAAATATCACAATTTATAGTACTCATGTAGGTATTTTCCATCAGGCTTCGTACAGTCAATTGTATTCAATGCTAACATGTACTACATATTTGGTTTTAATAGGATAATAAAACTTAAATATTTCAGCAAATAACGTACTTTACAATCACGGTAACTTCAAACGTACTCGATCAACTACTTTATTTACATGCAGTTGCGAAACGAATTGGCAATCGGCAATTATAATGAATAACAAAGAAAAAAAATATGAGTGGTAAACTGCGTAGTCTGTAAGCTTATGTACGACGTTAAGTGCTTAACTTTGGCTTTGATTACATTCAAAATGATTGAAGAAATTTGACGGGTGTCACGTCAGCGTATTCAAGGTTAAAGATGATTTAAAAATTACGACTGAAAGTAAAATGAATTAGTATAATCTACATTTTTATTAATAAGAACAAGTAACATGGCCAATTCCAAATAAACACATGCCGAAGGCTGACTGTTAATTACACAATTAAGAAATACGATACTGAAAAAAACTTTAGAAGGAGGCGCGAGTCATCTTTCATCATCCCTGGTTTTATAGATAAGGTGGACTCACAGATGTTAATCCATTGACTCGGATCGTAAGGCTTCTAAAGCTTATTAGCTGAGTATCTCTATCTACCAGGAAACAACGATGATTCCCACAGATTTATATCCCCGAGATAGCCGTGTGGTAGCCCTACGAAACTCGCTGAGTACGGCATGCAATTAACAAAATCGCTTAATCCGATTAGTACATTGAACAATTCTTCTTCAGCACATTCCAATGTAGCGGAATAGTGCCTTGATACGAGCAAACGTTCCCAGTGATGTCAAATAGGTAAATGGATCAATGAAAGTTCCTGTTGTTTCACGCTCCTTCCTCCCGTAAACGTCATAAACGATACGCATTACAAAACAGTGTAAGCGACAAACCAGTGCAGGCGTGAATTTTAATTAGAAATAATATTAATAAGTATATCAATAATTACATGTAACAAAGTCATAACGAAGCAATGTAACCTCTTGTGTGCACTGTTTCTAGCCTACATAAAAAAATCTCTAGCTTATTTTTGAAGTCGAGCTACGTTTCGGTGCGGTTGTGCATATTTTTAAGGAATATTTTAAACGCATGATACATAAAACTTATTATTTTGATCAAAGCGTACTATGAAATTATTTTCTTGAAGCAATAAAAAAGTTGTTTCAAGTTATTTGTATGGTATTTTGACTGAGTTATAAACGATGTCACGTTTGCTGTTATTCATTAGCTTAATCTTGTTCTGGATAAACTCATTCAAAATAATTTAAAGAAAAGTTTTGGTTTTAGAGTAAAGAGGATGTAAACGTCTTACACCATATAATTACCGTCACAATAATACCGACTTAAATCGCCGCTTTCTTTTCCGAGTATAGAATTACGGAAATGTGAACTTAAGTGTACAATACAAGTTACTGGTTTTGTAATTAACTTACGAAAAAGCTTGAAATAGTATTCCATTTATAAAATAATACACGCGAACGTATTGCATTGTTTGTACGCAGATTTTTCTTTTTCAGATATATATTTATACAACACGGACGGTTACAGTAACGGAGACTTAGAACTTGATCTTAAACTGTTAGACACAAACAGCTATGATCACATCATTCATAAAAGAGAAAGTGACACAAAACAAATTACCGATAATAGAACTAATCAACAAACTATTGTGATTTCCACGACTACGGTCGCCCCTAAAAGCGACACTATAAATGTAAGTATTTGGTTTCCACTGGATCGTGGATCAACTTTTCCTTGCAGAAAACGGAAGTTACCAAAAAACCTACGCTAAGTGTTAAGGCTAATTTAACGACGATTTCAAAACAACTGGGCAAAAACTTAGGTGAAAACGGAACTGGTATAAGGAAAAATTATACGTTGCCTTCGACAACAATCGTTCCTGTTGTTTTAACTAATAAGACAACGCAAAAGGACGACCATTTGATAGTTCCTACTATAAAAGTTAATAATTCGAGCGAGGAATCGAGTGCCGAGGATGAGGAAATAAACATTGATAAGTTTACGGATGATGAAGATTCTAACGCGTTTAATCAAACCCTTCAACAACATAATATTAACGAAACAAAAACGGTACGTATGAAAGCGTCTTTTATGATTAGACAGTGCCAATATTCTAATCGCCGACGTTTCGGCCATTATCGTAGACATAAGAGAAACTGGGCCAAAAGACGTTTTTATTTCTTTCGTGGAAGTAGTACTATTTAATTGTGTTTTGCAGGACGTACAGACGTACTATAATAGTAGTTTTACAGTAGATCTTGAAACTGCTAATAAGTACTGGGTGGATTTAGAAAACAACAGCAATGCCAAAATTAACACTCTGTTATCCAACGCGTATCGACGAGCTGCGGTAATATTTTTTTGCTTTGTTTAATTGATGATGACACAAGGCGTGGTTTTAGACTGTGAAGCTGTCGTTCGAGTTTCCATTCTACGGGCATTCGATAAGGAACGTAACCATTGCTACTGGAGGTTTTTTGTATATGGGAGAGTACGTTCATTCCTGGTTAGCGGCGACGCAGTATATAGCACCACTCATGGCAAACTTTGATACTGGATTGTCTAACAGTAGCTTTATTAAATACTTGGATACTGGTGAGTACCTTTTTTGTGCATGTTATTTCTCTCTAAACTTTTTAAAAATCTGGCTTACCTATTTTAAATGCTTCTAAGGATCCCTTCAATTCCTGCTTTAGCAAAGTCTATAAACGCTCATCCACGTCATTATCATAGAGCGATTTGTGATGAGTTACTCTTTGTACAGGTACTTCATTTACGATACAATGGGAAAAAGTGTACCTTCAGGATAAACCGAGCGATGGAGAGTTCACTTTCCAAACAACTATGTTTAGTAATGGGGATATTGTATTTGTTTACAAGAATATACCAGTTCTTGTTGAAAACATCGTCGATAGTCATCATCCAGTTAAAGTCGGTTTATCCGACGCGTACATTATCGATAGAGTCGTCTTCTGTAAGTAATTGTTTTGAGAGTAATAGACTATAAACATATGATTTGTAGTTGTGAGGCGGAAGACGATATACGAGTACCATCGGGTTCATTTTAACAAAGATGACATCAAAAACAACACTGTTATTTATTTAAAAGCGTTGCCCACATGTTTAAACAGCAAAGATTGTCACGCGTGTCTTACTACGATAATTGAGAACCACAAGGTAAGTTTTTGATGATGTTCTTGAATGGAGAACTTTAAATTATGTTTTAGTGTGCGTGGTGCCCATCTACGAATCGTTGTTCCAATGGTTTCGACAGGCATCGACAAGATTGGCTTGCGAATGGTTGTAACCGGAGACAAATAACAAACGAAACACAATGTCTACAAGTGAACATAATCAATGATCCAAATCATACTGAAGAACACAAAAGCTACTACAACACTGATAAACACGTAGATGCTGCGAATCCGGCTATGAACACGAGTTACACGAACCAAAGCTACCAACCTAACAGTCAAAACAAGTCAGCGGCTTCGGTTATGCACTCGGATATGTTGAGCAACACCGTGCAAGCGTCGAGGGTAGCGCAAAGTTCAAGAGTGTACGAGTCAGAAAATGACGTCAAAATGGGAGCGTCCGGAATTATCACCATACTGTTTTTGGTTGCCATCGTTTTTGGATTAAGCGTTTGGGTACTTTATGCGTATAGAAATCCACACACAACCAGCGGACAGATTTTAATCAGGGTAAGTAGTTTTTATTGGGCTTATTAGGTTTATGTTCATTGCGCTTTAATTTATAACATGCAGCATTTTCGGAAACCTACAGCCGATTTTAGCGATGTGAGTATTACGTAACAATCATAAATTGATTAATTTTTATTTTGGTAATGTCAAATACAAATATCGAAAAAATTGACACTTATGAAAACTTTTGTATTGTACGGTTGTTTATATTTTTTATTTATTTAATTGCATATAAAATTAATTACAACTAGATTTAACTGCCATTAAAAATGCAACTGAATTTTAGGATTGTGTTGATTTTTTCGTACTTCAAGAAGAGAGTAAAAAAACTGGTAAAGTTTTCAGGTCCGTGAAGTTAGCAGTGCATAAACGGCACAAATGTCGGGACCTAGTGCAACGGTTAGTGCCTCGTTTGTGCTGGTTTGTGCCGTTATCAGTTTTTTAGCAAAACCTCAATTGACGCAGTTATGGCGATTTTTGAGTGCACTGCTAACTTCACACCTCACTAACGGCACAAATGTCGGGACCTAGTGCAACGGTTAGTGCCTCGTTTGTGCTGGTTTGTGCCGTTATCAGTTTTTTAGCAAAACCTCAATTGACACAGTTATGGCGATTTTTGAGTGCACTGCTAACTTCACACCTCACTAACGGCACAAATGTCGGGACCTAGTGCAACGGTTAGTGCCTCGTTTGTGCTGGTTTGTGCCGTTATCAGTTTTTTAGCAAAACCTCAATTGACACAGTTATGGCGATTTTTGAGTGCACTGCTAACTTCACACCTCACTAACGGCACAAATGTCGGGACCTAGTGCAACGGTTAGTGCCTCGTTTGTGCTGGTTTGTGCCGTTATCAGTTTTTTAGCAAAACCTCAATTGACGCAGTTATGGCGATTTTTGAGTGCACTGCTAACTTCACACCTCACTAACGGCACAAATGTCGGGATCTAATGCAACGGTTAGTGTGTCGTTTATGCTGTTTTGTGCCGTAGTATTTTAAAAAACTCAGTTTTTAAATAGTTATTGAGCAGTAGTTATGTAACACACAACGATTACAGTTGTACTAAGATGAACTAATAAATTCTCATAGGTAAATTTGTATACGATGCATTGTGAAACTCAAATATGTATTTACTATATTAATTAAATAAGAATCAGTTCTACTATGTGATATAACTAAATCGACGTAATACACAATATTATTTGAATAGAATAGACTGCAAAAAGATCATTTATATACATGTGTCAGTTACCACAAAAACATTCTTTAAATAATTAAAGCTTTTATCAAATGATGTAATTCCTCAGTTTTCTGAAATTAATGTTAGTGTTTTAAACTAATATACTTAGTAGTTCCATTTGATAATGTAGTACCCGTTTTTTTTTCACTTTTTTTGACCAATTAGAGTTAGTTTAAATTCTTAACTATGGTTTAATCAACTCTTAGGTATAATTCAAATAGTCTCACATTATGTATTTTTGAAAATATTACTTATATAAAATTTTTCTTCAAACAAAAACTTGTGTTAACATCTTAATTTAATAATATATTATACAAAAAAACATTTAAGCATGTTAATATAATTTTTTTTATCAAGAAGTTTTATGTAAACAATTTGTTTCAAAGTCTAGGAAAAATTGTTAAAAAATATTCACAATTTTTAGTTTAACATTTTTTTTTATAACAAAGGTTTTTATTTTTTTAATTTCTGCATACATGGTAGTAGGATATTTCAAAACTTAATGTTTATGACAGTTGATATTTATAATTTATTGTTCTGGTAACAAAAGCATATTGATTTTTAATCGTAATTTGAAATGCAAAAAATGCATTTTATAGAATAGTATATTAAAACACAAGTTACAGAATGAACGCGCTTCAATCACGAAACCGGGTTTTATACACGAGCCGCGCAGCGGCGAGTTTATAAAGCGGTCGAGCGATTGAAACGTATTCTATGACGTGTGCTTTATACTATTTTTTCTATTTTGATACAATATTTAAAATTTTCCGTATAATTTTAATTTTAAAACAACATTGGGAAACTTTTATATTTCATTGAATTGGCAACACTTACATTTTGACATATTGAAATTTGTGTGTTAACCTAAAATCTCATACAAAATTATCTCTTTATACCTTTATAAGTAAATAACTTTGAATTAATAGGACATTTTTATTTTATCTTGGCATCAAAATTTGAATTTCAATTGTTAAGGTTCATTAATTTTGATTTCTTTTTCATATAACGTCAACTTACGATGCAGAGATACCAACATTGAAAAAACTAACATTACTAAAATTCGTTTAAGAATTTGCTTATTCTTACACGGATTTTAGTGTAAGAATCGCTAATTTTCATGTCGAAATAGAGAAAAAGCATTCTGTTTATTCTAAAAACTTCAATTGTTTGTCTGTACTATTATTTTAGATAAGTTTTTTTGATTAAGCACGTAATTATCTAGAACAGAAAATTTGTCATTTTCTAAAGTAAATCAACATTTTAAGTGGTAGGTATTAAGATTCAATTAAATATTGAAATTGCTGATTTAATCTCTAGGAGAATTTAGCGCAGTAAATATGTGGTTTTTTTAAAAATATAGATACTTTATTTTTCTTAAGTATTGTTGGTGCCGATTGGCCTACCATGTATTTAATCTTAACTGAATTTAAGTTTGAATTTTTTGTAGGAATTAAAGAAAAAGATATACTAAGAAATGCATTGTATTGTATTTTGTTTGCAAGACCAACTGATTTACGGCGGTTCTATACTGTCGTAAACAATACAATACAAACACAAACACAAAATCGCCATAACTCTGTCAATTGGGGTTTTGTTAAAAAACTGATAACGGCACAAACTAGCACAAACGAGGTACTAACCGTTGCACTAGGTCCCGACATTTGTGCCGTTAGTGAGGTGTGAAAATAGCAGTGCACTCAAAAATCGCCATAATTCTGTCAATTAAGGTTTTGCTGAAAAACTGATAACGGCACAAACCAGCACAAACGAGGCACTAACCGTTGCACTAGGTCCCGACATTTGTGCCGTTAGTGAGGTGTGAAGTTAGCAGTGCACTCAAAAATCGCCATAACTCTGTCAATTAAGGTTTTGCTAAAAAACGCATAACGGCACAAACCAGCACAAACGAGGCACTAATTGTTGCACTAGGTCCCGACATTTGTGTCGTTAGTGAGGTGTGAAGTTAGCAGTGCACTCAAAAATCGCCATAACTCTGTCAATTGAGGTTTTGCTAAAAAACTGATAACGGCACAAACCAGCACAAACGAAGCACTAACCGTTGCACTAGGTCCCGACATTTGTGCCGTTAGTGAGGTGTGAAGTTAGCAGTGCACTCAAAAATCGCCATAACTCTGTCAATTGAGGTTTTGCTAAAAAACTGATAACGGCACAAACCAGCACAAACGAAGCACTAACCGTTGCACTAGGTCCCGACATTTGTGCCGTTTATGCACTGCTAACTTCACGGACGTAAAGTTTTCTTAGTTCAACTAACTATTAAATTCAACTGTTAATTGAAAAAAAAATAACTAGTAACCGTTCTAGGCATTGGACATTTTGATAGCTGTCTATAGTACACCTAAGAAAAGAAAAAACGGGACATTTTTTTTAATCATTTTTTGGTTACGATTTTAAAAAGTATGTTATACATTTTCAAGCGGACACTTGTATAAGTAATTAAAGCTAAAGAATAGAGTATTGCTGAAATATTAATTTTTTTAAATCACTTTCTTCTTTTTTTCATAATTGTATGCCACTCTATTACCACTTAACTCTAGGTTACTGTTAACAACTTTTTACCATAGAATAAAATTTGATTGGTTCCTTCTATTTTAGGCAAATTGTCTGATGCTATTTGAATAACAAACAAATGATTACTATTCTATTTTTTCTGAAGTTATATTGGCGCCACTAAATGCAGGATTTAAGGGGAGGTTTACTTGGAATTTTTCGAAAAAATCGATTTCTTTTTTTTTCCATAATATGTAAGCTACATATGTCTAGAATTTTTGTGTGAAAGGATTTTTCGATCCGAAACATATTTATGTAATTATTGGCGCCACTAAATGCAGGATTTAATTATTTTTGATTTTTTTAAACAAAATTTACTTCTTTATCTTTAAATTTTTTTTGTTTGTTCACAATAGAAAAAAAAAATAAATAACACAAGTGGAGTTAAGTTATTGAAAAAAAAGTGAAGATTATTGCGAGGTCATTGATTACAATTTTTTCTTCACAAAATGATCAAGGTTTATTTTAAGAGATCTTAAAACAAAAAGTGAAACAAAATACATGTTTTATGAATATGGAGATTTTTGTGAAAAAATCGAAAGAAAATTACCGTTTGAAACAAAACTGAACACACAAATTAAAAGTAAAAAATCAATAAGTTAAAGACTAATGATAAATTTAGATTAAAGAAAAACAAAGAAAAAAAACTGACGTAATAAATAAAATTAATCGTTCAAACCTAAAGTGAAAAGTGAAAGATATTGAAAAGAGATGTAATGTAATAAAGAAAGTGAAAAAAACAGAAATGCTTATTGAATATGATTTTTCTTAATTAAACGACGAAGTTTGTTGTAGAGAAACTTAAAATAAAACATGAAAAAAAAAGAAGAAAAACACTTTTGTCTATTAAAAAAGCTGTATAAAAAGCGAAGAAACGTTAAAAAATGAAGACTAGAAATGTGAAGTGAAGAAATTAAAAAAGGGAAAGAGAAGAGATAAAATCGATTACAATTACAAGTTTATTTTGGGAAATGTTGAAACAAAGAGGCATGAAAACGAAAAACAAATAAAGAGAATGTTTTAAAGGTGAAAATTTTGTTTAAAAAAATGATAGGAAAATTAAAACATCGAAAATAAAAATGTGAAAAGAAGAAAATCCTTTCAATTACAGTTTCATAAAATTAGAAAATGAATATAATTTGTTGTATAAATTTAAAGATTTTGGTAATAAAGTTAAACGAATTTCACGCATTGAATAAAATGGATCATTCAAACTTGATACAAGAAGCCATTAAGTTAAAGAAAAACTACAAAGAAAACTGAAAAACCGTCGAGAAAAAAGTAATGAGAAAGCAAAAACTGAAAAATTAACCGAAATGCCACTTGATTATAATTTTTCTTAATGAAGTTTGTGTTAGGACAGCTTAAAATAAAGAATAAAAAAGACGAAAAAAACACTCATGAACTAGAAAATCTGTATAAAAAGCAAAGAAACGTTAAAAAAATTAAGACTAGAAAAGTGGATAAAAGCTATCAGCGATTACAATTTTTTCAGTTTATTTTAGGAAATGTTTACACAAAGAGACAAGAAAAATGAAAAACAAAAAAAGAGATTTTTTTTATTAGTGTGCAAATTTTGGTAAATAAATGAAAATAAAATTAGTGTATTGAATAAACACTCTAAACTATAAGTAAAAAGTCAAAAGATGAAAAAATTTGGAATAAAGAAAAAAAATTAAAGCGAAAACATCGAAAAGAGAGAAGCGCAGAAAACGAAAACCCTATCAATTACAATTTTAAAAAAATAGAAAATAAAGAACATAATTTGTTGTATTAATTGAAGATTTTGGTAATAAATTAAAACAAATTTTAGGTATTGAATAAAATGAATCATTCAAACTTTATGCAAGAAGCGATGATGTGGAAGAAAAAGAACGAAGAAAACTAAAAAACCGCCAAGAAAAATGTAGTAAAGTAAAAAAACAGAAATGCTTAGTGGTTATAATTTTTAATGAAAAGACGAAAGTTTGTTTTAGAAAAACTTATAATAAAATGTGAAAATAAAGAAGAAAAACACTTTTTTGACTAAAAAAGTTATATAAAAAGCGAAGAAGCGTTAAAAAATGAAGTGAAGAAATTAAAGAAAGAAGAATCAGTTCATTTTAGGAAATGTTTAACTAAATTTTTTATGTAAATATGATAATTTAAAAAAAAAAAATACTGCATTAGGTATACACTGAATGTATAAGTAAACTACTACAGTAAACTGTAAGTTTAGAATAAAGGAAAAAAAATGGATGCATTAAAACAAAGTGAAAACATCGAAAAGAGAACTGTAAAGAGAACGGAAATTCTTCTGTTTCAGATAATCTTAAAAAAAAGAGTGAAAAATTAAAAAAAAAAAATTAAAGTCAAGTGAAGAAATTTGAAAAAAGAAGAATGGATGCATCTGAGTAAAAATTTTAGTAAAAAACTAAAAGAAGATTAACAATATTATTTAGCAATTTTTCAAATTATAAGTAAAAGTTAACAGATAAAAAACTAAGTTTTGAATTAAAAAAAATTGATGCATTAAAACTTAAGGTTGAAAAGTAAAAACATCGAGAAGAGATGTAAAGAGAATGAAAAAACCCTTTCAATTAAAACTTAAAAAATAAAGAAAACAATTTTTTTTGTTAGTTTGAAGATTTTGTTAAAAAAAGTTTGGCGTATTAATAAAATGAATCATTCAAACCCGAAGAAGTGATGGAATTAAAGACAAACAAAAGAAGAAAAAACTGGAAAACCATCGTTTACAATTTTTTTCATAAAAATTAAGAAACATTTTACATCGTGAAATAAAAACAACTAATATTTGTTTTTAGTTTGAAGATTTTGATACAAAAGAAGAAGCAATGGAATTTTAGAAACAAAGTAGTTTAAACCAAAGTGGGAAAACGAAATGTCAATTGCTTATGATTTTTCTTAAGGAAAAGATATAAGTTTGTTTCAGGAAAACTTAAAAAGGAGAATACTTTAAAGAGCGAATTAAACTTAAAAAATGAAGACTAGAAAATCGAAGTGAAGAAATTGAAAAAAGCGACCAAGAGTAGAAATTATCGATTTAATTTTTTTTTTTGAACAAATTGATCAGTTTATTTTAGGAAATGTTAAAACAAAAAGGGAAGAAAAATGAAAAACAAAAAAAACGGATAAAAAAGTCTAAATTTATAATTAAAAAAAAATTGATGCGGTAAAATTTGAGGTAGCAGTGAAAACATCAAAAAAAGAGAATGAAAGATAAAGATTTTGGTAATAATCATTTATTACAAATTTTTGTCTTAAAAATTGCTTCAGTTTTATTTAGGAAAAACGTTGTTGAAAAGTTAAAGTCAAAAGTAAAAATTTTACGAAATAGCATTGATTAATTAAAGATAAAGAACGAAAAAATGGGTAAACGTCAGAACTTCTTCAAAATTATTGCAATCGTTGTTTCTTCCTCTTTTCGTTCTTCAAAGTTTTTTTTTCATATTTTTACTAAAATCTTTTGAAACAAAATTTTCTTTTTTCTTCTGTATTTTTTTTCATTCTTAATGTTTATGTTTTTTTATATACATCTCGATCAATTTGTTAAGAAAAAGTTGTTATCAACGACCTCTAAGTTATCTTTGCTTGTTTTTTTCTCAATTATTCTTTTTATTCATCAGTCTTCTCTTTTGATTTTAATTTTATTTTTCTAAAATAAAAGTTTATCAATTTATTTTAAAGTTACAATCGATAGCTTTGTGATTTTCTTCACTTTATTTTTTTATAATTTTTTTTCGTTCTTTTTTTACGTTTATATGAAATGAACTCGATCCTGTTTTTTACTTTGTTTTTTTTTTCCCATGAGGTTTCAAAAATAAAAATTTTGAGAATTGGCATCGTTTGTTTTTTTTAGAGTATTCATCAAAGATTAAAAAATTAACTTTTTTCCATATTTTGCTTGCTTTTTTCTCAATTATTTCACTTCAATTAAACTAACTTTGTTATCTATTTAAAGAAAGAAAAATGGGTAAACGTTCTTTATTAAAGAATTTTTATGCTAAAGTAAGAAGAGCTTCTTGCAATCGATGCTTTTTCTTCTTTTCGTTCTTCAAAGTTTTCTCTTTTGGTGTTATATTTTATTTAACAAATGAAGACTTTTTTCATATTTTTATCAAAATCTTTTTTTCTTTATTTCATTTTTTATCACTGTTTATTTTAGTATTTCATAATATCAATCACGATGAAGTTAACAAAAAATTGTAATCGACGACCTCGAAGTTTCCTTCGCTTGCATCTTTCTCAATTACTTCAATTCAATTAAACTAACTCTGTTTTCTATTTTCTTAATTTAAACAATTATTTTAGGTTCATTAAAATATAATTTTATCAATTTATTTTAAAGAATTATATTTGACATCTTTTGAATTTTCTGTGATTAAAGTGTTGTTTACCTTCACAAAAAAACAAGAATTTCAAAATCGTAATATTGCAAATTGGAGCATCAATAATTAAAAATTTTTTTTTGTTTGAAATAATTATGAGTTAAATTTACCTGAATTGTTTAAGGGTTGAATGGATAGTGTTAAATCCCATTCCCGTTTTTCTTTTTCATGAGTGTACTTGCGATAAATTTAATTTTTTTTTATTATTAATTGCAAACGAGTTTGAATTGTGTTCTTTTCTTGTTAACGATGGATTAGCTGTGATTTTTTACTGCAATTTACCTCCGGCGAATATTCAATTTTTTTTTCTAAACTAATGAACGGGTAGAAGTCTTAACCAATTTTAATCAAATGGTATTGATTGGAAATTATTGAATACGGTTCTGTACAAATGAAACTCATAGCTCCGCGGATCTCAAGATATTTTAAGCTTTTAAAACTGACTGCTTACGTTCATAGTTTTTTTACGTTTTATTAAAATTGAATCTCACTGTTTTAGTATCGTCCAAGTCAATGGAGATGGAAAAGAGGAGAAGCAAGATACACTGCAGCAACAATCCACATGTGAAACTTCTATATTCCGTTATTTCGAAATAATCTAATAGGCAATAGCATTCTTAAACATAATTTTTCGTACCAAAAAATAAAAAAATTATGAAGTAAATAAACGGATATATTCACACGTCTTGCTTTAGCAACAACACTATTTTTAGATATGGTTTTTAATTGTTAAATACGAATTTAATTTATATCCAAAAATGTGGAATTTGAGAGCATACGAAATAGCAGATTTGCTCAAAAAATACAAAAAATGCTCCTTGATTTTAACATAGATACTGATTTTACGTTAATTTTTTTTATTGACCTGTGATAAACACGCTATAAATATTTTAGGGTTTTCTTTTAAATAGTTGTATTGAACGCCGTTTTTGCTTTTCACGAATTATATTAAATGTTGATTGTAAATGTATAGCAAAGAAACGATTTGTTGTGATTGATGCAGCTTTACGATTTTGTTATATATTTATTGTGCACTTACGATACATATTTAGATATGCCTTAGCACAAGTGCCTTATAAACGAACTTTTATCTAAATGTTTTTCACACAAACTCAGGAGCGTAGTTAATTGATAATATATATCGTGGAGTTTTAATAATTTGTTGTAGTAATATTTTTAAATTGTTAACTTGTAATACAATTTTTAACGAAGTATTTTTTTTCTTCAATGCAATATGACTATGTAAATAAAACTTTTACTCTCTAGTTTTGTTTGGTTTTTATTAAATTTTTTGCAAGCAGGTTTTTGTCACGGGTCGATCCATAGCTGGTAGGTACCAAGGATTCTAGACGTTGTTACGCACGAGCTGTCTTTACGCCAGTATAACATTGTATATAAATACGTGAGTTAGGACATGCTTTGAGATTGCTTTCGAATGATAAGATGATGTCAATTTTCGCGAAGCTTAGAGAAATGGTGAAGATCGGTGGTTATATATCTTGCTCATCGAAAACGGTTTTTGTATGTTTAACTGCCGATTTAACTGGGTAAACAAGAGTACTCTTAAGTCCTACCGATCAAGCACATCTATTTACAATAAATAAACTTGGTCTTAGGTTCACAGTTTGAAACATTGTTGAGTAAAATTTGCTTAAATTGTTCAGCTCGAGTTTTAAGGGATAAAATTAATTTCAGTTTAAAAATTAAATGTTTGTACTTATAAGCGTGTAGTGTTTCGTTTTTTTTTTTATTGAGTGTACTATCAGTGCCTTTTTAAAGCCTAACAAGAATTACCTTTAAAAATATTTTACACGCATTTGTATCTCGAACTGCCGATATTTAGTTTGTAGACAAGTCGGTGTAACCCATACTCTTAAGCCCTAATGATTAAGCAGATCGATTTCCGATCAATAAAGATGGTCTTAGGTTCACAGTTTCGAACAATGCTAAATAAAATTTGCTGGAATTGTTTAGAGCTGGTGTTTTATTGCATAAAATTAAATTCAGTTTACGAAACTGTTTTTTCTGTCTCGTTTTTTTCTTTCTTGAGTGTACTATCAGTGCCTTTTCAATTTACCAAGTTTTGTCTGCTGGCAGCTCAATTTGCCAGGATGTCTAAGTACATTTCACAACTTGGAGACTCTGTAACGGTGATGTCCGCGTGAGTAAATATGTTGCTATCTACGAACAAATTTATTCTTAGTAAGTCGTGAATTTTGTAGATACGGTCTTTGAGCCAAGAAGAATTATCTTTGAAGATATTTTTACACGATTTCGTATGTCTAACTGTCGATATTTAGTTTGTAGTCAAGCTAGTGCAACCCATACTTTTAAGTACTACTGATTAAGCAAATCGATTTTCGATCAATAAACGTGGTGTTAGGTTCACAGTTTGTAACAATGCTGAGTAAAATTTGCTTGAATTGTTTTGAACTTGTTTTGTAATGAATAAAATTAAATTCATTTTACAAAATTATGTGTTTGTACTTATAAGCATATGTATAGTGTCTCGTTTTGTTCTTTCTTGAAGGTACTATCAATGTTTCGAGTTTTGTCTGCTGGCAGCTCAGTTTGCCAGGATGTCTAAATACACTTCAAAACTTGCAGACCCTGTACGGTACACCAACTGTAGAGTTCTAACAAACGTTTGGTTTATTGACCTGTGTTCAAAGGGTAAAAAAAAGTTGATAACTGACGGGTTTTATTCAAGATGGCTGTAGGTGTATTTATCAACTGTTTGCTCAAATTCAAAGTTAGACAAACAAAAAACCAGAAATGGGGAAAGTTACAAAAATGAAACGAGATTAAATATATCAATTGAAGATACTTAGAAGATGAATTGTGGTTTAAAAAAGCTAAAAATTTGGAATATATCAATATACAACAAAAAGTAAAGCTTACAGAAAAGAAAAAGAATCCATCACGACTGTGAGAAAGAAATTAAAAACTTAAATACCAAAACTACTACAACATTTCCATCGTTTGTTGCAAATTTGCAAAGAACCAGAAGCTTTGGCTAAGATGTGTATTGTGTGTGGGTTCACAAAGTTTAGACCAATTAGGGAAGCAAGAACTAACATTTTATGTTTTTTTGTCAGTTTTAATTTAGACAACTAAATTAGGTTTTTCTAGTAATTTTTTAAGCGGCCAATTTAAAATGTACCTTGGGCGCTACGCCAATGGTTTGTGCTACTACTGTGTTACGCTACTGGTTTATATATAAATACAAAAATGGTTTAAACAATAAATAGTTAACGATTCAAAACACCATAAAAAGCAATTAGAAAACACTAAATGATTACTATTTAGTTTATAAAAATAATTTTAAGTTAATGAGGAAATAAATAAATAAAGTCTTCGATAATTTGTTCCATTGTTACGTCAACAGATGGCTCTGTTAAAAAAACCGTTAATTTCAAAGTATTTTTAAATGTGTTTACAATACTTCTAATTGTTGCTAGTTTTAGCAAGTTTTCCTTTTTAATTATTACTTATACAACCTAAAACTTACAGTAATTCAATGTAATAACAAATTTCTAACACATTGTAATAATTTTTAAAAATGGATTCTTCGTTCTTGCTGTTATCTTCAATGTCACCTAAAGTTACCAAAGTTTATCATACACACGCACACAAAAAAGGTAAGAATGAAATCAATAATTCGTAGTGAATTTAATTTAATACAGTTTCAGTTCCTACATTGTTGGCTTTGAAAAAGAATGTAAGGCGATCATCAAACTTTGATCACGTATATCCTCCAGCGAGATTACGACCGAGTATTGTGGTTATTGAAAGCAGCACCGAAAGCACACCTTCCTCAATGTCTGGTGAACAAATTCTTAATAAATCTCCAATTGTTATACCTGATTCAGATGATGAAGTTATTCAATGCAACAAATTTTTATCTCAATCAAAGTTAGTAACGATCACTGATTGGGTTAAGAACGTTAATGTACAAAAATTTGATGCTGTTGAGGAAGACACTGAGGTTGAGCTAAAGAACACGTATAATTTTGCCGAAATGTTAAGTAGTTTAACAAAGGATATCGATGTTAATCAGAAACTGCATGAATCGAGTTCGTCTGATTCTGGGACTTCGAATAGTTCTAGCAAGTTCCATGCTGAGATTTTAAATGAATTGTATCGTGATACATGGAAAAACCTTAGAGATGATATACTGTCGAGGTCTACACCAAGGAGGAAGAAGGAACGTAATGTAGATTATTCAAAAACTGATGTGTAAGTAATTATTTGTATATTTTTGAAACGAAACTACTCATTTTCATTGCAATTGGAAAATTATTGTGCTTTCCTTCACAGCAAACTTGGGATCCTTTGGAATTCGTATTGTCATAGCTTCTTCTGTGAACTTTTTTTTATCTTCAAATTAAAGTTTAGTTTTCAGGCTGGTGATGAATTTGGCTTCTTGACCTTTCAGACAACATCTCTCACCTTCAGAAGATTTCTGAAAGTAACATTTTGGTTGACCAGTCTCTGAATAAATGTTTCCAGGTGGAAGGAAGCTCTATTTCGTAGTTGAAATTCAAATTGTCACCATGTTTTTGGATCCCTATCGCTTCCATGTACATCCTCTGGGCCAAAAGCGTTTGACTATGGCAAGGGTTCTAGTTCTGTCGAAGTCGATTGCATGCTCTGTGGTCTGAGAGTGTTCCGCTACCGCCGATCTTATTCTATTCCTTCTCGTATCTGCAATATGTTCGTGTGCTCTGGTGCCCTTTCTTCCAGTCTATCTTGTAGACTCGGGATCTTGAAGTTTCCTTTTTGGTTGTTTGGCATTCGGGAACAGGGTTGATATCTTCTTTTTAGCACTAAAGGCCAATATTTGAAAAAAAAACACTTTTTTATACAATCCTCACAGATAAAAGCATTTTCTGCATTAACGTTTATTTTTCGTAATTCCGCGCAATTCCGATTTTTCTGCAAATTGACTAAGATATAGAATAAGCGTTGATAAGGAAAAACTAGGGTGTGATCATTTCTATAATTAAAAATAATTTGATTCAAAGTTATTAGAAGAAGACAACGTTCATGTAAATGTGGAACGGATTTCATCATATAATAAATTCATTAGAAAACCAAACCTTTCTTAGGGCTACAAACCTTATCTCAAAAAGAAAGAAATAATTAAATGTATATAAGCTTGTATAATTTAAAAAAAAACGACTTTAATCAGGTGCTGTTAGCATGCAGCACCGTGACGCGCAAGCCCAACTTTGAATTAAATTATTTTTAATTATAGAAATCACCACACCCTAATTTTTGGATATGTTGTTTATTAATGCTAATTCTGTTACAATGTCAATTTGTAGAAAAATCAGAATTGCACGTCATTGCCAAACAACGACTTTAATTAGGCGATGTTAGCATGCAGCACCATGACGCGCAAGCCCAACTTTGAATTCAATTATTTTTAATTATAGAAATGACCACACTCTAATTTTTGGATATGTTGTTTATTAATGCTAATTCTGTTACAATGTCAATTTGTAGAAAAATCAAAATTGCATTTCATTGCCAAACAACGACTTTAATTAGGCGATGTTAACATGCAGCACCGTGGCACGCAAGCCCAACTTTGAATCAAATTATTTTTAATTATAGAAATCACCACACCCTAATTTTGGGATATGTTGTTTATTTATGCTAATTCAAATACTGTGTCATATTTGCAGGAAAATCAGAATTGCAAGTTATTGCGAAAAAAACGACTTTAATCAGCTTTGACGCGGATAACATTGAAACAAATCTAAAAGTAAATACTCTATGGTTACTGGCGTTTACCGTTTTCTGCTTAAGTCTAAAAAAGGCAAAAAGGTCGACGTTTAAGTATAGACTGGTTCCCAGACTTGAACATTATCTTCAAATGTTCTTTGAACAACTAGTAGCAGCTTCAAATTTGTGTGCATGGATTGCTTCTTTTGCTTACTCGAGGCAGTCTGTGGTCATGTACAAGGAAGAACTTTGCGTCGGATGTCTTTTGCGATTTTAGACAGGCCCGTTTTTTGGGACTCTAGTCATACTGAAATGCATCTTACTTTTGTTATTCATTCTCTTCAGATATCTTAATGTGAGTATCACTACGTTAGAACGAGATATCGAAGAGATTTTCGATAAATATTTTTTTAAGAATTTTTGATTGAGTTACTTAGGCGTACGAAACCTAAGTAGATACGATTGGCTCATTTGAGTCATTTCCTCAACCTTCATTTGTAAAGTGTC
Source organism: Aquatica leii (assembly GCA_035610365.1). Taxonomy (NCBI): domain Eukaryota; kingdom Metazoa; phylum Arthropoda; class Insecta; order Coleoptera; family Lampyridae; genus Aquatica; species Aquatica leii. Next base: position 88,460,245 of record CM069434.1, read on the forward strand.
ATCATTTTGCAGTAATTACTGCACTGGCACAAGTTGACCTGGGGTCGAGATCTTACTTCTCAAGAAATTTCTTTTGTAAAAGTTCCGAATATGTCGTCTTTAAGACTGACTAAAGTCGATTTCCTGAGCTTAGATTTTATAATTTTGCCTTATCTTGGGCTAGAATATTCTGTACCGATCTTTTAAATCGCCTTGAATATTCTTCAAGTTCAATAATGTGTTAATATTAAAGTTTCGTGTCTTAAAAACCAGGTATGTTTCATCTTACGAATAAATTTTATAGGAAGTCTAAACTATATACAAACAACTTCAAAACTCCAACGTCACCTTGGACCGAAACTTTAAAAGGGTTATGCGATTCGGATTCGTCATGCGACCAGTCAAATGCGAAAGAACTAAGAAAACCCGTACAAAAACGGATTTTCAACTCTGAACACGATTCAAGTTTTTCATGGCCCAATTATTTGAATAAAAACTCGGATCGTAGCATCAGTGATCTATCGGATGAAATAAAAGTAAGAGCAAAACCAACGAAGAATTTGCCAAAAGTAAAAGAAAGCAAAAATAAAACAGTAAAAGACAAGAAATCTACTAAGGTTAAACGTACTGGTGATGAGAAAAGAGAGTCACTGTCGCTGGATCGGAATTGTGGTGTACGTAAAATCGTTTCTGTAAAAGAAACTTGTAATAGTAACGTTACGAAAAGTTTTTTGGCGTCATTATCTGGTAAGTCTAACAACTATCTGTAACAGTAATCGTGATTTCAAAAAAATATAGGAACTGTGCAGTTGTCCCATTGTGATCCATCAGCGAAGCTGTTTCGAAACAATTTTAAAGGATACAAAGACGAGCTTTTAAAAAGGCTATTTAAATTGTATAATGAAACTGTATTTGACAATAAAATTCCTGAAGACACGCTATTTCAATGGAACGAAAGAATGAGAGGAACAGCTGGGTTTTGTTACTGTAGGAAAGTTACTAGGCGAACAGGAATTATTGAACGAAATGTTAGAATTGTACTTTCTACGAAAGTCATCGATTCGTGTGACAGACTACGAGATACTTTGATTCACGAATTGTGCCATGCGGCTACGTGGATTGTCAACGAAGTAGCTAATGGTCACGGTGATTTTTGGAAGGCGTGGTTAGATTTTTTTTTTCTTACCTCAGTTACGTTATTCTACACCGTTTTTTTTTCAGGGCAACAAAAGCTCAGCGCTGCTTTCCAGAACTACCACCAATTAAACGTTGTCACGATTATGTTATAAATACCAAGTACACTTATAGATGCATGGATTGTGGATACAGGTTTGTCTTATTTTTTTTCTTTGATAACTCAAACCAGGTATGTTTTTGCAGCATTGGTCGACATTCAAAATCGTTGGACACTGAAAGGAAGCGGTGCGGGTATTGCTACGGAAAATTTGAAGTATTGCTCAATAAAACCAGTAAAAGTGGTGAAACTAAATCTGTACCTGTAACACCTAAGAAACCTCCCTCCGGTTTTGCTTTGTTCGTAAAAGAACATTACGCTACGTATAAAACGCCGCAATTAAACCATGCTCAAGTTATGAAGCTGCTCGGGCAAAAATTTAACGAAGCTAAAGTACCTCTTTAAGTACAAATTAAATAAGACTATATAACAATTTTTATGTATATATTCTAGGACCAGTTATTTTACAACTGATTTGTTTTATTTATATGTTTATGTATGTGTAATACAAGATGTGTTCTTCTGCTAGTCAGATTTGTAGATTAATATTAAAGTATAGACTACTTAATTAGTAGTACTCACTATCTATGAGTATTCTTATCCAATCGTCATTAACGGGCGAAGATCAAGGCTTTTCCAACGACGAATAAGAATGATCAATGACGTAAGAGCGTTGGCTAAATCGGCTATCGTACCGTTACTATGAGAGAACGTCAGATGAGCAGGAAAGAAATTCGTGCTCACGTTGGTATTATTAATTCCCCAGACGACGTCAAGTAGCCCCTCGTCTCACTAGCTCTCTGTCTACGCTCGTCGCCAGAGCCTGTATACTCGTGCGATTTGGTCGTTCCACCTGAGCATTCGCCCGAGGCGTTGCGATAGCATTTAAGACGTGTTGCACGCCATGCGTCGCCAAACGTCTTCTAATGATTGCCAATGCTCTGTCGCTTATCGCCCGTCGAGGTTATCCAAACTCAATGAATATCTTCTACAGCTTGTTAATCGTCTCAATCGATCTAAAAGTTCTCGTCTTGGCAACCACAAATTTCGTAAATCCGTTATAAGATGTTCACGCAATCCACTCGCCATGATGGTTTTCACCATCTCCTGCACCGGAGACATCTGCATCGTTAATTGAAACACTTTTCAATTACAATAACTTTATTATAATCAATCAAACAAAGCACAATATTGCACCACGCTGAAGTAGTTAACCACCGCCGTTATCGCTGTGCCCTAAATTCCTCCGCGAATATAGATCTACCGTCCTCTCTTGATTAAGATCCCTCGTCTATTGGCTACGCGCGAAGAAGAAACCTCTAACAAAATCGTTATAGTTTTAATTAAGCGCCGAAAATAGAATATAAACGGATGATGTGGCATCCGCGCGTGCCCGTCGATCCAAATTCCCCCAGACAGGCCCGATCCTTTCCATTCAGCCAGACTCTTACCTCACTTATGGAGAGAACAGCGTCACCCAGCCACCGCCTCTCCACTTCTCCGAGAACCGGACAGACCGCCACGAAATAAGGCGCATACACGTCCTGTGTCAGGCTACGAAGGGCATCAGCACCTGGACTACAACCCACGGGTTCCTATTTAAAGTTTGACGGTCCACCTTTAGTCCCACACTACGACTGAGTTGTTTATATAACAAATGGTAATTGGTAGAAGCTGCCGGCCTCTTCCAATCTTTCGCCTCTTTATCTACGATCTTATATTGCAGCTCATTCTATTACTCTATCCCACCGTGATTGCAAAATAATTTCTAATCCTTCAGCTAACTGCCGCACTTTCCTATACCACGAAATATTTTTTCTGGCCACTCACTTAGCCAATATGTTGGAGTATCTATTATCACACATAGCTACAGTTTTTTTATGTACAATAAATGCAGTTTTAAGGTGAAGGACCATAGTTGGGAGTATTGTATGGGAGACCGAAGACTTTTTAAATAAAACTATGCAATGCTTTTTGTAGCCCCGAATTTAATCCGCATTGCACAAAATGATCTACATACAGCATTGAAAACTGTTGTGTTTGCCCCAAAACGACTATCTCTACAACCTCGGTTCTGTGCAGCCGCCAGTCTACTACTCTTTCTGAACACAATCACTTTAGATTTTGCAAAATTGACTTAATTTCCATATGTACTACAAAGAGTTTCTAAATTATTTAACGTCAGTTAAAGATCTCTCTTGTGTCGGCCATTAGCTGTAGTGTCAGGGGCGAATGTAGAAACATTGAAAAGGGAGCCACAAGAATAACATCATAATAGTGTACAGTGCAGTAATTTTTCTAAAAGATTAACCTACTAATTTTTCTTTATATTTTATACAAAGGAGGGGGCGGTCCAGGTGGGCCACCCCTAAATCCGCGCCTGTGTAGTGTGTGTCGTCCCAAGAGCTAACATTGGGATAACGATGCCTGTTGCTGCTCTACTGAATTTGAATCTTATTAAAAACCTAAATCTACGGTAAAGAGAACCAGGACTATAGATGCGTGACTGAATAGAAGACCAGTCGTCACTGGTTCCAACTTTGGATCACTGCGAACGACGACCTTCATCTCATTCGTACTCGTAGGACAAAAGCGAAGTGGAGGGGTCGAAGAAACCGAAAAAAAAGACATTCAAGGACACTCAGGCGAAAATTGTTCTTGCAATCACAGCAAAAGGGTTCCCTGAGAACACTATCAATCCTGAAGTATTTGAAGCCATAAAAACCTTTATACTCGGATGCATTGACGAACTGGAAAAGGGACGAGCTTTTCCGCGTTTTCAGGAATGCATCCACAAAGGGGGATTCCTGAAAAGAACATAGGCAGACGAAGCAATCAGAAAGTTACTGGTCGGCACGTCAAACAAAAATTCTAGGGGATGATAGGGAGCTTGAGAGAAGGAATGCACTGACAGCAAATCCAATCCTCAAAGTCGTTCAGATAAATATACATTATATAGTGGCACAGGATATTAATATTGCTTTTATTTAGGAGTCACGGGAGTAATAACGGGTTTGAACTTGTAACCTCTGCGTTTGAATTTTTGTACTTTTGATGACAAACCTTATCCGCGATCGTTTTAATTTAACGTTTACTTTTAGTCAAGTTTGTTATTTCAAATCTTGTGCTGTGTTGACCTGTTTGCGATTCAATTTTATTTGTTTTTTTTTAATTTAGTGACTACATACACTCTCTAGTTGGCAAGGTTCAGAACCCCATTTTGACATCATTTTCGAATTTTCAAAATCATTCACGGATTTCATATTTTGACTCACGACTGTTTCCATTGAGCACCAACAACTTCTTCTTTTATGCGACCTTATCCAGGCAGTTTTCGTTTTTTATTGCTTTTGTATGTAACGTAAATATTTGGCGTTTTCAACGTTTGGCCGTTTTTCGATTTTTAGTCTGCCTGTTGATTTCGTGATTTTTGGAAACTTTTTTTTGTAATTTCAGTATACAATGAGTTATAAGCTGATTCTTAATCGCATCAAGAATTACGATATGAAATTTTAATTAGAGGCGGCGACGCATCTTTAGGGGTTGTCGTATTACGTGGTTTACTCAAGAATTTTCTCGCTGAGTAAGCCATCGGCAAGGTATCTCGTCCCGCATGTCTCGATTTTAATGCGAACAAATTAGCAATTAAAGAAAGTATCGATGAACTTGGGAAATTAATCGGTTCATTAAAAATTTCTCTTACTACAAAAATTTCTCTTACTACAAAAATTTCCAACCAACATTAAATATTTGTTAAGCTGTATTGGTAATTCACTTCTAATTCAGGATGACGATTTGTGTATTTGTGTATTTTGTTGCCAAGTTACGTGTTACAGGCTCTCTCTCTGAACCTGATAGGCGTCCTGGCTTAAGGTTCAGAAAGTTTTGCTTTTTCGGAGATCTTCCATTTTTTCTAATTGGAAGGATTGCTTTTGGGATATATTGGCTTCGCTATCTTTGTATGTCTGGTGCCACTCGCTCGTATGTGGTAAGAGCTGTCTAGGTCAAGACTAGGTGCACCTCAAGAAGGTTCCAGTTTTGTGGATGTTTTCAGCAACGTTGATAAATAGGTGCGTCGTAACCTATACTAGGCCACGTACTTGAAATCTGGGCGTCCCACGTCTGCCCGTTCGTAATTTTTTTTGTTTGTCTGATGGTGTCGGTTATCCTTCGAAGATACAGTGTGATGGTAGGTATAAAGTTCTCCTTCTATAATTGCTTTTTGGTCACGTGTCACATCATTCGTGGTTCTTGGTTTCCTTCCAAAGGTTAAGTATACCGCTGTGTATCTTGTGCTTTAGCATGCTGCCGTATTTAGGGCAAACCTGATAGCTGGTAACTTGTCTGGCCAGTTTTCGTGTGTGCGCTGTACTAGTATGGCTAGTTGGGTTTTGAGATACCTGCATTTGCCTATGGATTTTGTAGGGATGTCAATGGATACCATACACGCGAGGAATTTTTCCTTTTCTTCGTGCGGACAAGGTGATCTCAATAACCCATTTGCTACTACATTCATTTTCTCTGGGGTATATGTGTAAGTTATCTTATAGGATTAAAGTGCTAGTGCCCAACGGACGATCCCACCCGTTGGCGAATTCAGAGTTAAGAGCCACTTCAGTGATTCAGGTAACCTCTGAACTTGTTTACAGCCCAGATAACGGCGACAGCTTTCCACTCTGGTGTTGAATATTTGTTTTCAACTGGCAACAGGAGTCTGCTTGCATATTCCACTGGCCTTTTGTCTGGACTTTCTTTGCGGTAGAGTACGGCGCCGAGGGTGTAACTACTGGCATCCGTTCTTAGGGTAATAAGCATGGACATATTTGCTTGACGTAAAATGGGTGCTGGCGTTAATAGCGTCTTTAGTTGTTGAAATGCTGCTGCCTGGTTTGGGCTCCAAGCCCATGCTGCGTTTTTCTTTAGCAGGCAAAACAGTGGTCTTGCGATTTCGGCAAACTTTGGGATGATTTGTGATGGCTATAGGTTTTCCTAGGTCTATTTGGTTTCCTGCTGGGTTTATATAATGCCCCAAGTAATTTACTTGTTTGCAGCCGAAGGTGCACTTACTCCTTCTTACGTGTAATTTGTAATTTTGTGGTTGTCGTGGCTTTTAGATTCTTTACGTGGTCTTCACTAGATTTGACAGCAAGATCAGGTTATCCAGATAAGCTAGTAGGGTAACTTCTGGTATGTTGGTGCGGAAGCGGCCCATCAGCCGTTGAAATGAAGCGTTACGGAGTCCGAAAAGCATCCGGCAAAACCGAAATAGTCCGAACGGAATAACGAAGTGCCACCGTTTGCCCGGGAAGTCGTGGGATGATTCCTACGTTTTCTATGAAGTCGATCCCGAGTAGCGTTCGGTTTTCCGCATTTGGTAGAATCACGAAATCTGTTGGCATTGCTTTTCCTTTAAAAACTACGTTGATCCTTATCGTAAGTACATATATCAATGTAAGTACACCCAATTATCTCGCCGACGTTGACGTGTACGATTGGACACTGTCATCTTGTTGTCTGTTCTCCGTAGCAGGCGAGCTGTGCGCTAGCAGCTGTAGTAGGCGCTTCTTGTTTTTTTTCTGCACTCTTCGACCTTGTGGCACTTATTGCGTGTGGTAATTGGATTTGGTCTTGTTTGGCTTGGTTTAGGTGTCGTTATCAGCTCTTTTTTAAACTTGTGTAGCTCTGTTATCATGGTTTCATATGAGTTGAACTGCGTTATCGCAAGTTTTTTTATGCGGCGGTGCAGTAAACAATATATCGTATTTAGCTGCAGCGGTTCGGGCATACGTCGATCTTCCGGAAGTTGTGCCAGAAGTGCCCGTTTCTCCGCATATGAAGCTTTTCGTTGGTGTGGAGTCGTTTTGATCTGTGGCGAAGATCTCCGTCAATACTTGATGAGGTACCTTTGTGGATCCAAAAGCATTTCGGAGTATTTGCATTACTTCATCCCATGTCGTAAATATTTGATACCTTGCCACCATGTCGCGGTTTCTTTTTCCAAGAATATTGGCAGTCCAATCAACGCGATTTGTTCGTTTATGTGCATGCAGTTTTTATAGATTTGGCCTACATTCGTGAACGTAAGTACCCCATCTCCTCCCTGATATTTGACGGTGCACTTTGAGAATGGCCCGGTTGCTAGGTGGCCAGGAGCTGGTTTAGCTGTTTTATGGTTAGCTAGAAGGGTTGTCCTGTCGATGTCGGCTCTTGTGCTGTCTTCTGCTGGTATAGGCAAATGTCTGGTCGGTGATCCGTGGTGGTGTTTTTCGATAGGCTGTGTCGGGTTTGTGCGGTTTTTTCAATCTTTTGGTTGGCCGCCTTTGTTGCGGGTAGATGACAAGGCGGTCCTTACGGAGCCACTTTTACGTAGCTTAAGTAACTAACACACTAACACACGTATTTATTTTAAAGAAAAATTAACAAGACTAACATATATTATAGACTTGTATCGCACATTGTTCTAAGATATTCACATACAACAAGCTAGTAATCCCCAAGAGATGCTGCTAGGTTCGCAGTATTTGTTACAACGTATGATCGAAGGATACCCGTTGTTGCGGGTTGAGCTGGTACTTATTTTACCGTAGGATCGATGAGATATAACCGTGCGCGCCTTCTTTTGAGGGTGCGAGTGAGTGTGGTGGTGTACTTTATGTGTTTTGTTGCCTTAATCTATGTTACAACGTAGTAATAATTGTATAAAATTACACAAGAGCTTTCCGCAAGATACGTTACAGGCTAAAAAGTTAGATTTAGTTAAATTTAATATAGAAAACTTCCATTATTTTACTTGTAATGTACTTGTATGTCAGAGGTTTTATTTGATATTACTGATACTGTGCACTATATAAAATTGATGTCCGCTTTTTAATTTCATATTCAAACCGTCTTCTTCGAGACCTCGAACTCCTCCGACTCTAATCATAAGATGGAATAAGCAGACTACATAGTGTTTTTTCTACCGTCTTATTTTTTGCCATTTTTTGTGTCCTATTCCGAATTTTTAGTTTACCGTTTATTTCCGCTGAAATTTTTATTGTTTAGCTTTAGCCACATTTAATACATTTAGTTACCGTACCTGTAAATAACTGATTGAGCGTAGTGGACCTCCGATGCCTTTTCAATTAAAGTTTCCTCTTTGCCACCGATAAAAGGCGTAAAGGAAGTGATTGGCACTATGGGTCTAATCCAGAGGATTTCTTTTGGTGTCGTAGACCCCTTGCCATGTTTTTCGGTTTTGGATAAATTTCTAACGGTAGTGAAGTTTAGTGTTAAAAACTTAAAGTAAAAACACATGTTAAGTTTTATACATTTATTAATTGAATTTAAATTAAAACTACTCAAAATAAAGTTTTGTATCTGTTATATATAATATACGTAACATAAAATAAACATAAAATAAACTAAGCAATAAGTAAATGTTTTTAGTAAGAAGGATGAACCTGATGCTTTAATAATAAATTATCAACATTTGGCGTCAATTTTGTAAGGTTAAATTTAAATTTCCTCGGCTAATGATGTCTAGTCTGTTTCTTTTTTCGTTAGAAGATTGGTAACAGCGCTGAATCCCATTTCCACTAGGTATGGCGATGGAAAAGAAATTAAAAATTTCTTCGCTATATTCCATAATACGGAATAAGTAACGGGTATGTTGTTTTGCAGCCAGAATTGCTGATATCCGTTTTTAAACTGAACCTTAAGTTCTTCGTTTGTACTTCAGTTCAGTCAGTTTCTCTTGTATTATGACATTCGTTTCTTCTATGTCACCATATGGGTTAATTAAACATAGTCAAAACATCCTCAAACCTAGTTTCAAAATCTGAATAGAGAGCATTTTAATGTTGAACGTAGGTTGAAACGTCGTTTTCCTGGCAGCTTGTCTGTGACAATATGGGGAACTGAGAAAATTCGCCCCGTCCAATATTTTGCTTCATTAGTTTAGCTCTGGCAAGAAACGCTGATAAGATGGACTTTGTTTTAATTAAATTTAGACTGTCGCCTTGTAACTGCAAATTAACTATATTAAATTTTGTAAACAAATCTGTTAAATAGGCGATGTCTGTTTTCGACTTCATTAAATTGTCTTTTAAAATTTTGTCTTTAGTATCCAGAAATTCTAAAATAGTCTCAAAAAGTGCAAAAAATCTTCTCAAACATAAGCCTTTCGGCAGCCAGCGTACTTCAGTGTGAAGGAGTAATTGAGGAAAGTGTTCGTCATTTTTATCACACAACTGCGCAAATAACCGCGTATTCAACGCGTTGCTTCGGATTCGGTCTACTCAAATTTTTAGCAACTAAATGTTGCCGATGGGTGACGCAATGTATTGCTAACACCCCTGACACATTTTGTTTTAACTAGCTTATACATCCACGATAACGTCGATCCATGGCAGGTGCTCCATCTGTAGGTACTGATATTATATTTGATAAAGGGATTGCTTTTTCAATGAAGTAATCCTTCAAAACATAAAATATTGATTCACCTTCAGTGTCGGTTGTTAACGTTCTTGCGAAGAGGAGTTCTTCGTAGATTTCTTGATTCATAGTGAAACGTTCAAGAAATTACTTGTAAATGCAAGAGCCTTCTAGAAGGCTGTTATCTATTTTCTAAAAGTTATAGCGAAATGTGAGGAACGATCGAGAAGGATTTCCGTATGTCTATATATAGCTACGAGACAGATCGTAGGTCAGTTATTGCTGGAATGTGAATGCATGCAGTATTAAGAAGATTATTCAAGTGAAGATAAATAAGTGATTAGCACGTGCGAAGTTTTAAATAAATAACAGTGTACACCGAATCGAGTGAACGTGACTTAAGCGGCCCATACACTTGCAGGTTAGTCTTAAGATTTGCCTGAACAGGTCGCGACCTGCGAATAAGTGCGATAGTGTGTGGTTGAAAACTGAAGGCGCGTTCAGGCCTGGCGCGGCACGACGCTAATCTGTCGAAGCCTGATTTTTTGAGCAAGTACGACAATTTGCCTGCGAATGTGTGGCCATTCGCGAGCCTTGTCTCAGTTTCTTAAATTAGTTTCGCGTGTAAAATCAAACTGAGTGTTATTGAATGCGCTTAGTAAGTTTCGCTTTTTTATAATATACTGTTTACAGTTCTTTCATAACGGTAAAAATGGCGGTTTCAAGAAAAATACAAGAATTTATAGAATTTTTGTTCTTTTTTACCATTATTGCAACGGCAGCGGCAATTAAACATAACCGATAATCACTTGTTGTCGCCATTTTAAACGTTACTAAGTGAAGTAACCGACGCTGCTCATAAAAACCGAACTGAGAACTGAGCACAGCTAGCAAGCCTGCCTGAATAATGTATGGCTAGTTTGATGTTTCACACTTGCTCACGTACTTACCTGTTCAGGCAAATCTCAAGACCAAACTGCAAGTGTATGGGCCGCTTTACAGTGTGAAATCCGAGGACGTTATCTTATCTTAAGTGATAGTGTTATACATAAATTCGTGTAAGTGTTTTCATTAAATATTATTAGATTTAATTAGTTCGTTTAATTTAAAAGTGTACATATTTCTAGATTAAGTAAACGTATTTTTAGTCGTTTTAAATAAATTAGTTTTTAACAAATAAATACGTAACAGTGGCGTCAGTGTGGGATATCGTTCGCGAATTTTAGTGTAAATATCATTAAGAAATATCGCTCCCGTAATAAAAACATTGATTACGTAAATAACTTTTAAGTTTGCGATACGCGTGTTTATTTATAAAGTATAAAATAGTGTTTATTGTTCTTAACTGTCATAAATTTTAATTTTTCGCTATTGTAAACCGTCTTTGACAGTTTTGACACACTTGTCAACATAAACGTCAAATTATTTTTGATAGATTTTGAGACTTTGTGGGCCTCCTAGTCTCTGTTCGAGCAATAAAATGTTGTATTCAACTCGTTCTTGTCTAATTTGGACGCTTTTTTTCCCTCGAGAACTTTTTAAACCCTCGTTGCACTCGGGTTTAAAAATGCCCTCTTGGGAAAAAAAGCATCCAATTTACACAGGAACTCGTTAAATAAACTACTATTATTAAACTTTTTCTTTTAACAAGTGCGTGTTCGCGATATTAATTAAATTCGTTTCCGTTTAATATTAACAAGTGGATCGTTATTAAAATTTTGTGTTATACGAAAACTGCATTTTAAAAAGTAGTGTAATTAAACTTTATATTCGTGTTATATTTAAATTTATGCCGGTGACGCGTTTGCAAGCAGTTAAAATAGATGCAAAAATACTTGAAATTCTCGAAGGATCTCAGTGGTTTTCTACGTTAGATTTAAAGAGTGGATACTGGCAGGTAGAATTAGAACCCAAGGATCGTGAAAAAACAGCTTTTACGATTGGAACTGGTTTGTGGTAGTTTACTGTAATGCCCTTCGGCCTGTGTAACGCTCCTGCAACGTTCGAGCGTTTGATGGAGACCATCTTGCGCGGATTGTCTTGGAAGACGTGCTTGGTTTACTTGGACGACGTGATCGTGGTTGGAAGGTCGTTTGAAGAGCACTTGAACAACTTGAAAGAAGTGTTCCAGAGATTATGTGGGGCTAACCTCAAACTGAGCCCAAAGAAGTGCCACGTATTTAAGAAGGAAGTCCAATACCTTGGCCACGTCGTATCTAGAGATGGAGTAAGGGCTGACCCAGACAAAATACGAGCAGTGCAAGCATGGCCAAGACCAATCGACAAACATCAGGTCCGAAGTTTCCTTGGGTTGTGCACTTATTATAGAAGATTTGTCCCCGGATTTGCCAATATTGCCAAACCATTGACAAAACTAACCGAAGAAAAAGCAGAATTTAGATGGAATGAAGACTGCGAAAATTCTTTTAATCAACTAAAACAGGCCCTAGTCACTTCGCCGATTTTGAGTTATCCACGAGAAGATGGAAAGTTTGTTTTGGATACCGACGCAAGCAATATGGCCATAGGCGCGGTCCTTTCGCAGGTTCAAGATGGACAAGAAAAGGTTATCGCGTACTTTAGCAAAGTTTTGTCTAGGCCAGAAAGGAATTATTGCGTGACTAGGAGGGAGCTGTTAGCAGTCTTTAAGTCCATCGAACATTTCTACAAGTATTTGTATGGACGAAAATTCTTACTGAGAACAGACCACGCCGCTTTAAAATGGCTACTGCAGTTCCGTAACCCAGAAGGACAAGTAGCAAGATGGATCGAGAGACTGCAAGAGTATGACTACGACACAGAACACCGTGCCGGAAGCAGTCATCGGAACGCTGATGCCTTGTCCAGAAGACCATGTCCGGCGGACTGCAGCCATTGTTCGCGACTGGAAGAAAAAGTCGAATGCCTCCGGAGAACTGCTATGGTTGATGATGAGTGGGAACCTGAGCGGTTACGTCGCGAACAAGAAGACGATCCTGAAATAAGACTACTCCTGGACTGGAAAGAAAGCGGCCGACGACCAACCTGGGAAGAAGTGAGTGCTTTGGGCAAAAATATCAAAGCGTACTGGGCGCAGTGGGACTTCTTGATAGTAGAAGACGGTCTTCTTAAGCGATCTCTAGAAAGTGCCGAGGGCACGGGAAACAGACTACAGCTGGTAGTGCCGAAGAGCAGGGTGACCGAAGTGTTGAAGCATCTCCACGATGGGACATCAGGAGGCCACTTTGGCATTAAGAAGACGTTGGGTAAAGTGCGAGAACGATTCTACTGGATGAACTGCAAAGAGGACGTCATGAAATGGTGCCGTAAATGCATAGTCTGCGCTTCAAGAAATGGTCCAGCGAGAAAGCGCAAAGCACCCATGAAACAATACAACGTAGGAAGCCCTTTGGAAAGAGTAGCGATTGACATCGCAGGGCCGTTCCCAGAATCCGATTAGGGAAATAAATACATCCTGGTGGCGATGGATTATTTCACGAAATGGACGGAGGCTTACGCCATCCCCAATCAGAAAGCAGCTACAGTCGCAGACGTATTAGTAAAGGAGTTTTTCTGCCGGTTTGGAGTTCCGTTGGAATTACACTCCGATCAAGGCCGCAATTTTGAGTCTGGGCTGTTTCAAGAAGTTTGCCGACTATTAGGAATTAAGAAGACTAGGACAACGCCTTTCCATCCTCAATCTGACGGCATGGTTGAACGGATGAATCGAACAATGGGCAAGTACTTAGCCAAGGTAGTGTCCGAACACCAAAAGGACTGGGATCAGTACTTGCACCTTTTTTTAATGGCATACCGATCATCCGTTCACGAAAGCACAGGCCAAACACCATCCTGTGTCATGCTCGGTCGTGAGATAAGATTACCATGCGATCTTCAATTTGGGCGAAGACCGGAAGAAGAAGTTGCTGGAGAAGATTACGTCAGCAAGCTGGCCAAGAGGTTAGACGAAGTACATGAAGAGGTCCGTAAAAACACACAAATTGCCAGCGACAGGATGAAAACAAGATATGACGTCAAGGCGCAAAATGGTGGGTTTCAACCTGGCGATATGGTCTGGTTGTATAACCCTCAAAGGAGACGTGGTTTGTCGCCGAAGCTGCAAAGGCAATGGGAGGGCCCCTATGAAGTCGTGCAGCGTATTAACGACGTTATATACCGCAACCGAAAACCGCCCAGAGGCAAGCCAAAAGTGGTCCACGTCGATCGTCTAGCCCCGTTTGCTGGCGATAACCACAATCCGCAAGTTCAGGTCCGAACCAGAGTAATAAGTAACAGAACCAGGAATCCAATCGAAGAAATGGAGTTCGAAAAGTTTATGAACTTATACGGAGGTTCTGGGAAAGCTAGGTTCGGAGTTACCACCGAGGAACAACAAGACCTGTTCCAGACACAAAAAGATTACGCCATCGCACATTGCGTGAGCTAGGACCTTGACATGTCCAAAGGGGTTGCAGTCGTGTTTAAAAAGAAGTTTGGGCAGCTAGATGAATTACGAAGACAGCAACCGGCAGTCGGAAAGGTTTTAGGACTACGTGGTGACGGACGCTTCGTTTTCTATCTGGTCACCAAGAAATACTCACGTGTCAAGCCGTTATACAAAGATCTGTGGCGAACATTATGGAGTCTCAAGAGACAAATGGAGTTCCATCATGTTAAGAAATTGGCAGTACCCAAGCTTGGTTGTGGCTTAGATCAACTGAATTGGAGGACAGTTCGAAACATGTTGGAGGTCGTCTTCCGAGGAACAGGCATTCAAGTGTTGGTCTGTAGTTACCAACCGAGGAGAGTATTAGGTCAGGAAAAGTCCATTGACTGTTACTTTTATGGTCAAGGAAGTTGCCGAAATGGAGGAAGCTGCCGCTATCGCCACGATCCCTTTTACCGGTGTCGCATCCAGTCTCCTGTTCTGGGACAGAACAGTCCTAAGAAGGGGGCAGTGAAACGTTCAAGAAATTACTTGCAAATGCAAGAGCCTTCTAGAAGGCTGTTATCTATTTTCTAGAAGTTATAGCGAAAAGTGAGGAACGATCGAGAAGGATTTCCGTATGTCTATATATAGCTACGAGACAGATCGTAGGTCAGTTATTGCTGGAATGTGAATGCATGCAGTATTAAGAAGATTATTCAAGTGAAGATAAATAAGTGATTAGCACGTGCGAAGTTTTAAATAAATAACAGTGTACACCGAATCGAGTGAACGTGACTTACAGTGTGAAATCCGAGGACGTTATCTTATCTTAAGTGATAGTGTTATACAACGGTTATACATAAATTCGTGTAAGTGTTTTCATTAAATATTATTAGATTTAATTAGTTCGGTTAATTTAAAAGTGTACATATTTCTAGATTAAGTAAACGTATTTTTAGTCGTTTTAAATAAATTAGTTTTTAATAAATAAATACGTAACAATAATAAAACGAATATATGCCAATAATAATGCTGCATTACCAGGTAAAGTTGACTCGTCCAGTTGTAAAGAGAAATGGGATGTTTGCAAATAATTACACAAGAAGCTTTCGATATCAGAACTCATTTCATCAATACTTCTTTCAACAGTATTGTTGCTTAAGGGAATTATTTTAATGATATCAGATGCAGGTTTGTATAAAACAGTTTCTAAAACCTTTTCAACGGTTGGCAAAATTAACTTCTCTCCGATAGTATGCGGTTTTCCGAATTTTGCTATAAGTAGCGAGATATTGTAAGACGCCCGCAAACCATCATCGTTTCTTCGTGGCGTCGAAGTAAACATTCTGTCCAGCGTGAGTCTCTTCTGAAGTTTATTTTTGAGTATTTGAAAGTATTTCAAATCTTTATCTGTTTTATCCGGGTGACATCTTCTCAGATGATCCTGCAGCTTAGATAGTTTCATAGCGTCAGTGCTCAAAACTTTGTTTCATAAAAGGCACATAGGCAATTGTTTGTCCGACAATGATGGAATGAAGCTAAATTTAAAATAATCAACACTGTACTGTCTACATTTCTTTTTAGATTCGGACATGGCATCAGTCATCTGTGGGCAAAATTAATCTATTTAAATAAGACATAGAGTCCAGCAGCTGTTTATTAAAAAATCAAAATCAAATTTAAATCGTATGGTCTCAGATTTTATGGCAAGCATAGGCGTACAGCCATTATAAATGAATGTGAGAAGGGGAATGTTATGAATGTTACTTAAGGTTTTGATATGATGGAACTTTAAGGAAATTTGAAAGTAACATGACAAAAAATGTTAAAATAAAATATTATAAAACGAATAATAATAATAACAAATTGTTATGCGATTTATCTCTACGTACATTCGACTGTCATGTGTAAAAATTCACTGGTTCCACTTTAGCAATAATACAAAATTTTAATTTTAATATAGAGAAGTATGTACAGTAGACTGTTTCAAAAAAATCGATAATTTTTTTTCCTTAGGGACTGTAAAAATATCATTGGAAATGACGAAGAAAAAATACTGTGAAAGTTTCAGCTCTTAATATTCATCGCATCGCAAATTTCGATTTCGCATTCAATTAACATGGGAAAAAGTTTTGTTTAGACTTTGGAATTTTGTAACTTAGTAACTGAATTGGTTATCAGTAAGACTATAACATATTCTTATAGGAAACTTAATGCTCTACAACTTCCTTTAAATTATCTATCACGAGTTTTTCGAAATTTTCTACGGTTCGTGAGCGGCATCCATGAAAGTGTGAAATTTTTTGAATAATCGTACTTTAACTGTATTATTTTTATTTTATGTTTTGATCCATTTTTGTAATCCTATTTATAGATAAATTATTAAATTAACATGGAGAAATTATTTTTTGGATTTTTGGGATTTTATATTTGATTGTAATTGTAATTCATTGACTTATAAATTTAAATTATTTTAATTATATGATTGCCAATTATTTTTATTTATTTCTCTAATAATTTTTTTTATATTCAATTTATTTTACGACATTAAGGTTATTTTATTACAATTTGGAATTTTGTTTTATATTCACTAACAACGAGTAATAAGTACTGCAATTGTTCTTCATTTTTAGTACAACACTTATTATATTGTTCGATTAACGCCACACCACGTTCTGCAGCACCATTTAGCACAGCCAATTTGTTAAAAAATTGTTCACATTCTTTGTAGTTTTCGTCGGTATCCCAAAAGTTAACATCTTTGTCAATAAAGTCATATGGCAAATTCAAATGTTTAAAAATCAGGAACCGTAGAAAATTCGTGATAGATAATTTATAGGAAATTAAATGATCTACAAAAAAAGTTTAATTACATTTTCCGATAAAGTTGATAGTTTCGCTGGAAACTTGAAAAAATGATGAAATTTATTGAGGGTTCAACTTTAACCTTTAATAACTTTTGAAGGAGTAGATTTACGAAAAATTTATAAGACATAAGATTTGTAGAGCATTAAGTTTTCTATAAGAGTATGTTATAGTCTTACTGATAACCAATTTAGTTACTAAGTTACAAAATTCCAAAGTCTAAACAAAACTTTTTCCCATCTTAATTAAATGGGAAATCGAAATTTGCGATGCGGCACACCTTAATATGAATATTAAGAGCTAAAACTTTCACAGGATTTTTTTTTGTCATTTTCAATGATATTTTTACAGTGCCTAAGAAAAAAAAATTGTCGATTGTTTTGAAACAGTCTAATGTACAGTCCAATATCCATAATCCGAACTTCCGTAATCCGAACATTCCAGTAATCCGAACTGGCCCACAGTGTAACGACCAATGGACAAAAATACAGTTTTTTTTTACTTTTTTGTTATTTGGTAAGATATATGTATTTATAAAAGAATAATAAATGTCTAGCAAAGTTGTAAATAAGTAAATATTGACACACATACATATTTATTTATGTGACCGGCCAAAATATGTAGTTTAATTTCAAAATATTTTTTTTTAATATTTCCTATATGTAAACATTTAAATTCTATAAAAAAACACATAAGAGTGTGTCTTGGAAATTCTTCAAAAAACACGCAGCTGTACAGTTGTGGATTTCTTATTTTCTTAATTTATCTTTCAAAGTGATAACATATTGTATGTTAATAATAAAATACATACGTAGTATGTATGTACAGTTGTCTTTTTTTAGATTTTTCCGAAAACATTCCATAATCCAAACATCTCCTTGCAGCAATTAGTTCGGATTACGGAGTTTGCACTGTAATTATAATAACGATTGGTAAAACTTTGAAAAAGAAACTATGGAGGAGTACTCGTGTAATTTTGCATGATTTGAATATTAGACTACTAAGAACTGAAGTACAAAACAAAATTTAATAAAAAATAATGTACTTACTTTTCTCCGGCACTCTCAAACAAAATATCACTGATTCACTATAATTTGTGTGATAAACTACCAGTTTATATTTTTTTAAATATTTTTTTAGCACTTTCCTTTTCAAGATTCAGGAAGCGAATAAACGTATTTGTCTCACATTCATATTTATAGAGTGACGAATTGAACAAGTCAGTGCAAGTTCACGAAGCTCTGAGACTGCGCGTATGCTTGTAACAAGATGATACTGGTACATCATTATGTGCAGGTTTTTACAAGTTTAAAATGTATTGCGACTACAAAGCGAATGCCTACATCCTACAACTTACACAATTTTATAAACATATATAATAATTTTTCTACTTCTTAGGTACTTTTATAAATAATGTATATGTTTTTATATTATAAGATAGTATAATGTAGGTAAATAGATACTATCAGTGAATGTTGAGATCGTGGACCCCCATTTTCATTTCATGGACCCCCAATTTTTTTTTCGCTGACGTAAACCCCTTGCAGGTTGTCATAGACCTCTGGGGGTCGATATAGACCACTTTGGGATCTAATCTCAAATAACATTTTTTTTATATGACAAGTTTTTTTTTAAATCATAAAAATATCACCGTTGACCACCCGATAAAAAAACAAAATCTTCCAAAACTTCTTAAGTAAAAAAGCACAAGGTCTAAAGCAGAATCAATTTTGTATTTAATTTTTCAAGAGCAAATATATCGTAAGATAAAATATCAATTAAACCACTTACTTAATCCTTTGAAATATTTTGTAGTGCTAAAAAAAGACTTTTTGTTCAATTTTTTGAAACGGTTATAAACGACATACTTTCTTCGAGTTCCCCAACAATAATGCGTTGATGATCGTCACGTCGTAAAAGGTTAATGATCACAAATTACTTCTTAATTAAATGCTCCAGAAAGGTACACTTAGTAACGCAAACTAACGTTACTGTGTTTCTCGTGACAAAAACATTGTAATTATGCACCACGTAGTGACCACTTTAAATTATTACGAGAGCTACGTTTTTATTGCCGGATGTTTTGTCCTTACGATCTACTTTAATATGTTAGATAGCGTGCATAAGTCTTTGTACGAAGAAATTAACAGTCGCTTGGAACCGGCCGCAAAATAATTTTTTTTTGTTCTAAAACACAAATTTTAAAAAACGTCTTATACCAATTACATAAAAATTAATGAATTAATGGCATGTCTTCGGAAAATTAAGGCATTTGCAGAAATTCGCCGCTAGAGATGAATTATATTTAATTAAATAACAGTTATATCTTGGTTTTGAATCCTATTTCTACAGAACTTTTTTTTAGTAAGATTTCGTACCTCTACTAAATTTTGTTGGGTTATTCAGATTAATTTGGATTAGATTTAGATTTAGACCGTTCGTTGTTAGATTTTTTTTCTGATGTTTTTAACTGCTATTTGTAATTGAACTTCCTGTTTGTAATTATTGGTTCAATAACGAATTGTTTGCTTTTTTGTCGGTTCCTATAAACGTTTTTTGTTTCTCTCTGGTTTTTGCACTGTGTTTTGCATTTTTTGTAATTTTTTCATCTGATTATCTTAAAATGTAATAGATTGTTAATTACCTTTCTTCTATTATGTTCATTTAAGGATCCACCGAATAATTCTACAATTCGTAGAGACATTTACAAAGTCGTTTTTTAAAACTGTTGAGGTTGTGGTGTTGAAATAGCTATTCAACGCACGTAAAAATTAATTTTAGTCACAAGTACGTACTATGTATGTATACTGTACGCATGTTTAAGTACATAGGTACGTACTCTGAATGTACGGGCATTTGACGTAATATTTATACGAAAAAAAATTAAACGCTGAGAAGTGACTGAACTTTCTCTCGTTGAGTGTTGTTTGCTTTTGTCCTAATCTCTTCGATAGTGAGTTTAGACGTACCCTTGGTGTCTCCGAGTCAAGGAATTTGCTAGTAAAATGGAGTGGCGCAATTTTTTTTCTTTCTTATTGTAGCATTCTCAACCACGCCCACTTACCGACATCTCTGCTAGCCGTGGTGACGTGGTTGTTACCAACAGGACTCGCTAGGGGAAGACGGTTGGTGTAAAACGTTAAGTTTAAGCCGAAAGAACAATCGATCCAAGGACTTTCAATGAATGGAATTTTTTATTTGCAATTTTCTCTCTCTATTTAGAGTTTAAGTATTTCAAATAATTGTGTATTATTCGATGAACATAGCCTCAGAAAACAAATCTTGATATGCAACAAAACCCAAAAAGGTAAATACTACCTGAGTGTACTAAACAAAGTAACATGGAACCCCCATAACCCAAACAAAATCGAAATAAACAAGAAAAAGTGAAAATAAATAAAAAAGAATAAGAATTTTCACTTGCTAACTGAACATCGCTAGTTTTTGTTTATCATGTTTGAACGTCAAAAAAAAAACCTAAAAGCCGAAGAACAGATTATAATATCCCAAGAGCAAAAGCAACAAAAGAGAAAAAAACATTCTAACAGTGACCAACGTTGCAATCTATTCGAAGTTCTAAATCAAACTCAACCAAACAAAAATCAACCTGATTCGCTCTTCTCCCCTTAGAAGAAACGAAAAAAGAGTTCACTTTACAGTGGGCATTCAACCACCCTAAAATATAGTATATACTTAAACGGCAGCGACTAACTCAGTTTGAATCGTTGATTGGGTCGTAATTTTTGAGATGCTAAATTATAAAACAAGTTAAAAAGATGCCAAAACAGTGGAAGATTAGGATGACAGATACAGTTTAAATTATCCAAAGTTGAAACAAAACAAATAACAAAAATACAGGTTGTAACAACGAGTATATTTATTTTATCATAGAAAGAGAGGTTAGAAAAGAGAACCAGGTAACTTTACATAGATATGATCAAACGCTAGAACGTAGGTCGATATCACAGACAATAATTATTGAACCAAGCCCCCTTCGGTTAGACAACACGTCGTACAAAGAATTAAAATTGTCCGCTAAACTTTTACATTCCAAAAGTGAATAAGTTTACCATGCTGCTCTGAAATCGCTTCATTAATTTCGGTACCCGGAAGGACAAGTTGCGAGATCGATTGAACGATTGCAGAAGTACGATTTTGATACAGAACATCGTGCTGGAACTAGTCATTGCAACGCAGACGCCTTATCTAGATGCTCATGCTCGGTTAACTGTGGTCATTGTTCTCGATTAGAAGAAAAAACTAATATGTTTTGCAGAACAACGGCGATTGACGATAATTGGCAACCAACTCAACTATGTCGATAAAACAAGAGTAATCCGGAACTACAGTTGATAATAAATTACAGAAAGAAACCAGCGCGGTGAAAGCATATTGAACACAATAGAACTACTTGAAATTGAAAAAGAAAAAGCGATCTCTAGAGAACGTCAATGGCACCGAGACGAAACTGCAGCTAGTGGTGCCAAGAAGCTGAGTGTCAAAAGTATTACAGCATTTGCATGACCGAACTTCTGGAAGACATTTCGGTGTGAGAAGACGCTTGAAAAGGTTAGGGAAAGCTTATATTGACTGAGCTGCAAAGAAGATGTAAAGGAGTGGTGCCGCAAATGTAATTTATGCGCATCTGGAAACAGACCAATTGGAAAGAGCAAGACTTCTATAAGACAGTACAACATCGGAAGTCCATTCGAAAGGGTAGCAATTGAGATGGCATCCTCATTCCCAGAAACGGATCAAGGCAACAAGTACATTTTGGTAGCAATGGATTATTTCACCAAATCGACGGAAGCGTACGCGTTACCGCATCAAAAAGCCACAACTGCTGCGGATGTGTTTTAGAAAGAGTTTTTTTGCCGCTTTGGGGTTCCGTTGGAGCTTTATTCAGATCAGGGGCGTAGCTTTGAATTTGCTTTGTTTCAAAACGTCTGTCCAATGCTGAGAATCAAGAAGACTAGGACTATACTTCTTCATCCTCAATCAGATGGCATGGTGCAATGGATGAATAGAACGACGGAGAAGTATCTCACCAAAGTGGTCGCCGAACACCGACGAGACTAGGACCAATATTTACATTTCTTTTTAATGGAGTATCGATTATCTGTTTATCAGGCTACCGGGAAAATTCCTGCTTGTGTTTTTTTTGGGCGTGAAATAAGGTTACCGTGCGATCTTCAGTTTGGATGCAAGTCTGGAGAAGAAGTTATTGGGGATGACTACGTCACCCAACTCAAGAGAGGAATGCAGATCATCCACGATAACGTCCGAAAGAACATCCAAATCGTCAGTGACCGGATGAAAGACCAATATAACGTAAGGACCAGAGAACGAAAGTTTCAACCTGGTGACTTGGTTTGGTTGTACAACCCACAACAAGAACGAGGGTTGTTTCCAAAGTTACAAAGACAATGGGATAGTGAAGCTCAGACAGTCAATTTGTTGTTGACAGGCCAACCAGTCAGAATGTCCATGCTCCGTCGTGATTTTGCCTCTAGGTTGCGTCTGTTGTTTGCGGACATTGTGATAGTAATATCGTCCGTGTAAGTGGAAATGTCACAGTTATCGAGTAAGTCTGGTTCTAGTAGAGAATCCACAACTACGTTCCACAAAGTCGGTCCAAAAACCGATCCGTTTGGCATCCTTTTGTCAGTCGTTTTGTGTAAGAAAAACTAGAAACGTTCGCGGAATAAGTGATCGAACGACTTGATAAATAACTGCACTCTCTTAACGACGAGAGCTTCAATAATTGATGGCCACCATTATTGAACGCTCCTGAAATGTCTATAAGAGTGCATAGTCTGTACTTGGAGACGTTCGTTTGTACTTTTTTGTCATTAATTTAAGAATGACGTCTGTCGTCGATTTGCCGGAAACAAAGCCGTACTGGATGAGATGGAATAATCTTTGTGGAGGAATGATGTCATGTATTTTCTTTACCAGTACTCGTTCGAATAATTTGCCTAATCGGACGATACTAATTGGGGTTCGAG
Source organism: Aquatica leii (assembly GCA_035610365.1). Classification (NCBI taxonomy): domain Eukaryota; kingdom Metazoa; phylum Arthropoda; class Insecta; order Coleoptera; family Lampyridae; genus Aquatica; species Aquatica leii. The sequence goes on from CM069434.1 coordinate 88,483,154, forward strand.
ATATCCTTTTTACCAGGCTTGAGAATCGTTATTAACTTATTAGTTTTCCAACTATTTGGAAAATACCCGCATTGAACACAAGAGTTGAATAGGTCAATGAACGTAGAAGAGAGGGAATCTTGTACAACTGTTCTTAGTACGTTACAGTGTATACCTTCGGGTCCGGCAGCTTTATTCTTGAGAATTCTGCTAGCCACCGACGCTATATTTTCTTTTGTAATCACCCAGTCCCATCGGGACTCAATATTTGCAAAGGATTGGGATCTAATTCGGGTTTGGAACAATGAACCCACTATGGACTTGATTGTGTCTAGCTCTATGAGAGTGTATCTGTCACCGTCACGGACGTTGGAGCATATTTGGATAGCAAGGAACTTTTGTGAGAATATCCTATAAACTAATCCCTACGGACTCGCCGACTAACTTCTCTCTACGAAGCTTTGCAATGAGCTAAATTTAACGTTCTTCACTACCAGTTTATACCGGTAAAGCTCGGCTTTGTACGAATTTAGCCATTGAGTTTTAAACTCTGCTGGGGCTTTTTGACTATGCTTCCTTAAGTAACGTACGACTTACTTTAACTTGTCTAGTTTTGGACTCCACCACGGTACACCAGCTCTAAAATTTGCGCGAACTCGGTTTAAGTCATTTTGGCTAGATTCGAAGTTCAGCATGGTCAACTTATCAATGGAAACGTCTACAGAATTAGGATCGTAACACGTAGCTCCACGAGGAAGATAAGTAGGAAGTAGGGCGCTGTCAGCTGTGTTCAGCTTGACAGGATCTATGCGTTTGGTATTGAGGATACGCTTAATGATCAGAACCGTTCGAGAATTTTTGACAGTTAAATCAAAACGTATCAGTCGGTGGTTACTTTCAATCACCTCTGGAATAACTTTCCAGTTAGACATTTTTCTATCTAAAATTTGTGATGCTAATGTGACATTGATATTTGAGTTTCCTTGATGACTAGCAAAGGTGAAAAGTTGATCAGACTCATTTACAACTCATACGTCACGTTTGCCCACGAGGCTTCGTTTGTCGGTCTGCAAGGAATGCCAAATTGACGATTTTGCATTGAAATCTCCTGTTATAATAATCGGGACGCTACTTAGTTCGTCCAAAATTTTATCTAGATGTTGTAGATGAATACGAACATCCTCGCTTGGTTTACGGCAATGCAGGCATTAGTTAGATGACTAAAGGTAACTACACTAACGGACTTCGCGCTATTGTAAACAATAGCCGAAAAATAGAGCATAGTAGTGGATGCGGTGATGCTGTTGAAGGGAAAGGCCGCACCAGCGAGCCTATACCCTGAACGAGAACTATACACATATAGCTCTTGGGTCAGTGTCTATGTCATTGCCGGAGGAGAAACTCATGACTTCCAAGGTCGCAGCACGAGAACGCTGAAGATTCACTTGCGCAATTCTAAGAGTCAGCGAAGCGTCCTCGCTGTTCATAATCGGTATGAGACATCTTGGCGTCAAGTCTCTTTAAGTACGCCGGAGAGTTTTTAGAAGTCGCCTTCTGTTTTATCACACCGCCTTTATGGACATATTTTATACAATTACCGCATACAGAGTCTGCTGCGATTTTTGGACATTTTTTTGTATCGTGCTTTTCAGCACCATTACCGCATTGAAGCTCGCTTTTGCAGTCACTTTGTTGATGACCGAACTTCTGACACTTAAAGCATCTTGAGATGCGCATATGGTCATTGACGCTGCATGAATTCCAGGGTACGTATACTCGACGATTGACCATTAGGTACTTTCGTACCTCCGAGGTTACTTCAATAACGTAATTAGTATTTGCCCTGTCTTTAGGCCGGATTTTTATTATAACCTTAAGATGTTCTTTAGCTTGTTTAACTATATCGTCAGAGGCAGTATCCAAATTTTGTTTAAAGATTGCCTCTTTCAACTGCTCGGGGGGTGGAACGTCCGAGAGAGAAATCTTAGGATGAGCTTTGCCTTGCGGCATTGTTAAGGATATCCGCTGAGATTTTAAACAGGTCTGGCTTTTCGAACTCCTTCGAACGTAGTTTCGTTCAACTGTTGTCACTCGGTCTAGTCGTAGACTGAGCGTGGTAGGATTTAGGACCTTTATTAGAGTCGTTTTAGTCTTGTCAGTCGTTTTAAAGTTTGTCTCGAGCTTTGGGACAATCACAACTGTGGATTATTGCATAGGCGTGACGGATTTCCCGGAAGGTACTTTCACGCTTCCGGCAAGTCTGCTCGAGCGAGCTACTTGGGCATGCGATACAGGACCAGTTGTGATCTGCTGGCCAGGAGCTGACAACTTGTCAGTTACGGACTGAAGGGCCGTTTCTACGCTTCGAAGAGCATCAGAGATGTCCGAATGTTACGTAGATATTCTTTTCATCAAAGTGGATTTCCAAAATATAGATTGGATGCGGGACAATACATCTATTAGCTCTGTACGTCTGGCAACAAATTTTTTACTTGCAGAAATTAACTTATACATAATCAAGAACTCTGCGTCAAAGGATTCTTCCAGAGTAGTTATCTGGAAAATGTCGGAATTGGCATTATCGTCGTCGTCTTCACGAAGACCTTTGGAGGAACATGGTTCAACTTTCATAATGAAGGTTGACAGTGTAGAAAAAGTTTACGCGATTACGACTATTGACTAGTGCCGACTTAACCTTTTTAGCCGTGCAACAGGAAATTATTACCGTATAGGTCTTATTACCTAAGCTTCGTTGCCCACCTTTAACCTCGAAGAAGTAGGATTCTAAAGCTTTCCGTGGTAAGGAACTCACACTAATAGAAAATCGCAATATAATAAAACAAATAAATATAGCCTGGTTTTTATACCAAAAAATTTTATAATTTAGAAAATATTAAATACCTAAGCTTTAGCTAAAAGTGACAGATTTATTTGAATATTGAAGAGAAATCAGAGTGGATTGACCACAAAAGTACAACAAGATCTGTTTGACTTACCGAAGGACTATTCATCTTCAAAAACAGCGACCATCTACTATTTAGTTACCACGGAGTAGGTTCATCAATGCTATTCCTCCGCACCGAAGGATCCTATCCATAAAATAAAAAAAAAACTTTGAACTAATTATGCATGTATACATACCAAGATTAATTGGTTATTGTGCAGATTCAAATCTCCCATTTGGCTAACATCATATCAATTTGATAACCTTAAAACATTACAAAGAATGGAAATCATGAAGTACACAGAATGAACGTTTTAGTGTACCACTGCTGTAACAAATAATATTACACTTCAGCAAAATTTTTTGCAACGAAAAACGTAGCATCATGATAAATGCTGACATATACTAAAAGTATCTACATATTTGAGTTTCACTAGAACGAAAATTAGAAAACGATTAAACTGATACACTAACAATACATTACACAGCATAGCGAGCAATATCATGGAAATAGTTGATCCGTTGAAGCTTAAAATATAATTCAATTATAATATACAAAATCGCCATCTTTTCACGCAGATAGATACTGGTACTTTGCGCAAACGCGGTTATTAACTACTTAATTCAAATTTGCAAGAAAGTTTAAAAAAAAACGAAAAGGTTTAATATGTATTTATTAATAATATGTAACTAAATTTTATATAGTTGTGTTTTTGTTTCAATATATAAAAGAAAAAAAGTGTATAGGAGAAAGCAAGCGAAAATATAATTTCTAGTAAAGTAAAAACGTTTTTTATGTTACTAAAAAATGTTTTACAAAACATTTTTAAAATATTTTAATATCAATGTTTAAATGAAATATTTTTAAAACGCAACAAAAATATTTTGTTTAAAAACGTTTTTTATTTCGACTATTTTAAAACGTTGTAACGTTTTTAAAACATGAAAAAAACGTTTCCTTGCTGATTGGATATCCCTTAGTTTCTAATAAACGATATTAAGTTCACGTTGCAATACAAATAATAAAAAAAGAAAACAGAACAAAAATGACGAGAAATCTTCGGAGGAATCCAAGTGGAAGAAGATATAGAATATCTTATTTGTAACGAAATATTTGTACAGTCTCATTCAGGAGAAGGGTGAGTGCAGTGCTCAATTGATGAATGTGCAGGAATCGACGATAATGACAGCGATCCATATGGCTGTGACTATTGTATTGACAATGTCAAGGCGAACAAAGTGCGTAAACTAGTAGACAACTTGCAATGTCAACTTGTTTTCCGTTTTAATTCTGATTTTTGGTATTTTGTCGTTTTTGAGCTAATCGTTCATGATAGGCACATTTTCCCTATTGATACCAAATACTACCAAATTAATGATCGATGTTTTCAGTTTGTAATAATCAGACTTTGTCCTTTTTTATTTGAGTATTTTTAATTAACTCTTTTTAATATCATGTTTAGTTTATATACCTACAACTTTTCGTTTATGTCTTATGTATTTTAATCTTCTAATTATGTAGTATAAACGCATGATTTTTTTTTTACAGAATGATGAGCTCTATAATAAATTACCTAATATCTTACATAATCCTGGTGGTGGTTAAAGTACGATTCTCGGTGAAACCAATCAGTACTTCTTTCCGATAATTTCACGCAAATCGTATTCTAAAAACCGATTTAAGCATCTTTCTAAGTTGTATCAAAAAAGTTACGTATAAAAAAACAACTTGCATAACGATTTAGTCATTTCTTTATTTATACCAAGAAGTGATAACAAAAAGATAGTAGACATTTTCTAGATTTTTCTTTACATCGTTTTGATAAGAAATGAGTCAATCTGTAGGTATTTGGAAGTGATTTGATTTAGTCATTTTTCACAGTTAAAAGTTTATCGGCACATTGTAACACTGAGTAATGGAAATATTTTTAGAATTATTCAAAATATTATTAAAGTTTTGAAATTAGTAAGCATTGTTATCGTTCTTCGTTTTTAGTCATAAATATATATATTTTTTTTAACACAACTTGTTTTATAACGTCGATTCTGGAAAAGTTTTACATTTTTTGCCGATTATTTTGTTTGGAAAGTTTAAATTTTTATCGATGTGTCAGTTTTTTCAAAAGACGATAAAAATGTTTTGGTTGAAAAGAAATATTTATGGAAAATTATCATGTTTTTTATAACAATTGCCGAAATACACTATGGTTTTTGATCTTGTAATTGCTGAACTTATTTTCGTTTTATTCTAATTTTAGACACAGATGATCTTAAAATGTTTCAATGTTTTCTAAATCTAATTACATGTCTTTTTCTTATCGAAATCTGCAATCAAAATTAAAACTAGGCGCAGTTTTTGCCACGGAAAAATCAAAACGCAACAATAGAACTAAGGAAACACAAAATAAAAATAGGCAATGAAATAGTGAGCGAAAAGAGAAACGGATACTAACAGGTAATAGAGAAAAGGTTGCAACCAAAATTTGACCCAAACTTGAAGAAAATTTGTAAGATGAAGATCATAGACACAATACAAAAGAAAGACTCCGCAGCAAAAAAAAAATAATTCAGAACAAGCACGAAAGCAAAAAAATGCGAGAAGTGACAAAAGAGAAACAATCGAATACGTCAAATTAAACTAATTAATATGGAGAACAATAAGAGAAGATAGCAGAAAAAGCTAGGCAAATACTAGAAGTAATCGAAAAGAATAAAAACATGAAGCTTCTACGGCGACTTATACATAAAACCCAAATGCGAGGGAGAGAGAAAAAAGATTTGCAAATTAAAAACGATATACGAAATGAGGTCGAAAAATTCTACGAGAAACTATACAAATCAGAAAGACTCATAGCGCAGGCTGAACCCGATTAGTCACTCACCTACTACCCACTCTACGAAGTTCTGAGTTGCCACTGCTTTCTTTATGCTGATTAAGTTATCGGTAAGTAATCTCACTTCAGCCTAATGCAAAGTTTTACCGTAACAAAACTGCAAATGAAAATGACAAACGTAAATTCCGAAACTATCCTGGACATAATGGAAGACGAAATAGAGCTGCAGTGAAAAGCACGAAAAACAAATAACCAGACAAAAAGAAATTGTAAAAGCAATGATTCAACTGGGACTACAAGAAAGTATCAAAACATACAATAAATGTTTATCAGAAGACAACATACCGCAAACTTGTAAAGTAGTAAATACAATTCTAATCCACAAAAAGAGAGACAAAAGAAATCTAAAAAACTACCGCACTTACCATCTTATAAAATCCCAGTTGAGAACTCCACAGAAGACTACGAAAAAGCTTTTGACTTAATAGAAATCTAAGCGGTAGAAGCGGTAGAACAGCAGAGTACACCATCGTGCCGTAAACCAACGTAAACAAGAACACAAAAATTAAAATATAAATGACATCAGTAACCAACGAGATCTTAACGAAAAGAGGTGTACGCCGTTTTTTATCACAACCCTCGAAGACATTTTTAAAAACTTGGATATGAACAATATGGCATTAACATCAATGGAGTCCATTTCAACTACCTAAAATATGCCGATGACAAGCCGAAAACAAAGATCTCCAAACAATGCTGCAACCACTCTACACAGAATCAACAAATGTTGGACGAATAAAGACATCCTGAAAATCAGAAAGAACATAACACTAGAACAACTATGGAAATAGTTACACGTAAGAGCAACTAGTAAAACTAATAAACAACAGAGATCACTATATAAGGTGGAGTTAGAATAGAAAACATTTGGCAAACTAAGCTTTTATACTTAGAAACAAAAGCATACATCGTCTGAGATCGAAGGTATTCATTTTGCCGGTCTTTACCTACGACCCTAATGCAGAAGAATATGAATAAAATAACTACGCTAAGAGATTGAAACACCAAAACACATAGATCAGATTAAAAACAAAAGTGACAGGTATAAGAAAACAAGCAACAAAACTTAAACAAAGGTTTGTTGGACACAACACAAAACAAACGGTCAACAGATGGAACGCTAGAATAGAACAATGGCACCCGTAGATGGGCAAAAGAAAACAAGGAAGGACTACAGCAAAGATCGATAGAGAATATCAAAAGAACAGCGAGAAGATCCGCAGTAAAGCGAGAATAATGGAAAGAACTAGAGGAACTACTCACAGATAGGTAGAAGAAGGCTGAGAAAAAGAAGAAGACGTAAGTTACTGAAAAAGAAAATTTTTGATAAATAAAGTAAGTTGTGGAAGTTAAGTCATCAGATTTACGTCAAAGTGGACAAAACCTTGCTAACTAAATAACAATATTGACACAGAAGAAACAACAAAAGACAGCGTCAACAGATATTAGAAACTTTTTGACAAAACAATCAGCAGTACGCCAAGATTAAGTCATGTTTCAACGTCTGAGAACAAAGGTTCACTAAGAGACCAAAACACATAAATCAGATCAAAAACAAAAGTGACAGATATCAAAAAACAAGCAAATGGAGGTTCGCTAGACACAGCAAAAAAAACAAACAGTCAACAGATGGAACGATAGAATACAACAATTACGCCTGTAGATTGACAACTGAAAACAAAGCAGACTATTGTAAATATAGACAGAGAATATAAAAAAAACAGCATGAAGATCAGCAGTAAACCGAGAATAATAGAAATAATTAAAGGACACTTTTACCCACAGATGGACAGAAAAAGGCTGAGAAAAAGAAGAAGACGCAAGTTACTAAAAACAAATTTTTGATAGGAAAACCTAGGTATGTATATAGATGGATTGTAGAAGTTAAGTAATTTGATTTACATGAAAGTGGACAAAACCTTGCTAACAAAATGAGAATATTGACACAGAAAATAATACAAGAGACAGTTGGATTTTAAAAGCTTTCTGATGAAGCTGACATTACAATCGGCAAAACGCCAAGATTAAGTCACACTGCCACAACGTCTGAGAAAAAGTACCTGTACAACCCTATTCTTTGACGATGTCATTGACGTCTTTTTTATCTGTTGCTAGTCTTTTAATATTGCCATTTAAAAAATCTAACTAAACTAAAATATATACAATCCTAAGTTTCGATAACTGAGGTTGCAAAAAATGCAATCAAAAAAAGAAACATTTAGAACTGCAGCGTAATTTTTTACAATACCCATTTGCAAAATGACAAAAACTGGACGGAAAACTTAAACAAATCGTAATGTCTGCTCTATAGTTTTTAATATTGTGACATAGTTCTTGGTCTATTAGTTTTTTCGATTTGCACATCGCATGAGAATCAATTTTCATTTTAAGCGAGAATCGCATCAAAATTATATACTAATAAACCTACAAACGTTTTACTTACGTAACAATATGAGCAAATGCCACACGCCATGGCAAACTTGTGTAGTAATATTTACGTAAAAAATAACGAATTATTTACGTTAAAACAAGAGTAGTTTTTACTATAACTTTGATGCTAAATTTTGTCAAAACTAAAACTTTAAATATGTATGTAATACTATAGTTCTACTTATTTTGTCAAGGCAAATTTACGTATGAGAAATACGTAATTTTTACTTAATATTTAACGTAAAAATATATTAATGAAAGCATATATATTTAGTTTTGATATGTTTTATTAACGTACAAATTTACTATGAGTTTTTACCTCAAATTTAAGTTAGTTACCTTGTCTGTCAGCTATTATCATAAAACTTCTGCTTACCTATTTAAGCAACAGTATTCGACTGTACTACAGGAATTAGAGTTAGCAACATTGTGTTTATGAACACGCGAATAATACGTTAAAATCAAACGCAATATTAACGTGTCTAACAGTGGATAACGAAACTGTATATATAAAAACGTTTTTGTATTTCGAGTTTTAAAAATAAGAAACAAATTAAAATTATCATGTGTGCCTTTTCCGTTTATAAACCAAAAAAGAATTAAATATGTATATAAGTCGTAATTTCTGTTCCTCAAAAAACATACGTATAAAACTTGGTGAATTTACACAAAAACATCTAAGAAACGTTGTCATCGTAATAAATTTACAATGCGGTTTTTGTCTACCAAAAATATTGGATTTGTTACGTGTCATTAGTAAAAAATTTCACAATTCGTATTTTAACAAAATTCTTACTGTAAGCCAGTGCGCTACTGGCGGTATGATGAGGACGCCTTGTTGCATACAATTCTGATTTTGACATCCCATATGCGTAGTTTAATTGGGCCGGAATTTTGACCGTTCAATCGTAAGGATGGGTTGAATAAGGAAAAGAAAAAGACGTAAGTTACTAAAAAACACTTGGAGATTTTTGATAAATATTTTTATAAGTAAGCTGTGGAAATTAAGTAATCAGATTTACGTCAAAAGGAACAAAAGCTTGCTAACTAAATGACAATATTAACATGGAAGAAAAAACAAGAGACAGCGCCAACGGATATTAGAAACTTTCAACCCAATGAGCAATAGACAGACACATTCTGCACATCTCATTAAGAGACCGAAACACCAAAACACATAAATCAATTCAAAACCGAAAGTGACAGATATAAAAAAAACAAACAACAACACTTAAGTGGAGGTTCGCTGGACACAGTACAAAACAAACAGTCTACAGATGGAACGCTAAAATAGAACAATGACGCCTGTAGATGACCAAAAGAAAACAAAGAAGACTACAGTAAATATAGACAGAGAATATCAATAGAACAGCGAGAAGATCAGCAATAAACCGAGAATAAAGGAAAGAACTAGAGGAGGCTTTTACCCACAGATGATCGGAAGAATGCTGAAAAAAAGAAGACGCAAGTTACTAAAAACACTTGAAAATTTTTAATAAGAAAACTTAAGAATGTTTAAAGATGGATTCTGGAAATAATTTGATTTACATGAAAGTGGACAAAACCTTGCAAAATGAGAATATTGACACAGAAAAAAAGACAGTGCCAACGGATTTTAAAAACTTTCTGGTGAAGCTGACATTACAATCAGCAAAACGCCAAGATTAAGTCATACCGCCACAACGTCTGGAAAAAAGTATCTGCACATTGCCATCTTTTTCTTTGTTGCCAGCCTGCTTAGAAATGTTTTGTTGTAGAACCTTCATTTTATCGTATTTTTAATTCAGCCTGATATAAAAAAATATGGAGAAACAAAATTTGAAAGATATTTACATATATGGTAAAATCCCAAGTGAGGTCACAGCAAAATGCTTAAAGTGAATGTACTATCATCGTAATAAACTTAAAATGCGATTTTTTTCTACCAAAAATAACGGATTTGTTACGTGTCTTTAATAAAAAAATTTGTATTTTAACAACATTCTTACTGTAAGCGAGTGCGTCACTAGCGGTATGATGAGGACGTCTTGTTGCATACAATTCTCCTTTTGATATCTGCTACGCGTAGTTCAATTGGTACGGAATTTTGACCGTTCAATCGTAAGTACTTTTCTTTTTATTTAATTTCACGCCGTTGTTACTATTACGATTGTTGTTATTGAAATAGGTCGCGAAGATTCTTTTTTTAGGGTTTTAGATCAGTTTACTCGGTACCAAACTGCGTGCCGGTAAAATGGTGACTAACGCCATGTTTCTTTTTGTTAATTTAACGTCATTTCAGCAAGTTAGCGGAGGCTCGGAGTCATCCTTGCAAACACAGGTACAAAAAGTGAAAGCATTTTTCTTTACACTGATGTCTAATACTTAATCAATCAATTCAAGCACGGTACAATTCACATTGGGTTGATGATCTCAGTAGTTACATCCAAGGGAAATTTGACTTCGATCAGATGTCGCTAACTGTAAAGTTTTTTTCCTATATGGTTTATTTACGTTACGTCTTCAGCGTTTAACTTTACGTACTTATTAGCATTTCTTTAGATTAAGCCTTCAGCTTCACTAATCATGTTCAGCCTTTAGCTTTATTAATTATATTAAGTCTGTAGCTAGTTTTAGCGTATCTAAGATCATTATTAATATTTTACTTTCGAGTAACATTATTCAGCCTTCAGCTTATTTAGAATTTGAGTATTTGCTGATTACGTTGATTTTAACCGAACGAGTAATTTTAAAAATTGTTTGTATTCAAGACCAGTGGTAGCTTATTTAAATCGGCGAATGCAAGCTTGCACTTTTCCAAAGTGTCTAGAGTACATAAGGAGATACCCAAAAGTTACTGGAATGGCATTACCGCGAGCGGAGTTTGTGTCGTACGCATTTTGGCAGCTAGGCGTGTATAGCGCAACTTATTGCCCGTTTAGTGCCGCCTAGCTTGTTCTGTTCATATGCTGTGCAACTGTGAAATTTTGTTTTTTACTCGGTAAAAATGCTGCTAAAACTGTTTTAATGTTGAAAACAGCTTACAAAGATGACGCTATGGGAAAAACTCCTTGGGAAAAACTTAAGTGTACGAGTGATTTAAAAATGGCGTCATGTCGATTGATATCAAGCCTCGTTTTGGACTTCCATTAACTGCCCGAATCGGTGAAAATGTTGAAAAAATTCGAGAACTTGTGCTCACAGACCGTCGACAGTCAATCGATCAACTGTTAGATATTAGTGGGTTATTTTGAAGCTCTGTTCAGTAAATTTGAAACTGATCCAAAGTTTCTGTCAAATGTCATTACTTGAGATGAGTCATAGTGCTGTAATGAAAGACGTCATTGTCACCGCGTCCAAAAAAATGTTAAGTTAAATCAACGTCAAATTCAGAGTTTGTTCTCCAAAAACAGACCGTCAATCAAACCTTTTATTTGAAAGTTTTAAGAATATTGCGCAACAGTGTTCGTCAAAACAACCCTATTTGTGGCAGATAAGAAACTAGTTCTGCCACCAGAACTATGCTTTTGCACACATAGCCATCTCTGATAGCCAGTTTTTGGCTAAAAATACCATGAATCCACTACTCCACGCACCTTGCTCGCTTGATCTGGCTGCGTGCGATTTTATTTTATTTTCACGCATGAAATTGAAACGACACCGACTTGACAGCATTGAAGAAGTCAAGAAGAAAACGAGAGAAGAGCGGTCAGTCATTTCTGAAAATGATCGAACAGTGGAAGTACCGGTAAGACAAATGTAATCTTTATAATAGATAGTATTTTGAATTGGGTAAAGTTTAAAATGTTATGTAAAAAATTTAAAAATATGTAGCTTTTAAAAAATAATTCTTTGTATATTACGGAAGTAACAATTATTACTACCTCCTACGCTAAGGAACTCTAAGTCTAGGCCTAAGTCTTACGTTACTTATAATAATTGGAACGATTACGTCTTGCTATTTTGGAACTTAATTATTGCGATTGTACGTACGTGTTATTGTTTGATCGGCTTTATCTTTATGATTGATCTAAATTTTATCTACTGGAAAATGTACAACCAATTTGTTACGTTCTCTTGTTGTCAGTTGTTTGCTTTTCTTCTGTACCTAATTTCTTTGGCTGTGGGTCCATATGTATTATTGGTGTCCTCGAACCAAGGATTCTACAAGTACGCAAGGAGTGGCGTCCGTTTTTTATTTTCAATGTTTCGATTTCTTTATTTTTGAACTGCATTCGGTTGAACGTCGTTGTGCGATTCTGAGGGTTGTGGGGGTACGTTTTTATGAACGTTGTCACAGATTTCTTCTCGCTTTTTATCTGCGCATCAGTAAATGTCGAGTTTTTAGAAGTTTGAGTCAGCTTCTCCAATTTATCTGCAAGAACGTTGTGATGCCTAATTTTTTTTACGATAAAAATGCTTGGCGTTGAGGTTTCGACTGGTAATCTTCGTATCAAAAATTGCGTCAAAATTTTATTTTTTGTGGCAAATTTGACTTTTTGGCGTACGGATCGAGCTAGAACTATCATCTTGTAGTTGTGATGTGTTGAAAATCCAATGCAGTTTGCTGTTATGCTTTGTTGGAATTACAGAACTACTATGTGCATGTTTGCGTGTTTTCTTGTAGATGGCTATGGAACTGTTTTTTTCAACATTTTACACCAAGGAAACTGTTGGTGTAACTTAAATTTTAATCTTCCGATTTATAGAATTGTTTTATCTGTTCCGTGTTTTAAAACCATAAAGATTATACGATCTTATTTGATTTGGCTAAAGAATCTTGTAGTTGTTAAAAACATCTTCTATAGGAACAAAGATTTGCATATAAAAAATTGAACGAACCACAATAATAAACACGTGTAAGAACCTACGTTGTATCTTTACAAAAGTTAAACAAAACGAGAACAATAAGGTCATGAAAGATTGAATCAACTGCGAATGAGCGAACTCGAATTCTTCAACAGTCTAGAAAGTGTAGGAAGAACAGATGAATAAAATGAATAAATTTGTTTGTTTTACATCGCTTGTCTCTTTTCAAGATGACAAGAATGCAAGTCCGTTGTAGTTTTTGGTACATTTCAACACTAAACCGAAACTATACAATAGTCTCAGTAGCAGGAAAACTAAAACGAAGATGGATGACGAAGCCTATCAAGATAAAGTAATCGAAAAGAAAGTGGCCGTGTAATCTGAACATACTGCGCATTGCTACACGTCATTCTTTATTATTCTACAATGGTCAAATTTTAAGTACCTTCCCACTAACATGCCATATTTTTATCTCTAGTTATATTTATGGTTCGAGTGTAATCTGAAAGGTCATCTTCATATTTCCGGTATTTGCATAAAAAAACAATTTCCTCTTTGTTTCAAGATCAATGACAAAAGCGTAATGTTTTTAAACATTTCAATTAGTAGTAATTACACAAGTTTTAAAAATGTTGTTACTGTATTTGTAATTTTCGCTTATCCCCACATGTTAACATCTTAAAGAAGTAGCACAAACGTCATGAACTAAGTTGTAACATCTGCACTTCTACAGTATGAGTTTCTAGTTCAAAGTTCGTGCTGGTGTACTATTTTGACAAAATTTTTAAAAATTAATTTTTGTATAACTTATTATGAGTTCCCAGAAGCGTCGGAACTTTTGATAAACGCATTCGTGCTTTGACTTATTAAAAACCTATAATTATATTGAGTCATCAAATGAATGAATAAGTTTAAGTATTAAACGAAAATATTAAACAGTATTATGTCAAAGTGTAAAGTTTTCCATTATGATTAATTACCAAGCCAATTGATAATATTAACGCACACAAAATTTATTCGGTATAAACGAATTAATAGTCTTGAAGATTACGGGTAGAATAAAATGTAAAACTCTTTGGCTCGGATAAGGCAAGGACAACATTTGCATTTGCTATTCTTCATAGCACGGAATTGAATTTTTTTGTTACTCATCCGCATACATTTTGGTTTTTGTTAGTAAACACTTATGATTCAATTTTTAATTGCTTTACGATTACGTTGCCTCCAGCGAATGTTCTTGTTGTAGAATTATAGATTATAGCAATCGTGATAATTCTGACAGTTCATTAGAAAATACGTTTACGGATAAACTTTGTTCAGAAATTTGTTTAACGAATGCTTAGAATATAAAAATTATTATAATGATCTTTTTTATTTATCTTTAATTTTTAGAAATGTAAAAAGATACCAGGACAATTCGAAGTTTCACGTTTTGACTTATTACGTTCTACTTTTCTTCTCGAATCTTGGTTTTTGAGCCGACTTTGTAGAACGTACGAACAAATCTTGTATCGCCAATTTGTGTCACTACAAGCGTTATTCCAAGATCTTTATCGTAAATTAATTACGGCAGTTGTGGTATTGATTTCATCGCATTTGCTAAAGAGCTAGTGGAAGGTTGATTCCATTTTGCGCGGAGTGTATGTAGGCAGTCAAGAGAAGCGGTCATCGGCTCAAGTCAAGTACCTAATGCCCAGGAGTGAGAACGGACAAATCATTGAGATATGAACACATCTGGTACAATAGACGTAAATTCAACACGGCTTCGATTTGGATTAGGACTGTATTAAATTCTTCATAAGTAAAAATTTGTTTGTCGAACACACAAAATAAGTGGGTTTTGACGGATTTAACTCCGGCTTCCCACAACCCACTAAAATTTGTAGAGGACAGAGGAGGAGGAGGACGTGGATCCACTGAACCACCCCGACTTGCTTGGTTTAAGTTCGCCACATATAGGATAAAACTAGGCACCTACCTTGCGGCTTATCCTCGCGTGTCAAGTTAAAAACAAGTAGCCGGGAAAAAGATACGATGTTGTAATAGAAAGAAGCGAGGCCAGTTAGCCAAGACCGCTACGACTAAAAAAAACTGCAAATGTTAGTTAACTAAAAATACTCAAATAAAATATTCTAAAATAAGCCACATGCAGTTAAATAACTAAATACATACCCTACTTCGCGGTAGCTGGCTGTAAAATAAAATCATAATGCCATGCAAAAATTATACTCTGATTTACGTTAAGCTCTGGTCTCTTCTAGCAAATGCGATGAATACATTGACGTCGAACACTAGTCTAAGGATAGACTCAGGGGAATTGAGATACGGGTTGGCTTGGGTTTTTAGGGTACTCCGGTTATCATCGAACTCCCGACAGGAGAGAATCTTATGTGACCGAGTATCAGGAACACCACACGACAAGTACCGGTCGTGATCTGCAACGCTAATGCGTTTCAGATGGTAACGGAACCTGACGTACGATGTAAGAATTTGGTCGACCGCTCGTGCCAGGTTATGGGACATGTTGATCCAGTCAAAGATATTCGGAATCAAGGAAGAGGCGTTACGTCCTTTATGGGATGTATCCCACTGCCGCAGCTATTCATTCACGATCAAAGTCTTGAGATGGCGCTTGACGGTCAAAAAGAAAGGTAAATCTGCGGTCGAAACGTGCTGGTTTAAGAATGTGCACGTGTCAGCTTTTGCAAGATCTTTGGAGCAGTATATCTCCTGCAATAAGAGATGCAGAGGGAGATATTTTGCTACAATGCACAAGAAATCGATAGGAACAGTACGATATGCCCCAAGGATCGTACGAAGGAATAAGGAATGTAAGGATGCCAGTGTCCTTACAATGTGGGTATGTCGCAGTCTGTGGTACCAGATGTCTAAGTCATATGTGAGCATAGAGATGGCTGCACTGTTGAAAATGATCACTATTGATTTCTTATGTAGGTTCCAGTTACGACGAGAATATTTATAGACCAAATGCAAGACAGTCTTGCTTTTGTCAACTACATAGGAACAGTGTTTAACGAAGCTCAGTTAATGAGCAAGCAAAATACCAAGGTACCTTAACTCGAAAACCCTTCGAAATGAAATGCCGTTGAGTCGAAGTGAGGGATTTCTTTTTAAGAAAGAACAAAAAAACATGTATTTGGTCTTGTCAGCTGAGACAGTCAATTTGTTGTTGACAGCCCATCGAGTCAGAATGTCTAGGCTCTGTCGTAATTTTGTCTCTAGGTCGCATCTGTTGTTTGCGGACATTGTGATAGTGATATCGTCCGCGTAAGCAAAAATGTCACAGTTATCGAGTAAGTCTTGTTCTAGTAGAGAATCCACAACTACGTTCCACAAAGTCGGTCCAAAAACCAATCCTTGTAGGTATCCTTTCGTCAGCCGTTTTGTGTAGGAAGAACCAGAAACGTTTGCGAAATAAGTGATTGAGCCACTCGATAAATAACTGCGAATGAAGCGCACGGCGTCTGCAGGCACTCTCTTAACGACGAGAGCTTCAATTATTGATGGCCACCATACATTATTGAACGCTACTGAAATGTCTATAAAAGTCTGCATTTGGAGACGTTTGTTTGTACTTTCGTTATTAATTTACGAATGGCGTCTGTCGTCGATTAGCCGGGAATGAAGCCATACTGGCTGGGATGGAATAATTTTTGTGGAGGAATGATGTTATGTCATTTTCTTTAACTGTACTCGTTCGAATAATTTGCCAAGTTCTGAAAGTAGCGTTATCGGATGATACGAATTGGGGTTTGAGATATCTCTTGTACCAGTTTTCCAATTATTTAGAAAATATCCGCATACATTGAATAAGGCAATAAACGTAGGAGAGCGGGAATCTGGTACAACTGTTCTTAGTACGTTACAGTGTACTCCGTCGAGCCTGGAAGCTTTATTCTAAGGAATTCTGCTAGTTAGCGACGCTATATCTTTTTTTGTAACCACCTAGTCGTGTCGGGATTCAATATTTGCATAAGATCAGGATCTAATTCGGGCTTGGTAAGGATCGTCGTTTGTTGGATCGTCGTCTGGGAACAAGGAACTAACTATTGACCTGAATGTGTCGAGCTCTGTTGTCACCGTCACGGACGTTGGAGCATTGTTGGATAGCAAAGAACTTTTGTGAGGATATCCTATACATTAATCCCCACGAACTCGCCGCCAAACTTCTCTCTACGAACCTTTGCGATGAGCTAAATTTAGCGTTCTTTACTGCCAGTTTATACCGGTGAACCGTGGTCTGTGCGATTTAGCCATTGAGTTTTTAGCTCTGCTGGAATTTTTTGAGTATGCTTCCTTAAGCAACGTACGATTCGTTTTAACCTATCTAACTTTGGACTCCACCACAGTACACCAGCTTTAGAATTCGGGCGAACTCAATGGAGACGTCTATAGAATTAAGATTGTTATACTTGGTTCACGTAGACGATTAGTAAGAAGTAGGGCTGTGTTCAGCTTAACAGAATCTATGCGTTTGACATCGAGGATACGCTTAGGGATCGGAACCGATCGAGAATTTTTGACGGTTAAATCAAAATGTATTAGTCGGTGATCACTTTCAATCACCTCTGGAATAACTTTCCAATTAGAAATTTTTCTAGCTAAAATTTGTGATGCTAATGTGACATCGATATTGGAATTACCTTGGTGACTAGTAAAGGTGAAATGATCAGGCTTATTTACAACACATAGGTCACGTTTGCCCACGAGGTTCTCCACACTTTTGCCTCGTTCGTCGGTCTGCCAGGAATGCCAAAGCGGCCATTTTGTATTAAAATCTCCTGCTGTAATAGTCAGGACGCAACTTAGTTCGTCTATAACTTTATCTAGATGTTGTAGATGAATACGAACATCCTCGCTTGGTGGTCAATAAACGCCGATGATACCCAAGGAGGTGTTTCCAACTGTGATCATAGAAACCGCAGTTAGTTAGATGACTGAGGGTAACTACTCCGACGGGCTTTGCGTTATTGTAAACAATAGCGGAGAAATACCGCATAGAAGTGGGTACGGTAATCCTGTTGAAGGGCAAGTCCGCATAGCGTGCCTATACCCTGAACCAGAACTATACACATGACTCTTGGGTCAGTAGAATGTCTATGTCATTGTCGGAGGAGAAACTCATGACTTCCAAAGTCGCAGCACGAGAACGCTGAAGATTCACTTGCGCAATTCTAAGAGTCAGAGAAGCGTCCTCACTGTTCATAATCGGTATGAGACATTTTGGCCTCAAGTCTCTTTAAGTACGCCGGGCAGTTGTTAGAAGACGCTTTGTGTTTTATCACATCGCCGTTATGACCATATCTTATGCAATTAGTGCATACAGGGTCTTCTGCGGTTTTTGGGCAATCTTTTGTATCACGTTTTTCAGCACAATTACCGCATTAAAGCTCGCTCTTGCAGTCACCTTGTTGGAGACCGAACTTCTGGCACTTGAAGCATCTTAAGGTCTGCACATGGTCATTGACTCTGCATGAGTTCTAAGCTACGTA
This sequence comes from Aquatica leii, assembly GCA_035610365.1. Taxonomy (NCBI): domain Eukaryota; kingdom Metazoa; phylum Arthropoda; class Insecta; order Coleoptera; family Lampyridae; genus Aquatica; species Aquatica leii. The sequence goes on from CM069434.1 coordinate 88,501,702, forward strand.
TACTAGACGATTGGCCATTAGATACTTTCGTACCTTCGAGGTTACTTCGATAATCATGTCTTGTATTTTACGAAGAGAGGACAACTTGTTCAATAGTACCCAACGCTTTTCTTGCTAGGTGATCAAAACGACGGTTTGCTCTTTTAAACGAGTCTTTCTCTGGTTGGAATTTAGCGGAAGCATCGAACAAATCATTAAAAGTAGGGTCTTGTAAAAATGACGGACCTGCCCACCAAAGCAAACATGACAAAGTTTCCTCTGGTAGAACACCACTAGAATCTGCAACAGCCGGGTTCTGTTTGGAACGGACATGTTGCCAGTATTCTGGCGAAACTCGATTCTGAACGAAGCTTACGCAATTCGATACATAGGGGCGCCAACGATGCGGCGACGTCTTGATCCAAGTTAAGGCAACAGTGGAATCACTCCAAGCGAATATCTAAGGTTTTGTAAATGTTTACAACAAAGGTAACTAGTTTTGACAATAATGCAGCGGCGCACAACTTGAGTGGAGGAATTGATAACATTTTTAAAAGTGCGACCTTAAACTTGGCAACTACAAAATTAATACCGATATTTTTTGCGTTATGAATAAAACAAAAATAGATCACAAAAGCATAACCTATTTGCAAAGCGTCACAAAAAACATGAATCTGACATGCCGTAATAATCGAGGGATCTAAAGTATCTGCCTCGAACGCCACTTAGTCCACATACAAACGGCATGCGTAGAAAGTCGCAAATTGTCCTTCCTGTGCCAACAGTAGCATTACGACATACCATAGGTCACAATGTTCAAACGAAAAGTTTAAATCTCTGCTTCTGGAGATGCTCTCGACCGAATTAATATAAGGACAGAATGGTTCATAAATTAACATTTGCTAATACATTTGGTGCATATCGCAAGAAAATGAAGCAAAATGTTTACTATGTTATTTTAGAATTTAGACCCGAAGAATAGGGATCGACCGACCAACCTTGTGGAACGGATGACCAAAGCTTCTATCGCCAGTTTGTATATTATTACAAGAGTCATTTCAAAGATCTTCATCGTGAATTAATGACAGCGGCTGTGGTATAGATTCCATCGCATTCCATAAACAACAAAAAAGCCTATTCCTTTATAGCAAAAATCCTAATTTAAAACAAACAAAGGTCTAAACACTCTTAACTTGTGTTTGCGTGCAGATTTCGTTGTCATTTGAACCCATTAGCGTTTTGGATTACAATACGTGCCTATATTGTGACGCTTCCGATACTTTGAGCGACATAGACTCATTACTCACTCATTCACTCGTCTTGCCTTGCCAAATTTGAATCAATGTACAACAAAATTGAACTTTTGTAAAGGATGAGTAATAAACCTGCTATAATAATGGAAACAATATTCGCCTTTTTCAGCGCTGTCAATACCTAGACAAGCAAAAAAAAATGTTGTCCTTTTTGGAGTCCGAGGAGTCGTTGTGCTTGTTTTTCGCAGCTTTCTTTTTAGTGTTACGAATCAATTGTTGATGACCTCTTTGTTTCTTTTGTCCGCTGCTATAATTTTCAATTTATAAAAGAAATTTCTTTTAATATAGGATCATAGGTTTTCACGGTTTGCAGCCATACCAGGGAGATCTCAGAAACTATCCGGCAAGATCGCGAGATAATCCACTTCGTCATGCTGTAACATTAACATACAGGAGTGAGAGTTACGTGAGAACAAAGATATCTTAATACTGGAGAGCTGATCATAGCGAAAAAATGACGAACTTACTCTTCGAAAATTGTTAAAACGATTACAGAAAAACTTTTTAAAATCGATATGCACTAAAACGAACTCTGCCATCAAAAACTTTACCACTACAGAGATAACCAAGAAACAAGTTTTAAATGTCAGAAATCCTTCGACCGATAGTGAGCGCCATTAATATACTCGCAATCGTTTACTTGCTTATAAGAAAAGATCCTAATCGAAAAAGTGTTGTTTCTACTCAAAGAGAAAATTACAGAAAAAGTAATGGTTGTCAAACTCTATTTCAGTTATGACAAAAATTTGTTTGAAGAAGTGGTAGGAGCGGTCAATCTCTACATGGAGCATTTTGAAACTAAAGTAATAAAGAAAGCTGAGTTCAAACCAAAATCTTGGTTCAGATGTGTTGATGATACGTTTGGTAGGCTAAAATGCACTAAATCAGATCTTTCAGCCTTTAATCTTTACATACGGTAACATCCAATTTGCTATGAAGTTAGGAAGTAAAAGCTGCTTAGCTTTTTTAGACGTGAAAAAAAATTAGGGCTTGGTCAACGGTCGAAACGTACCGTATCCGAACGGGGTAGTAGTCGCGTTGACGCTAATCTTTTGATAGGTTCTCTTCTACGGCGGTATAACGTTCGTGGGTTGTGGACTAATTTTGTACGATCTATACAGGAGGGAGCAGTTTGCCATGTGGCTGTTGCTCTTAGAGTGATAGTCACTCCACCCAAATCTAAGAGTCGGCCTTGGACAGGAACTAGAGACATGGCTGGGCCATCGTCGTCCGAGTGCTTCCCAAGCCGATAAATCCGGACCTAATTTCAATTCCGAAACTCGGTTCAATTTTCAGATACAGGTCTTGAAAGGAGAGAAAAAACCGAGTTCTATTGCGCATGACAGAAAAAGCGTCTTGCCCCTTATACCCATAAAATGGATACTAACCTGGTCCCAGTATACTGATGCATTTATGTGAAGAGAGGCGACTGTGACGGTGACTGGTCAAACGTCACTCGTCAGCAACACGAGTATCCGAAGGAGATAGAGTTTCACAGGGTCAGTCGCTAGATAATCACTGCTACCCCGCCTAGCTGGGCGTGATGTGCTGAACTGGCCATGCTACTGATAGTCTAAACGATTTTGTCAATAAGGTTCTTATTTTTTTTTGTTTTGCGAATAAGGAGTGCTGTCCCAAGTTTCTTTTTGTTACTAAACACCGACTTCGGTTGCACAGCTGTGTAAAGACGGTATACTGCTTTTAACTTTTTTAAGTTTACCAACCTTCTATTCTGTAACAAACTTTAAAAAAATAACTTCTTCTTTTTATATTTTTTGCTCTTTCAGGCGTCGGATTGTGGGTCTCTCTTCCTTTGTTTTCCTTTTTTTTTCTTTCACGTTCTTCTATCTGGTCTAGCCATTTTCGTCTAGGTTTTCTTCTTTTTCTGTCTGTTGGTTTCTATTTTTTATTAATCTTTTTTATTTATTGACATGGGTTCTAGCTTGTTGTATCCTACTGTTGTTTTTAAGTCTTTTTTTCTCTTGGTTTGTTTTCCTATTCTGTCTATTCTTGTATATAGTTTGAGTGTAGTTTGGGCTAAGCATATCGCTCTGTATTTTTTACAGTTTGTTGTCCCGTTTTTTTAATGTATAGGAATTATTAAATTTGTTTCCCAGTCTTTAGGGATTTTTTCAAATTCTGCGCTTCTTTTAATAGTCCATGTAGCCATTTTGTTTTATTTTTCCCTGGATCTTTAAGCATTTCTAGTGCTATTTCGTCTTTTCCACTAGCTTTTTTTTTATTTCAATCTGTTTTATCGCTTTCTGTAGTTCTTCTTTTGTTATCTCTGGTAATTATACTGTAACTTCTCTATCTTCATTCTCTACATTTAAATTTCTCTAAATAGAACTCTTTCTAGACTTCCAGTGTTTCTATTATTTCCACTTTGAGTTGTGTTGCTTATTTTTTATTGCTTTTATTTCTTTGCCTTTAGTCCCTTTTACTCTTTTCACTATTGTTCAAAAATTTTTTGATTTTACCTTGTGTTTGCCAACTTTTTCCACCTTTTCTTTTTTGTTTTTGGATTTCTTGTTTTACTTTGTTCTTTTTCTTTATATTTTGTATATCTTCTTTGTCTTTTGTTTGGATATACTTCTTCCAAGCCTGTTTCTTTTCTTTTTTTTCCTTTTATCTTTTCAGTCCACCATCGTTTTAGGTTTTTATTGATGTTTCTTCTTCCAAATACCTCTTGCGCTACTTTTGGAGTAATTTCATTGAATTTTAATTATTTCTTTAGGTCTTTTTTCTTTTTTTAGTTTCTTTAATAGTTTACGAAATTTTTTATTTGTCTTATCTTGGCATTCTTCTTGTTTTTTAAGATTTTCTAGTTTGTATAAGGCTATTCTGCTGTATGTTATTTTTATTTACTATTTTTTCTAGTTTTGCTACTAATAGTCTACGGTCTGAACCTATCTTAAATTTTTTTCTTGTTTCTATGTCCTATACTGTCGTTTTTAGTGTTTGTGTTAATTCTATATAATGTATAAAGTTTTTTGCGTTACGTTCTTCTGTCACGAAGGTCTACTTATGTTCCATATCTCGTTGCTGTAATGTTTTTCCTATTAACAAATCATTTCTTTAACAGAATTCGATCATTTTTTGCCCGTTACGGTTTACTGTTTGCTCTTCATATTTTTCCATGCATCCCATGTCTCTATTATGGCCGTTCCCTACTCTAGCACTCCAATCACTTATTATTATGAATGGTTTTGTTGTCTCTTTTACTTTATCTCGTATTTCTTGTAAATTGTTGTAGAGTTTTATTGTCACTAGTATTATTTTTGACTGTTCTATTTTATTATTCGTTTGTTAAGTTCTTCTGTTACTATTATTCCCATCTCTTCTTTTGCTTTCTTTTCTGCATCGACTCCTACGTAGTATATGACACATCTATCTGTTGTGTTTTCTTTTCCTTTACTCTTTGTTTCTTATTATTTGTATTTTGTTGTTATCTGTGTTTCTGTAATCTCTTTGCTTTTGATTGTATTTATATTCCATATTCCTATTCCAATTTTTCTTTTGTTCGTCATTACGTGTTATTGCTTCTTTATTTTTTTTATCATCTCCTATACTGTCTTCAATGCACCACTCTGCTCTATTTATTAGTAGTTTATTCTTTCTAATTACTGCTCTTAGTCCTGCTTTTCTAGCATCCGTCATGTGAGAGATTAATTGTTTCTTCTCTTCTCTTGTCTTCATGTCCAGGTCCTCACTTATTTTTGTTTTTGTGCCAATTTCTTTGTGTTCCTCAAAATCTCCCATTTTTTTAGTATTGTTGTGATCCCCAGTCTGTTGATCAAATCTATCTCATTTTCCCCCAGTTGAATCTCAATTTTCTTGTTTTTTATTTCAAGGACCTTCTCTTTCAGAGTGTCTAAGTCCTCCTCTGTGCTAAAAAAAATAACAAAACACTTTTTGTGTTTACATTTGTATAAATGCAAGAAAGAATCCGGAACTTTGTATACAAATTCTAATCATATAAACACATTGCATAAAAGATGGTTACGTAGCATACTAAATAAAATATCGGTGAATGGAATTCGAACGTAAAGGTTTTCATTTTACTTTTTAATTAATTAGATTTGAAAGACTGCATTATTTTGAATAAAATTCGCGGTACCGTCTTGTGAGGAATTTCGATAATCCAATTGAAATTACCTATTATTATTCTTGCTGACTCGTACGTAATCGGCGTTGGTTTTAATAAATAATCACGACAAGGTCTACGACAACGTCAAGTAGTCTTCACCAAGAGAAAAATTGAAGGAAGCACTTATTGATAAAAAAGCAAATTTGCATAATCAAAGAGCTTTCGTTTATTTAAGTGGCATATTTGTTACGTTATTTATCGCAAAGACATTTCCTACAAGTATGTAGGTATTGTTGGCAAACAATTTAAGTTAATAATATTAAGTTTTTTTTAACTTATTAAAAGGGAAAAAGTAAACGGTCGCAAAATTCAGTAGTGGTAAGGTAGTAATTACCATTAGTTTTAATCTTGATCTACTTTCCAATCGATTGGCAGTGGTACGTTTTACATTTTTCGAAAGGAATATTTCAAGTAATTTTGTTTATCACCTATTTGGTAATTTACGGAAAAAATATAATTTAATTTTGAACGAGAAGTAGGTTTGCAACTTTACGACATGATCCAAGACGGGTCACTAACCCAAACACAAACAAACAAACAAAAGGTACATCGAGTATAGAAGTATGGTAATAATTTTTTTCAAAATTAAAGCGTTTATGGATAAATCGACGTATGACAAATACGCAACTTTAACCTAATTGTTAACGTAAAAAACAAAATGAAACAAGTGTATATACATATTTAACTTTGACGTTTTATTAATTACAACACGTAAATAACACATTAAAACCAAACGCAATATTGATCAGCACGTTTTGGTTAAACGTTAATTATACGATTATTGTATGTCATGGTTTCTACGTTTAAAACATTGCAGATAATACTGTAACGAATTGTAAAACTAATTCGTTTAAACTAATTATTTACACATAATTTAGACATGATTATTTTAAATATAACTAATTTTTAATAACTTAACTAACACTAATGAAATGTAACGATATTTAAGAAAAACTTACAAGTAATTTATACAACGAGATTTTTTGAAACCGATTTTCACTAAATATTTAGTAAACAAAAAGTGCAAAATTCCAAAACCGGTCAATTTTGGTTAGTATAGTTTAAGATCTGCAGGTGCACTCTATTGGCCGGGACAGCAGCCCTCTCAAAAATCTTAAATAGAACAAGGGGGTGAACAAATTTATTATTAGAATAGTCCATTTAATCTTTTTTTGGATATGTAGTATTTTTTTATTTCTACGAATAGTTAAGAGTAAACAAAACCGCTGCAGCTTTAAGGGATGCACATGCAAGCTTAAACCTGCACTAATTAAGTGTTCCCCTCACAACCAAAATTGACCGGCTTTGGCATTTTGCACATAACGTTTTTGTTTTCTAACTGTCAGCAAAACGTTTGCGACTGTAACTGTTTTGTGATCGGTATGGGGTTAGTTTATTTCGTAAAATAAACCATCGCCACCAAGATTTATTTGTTTTTGGACTCAGATTTTGGGAACGGGCCAACTCTTTCTAAAAGGTTTCTTAGTTTATATTGTTTCGTTGGTGCTTTGCGTTTTTTCGCTGGACTTATTACGGCACTATTTCATGACGTCCTTTTTGCAGTTTACCTAATAACATTTTTCTCGTATTTTACCTAACTTTTTCACGTCAAAATGTTATCCAGATGTATCATCGTGCAAATGCTATAACATCTCTGATATTTGGCTTTTTGGCGTTATAACTGCAGTCTGATCTCCGTAATTTTGACACTCTCTAGGGATTGCTTAAGAAGACTGTCTGCCATTCTCGATTAGTCTTACTGCGCCCAGTGCACTTTAATCGTCGGCCGTTCGATTTCTAGTTTAGGAGTAGTTTTAATCTTTATCTTATTTACTCGGCAAGTGCTCAAGTTCACACTTGTTATCAACCACAACAGTTTGTTAAAATTTTTTCTTTTAGTCATGAACAATGATAGTCATACTCTTAGTCGATCTATTTTACAATTTACTCAATCTATTTTAGTCATTGGAACACTTCCTTAAGGTTGTTTGAATGCTCTTCAAGCAACCTTCCAGCCACAATCACGTCGTCTAGATACACCAAGCACGTCTTCCAAGACATCGCAAAATGGTTTTGATCAAATGCTCAAACGTTGCAGGAAGATTACACAGGCCAAAGAGCATAACAGTGACCTGCCACAAACTAGTTTCAATATTAAACGCTGTGTTTTTGCCGTTTTTGGGTTCCAATTCTACTTGCCAGTAACCACTCTTCAAATCCAACGTGGAAAACCACTGGGATCCTGACAATGTCTAAAGTATCGTCAATTTTTAGTGAAAGCTAATTGTCCTTTTTGGTTACATCGTTCAGCTGCCGGTAGTCTCGTCAATCCATCATGGACTATTTAAAAGTTTAATCACAATTTGTCTTTTCATATCTGTAAATATTAGTTTGGCTTCTTCTCTTTTTGCCAAATGAAGTTGTCGTATTGGTCGAACGTTTTTGGTATTAATTTTGTGCTCTACCACCAGCTGGTCTTAGCTAAGGTTTTGGCACTTAAAGGTAAGAATGTCTAATAGATGTTGTGGGCACTTTTTTGACGATATAGCTTGACTGGAATTCATGCATCTCACAATTTGAGATACTGGCTTACATTGGCATACCGGATCTGAGATGACATGCAGAATTCTAACTGGCACAAAATAAACAAAAGTCAAAAGGACGCCAGAAAGGTTTATAGCTCAATAAGGGCTTCTGGACCTTGCCAACCAGAGAACACGTCCAGCGATATACACACTAAATAATCGGTTACAATAATATAAAAATAAAATTAAAAAAAACAAAAATTAATTTTACTGAAACGTAATTTTGATTTTAATTAAGAAAACAAAAACAGCATTAAATTTAAAGTAAAATTAAGTTCAAAGCAAAATCAAATTCGAAGGCGTTGGTGTCCGTAAAACTACTTAAATTATATCAAAATAACAATGTAACAGTTATATAAATACAACAAAAAAAAATAAAAACGGGAATGAAAATTATTGTTTTAATTTAGTTGACAGTATATTTATTCGAGACTTTAATATTTGGCTAAATGTCTTTGATTGTAAAATGCACCAAGTTGAAGCGACCGTACGTAAAATAGCGTTAACTCATACTTATAAATTAAGCGGTATAAATATTACTTTAAATACCTGTGTGTTCTGGTTGACCGCAGTCTGGAGAAATAGGAAGATCTAACTTTTATCATCCATAACTTTACAGGGAAAATAGTTGTGTTTGATGAAAGATAAAATTCGTTAACCAAAACAAAATTGAAGCATTGAACTTCCCATTTAACTATTTCACAAACACAGTTAAAACCCGCAACTCTTACTTTAAAATTGGAAGAACCGCGGTACTATCACATCTTATTGTTTTCTGAGAGAGGGCTGATATCCAACTGCCTTATTAATTAGAAATGAATTTCTTTTATAAAAGATACACGTACTGTTGACAGATATTTAAAAAAAACAATCTCATATGATGAAAGTGTAACCAAGAAAGATGAAAATTAAAACGAGGCGTAATTTGACGTAAGCTTGTACGAAGTCTTCTCGTCGTACGTGCTACCGTAAGCAAAGATAAAATATAGAATTTCCGATATCTCAGAAACTAAATAATTGTTGGAGCTATAAATCATAATGTAATCTGAATTTATGAATACAAAAAAATGCGAAATTGATTTCCATCTAAGCGTGCTATGAAAGTTTTAAGTTCACATGTGATACAGAGGAGAAGAAATATTATAACTTCTGAAAAAAGGTTTGAGGAAACTTCAAATTGTCTGATTTTAGATTCCAAAAAAGTTTAGTTTAGAATCTAGTTTTGATAATGCTCCTTACGAAAGTGATTGAAATTACAGTTCGCTTATTTTGTGATGCGTTGGACAGAACAAGAACTCTAAAAATGGGTTGTAACTCTGTAAAAACTATAATAAATTTAATTGTTTATTACATTCTTTTCTGTCAGATAATTGAATTTAGCAACTTTCGTAGATTAAACAAAAATTGATTGCATGTAATTTTAAAACTCGAGTTTTTTTGGTAATAACAATGATTGAATTTTCATGTACCATTTTAATGCTCGTTTATACTAACATTAGTTTAATTACTTTTGTTCCATCTCATTAATTGCACGTTACGTACTGTACTATTTCGCATTACGATTGACATTGAAAACATTCACTGTAATAATTACAACAAAATTTATTTTTTTTCTCTTTTAAGATCCTTTATGGTAGAAATTCTATAATTGTGCTCTATACTTAGGTTTTCTTTGTGATAACGAAATTGCTAGGTTTCAGGTCAATAATTAAAATCAACGCGAAAGCAAAAAAAATTTAAATTCATCTTTAGGAAAACGATGTACATACAAAAATTGGATTATTCTGCTTATATAGAAGACGTTAGAAAGTATATTTTTGAATTGTAAACATTTGCTCAGATTCGTTTTAATTTTATGCCAATTGAATGTTTTATTATTACTCACGGTTTACAATGGTTTTAATAAGAATTTTTTCGAGACATTAAATCACAGATCACGGTTTCAACCCGGAACCTAAGCGGTTATGAACAATGACCGCAGCCGTTTTAATATAATAAAACTGTAGGGTCTTAGAATATACAATTCTTTAAAAGAATGTCAACAAAAAAATATTAATATTAATGGTTTTTTTTAAATTTTCTTAGTTTTTTGATATGTTTAATTCATACAAAACTTTTCAAAAACGATTAAGTGATGATTATCATTCACCAAAAGAAGTAATGGTTGTTTTTTTGGTATTTTTTATCTACAACTAAGTTGGGTAAAATTCATTTAAGATAAACTTTTCACGGTTCTAATAAATTAGAGATGAGCAACTCGTTAGTGAGCAGATCAAATATTCTTTTTGTTGTAGTTCTTCCAAAGACTCAATAGCTACACTCGTTTACTACGCTACTTTGCGACGGTTCTTGCTTTAGTTCAATCTTTTTGTTAATCACCAAGTGACTACTGAAGCAAGTGAGTCACATAGCTGTTTTGGGCTAAGTCTACAGAGAGTTAGTACGCACGAGTCAGTTGCAGAGAACTGAATTAATGAAAATAGTTAGTGCTACCATCATTATTATAAAACATCTCACTACTATAAAAATGAAAAACGACTGTGAATTTAGAAAGCTATACTATAGAACCAGAAACGGATTTAGAAGACTTTGAGTAATGAAAAGTGTTTATTTGATTCACTTTATCGGAAACGTCGGTTATTGATTGATTTCATCAACCATTTGGAGTTACATAAGTCTAAATCTCAATTTCTTGAATCTTGGCTTAGAATAGGGTGTACAAATCTCTTCTTACAGTCAACCTTGAAACTATTTTTTTAGAAGATGAAGACTTAGTATTCTATCCTAAATTAAATTTATTGATGATAGAACTAAATATGCTGTGTTACTCATACAAATATGGTCAATGGGAATTAGTTACTATCAGTCTCGTTTGCTTACACTGTGATTATAAAAGAGAGTGACGAAAACAGCAGCCGAAATCTTGCGCTGACTTAAATGTTGTTGTTTTACTCACGAGTCTGCAAACAGGTATCACAAAATACTGCTGTTTTCTATGTGAATGAGACAGTCCAGTCCGAGACAAATATGTCGCTCACGATCATCTGGTAGCAAACAAAAATATTTACTTGCCAACCTTGCACATCAAACTCAGATTGATGAAACAGTTTAGATTAGACAATTTTTTGAGATTCGACGTTTATTAAACACCTGAATAAACAAAGTTTTTAGGTGTAGTATGTCCCATAAAGTGCAATTCCTCCACTCACATCTGGTTTCATCAAAACACAAGTTTGAGAACAGTTTTTAGGGAAGTGGAATGCGAGTTTGTTGGTCTTTGGTACAAGAAACTTTTACTTCAGGGTACAAAAAAAGCACCAAATAAAAATACTTATTTGTTTATTATTCTTTACGTTTATTATTTTACTTTTTATTTACTATATTACATAGCTGAAACAATTGTTTTCATTTTTCCTAATTAAATTCATGGCCATAATTATTATTGAAAACAGTGGACGATTGGGGAAAACGGAGAAACGCATGGTGTCAGGACAGTTTTTAACAAAATTCACAAAATTTACCAACTTAGCAAAACTGATTAAATTTGACGTTTTCACAATCATGTTGCTGTCTTTTTTCAGAAAACTGAAATTAAAGACATCGGATCTTGAAAAGTCTTTATGTTGCGCTGTTCCGGGTATTTGGTTTGTAGCCGTCTGTTCATCAGTTTTTTTTCGAAACATGTTTTTCTATAATGATGCTACGTCGATACTACGATTTATATTAAGGTTATTATACTTCCTTAGTTCGATGTCCTCTGCAACATCCGATCTGGTGTAGCGTTTCTTCGTGTTCGCTTTGTGTTCTCTTATTCGGGTAGAGATGCTGCGTTTTGGTTTTTCCACTTGTGCCAGTCAACATAAAAGTATACAAAACGTTAAGACCAGCGATTACGTATGCCACTGACAAAAACGATGTGTTTAACCATAAAAAAACATTGTGATTAAATATTTTACTCTATTCTTTACTGTAAATTTGCAAGTTTTTTAGGTTCATCTTGTTCATCAAGGTGTGATAGTGGAAGCAAAAGTAATGCTTCTAGGGCTGCGCGTGGCTTTTATCGGTCTTGTTATCAGTATCCTGTAACCTAGCTTAGAAACTGTGCTTTTCAAGTTGGTTCTCTCACCTTATACAAACGCACCATATGCGATGATAGGCCTTATCACTACACTATATAACCATTCGGTCATTATGGGTTTCAAAACCTATGTGTGACCGCCTATCCGCTTGCTTGCATTAAGAACTCTAATGGCTTTTGTTGTAACTTTTTCTAGATGAGCCTTGAAAGTGAGTTTAGTGTCAAGAGTGAGATAGACTTTCTGTGACATCTAGAGCGTGACTCCGTACATTGTAAGTAGTTTTATGTAATCGATTTTCTGTCTGTAAACGGAAAGATGACCGTCTTGGTTGGATTCACTAATAGTATTTCTTTTTGCATTATTTTTTGACGGTGTTTAGCGAACTTTGCATTATGTTAGTTACAGTTGTCCCAAACTTCCCGTTTGTAATAATGGTGAGATCGTCGACGTATTCTAAAGCAAATACTCCATTTTCTAGTTCTTGTAGTAGACTGTTGATGACAGCCACTCTGGCTTCCAAAGTGCTACCGTAAAAAGTAGCTGTTACCGTCCAATTCCATAGCATTGAATTGACCTAATTTTGCACTAGATGTGCGATGTCTTTGGCAATGAAGGTGAAGGTAGTATTGTCTAATGCTCCTTTAATATCTAAAAAAACATTTCAATGAAAAATGCCTGTACGTGTATTGGATTGCATTTTTGTATCTGTTTACTAGTTGGTAAATTGCTAGCCCGCAAAATTTTCCGGATTGGTATGCATATTGATTTTGGTGCAGAGGCAAAGCTTTTAGTGCTTCCTCTCGATTACTTTTTCAAGTAGTTCTAAAATGAAAGAACTCAAACTGATTGATATGTAGGATTTTGCCTGGGCGTACATAGGTTTTCTTGGTTTTGGTATAAATGCAATTTGACGCCAGTTGTTTAGTATATTAGCAAATATTAAGCTGGTTTCGTGAGTTTTACATATTGCGTTTCGCAGAGCAGCAAATCTTTTTTGTAGCATGATGGGATAAATTCCATCAGCTCCTGGAGACTGTAAGAAAACCTATTGATTTCCCATTCTAGATTTATTTTATTTTTCTCGCCAAGTCCTACTTCCTTTTGGGCGCCTGTTTGTTTAGTACCTCTACAGTTGGTTTAACTGTTCTTGGACAGTTTGCTTGAAATGCGGAGTTTATTGAATTAACAGTACTGTTAGTCATTACTTCAAACTTGTGCGTTGATTTGGAAACTGTAAGGCATTCCCTGATTTGGTCGGCTAGAGTTTTGTTGAGCAACTCTCGGTCGGTCTTTGGGTTTCTGTAATGTATTTTGAGTTTCTCGTCTGATTCAATGTTGAATCGAATGTATCTATGGTTAAATATATAAGGTTCATCTGATACATAACACATTTTCATCACTTTTTTCGCATTTGGACTAGCAAGCGTATGCTATATATCAGTTATTTATTATATTTAAATTAGATATTAGAATAAATTCTAAAAGTTTTTTACCTCTAAGATTTGTGTTTGTGCTTCCCCAAAAGGTGAGGTGTGCATTGGCATCGCATCCAAAAATCAGTGTTTTATTGGTCCCACTGCTAATGAGCCCCTGGATTTCTTTTGATGCCTTTCTCTACTATTTATATTTTAGCTGCTACTAGGTTCTAGAACATAAATTCTTCAACGGCATTAACTTTAGTCCATTCTTTACGATGATGCATGTGCATCTTTTACTATTCCTTTGTGGATGAATGACTTCTGAACAAGTGCAATATCAATATCGTGTGTGTGTGATATAAGCTCCAAGGACCGCTGAAGCTGCCTTGCAGTAATGTATATTTATCTGAACGACACTAAGCATTAGATTTGCCGTCAGTGCGTTTCTTCTGGCACTGAATTTACATCCATTGCTTTGTAGACAAGGTCCGTAGCATCGGGTTCTGTGCGGAGACTAATCCTCAATAATCCGAAGTGCAATTGGTTGGCTACTGCATCCAAATTCTTTCAAGATTCTTTGTCCATGAACAGGATGTATTGGGTTCCTTTTTGATGGGGTTTAGCGTTAACCACCCGCCGAGTCTCGGTTTTGATGTTGTTCTGTATCAAATTTTTTTTCAGTAGAGTGGTTCCAGTACTGTTTCCGGGACCTAACCCAAGTGAGAATCTTTTTAGGTACAGGAAGGTCTTTAAGATAAATATTCTCAAGTTCTTTATCCTCCTGCAGAAGTTTCTTTTTGTTTGACGTACCGACTAGTTTCCTAGTTGTCTCGTCTGCGCACGTTATTTTCAGGAATACCCCTTTATGTGTGCATTTTTGAAAACGCAGAAAAACTTCTCTCTTCTCCAGTTCGCCAATCTAGCCGAGTGTCGAGATTTTTATGATTTCGAATTTTTCAGGACTGATATTGTATTTAAAGAACCCTTGTGGTATGATTCCAAGAGCAGTTTTCGCTAGTGTCTTTGAATATTTTTTTGGTTCTTTGAACTTTTTGACTTCGCTTTGCCAGTCGCTGTTGTTCGGGCAGTTAGTGCAATCAAGTGCGCCGTTTGGTGTCTTTGTTGTGTTCTTAAGGTGCCTGCTTTTTCTTCTTGTATAGGTGGGTTTCGCTCATGCATCCCTGTCGTTGAAATGGAAACGGTTGCTTGAGTCCCCGAGCATCACCTGATATTTTTGAGTTCTGCTCAGAGTTTTGGTGTTTTTTGCAAATTTTCTATAAGGTATGTATATTGCACAAGTGCTGAGGATAAAAAGATTGCCGTGCGAAGTGTCCCAATATGCACGGAAGGTAATATACAACGTGGTTTGCTTAATGTGCCTAGGTTGCGACTAATGACGACTGGTTTTCTATCGAGTCACGCATTTATCGCCGTGGTCTAACCTACTTTAGATTTAGGTTTTTTTTTTTGGTTTAGACAATTAAGCCAAGACCTCCTAGCACTATTTTTCCTTGAGACATGTTCACAGCAGCAAACAGGGTTGAGTCGTCTGACAAATGTCAGTAGGGCAGCGACAAGCATTGTTATCCTAATGTTGACTCTTGTCACGACACTACAGCTTAAGCTGGAAGAGCTGGTTCGCGTGACAGTAGTATTGGAATGCGTACAGATTTTAGGCTGCGACTCCAATACCTGCTAAGGTAAACAGAATTGTCCCGACTCAGCTAGTAAAGTTGCGTTCCATGGCACCTTATCTACCCTCCTATCCACCACCTGGAGACACGCCCGATAAGCAGCTCAACCCACGAGAAAAGTGAGTATGGGTACAACAGCGCTATTAAAGATATTCTTAAGAGATTTTTTGTGTAGGTTCCATTTTAAATGTAAGTATTTGTAGAACAAGTGCAAGACGCTTTTGTGAATGTGCAGTGTTTTACAAAACTCAACTTGCACAGCAAAAGTCCGAGGTGCTTGAATTCAAAAACTCTCTGGACGGGAATGTTACCGGGGCGCTGTAAAAGATTTCGTTTTAAAGTAGAGCCTAACCATGTACTTAGTTTTGTCTGTTGGAACCGTTAGTTCTATCCGGAATGTAAAGCCTTAGCAAAAAGTATTTGAATCAATTTTTGATTAATTAAGAGGAAAAAATACTAATCGCCAAAAAAAAAACAAAAATTTATAAATACAGAAAACCAATCGTAAATCAAATAGAAAATTTGACCAAGACCTTTGAATGAAACGCATTACTAAATCGGTAACTGTAGAAGCCATGGATTTTTAATGAAATTTACTTTGTCCAAACATTACAACTCATGTGTACTATAAACATCAGCTGCATTCCGTAAGTTTCAACGTTTATATTTTGTCTAATTTAAGATTCGTTTTCCACAAAATAGCGTTTACGAGCTTGTATAACTATTTTCAATTAGAGAAAAAAATAACTGTCAAAGGAAATTCAAGAAACAAGAAAGTAAATTACAAGAAAAAAGCAACGGAGCTAGAAGTAGTATTGCAAAAGCTTCAACAGGAAAAAATGCTCAAATAAAAAAAATTTCAAAATTTGACTGCGTTCCTACAAAGTTCAGAAACCTTCAAATTTTATAGACAATTATTACACTGGACAACAAAATTGCACTTTTTGACTGATGAATGACTTATGTCACATGATGTTTACTAATTTGACGTCGCTGATTCTAAATATAACCTCACTTTTGTTCTAACAGCTCTTGTTTGCGAGTTATAGCTTTCTCATAAAATTTGCTGTTTTACCGTGTGTATTTGCTGCTAATTTATAAATTATTGAGTTATTTTGTTTTAATTTGATATGACATCGTCAAGAAGAGTTTGTGTGAATGATCCAAACCATTTTTGTTTTATTTGCGGAGAGTATATATTTAAAGAATACCGTTAAAATGTGACAACGATCGTAAATGAAGCTTACAAACATTACTTTGGCCATCCGCTGGAAATTAAGAATAAGCGTTGGATTCCGCAAAAAGTATGCAAAACGTGCGTTGAGTTTCTACGTTTATGGACAAATAAGAAAAGGCATAGTTTCAGGTACGAAACCGTTATGATCTGGAACGAACCCGTAAACCACCTTGACGACTGCTATTTTTGTTTGGTGAACATAACTGGCATTAACCGAAAAAATCAAGCCGCATGGGAATATCCTTCCATACGATCGGCACATAGACGTGTCCTGAGCCCAAGGACTACACAAGCTGATGTTACAGAGGAGGAGCCAATTAACTTTGAGATGGCAATTGACGGTAGTGATAGAGACTTCGAATGTGATCTGGAAACGCCAAAACCATTTAACCAAGATGATTTAAACGCTCTAATCAGAGATCTGGGACTGTCGAAGTCTTCTTCAGAAATTTTGACTTCTAGGCTAAAACAAAGAAATTTACTAACAAAAGAAACTAAAATTTCTTATTACCGCAAAAGAGAACAGAATCTCCTCAAATATTTTGCCGAAGAAGATGATTTCGTATTTTGTAAAGATGTACCTGGTTTAATGGCTGCAATGGGATTACGAAATTACGTTTCTAGTGAGTGGCGTTTATTCATAGACTCATCAAAACGGAGTCTAAAATGTGTTCTCTTACACAATAGTAATAAATTAGGATCGTTGCCTATTGCACATTCTACAAAAGTCAAAGAAGAATATACATCTATTGCTCTGGTTTTGAACAAAATTAAATATGTAGAAAATAACTGGCTCATATGTGTTGCTTTAAAAATGGTCAACTTTCTTTTAGGCCAACAAGGTGGTTACACAAAGTATCCCTGTTTTCTTTGCTTGTGGAATAGTAGAGATAAAAGTCAACACTGCGTTCAAAAGGATTGACCTACTCGGGAAGTGCTAATTCCAGGACAACAAAACGTGATCAACCCACCTTTAGTATCAAGGGATCGTATAATCCTGCCTCCGTTGCATATAAAATTAGGGCTTATAAAACAATTTGTTAAAGGTCTTAACAAAAATGGAAATTGTTTCCTTTTTATATCAAAGAAGGTCCCCAAACTAAGCGCAGAAAAGATAAAAGCAGGCATTTTTAACGGGCCACAGATAAGATCATTAATAAAAGACACAAATTTTACGAACACTATGACAGAGATTGAGAAAAAGGCATGGAATGAGTTTGTTTGGCTTTTTCAAAATTTTTTGGGAAATAAGAAAGGATCTGACTATTATCAACACGTTGAACAACTAGTGAGTCACTTTCAAACACTTGGATGTAACATGAGCATTAAGTTACACTTTCTTCACAACCACCTAGACTATTTTCCAGTTAATCTTGGGGATCTAAGTGAAGAACAGGGCGAGCGATTCCACCAGGATCTGGCTACTGGAACGCACACATGATGGCTGACTATTGTTGGAGCATTCAGAACAGCTCTCTAACTTTAACTTCTGCAAGAAAGTCTTATAAAAGAAAGTTTTTTTTAACTTAAGAACCTAATAAAATAGGATTAACTGTAAACATGTTGTGTTTTATTGTAAAACCGCCTATGTGTCCTACTTTCTAAACTAGAGCTGATGCAGTAATTTCGATCACAGATTTGAAATCATCATTCAAAATTAAGTTACTATTGTGTAACATAATTCAATCATCAGAAATGCTGTTGTGCAGTGTTATTGATTCATCAGAAGACGATCAATACCATATATGACTTTGAGGTACGATTAGGCTTAATCCGTAGCTTGAAATTTGGTTTTAAGGCTGGTTACCGCGTCGCTGATAAATATGGTTTTTTGGCGTTTCGGTCATCATCTTCTGACCTTCTTCAGCAGATTTTTAAAACTGTTTTATGTAACCTTGGTTTCGAGCATTTATACTCTTGGCGGAAAAAAGCTCTATTCCACCATTCTTATTAAATTTTTTTGCAATCCTTTTGGATCTTTATTGCCTTCTTGTAGATGCTTCCATCAAAGTCAATTTTTGAGGCAGTGTATTCACGACCTATCAGGACCGTCATCCACTTTTCCACGCTCACACTGGACGAACCATCTACGGCAGCACTCTCTAACGGAATGAACTTTGCCTTAAGCATTGAAGACTATTCTAAAAAAGGACATTGTCAGCGCCATTAAAACCACAGTTAGAACGCTCCCAGTGCATCTTAAAGAAGAAATAGTGATCAAAACAAAGAACATATTAAACAAATCCAAACCACCAAAATCCAACATAAGCGGAGAAGAGCGAAGAGCCTGACAATTGTTAAGGAGAACTAAGGAAATCATTCCTTACTCTCGTAAGGTTTTATGTTACTTCCATCTTTAACAAAATTCCTATAAACCAATCTTTGGAACTCATTCATCAACACCTAGAAGAAGAAGAAGACAAGGATGGGACTCTGACCAAGTTGATACGTTTTAGCACCAAATCTACAGTGTTCATATTTAACTGATACTATTACAAACAGACGAAGGGCACAGCAATACAGTCTCTCATGTGCTCCAAACATCTACATGAAACAGTTTAAGAAGAGCACTGGCGACTAGAAATCTAAAACCAGTGTTGCACCTCAATAACGAACATCCAAACATCCAATTGGCCATAAAGGTTGAAAACAACGAAAGCACAGCATTTCTAAATGTCCTCGTAACCAGAAACCAACACACACGGACAGGTATCTAAACGCGTAGTCAAATCAACATCCGATACAAAAATTAGGAGTGCCCACATCTTGATGAAGTATGCAAACCAGAATTCTTGGAAAAGGAAATAAAACATGCACAAAGTGCTCTATCACAGAATCAATACCCTAGGAAGGACGTTCTTAACGCGATTCAAAAGCAACCGACGGAGAGATCAAAACAAGGAGATACCAAAACAACAGTATTCCTTCCATACATTCTAGGATGCTAATGAGGTGATTTTCAGTGCTAAAAAGAAGGTGTCAAACTTGTTCCTCAAAATCAAAGAATACAAGAACAAATTTCTTGGTTCTGGAGTCTACAGCATTTGCTGGTCCTGTGGTGTTACATAAGACAGAAGAAAATTCAACTCCAGGTTGAACGAACAGATAGCACACACGAGAAGGAATAGCATGAGATCGGTGGTAGCGAAAGATTTCCAGACCACAGGGCATGCAATCGATTTTGCAAAACCAGAGTAAGACACTTTTGACCAAGAATCTACAGAGAAGCAATATTGAATCAGAAGGATGGCAACACTTCAATAGAGACGACGGAATAGAACTTTCTTTCACGTGGAAGCATTTATTCGAAGACCGGTATTGATAAGAAATACAAAGACGTCGAGTCTTTGTACAGAACATCCAAAAAAAGTTCAGTGAGGTCAATATTCCATAATTATTGCAAAAACGTGAGTACAACTGAAAAGTTTGTAAATTTTTTAAAAAGTGTTAATATGGAACGCGGCTTAAAACCCGAAAATGTTACTATTTTAGAATTATTCAAAGATTTATTTTCGGATACGAGAAGAAAAACACTTGTAACGCAGATGCTTTTGAAAGTTGCTTTTACTAATCTTTATTCAACGAAATTTTCATTAATTCGCAAACGTTTTTTAGGCGTGTATTTTCAGAACAAATCTTGAAAGTTTATTATTCTTAGAATTACTAATCGTTAAAATTGTTATTAAAAAAAATTAAGGTCAACATTTACGATTTTAGATCGTTTGGAAAAAATTATATATCGTGATAACGTTTTAGTTTACGCGAATTTAAAAAAAAAACTGCAATAACGTTGTTTTGAAGAGGTTGAGACAGTTAAAAAACAAACAATTGAAAAAGCTGACCTAACGGTGATTATCATCTGGCCCTGGTGAAGATCTAGCTATGGTCCCCCACCAGACCGAGCGGTATCTATAAATGTAGAATGCCGGAAGAATCAACAGTCAACGGTAGAATAGTGTTGAAATAACATATAATTGTGAATTACCAGTTGGTTAATATGTTAATACGCGTATTATTAATTGCCGGTTTTTGTGTGATTGGAGGGCAGTGTTATTTTGGGTAACATTTTTAATTTTTATTTTAAAACTACTTAATTTTAGTACAATTTTATATTTAGAACCAAAGACTTAGTCTTTTTGTAATTTTTTTTTAACGCGTCAAAGTAAAGCAGCTTAGCGCACTAATCTAATCAGCGGATTAATTAGAATGTAATTAAAAAGTAAAGTCCATTTTGCAACAAACAATTTTAAGATTTAGCTGACCTAATTGGTAAAAAAAATGTATTTTAATTTTAGTTAAATCTCACGTCCTTCATTTTTTATTTGGGAAAATTTTAACTCAGTTGTTTTTATTAATAACGATGCTTTTTTAGCTTTTTTTAATTGTTTGTAATAATGCACTTGAGTGGAAAGTAAAATGTATGTCAATTGTTACTACGTGTAGGTTACCGTTAGAAAATTTAGGAGTTGATTTTACATGCATTTTGAACCTTTCACTCAAGTGCAAATTAATTATAAATTTGCAGCGTGCAGTTTGTCCTAAATAAATTTTCTTTGTCGTACTGTGCCACAAAATTCGTTTTTTTTGCGATTTCTTCAATTCCTCGTTTTCAGAGAAGCGAGCATTTAAGGAAGTGCACTTCACAGTACAGTAACAAACTGTTTTTTGTGTCTTTACATTTCTAAGCAACGGTGCTTGTGATTAACACGTACAATCACGCAATTGTAGTTGTGCACGAATTACTTCTTTTTGAAGACGAGTAATTTTGTAATTAAATTCATTTTTTGTTTGTTTACGCCCGATTAATTTGTCCGCGCACCAAAAGAAGGAATATTTTACAATAAAAAGTTACGAAATATTTACAATTGCTATGTAATTTAAAAACAATTATAAGTAAAAGAAAAAGTCAACATTCCGTTACGCAATTATGTGTTTATATGCATTTAAAGCAAATTTTTACGTACGACTGAGTTCGTGCTTCTAAATTTTTTAAATCGGCATTTTTCAAATGTAGGTATTTATGATGTAATTAAATTCCTCTTTCCTGTTTTTATAATGAAAAGTTTGTTCGTTTGCGATTTACCTGTTCTTATATTTGCTGCGGATTTGAATTAGATTTTATTCTTAAGCGTATGGTATTGAAGCTTTTGCATGATTTCGAGAATGTTGACCTCGAACTTTTTTTTGGGTGTTTTGAAAAATATTATTAGGGTCAAGTTTGAAAAACTCGAGTATTTCTTATCATTAATACTCAAAGGTCTTGGTCGAATTTTCTATTTGATTTAAAGCTGGTTTCCTGTATTTATAAATTTTTGTTTTTTGTTTATTTTTTTTCTCGTAGTTAATCAAAAATTAATTCAAATACTCTTCGCTAAGGTTTTAGATTCCAGATAGAACTTTTTCCGCGTTGTCCTTCACGAATTGCTTTTCTTTTGTCTTATTAAAAGTATCGACACTATATTGGTATAGAAGTATTGCAGTATCGTAAGATTGCAGTATCGAAAGATTGCAGTATCGAAAGATCGCAGCAAAATAAGATAGCAGTATCAAAGTATCACAGTATTAAAGTATAGTAGTATTGACGGTATCACATACACTAGGCACTCTATTCTTTTGCTTTTTATGTGTTTTATTGTATTCTCCTTCTTACTCTACAGTATTTTATAACTGTTTCTTTATCTAAATCTATATAGATCTTTCGTAATTCTTTTGGTTTAGCGACAGTATCAATGTATTGAATATATTGAAGGTATCGACGCCATTTAGGTATAGATGTATCGCAGTTTCGTAAAATCGCAATATCGCAAGATCGTAGTATTAAAAGATCGCAGTATTTTAAATACGCAGTATTGAAAGATCCTAGTATTACAGTATCGTGATATTGCAATATCGAAAGATCCCAGTATCGAAGTATCGTAGCATTGATGGAATCACAATAAAAGCGGCATTTGTTTGTTATCACATACACTGACAACTCTGTTCTTTTGCTTGTTTGTGTTTTATTGTATTCTCCTTTTTACTCCGTTAGTATTTTGTAAATCATTCTGTATCTGTGCGTATATTCGTTAATTTTTACATATTTCTCGTAATGCTCCTTTCACTACTTTTTATTTATTTCTCGTATTTTTATGGTTGCACACATCTCTTTTGTCAGCAGTATGCGTTATGTTATCACTGGTTTAGTTTGTTATTTTCTCTTTTGTATTTATACTTAACACTCTT
This sequence comes from Aquatica leii, assembly GCA_035610365.1. Classification (NCBI taxonomy): domain Eukaryota; kingdom Metazoa; phylum Arthropoda; class Insecta; order Coleoptera; family Lampyridae; genus Aquatica; species Aquatica leii. The sequence continues at coordinate 88,524,379 of CM069434.1, forward strand.
TTTGATTGATAAACTCCAGTTTTTGTATTTCTTTCTTTTTTCTTCCTCTTAATTAATCAAAAACTAATTTAAACACTAAATATTTGATTTGAAACAATACTAATTACTTCTTGACTAAAGATTTACATTTTGGTAGAATTTTCTGCTTCGTCTTTGTTGAGTTTACTATTTGTTTGCAGTCTACATCGGTCACTCTATTCTTTAGTTTTTATGTGTTTTATTGTATTCTCCTTCTTACTCATTCAGTATTTTGTAAATCATTCTTTATTTGTACGAGTTTTCGTTAATTTTTACAAGCCTAAATCTAGTATTGAAATTATCGAAGGTATCGTTGGCATTTACGTATAGAAGTATCGTAAGCTTGCAGTATCGTGAGATCGCAGTATCGAAAGATCCATGTATCAAAGTATCACATTATCAAAGTATCATAGTATTGACTATATTAAAATATAAGCGGCTTTTGGTTATTACACACACTGCCTTTTTTGTTTTTTTTGCTTTTTATGTGTATAATTGTATTCTCTTTCTTCCTCTTTCAATATTTTATAAATTATTCTTTATCTGTACCTGTTTTTGTTAATTTTTACAGGTTTAAATATCTCTCGTAATGCTCCTCTCACTACTTCTTAATTATATCTCGTATTTTTATGGTGAAACACATCGTTTTTGTCAGTGGTATACGTAATCATTGGTCTTATTAACGTTTTCTATATTTTCATTTTAATGTTCTTACTCAGTTTATCGCCTTTAAATAAATTTTTATTTGAATAATGTGTTTTAATTTTAGTTTGAATTTTTCACGCTAGTTCCTGAGTTATTTCCTTTTTTTTATTCATACTTTACACACTTTTTTTTATTGAAAAACTAGTCTTTGTATTTCTTTGTTTTTTCGCTATTTGTATTCTTTCAGATTTTTACTAATTTGTTTTTGTTGAGTTTACATTTTTTTCGAACGTACAATTTTCATTATTCTTTCTTTTACTCATGGTTTTCCTTTTGGTTTAACGACAGTATAGGAAATATCGATGCCATTTAGGTAGGTATAGAAGTATCGCAGTATCATAAGATCACAGTATCGTAAGATTGCGATCTCAAAACTTCGCAGAAGTTTGAAAGATTGCAGTATGAAAAGGTTGCAGTACCGAAATACCACAGTATTGTAGTATTGTCGGTATCAAAATATGAGCGACTTTTGTTATCACATACATTGTCCACTATATTCTTTTGCTTTTTATGTGTTTGATTGTATTCTTCTTCTTACTCTTTCAGTATTTTATAAATCATTGTTATCTCTATTTTCGTTAATTTCAACAGGTTTAAATATTTTTTATAGTGCTCTTTTTAGTACTTAGTTTGATTTGTTTAAGATTTTTTTTTCTTAATCAATCAAAAATAATTCAAATACTAAATATTTGATTTTAAACAAATCCGATTACTTATTTGCTAAGAATTTACATTTTGCATAGAATTTTTCTGCTGTCTTTGTTGAGTTTACTATTTGTTTGCAGTTTACAATTTTCAATGTTTGTTTATTCACTCATGGCTTTTTTTTGGTTTAGCGATAGTATCAAAATATTATTGCAGTATCGTAAGATCGCAGTATCAAAAGATCGCAGAATCAAATTATTGAAATATTACAGTATCGAAGTATCATAGTATTGACGGTATACAATAAAAACGGTCTGTTTGTTATCACATACACTGGCCACTCTATTTTTTTGTTTTTATGTGTTTTGTTGTATTCTTTTTTTACTTTTGTAGTATTTTATAAATTATGACTAGCTTGTACGTATTTTCGTTAATTTTTACAGGCCTATATTTTTCGTAATGCTCCTCTCACTTCTTCTTAATTATGAGTCATGTTGTTATGGTTAAACACGTCGCTTTTGTCAGTTGGTACGTAATTGTTGATCTTATTAACATTTTCTGTATTTTGATTTTAGTGTTTTTACTCAGTTTATCGCTTTTAAATAAATTATTATGTATATAGTATGTTCTAAGCTTATAGTTTGAAGTTTTCAGGTCATTTCTTTTTTTTTATTTATATTTCACACTCTGATTGTGAAGCTCGATCCTTTTAGACTACTTGTATTCTTTCAGAATAATTTCCTTTTCTTAATTAATCAAAAATTAATTTAAATACTAAATATTGGTTGTGTTTACTATTTGTTTGCAGTGTACAATTTTCATTGTTCCTTTTTTTTTAATCATGGCTTTTCTTTTGGTTTACAAATAGTACCAAAGTAATAAATCGAAGTATTGACGCCATTTAGGTACAGTAGTATCGCAGTATCGTAAGATTGCAGTATCGAAAGATTGAAGTATCAAAAGATCGCGGTATCGTAAGATTGCAGTATCGAAAGATCCTAGTATCGAAGTATTACAGTATCAAAATATCATAGTATTGACGGTATCAAAATATAAGTGACTTTTTCTTGTTGTTACATACACTAGCTATTCTATTCTTTTGGTTTTTATGTGTTTTATTGTATTCTCCTTCTTACTTTTTTAGTTTTTTATAAATTATTCTTTATATGTACGTATTTTCGTTAAGTTTCACAAGTATAATATCTCTCGTAATTCTTTTGGTTTAGCGACAGTATCAAAGTATTGAATATATCGAAGGTATCGACGCCATTTAGGTATAGAAATATCGCAGCATCGTAAGATCGTACTATCAAAAGATCCCAGTATCACAGTATCAATGTATCTTAAGATTGTAATATCGGAAGATCCCAGTATTGAAGTATTGTAGCATTGACGGTATCACAATAGAAGCGGCCTTTGCTTGTTATCACATTTTTCACGTTATATTCTTTTTTTAGTTACACACTTTTTTTTATTGAAAAATTGGAGTTTTTGTATTTCTTTATTGTTGGCTATTTGTAGTCTTTCAGGTATTTTTTTTAATTAATTAAAAACTAATTTGAACACTAAATATCTGATTTTAAAAAATAGTAATTACCTTATTTGCTTAAGATTTACATTTTGGTAGAGTTTTCCGTTTTGTCTTTGTTGAGTTTACTATTTGTTTGCAGTATACAATTTGTATTGTTCTTTCCTTCACTCATAGCTTTTTTTTGGTTTAGCGACAGTATCGAAACATTGAAATAACTGAAAGTATTGACGTCATTTAGGTATAGAAGTATCACAGTATCGTAAGATGGCAGTATGGAAAGATCGTAGTACCGTAAGATAGCAGTAACGAAGTATCAAAGTATCATAGTATTGTCGGTATCAAAATATAAGTGATATTTGCTTGTTATCACATACATCGGTCACTCTATTCTTTTGGTTTTTATGTGTTTTATTGTATTCTCCTTCTTACTCATTCAGTATTTTGTAAATCATTCTTTATTTGTACGGGGTTTCGTTAATTTTTACAAGCCTAAATCTATTTTGTAATGCTCCTTTCACTACTTCTTAATCATTTCTCGTGTTTTTATCGTTACACACATCGCTTTTGTTAGTGATATACGTAAACGTTTGCCGCTCTAAAATTCATTTTTAAGTGTATAATATCTTCTGAGTTTAGGTTAAATTTTTTTACGTTATTTCCTCTGTTTTATTAATTAATTAATTATGTTTGATTTTAAACAATACCAATTACTTCTTCGCTAAGGATTCACATTTCGGATAGAATTTTTTCGCTTTGTCTTTGTTGAGTTTATTATTTATGTGCAGTACACAATATCAGTACAGTATTTAAGTATTTAAATTATTGAAGGTATCAACGCCATTTAGGTATATAAGTATTGCAGTATCGTAAGATCGCAGTATCGTAAGATCGCAGTATGAAAAGATAGCAGTATTGAAATATCACAGAATCAAAGTATCATAATACTGACGGTATCAAAATATAAGCGGTCTTTGCTTGTTATCACTTGACACTCTATTTTTTTGCTCTTTATGTGTTTTATTATATTCTCCTTCTTACCTTTTCTGTATTTTATAGGACATTTTTTATCAGCACTTATTTTTATGAATTTTTACAGGTTTAAGTATCTCTTCTCACTACTTCTTAATTATGTCTCGTGTTTTTATGGTTAAACACATCGCTTTTGTCAGTAGTATACGTCATTACTGGTTTTATTAACACTTTCTATATTTTGATTTTAGTGATCCTACTCGGTTTGATTTCTTTGAAGTTTTTTCTTCTAAATTAATCAAAAATTAATTCAAATATTAAATATTTAATTTTAAACAATCCTCATTACTTCTTCGCTAAAATTTTTCTGCGTTGTCTTTGTTGAGTTTCATTTTTTCCAGTACGCAATTTTAATTGTTTTTTCCTCTACTCATGGATTTGCTTTTAGTTTATCTTTTGCCGACTTCTAGTGCTAGGTTATACAACAATTTAGGTCTTGTTGCTGATACTAGTTTTGGTACCGATAAGTATCGAAGCAGAAATCTAGGAATTTGTAAAGGACTTGAAGGCGTAACTTTTCTGCGCGACAATGGCGTAGCAAAACGTCAATTATTGTATTAAGACAAAAAACAATGGCATATATAGCAAATACTTTACTTGTAGAGTTGTTTTGACAAATATACTTCAGCACTAATCAACGTTTCAAAGCTTAAGTCAACAGCACAAATTTTACAACTAAAACAATAACAACCGTCAATCGACTATTAGATCAGAACACCCCTCATTTCGTAACAATGGATTTGTCGTGACAATTTTGTGTACTATGTGACAGGTTCTTGGCAAATTATGTGAACTATAGCGACAGTATCGAAGTATTGATCGACACTATCAAGGTATTGAAAGTATGGACATATAAAAATATCCCAGTATCGTACTATTGCAGTAATCGAGAGAACGAAGTATCACAATATCGTAGTATTAATGGTATGAAAATACAGGCGGCATCGAAGTATCAGAAGATCATCTGGTTTGGCTTAAAGTTTTTTTTATCTAGGTTTTTGTTATTTTAATCTTTACTTCTATGAAACTATATTGATTTTTTTTACTATTTTATTCTCAGTTTTATGGTACTCAAGTTTTTGCTTGACTTAAGTAATATTGTCCTCGATGAACTTTTTTTACGCATTCTTTTCAAGTTTAAAAAACTTAAGTCTTTGTATTTTTTTTATTCTTTTGGTTATTGGTATTTTTTTAGATTATCTTTTATCCTCTAGATTAATTAAAAATTAATTTAAATACTAATTATTTGATGTTAAACTGTAATAATTATCTTTTCGCTACGGATTCACACTCCGGATATATTTTTTCGGTTTGTCTTTGTTGAGCTTACATTTTTTCTTCCAGTGTATAATTGTCATAGGTCTTTTACTCATTTTTTTTTGTTTATCTTTTGCTGACTTCTAGTTCTAGGCGGTACCACAATTTAGGTATTAATAAGTATATAAATGACAGCATTAAAGCATTGAAATTATCGACGCTATTAAGGTATTGAAAAATATCGCAGTATTAAAATATCGTAGGTTCCAGTGTATTGTACTATTGACGGTATCAAAGTATCTGAGATATTACATACGCTACTCACTCTATTCTTTTGCTTTTTATGTGTTTTATTCTTTTTAACTTTGGTGTTTTATATATCATTCTTTATCTGTATCTATTTCGTTAATTTTTACAGGTTTAAATATCTCTCGTAATGCTTCTCTCACTACTCTTTAATTACTTTTTTGTTTTTATGGTTAAACACATTGTTTTTGTCAGTAATATACATAATTGCTGCATTAACGTTTTGTATATTTTGATTTTAGTGTTATTACTCAGTTTGTCGCTCTTAAAAAATTATTTTTTACGTTGACATTCTTAAATAGTTAACTTTATGTACCTCGTCTATGTTGTACTCCTTGTAACCAAGTCGATCAACAGTATCAAAATGTTGAAGTTATCAAAGGTATCGACGCTATTGAGATATAAAAGTATTGTAGTATCGCAGTATCCAAAGATCGCAGTATCGAAAGATCGCAGTATCGTTCTATTAAAGTATGTAGTTGTTGTGTTTTTTCTCTTTTTTTTTAGTATTTGTTGTTTTAGTTTCTATTCATCGTCTTTGCAAACTCCAGCGTAATCTGGAGATTTTTTATTGACTTCATTTTTTTTTAAATATCTGGAAAGTCGTTTTCTTAATGTTTAGTATTTAACTTTAGTTTTTCCACCTTCCTTTTTGCATATCCGTTTTTGTGATAATATTCCTCTCTATCTTTTTTAATTTTCTCATTAAACTGTGTTTTTTTGTTTCTGTTTCTATTTTCACTTATTTTATTTCTATATACCTCGGCGTTATTCCATCTACTTTTTTGTACGTGATTTCTGTTTTTTTTCTAATTTTTTTGTGTTTCCTACGCATCGTTGTTGTTTTTACATCTGTCCCCCATTTGTTGTTCTTTCGTTTCTTCTGAGTCGCTTATCTGCCGCAAACACGCAATCTTTGCTGTCTTCAAAACTTTTTATTTGTTCGGTTATTTTTATAATTTTTAGTATTACGTCTCTCTCCTTTTTTAATTTTTTTAGTTTACTTTATCAACCTCTGCTTTCAAATCTACAGATAGCGCATATTTTCAGTTTTTGGTTTTTGTTTGTTTTCATTAGGTGGTCCATCGTCTTCTTACTCGTTTTGAATCTCGCCTACGCATTTAGTAATATTTTTTTCCAGTTTTCTTTTTAGTCTTTTTTCTATCATTCTTTATGCTGTGTACCTTTCTATAATTCATTTTCGTAACAACTCTCTATTGATTTTTTTTGTTATCTTTGTTACAGCAATTATTCATTTCTCAATACGTTCTATTATCTTTTGCTTCTTTATTCTCCTAATCGTTCTACTACTTTTACCACTTTATTCTCCGTTTTATTGTACCTTTTTTAAAATTTTCTATCTCCTTTAGAAATCCCCGTTATTTTTGCATTGCTACTGGTTTTTTCAAATTGCTTTGTATTTTTTTATCATTTCTATATACGTAAATTTTTCTATAATGATATGTTTTCATATTGGTTGTGGCAAAAATGTCCTTCGCGTGTTCAATGTTTTCTTGTACATTTCCTTGCCTTCTCTGCTTTTACTCTTTATCCTTAACTTGTTTTGTTTGTATATTTCTTGTTTCCACTTTTTTTGTTTTTTTTTCTGTTATGAAGTCTCGTCTAATTCTTTCTCCAGTCTTTTCAGTTAGTTTCACTAGTATTTTCTTTCTATATTGTTGGTGTACTTTAGTTGCTATCTTTTATTATGTTTTTGTTTATTTTTGAATTCCTTCTTTTGGTCTTTTTCTAAGAGAATTTAGAAGAAAGTTATCTTACAAATTTAAGGATTTGTTTTTGTTTCTTAGAGATCTGGACTTCGTATTGCACGTTCTCAATATAAACAATTTTCTCTTTTTAAAACTGCTATAATTTTATTTTTTTATTACCTATTGTGTCGGTTCACTTTATGGCTAATTTCTCTTCAATTGTTATTGTTATTAATGTCCTCAGTCTGTTTTATTTATGTTTTTTATTATAATTAAACGATTAAAGAGATTAATCGTTATGAACAGTTTATTTACTTTAATATTATACTGTATAAATAATATTAAAAAAAGCAATTTATAAGACCTAATTATGAATGATTGTATGTACAAAACAGGAGTGGAGATTAAACACAAATACAGAAAAAGCATATCTGATGTTCACGAATCTGATGTGCAATTAGTCTTATTTTGTAAAGTATCAGTAGATGAAGGCCAATACCATAAAAATCAAATCATATTTATCTGATCATGTTGAAACTACCCACTGGAAAACGATGTTTTTGTTGTTTAATTTTTTATTTTTGAAATTATCAATTTTGCAAAATCACGAAGTTTCTTGGTGAATCGATTAATCAAAGTAAATAAACGTAAACAAGATTTTTGTTTATCTCTGCTTTAGGCACATCTTTTGGACTTCGTCCAATTTATTAAAAACTTTGTTTTTTGTTCCAGAATTGATAACATGCGCGATAATCCATTTAGCCCGCCGCAATGGAACTGGAAATTCTTCTCCGATTTATACGGATCCGAGTCTCAAAAATCGTATTCGGAAGATAGAATAGACGATTCGATCGAAAGCGATCGCGAACCTCTAGCGCCCGATTACAAAGATCCTGGAAAACCGAAAGATGAATTGCCAAAAGTCAAGCCGTTGCCAAAACGTCCACCGTTTGAGTCGCCGGTTCTACCCGGAAGCGTTGTCGATGTAGACGCGAGCGATTTTGATCTGCCACAAAATTTTCCTGAAATACCTGATACTTTTGGATTCGCTTCGACTTTTGGTAATGGAAATCCGGACGACTTTTTTGGACTAGGCGGTTTCTTCGGACCATTTGCGGAACCAAAACGATGGTGGAAAGGGTAAGAATTTTTTTGGATTCATATTTAGACACCGACCTTGTTAAAGTGCTATTAATAGGATTTATGCGTTTTAATTCAAGGAAACTGCAAATAAGTGGAAGACATGAAAACATATTTAGAACGCAACGCAGCGGTTCAACAAAGCTCAGGCTTTTAATTACGCCAAACGGCATTCAATGCGCCGCAAAAGCAAAAAACGTATTTTGCAGTTTGCTTAATAAAGGAAATTATAAATTCGCTCGGTGAACACCATTGTTAATTAGCACGTTGTCGCAATACGTTACGAAATTTGCAACCGATGTTAAGTTAACTTTTTTTTTGAAACGTTCTCGTCCTGTAACGTTATTAGTTATTACATGGGCGTTGTTTATCCCTATTACTCTATTACGTTAATAGAAACGTCCTTTTAAATATTGAATCATACGGATGCTTCTAGAATTAAGTCGATTAATAGAACCTAAACAATCACTATTGTTTTTGTTTTAACTTTTTAGATTTGTCAGTGTGACTCATTCATTTACATATTTTCGTTGCGTTGTAATAGCGTTACAAAACAATTTTTATATTAATTAATCACGTAATGAGGAAGACTTTCGCCAGAAGAAGTTATAGGTAAAGTTGCGTTGTTCTTTCAGGGAGAATGTGTGTATCGAACGCGAAGAAACAACCGATGACGTAGACGATGCCGATTCCAAACAAAACGATACCGACATTTCGATACCGAATTTCTTCTCGACTGCCATCAGTCTGTCAAATTGCCAGGAAACTCCAACCAAATACGAATGCGTTACAAAGTAAATGCAAAAAAATCCTCATTTTGTTATTAAACGTTTTATTTTTAAGGATTAATAATCACGGTGTTGTTAAAACCTTCGTGGTCAGGTACAAATGCTGTTATGGGTACGCGAGATTAGACGATTCCAGCGGATGCGCCAAAAAAGTTGATCTGGTACCGTTATTAAAAACCATTGAGGATATTGGTGCCAAGGAGCTTAAAAATTTGATTCACGCCACGGGCTTAGACGATAAATTTAACAACGAAAATATGACAGTTTTTGCACCGACTGATGACTCCATGGTTGAGTTTGCTGATAAAATGATTGAAATGGTACTAACGGTGGTTATTTTGACAGTTTTAAAAAGTTTCCATTTTAGAATCAAGTAGATTTGAGCGCACCCGACGCCTTTCGTCGTCGCAGACAAATTAAAAACCCTGTTTCGTCGAAAGACTTAGTCCTTAGCCACGCCGTTCCTGGTTTTGTCGATTTATCGGAAATCGGCAACGAAGACGTTCTAAATACTGCGTACAACTCCAAAATACGTTTTAATTTGTATCCGACGCGAGGTTTTAATAAAATGTTAACGGCCAATTGTATCCAAGTGCGCAAAGGCGATAATTTGGCAACGAACGGCATAGTCCACGTCATTGACGGCGTTTTGCATCCAATCAAAGATGACATTCAAACCATAATACAGGAACATCCGCAACTGTCGAATTTCCGCACAGGTAAGACTACTTCATTAATAGCAAACATAAGCAACACCGATTACTTTCCAGTTTTGAAAAATTCCAACATTGCCAAGAACATTAAACCTGACGGTCACTATACTATATTCGCGCCAACAGACGAAGCCTTCGGCAAATTAAACGAAGCTACAAGAGAGAGACTATTACGTGGCGACGCGTGTGCAGGAAGTACGCCTCCTTAACTTTTATTTTTAAAATACAATTTATTTTTGCAGCAATTCTTAAACACCACATTGTCGCGCATACTGTGTGCTCAAGTGCAATCGTTGGCAACGCAACTACCCACAGCGTCGACAGCGCACTCTTAAACTTACAAAGAACCGAAGACGATGTACTTCTTTTTGAAAATAAAGCCAAAATAATAAAAACCGATTTAATGGGTACCAACGGAGTAATACACCTAATCGACGTTGTCATAGTCCCAGATTCCGCACTTTACATAACCCAATCCCTTAAAAACGAAAACTTCACAAAATTCCAAGCTTTACTCGACCAAATAGGATTATCGGATGAATTAGACAATTACAAAAACGTCACCGTATTTGCCCCATCCGATGATGCCTTTACCGATCCCAAGTCCGCTCGTTACCTGGAAAAGATGCAAGATAACAAAGAGAAACTTAAGGAACTTGTAATGTACCACATAGTTGAAGGTCAAATGGAATCGTGTGACATGAATAATAACGTCTTACTTAAAACGAAAGATAAACAAAATGCTTTAAGATTAAATTTGTACGCGACGGTAGGTGGTGTTGGGCTTGTTGACATTTTATTTAACGAATTTTTTTTCAGTTGCCTATATTTTCGAATGTTATCAATCGAGCTACTATTAATTGTGCCCGTCTGACTGGCTACGATGAAAAATCGTGTGGATCGGTTATTCACGAGGTTAATTCCATTCTTATTCCACCATCCACAAACTTATTAGACGAAATCAACAATGACGAACGGTACAGCACCTTGAGTGATATCTTAAAGGGCACGGATCTTGAGAGTATACTGAAAGATGAAACGCAATCACTCACGTTCCTTGCTCCTTCGAACGAAGCTTTTGCAAAAATGGAATCGTCCGAAATTAAAGAATTGATGGAAGATAAACGTAAAGCGAGTCGACTATTGAAGAACCATGTTTTGACAGGTACGTGATAAGAAGCTTCAAGCAATCAATTAACTCATTGTTACAGAAATCCTTTGCTGCTCGGGTGTGCCAGGACAAGTTTTTGGATTCAGTAATTTATTCCCTACTTTGGGCACACAACGCCATCCCATAGGAAAAATCAATAACGAGATTCGTATCGGTGGAGCAACTGTTGTACAATGTGATAACGTTGCCACAAATGGGGTCATCCACACCATCAACAAAGTATTATATCCCCAACAATCGCGCACACACACTTTTCAATTTTTACTCTTTTAAGCAACTTCTTCTTTAATTTTACCTACAGAATCCTACGTTTCTATTTATAGTGATGTTTTTTTCAATATGACTGAAATTGTACTTTTATTTAGTAGTTTTTAGATGTTATTTCATAAGCGTGTGTTAATAAAAAAATAAATTATGTTTCTGTCTTTATTTACCAATTGTAGAGTTATATATACCAACGATACAGGGCGGGCTAAATTTGATGTATCGTATACTATCGATGACGTTCCAATAGGTAGTAGCCACAGTTGCGCAACATCCAATAATAATAATAAAGCCGCAAAATAACATTTCTATCGTCTTACTAGTCCTTTTTATAGTACGCTCTTGAACATAGGACATCGAATCTTGAAAACTGCCAACATCATCAACCGCGATGTTTTGCACTGTCTCCAGTTTTAAATTATTCAAATGCCTTTCGTTTAGCTTCAACATTTTAAGATAAAACAGTGGTGGTAGAATAAACACTAACGGTCCAGTCAAAGTACCTCCCAATAAAGACATTACTACATCAAAACTGGGCACAGACTCTGCCACTAAAATTGATAAAACTGCCAACACGCTTCTTACGATACATCTCCGTTGATTGAATTCTGAAAAGTAATGGCGTTGAAAGTGTTATGCTGTTTTAATCGTACCTCGAGGTATGCCCAGGCAATCTTCGATATGTTGGTATAGTGCGCTATTACTAATTGCGGACGTTAGCGTTAGCTGGACTGCCACCAACACGGCGGCAAGATGAACAAAAACTGTGCTTGGCAACATTTCTAAAATGCTCGGTCCAATTTGGTTTCCATAACGAACGTATATACTAATGCCAACTACGACAAATATTCCTAAAGATACTGAAACAAAAATAACAATTAATTATTAAAATGTACGTGTTTGCAGTATGGTTAAAAGATTATGAACACCTTTGAAGTTGAAACAGAAAAAACAAACCCTTAGCCCACCTCTTAGTTATGCTACTAGCTATGCGTGTTCTACCACAATGGTTAATAACAATGAAGGAATGTGATTCTAATATGTAAAGTATCAGGGCTGTGTAGAGAATTAATAGTCTGATTGGTACTAAATTTTGTAGTCTTTAAACCAGCCATCTTTTTTGGCCAAGTTTATGAAAATCTTATGGTGTTTGAAAACTACCTCAGTTTAAACGAAGAAGAAACAGACGATGTAGATACACTCAAGAAATGAAAAGACGGGACACTAGACCGTTTTTTTTTAAATCTTACTCATTACAACACTGCAGACCTTAAACAAGTGCATTTAGTTTCCGTAAAAGATAAGCTAGAAATATTAAAGAAAAAAGGAAGACTAAGAGGACAAGGATATTTATAGATGAAGATATGACCCCAGCGGAAAGAGAGGTACAAAAAAATATAACGATGGAAGGAAGAAAACTAAAGCAAGAAGGAAAAAAAAACAAAAATAGGGTTTATCAAATTATGGGTTAAGGGAGAGGAGATGCATTTGAACGTAAATAAAAAATAAATTAGAGAAAAGTAGGCCAAAAAACTAGAAAGGGCTATAATATCGGGAATAGGAGAAGAATGGGTGGTAGAAAAAGAGGAAAATAAAAAGCAAGAGCAAGGAATAGTAGTAAATCAAATATTAAAGGAAGATGAGTGTAAACATACGGTGATAACACTGTACGGTCAAGATATGAAGCAAACAATAAAGAACTACTACGGCTACTGATTGAAGAGCAGAGATGACAATTAATAATAGGTGGGGATTTTAACGCGAGAATTGGAGAAGGTGAGGGTATGAAAGTGAATGGGGAAAAAGTAAAAAGAGTAACAATGAATAAGGCAATAAACAAACAAGGTAGAAAGCTATTGGAGTTATGTGAGAAGAAAGGATGGACTGTATTCAACGGAAATATGGAAGAAGAAGATAGAGAAGAATATACTTATATAGATATTTTGGATTTATATTTAAATTTAAAGCTCCCCCCAGAAATAACCCTTCCTTTTGTTGTTTCTCCGATACCAGCCCGAAACCCGACAAACGAACGATTTATTGTTTTTTGTTGGTTGAACTTTCTTACGAGCTGAGCTGCGACTTAATTGAGTCGCCTTTTTCAACATTAGCCGTTGGCACCGTTGTTAATTACAAAATTAAAACATAGCAGCTGAATAGCTTGTAGTGGACGTTTGGGCCATCTTTACATCTTCACATTAAATATTGGCATGGATAAAGCCCCGATTCTCTGAAATATTATACATGTGTGTAGACCACGTTGAAAAAGTATTTTGGATAAACAAGGTTAGTTCGTTCCTTTTTCCATTTACTAGTGTATTTGCTATTAGTTTATTATATGTAGATCCATTACCCATGCTGTCGGCCGCTGTTTTTATTATTTTGTAAATTTCATTATTAATTTTTTTGTCATTAAACCAATTAAATAAATTGCAGTTTGCTTTAATTCAATCAAACGTTTCGTTGCGGTTTGTGTAAACAATAGGTGAAAGGGGAAAATCTATAATAGATTATGTAATGGTTAGTAGGAAGGTTTTGGAAGAAATAGAAAGATTCAAAATAAGAGAAGCGCTTGATTCAGACCATCAACCATTAGAAGTAAGGCTAAAAGGCTGGAAGAGAGAAAGAAAAAATTCAGGAACAATGGATGGAATAAGAAATAGAGGAAGGAGTGAAAGAACTGATTAATAAAATGGATAAAGCAGTAGAAAGGAAAAGATACAAGAAAAAAACATAAAATAGTGTAGAGAAAAGAGGTGGTAGAATAAGGAATGCAGAAAAGTCAGGAAGTAGATAAACAGAGGTAAAAGAAGGTGGAAAAAAGGAAAAATTGATATTCACGAATATAAAATATTAATATTAATATAGAAAATAGTTAGAGGATTAAATAAATATGTTAGAAAATGAAGGAGACTTATGTAACTTTTTGAATAAGGAAAGGGCGGATACAAATCAATATGAAAAAATAGAGAGAACATTGCGTAGAGCGTAGAGGGGGAAGAAGAAAAGAATGGTAAATTTGAAATAAAAAGGATAACAAGAGGAGAGAGCAGAACGGCTATACAGAAAAAAGAAACAGAAGAAGCATTAAGAATAATATAAAAAGGAATGGTATAAGGGACGGATGGAGCGCAAGAAGAACTATGGAAATATACAGGAGAGAGAACGAAACAAAGAATAGGTAAAATTTTAAATAAGATATGGTTAGGTGAAGGGTTTCCGGATGATTGGAGAGAAGCAATAATATGCTCAGTTTACAAAGGAAGAGACAGAAGAGAGGTAAAAAACTATAGAAATATAAGTGTGATAAATGTGGGACATAAGATTTATATGACAATTTTGCAAAAAAGATTAAAAAGAGAAATGTAGGAAAAAAAAATCTTACCAGACTGACAGACAAATTTAGAAGAGGGAGAAGGACATTAGATAATGTATACATATTAAAACAAATAGTAAACAAATAATTAGAAGTGAAGAAAGAGAAAGTTTTTGCGTTATTTTCGAATATACAAGCAGCGTTTGATAATGTCAATAGAAGTAAATTATGGAATATATTAAGAAAGAAGCAGAAGAAGAAGAAGAACTATTTAGGAATATAGAGGAAATATATAATGAAATAAAGTGCAAAGTAAGAATAGATGGAAAGTTAAGTGCAGCATTATGAACAAATAAAGGATTAAGGCAGGAGTGCCCACTTAGTTTATTTATATATTTAGAAGATTTGAAGAAAAAGTGGATAGGGCAACATTGTGGAGGAATAGTAATAGCGGAGGGGGGGGTTAAAAGTGTAGGTTTTGGCGTATGCGGATGACATAGTGATTATAGCAAAGCAAGAAAGAAACAGGAAGGAAATGATAAAGACAGTAAAAAAGTATTTGGAAAAAAATGTTTAAGTGTAAATGTGAGAAAAACAAAGATAGTAATGTTAGAAAAAAAGGGGAGGAGGACAAAAAAAGAGTGAAGTGGAAATGAAGAGAGGTAATAGAAAGTGTAAATGAAGTTACTTATTTGGGTTGTGGAATCAGATACGACAATAAAGATGAGGCTCATATAAAGTGGTTGCAACGAAATGTAATAGAATAGTAGGTCAGGTGTGGGGTATAGGAGAGAAGGAGGTTGGGAAGCACATAGAAGCAAGAAGATAGTTGTTTAACAAATTAATAAAGAGTGTGATGATGTAAGGGGGCGGAAATATGGGGGTGGATGGAATAGGAGGAATTGGAGAAAGTACAAGAAAAATACTGGAAATGAACGTTAGGATTAGAAAGGGAGACGCCAAGGTACATAGTAGAGGAGGAAATGAGGTTAGAAGAGATAGGAGTACAGGCGACGAAGAGAGCAATGTGTTACGAAGAACAAATAAAAGAAAAAGAAGAATGTAAATTGCTACAAATGTGCTGGAGAGAGGTAAAGAATGAAAAAATGAACTATAGACAAGAAGTAAAAGGAACGTATTATGAAAGAGTTGTATATGCGAGAGAAGAGGTAGAGAAAATAATGGAGACAAGAAAGGTTATAATAGATGAAATATAATAAGAAGTGATAAGAATATACAGAGACTAGAAACAAGAGCAAGAATAAGGGAGAGGAAATACAATGATAAATATATAAATATAGTGATAGACAATATTCCAAGGTACATAAAGGGCGAAAAAAGCTTGAGATTAAAAAGAATGGTAGCAAGGTTTAGATGCGGTAATGAAGAGCAAGAAAATAAGTATTGGAAAGAAGATAAAGATAGGAGATGTAGACTATGTGGGGAGGGGTGGAAAAATATAGAGCACATGTTAAAGAAATGCATTAAACTAAGAGAAGAGGAGAGAGGAAGGTTGGAGAGGTTGGGAGGAGGAGAAGGATTGGGATGGATGAAAGAGGTATTAAAAAAGAGAAGAAGATTACAAGTAGTGTAAACATGAATATTGGAATGTATTTGTATATAGAGAATTGGTCAGCGGTGGACGATTTAGGATTTTATATGTTATATGATAGGATAATTTTATGTTTAGCTTAATAATACGAATTCTTTGTTAAAATTTTTTTTTATGACAAATAAAAGTTATTAATTAAACAAGAACATTTTAATCACCATTATTTCGTACTGTGTCAAAAGTAAAAATTAAAGATCAAAAAGAAGAAAGCCAGAAGCAGCATCAATTGCAATTATTTCTTTAAAAAAGTTTATCAAAACTTTTATAAATAGAAACTAAAAAAAAACAAGTTTAAACCGTGTCAATGTTTTAACCGAGATTTGGCAATTCTCGAATACGAATCTTTAAACAAATAATTGTTATAAATGATTTTTGCTTTTTTGGTCTTTCAAAGCTTTTGTCTTTTTTTTAACGATTATTTATTTTTTTCTATTTTTTTATAAAAAAAGCTTCAAAAAAAGTAAAAAAGACTCAGAAGTAAGCGATTTTAAAATAAAGAGTGAAAAACAAATAAAAAAGGAAAATAGGAGATTTGTGTTTTTATCAATTTGAAGATTTTGGCAAAAAAATAGAAAGAAAACTAAGGTATTGATTAAAATTAAATAATCAAATTAAAAGTAAACATTAAATCATTAAAAAAATGAATAAATAGATTTAACAATTTTAAAATTTTAATTAAAAAATAATAAAAGGCTTTACTTGTCAAAAGTGAAGACTGAACATAAAAAAAAGTTTATCAAACATGTTTTACTAAAAGCTAAAAAAAAATTTAAACCATGTCAATTCATCGATAAAAATTTAATATCAAAAACGAAAGCTTTGAAGGACAAAAAAGCAGAAATTGATTGCAATTCTTTGTTTAAATATTTCTGCAAAATTTTATTTAAAAAAAAATTGATAAAAATATAGAAGAATGAGAAGAAAGAAAAAAGTGTATTAATCGATTTGAAGATTTTGGTAAAAAACAAAAATGTTTATACTAAAATAGGAATGTATTCGAGGATTGCCAAATTTCGGTTACAACATTGACACAGTTTAAAGTTTAGTTTTTTTTAAATTTTTAGTAAAAAAATTTTTGATAATCTTCTTTAAAAAAATAATTGCAATTGACTTTTGATTTTCCTCTTTTTGATCTTTACTTGCCAAAAGTGAAGGCCACTTTTGGCAAGTAAAGTCTTTTTCCATTTTTTTACCAAAACTTTCAAATTGTTAAATCTCTCTCAATTTTTTACAATGATTTAATTTTTACTTTTAGTTTGAGTATTTAGTTTTATTAAATACATTAATTTTGTTTCTGTTGTTTTGTCAAAATCTTCTAATTGAAAAAAAGTAATTTCAATTTATTTTTTTTACTCTTTATTTTAAAATTTTCTAAAATAAATTTCAACCAACTTAAGATTGTAATCGATGACTTTTTATTTTTTCATTAGAAAAAAAACATTAAAAATAATCCATCGTTAAAAATGTCAAAAACAAAAGTTTTAAAAGACGAAACAAGCAGAAATCATCAATTGCATTTCTTTGTTTAAAGATTTAATGAAAATGTAATTTGAAAAGAATTGACGAAAATAAAAAAAAGGAAAAAAAACGTATTTATCGATTTTGCTAACAAAAATATTTACATTAAATAAAAACGAGGATTGTGAATTTTTTTGATATATGTTTTTGCTTTTTTTATTTATTTTGTAAATTTTTTTTACAAATTTATCGAAACTTATTTTAGAAAATTTTAAAACAAAGACTAAAGAAAATGGAAACCAAAAAATGGAAAATATTGTTTTTACTAATTTAAAGGTTTTGGTAGGAATTTTTTGTTTAATAAACTAATGGTTTTGGTAAAAAACAAAAAAAAACTTTGCTACTACTAACATAACGTTTATCGTCAAAACTGAAGACTAAAAAACAGAAAAAAATAAGCAGAGACAGCAACAATTCTAATTATTTCTTTAAAGAAATGATTAGTTTGTTTTAGAAAAATTTAAAAAAAAAACTAAAGAAAACTAAAGGTTATCCTTTGTCAATGTTTTAACTAAAGTATAGAAATCCCGAAAAACGTTTTTATTTTATTATAAATAATCTGTTTTTGTTTTTTTCTGCATTGCTTTTTGTTGTAAGGTTACGTTTTTCTTTATTTTTTTAAAATAATCTACTTTTTCCAAAATTTTTAACAAGATAAATATATTTTCTTATTTTTATTGTACTTTGTTTTTTATTGGAGAGTGGTTCCAAAGAAAAAACTGACGTGGTGAAGCACAAAATTAATCTCGGAGACGCCTGGCCGATACGACATCCAGACAAACTTCTTTTGGCGAAATTACAACGCGAATAAATAATTACGGCTATGGAAAGAGAAGGTGTGTGATTAAACTTTCAAATAGTCCATGGGCGTCCTCAGTGGTAATAGTAAAAAAGAAAGAAGAAACGAGGGTTTGTGTATACAACGAACAGCTCAACAATGTGACCAAAAAGACAGTTACCTTTATGTAGACGACGTGATTTTGGTTGGAAGGTCGTATGAAGAGCATTTGAACAACCTGAAGGAAGTGTTCTAACACCTACGTGGGGAAAATCAAAAACTGAGCTCAAAGAAGTGTCACGTATGTAGAAAGAAGTGCATTACCTTGGCCACGTTGTATCTAGAGATGGAGTACAGGCTGACTCAGAGAAAGTTCGAGCAGAGAAAGCATGGCCAAGATCAATCGAGAAGCATCAAGTTTGTAGTTTCCTTGGGTTGCGCACCTACTATACACGATTTGTACTCGGATTTGCACACATTGCCAAACGAAATTGACCAAAGAAAATTAACGAAGAAATATCATTAATAAGGAATCTGGTTACAGTCAACAAAAGTAAAGAAATTAACCAGCAATCCGATGAGTTACCAAATCTCAAGCCAAAGATTAGAGTGACTGCAAAGTAAAAAAAAAGTACTTAAAAAGAATAAAGGCTGTGAAAACACTTCCGATCAGCTAAAAGAGACCCTAGTCACTTCGCCTATCTTAAGTTATCCAAGAGAAGATGAAACATTTGTTTTGGATACCGATGCAAGTAATCTGGTTATAGGTGTGGTCCTTTCCCAGGTGCAGAATGTAGAAAATCGTCGTTGCGTACTTGATGCCTTTATCAAAAGATCATGCCCGGCAGACTGCAGTCACTGTTCCCGACTTGAAGTAAAGATTGGATGTCTCCGAAAAACTGCTATAGTTGATGACGAGTAGAAACTTGAGCAGATGGGTCGCGAACAAGAAAACGATCCCAAAATAAGAGTACTTCTAAACTGGAAAGCAAACGGCGGACGACCAACTTAGGAAAAACTGAGTGCTTTGGGCAGAAACATTAAAGCGACCTTTAGAGAGTGTCGAGAGCACGGAGAATAGACTGAAGTTGGTAGTGTCAAAGAGCCGAGTGTCACAGGTTTTGCAGCATCTGCACGATGGTACATCAAGAGATTACTTTGGCGTAAAAAATACATTAGGGAAAGTTCGAGAAAGATTCTACTGGGTGAACTGCAAAGAAGACGTCATGGAATGGTGCCGTAAGTGCACGGTTTGCGCAACAGGAAATGGTCCAGCAAAAAAACGCAAAACACTAATAAAACAATATAACGTAGGAAGCCCTTTAGAATGAATGACGGTTGACATCGCAAAACCGTTTCTAGAATCTGATTCAGGCAACAAATACGTCTTGGTGGTGATAGATTATTTCACGAAATAGACGAAGGCTTACGCCATACGCAATCAAGAAGCAGCTACAATCGCAGATGTTTTAGTAAAAGAGTTTTTCTGCTGGTTTGAAGGACCGTTGGAATTACATTCCGGCCCCCAAACAGCAATGTAAGCTTGTATCAAGATTGCAGCAAACTTGTCGTGACAACTATAAAACTTGCAGCAATATTGCCATGACAAGTTTGGAGACTTGTAGCAAGTTTGCTGCAAGTTGGTTAAGAAAGCAATAACAAGCTTGTGACAATCTTGTTTCGACAAACTTGTTTTAATTCTGTTCCATTTCCACCTGTTCTATTCATCGCTAGGTTTGTTGAACTAAAACATAAAATTAAGAATAACCTTAAGTGCTCATTTGATGGTTATCTTAAATAAGCTAAACGCATGCAAAACTTTAATAATTTAAAATCATATTATTACACAATACACAGCATACATTAATGGTCTCAAACTCGGTTACTAGTGTTTCCAAAATTATTTAAATGACAGACATGACTTTTATTAACATATAAATGGCGAGACATGCGCCGGTATTTATGCGTTTACGCCGGCGTACTGTAAATTTAAAAAAGAAGGTTTTCTGCAAGTTTTCTGCAAGTTTGCAGCATGCTACTCAAATTTCTCAAGCGTGTGTCTTCAAAGTTGCCAATATTATCAATATTGCTGCAAAGTTGCAGCAAGATTCGTAAACTTGGCAAGGAAAAAGCAAGTTGAAAGCAAACTTGCTGTAAGTTTACATGCTATCTGGGCCAAAGCCGCTACATTAAATCTGCGCTGTTTTAAGAAGACTGTGGGAATTAAGAAAACTAAAACAACGCCTCTCCATCCTCAATCTGATGGTAAGATTGAACGAATGAATCGAACTATACAGAAGTACTTAGCCAATGTAGTTCCCTAACACTAAAGAGATTGAAATCAGTACTTGCACATTTTCTTAACGGCATACCGACCATCTGTTCACTATCCTGTAAGAAGACTACTTCAGCAAATTGACGAAAAGGCGGTGTGTAAAAGCACGCGAATTACCAGCAATAAATAACAGATATGACGCCAAGGCACAAAACAGTGGGCTTCAACTGGGCGACATTGTGCGGTTCTATCATTTTCAAAAAAGACGTAGTTTGTCGCAGATGCAATGCAAGAGCCTTTATGAAGTTCTACCGCGAATTAATGACGTATACTATATCCGAAAGCCATCTATAGGCGAGCCAAAAGTGGCCCACATCGATCGTCTAGTCCTGTTTGCTGGCAATAACAACGTTACTCAAGACCACGTCCGAACCACGGTAATAACAAGCAAAACAAGGAATCAAGTCGACCAAAAAAAAAACAATGAGATCGAATCGAACGAAAATCTATAATAAGAATACAACGAGACGGTAAAAGTGTACGTAAAAAGCGTATAGAAATGGTTTAAAAAATTTGGGAAAAATCATCTCAGCCATGGTCATGGGGTATTCTACATATACCTGAAGAATATTGGAAAACTAGAAGAGGATACATGCGAATAATACATAGAAACAAACGACACACTGCATGCAATATTGAAATGCCCTAAATTCAACAGAGAGAGGGAAGAAGATAAAAGTATATGCAAAACCGTAGCAAATCTGTTATTAGAAAAAGCTGAGTATTGGAAAAGCATAACAAGAATGATCAAAATCGTAATAAACAAGAAGTTAAAAGACGAGAAAGAATCAGAAAAAAAAAAGAAATAAATAAGAAATAGAAGAGATAAAAAAACAGAATAAAAAGAGAGATAGTCAGATAACAACCAAGTATTGCACTACATCACTTCCAATCAACACCGATATTCACCTACCCGAAGAAATTCTAATCGCGGTACCGAATAGGAAAGCATAGACAGAGCATAGAGGAGGTTTTATAGTCAATCGGCACCCCCATCTAGCCAACCCGACACTATCAGTCATCTAGCTATGGTGTTTTTTTTTTAATTTAAAAGTCAGTGCCCTGCTTTCCATATTTTATATAAGCTAAAATATGGCAAACAGGGCACCCGCCCGGGGCCATAAAACCTTCTGACATTCTTAACTTAGGCGTAAATGGTGTCTAATTTTATTCTTTTAAGCATTGTTTAATACTGTGCATCAAAAAGTTCGTAAAAATTTGATTACTATAGACATTCTTAGATTTGAAAACTGACATTTTTAAGACTGACAATCAAGTGTGTTTATTGGCATTCGACGTATTTCGAAACTTTGAAATGCAAATGGAGTGGAAAGTAAGAAGACTTTGTCGGAAGTTAAAGATACAAGTAAATATTTTTAAAAATCCCGCCGCCACATATTTACTTGCATCTTCATCAAGTTTGCTCGAATTCAAAGCTGATTCAAGCACAGATGCGTCAGAAGCAGAATAAGAAGATTAATCATTAGAAAAACCTGAGTATACTAATAGAAACGGTGATGGAAGTGATTCTGAAGATGACGTTGAGATTGTTGGGAATATCTCTGAAAATGTCATTAGAGCTGTTGACGAAGAAGATGCTACAGATGCAAGAAATGCAAATCCTATTCTAAATGCAATTGATCAACACAACATTAGACTTTTAAAATTTTACGATAATAATAACGGAAAAGCAATTGTAAATGGTTTGCTGAAAAAAATTCTTTTTGTATGTGCTGTTTGCGTTTTTCTCGTTCGACACATCAATGAAGTTTTGAGGAGAAAAGATGATTCTGTAAGTGAAAAACGCCTGAACGAATGACAACCCATAAAATGTCCAAAAATCATTGTTAAGTTTTTCACACAATAAAAAAAATATAATGCAATTTTGCTAAAAACAGAAGAATCATCAACACTGCATCAAGTTTCTTGCAACACAGCACGTGGTTCTTCGAAAACACCGAGAATCTCTGCAAACATACGATTTCGTCAACATCGGAAATTTTCTTGGGTGGTTTAAACTCGGGGCTGTCATGCAAGGACACCTCGATAATACAAAAAATCATCCCAGTTTGACATATTACCTTTCACCAACCAAACAGAACGAGTTTATCCATTTGATGGCTTCTATTGTTGGTCAAAATTGGCTCATGTTTGTTTCCACTCTTGACCAAGCACATGGTGAACTCTCAAAATAAATACGTAGTAAGAGAAGAAACTATTAAGTGTTACAGAACTCTATCTTGCATTTTGATAAATCTGAAAGATGCTGAGAGCTTAGCTCAGACCATTTCAAACCAGTTAGAGAAAGATGAAATAAACCTTCAAGATTGTCGGCCACAGTGCTATGACAATGCTGCTGTAATAGCAGCACAAATGTGGTGTTCAAAAAATAATCACTGAGAAGATCCATCTGGCAGTTTTTGTGAACTGCAACAATCATTCACTTAACTTAGTTCGTGTGAACGCAGCCAAACAGGATATAATGATAGTGACAATCTTTGGAACTGTTCCAGTTGGAAAAAACTAAAAAAAGAAACAGAATAAATCGGAGTCTACAACAAAGTGGAGTGCAAAGATGGAAGCTGTAAAACCTATAAATAAGCGCTTTGACGATATACTCCAATTTTTTCAGGTCGTGATGGAGGATGCAACAGAAACTACTGTGCCAAAAAATGACTCGCTTAAGATTTTCAACTAAAGTGCTAATTTCCATCGATTGAGTTTAGAAAAGATTGCGAAACAACATGAACTTTCACGATACCGTTTGAGATCTGGAAGGTCTAAGTGTTCATTTTCACAATTAAAGAGAAACGTTATTGTCTGAAGCTCTGGAAGTTGGACTTGGTTTCTGTTAGTGAGAGATTGAAACCAAAGAACAATTAAGGCGATGGAAGAAGATGACTATGGAGACGTCGAGAGGTGCCGGATTAGAAATCGAGCAAGCTATGAAAGCAATTGTCCGCCTTCACACCCAAATTAAAAGCAGATTCACTCGTTTGTACGATATAAATTGGCTTTCTACTTGACGTCCAAGACTTATGTACCAGCATGAGCAAGACCATTCCAAAAAAAAACGCAAAAACATTGACCAGACTTACAACTGCGATGTTGCTAGTCAGCAACTGTATAAAAAAATTTTAGATTTCAAATTTTTGCTCAAATTGCTTAAACTTTCGCAATCTGAAGATGATTTATTGTGCGATACTACCATTCAGATATTGACATTTGTTGTTTCCATTACCAGTTGTAAAATATTTTTTAGCAAATGATAATTCATTTTTAACTATTTAAGAACTATGGTTCAAGATTGATTAAGCGATACTGCTTTGCTGATGGTTGAAAAAGAACAAATTAAGAAGACTGATTTCTACACTAAGATGTGGATCGTGTCATTGTTGTAACCGAAATTGCCAACGTTTCGCCTACTTTTGTAAGGGGCTTCATCAAAGCGTGAGAGAAACCGAAGAACTCAAACAAGCAACCAAACGGAACTGAGACTGATTTCGATGTCACTCATTTTTTGCTATTTTGTGTCTCCATTTTATATTTGAATCTTTACTTTTCAGCTCTAATGAGTTGTTCAAGTGTAACTATGTGTATACTAGATAGAAACAGGTAGTGTCTCGTTTTATTGTTTCTTGAGTTTACTTATAACTTTTCGAAAAAGAGTACTTTTAGAAGACGTATCCGTAAAAAAATAAAGCTACTTATTGAGTAGCCAATCGAACACTTATATCTTATATATATATGTGTAAGTTATATAAATAGATCAATATATAAAACTTACTTAAAAAGCCACCAACAACTGCTTTATTAACTTTCGTTTTGTTATTCATATCCATTTGTATGGTTAATATAATCGGATGAATATCGAATTGAAACGTGATAATTCCATACGCTTTGAATAAATTTTGCCATAGAGTAAAATCTCCTAAATAATTTATGGTAGCATTTTCACTTTTATCCATGATTATACTTCCGAACAACAACAAGAATACGGAAAACACTAAAGTAACTGATATGGTACAAAGTAATCTAAAAAAAAAGTAGGTAATTATTAGAATAAATCAAAGATAAGAATACTAACTTCATGTCTTTGGGACTTCCGCACCAAAGTAAAGGACACGTTACCAAACCCATTACGATCATCCAGTAACAAAACGATATATCAAAAGAGTTGTTCGTCAGTTTGAGTCCAAGAAATTGCAAATTTTGCGAAGCTGCGTTGTATAAAGTTAAATTAAATTTAATTGCGTGTTTACACCTTACACAAAATTAAATTAGGTACCCCAGCACCGAACACTGTTAAATCCAGTAAAACTGTAACAAAACGAGACAATCTCTTTCCGTATGTGATTTCGGCAAGAGCCGAGTACGGATAACGATTTTTAAATTGAATCGTTGGTTCAACTTCTTCGGCTATTACCCAACATCTTCCTAATAGAACAGCGGTGTATATTTGTAGACTACAGACTATAGTTATTAATAAAACTCCAGCGATACCTATTTAAGTCAACAAAATTAAATTAATTCAAACGGTAGAATCCACTTACCGCAGTCAATTATGGCTTTAGGAAGCGCTACTATTGGAAACACACCAAAAACGTCTATAACACATACAGCAGCAAATGTTACAGATAATCCAGAATCGATATGTTTCAAAAAACTTCGTCCTTCTAATAGAAACTTCCTTTCTGACGTTTCCATCGTATCTCGTCTTTTAATATTATGCATGTAGAAGTCTGCTTCTGTAATAGGAAGCAATTCTCCTACTTGGCTTCATTTCACTTTTATCGAATTTCAAGGTATTTATATCACTAACAACACGTTAACGATCATTTTTTTTATAAATTATTGTCATGAAAGTGAGTTCAATACCTTTGTATATGACTTTTTATGTTTTTTGTAAAAAAATTTCATTGAGATATTAAAAAAAAAACCAAATTTTCCGTTAAAAAAAAAACGAGTTTTTTAAATTAAATGACAGTAGTCGGAAGAACGATAATATCACAGTTGCAAAGACTTTTCTTACATTAGAAGTTTAGTAAGATCGTTGTATGAATACTGGAGAAGATAAGATAGTAAAATGTCTTCTTTAGCGCTAGACTACATTTCTAATTATATTGTACCTTTGATGTACTTTTACTTATTTTACTGTACAGTAGTCTTTCATTACATTTACAATTTTAATATTATCAATGAACGCGCTCTCATGTTGACTATAATCTGTTAAATTCAAATTTGCGTTTATTGACAAATTGATTGATCAAGCTAAGTTCTAATGTTCGGACATTCTCAGTAAACAGATATAAAAAACAACGGATGCGGGTTTTTTTAGTTGCAAGATAACAATTTTTTCTAAACGTTTTGTAAAAAAAATTTCAGAAAAAAGCATTATAAACTATAAAAAAGTGATTTCAATGCAAATTTTTTGAAAAAAATTTTGTCAACTGTTCAAACGGCAATTGCGGCCTAACTAGGACAGCTAGAAGAGTGCAGTTTTTCCTAATTGCAAGAAAATGATCTTTTATAAACGTTTTGTAAAAAAAATTTGAGAAAAAAAAACTTTATAAACCATGAAAAAAATGATTTTAATTCAAATTTTCTGAAGAAAATTGTGTCAAATGTTTAAACGGCAATTGCGGCTTAACTAGGACAGCTAGAAGGGTGCAGTTTTATCTAATTGCAAGATAATGATCTTTTCTAAACGTTTTGTATAAGAAATTTGGAAAAAAAGCTTTACAAACTATGAAAAAAGTGATTTAATACAAATTTTCTGAAGAAAATTTTGTCAAATGTTCTAGCGGCAATTGCGGCCTAACTAAGGCAGCTAGTATTGTGCAATATTTTTCAATTGCAAGATAATGATCTTTTCTAAACGTTTTGTAAAAGAAATTTGAAAAAAAACTTTACAAACCATGAAAAAAGTGATTTAATGCAAATTTTATGAAGAAAATTTTGTCAAATGTTCTAACGGCAAATGCAGCATAACTAGGACAGCTAGAAGCGTGAAGTTTTTTCCAATTGCAAGATAATGATCTTTTCTAAAAGGTTTGTAAAAAAATTAAGAAAGAAGCTTTATAAACTATAAAAAAAGTGATTTCAATGCAAATTTTTTTTAAAAACTTTTGTCAACTGTTCAAACGGCAATTGCGGCCTAACTAGGACAGCTAGAAGAGTGCAGTTTTTCCTAATTGCAAGAAAATGATCTTTTATAAACGTTTTGTAAAAAAAATTTGAGAAAAAAATACTTTCTAAACCATGAAAAAATTGATTTTAATTCAAATTTTCTGAAGAAAATTGTGTCAAATGTTTAAACGGCAATTGCGGCTTAACTAGGACAGCTAGAAGGGTGCAGTTTTATCTAATTGCAAGATAATGATCTTTTCTAAACGTTTTGTAGAAGATATTTAAAAAAAAAGTTTTACAAACCATAAAAAAAGTGATTTAATGGAAATTTTCTGAAGAAAATTTTGTCAAATGTTCTAACGGCAATTGCGGCATAACTAGGCATAGCTAGATAGATGCAGTTTCTTCCAATTGCAAGATATAGATCTTTTCTAAAAGGTTTGTAAAAAATTTAAGAAAAAAGTTTCACAAACCATAAAAAAACTGATTTTAATGTAAATTTTTTCAAAAAAACTGTGTCAAATGTTTAAACGGCAATTGCGGCCTAACTAGAACAGCTAGAAGGGTGCTGTTTTTTTCAATTGCAAGATAATGATCTTTTCAAAAAGTTTTGTAAAAAAAATTTGAGAAAAAAGCTTTACAAACTATCAAAAAAAGTGATTTAATACAAATTTTCTGAAGAAAATTTTGTCAAATGATCTAACGGCAATTGCGGCATAACTAGGACAGCTAGATAAGTGCAGTTTTTTCTAATTGCAAGATAATGATCTTTTCTAAATAAAAAAATTGAGAAAGAAACTTTATAAGCTATGAAAAAAGATATTTTTTGAAAAAACTTTTGTCAAATGTTTAAACGGCAATTGCGGCCTAACTAGGACAGCTAGAGATAATTGCTGTCGTTTTATTAAAATTCGTTTGTAATTCCTCCTTAATTGAATAGCCGTTTTCCACCCGTTTCGAGCACATGTACGTTTCAATAAAGAAATGGTGAATATAAATTCTTCTTAAGAAATACCGTTACCGAACACGTACGCTTTTGGAAAGCGTTTTCTCCGCCACGAAAACGGGGTCTCGACAAGCCTTACCGTGGGAGATGTTACCGCATGTATACTAGTCGATTGTGTTATCAGCCACCTGGGCTAAATTGTTACCGACAGTACACGATACACCGGGTTTTTATGTAACATTTAATGATTTATTAATACTATTTTTTTAGCTTCTTGTTCTGTGTGAGTTAGTGTGTGATCCGATTTGCTTTTCACTATTTATTACAGGCCGCTGGCGGAAAAACGTTTTCTCCGCGAAAGTGGAAACTGGATGTTGGGGTGAGTTAATTGTTTAACTTTTATATCGTGATCACGAAAGTTACTCACAGAATTGTAATTAATGTTAACAACCGTAAGTACGTTATCGCTTATATACCAATAAGGTAATCTTAATCATTTACGTAACTGTATCGCATGCTGTGAGGGAAAACATATTTATTCTGAGATTTTCGATGCTGTTCATTTCGACATACTTTCAATGTGTAGTGTGTGTTGCCGATACTGCGGGCATTCATGTATGAGAACTTCGAAATAATCTAGTAAATCCTGTGTATTACGAAATCAAAGTTTTCTCTGCTTGTTAATTAAAATTGTTAGTCATTCTAGTAGTTAAGGATTACGCATTTAGCGTATAGTTGTTAATTTACTGCGCTACTAAAGTACAACTGTGATATTTGTTAATTCTACATAGAAACCATTCGAGCACCGACAGGTGAAGAAATTGCATATATTCTTATTAGTATCCAACGTTAATACATTAAAGTGATTATAATTGTTAATCTCTCTTGTTATTTTTCTTTCTCCTGTGATTATCGTTATCTATTAACTAATTTTGGCTACTCGAACATCAGAGTAATAAGGATTACGAACCTCCAATTGGGTTACAAGTTTGGATCGTCTGTCGTGAGCGAGGCAGAAGTGTTATCTTGGATCAGCTCTGGCGCCCTTAAACATACTTCCTGTAAACCTCCCCTACCTCCGACTGTGTGAGTTGGCCGTGCAAGGTTCGTAAGACATAAAACTTGTAACAAATTTGGCGCCCAACGTGGGGCTCGATTTCTCGATTTTTTCTTATATTGAATTTCTCATTCTTTATAATTCTTTTTGCTATTTTTAATTTTTTCTCTCTAACTAGTGTAGGATTACTATCATTCACAGATAGTTTATATTGTTGACTTTCTCTTGATTTAGTGTGTGCGATCATACTTTCCTCTAGCTTTATTGATTCCTTTTATCTTTTCTTAGTCTTACGTGGGTTCGATTTACTCTGCTTTGCTGACTTAGTTATTGCTGCTAGACTTGACGTGTGAGTTACTTCACTAACTTTTACTTTTTTATTTTAGTGCTGCAGTTTGACTGTAGATTAGCACTTTGCTTACGTTTCTTTTAATCGGACCTTCGCTTTGATTTTTGGATTGACTCGACTATGTACGTCGATTAATTTTTTTTCTTATTGGATTAATTACTTGGTAGTGATACTGCTTGTACTTACTGTTATTTTGAATTTGTGTCGGACACGTGGTGGCAGATTTTTGCTGTAGCTGACTGCTTTGGTTAGTTTCTTGTTTACTTGTTATTGTTTTAGATATGTATTCTTCATATGAAGAACCACCACTTCTTACTTCTTCGGATTCTGATTCCGAAACGAACTTAGGAAATTGGAATGTTATTTTTTCTGGTGAAGATCCTTCTTTGCTTATGGAATTTCTTCTGCGGATTGACGAATTGTGCCTGTCTCGTGGTGTTTCACAACATCAACTTTTCCTTTCAGCTTTCGAGGTTTTGTCTGGCAAAGCTCTTCTTTCTTTTAGAACAAACCGAACTTCTTTGCGTTCTTGAAAGGATGTTGCTGCGCTGTTGAAGTCGGAATTTTTTCGGTAGATTACGACGATCACTTAATGGAGACAATTCGGAAGCGTACTATGGGAGCTAACGAATCTATTGGGATGTACGTTACCACCATGCGATACCTCTTCTTACAAATGTTAGAACCGGTTTCTTCTTACACGCAACTCAAGATCGTGCGTCGCAATCTGACTCCGTTTTATCAGGCAGGGCTTGCGTTAATGTCGATTTATACTTTTGAAGAATTAGTGATGTATGGAAGACAGCTCGCTCAATCTAAGGCTTCCATAGACGAGTATAAACCACCTACGCTTTCTCAAGTTACATCTTTTGAGACAACTCCGGTTAACGCATGTGACCACTATGATAGTCAGCCGTTGTCAACTCCGGTTACCTGTTCTCTCGATACTTCTTTACTTTCTCCTTCGATATCTATTTCTAAATCTAATAGTCGTGTTCGTTGTACTTCACGTTTGGTAGCTTCTCTTTCTGGTCTGTTTTCAATTTTGGGCATTACGTGTCCTACTAAAGACCAATGGTACAACCAGTTAGTGGGTAAGGTATCAGCGTCGCCTCGCCGATTTTCTCGTTGGTTAGAGGTCCAAGGTTTTCTGTGAAAACGAATACGGGTTTGTCCTGATGATAAGCATCTGTGGAAGCTGGTCGTTCCAAACGACCAACGTAAGCCAATCATTTATGATCATCACGTCCACTCCACTTCTGGGCATCGTAGTGTCGCCAAGACGTTACTTTTTCTTCGGCGTCGTTTTTATTGGCCTCATATGAGATCGAAAGTGGCAGAATACGTTCGCTATTGCCCGGTTTGTCGGTCGCAGAAAGCGATTGGTTTAGATCAACGATGGGATCGGGGTATTGCTGGCTCTACCTCGTCTATTCCTTCTGGACTAGCTCGACAAACTTTTGCGAATCCTTCTAAAGGTCGTAGATGTTCTACGGGTGCGAAAGCTAGTTCTTTCTCGTCAACACCTTTTCGTTTCGACATTTCTGGTTGTGCTTCGTTGCGTCCTTCTATTAATCGTTCACTTCTTTTTCACCGGCGTCGCAAGCGTCGTAAGTTCTAATCTGTTTTGTTTTGCTTTAGGATTTCGACTTTTGGCTATTCTATTGGTTCTCGTCTGTAAACTTTTTGGTTTGGTTCTTTGACTATGTTGACGGTATTTTGTTGGTTATAGCTGGGATACTCCCCAATTGTTCTCTCCAGTTTGCTGTACTAAATTTATTTTTTTCTTAAGTTTTTAATCAATTTCTTTGGGTTTTTTCTTAACCATCTTACTTCGGGACGGACTACCTTTCTATTTGTATGTAGTTACATCCGCTTAGTCGGCCATTTTGAGATTGGTAAGTCACTAGTAGGACTCTCGCCTTGGTTTTAGTTTAGTTTTTTTTAGTTGGGTTTCCTATTCCGCTTGTCGGCATTTAAGTTTTGAAGTAAACTTTCCAATTTGGGGACAGCAATTGGTACGCCCTTGTTCTATGACTATCTGTGATTACTTTCCTCTTCTCTTTCTTTTTTTCTTTTTTTTTATATTTAGGGCGGTTGGATGGGCACCGTAGGGTGGTCTCTCTTTTCGTTTCTTCTACGGAGAGAAGAACGAATCAGACACTTACATCTTGTCTTATCTTTCTCCGTCTGTCTCTTTTCTTCCTTTTCTTGTTTTTCTTACTTTTGATTTTTTTTTATTTTTTTTTCCTTTTGCTTGAACACTTTCTTTTTTTTTCTTTTTAGTAACTTCCTTCTTTAGTGTTCACTACAACTGTGTTTTTTTTCTTTTCTTTCTCAGTTACTTCTCTGGCTTTATTGGGTTTAGTGGGTTTTTGTTTTGTTGTTTTTGGTTTGGAACTTGGAATAGACTGCAACGTCGCTTCTGGTACTCTGTACTTCTGCTTAGTCGGCATTTTTGATGTTGTTAGTCACCGTTAGGATATTTCTCTTTTTTGGGTTTCTTTTACTCTTAGAATATTCTAATCCGTTCTTCGGCATATACGTTCCAACGTGACATTCCAACACAACGAGCACTAACTCACGACGCTCGATTAGCAAGTGAAGTTTTCTATTCTTTATTGACTCTTACTTCTTTTTCTTTCTTTCTTTTGGTTTTGTTTTGGGTTACGTGGTTTGGATTTCTTTCGGATTGGCACTCATTTAGTGTTTAGCTTTTTGGTGACTTTGTTATTGTGACTCTAGGGTTACTGATTTTTTTTCTCTGCCTTTTTGGTAGTCCGACTTATGTCGACTTTTAATCAGAATCTTCTTTTTGCTTGAGATTTCTTCGTTGGTTTTCTTTGCTTAGATCTTTAGAGTCTGTTTGGTTTTTTTGGTGGAAAAATCTCATATCGTCTGTTGACGACTTTTTGAGCACAACTGCATTAGTTTTTCTTTTTAACTTTTCTTCTAAATCCGCGTAGCACAATTCAACATCTAGATACTTTTTTTCTTTTTACTTCTTTAGCTTAGTTAGCTTTGGGGACTTATACTTGGGGTTGGATTTGTATTCATGGGCTGGGGTTTCAAGGGATGTTAGGGCGTTGTCCTTGACCGTGGTCTAAACTTCTTTCTTTCCTATAAGTCTTCTTTTTCTCTTGGTTTGCTTAGTACTGTCGGTCAGTGAGGTCTATGGGACTACGTTGCTTTCTTGCTTTATAGCGTAACGACTTATGTCGACTTTCAACGTGTACCTGTTCTGATGCTTGTCTTCTGTCGGTTGAGTTTTTGGGTTCTTTGAAGTATCATTCCGCTTCATGCGACTTTTGGACACATTTGGTTGGTGATGCTTAGCAAATCGGGAAAACCTCTTTCATCTACGTTTCTTCTTGGGTTGGGTGTTATTGTATTTTGGGTTGGTTTTGGATTTTAGGGTTCTATCCTTGGCGTATGCCTAAATTTCTGTGTTCATTTTAGCTTCTGTTTTCGTTATCCCCGCTCCACGCTTTTATCTTTCTGGAGGGGAATTCTGTTACGTACGAAATTTCATTACGGACGACCCTGTATATTGAATCGAAATTAGATTCCGGTTTTGACGTCTTCTACCGATCTTTTCTCGTGGCTGTCATTTTGCGAAAAAAATCGTGAAGTTGTCAATTGCCTAAAATGGTCTGGACGTTTTAAGTAATTGTTTCAAGTACCATCCGTAATAATGGAAATCAAATTGTAATTACATTACGTTCATAAAATATTTGAGTCGTCACAGGGTAAGATAATTGCTGTCGTTTTATTAAAATTCGTTTGTAATTCCTCCTTAATTGAATAGCCGTTTTCCACCCGCTTCGAGCACATGTACGTTTCAATAAAGAAATGGTGAATATTAATTCTTCTTAAGAAATACCGTTACCGAACACGTACGCTTTTGGAAAGCGTTTTCTCCGCCACGAAAACGGGGTCTCGGCAAGCCTTACCGTGGGAGATGTTACCGCATGTATACTAGTCGATTGTGTTATCAGCCACCTGGGCTAAATTGTTACCGACAGTACACGATACACCGGGTTTTTATGTAACATTTAATGATTTATTAATACTATTGTTTTAGCTTCTTGTTCTGTGTGAGTTAGTGTGTGATCCGATTTGCTTTTCACTATTTATTACAGGCCGCTGGCGGAAAAACGTTTTTTCCGCGAAAGTCGAAACTGGATGTTGGGGTGAGTTAATTGTTTAACTTTTATATCGTGATCACAAAAGTTACTCACAGAATTGTAATTAATGTTAACAACCGTAAGTACGTTATCGCTTATATACCAATAAGGTAATCTTAATCATTTACGTAACTGTATCGCATGCTGTAAGGGAAAACATATTTATTCTGAGATTTTCGATGCTGTTCATTTCGACATACTTTCAATGTGTAGTGTGTGTTGCCAATACTGCGGGCATTCATGTATGAGAACTTCGAAATAATCTAGTAAATCCTGTGTATTACGAAATCAAAGTTTTCTCTGCTTGTTAATGAAAATTGTTAGTCATTCTAGTAGTTAAGGATTGCGCATTTAGCGTATAGTTGTTAATTTACTGCGCCACTAAAGTACAACTGTGATATTTGTTAATTCTACATAGAAACCATTCGAGCACCGACAGGTGAAGAAATTGCATATATTCTTATTAGTATCCAACGTTAATACATTAAAGTGATTATAATTGTTAATCTCTCTTGTTATTTTTCTTTCTCCTGTGATTATCGTTATCTATTAACTAATTTTGGCTACTTGAACATCAGAGTAATAAGGATTACGAACCTCCAATTGGGTTACAAGTTTGGATCGTCTGTCGTGAGCGAGGCAGAAGTGTTATCTTGGATCAGCTCTGGCGCCCTTAAGCATACTTCCTGTGAACCTCCCCTACCTCCGACTGTGTGAGTTGGCTGTGCAAGGTTCGTAAGACATAAAGCTTGTAACAATCTTTTCTAAAAGGTTTGTAAAAAAATTGAGAAAGAAGCTTTATAAACTAAAAATAAGTGATTTAATACAAATTTTTTGAAAAAACTTTTGCCAAATGTTTAAACGGCAATTGCGGCCTAACTAAGACAGCTAGAAGGGTGCATTGTTTTCAATAGCAAGATGAAAATCTTTTCTAAACTTTTTGTAAAAAAAATTGAAAAAAAAACTTTATAAACCATAAAGAAAATGATTTCAATGCAAATTTTTTGAATAAAATTTTGTTAAATGTTCTAACGGCAATTGTGGCATAACTAGGACAGCTAGAAAGGTGCAGTTTTTTCTAATTGCAAGATAATAATGTTTTCTAAACGTTTTGTAAATAAAATTTAAAAAAAAGTTTTACAAACCATAAAAAAAGTGATTTTAATGTAAATTTTTTCAAAAAAACTGTGTCAAATGTTTAAACGGCAATTGCGGCCTAACTAGGACAGCTAGAAGGGTGCAGTTTTTTTCAATTAGAAGATAATGATTTTTTCTAAAAGTTTTGTAAAAGAAATTTAAGAAACTATGAAAAAAGTGATTTAATACAAATTTTCTGAAAAAAAATTTTGTCAAATGTTCTAACGGCAATTGCGGCATAACTAGTCCTTTCTAATTGCAAGATAATGATCTTTGCTAAAAGGCTTGTAAATAAATTGAGATAGAAGCTTTATAAATTATATGAAAAGTGATTTTAATGCAAATTTTTTGAAAACATTTTTGTCAAATGTTTAAACGGCAATTGCGGCTTAACTAGGACAGATAGAAGGGTGCAGTTTTTTTCAATTGCAAGATTTCTAAACGTTTTGTAAAAAAATATTCAGAATAAGACGTTTTCAACCATAACAAAAGTGAATTTAATGCAAATCTTTTGAAAAAAAATTTGTCAAATGTTTAAACGGCAATTGCGGCCTAACTAGAACAGCTAGAAGGGTGCAGTTTTTTCGAATTGCCAGATAATGATCTTTTCTAAAGGTTTGTAAAACAAATTTGAAAAAAAAGCTTTACAAACCATGAAAAAAGCGATTTAATGCAAATTTTCTGAAGAAAATTTTATCAAATGTTCTAACGGCAATTACGGCATAACTAGGACAGCTAGAAGGGTACAGTTTTTTTCAATTGCAAATTAATAATATCTTCTAAACGTTTTGTACATAAAATTTAAGAAAAAAGTTTCACAAACCATAAAAAAAGTGATTTTAATGTAATTTTTTTCAAAAAAACTGTATCAAATGTTTAAACGGCAATTGCGGCCTAACTAGACAGCTAGAAGAGTGCAGTTTTTTTCAATTGCAAGATAATGATCTTTTCTAAAAGTTTTGTAAAAAAAATTTAAGAAAAAAGCTTAAAAAAAAAAGAAAAAGGCGGCCGCGCTCGTCGACAAGAAAGGCAAAAAAAAGCCGTCGTCTCCGAAAAAACAACAATCGACAGCCGCCTCTCCGGTCACCGCGGCCGCCATCGACAAAAAACAACAATCGGTCGCCGTGAGCTCGAAACAGCAACCGAAATCGCCGTCGAAAGCGAAAAAAACCAACAAAATGCCGACGAAGAAACCGAAAGCTCCCAAACCGAAAAAAGCGAAACCGACGGCCGCCGTAAAAGCGTCGTCTCCGAGAAAAGCAGCGGCGGCCGCGCCCAAAAAAAAATGAATACGACGATCGACGACGACGACGACGACACGGACGAACGGTGGATGGTGGTGGGAAAAGGGAAACGTTCACGAAACGTTTTCGTTCGACGTGACGAGAGATACACAAACAAAACAGAAAATTGATTAAAGAGCAAATCAAACTCGTAGATGATGTTTACGACTGGGCAAAACTCATACAACGCAAGAAACCGTAACAAGGTGTTATGTTAAAAGTATTCGGAGAAGTTTCGTCTCGGGAGGCTATATTCAGAGTGTTGGCTGTAATTTTTTTTATTCCCTGGTACTGTAAATGGGATTGTACATGATCATCTAACGTGCGCGTCCAGTGTGACTTTTATTTCTAAATATTCGCTTTTATCCACGTTATAAATGGGTGTATTAGTTTTGCTTTATATGTGAAGGTCTTTCTGGTGTAAAAATTGATTTCTATTTTTGTGACTTAGTTTGATTTCCCGTAATTGTGATATCGACTTAGGATACCGCCACGTGTTTGCCATTTTGGAATGGTACATGTTAATTAATTACCTTTTACTAAAAACGATAACTGGAAGCACGTACTAATGGGGATATTGATTAATTAAAATCCACTTTTCAAATGTCAAGTCGTTATCGTACTTCGTGTGATATACTACTAAACTTGGAGGCACACCTGCGATAGGAATAGTGAAAATCACTCGGAAGCTTGACGCATTCGGTTACGATTCATTGTCTATCTACAAACAACTTATTTGTGATATCATTTCATAATTATTTTTTTCATTTTAGCAATTCTAGGGGACCGTTCACGCCGATAAATATTACCATGACTGGATATTCGTAAGTACCAGTGTCATACTGTACTACTACGATTTTATGTATGGAGTGTTGCTTACCCTCCAGAGCTTGCATCAACGCTATAACTGTGATACTTATCGACAAACTCGTAACTGTTACTATATATGTAATTCTGTCTACCTTATTTTTTTAACCACTCTTTCTTTCGTTTTTGAAAATGAATATATATATATATATATATTGTTTTTCAGATTTTCACGAGTGAAATTATTATTTTGAAATGATTTTCGGATTTCTTCTCGTTTTATGTTTTTATTGTTAAAACAACGTTTCGACAAGATCACACTTGTCATTTTCAAGTTAAACTAAACTTATTATTAATACATTAACATGAACTAAAAATTAAAAATTAAACAAACTTAAACAAGCAATGCTATTCAAAATCAAGTACGTCATCGACCCTTGATAAGAAGTCAAACTAAAATTGACAATGACAAGTTTGTTTAATTTTTAATTTTTAGTTCATGTTAATGTATTAATAATAAGTTTAGTTTAACTTGAAAATGACAAGTGTGATCTTGTCGAAACGTTGTTTTAACAATAAAAACATAAAACGAGAAGAAATCCGAAAATCATTTCAAAATAATATATATATATTTTTAATAATTTGATTGTTTAATTGTTTATCCGTTTATTTTTGTTATAATGTTAACAAACTACACATTATCAAATAAAGTAATAACTCTTTTTTCTTATATACAAAAACGCGCCATTGCATTTTTCTCATGCGCACACACCTTCTTACATTACATTACTTATATATAGGATGCTTCACATGTGCAACTGTAATTTTAACACCCTCTCTCAATTGCAAATGTGGTGCATTAACTAAACTTACATAATGAACTCCAAAATAGCTAAGAACTAACATCAAAACATAATATCTTACTTCGAAAATAATTAAATTTTTCATAAGCTAGTGGCTTAGTTAGTATATCGCCAATGTTTTCATTACTTGAGATGTATTCAATTTGAACAATATTATTTTGTACAATATCTTTAATAAAATGATACTTTGTGTCAAAATGTTTTGATCTGCGACCATTTTCATTTGACTTACTGATATAAATAGCTCCTTGATTATCTACATATAATTTAGGAACAATGTGTTGTTCCAACAATTCTTCAGCCAAATATTTTTGACTCAATAATTCAGTTACAGTAACTGTTGCAGCAATGTATTCAGCCTCAGTAGAGCTTAATGCTACTGTTTTTTGTTTCCTAGCAAACCACGAGATAGGATTTCCAAAGAAAAATATTATTCCGCCTGACATACTTTTACGATCTCTTACATTGCTTGCCCAGTCTGCATCCGAATATGCCACAAGACTATTTTCATTTTGTTGTTGCTTATAAACTAATTTCAAATGTTTAGTTTCGCTAAGGTATCTAATTATTCTTTTTGCAGCTTTCCACAACTTTATGTATGGTTTGTCAAGAAATTGGCTTAAATATGAAACTGCATAACATATGTCTGGTCGACTACATAAAGTTATGTACATTAAACTGCCTATTAATTCTCTAAATGGTACATTACAATTCTCATTTTCACAATTATTTGAAATATCAAATTGAAAGTTGTTTTCCATTGGAGTTTTTGAACTCTTACAATTATTCATATTGAACCTAACAATAACCTTATCTATCAAACCCGACTGACTGAGTTCTAATTTGTTATTACTACGTTTTATGTTGATACCTAAAAAGTTTTCAATTTCTCCTAATTCTTTAGTATTAAACTCTTGTTTTAACATCGTCACTGCTAATTCGATTTCGCTTGATTTGCCTGTAACAATAATGTCATCCACAAAGATTAGCAAAATTACACTACCCTTTTTGTATACACACACATCACTTCTTGAACGTTCAAAACCACTACTTATTACACACTGATTAAATCTCTGATTCCAACTTTTGGGTGAACCTTTTAACCCATACAGTGCTTTCCTAAGTTTTAAAACACCATAGTTACTATTGTATCCCTGAGGACACTTTATGTATATTTCATTATTAACTTCACCATTGAGAAATGCAGTTGGTCCATCCAATTGTTTTACTTTCCATTTATATTAAACTGCTATTGACAGAATTAATCGAGCACTCGACATCCTTGCCACCGGCAACTATACTTCATCATATATGTGCTCCTGATACCCTTTTGCTCTCAGTCTTGTCTTTTTGAAACCGTTCTCTTTTATTTTAAAAACCTACTTTGTTTCAATTGGTTTTATACCATCTGGCAGGTCACTCTGTTCCCATGTTTCCATAACTTCATGAGCTTGTATCTCATTTTCAATAGCTTCCTTCCATTCTTCATCTAAACTTGCTTCTTCATAACTTTTCGGTTCATTTGCAGAGGTTGCCAAACAATATGCTGTATATACATCAAAGTCATTCAGGTGACTTGGTAAATTAACTTTTCTTCCATATCTTGTGGTCTTCATTTGCTCATGTTCGTTTTCAACTAGTTGTTCCATTTCAGGTAAGATCTCTTCATTATTAACACCGTTTTCTGACACATCTTCTTCTACAACAACTTTGACATCATTTTCAATTTTCTTTCCATCATTCTCTTCTTTGTTATAATTAAAATCAGTTTCATCAAAGCAAACATCCCTTGAGATGACAATTTCATTCCGTTCTGGATCCCACAATCTGTATCCATAAGTACCATATCCTACCATCCGCATAGGTCTTGCACGTTGATCCAATTTGTTCTTTCTAGGTAATACTACTGCCCAGGCTTTGGATCCAAACACTCTTAGTTTTGATAAATCCAATTTTCCAAAAAATATTTTTGCTGGTATATTTCCATTTAATGCTGTAGTTGGTGACCTGTTTAACTGATAGGCTGCTGTTCTTATTGCTTCGCTCCATAGTATTTTAGGCATATTTGTTTCAGAAAACATTGTTCTCACTTTGTCTAGTAACGTTCTGTTAATCCTTTCACTTACTCCATTCATTTGTGGCGAGTATGGTGCTGGATAGTCAATTTTATACCCTTATTGTAACAGTACTGTTTTAAACTGTTAGATGAAAACTCTCCTCCGTTATCACACCGAATATGACTTGTGCAAGTTTTTCCTAACCTTGCTTCTAAACGATTAATATAGCTGATTAAATTCCCTTCAGCTTCCGACTTGTTTTTCAATAGGTATACCTCACAAAAATGACTGTAGTCATCTATTATGACTTGATAATACTTTTCTTCATTAATTGAGATAGGGTTTATTGGGCCTCCAATATCTGTATGTAACATTTCCCCAAGTCGTCTTGATTTCTTCTCACTTCTACTATAAAATGGCATTCGTTGTGCTTTACCTTCTCTACAATTACCACACACTTTTTTACTAAAAGGCAATTTCATCTTTGCTAGACTCCATCTGTTCAAATGTCCCAATCGTTGGTGCCACAAATTTTCTGCTCCAGCAAAGTGACAATTTCCACCTTTTGTTATTGAAAAATCTGCTATAAACAACTTTCCGACAATATTACATGTTAATATGGTTCTTGACTTTTCAACAATTTCTGCTTTTCCATTTGAAAAAATTACTTTTCTACCAGATTCATTAATCTTTCTTACTGACAACAAATTCATTGACAAATTCTTTACTATTAATGCACTAATATTAATAGACAACTTATGTGTATGTAACTGTAATATTCCTTTTTGTGTTGCAATTAATTTTTCTCCATTAGCAATATTAATTTCTATAGGCGGTTTTAGATCTTCCACTTTTTGCATATGTTGCGCTACAGAAGCCTCAACCAAGTGGTCGGTACATCCAGAATCTAACACAAATCTAATACTACAATCGCTTCTTCCTGAGGTTAACACTGTCTCTGCCGATCCTTCTGCTGCGACAAATGAAATATTTTTATTTTCAGACTCACCATCTTGACTGAAGTAGCTGTGACTTCCCCTTTTTACTCTACTTCGCCCTCTCATTCGTCTGTAGTGACCTCGACCTCTGTATTCTTTTACTTTTGTTGGGCATTGTGCTATTAGGTGATCATCCTTACCACAGGAATAACAATTCAATCTTCTAACAGCACCTACAAATGAGTTATTACTACACTCTGGAGCTTTGTTCTGATTTTTAAATTTTAATTCGGCATCTAGTAATTTGCTTTTTACACCATCTAACGTTAGTTTCTCTGTAGTTGTTTCTAGAACAGTAATTACAGTTTCATATTTGTCTGGCATCGTCAAAAGTAAGTGACACACTTTATCGTCTTCTTCAACTGTTGCTCCAGTTGCCTCCAATTCACTTATTAAACAATCAAATTCTATGAAGTGATCCTGCAGATCCACATCTTCTTTACAACGTAACTGTAACAATTTCCTTCTTATGTACAGCTTCGAAAGAACACTTTTTCTTTCAAATATTTGCTCTAACGACTTCAACATTTCATATGCTGTCTTGCAATGTCTTACATATTCAATATGCTTGTCCGTTATGCACATAATTATTACAGATTTTGCTTTTGCATCTTGTGCTAAAACCTCTTTCCTTCTTTCCTCGCCGAGTTCATTTGTATCTATTTCCTTTTTGATTACTTCACTAATTCCCCTTTCGTCAAGGATACATGATAATCTAAATTTCCAATTTGAAAAATTTGTCGATGTAAGTTGTGGAAAATTTGCTGTAGTTGCAGCTGTCGCCATATTCGTTCCTTTTATTATTTTGTTTTAGCACTTACGTGTCTGGGCCCATAACCTTTTAATAATTTGATTGTTTAATTGTTTATCCGTTTATTTTTGTTATAATGTTAACAAACTACACATTATCAAATAAAGTAATAACTCTTTTTTCTTATATACAAAAACGCGCCATTGCATTTTTCTCATGCGCACACACCTTCTTACATTACATTACTTATATATAGGATGCTTCACATGTGCAACTGTAATTTTAACATATATATATATATATATATATATATATAAGTTATATCTAAGAATCTGTTAACACAACAGGAAATAGGTTTAATGCACTCTGACGATACTGACGTAATGCTGTAACATCAATTTGAAATTTATAAATACAAGTAAATTGCAATAAATAAATTAATATACAGTTTGTCACCTTAAGTAACGATTATTCTGTAATCTTTAATAATAAATCAGAGGTTTTAATCTTGCGTTTTGTTTTTAAAAACATCAATTGGGAAACTTAAAATATAATTGGCGCAGTCGGTAGGATTGTTAACACGGTCGTGTGTATGAACTAAAAGTGTTTATCGAAAACCAAAGTGTACGTGACCGGCGAATCCTAATTCCTTGGTTAACAACAAACTTCAGCATCCCATAAACCAAAGGCGCGAGAAGAAGAAACCAAGGCGACCAGCAGTCTAAGTGGCCAGCGAAGGTGCATCGAGCATACGGTCGAAGGCAGCAGGAAAACGCATAAAGGTAGGCAGCTTATATTCGCATTGTTTATTATAAACACGTAAGGTACTTCCTTAAATATATTGTTTATATTTTTCCATTAATTGGAAGTTGCGTTTGCAAGACTAAATTAAAGAACAAATTTTAAACTGGAAGAATTAGTAAATTCATTAGAATCTTTAAAATTAGAACACAAAATGTCAGTTAATTTTCAGTTATTTAAAATTGA
Source organism: Aquatica leii (assembly GCA_035610365.1). NCBI lineage: Eukaryota > Metazoa > Arthropoda > Insecta > Coleoptera > Lampyridae > Aquatica > Aquatica leii. The sequence goes on from CM069434.1 coordinate 88,566,765, forward strand.
ATTAGACACCATTCCGCTATTTGACGGAAGTGAAACACAAATCAACGCATTCTGCATGGCTTGCGAAAACATTCATACTCGTTATAAAAGTGTCGATGAACTTCAAACGGTAATTAGAGCAGCGATATTTTCAAAATTTAGAGGAAAAGCTTGCGAAATTTTGTCACCTACAGATGATTTAAGTGAATGGCCTCAAATTAAAAAGGCATTAATCGAAAATTTTTCGGATATTAGAGATCTCGAACAATTAACCGTAGAGTTTAATAATGTAAAATTAAATAAAAACGAAAATCTGGTAGAATACGGACATAGAATTAGAGCAGCATTAGGGAAATTAATTGCAAAATTAAATTTATCCGATTTATCACATAAAGCTTTTAGACAAGAAATATTGACATCAAACGCGTTAGACAGATATTTAGTAACAATACCATATCAAATTTCTATGCAAATTCGTGCGAGACAACCTAAAACTTTAGAACAGGCGGTAACGTACGCGCAAGATGAACTAAATTTTGCTCAACGTGCAGGTCAAAGCATTAATTCTTTTAGTACCACTAGAATCGCCCCGTCTAAACCATTAACACAAAATCCATTTCAGAAAATTTCTTCTAACTTCAAACCACCACAACAAACCTTTAGACCCCCGTTTCAAAACAACTTTCGAAATTTTAATCAGAATCCTCAATTCAATTTAAATCAAAATCAGTCAAACTTTAACCAAAATCAACCACAATTTAAACAATTCAATAAACCAATTTCTAACGTTTTTAGACCTAATCAAAATCTTAATTTACCCAAACCAACCCTTATGTCAGGAATTTCAACTGTAAGAAATTTCCTTCAAGAAACGAACCCTGAATCATTCATTTACGACGAAGAAACAAATCAATATTATGCCCCTATAAATGTAGAACAAATCGATGAATTAAATGACACTTCAAACGAAGAAAACTTTTCAATGCTAAATGAAAATACTCCCACCGACGTAACCGAATCAGAGGTAAATTTTTTAGAAGCTACCTCAACAACCGAATTAAGATGACAGAGTGTTTACCCTATATTAAATTGCAAAACCCACCTTTAAATATTTTGATAGACACGGGAAGTGAAATAAACATTTTAGATCCTAGAATAATTTCCAAATTTTACCCCAATTCCACTCAACCAATAAATTTAAAAATTAATACGGCTAACGGAACTACTACGATGAAAACACTAGCAACTGTACCAATTTTCGAAGAGTTTAAAGCATCGGGAAATCTAAAATTTATTGTACTTAATTTTCACGAATTTTTTGACGGTTTAATAGGTATACGTGACTTTATTTTTTTTTTTATTTAAATTAAAGTTTAATATCGATTTGCAAAATAATTTACTCACACGAATAGATAATAATAATTTTCCACTATACTATGATAAACCTGTAAAAATTAAAACTTTACCTCGCACAAAACAAATTTTAACATTACCTTATGCTAAACCAAATCAAGACGTTTTAATACCGGAACAAGAAATCAACGGAATAAAACTAAACGAAGGTTTGTATAAAATTTTCAATGGAAATGTAAACGTTGTAATTGAAAATAATACGAATACGGAACAAGAAATAGAAATTAAAAATCTCGAGGAAGAAGCAATTGACCCACAAGATGTACAACCATTTTGTCATTTGCAACAACCATCGCTAAAAAACTTAGATAATTTGATTAGATTAGACCACATGAATTCTGAAGAACGAAGAATGATAATCAAAACATGTCGAAAGTATATCGACATCTTCAAGATGCCTGAAGAAAAATTAACGACAACAAACCTGGTTAAACACAAAATAACCACCAAAAACGAGGAACCCATCTTTTTGAGATCGTATAGGACACCCTTTACGACCAAAGAAAAAATTAGAGAACATGTAACAGACATGCTGGATCAAGGGATAATTCGACCAAGCATATCGCCTTGGAGATTTCCAGTTCATCTAGTAAAGAAGAAAGTAGACGCATCGGGATTAGAAAAAACCAGAATGGTAATAGATTACAGGCAATTAAACGCCAAAACAATTGACGACAGATATCCGTTGCCAAACATCGAAGACATCCTGGACAAATTAGGACGAGCACAATACTTTAGTGTTTTGGACTTAACATCAGGTTATCACCAAATTGAGATGGAAGCAAGCTCGAAACAAAAGACCGCATTTAATACCGAATTTGGACATTTCGAATTCAATCGCATGCCGTTTGGTTTGAAGAACGCTCCAGCAACGTTCCAAAGAATGATGAATAACGTGCTAAGCGAATTAATAAACACGCATTGCCTTGTATACCTAGACGACATAATTATCTTTTCTCCTAACCTGGAAGAACATCGAAAATCTTTAGAAAAGGTGTTCCAAAAACTACAGCTGCATAATTTGAAACTACAACTGGATAAATGTGAATTTTGTAAAAGAGAAACAGAATTTTTAGGACATGTTATCACTGAAGAAGGAATTCGACCCAACCCAAAGAAAGTAGAATCAATAAGAAATTATCCAATACCACGTAGCCAAAAAGAAATTAAAGCATTTTTAGGACTTCTGGGATATTATCGTAAATTTATCAAAGATTTCGCTAAAATCACAAGACCTTTAACAAAGAGACTAAGAAAAAATTCAGAACTTCAAATTGATGACGAGTATATCGAAACAATTAATAAATGTAAAATACTTCTAACAAACGACCCAGTTCTAAAATATCCTGACATGGACAAAGAGTTCACCCTAACAACAGATGCATCCAATGAAGCAATAGGAGCAGTCTTAACACAAGAGAACCACCCAATAGCGTACGCATCAAGAACCCTCAACGATGCGGAAAAGAATTACAGTACCATCGAAAAAGAACTTTTGTCAATCGTATGGGCGACTAAATATTTTAGACCATACCTATATGGAAACCGATTTACAATAGAGACCGACCATAAACCACTGACATGGTTATTTTCACTGAAAGAAGCAAATTCCAAGCTAACCAGATGGAAACTCAGCTTAATGGAGTATAACTATGACTTAAAGTACAAAAAAGGCAAAGAAAACTATGTTGCGGATGCCTTGTCAAGACCACCGAAAGACGTTTACGTAAATGATATAGATTTCGAAACATTAATAGCGAACGCAGATGGACCCACAGATGAAGACATAGCCGAATTAGATGAAATACTTCAAAACATGGGATCGGAAGAACCAATAGAAGACAACGCAACAATCCATACGTCATCTGGAGATGTACAAATAGAAATCCCATATAAAGAAACACCAATAAATATGACAAAAAACCAAATACTATTTGACACCCACCGAAGTAGTCCGGACGCGATTATAAAACATATCAACTTATTTGATAACACCAAAAAGAGAATCTACTGTAATTTACCTTATGGATTTAACGAGCAAGATATCTTAAAAGCACTAAAGAAATTCGTCAACCCAATACCAATTTTAGCATTTATTTCAAAAACCGTAAAATGGAAAGAGATATATTAAGAATAATAAGAGAAAACTTTAATAATACCGTAAAACTAAACATTAGTAATAAATTATTAGAAGACATTGAAGACAAGAACGAACAAACAAGATTGATGGAATATTATCATACTGGAAAAACCAAACATCGTGGGATTAACGAAACAACTAGATCATTGAAACAATTGTATTACTGGCCAAACCTAGAAACTGATATAACAAAATATATTAATAACTGCGACGTGTGCAACGTATCTAAAATTGATCGTAACCCACAGAAATTGCCAATAGCACTAACGCCAACAGCAGATAAACCCTTCCAAATAATACACTCAGATTTGTTATTTATTAATCAAAAAATTATACTCGCTATGGTAGATGCATTTTCAAAATATGGACAAGCATACGTATTACCTGATCGAAATTCGAAAACAATATTGGAATATCTAACATTATTCATGTCCCATCACGGCATATTTTCTAAATTAGTCACAGACAACGACCCCTCCTTTTGTAACAATCTTATTTCAGAATTTCTTAACACCCATCAAATTAAACACCATAAAATTTGTACTGAAAATTCAAAGTCCAACGGAATTGTCGAACGATTTAATTCCTCCCTAATCGAATCATTAAGGGTATCAAACGTTGAAAAATCAAAACTTTCATTTGAGACTCAGTTACGCATTGCAATAACATCATATAACAACAGTATTCACACGACAACTAAATTTACACCATTTCAAATAATTAACGGAAATGAAAGAAACATTTTACCTTTTGACCAGACCATCAATAAAATAACTGAAGACTACATATGCGAGAGAGATAAAACCACAAACTTAATTAACCAGCAAGTGAAAGAAAACATAGTAAAAGCAAAAGAAAAGGTGCAGCAGAAACAACCCGAAAATAAACTAGAAGAACACAAACCACAACAAATAGTCTATGTTCGAAGGAACAAACAGAGAAATAAACTCACACCCTATGCCACCAAAGTTAAACTACAAAATGTAACCGATAATACATTCAAAAACAAAAGAAATACAGACACTAAGCTTAAAAGGGACGTAATCAAAAGAACTAAGAAGTATATGTTGTTGCAGGATGAAGATAACAATCCTTACGATCCTGGCCCTAGCTGTAGCAAATGAAGAAATAGAAGTAAAAGAACTAAAGAACTATATATTACCATTAGAATTAGGAAAGGCTTACAACCACCTTTTTAACCATAAACTAGTTTTTAGCGTAGAACATAAGGACTTGAATTTATTAATTTTTAATTTAACCGCGCAACATAAGTTAATCTTAGATAAAGTTACAGAAATTAAGCATCATAAAAAATTTAATCACTTTATTTCCGAACACGACATAAACGTTATTAAGTTACTTACACAATCAAAAAATCGAATTGAAACAATTTCCAAAAAGTATGAGAATTTTATGATTCCCGTTAGAAATAAACGATCTCCTTTTAATTTTATCGGCAAAACAGCCAACTGGCTTTTTGGACTAATGGACGACGATGAAAAACAAAAAATTTATCATGCTATAGAAATACTTAATGTAAACCAAAATAATGTTATAAACCACCGAACCTCATTATTGCAAAATACAATTACACAACTAAAAGATTTAATTAATGTTACTAATAATAACATGAAATTAATTAAAAAACATTTAAATCATCTCCATGACGAAATAGAACTTTTTAACAGATATTTGTTATTACTTGAAACCGTTACCATTTTAGAAACTAATATAAGTGAAGTAGACACCTTCATAAACGAGTTGCAACAATCCATTGTATTAGGCTTCAGAAATCAATTGCATCCCTTTCTATTACCGTATCCACAGCTATGCAAAGAACTAAGTCATTTAAGACGTTTATATCCAAATGGAATATTAAATTTAGTAAATGATCATTATTATTACTCAATTCTTTCGGTTAAAATTGGATTAGATTTGGAAAAAACTGTAATTTCTGTAGAATTTCCAATAGTGGAAAATAGTAGTTTGACCCTATATCAAATTGTGAAGGTACCTTACGGCGAAACGTATGTGTTAGAACAATGCGAGTATTTAGCGTGGTCCTACAATAAATCAATATGTGTGAAAGACTTTTTTCTTGTAGAAAATAATTATATAATTAAGAGTAGTGTTTATTTGAAAAATAGTAGTGATTGCATGAATAACCTTCTACAAAACAAAATCGAATGTTGTTCAATAGTTAAAATCAAACAAACTGATAACGAGTTAATAGTATTAAATGAAACAAATTACATACTAATAACAGACAAAGTAAATTTGTTAAATTATCAATGTAAATCAAAAGGAACAATTAGCATAAGTAAAACCTCATTGATTAAACTACCACTAAACTGTTCAATTAAATTCAACAATCAATTGTATATTAATACTAAAGATAAATTGTACCGAGAAATGAAGTTACCCAAAATATCTTTAATACAAATTGAAAACACGGTTAATGAAAAACCGTTCGAACTAACAAAAGTAAATATGAATGATAACTTTAAAAATCAAATCATTAAAGATGAATTAATGTACCAAAAGGAAATTCCTTTTAATTATCAGTTTTCTCATTATTTTATAATATGTTGTATAATAATTTTGACTGTTTTAGTAATGTATAAAAATAAGGGTAAAATATTAAACAAACTCAAGAATCTAAGAAATGGAAATACGGCAGAACCGCAAAGTAATCAAAAGCCCGAAGACGGTCTTCAATCTCACCCCGGAGGAGTTATATCTAAGAATCTGTTAACACAACAGGAAATAGGTTTAATGCACTCTGACGATACTGACGTAATGCTGTAACATCAATTTGAAATTTATAAATACAAGTAAATTGCAATAAATAAATTAATATACAGTTTGTCACCTTAAGTAACGATTATTCTGTAATCTTTAATAATAAATCAGAGGTTTTAATCTTGCGTTTTGTTTTTAAAAACATCAATTGGGAAACTTAAAATATAATTTATATATATATATATATATATATATATATATAAAGACTTTATCATAAAAGATTTTTTTATTACAGATTTTCAATAAAATTTTCACATTAAAATATTACCGTTCAATATATTAAACAATCGATAAACTAAAGGAACTGGTTAGACCTCAAGCGCAATTATAATTAACAAAAAAGAAACAGTACTCCGTTAAATAAAATTAAACAATTAAAAACATTTAGACAGCAAAAGTATCCTAAGTTTATAAACATATATACACTTATAGAAATTAGTATAGGTGTATCTAAATAAATTCGAGTATGGTCATGCGCGAGTTTATTTAGATACTATATATGTGCAAGTACATTTATTCATAGCAAAGATTAAAATGCATGATCACATTGTAAAATATAACAAGCTTTTGTACTAAGGAGTGTTTCTATCGCACTAAACTACACATGTAGGTATTGTCTTTAATAATTGATTAATTCTTAGATGTTTTTAGCAAAAAGATGACATTGTTAATTTGCTCAGAAGATGCAGTTATAATTAAGTACTTAGTATTTTGCATTGAAGTGGTAAAGATATGTTAAAAATTAGCAACAACGCCTCCACTCACTATTCTAAGTGATTTAATAGATTAAGCGCACACATATAGTGGAACTAATGTAGCGTGGTATGTCACGTTACATTTGATACACTTTACGTAGGTTGCGTTTTTCTAGTAACGCATCTTGAGCAATAATTGTCGTTTCTGGGTTTATTGATATTCGAATTAACAATGGCAACTTTAGGCTTAATATAATTTACCTAAATCTACACGTCCATAATCGTACATAAAAATTGACCTAAGCATCACGATTTTCACCTTTAAGGCTTCACGTTCTAAAACAAATTTATAATTAAAAAAAAACGGATCTTAATCGTACTTGGAAGAAAAAATTTAACCTAATCTTGTGCAAGTAGTTCTAAAACGAACTATCAATTTTTTAAAAAAGGTATTGTATATTTAAAATATTAAAAGCACCGCAATTAAAATTGAACTAAAATTCGGAAAATGCAATTACTCCCGAGTTAAAAAATTACTTGTGATAGTTAATCCCAAGCAATTTTTCGGCGACTCCTAGGTAGTAGACGGTTTGTGCAATACCAAATAACGGCGCTATCACAATCATCCTGCAGGCACCTCCTTTGAAAAACGCTTTCGGTCCTTCGTGTTTCATTATTTTACTGAAAACTTTATGTTATTTGAAACAATGTCAGATAGTAGAAACTTACATAAAAGCATCTGCGATACCGGTGTAAGACATCTCCCCTTCGACTTTCGTAAGCGCTTGGAGACGAGTTTTGACAACGTCGAAAGGATTTACTACTAATGCGGCGGTCGATCCAGCGGCTAAGCCCGATAGAAAGCTACACCAAAAAACAGCTTCACCAGATCCATCAGATTTTCTCGGCCCAAGATCGTTTAGTGTCGCGAACAACGGGAAATAGACAACGGAGAACGAAACGTCTCTCAACATAGTCGCTCCAGTGCCTTTGTACAACCCAATAATACCTTTTTGCCTGAATAATCCTAACGCGATTTTAGTAGCCGACGTTTTGGGGATAGTTTTGCCGGCTGCAAAAACAAAAAGTAAAAAAAATGTAAGCGAAAAATAACACACCCACCTTCTTTCGCCGCAGCTGCAACACGTCCAGCGTCTTGCATTTGAATTTTGAGCAGTTCCATCGGAGTTGTAATAATTATTTGACAAAAACCGGCTAAGCCTCCCGCCATCATTTGTTTCGGCAAAGGAATTTTACTAAGGATTCTAAGTTTTACAAGACGCGAGTTAAATTTATTATAGCTTACCCGCCGCTAGGATGTAAATGGTATCTGAAGAAATCGTTAGCGGCCAATTTGATAGCTTTTTCGGGCGTTATAAGTAAAATATTCACGCCAGATCCCCGGTACATGCCAAAATAGCCTTCAGCCCTGTATGTTTTGCGAAAGCAGTCAAACCTATAATTATGTAAAAAAAAGTTTCAGCATTTTGTCTTTGGGGATATTTTGCTAAAGCTCTAATTTCCGTAGACCAGCGTTCTTCTTCTTTTACTTAAATTTAGGAAAAGTGCTATCACAGCGATTTGAACACATTTCAAGACTTTAAGTCCTCTCCCTTCTACAAAAAGATAATACTATCTCCTAGTCATTGTTAATACTTTTAGAAAACTTATTTGGATTTATCCAGTGAAGAAAACAACTACTGAACGGATCCAAAAGTTAACGATGCAATCAGCTGTATTTAAGACAAAAGCCTTTACATCAAAGATCTTTAATAGTTACTGTAAAGAAGAGAAAATTTGTCCACATAGAAATATCAACTGCAGTACCGAGACAAAACGGTCAAATAGAAAGGGCAAATAGTACCATCATACCCTTCCTTACCAAACTTTTATTAGAAAACAAAGCTGAATGAATACAGAAAAGGTCCAGAAGGCAATGAATTCTACACTTTGTCGAAGTACGGCAGTAACCTCCTAGTTGGTTTTAAAACGCAACAAAAATACGATCTAAGACTTTTTTTGATTGAACAAGAACATAAAAAAATATTGTTAGAAGAAAGAAATAAAGCAAGAAAATAAGAATCGCAAAAAGGCCCATAAATATAACGTCCGTGACATTTTGACCCAATTCGTTAACCAGTCGAAGCCCAAGCCGAATTATCTAGGGCCATATAAAATGACAAAATTAAGCTGAATAATAGATATGACGTAGAGAGAATCTTCCAGGTCCTCACCTTCCTGTTCCGTGCAACACTTAAAACTTTGGTCCAAAACAATAATTTAAGTTTAAATTCTGACGATAATATTTTCTCCGACGACATCCATTCTCCGAGGAACCATTCGGAGGTTTTTCCCGAGAAGAGATCGAGCCATCAAAACATCGAGGTCGATGTACGAGTCAGGCGAGATCAGGAAGAGTTCCCCTACCAGGAAAATATTGTTACCAAAGAAGAGAAGGAGAACCTTGTCCCATAACTTGGGATCTTTCTCTTGTACTGGATTTGCAGATGGACGGCATACCGGCGTAATCCATTGATAGCAACCCCACCGGCGAAGGGCAGCGACTCATGCAACTGCATTGGCTTTAGAATATCCAAGTTGCTAAAATATTTCATGTTCTAGCAGAGGAATCACTTGTGTTGCTGTTGGATGTTTTAACGGGAAAGCTTCCCTTCATCGGCTATATAAGTCGGTGGCCACATGGTATCAATAGATATCGTTTCCCACGGCAGAATAGGTGCTCTTGGCTGGATGGTCGCTGGGTCTTGGAGGGGACCTCGTTTAGTAGCAGCACAGATCAAACATGCCTTCACGTATTTAGCGATTTCTGCGCTCATATGGTTCCAAAAATGGTCCCGTGAGGTAGCTCAAGTGCTTTCTTCCGCTCACAGGTGCCCGGTGTTGGATCGTCGTGATATACGTATATCACATGATTTACCTTTTCCCTCGGCAACACCAAAGCGTACGGGGGTTCTTTTATAGAGATAACCGTGGTCCACTACATGTTCGAGATGGGTTTGTACTTCGTCGTCGAGCTTAGGAACATGGTCTCTGAATCATTCCCACTTGTTGGATATACGGGTTAGCCTTCTGAGCACGTTTTATCTCTGTGACAAAAACGGCTCCATCAATGATCATCACGGTAAGCGTTGGGTCTGCTAGTGTTGGTTCCGGCAGCAGCATCCGACCCAAATGATTTTTGCTGTCTGTAGGTGAAGTGCTCGCGGGGTTTTGCGACATATGATCAGACAATTCCTTGTCTTTTGTCGGACAGTTGACGATGTCAAAAGTAAATTCTTGTGAAAGCAAGACTTATCGAATCAACTTGCTTTTGTGATCTTTCCTTTGGTTTAACCGCGTCAACGCTCAACTATCCGTTTTCAAAGAAAACCGCCGATTTTCCAAGTAAAATCGATATTTTCTGATTGCTCAAACCACTGCTAGGCATTTCTGTTCGTTGACATGATACCGTGTTCCGTGAAGTCGCAGCTTTGCGCTAGCGCAGCTAACAATTCGTTTGGTAGCTCATTCTTGGTATAACACTGCGGCTATGACAGGACCGCTCGCATCCGTCTGTAGCACAATATGTTTTTCAAAATCGGGCCAGTGTTAGGTGTAGTTACATATAGTGTAAAATGACCTTTAGTTTTTGAGAGGATGGAATAGCGTAACATTGTTGACAAAAACAGAAAAAAAATGGGCACAGATTGAAAAAGAATTAGCGGCAATCACTTTTGCTTTTCAAAAATTCCATTATTTCGTTTATGGATTTGAAGTAACAGTACAAACTGATCACAAACCTTTGATACCCATATTTGCTAAAAATATTGACAAAGTTACGGCCAGACTACAAAGAATGCTTTTACGATTGTTAAAATACAAAATTACTATAACCTACCTACCAGGAAAAGACATGCTTGTTGCGGATATTTTATCACGTTCATTTCTTAAAGATCCTATTGATGATGACCTAGAATTAGAATATACAGTCCACTCTTTATATAACAACATTCCGATGTCGCTTGAGAAAAAGTTACTATTTGAAAAAGAAATCAATCATGACAAAATACTTTCAGAAATAAAAACCTTTTGTATAACCTCTTGGCCCAACACAGATAAACATTTACCAACTGAACTAAAACCTTATTACAAACTAAAAGACAGTATATATTTATCTAACGAATTGTTATTTCTGAATTCAAAAATTATTGTACCAAATTCTCTAAGACAATCTATGTTAAAACTAATTCATGAACCACATTTCGGAATAGAAAAATCAAAGCAACGTGCTAGACAAATATTCTATTGGCCTAATTTATCTAAAGATGTAGTGAAATTTATTAATAATTGTGAGACATGCTTATTAAATCGTAAGTCTAATCAAAAAGAAACTCTAATGTGTCACGAATTACCAACTAGGGTTTGGCAGTACATATATTCAGATTTCTTTGAATTTGACAAAAGAAATTATATTTTACTAGTCGATTCATATTCAAACTGGTTGTAAGTAACTGAAACAAAAACCAAAACAGCTAATGATGTAATTAAATTTTGTAAAGAAAAATTTGCACAATTTGGTATCCCAGACAAACTATTCGCAGACAATGTTCCATATAATTCACAACAATTAAAAGATTTCGCTAATGAGTGGAATTTTGAGTTAAAATTTAGTAGTCCCCACCATCATCAATCCAATGGACTTGCAGAGAGATATGTTGGCATTATAAAAGAAATGTTAAAAAAATCAAACTCTAATAATGACCTAGCTCTATGTATTATGGAATATCATACCACCCCAATTGCACAACTAGGGTATTCTCCCGCTCAAATATTTTTACATAGAATTTTGAAAACAAGAATTCCAGTGTCAGAAAAAGCTCTTGAACCTATTCTTATAGATCCTAAAGAATTGCAATTAAAACTACAGAAAAGACAAAGAGAACAAAAAAGTTACTACGATAGATCAGCTAAAGACTTACCACAATTAAATATAGGTGAAAATATACTTATGCAAAAAGGGAAAACTTGGGTGAAAGGAAGGGTAGAAGAGAAATTCAATAACAGATCATTTATAGTCAAAGACACTTGTGGAAATAGATACAGAAGGAACAGAAAATTCCTAAATAAATCCAATCTTGACCATAAAGATTCTATTGACTTATACGAATATAATTCACTCAATCCTACTAGAAATGAAATCCTTGAAACTACTGAACTTCACGTTTCTAACCAAAATAATGAGACAGATTACGATGGTAGTAGTCATGTAAATAATACTGATATGGCTAACCAAGTAAGCACTACTAGAAAACGTAATCGGCCTCAATACTTGAAAGATTATGTTACATAAAAAAAAAATTGAATTATCCGACTTGTTTGCTTTAATAATCATATTTATGTTATTCATTAGTTATAGAATGTATTTACATTAGTTTAAGAGGAAGCGTGTTAGGTGTAGTTACATATAGTGTAAAATGACCTTTAGTTTTTGAGAGGATGGAATAGCGTAACATTGTTGACAAAAACGTTTGTGTACAAATTTAATAAATGTGTACCTATTATACGCACTTATACTTATACCATAAATATAACAGCCAGTGTAGTTGTAGTGGCTGTGTTATGACATTTTTAGAAACGCGTTTTCTGCGTCACCACTCCACTCAAACCGTCTCTTGGTGGAGACCAAGTCGTGCAACGGTGCCCAAACAACGCCAATTCGTGGTACATCTCGTAGTCAGTTGCACAATCTCAAAAAACTTCGAAATTGCTTGCGTGTTGTGTGTCTTGGAGGGACTTTCAATGTCTCTACGTGTTCCGGCAAGGGCTAGTTTCCTTCAGCGGTAATAGTGTGGCCCAAATAGCACATGGTTTGCACGCCAAAACGTAACTCGTGTCGTTGGAGTTTCTCCATGACAAGCCAAAGATATTCGTCCTATGATGTCGAATATACTACTATGTCGTCCACATAGACGACAACGAAGTAGCGAAAATAACTGGAAAAACCTCTTGCGTCAATAATTTCCGGAAACTTCTCAGGGCGTTTTTGAGAACAAACGGCATGACCTTAAATAGGTACGCCGCACCGTCGAATGCAGAAAAAGCCGTCCTAGGTCGAGAAGCTTTGTCGAGGAGTATCTGCCAGTAACTAGATTTTAAATCTAACGCGATACGCACTTTAGCCGTTCCTAAATCGCGCAAGGTTTCATGAATGACCGGTGGTGTCAAACTTTCGTCTTGCGTAACTTGGTTGAGTCTTCGGTAATCAACGAGAACCGAGATTTGCTATCTTTTTTGTCAATGATGACAACCGGGAAGCAGTAGTCTGAAAACTGTTCGATGATGCCGTCTTCTACTTCTCTTACTATCACGACCTTTATGTGTGGCGTGTAGCGGTACGAAGAAATATACGAAAAGCGTTGTATCCGTCAATCGTATGGTGTGCTTTGTAGTAGGTGGCCCCATAGGTTGGATATTTGAAAAAGTGTTCAGCAGGTTCCGGAAAACCGTGTTGAATTTCGCTCATCTTCGGTGACGAGGTGGCGGTAGATGTTGAGACCAGTATACCGCGTGTTTACCGAACATGACGGAGCTCATACGTTCCACGGCAATGCAAAACGTGCGGGTGGGATGTGTTCTTTGGGTTGATAAGACATTCCTGGATAGATTCGAATGAAATTGTAGATTGAACCTGTGTCTAATAACGCTTACGTGTTCTCTGATTGTAATATAAACGGAAGGTAGTTGGACTCTTTCTATTAGGTCGATGCAAGTTTTCCACCACGACAAGACCTCCTTTATGTTCTCGATAGCTTTGAATAGTTTCTTGTTTGTATCTTCTCCTATCGTTGAACTACTGTCTGTGATAAAATAAATATACTCGTTGTTACAACTTCTGTTTTGTCATTTGCTCTATTACAGCTTCGGGTAGATTTAAACGGTGTCTCCTACCCTAATCTTTCATCATTTTGGCACCTTTTTAAACTTATTTTATAATTTCGCACCACGAAACTTACGACGCAATCACCAAATAAAATGAGCTAGTCGTCACTATTTAAGTTACGAGAAAATCATCGTAACATATTAGTCATTTTTGTGATTTTTAGAAAAAAGTTAAATAGAACGGTACCATTTTCGTAACAGACTTTTAGCCGTTATAAAATTAATTAAATTTTAGTGAAAAACGTATAATGACAGTTACGAAAAAATATCATAAGATAAAATGATACCGTATCACTCAAGCTATCAAATTATGTTTTCAAAAGTATGGCTCGTCGCCTAACTTTCCGAGATATTGGTAAGTCTGTTTCTTCATAGCAGTTTCTCTTGTCCAATTTATTTATAAGAACTTTCCCAAATCTCTAAATCTCACCTACCACAGTCGAGTTCCAGCCGCTCTGTACCCTTATCTGGGTATATACATACACAAAACAATAACAAAATGAAAATTTTTTATACATTGCTCATCCGAAAATTAACAATTTATTAGATGAAATCATTTACAAAGAAACCAAAACATATTAGATCATCGATGCAAAAAAAATTTCAACGTACTTAATTTCAATTGTACGTACTAAACACAAATAGATAAAAATGATTAACCGTTTAAGTGGATTGATTGAAAAATATCAGTTAATAAAAGTAGTAAAATAAAATTAAATCAATTTTATGAGAGGATGTAACCTTACTGAAACCATTAGGTAATAAAAATGTCACGACAACTTCCCTTCTGCACGAGACTCATCTAATCACACACTATTAAAAAAATCCAACAAAAGAATACTTACATGGAAGCATACATTCGTTCGCCATTGGGCCCAATTTGTTGATTTTGCAACCTGGTTTTAACAAGATCTAAAGGAAAAACCACCGACACGCCGATTATTCCAGCAATTCCACCGTTCACAATTTTTGGTAACAACCTGAAACATTCCTTTTTTTATATAAACTTGAATCGATTAGTAAATTGGAATGGCGTATGAAAAAATAATGATATAATTAAGTTGTTTATGTGGTTTCATCGATTAGTACTGAAATGCTTACGAAAATTGTGGCTTCTTTGAGTCGGCCATTGATGGCTTTGGCTCGAATAATCTACAAAAAAAATCACAGTGTTAAAAGTATTCCAGACAAGGAATTTTTTTATTCGTTATAGAATATTGACATCAATTCAGAGTTCTCACCGAAAATCTTCTTCTAACAGCTTCATTTTGGATAATTTGGTTTTTGACAATTAGGTTTAACCTTAAAGGTTATATTAGAGTTTTGAAGTGGCAATGCTGTAGCCATAGAAACGCTAATGTACCAACGCAACGAGAGCAACGGCGGTAGTTTTTGCCATAGTCAGATAAATTACGGAAAATTAAAAATTCGATGTATTGAATTAAAGAAACCAAGTCTAAAACATTGCGGACGCTATGCCAAAAAACGACAATTAGTGAAGCACCTAATCATTTTTCTAAAAACGCAATTTTTTCAAAGCAAATATAATATGCAATTTATATGAATTTAATTAAACACTGGTCCAGTCCCGCGGGACTCGTCATCCCAACATACTCCAAGCTTTGTCATAGGCGTAACACGAAAAATGCAATAATATTAAAGCTCACCTACACAAATTCCAGATTTACGCAGTACACCAGCCATGTAGTACACCAAAGAAAAGAGAATACGGGACACTACCTAGTTTTAATAAACGATTTTCAGTTTTTTTATAATGTAGTCATTCAAATAAATAACGTTTTGTTGTAAAAACAAAGAATACTTTAATAACAAAGAAAAATGTATCAAAATTGCAACAAAACTATTTCTAGAATACCAGTAGATAATATAAAATTAGTGAATTCATTATCAATCCATTTCTGCAGGTATCTCTAATATTTTTGGTAAAAATAAAGAAACAAAAATTTTATTTTGATAAAAAAAACTACAAAAAAAGTTGACGCACCTTAAAAAAATAAAGTAAAATCAAGAAATTAAAAAAAGGAAAGTAGCTAGAACTGAGAGATCGATTACAATTTTTTTTAACAATGAAAAACAAAAAAAAATAAAATTTTGGAAAAAAACAATTAAAAAAGAATTGATGCGTCAAAACTTAAAATTAAAGTAAAAACATTAAAAAAAGAGACGAGAAGAAAACGACAACCTTTTCAATTACAATCTAAAAAATAAACAAACAAAAAAAGATAATTTGTTTTTGAAAAATCTCACTAAACTTAAAATTAAAATCATATGTTTAAAATAGTTAAATAAAACAAGTAATATTTGTTTTTAGTTCGAAGATTTTGATACAAAACAGGAAAAAAGCTGACCAATCTTTAACTGCCGCAATAATTATTTGCAGTTTTTTGTAATTAAATTTAAGCCTTAATTTTCATTTTTTTGTGACTAAAAATGAAGAAACAAAAATAGTGATTTTTTCTTGCCGATTTTTAAATTTTGACACAAAAACTTAAAGCGTTGAAGTGTTCAATAAATGCCGATGCTTAAAATTAACAGTAAAAAAATTTTAAAATACAAACAGTAATTAAAGCATAGGAAAAAAACGGTCATTTTTCTTAATTGAAAGATCAAAGTCTCAGAAAACCTTTTTGTGAAATGAAGACTAGAAAACTGAAGTAAAGAAACTCAAAAAAAGAGAGAAGACAGAACATCATCCATTTCAATTTTTGTTTGTTCAGTTTTTTGAGTCAACGTTTAAACTTGAAAAATTTTAGAAAAAAAACAGTAATTTTTTTAAAAACTTTTATTACAGTTTATTTTAAGAAATATAAAAACAAAGAATGAAAATAGAAAAAAAGAGAATTTTTTTATACGAAATCAAAAAATTTTGATAAAGAAATGAAAAAAGATTAACGCCACAAAAAGTGAACAGATAAGAAACTATAAATTTAGAATAAAAAAACAAAAAGTGATACGTAAAAACCTAATGTTGAAAAGTGAAAACATCAAAAAGAGAGATGTGAATGTAATATTAAAATTAAAAAAACAAATTTGTTTAATCAATTTCGCGATTTTGGTAATAAATTCAATTCAATTCAATTTTAAGATTTCGATACAAAAAGTAGAAAAAGAATTGAAGTTTTAAATAAAAGTCAACTTTCAAACTTAAACCTCAAGAAATTTTAGAAAAACAGCAATTAAAACAAAGTGAAACTTGAGGTAGAAAAATAAAAACATCGAAAAGAGAGATGTGAAAACAACAAAAATCCTTTCAATTAAAATTCTAAAAAGAAAGAAAATAAAAATTAGTTTTATGAATTTGACCAATTTAGTAATAAATTGAAACAAATTGCAAGTATTGTATAAAATAAAACGTGTGATAAAAAGCGATAAAGTTGAAAAAAATGAAGAAAACTAAAAAGCCATTTATAATTTCAATTTTTTTGGTAACTTAAAAGAAACAAAAATTGCAAATTCTTACTAATTTTAAAATTTTTATATAAAAACTAGAAAAAAACGAAATTTTATGTAAACAGTAATTTGAACAAAATGAATAGTAATACCAATTGGATATATATTTTTTGAATAAAAAATTTGTTTTAGAAAAACATTTTAAGATTTAACATTTTCATATAAAGATAGAGAAAAAATGCCAACGTTAAACATAAAAGCAAAGAAAAAATTAATTAAGTGACGCAAAAAAAACATTTTTTATAATTTTTCTTAATGTGAAAATCCAAGTTTGTTTTAACAAAACTTAAAGCAAAGAAATAACGAAAAGAAAAAAAAACGTTGTTGAAAATTCGAAATTTTAAGTAAAGAAGCTCAAAAAAAGAGTGAATAGAAGCGAAGGATTACTGATCAAAATTTTTGTTTTAGAAAATGTTAGAACAAAAAAGCAAAATAAAATAAATAAAAACAACAAAAAAGAATTTTGTATACCAATTTTAAAATTTTGGTAAGAAAATCGAAAATAAAGATTAACGTCATAACTAAACACTCAAATTATAAGTAAAATGAAAACTTATAAAAAACTGCAAATTTGGGACAAAGAAAAAATATTGAGGTGAAAAAAGAGATGTAAAAAGAACAACTCTTTCATTTACAATTTAAAAAAAAAATAAAGAAAATAATTTGTTTTATCAATTTGAAGATTTTGGTAATGAGTTTTAACAAATTTGACGTATTGAATAAAACGAATGATTTAAACTCAAGATAAAAAGCAAAGAAATTAAAAAAAAAGAAGAGTGGATATAACTGTGAGATAATCGATTACAATTTTTGTTTAACAAATTGATCAATTTATTTTAAAAAATATTAAAACAAAGAAGCCAGAAAAATAAAAACAAAACAAAAGAATTTTGGTAAAAAAGATTTAAAAAAAAATTTTTCGTAAAAAAGATTACCGTGTTGACTGTTGAGTAAACGCTCAATCTAAAAGTAGAATTTCAACTGCTAAAAAGTGATAAATTTAGAATAAAGAAAAAAAAAAGAAATTCATGGATTAAAACTTAAGTTTGTTTTGTAACAAATTTGATATATTAAAAAAATAAAGAAAACTGAAAAACTATAATAAAAATCTTCATGTTAATAAAATAAATTATCTTCTTTTATTTCTTTATTTTTTTTAAAATTGTAAATTAAATGATAGTCGTTCTTTTGGCATCTCTTTTTCCTTTATGTTTTCACCTTACAACATTCAGTTTTAACACATCAATTTCTTTTTTTTTTCTTTCGGAATTTATAGTTTTTTATCAGCTGACATTTTTCTTACAACTTAAGTGTTTACTCAAGACGTTATTCTTGTTTTCATTTTTTTATCAAAATTTTAAAATTTCTAAATTTTTTTTACTTTTAAGTTTAAACGTTGACATTGCCGTAATTAATTATTTGCCGTTTTTCGGATTTAAATTTAATCCTTGTTGATCTTCCATATTTTTGGTTGACTAAAAACGAAGAAACAATAATGGCGATTTTCTCTTGTCGATTTTAAGATTTTGACACAAAAACTAGAAGAAGAGTTGACATGTTAATAAATGTCAACATTTAAACTTAAAAACAAAAAAAATTTATAAAAACAAAATTAAAGCAAAGCAAAACAGCGGAAATGCCAATTGGTTATAATATTAATGGAAAGATCGGAGTTTGTTTTAGAAAAAGTTACAATAGAAAATTATAAAAAAACTGAAAACTGAAAAAAAAGAAGAATTTTTGAATCAATTTGAAAATTTCGGTAAAAAAATGAAAGGAAGAATAACGTCTTGAATTAACACTTAAGCTATAAGCAAGAAGTCAACAGATAAGAAACTATAAACTTGAAATAAAGAAAAACGAAATTAACGCGTAAAAAGTTAAGGTTGAAAAGTGAAAGAAGACAACGAAAATCCTTTCAATTAAAGTTTTAAAAATAAAGAAGATTAGTTTTATCAATTTGACCATTTTAGTAATGAATTGAAACAAATTGCACGTATTATATAAAATGAATCAATAAAACGTGTAGTAAAAAACAGTGAAGTTAAAAAAAAAGAAGAAAACTGAAAATTACAATTTTTTTGGTAACTGAAAATAAAGAAACAAAAATTGCAAATGTTTCTTGTCAATTTTAAAATTTTTATACAAAAACTAAAAAACAAAGAAATGTTATAAACAGTAATTAAAGCAAAGTGAAAAAGAGAAATACTAATTGGTTATAATTTTTCTGAATAAAAAGATTAAAGTTTGTTTTAGAAAAACTTAACATAAAGAACAGAAAAAAAAAACTTTTGTCAAAGAAAGAAGTAGAATTTTTTATATCAATTTGAAAATTTTGGTGAAAAATAAAAAGATTAACGTCTTGAGTATAGACTCAAGGTACAAGTAAAATGTCAACTGAGAAAAAACTATAAATTTAGAAAGGTAAAGAAAAGCTTAAAATAAAATGTTTAAAAAATACTTGTTTTCAGTTTGAAGATTTTGATACAAAATAAAAAAAAAGTTAAAAATTTTAAATCACCACAATTAATTTACGGTTTTTGCAATTAAATTGAATGAAGAAACAATAATAGCTATTTTTTCTTGTCGATTTTAAGATTTAAACACAAAAACTGGAAAAATAGTTGACGTGACAAAATAAAATTTAAAAAAAGCAATTGAGGCAAAGTAAAAAAACCGAATTTCCACTTGTTTATAATTTTTCTCAACAAAAAAATCAAAGTATGTTTTAGGAAAACTTCAAATAAAGAATCGAAAACGGAAAGAAAATACTTTTGTCTGTTTTTGTTTTGTTTCATAATAACCCAGCAACTACAATAAATGTGTCAAAATACGTGTACAAGTATTTATTTTTGTTCGTAAAAATTAATTTCAAGTATGAAAAATTAAATAAAAAATAATATTTGTTTTTAGTTTGCAAATTTTCATACAAAATAAAAAAAAGTTGACGCAATAATTTTTGGCGGTTTATTGTAATTAAACTTAAGCCTTGCTGACTTTCAATTTTTTTGCGAAGAAACAAAAATAGACAATTTCGATACAAAAAACTGGTTAAACATTGTCTTATGAAATAAATGCCAACGTTCGACTAAAAAGTAAAAAAAAAATTAGAAAAAAGACTAATTAAACCAAAAGAAAAAAAATGGAAATGTCAATTAGGTATAATTTTTTTCAATGACAAGATCAAAGATTGTTTTAGAAAAACTTAAAATAAAGTATGAAAATACTTTTTTGTTGACTGAAAACTTTATATAAAGAGCGAAGAAAATGGAGTTATGTAGAAAGTTAAAAAAAATGAGTGGATAGAACTGAAAGATCATCGATTACAATTTTTTCTTAACAAATTGATCAAAGGTTAATTTAGAAAATCTTAAAACAAATAAAAAAAAACAAAAAAAAATTAAAATTGTATATGCCAGTTTAATAATTTCGTTAAAAATATGAAAAGAAGAATAACGTATTGAGTAAATATTCAAACAATAAGTAAAAACTATTAATTTACAATAAAGAAAAAAAACGAAATTGATCCGTTAAAAATAAAGATCGAAAAGAGAAATGTGAAGATTCAGATCAAAGTGAATTAAAACTAGAAATTGTATATTTTTATATAATACCTTAATTTTTTCCACATTTTTCCATAAATTTTAAAATTGACGAAACAAAATTCTCTTATTCTTTTTATTATTTTTTTTCCTTCTATTTTTAGTCCACTTTTTATTTTAAGATTTTCTAAAATAAACTCTGGTCAATTTGTTTAGAAACAATTGTAGTCAATTTTCATTTTAAAATTTTTTTTTCTTAGCCTTTTTAGTTTTATTTTGTTTCTAGTTTTCTTCTTTCTTATCATTATTCTTTATTTTAATTTTTTTTAGCTAAACGTTTTAAAAGATATATGTAATTAATAAAATTTCCATTTTTTTAAATTTTGCGTTCTTTACTGTCGTTTTTAGAAGCTCCTCACTTTTTAAACTAATTTTGCTTTAATGACTCAATTTTTTGAATCTTTGCGTCAAGTGAATAGACGTCACTAAGGATAACAAAAAATAAATTTCATTACAGAAAATTGGAAACTAAGAAGGAAAGCAATTAAAAATTCATGGGAGACATGGAGGTGATTTTCAACATTTACTAGCGTCAATGTCTTGACGACTGTGGGAAACCATTTACAATGAATTAATTTTATAATAATAAATTGCAATTTTGGTACATTTTAGATAGTAATGGAGTTATGGAGAAAAACATCCTGTATACACGTAAAAGAAAATTAGAACCAACCTAGTTAGAAGTTTATATTGGGACCTGAAATGTTTTTGAAGCTTTGGGCCCAAGAAAATGGGCGTCGATTAGAACTACACCACTTTCATAAGAACCTATAAACTAATTTCTAGTTTAATAGAAGTCAATAGAAAAAAAGTTCAATTACTTCTAATGTATTATTTATTGATATATTACTTTGATCGGTGCTAATTACTTAATTTCTATTCTAAAAAATGTAAATGAGTTAAATAACATAACTGACGTCAAAGATTTTATATTATTGTTTCATGTACTTGCACAGATATCGCTGTACATTGATGTTTCATCGTTGAAATCGATCTTATTACAGTAATTGTGTTTACTAATATTGTTTCTGCGTAAATAATATAAACCATTTCAAAACGAAATGTAATCAGAGGTAATAAAAAACTTATAATTAGCTATTTTAACGATAGGCGATATGTGTATATTATGACTGACCTTACTTAGTTTTAAATATTCTACTTACTCAGTTCTTATTATGACTATAATAACGCAACTTATAGTACAAGTAGACTTTAATCATTGTTTTGAATTAATTTTAACACGCGATCAACAATTACACATCAAATTTAATCGTATCAAAATTAAAATAGTAAATAAAAATAGTAACGAAGAATGTATATTAAAATGAATACTACAATAAGAACGTGAAGTTCAAACTGTATGTGTCAACGTTTCGCCTACTTTACTAAGAGCCCAGATCAGAACAAATAGAGTTCGCGCAATTTGTAAAGGACTTGTCACGTGATATTTTGCTAACTATTGCCTTTAAAAAGTCGCGCACAAAAGCTCCGTCCACAGGTCCTTTACAAATCAAGCAAACTCTAAGTAAATAAACATCCGGTACGCAAAGAATAACTCACATAATTCTTTGTACTGTCACTAAAATAATCCCTAAAGTCCAAGAAAACTTTTATGAAAACCCTGTCAGTTATAAATCAAAGCAAACGATTGCAAAGAAAACGATTTAAAAAAAACTTTCCCTCGTTTTTACTTGTTTTGTGTGTAATTACCTATATTTTTGGTAGACGCTCCTCTATGAACTGCTTCCACCTTCTGATGTAGTAACCTACAAACTTCTCACTCACACCTCAGTTTATCCTTCTTGTATCCCTACCAACTCTTCCCAATATGAGTAAAATCAAGAAGCAAAAATCCTCACTCCGCAACAACTTTATACATTTCGACTGAAACGACGAGCAGAGGATGCTAGGAATACCTAAAATAGAACAATCAAAGCACTATCGACGAAAAAATTAAATATCAAAATAGAAAATATAAAATAGCATATATAATATATCTACTCTGTGACATTAAAATTGCAACGCCAAGAAGAGGTGAGAACATTTTTATTTAATATCTTGGTACGCCCTATTGGATTCACACTCCGTCACTCTTCGTGGCATCGATTCCAGCACGTGGTCGATTTTAAATTATTATATTCCAAACAACTGTAAAGGATGTGCTAAATTCCTCAGTCTGCTACCCATAATGTCCCATACGTGTTCAATAAGCGAAAGGTCGGGAGATCTAGATGACCATGGTAAGGAATTAACATTGGCCTCTCCGAATCGATCCATAGAGTGTCTTGCTACGTGGGGACGAGCATTATCTTGCTATAAAAGTAAATCTTCCAACTGCTAAAGAACCACCACCTCGTTAACATATCTTCGGACGTTCATATTGCCGCGGATGAATAACAAACCAGACTTACTCCTATAGGCTATAGCACCCGATACCATAATCCCCACAATGTGGTGCACATGCAGCTCAACAGAAAATTGACCTTACGTCTTAATCTAACGGTACAGCCATCATGCATCCCCAAATAGAATCGGGATTTATCACTAAAAACTACTCTATGCCATTCCAGATTCCAGTGTCGTAACCTACTACACCACTCCAAACGTTGATGTCTGTGTTGAGGCGTCAGTGGTAGCACAAGATCTGACCTTCCCTAGTCCATGCTAGATAACAGCGCACGATAGAAGGTTGGTTCCGGTTAAGACGATTTGAAATTGCCCTGTACGAAAAACCACCTTCACATAAGCAAACAATTCAACCTCCGTCTAATTCGCTTAATTGGCGGTAATTTTCACAATATCGCACTCTAGGCATAATTACACCAAAACACGTTAAACCACAAGAGATAACAATATTAAAATGAATCAAAATTTGTACGAAATACACACGATAATAAACTAGTAGAATAAAAAAAAAGTTAGATAAGGCATTACCACTTGATCAATTTCAATAAAATTTTAAACATTTACTACCTCTGAGTAACTAAACCTTCCTGCCTAGTTTAGTCACAAAATTCCCACCCATTATTGGAATTGTAATTTCAATGTCACAAAGTATAGTTCGTCTGCGTAAAGTTAGACGAAGCGGTAAAAATCCGATAAGACTAAATTCCGAACACGTCTTGTATAGCATAAGAAAAGGTGAAACAAAGGCTAATGAGGCGGAGTTTCTGATACACAGAGATCTAATCAAAAACAATGAAGCCGATTACGGTACGCTATAATCAGTGTGTCGCCCCAACTATCACTTACAGTTGCATCACATAGAGCCTGACAAAAAAGAATGAACAAAAACTTTATAGAATATAAAGATCAAATAACGGCAATTACTAACAATATAGTTAACAGGTAATAAAGGTAACACCTGAATACGACGATACAAAAGTAACGGTCATGTAGCACGCAGAAATGACGGTAGATGAACCAAAGCCACAACAAAATAAAGAGTGACAAGTTTCAAGAAAGGACATGGAAGACCCAGTACCGCAGTTTAATGTATTACTATGTTATAAAAAATGATTAAGAATATTAATTGTAATTTTTTTTAATAAACTTTGATACATAATCTATTTCTGTTCGTTTATTTTGAGTTTTAACTTTCTTCATACATCCATTTGGTGAAAAAAGTTTACCTCCTTGACTTTTGATTATTTCATGAGCGGAACACATTATACATCGAGTACCTTCCCTGTTTGGACAGACAAATCTTACTACTACAGGCATGTTAATTTTGGAGCAGTTAGAGGTTTTTTAAATTGTGTAAATAAAAATTATTGTATTCATATATTTACCAAAAAGCCTTCAAGTTTATCACAAAGTTTATTACTCACGTTCCTCAAAATTGCCACGAGCAAAATCAGTTGTTGTTTAGGAGAGGTCACTGGCACGCGTCGGTGTACAATTTGTAGTAAATAACATCAAAAACAAAGATTTCTTTGGCATTTCTAGGATATATAAGAAAAATGCAATGGCACTAAAACGGTTAATTACTTATTTTATTTTTTTCCATTACATTTCAAGTTTTGAATTTATATCAAATATTATTTTTTTATATCAGTATAAAATTTACTTCAGATACAATAATTATAAAAATGAAAAAAAGTATAATTATTATTATTTCAAACATTTATTGTTCATTTTATTTTTACATTTTTTAAATTTTTAGTGATTTCATACATCTTAATTTTAGTTGATACTTTTTCTAAACTTTCCAAATATAATTTTAACCTCAATTTATAAATTTTTCTCATGAACACTCCTTTTTGATTCATTTTTTTCACTCTAGAACAAATTCAATGTTTGTTGTTTTACCAACGACTCCTCGGCTCACGAGATAGATGTTTTTTCTCAAACCAACTCTATTAATTTGTTTATGTCTTCAATCGAAAACTTGTTGAGAAATCTTAGTGGTAGAGGTATTTTAAAATCTTGGCACTCAACAATCACTTGCTCCCCAAATTTACCATCAATTTTACTAAAACAGTTGATTCTATACCGTTCATCTATCAATAGACTTCTTGCACTCATATAAAGAACCACATAAGACGTCTCCTTTAAATTTGCAAAGAATAATTCCATCTTAATTTTTTTAAAAATTAGTTATAATTGTTAAACAAGTAAAAGTTATTAAAAACTAATATTAAATCATCACAAATTCTACATTTATATACACACAATTTTGAGAAATGCGCGCGCATCCCAAACTTACACGAACGCAATCGAAGAAAACCAGATCTTACCCAAACTTACACAAAATTCAAATTGCGCGCGCACCCGAACTTACACGAAATTGAAATTTGTAAAAAGCTGGCGGTAATGAAAACCCGATCTCTCCCGATCTTATAAGAAATTCAAATAAAAAAAAACGCAGTAAAATAAAAGGCCAATCTTACCCGAACGCATTCAAATCGGTTGATGGGTGTGGTTGAAGATAGGTAGAAGTGGTTTCGACCAATCAGGTTGCTTGGTAATAATTAGAGGTGGTGCCAGTGGGGCGTAATCCATTCTGATTGGTTTAAAACCGGAGTAGTAGAGGGGAGACTCTACATGTTAATTGCCCATAAGAAAAATAAGAGAGGAGGGTGTGGCGCAGAACCGGCGAATCCACCCTACTAGTGTATTCAATGATGGAGTTTCCCTTATCGTCTTTATCTTCTTTTTTGATGCAAAATTTTCAGAAATGTTTCCTTTGCTAAACGTTTTGTAGTTTTTGTTTTTTATACCAATTTATTGCCTCTCAAAGCATTAATTTTGTTCCAAAACTTTATGTTTTTTTTTTAATTTTCTTGATATGCTTAGTTCTCGTTTAACTGTGGATAATTATTTTAAGACTCAAAATAAATACTTTCAATTTTTCCTTAATTTAACAAAAACTTTTAAGATTCACTGGAAATTCGCTTACATTTGATTCGTATACAGACATCAAAATCTAAATCGCACAAGCAACAAATTAGTATTGCATCAGCTTCAGATCTCCAAGAAGACTATATTCGTACTATTAAACCAATGGAGAACGACTTGGTTAAAAAAGAACTGACAGAACAGGGGTAAAGATGAAAAACACGATATTAGTAAGGATCTTAAATGTCAACTCGGATCCAGTAACGTTAAAAAAGAGACATAGGGCAATGTACGCTAGTATCTCAAATTTTAAATAGCAAGAAATTCACCAAAGCAACATCGACAAAGAAGCGCCAAGCAGTATTAACACTCAAGATGCAAGTTCTCATCGTTAGAAGTGAATAGTAGTTACTGGCAGATGAAATTAGAACCCACCGTGAAAAGATTGCGTTTACGATCGGACGACGTAATTGTGGTTGGAAGGTCGCTCAAAGAACAGTTGTTGAAAAATCTGATAAAAATGTTGCAACGACACATAGGGTAAATCTAAAATTGACCCCAAATGCTGACCCGAACAAGACAAGGTTCGAGCACTGCAAGCATGACCAACACCAATAGAGAAACATCAAGTTGGTCCAAGAAAAAATGGAAAGTTTATGTTGGATACCGATGAAAGTAATCTGGCCACAGGTGCAGTCTTTACGCAAATCTAAGATGAACAAGAAAAGGTTATCGTCTGTTTTACTAAGGTTTTGTAGAACAGAAAAAAATTGCTGTGTGACTAAGAAAAACTGTCAAAATCACAATACACTTTTACATATACTTGTATTGACCCAAATTTTTACTGAGAATGAAATCCGGAATGACAAGTGGTAAGATGGATCGCAATATTGTAAAAATATGACTACGACACAAAATATGTCAAAGAAGTCATCGTAACGGTGAGGCTTTGTCAAGAAGACTATAACAGACAGTCGGCAGCCTTTGGTCATGATTAGAAATATATATAGATATATCCAGATGGTGATAGATTATTTCACGAAATCGACGGAGACTTACGCCAATCAATAGGCAGGCACTCGCAAATGTTTTGGTGAACTAGTTTATCTACCGCTTTGAAGTTCCGTTGGAATTACATTCCGACTAAAGTCAACAACTTTAACCTAATCTACAATTTCGACAAAAACCAGAAAAAGAAATTGCTGGAAAATACTGTCAGTTGATAGAGAAATTAAGAGAAGCACATGACGTGGTTTGATAAACACAAAAGTTGCCAGCGCCGGAATGGTGTGGTTATATAATCCTCAGAAAATATATGTTAAGTTGCCGAAGCTGCAGAGGCGATGAGAACAGTTCATGTCTATCGTGTAGCTTCGTTTGCACGCGATAACAACGTTGTATAAATTACAAAGACAGCAACCGGCGCCGGCGGTCGGCAAAATCCTAAAACGACGTGATGATCAACGCTCAACTTTTTATTTAAACACCAAGAAATACTCTCGTTCAAAACCGTTATACAAGAATCTATAGCGAGCAGTATGAAATCTCAAGAAAAAATTGGAGTTCCGTAACATTAAGAAACTGGCAGTACCCATCTTAGTTGCGAGTTAGATCAACTACATTGACGGACAGTCCAGAATATGTTAAGAGGGCGTCTTCCGAGGAACAGATCATCAAATCCAAAATGAACAAAAAAACGTTATCGTGTGTTTTACTAAGGTTTTGTAGACCAGAAAAGAATTACTGAGTGACTTAGGAGAGTACACTTTTGCAAATACTTGTACGGGCGCAAATTTTCCCTAAGAACAAAATGAAATGACTATTGCATTTTCGTAATCCGGAAGAACATGTGGTAAGTTAGATCGAGATATTGCAAAAGTATGACTACTACACAAAATATCGTGCTGAAGCAGTCAACGTAACACTAATGCTTTATCAAAAGGATCATGCCCGACAGACACTGCTCACGATTAAAAGGAAATATCGATTGTCTTCGAAAATTTGCCATGGTTGAAAACAAGTGGGAGCCTATGCGCTGCGGCGTAAGCAAGTAAATGATCCCGAATTGAGACTACTCCTGAATTGGAAAGCAAACGGCAGTCGACCAACCTGGCAAGATGTGAGTACTTTGTATAGAAAAATCAAAGCTTACTGGGCGCAGTGAAAGACGGTTTTCTTAAGGAAACTACAGTTGATACTGCCGAAAAATCTCGCGAAAAACCGAGTGTCAGAAGTGTGCGCAGCTTTTGCACAATGGTAGAGCGGAAGGATACTTTGACGTAAGGAAAACACTGAAAATAGACCGATGCAACGTAGAAAGCCCTTTAGAAAGTGGTGATTGACATCGCAGAACCGTTCACATAATCCGATTCAGGAAATAAATATATATATAGATGACGATAGATTATATCACGAAATTGATGGAAACTTACGCTATGTCCAATCAAAGGACAGGCAATCGCAGACGTTTTGGTAAAATAATTTTTCTACCGCTTTGGAGTTACGTTAGAATTACATTCCGACCAAAGCCGAAACATTGGCAAAATCCAATTTGGAAGAAAACATTGCTAAAGAAGACTACGTTAGCAAATTGATGGAGAGATTAGAAAAAGCACATGAAGTGGTTTGAAAAAGCACTAAAATTGCTACTTGCAGAATCAATACAAGGTATGACATCAATGACAGATTATCATCCACGCAAAACATCGAGACAAAAAAGTCCTTGAGTGCTACTTTTAAACCGAAGAAAGAGCTACCGTTATCGGGTCGACCCTTATCAGTACCGCGTCCAGCTTCCTGTTCTAGAAAAGAACAGTCTTAAGAAAGAAAGATTGAAATCGGTGATTATTTTATTACATTATAAGTTATTTTGCTTAGTTCATTGCGTTGTGTGTTAGTTTAGTAAATTAGTTATATTTATTATAATTGTGTAAATAGTTCAAATAAATTATAGAAATGGCGAAAGAAGAACGATAGATTTAGATATGTGTTAAACCAGAATTGGCACGCAAAGCACTGCGACTAGGTTCAACACAAAGACAGAAACGTGCATAGAAAAGAATCTATAGAAATCGAATCATTAAAACACATAGTAAACATGTTTTTGTAAATAAACGAATTAGGTACATATGACGTGTATAACTAATAAATTGTTAATAATTAGGGGCGACCTTAGCCTAATTTTTTAAAGATATTTACGCTACATTAACTTCTATCAAATTGTATCAAAAAGGCCTAGTAATCAAGAAAAAATTGAATTTCTGAAAAATCAAGTAGGCACGATTTTTTTTAATGGTGCTGAAACAAATGCTGTTGCGATTTAGTAATTAAAAATTTTTGAAATTAATAATAATTGTAAAGAATGTGATAAAATTAGCCGATAATTAACCCGTAATAATCATCAAAATAAAATTAATTATCTCGGCGTATGCGTTATAATTAGAAACAATTGAGGGCTTTTTAAATTGTTATGTAAAACTTTTGAATTAAAACATATAATTTGTAAAACACGTGAGTTAATTCAAAATTTGGATTGTAGAACGTTCGGATGTATTGATCAAGTGGAAAAAACTACTGAACGAATACTTACACGTTATTGTCTGAAACTTTGTAAATTCAATAATGCTGTAAAAATAACGCAATTGCTGTAATCACCGTTGTCAAGCGTGTACCTGTTAGCAATTAAGTTTAATTTTAATAGTTTAAAGTTGCACAAATTCCCTTGACAACGGCGATAGCACAACTGAGTTGACTGAGTTATTCCGGTGTGCTAAAGACCAACACGGTTGTCTAGAATTTCGTAGTGTAGGACGCTGCGTTTGATGGTACCATTGTGTTCCAGTGGTTCTAAACAACATTGTTTTGGCAACAGCTATTTATAAGCTGCTATTTGATTTCGAAGGATTCTGCTCATATTATTTGTTGTCTTCTTTGTTGATTTGCCTTCAATTTAAGATTATTTCTCTCGTTAATAATAACTATTAGTTTACTGTTAAGTATTTTTATATTAAATGTATCCCACTATAACATACTGCGGTGATAGTTTTACACTGATGATAACTAACGACCATTTATAAGAAAACAACGATAAAGAACAAATAATAAGCACATTTATTAATAACGCTTAGACGTCTTTCAAGATCTCGTGAACTGTGGCGCTGTAGTCTGTATATGTCAAAATATTGTTATAATATCCGTCTTACAAACATTCGCCGGTACATTTTTTCTAATTTATCTTTGATTTTATCCACGTATTTGTTGTTAATAAGTTTTTACGTATTATTATAAATAAATGAATTTTTATTTAATAAATAAATATCTGATTATTTTTAATTTTTATTTACGTGAGTGTCTTTTAAATAGACTAACGTTTTTGGAATTCAGATAGAATTGTCAAATTTTTGACTTTTAGTATATTAATTCCGATTTTTGACTCAAGGTCACAGTTCACGACATAATAAAATGCCTCTAACAACCAAACTTCAAAATTTCAGAACTGCTCGGCAAAACCGATTGTAAAAACACCGCGTCATTTTACGAAAGAACACTTGCTAAGGCACCAATAATACTTTCAACCGAACCTTTCCCATAAAAGGGACACTTCTTAGGATAAACTTTAACTGAACTCAGGTCTGCATCCTAATTTCGACACTTTTTAAGACACTCAATATCGGAACCGTTACACTTATCTTCTTTATCATAAATTTTGTTAATTTCCTTATTTTTAAAACCATACGGCGCATCTGTTCTATTTCTTAATTTTGACTAAAACTTTGTCACTTTTCATTGTTTCATCTTTGCCGTTTGATCTCTAAACTGCACCAATTAAAGATACTTTAAAATTGTTCCCATTTGATGTTAAATTCGTTATGAGTGCTACAGGTGCACCCTTCCATTTCCTCATGTATCCAGAAGAAAACTTCTCTGCCATCTACCATCCGTCACCTCTCGTTCTCAACACTCGAGTTTTCCCTCTCTCCGGTCCCCAAAAACAAACTCATCACATCACTCCCCCCTTTTTCCGCCCTATCCTTATACTACGTGTTTTTACTTATACAAATGTTCTTTCTTATACTATCACTAATATCTATCACTGCAATACATATCATTATCACAAACTAAGTACACATATGTCTTCCACATTTAACTCAGTTTACGTGGTGACTGCTCAAATCATACGCATAACCTCCAAGCTAAAACTTACTAATTAGATATCGGGTACTTTTTATTTGAATTTTACTCACCGCTAATACAGCATATCTTAGTTTTTATGCTTGTTAATTATACACTTAGTTGATACGTATTTAAAATTATAGTTAATCGTTAGTGTTAATATACATTTTTTTTGTAGTTTCCTAAACTTAATTCGAACTAAATAATTTTTAACATAGTGCTCTTTATATCTAATATGGTTGTTTCTTTCGTTGATGCTTTAGAATGAACAACTTCTAAATGTCAATTAGTAAGTTAATTATTTAAGATACTAATTTTCTCAAATGTAAGACCTCAAAATCGGTTTTTCGTTTTACACCTCTCCATGACTACAAAAATAAATCATTTTAAGAATTCTGCACATATTTTTCGTTATCTCCAATATTGATTTGCTTTTGATTTGAGATAACTCCCTAGTAATAACTCTTACTATTGCTTGTAGTGTTCTGTGCGAGTATTTAAAAAGAAAGAATATCCCGCGTAAAATCGTCTACCAACTACGTTGTCAAAACAAAATTTTAGCTTAAACCAACACCAAAAAAAACTATAGTTCATTACTCTGTTTTACTCTCGGACATTAACATGCGGGAAATAGGTCTGTCCATAATAAGAAAGGTGAGAGAGAGAAAAAAAAAAGATATAAAAACTAACACTTGTAATAAAATGTCGATTTATTGTATGACTTCCGCTATGCTCGATTACTCGATGGAGGAAGAGCATGCAAGAAACCTCCACCAGTTGTTATCTTTTCATATCCAAAATATTTAACAAACAATAAAATAAAATCACACATGCAAATAATGTAGAAAAATGCAATAGATTACAAAAGTTCATATATAATAAATCTAATCTACAAATTGAATACGAAAGCTTGCTTTGATCAAAACATATTAAGAGGACCTTAATCGTTACGTTACACCTTCGCATATCATCAACTAAAACACAAGAATTGTTAAAGAGTGGACATGCCATGTCCAAGGTACCAATGTCTCTGGATTGCGAGTACGTATGGCTAAAGTTGAAGATGCTCCGAAATTGCAACATTAGTAAAACCGGCTACCAAAGTAATCTAATCATGGCTCATCGTTTCGAGGCCGATCATAGACCGTTCTAAAGAAAACGTTCAACATAGAACGTTTTGATTGTTTTTTTAAAACAATCTTAGATTCATTACATACATGAATCACATTGAGTTACTTTACAATACAATCAAGGAGGGATGGTAATACTTTAGCAATTCGAATTCACGGGAGAAAATTGTTAGTAAAATCAACAAGGCATTTCATACATAGCATAACGTAGAATTAAGGTGAAAAAAAATTACACACAAAAAATCGCAGCAAGTTCCGTTTACAATCACAAAAAAACAACATGTGTCTGAAACTACGTAGAGGACGTAATCGTCTATGATTAAGTTTTCTTTCAGCCGCGAGAACAAAGAAATCGTTGCGTAAACTCAAGATTCATACCTAAATTCGATAGCAAACTCCATTCAATTTTTCTAATACATATTAAATCAAAATTTAATACAAAAGAATAATTACGTTACTTTCAAATAAATTACAAAAATGTCCTATAAAAGGTAAAGAAAAATACAATAATTAAACACCAAAACTAAGACAGCGCAATCTAATTCCTTTGTCTTAAGTGAACAAAGGAAACCTGTATCAATATGCTTTTAAAATTAATTTTAAACTGCCATTACAAATAACATTTAATTATTTTGAATTTGAATGTATAGAATGAATTCATACCTGCAATTGCAATATCACTATTTACTTATTATTATTTTTTTTTCCCGCGTAACTTTCCTTTGTTCACTCTTTCTTTGTTTCCCCGACCACCAGCAATCAAAAACTACCTTCCTCGGGTTTCAAAGTCTCCCTATTTTCTTCCGCAAGCGGTAACCCACCCCCGTTTCCTCGCCGAGATTAAGATACGTTTTCTTAGACAAATAGCTGTGCAGGCAACCAACAATACTTGTGCAAGTTGAACTGGAATATCTGGATACTACATGCTTCAAAATATTTTTATATTAAATGTATTTTACCATAACATTTATATCATTACCACAAACTAAGTAATATGTTCTAAATTGTAACATAACCTCCGAGCTAAAACTTACTAATTAGATATCGAGTATTTTTTCATTTCTATTTTTCTTACCACTAATGTTGTAACTGATGACCCAATCCTACAATCCACATCATCTCAGTTCACATTAATAAAAAAAATCATTTATAAAGTCGATTGGCAGCCATTGCACAACTTCACATTTTAATAACAAAGAATATAGCAAAATTTACCGGCAAATATTAATCAAATATCTTTAGTTTAGACATGTTAACATAGAAAAAGTTAAAAATAACAAAAACTTTTGGAAAGTACATACATGCGTACATATTATATATTCAATATTATTAGCACATTCTGTACATATACATGTCGTAGGCATAAGGCAATTTTGGGCAAATGACAATTTGCCTGGGCAAATGGTAAATGCCAAGGCAAATAGTGAAATATCTGAAAATAAATACCATTTTCCTATTCGACTAGACAATTAACATTTGCCCAGCTGTTTGTCAGTCATATAGTAAATGCCGCAAAGAATTCAAGGTAAATGATCATTTGCCTGGGTAGATAGCAAACTGTGTTTAAAATGAATAATCTGTTGATATTTTCCTAGTCATTTAACATTTGCCCGCATCTGAGTCATCCATGTATGGCAAATGGTGTGTGATTATAGGTTTTGCGCGCTTTTTTTTGAGGTTATTTTGTGTTTATTGCTTCTACGGCGTGCGGCGGTGTGTATGTGTCAAAGACAATTTTGAGATATTTACGTCTTAAATTATTACAAACAATGTGTAATCCTAATGAAGTGCATTCTGATCAAGTACATAAAAAAGAAATTGGTGTGTGTCGCGAAAAATTTTACGAAGAATTACACAAGTTTTATTCTGTGAGTAAAACGAAAACACCTTGGGATAGCAACCGCTACGAATATGTAATTGAATAATGAAATCAGGCATAAAAAAAAGCAACAAGAAAGTGAACCGTGACAGTAAAGAAAATTATTACATGAGGAAATATGATCTTATGGAAATACGAGGTGTGACAAAAATTATTGTAAAACAAAAAACTGATGATATAGTTTACGTGATTTCAATTGAAGAATTTTTTGAAAAAGTCGACGAAGCTCATAGGGCCACGGGTCACGGGGGCAGAGATAAAGTATTACATTTTTTAAAGAAGAAAACAAACATCCCCAGCGTTGCTGTTGAAATATTTGTCAAATTATGTAAAGTATGTGCATCAAAAAAGCACCAATCGCAGAAGGATGCCGTTGTCAAACCAATTACATCGAAAGATTTTAACTGTCGAGGTCAAGTAGATTTAATAGACCTATAGTCAGCTCCAGACGGCAAATATAAGTGGCTTATGAATTACCACGACCACTTGACCAAATTTCTTCATTTAAGTCCATTAAAATCAAAACGGGCGGCAGAAGTTGCCATAGAGTTGTGCAAAATATTTTTCATTCAAAGGGCACCTTCAATTTTGCAAAGTGATAACGGAAGATAATTTACTCCGGCCGTTATAGAAGAGCATGGGCAGTTATGGTCAGAGTGCAAGATTGTTCACGGACGTCCGAGACATCCGCAAAGCCAAGGATTTGTAGAACGCGCGAATCAAGATGTCGAGCAAATGCTTCGTTCCTGGTTCTTTCAGATAATGGTTTGTATTTTTATACATCAAGCTTTGTTGCATTTTTGCTTTTATTTATTTCTAAAGGTTCTACCCGATGGTCAATGGGCTGCTATTACGTTCAGTGGCAGAAGAACAGAAACAGAACGGAAAATTGGTCTAAGCTCTTCTAAGCTACCCGCAGATATTTTAAAAGGTATAAAGGATGAAGTAGAACTGGAAAACATTGATTCCTTGCAAACAAACGTTTTTAACGAATTAGACCAAAACCGGGCTTCCCAGTATGATGTGCTGATGTCGGATGCTGTACCGATGCAAAATGCTCTAATATTTAATGAAGAATCAAAATCAATTCGTGATTCAGATGGTCTTACTATGCTGTCATATGTGGGCAAGTACTAGAACAAGATAACGAGAAAAATGCAGGTTTTGGCTCCAGGGTTTTATGCCAGTTATGCGCACAGGAGAGCAGTGTGCAAAAAAATAGAGAAGATTCACACAAGAGCAAGTTAGCGCTGCTAAAAAAATAAAACTCTACAGTGAGGAAAAATTCCAAAGTCTACCGATAGGTAGTTGTGTTTTAGCTGCTGTCCCAAAAGTGGACCGAGAACCATTAGATGATCGTAATATTGCAGCATTTATAACCGAACGTCATGGGGTTTATCAGCTTGGCACCAAAAGTGGAGTAATTAAAAGTTGGTTTACTCGAAACGAAATTGAAGCAGTGGAAGACATCAACTTGACGAAAGATAACATTCCAAACAAAACCATTTCGTTACGAGAAGCTGTGGCTCAACAATCTACATTTGATGGACAAGGGTTTCATAAATGCTACTGTAAACCAAGTAAGAATCAGTGTCGTAACAGAAGATGTGCTTGTGACAAAAAAGGTAACATGTGTTTTAGCAAATGTCATTCGAGCTTGACGTGCGGAAACAAATAAATAAATATGTATCACTGTTTGTTACTCCTCGTAAGATAGGTAGACAATATGTATAGAAAATTTAATTTATCTTGTGTTTTATTAGAATGCATATTAATTTAATGTTTGTATTATTTATTTAGAATAATATAAATGCGAGCTTTCGAACTTGGTCTAAGTTCTTCGTCAGGCAAAATTAAATTTAATTTTGCCTGACGAAGAACTTAGACCAAGGCAAACAGTATTTATTTTCAGTTATTTCACTATTTGCCTTGGCATTTACCATATGCCTAGGCAAATTGTCATTTGCCTAAAATTGCCTTCTGCCTAGAACATTTATATAACGTTTTTTGAATATTTGCGGAATATAGAATTGGAAGTATTCCTAAATATGTATTAAATATTTTGAATGTATTTTGAATATACTATGAATATTCACTGTTTTGTGGAGTTGACGTTGTTATGAAATACTACTTTGAGCACCCTGCATAATTAACAATGCAATCTTTTAATTGATTGGTAGTTTTTTATGTTCAATAACTTTAAGCATTCCGCTCCATTGATTTTAAATAATTGAGCCTAGTATAAGACATTGTAGCGCCATCATTTCTGTGTATAATCTTGTACAGTTAACAGTCAATCTACTTCTAGTTTGATTGCGGTGGTGATGGTGATTTGCCCCAAATGATGGTGATGTTACTGAAAAAGATGATCGTGGTGAAGCTGCTGGTTATTATAGAGTGATGGTGTATTGATTTCCAAGTTGTTTGTTGTATGTAGTCTTGTAGGTTTTCTTTTCGTTGTTGCAGATTGTTGGTATCATCTGCCAGCTTCCTATTGCATGTAAGATTGCAAATAAATGATGTTGTTAATGGCAATGTATATAGTCTTTGAGTAGCTTTCCATCACTAGCATTCTGTCTTTTTCATGAGCAGCTAATATACTTTGCTTCGTCTTCGTAGCAGTCTTTAGTTATTTTGATGATTCCAGTTTCGTTTAGGTCATATATTGTCTTTCCGCATTACAAATTACTGTTATCTTGGTTGATGAATTGATGATGATCATGTGTAGTTTTTTTTTATACTCATTTCGTCTACCAAGTTTTTCTGAATGGCGCATAAATTTGTTCTTTGCAAAATGTATGCGGTCCTTAAATTCTTTGTCGTTCAGACTAAAATACTGTTAGGAGTTGTAATCTATTGCTAATAGCTCCTAAAAGATGCTTAGAGTTTAATATTCCAATTTCTATTTTCACTGGTGTGGGTGTGGCTTGGATCGCATTATCGTCTTGTTTTATGAAATTTAACTTAAGTTCGAAGAATTCCTAGCTCAATGTTCGGATGACCTATGTGCTCGATGTATAACCCTGATTGCGAATATCGTATTATTACATGCAAAAACTGTTGAAAAGAAATTTGGCTTGATAAAGTACACAAATGAAGAAACTGCCGGTACTCAGTAGAGACGGTCGTAGGTCACTTTAAAACAAATCCGTGATTGATTGGGAAATTCAAAGTGCAAAAT
Organism: Aquatica leii; assembly: GCA_035610365.1. Lineage (NCBI taxonomy): Eukaryota > Metazoa > Arthropoda > Insecta > Coleoptera > Lampyridae > Aquatica > Aquatica leii. The sequence goes on from CM069434.1 coordinate 88,604,508, forward strand.
TAAAACGAAACAAAAGTCAAAAACAAAAGGGCACCAGGAAAGTTTATAGCTTAAAAAAGGCTTCTGAATTTGACGTCAGGGGAGGCAATTGCACCCATTGACCCACCCCTAGATCCGCGTCTGATCGTATTGAATGTTCTGCTCAAATATTGCTAGGCATACAGAACAGTAATAATATGAGGCAGCTTATTTTAATAATGTTTCGCCTAAAAACACTTGTGGCAGTTGCTCCGAATTGTGCTTGCTTTGGTCTATTGAATCTTTCTTGTGAAGTTAGTGGTTCTTCGGAATCACTTGACAGTGGAATTAAGCTTACGCTTCTTTTAAAAAAGTTTCTATCGGCTTTCTTGATCCTGGCGACTTACACCTAGTTATCGTTGCCAGGATGTACCTCAGTTATTTGAGCTAATATGGCTATCGGCTGAAGTTGTTGTTATCTTCTTTTATAAGGACAACTGTGTTCTTTTTAAGATTACGATGGTTTATCTATCATTTGCAATGCTGTTGTAACATACTTAAGTATTCTGAAGACCAAGATTGCCAAAAGTTTATCTTTATTTTTTGAAGTAGCTTCTATCTGAATGATAAATTGCTTGTGATAGAGATAGTTACTAGATTTACGGAAGAAACCATTTCTCTTCTTATAAGAAAATGTCCTAGAGTTAATACTTCAAATTTCATGTTACTTGCATTGTCTTTTAATTAGCAGAGTGATCGAAAATTTAAGCATGAATCTATCTGATGTACTAGTGTCGTTAGTTCTTCATAAGTTAAAGTTGAGTTGCCAATTATTGGTTTGAGATTGATTTGACTCCAGCTTCCCATAATCCTCCAAAGTGAGGAGCTGTCGGCAGAATGAAGTGCCATTGAGTACCACCAGTTTCTATGGGATCTTAAATTGCTGTTTGCGTTTTTAGTTGATAAATTTCTTGTTCCATTAAGTTTGTTTCATTGTTACTGTTCAGAATGACCTCTACTGTATAAATTCTCTGTCATAAATGCGTCGGTGTTTGTGCTATTTCTAGATGCGTTGCTATGGTTGAAAGACATATGAATACAGCAATGTAGCTTTTGTACGACTTGTGACATCTCCCTTCGAACGCTGTTATTTGAATTGGACCTGCGCAGTGTACTCCTGTGTGTAAAAATAGGAGAAATGGTGTTACTTATGGTATTAGTAAACTCCTCATTAATTAATTGCTTTATATCTTAGACATACGATGCATTTGTTTAACATACTGCTAACTGCTTTTCCACGTTTATTATTTAATACTCTAACGATTTTTACTATTAAAAACTAATTTATTTAAACGACTAAACATATTTTTACTTATACTAGAAATATGTACACTTTTTAAATTAACCGAATTAATTAAATCTAATAATAATAAAAACACTTACGACTAATTTATATTACTTACAGGAAGATAAGATAAAGTCCGCGGATAGCTTCACACAATTGTTTACACTAAAATCACGTACAAGATTATTCTCTGTATATTTATGTACACACACGTGCTAACGACTTATTTATTTAGACTTGAATAATCTTCTTAACACTGCTGTATTCGAGTTACGGCAATAACTGACCTACGATTTGTTTCGTCGGTATATATACACATTTGGAAATCCTTCTCGAGTGTTCCCTATCTTTCGGTATATCTTCTAGAAGATGGATAACAGCTTCTAGAAAGCTCTTGAATTTTCAAATAACTTCTCGACAGTGTTGTAAATAGGTAATTTTTAAATTATATAGATACAGATACATTTTTTTTGTTTCAAAAATTATCTAGTATTAGATAATAGACAAAATATTAAAACTTTATATAGATAACAGATAAAAGATGAAATAATCTAGGTAGTAATAACGATAGATAGAGTTCATTTGAAGAACTACTATAGAATGTGGGAAATTACTGAAGAAAAACATACATATTGTAACTTGAATTTTACGAGACACTGGATTTTTTATAAATTTTATTTAAATAATTTAAATAAAAAATTATATATAAACAGATACATATAACTTATATATTTTTGATTGTATCTAGATACATGTAAATAGATAAAAGATATGAATCTAGATTAATTTATCTATATAAATTTATATAGATAATTTACAACACTGCTTCTCAAACGTTTCAATACTTTCTTCGTATGCCAGTCAGTGTCGTTTGATTGATTAAGTGAAAAGTATTGTGATATACATCTCTAATAATGAGTATTGGAAGATGACTTAAGCGGTCTAGAATTATTGAGCATTTTTTGTTGTATGGTACGCTCTAGTCTTTCTCTAACTCACAGAATGTTATTTTTGTCCAAAAATAGAAATAGACTAAGTAGTTTGCTTTTTCTGTTGATTTGATGATGTTTTTGTATGCTCATTATTTCCGTTTTGAAGTGCAGATTTTGATTAATCTGTATGATTATTGATTAATTTTTTTTTTAATTTTCTGTACTGACAGTTCAGTTTCTTCTTAAAGTTTCTCAAATTGGCGAGGAAAAAAAAGCGTTTTATAAGCTCTTCCTCTCCTTTCTCTTTACTTTTTATTATGTGACATGATATCTTTATGTCTTCTTGTGTAAGTTGCGTTTTTTGTTGTACCGACCATTGTTTTTTATTTTTAAACCAACTGGAACCGTTTCACCAGAGTATGTGCTTCTTTATTATTTATAGATGCACTCTTCAAGATATAGCATTTGCCGTTTTGTCTTCGGAGCGCACGTGGTTCCAATTTTTCTGAGGTAATAGTTTAGTTGTTTCGATGATCCTGTTGGCGACAAATGTTTTTTCTCTTAAGGAATTACTTTTGAACCATTCTAAAACAATCATTGAGTCAGTTCAGTTGTAGATGGATACTTTAGAAATGCTAAAGCTGTGGTTGCTTTCTTTATTAGCCGCACATAGTTCTAATTGCGGTATAATGTTATCCGGAATCTTGCTAAAGCAAATTTCTGAATAGTTGATCCCTCTAGGGATTTTAACATCTTTGATAGATTTTAGGTGACAAAAGATATGTCCATTTTTCCTATGCTTTCCAATACAGGTTGATCCCAATTCAAGGTTGGCATCCCTTGAATAAGTAGTTTGGCATTGATAATTATAAGTGATAACTATTCTAGGGGATCGAAGAGTTTGGCTACTTCTGATAGGATGTTCCGTTTTGTGATTTTGGTTGTCAGAAACAACTTTTTATTGCTAAGTATAGCGCGGCTGCAGTCCCATAGGTTACTGTTATTAAGATGTATTTTTGAATGGGCTGTATTGAATCTCCAAAGTATTCGATGGTAATTTGAATCTTCGGTGATTTTGATTTAGCGGTAAATCTTCTCGATGTCTGCGGAAGTAGTGTTTTCTCAATTAAAGAAGAATGTCAAACAGGTCTTGTTAAAATCTTGGCTTCACAAACATAATTTTCTTTAAACTGACATTAGTTTATTTCCTCCATAAAGCATCGAAAACTACTCTCAACTTGGTTGTGTTTTTGTTTTCTGGTGATGCTTATGATTAAGAGTGAGATATTCTTCTAGAAAGTTATTGTAGTAATTTCTTAATTAAGGACCTTTTTCTAACTTTTTCTCTAGTTGCACTAGTCTTGCAATTGATCGATTTCTTAAATTTCCGAGAAGCTTTGTTCGAGTTTAAATGGAATGCTGACGGTTTATGTACCATCTTCATTTTTCTTGACCGTACGTTTGAAGTCGTTTTTGCATATTTAGTCATTTTGAGAAAGGCAGCGTTGTGCAGAAACTTCTTTGATTTTTCAAAGTTTGGTTAATTGCTTGTCTTCTTCTTTGGTTTTGATTTTTTGTGTTGGTAGTTGCAGACGCTGAGCTGCTTCTTCTGTTATTAATAATTTTATTTTTTGCCTTAGAATTTTCATTCGTATTTGTTTCCAAATTTCCTAGAAGAATTTTCAATAAAATAAATCTCTTCAAATTCTTGTTCTGTAACCGTAATGTCTTCATGTAATGTTTGGATTCTTTTTTAGTAAAAATTCGTATAGATGGTTTTTTTTGTTTTCCATTATTTTTTGATTTATTTGAATTAGTGTTTGGTACATGTTGTTTATTTGAGATTCTGGCTCCTTAAGAGGCTTAGACTGTTCTGGATTTTTTGTGGTGGCGAGATGTTCATCCTTTGTTGTTGTTTTCTGTTCTTCAATTGCTTTAGGACACGTATTTAAATAGTTTGTTAGTTCTTTATACATTGTTTGAATTTGTACGAAGTATTGAGTCGTGATGTAGGTTTTTTGAGAAATATTATAACGACTTGTTTTTGTTATGCTTCCTTTCATAATTTTTTTAGAGTTGATTACATTGATTACAAAAAATGTAGACCAAAGTTTCGCACGATGCTGAGTCTTTCTTGTTGTTGGAATGCATTTTTGCTGTTTATTGACCCAGTTCTTCTTGTTTGCGAGCGAGTATACTTATTCTTTCCATTTCCATTTTGCTGCTGGCTTGTTTTTCTTTCAAAAAACCAAATGTTGTAAGCGTCTTAAGTTTTGCTCGAAGAACCAAATGTTGAGCGCGTCAATGATCAAACTGGTTTTAATTGAATAATGATTTTATTGATAAAAGGTCGATTATTTATACAGTATACAGTGCTTATTAAACATATTCTAATTATTATATTTTACATTATCCTATTGTGAAATGCTGATGTGTGCAATGCTGCGTTGACGTTGTTATGAAATACTACCTCATGCGCCCTACATAATTAAAAATACAATATTTTAATTGTTTGGTAGTTTTTCTTTTAAAGTGCTATAATCATAAACAAACTAAGTATAACTTGTCTAAACCTCTCTGTGTTCTTTTTAATATTCAATTAAATTGTGAAAAAGTAGTTTTAAATTTGACGCAGGGACTATACGTTGGACGCCAACCACGAGATGACCCATGCCAAAACTTTTAATTTTTTTACATTTTTTAGTTTTAGTAAAATTAAAATAATGATTTTATTTAAAAAAACTAGAAGAATTTTATTTAAGGGCTAGTAACGTTTCACCAACTTTTAGATAATAAATAGTCTGAGCAACGGCATACAACGGCCCTACCACCATAATTCTACATCCTCCCCCTTTGTAAAAAGCTCGAACGCCTTCATTCTTATAAATTTTTCTAAAACAACCAAATATAAAAAACATGTTTAGTATAAAAACAGTTACCTAGCTGCGTCTATAACACCTGTATAAACCATAGAAGTATTAACATTCGAAATCAATTGTATCCGTGTTTTTATAACATCAATTGGTGTTATCGACCACGCAGTGAACGAGCCAGCAAATAAACCACAAAAAAAATTGTTCCAAAAAGTAGTGTCACCTGTAGTTACATTTGTTTCAAAAAAATTTTTTTTTTATTACAAACATTATACACCATTTATGTTTTTTGGGCCTCTACGGTTTAAAAACGAAAACAATGGAAAATAAATAGAACAAAATGCTATATCTCTTAAAACTGTTGGGACGAACCCTTGATAAAAACCAAAAAAGCCCTTTTTCTGATAAAGGGCTCCTATGATCTCAGCTGCAGTTCTTCTGTTTGGATCTGAGCAATAATGAGATTTAGCGTGATTTTTGGTAACATTGTTACGTACGTGTGGAATCTACTTGACGACCTGCATTTTGTATATCTATCTTTAACAAATCCATAGGCGTTGTTACCCACATCGCGCTCAATCCTGCTAGTCCAGCGGCAAATATTTGTTTGTGTAGTGGAAGGGTACTAAAACATTATGTAAATTAAACCTCGTTAAAAATTATTTTAGTTACAAAAAACTACCAAAAAAAATCTATTGCGCGAAATAAATTTTTATGATTAACGCGATCTGCTGGTGAGGCGCCAAATTTGGCTACAAAACAATAAAGTGACTTCTTCCATTTATTTATACTGACATGGAAGAAACATTTAACAGTGAAATAATAACAATTTTTTGAAGTGGTTTTAAATGTGTATGTGAAAAAACCGCTCTTGAAAGCAATACCAAGATTTAGTAAATACTTACGCTGCATCTCCTTGAATGTGGTACTTAAAGAAATCATTCATTGCTAATTTAACAGCTTTTTCAGGAGTAATAAGCATAAGGTACGCAGAAGTTCCTTTATACATTCCAAAAAACCCTTCTTTTTTAATAACTTTAACTAAACAATCAAATCTGAAAGTATCAATTTCTTAATATGTTACTACCACTCAAAAAAAGTAAAACATACGCTGATGAGTACATACGGTCTCCGACCGGCTGAGACTGCAACCTTGTCTTTACTAAATCCAAAGGATACACCGTAGTTACTCCAATAATTCCAGCTAGACAACCATTTATGACTTTAGGCAAAAGACTAACACATTTAACGTATTATTTTATTGAATTATTGTGAACAATATTTAATACATACAGAAACTTCGCTTTTTTATTATCCGCATTTTCGTTCGGGGGTTTTCTAAAATCTATTGTTTCAAGATTGTTGAAGATTGTAGAAGTACTTACTGTATAAATTTGCAGTTGTTAACTTCCATTCTTCTTGTTAAAAATTGTACGATAATTTATTTAACCCGTCCACATTTTGTTAAAATTTATAAGTAGTTTGACATTTTTTTATAATTTTTGAAAGAAACGGGTACCAACTTTGTAATAAACTTACCCAAAGAGTTTGTTTTATTTCCTAGTAGCAATAGCGTTTTTTTTGCATCTTTTATTTTTAGCGTAAATCGGTTTTGATTTTGCCAAGTGTTGATATCTAGAGTAGTAGAGCTTCCTCTATTTCGTGCTTAATTGGTTATCTTCTGTCGTAACTACTTATTCCTGACAGTTTAACTGAATTTAAACCCTCTTAATTTTCCTTGAAATTTTTGCCTTTTGCTGTTTAACTTCTCACATTCAAAAGTAACATGTTCTGGTGCTTCTTCTTTTCCAAAGGTACATTCCCATGTTGTAATGTCTTTAATTCTATGTATATAGGTAGGAAATGAATAATGAGCCATGATGAAGCGGATGAGTGGTTCAGCCTTCGAGTTATCCCATTTTTCTTACCATTTTGTGTTTATCCATTAGCATATTTCTGTTTTGTTGATCGCTGCGCTGTCGAGTTTTTGTCGTTTTAGCCAGTACAATGTCGGTGTTTTAATCGCTAGATTTAATTGTATTATCCTTAGTGTTGTTCTATATGCTCTTGTCGTCCTAACTAACACGTTTCTTTGCACGCTTCTGATTTTTGTTTTGTATTTGATTACGTGTGATCATACGCCTTTATATATAGATTATGTGTTCAGTTGGTATACTTTACTTTTTTTGCACTAAGCTGGCAATGGAATGAAGAGTTATTTTCGCTTTTTTACTGGCTATATATTTATATAATGCAGTCTTTTATCTATCATTTTATATGCATGTACCAGTTTTTTAAAACGACGATCACCTAGGTAATTCAACACTTAGGGGCTTATAAAAAACGCTCGCGTAGATAAGTTAGCACAAAAAGGCTTATAAAAGACGTTCGCGAAGGTAAGATAGCCTTTAAAAGGTTATAAAAAACAATCAAGGTTCGCCAAGGTAAGTTAACACTTGAAGACTTGTAAAAGACTAAGTAAGTTGATTATTTACATAAGTGATTGTCTTTTATAAGCACTTAATGGCTAACTTACACACGCGAGCGTATCTTATAAGCCCTTAAAGGTTTATAAAAAGCGTTTGAGTAGGTAGGTTGGCTGTAAAAGAAACTCGCACAAATATGCAGGCCCGCGTCTAGCACTTTTGGCGCCCTTGTGCAAATTTAAAATAAAGCCCCAAATTTGTATTACGTTCATATGTGAGTACAGATACGGGTTAAGTTACATAATTATAAACTTATAGAAAACAGAAATATATTCTAACAGTATTACAACTCAAAATTTTTCTATTTTAGTTTCAAATGATATGATACAAAAGCACAAGAAATAAAAAAAAATATTTAAAACATTAACAATACTCCTTTATATATCACAGGACGAAACTGATCGACAAATAAAAACAAAACAATATATTATTTTAATAATGCAACATGTCACCTTTTATAGGTTAATATCCAGGTATTAGATATTGTTATTAATATTTTAGCTAAGTGAATTGAGCTTTCCGTGCTTTAATTTTTGCAAATTGTTTAATTAAATCTTCAGTGTCTAATTCTTTTAGCTGGTCCGTTTCTATTGAAATGATAGCAAGATTACTTAGTCGGTTTTGCCCCATGGTCGATCTTAAATATTTTTTTATTATTTTGTGTTTTGAAAAAAATCGTTCTGCGGTAGCAACAGAAACCGGCATTGCTAATAAAATACGAAGTATTATGCTCGTATTTGGAAAAAAAATCTACTAAGTTGTTAATTGTTATATAATTTAAAGTTTCTTCTAAAGACGTAATAACTTTTTCATCAAAATTTTGTAAATATTGCAATTCTTTAACAAGTTCCACGGCAGTTATGTCTCGTTCATTGGGAGTTTTGTCGTTTAATAAATTTTCAACTTTTTGACATAATTCTAATTGTTCGTTTTTAGAATTATTTTAAAATTTATTAATATTCTATAAAAACGCGAAATTATTAGAGTAAGAAGAAAATAATTGGAATCTCTCATCCACTGATGTTACGATTACATCTAGAGCAGAGGTTCCTAAACTTTTTTGTGTCGTAGACCCCTTGCCATGTTTTTCGGTTTTGGGTAGACCTCCTACTTACCTAATATTAATTTTTTTATAAATTTCTAACTGTAGTGAAGTTTAGTGTTAAAAACTTAAAGGAAAAACACATGTTAAGTTTTATACATTTATTGATTGAATTTAAATTAAAACTACTCAAAATAAAATTTTGTATCTGTTATATAAAATATACGTAACATAAAATAAACATAAAACAAATTAAGCAATAAGTAAATGTTTTTAGTGAGAAGGATGAACCTGATGCTTTAATAATAAATTATCAACATTTGGCGTCAATTTTGTAAGGTTTAATCTTAAATCTCCACGGCTAATGATGTCCAGTATGTTTCTTTTTTTTTTAGAAGATTGGTAACAGCGCTGAACCCCCTTTCGAGTAGGTATGACTATGAAAAGAAAATAAAAAATTTCCTCGATATATTCCATAATACGAGATAAGTAAGGGGTATGTTGTTTTGCAGCCAGAATTGCTGATATCCGTTTTTAAACTGAACCTTAAGTTCTTCGTTTGTACTTAGTTCAGTCAGTTCCTCTTGTATTAAGACATTCGTTTCTTCTATGTCACCATATGGGTTAATTATATCCACGGTGGTATTACCAGTGGCGGCTTCTCTATTAGGTCATTTGGTCAATGACTCTCTAAAAAATAAGAAAGGTATTTTATTTTCTTTAAAACTATAGAAAATTTGCGTTTAAATAAGATTATGAGCGTTTGAATTTTATGCACTTAAATAATTGTCAATTTAAACGCAACAGATACGAAAGCTTACGAATTTACCCGAGGCTGTGACGAACTTCTGCCCAAACTATGCCCGTATGTATACTACATTAAAGCTGAATCGTAAATGATAGTTATTGTAGTCAAGAGTGAGACACACATATTACAATTTTATACGAGTTAAAAAAGAAGATAAGTACATGTTTAAATGCTTTCGTGCGGTTTCCAGCCGGGCCACGGGCCACCTACTCAGTGCAATGTGCAATGCAATGCTTACGTGACTTACGTCATTTACTATGATCTTCGTAGTACGTGTGCGTAAAACAGATGCTGAAATGCACATTTATTATCACATTGACAAACATTACAGTCAATTTTATTAGTTGATTCATATTATTCATTTGTCTTATCGTTTTTGTTTTATAACGACGGTGGTACAAGACATTAAAAAATTAATAGCTAATAATAGTTTACACGTTTAGAATATAAATTTAATGCTCGTCTTCAGCCTTTACTTCAAATTCCACTGATCTGTTGAATATAAAAATAAAGAATAGTATTTTAAAGGAATTATGAATCATTCGTCAGATTGGGTTTGTGGATTTGAAATAAGGAATAGATTTTACTGTTTAGACCGTGTTTTGGCATGATTCATTAATCATTAGAGTGTAAAAATATAACGTTATGAATTTATAGCATTTAAAAAAAAAGTAAAAAACACTCGTTATCGGCAAATCGCATGAAAAATTGTATGAAAATGTTTGTCAAAATAGATACATCTTTCAATAAAACAATCAATTGACTTTATTATAATTACCCTAGCAAGCGAGCGATGTATCTCTACATTAAAAAGAATTAAAGCATTTCTACGCAATCGGCAATACTATGAGACAAAAAAGATTGTGCGCATTTTTATGCTAAGCATTGAAAAATCTTGCATTAAAAACTGTAAACTTTAATTAGCTTGTTATTGATCATTTTGGTAATTGTAAAGACAAATATCTTAAATATAATTGATCTTAAATATAAATCGCGTTGCTGTAAGAATGTTTTTTTAGACTTTTTGCAACTTTTTGCGATAATTGCGTTTTTTTTAATGACCCTCCTGTATGATTGACCACCAGCCGCCACTGGGTATTACCATAGTCAAAACATCCGCAAACCTAGTTTGAAAATCTGAATAGAGGACATTTAAATGTTGAACGCAGGTTGAAACGTCGTTTTCCTGGCAGTTTGTCTGTGACAAATTGGGGAACTGGGAAAATTTGCGCCGTTCAATATTTTGCTTTATTAGTTTAACTCTGACAAGAAACGCTGATAAAGTGGACTTTATTTTAATTAAATTATTATAATAAACTGTCGCCTTGTACCTACAAATTAACCATATTAAATTTTGTAAAGAAATCTGTTAAATAGGCGATGTCTGTTTTCCACTTCATCAAATTGTCTTTTAAAATTTTATCTTTAGTATCCAGAAATTCTAAAATAGTCTTAAAAAGTGAAAAAAATCTTGTCAAATATAAGCCTTTCGACAACCAGCGTACTTCAGTGTGAAGGAGTAATTGATGAAAATGTTCGTCATTTTCTTCACACAACTGCGCAAATAACCGCGTATTTAACGCGTTGCTTCGGATTCGGTTTACTGTATCAATGACTAATTGAAGAGATTCATGCAATCTAACACTCAAATTTTTAGCACCTAAATGTTGTCGATGGATGACGCAATGTATTGCTAACACCCCTGACACATTTTGTTTTAAATAGCTTATAAATCCACGATAACGTCCAACCATGGCAGGTGCTCCATCTGTAGCTACTGATAGAATATTTAATAAAAGGATTGCTTTTTCAATGAAGTAATCCTTCAAAACATGAAATATTGATTCACCTTTAGTGTCGGTTGTCAAAGTTCTTGGGAAGAGCAGTTCTTCGTAGATTTCTTGATTCATAGCAAAACGAACATTTCCCAATAATAATGCTGCATTACCAGGTAAAGTTGACTCGTCCAGTTGTATAGAGAAATGGGTCGTTTGCAAATAATTACACAAGAAGCTTTCAATATCAGAACTCATTTCATCAATACGTCTTATAACAGTATTGTTGCTTAAGGGAATTCTTTTAATGATATCAGATGCAGGTTTGTGTAAAACAGTTTTTAAAACCTCTTCAACGGCTGGCAAAATTAACTTCTCTCCGATAGTATGCGGTTTTTCGGATTTTGCTATAAGTAGCAAGATATTGTAAGACGCCCGCAAACCATCATCGTTTCTTTGTGACGTCGAAGCGAACATTCTGTCCAGCGTGGGTCTCTTCTGAAGTTTATCTTTGAGTGTTTGAAAGTATTTCAAATCTTTATCTGTTTTATTAAGATGACATCTTTTCAGATATTCCTGCAGCTTAGATAGTTTCATAGCGCCATTGCCCAAAACTTTGTTGCATAAAACGTACACAGGCAATTGTTTGTCTGACAATGATGAAATGAAGCCTAATTTCAAATAATCAACACCGTACTGTCTACATTTCTTTTTAGATTCGGACATGGCATCAGTCATCTGTGGGCAAAATTAATCTATTTAAATAAGACATAAAGTCCAGCAGCTGTATATTAAAAAATCAAAGACAAATTTAAATCGTATGGTCTTAGATTTTATGGCAGGCATAGACGTACACCCATCATAAATGAATGTGAGAATAGGGATGTTTTAAATATTACTTAAGGTTTTGATATGATGGAACTCCTTGGATGTGGTACTTAAAGAAATCATTCATTGATAATTTAATAGCTTTTTCAGGAGTAATAAGCATAAGATACGCAGAAGTTCCTTTATACATTCCAAAAAACCCTTCTTTTTTAATAACTTTAACTAAACAATCAAATCTGAAAGTGTCAATTTCTTAGTATATTACTACTACTAAAAAAAAGTAAAACATACGCCGATGAGTACATACGGTCTCCGACCGGCTGAGACTGCAACCTTGTCTTTACTAAATTCAAAGAATACACCGTAGTTACTCCAATAATTCCAGCTAGACAACCATTTATGACTTTAGGCAAAAGACTAACAACACATTTAACGTATTATTTTATTGCATTATTGTGAACATTATTTAATACATACAGAAACTTCGCTTTTTTATTATCCACATTTTCGTTCGGGGGTTTTCTAAAATCAATTGTTACAATATTGTTAAAGATTGTAGAAGTACTTACTGTATAAATTTGCAGTTGCTAACTTCTATTCTTCTTGTTAAAACTTGTACTATAATTTATTTAACCCGTCCACATTTTGTTAAAATTTATAAGTAGTTTGACATTTTTTTATAATTTTTGAAAGAAACGGGTACCAACTTTGTAATAAACTTACCCAAAGAGTTTGTTTTATTTCCTAGTAGCAATAGCGTTTTTTTTGCATCTTTTATTTTTAGCGTAAATCGGTTTTGATTTTGCCAAGTGTTGATATCTAGAGTAGTAGAGCTTCCTCTATTTCGTGCTTAATTGGTTATCTTCTGTCGTAACTACTTATTCCTGACAGTTTAACTGAATTTAAACCCTCTTAATTTTCTTTGAAATTTTTGTCTTTTACTGTTTAACTTCTTAACTTAACTTAACTATTTAAATAAGACATAAAGTCCAGCAGCTGTATATTAAAAAAATCATAATCAAATTTAAATCGTATGGTCTTACATTTTATGGCAGGCATAGATGTACACCCATTATAAATGAATGTGAGAAGGGGAATGTTATAAATGTTACTTAAGGTTATGATATGATGGAACTTTGAAAGTAACATGACAAAAAATGTTAAAATAAAATATTATAAAACGAATAATAATAACAAATTGTTATGATTCAACTTTAGCAATAATACAAAATTTTCATTTTAATATAGAGAAGTATGTACAGTGCAATATCCATAATCCGAACTTCCGTAATCCGAACATTCCAGTAATCCGAACTGGCTTACAGTGTAACAACCAATGGACAAAAGTACAATTTTTTTACTTTTTTTGTGAAGTTATTTGGTAAGATATATGTATTTATAAAAGAATAATAAATGCCTAGCAAAGCCGTAAATAAGTAAATACTGACACACATACATATTTATTTATGTGACCGGCCAAAATATGTAGTTTAATTCCAAAATATTTTTTTTAATGTTTCCTATATGTAAACATTTAAATTCTATTAAAAAAAACAAACAAATTAAAGTGTGTATTGGAAATTCTTCAAAAAACACGCAGCTGTACAGTTGTAGATTTCTTATTTTCTTAATTTATATTTCAAAGTGGTAACATATTGTATGTTAATAATAAAATACATACGTAATATATATGTACAGCTGTCTTTTTTTAGATTTTTCCGAAAACATTCCATAATCCGAACATCTCCTTGCGAGTACAAAACTAAAATGTAATAAAAAATAATAATACTTACTTTTCTCCGGCACTCTCAAACAAAATAACACTGATTCACTATAATTTGTGTGATAAACTACCAGTTTATATTTTTTTAAATATTTTCTTAGCACTTTCTTTTTCAAGATTCAGGAAACGAATAAACGTATTTGTCTCACATTCGTATTTATGGAGTGACGAATTGAACAAGTCAGTGCAAGTTTGCGAAGCTCTGAGACTGCGCGATGCTTGTAACAAGATGATACTGGTATATCATTATGTACAGGTTTTTACAAGTTCAAAATGTATTGCGACCACAAAGCGAATGCCTACATCCTACAACTTACACAAATTTTACAAACATGTATAATAAATTTTTTACTACATAGGTACATTTATAAATAATGTATATGTCTTTATATTATAAGATAGTGTAATGTAAGTAAATAGGTACTATCACTGTATGTTAAGATCGTGGACTGACGTAGACCTCTTGTAGGTTGTCATAGGCGCCTGAGGGTCAATATAGACCACTTTGGCAATCACTGATCTAGAGCATTAAAAAAACAATCAACTTTGAACTTTAAGTTTCGTCGTGGATCGGTTCATTGTCACATTCATAATCAAAATGTTTTTATTTTTCGCGGTCGTAGACTGTTTGTTTTTTGAATTTAAGTTTTATGTCTAAGCTGGATGCTATTTCTTTAGCATCAATCAATAGATCATTAAAACCTTTATCGGAGCGACAAGCTTTCAAAAAAATATTGAAATTATTTAAATGATTACAACACTGAGCAACATTAAAGTTCGGTTTTTGAATAATTTTGCTAACAATGTTAACTTTACTTAAAATATTATGCCACAATATAAGAATGCAAATGAACTCAAAATTTTGCAATTTTTTGGCCAACGATGTAGTCAAATTGTTTACGTTATTTTTAAAGTTTCCTTTGCTTATTTCAAACAGAGCATCATGAACCTCCCCAAGTTAATAGTTTAAAGGAGTTATTGCATATATTCTACTAGACCATCCGATATCCGATAGAAGTTTTAAAGTTAAATTTGTTACATTAGATAAATTAGATTTCAGAATTGACCAGTGTTTAGTAGAAGCTTAAAAAAATACAAACAGTTCTTGAACTAAAAGAAAAAAATTGATGCTCAAAGTATTCGATTTTGCGGCATCATTGACGACTAAATTTAGGGTATGATTGCAACAAGGAACAAAGAAAGCTCGCGGATTGAAATCCAAAATTTTCTTGTAGACCATTATGCCTGCCACGTACACGGAGAGAAATATTATGCTGAATTTAATCATTACAATTTCATATTTAAAGCATTTGCTTTTTTTCTAAAATTGATTCACATTCAAATAAAATTAAACCTACATGTTCTAAAACTTAAATTAAATTTCTTATTGCAATCCAAACATGTTTTTATTAAATCATTCATAATTATAATGATACAAGTAAAAATTTTTTGTTAAAATTAAGACTACAAATTGATCAAATTCAACTAATTATTATAAGAAATCATATCAGCGATTAAAGTACGTAATAAATTACTACGAAACCACAAGTAGGCATTTCAAGTAAGCATTTATGTTATCACTATTTGTTCTACGCTGGTCTAAAATAAGGTATCAGCAATTTAATTTACGTTAAGGTTTGCAATATGTGCTAAACTTTTTGCTAAAGCTGTGGCAAAGATAAATTAACGTGTACGACAGTTTTTTGTTTGGAACTATACGACATGGATCCATCATTTTATAACAAGTTGCTTGCAGCATATAATCTATAACTCACTATATCAATTAGTGAATGATTGGAAACTATCAGAAACTTACAAGTAAGTATTAACTCTGATTTTGAATATTGTTCACTGTCGTTATATGTTAGAATTATGTCGCAAAGCTTGCACATTTTTTGGCATGTATGACTTAGTTTTTTGCAATGAAATGAAATTATTGTGCATTTGCTTTTCTTTTAGAACAAGAAATTGATGTTACAACCAGCGCCGCCTCGTGCATATGGTCCGCCTGTATGCAAAATATAAAATTCGCCCCCTATTTTTTTTTCAAACAGACATTATTAAAAATTATTTAAAAAAAACAGAGCTAAGACAGTTATGGGATGAAAAGATAAAAATTTACTTTCAATCTCATACAATAATTATAAATACTGGTCATACATATAATATAATAAAATAAAAGTAATAAATAAAATAATAACATATTCAAATAAATGAAAGTGATCTTATTCTATTGTAAACATGACGATATAAATATATATAGGTAGGTAAAAGTAAGTGTAATTTGTCTTATTAAAACAACGTTTATAAAAAAATATATCTTATCTAATATACAAAAAATAACAATTACTCTAAAAACAATTTATCACAAAAATAAAAAAATGTAGTACATTAGCTAGAGTAGGTTCAGAATCTCGTGGCACTCAAAATGCGCGGTGGGATTTATTTAAACGCGATACTAAGATACTAATATGAAGTTCTATAAATAGTTACACTTATAATGTACTACCTAATGTACTCTACTTGTTTAGAATGGCATTTTACCTACTTATCAATGTTTCTCGACGTATAACGTCGTGCCTAATTTCCGAAATTGTCCCGCCGGGCATCACGAGTGCCACGAGATTCTGAACCTACTGTACTCACTGTAACTTAAAAACACATTAATTAGATAATATTTACCCTTTGGGCTTTGGCGGCTACAAAAGTCTTAATCAACTCGTCAATATTTAAATTGTCCACAATATTATTTTTAATTGAAATTAAAGATAAATTGAAAGACGTGTTTGTGTCATAGTTGACCTTAAATATTTTTAATAATTTTGAGTTTTGAAAGACTCCTTTCAACCGAAGCAACAGATACTGGTAATGTTAGAAAAACACAATTGAAATGTTGGGGAATGCATCGTTTAAAATATTTTCGTAAATGAAATTTAATAGATCATGAGGGGACATTTCACTTTTTATAAAACTTTGCAAAGATTTCAGTTCCTCAAAAAGTGTTATGCCGTCAATGTCGCGGTTATCGAATTTTTTATCATTGTTTAATTTAATCTGCAAATTCTTGCAATGTTTTAATGTGTGTTCGTCTTCCCAATCTTTTAAGTCATTAATATTATGTACAATTTTAAATATTCCGTTATTTTCTTTTAAGTACTTAAATCTATTAGTAATAGATGAAAAAGTAGTATCAAATATAATAAAATAAAAGTTTATTTTAAAATTATCTTTCATTATTATCAACTTCTAAAATATTGGCGAGTTCTTTTGCAGAATTAATAATATTCTCAAAATGTGTATCTGTTCTTTGATCTTTGAATTCATTTATAAGATGGTCAACATGTTGAGTGACTGTTTGAATATTAATTGTAGAGTTTTGCATCATTTTATTTATGACATTAATTTTGGTTAATATATTGTACCAAATTATTATAAAGCAAATAAATTTGAAAGGTCTTATTTTTGAAATTAAATTATTTGCTTGATTTCTTCCGTCTATATCTTTATTAGAGTCAGCTTTCACAATGTACATGAGGGCCTGACAAATTTCCAAAATATTGAGCTTTAAAGGTCTTAGCGCTTCCACTCGACTTTCCCAACTGGTGTTTGAGAGGGGTTTTAGGGTTACATTTTTAACATGGGCTCTTAATACAGACCAACGCTTAATAGACCCCGAAAAATAATTATACTGAAACGTTCGAGCAAACGCAAGAGCCTTCTAGAAGCTGTTATCCATTTTTCTAGAAGATATAACGAAAAGTAAGGAACGCTCGAGAAGGATTCGCCGATGTCTATAAATACGTAAGAAAGAAATCGTAGGTCAGTTATTGCTGGAATGTGAATGCATGCAGTATTAAGAAGATTATCAAGTGAAGATAAATAAGTGATTAGCACGTGCGAGAGTTTTAAATAAATAACAGTGTACACCGAATCAAGTGAACGTGACTTACAGTGTGAAATCCGAGGACGTTATCTTATCTCGTGTTAGTTATCGTGTTATACAACGGTTATACATAAATTCGTGTAAGTGTTTTCATTAAATATTATTAGATTTAATGAAGTCCGGTTAATTTAAAAGTGTACATATTTCTAGAATAAGTAAACGTAGTTTTTAATCGTTTAAATAAATTAGTTTTTAATAAATAAAGACGTAACAATACAATTCCTGCACAACTCCAAAAAAATCCACTATTTCAAATAAAACTTTCGCTGCGTTATTAACAACTAAGTTTAACGAATGAGCAGAACACGGAGTAAAGAAGGCTCCAGAATTTGCTTCAATAATTTTTTGTTGAAGTCCGCTATGAACCCTCGCATAATTGCCCCGTTATCATACCCTTGACCGCGTAGATCGGAAATTTTGCGGTTTAATGAACTGAAATAACTGTTCTTTATTCCTAATATCAGGAGTTGTGTTCAAAATTACTGAATAATATTTTGTTTCTTTAACCATTTCTAAAATGGTTTGTATAATACCATTGACAATTTAAATGAATTATTTCATTCTGAATACCATCTCCCAAATAACTTGCTATATTTTTTTTGGAGGATTGAACTTCCGATATTAATAAATCGAATTTTCCTATTGTTTCAACTAATTTAAAAAAATTATCATTGTCCTTATGATATAAGGTCTTAGTAGTACCTCTGAACGGTTAACACTGTCCGGCTAAATGTTTTATTAAATATATTAAACGTTTAATAATTGATTGCAAATATTTTTTTTCAGTGTTGTATAGTCTTTGTTCAACATCGTCGATCGTAGATTTATTACTTAAGGAAAGTTTGAGTTCGCAATATTTACTACTCTTTTTAATATGATTAGCACTGATTTTGTGTCTTTTTATTATTTTTTTATTTATTATTTGGGATAAATTCTGTGATTTTGAATTTTGATTATCAAATAGTTTACAATAATAACAATAAACTGAATTTCGCGATGTTGAGTACATCAAATAAGTTCGATTGATTTTTTAACCATTCGGAAGAATTCGTGTATAATACGAAGCGTTGAAGTTTTGCCCTGAATTGTCTTTCGGAAAATTGTAATCAGTTATTTGAGTAGGAGTATTTTCTACTAATGTATCTTTCATATTTATTGTTAAATAAGTTGGCCAAGTACCTGGATCATTTAGAATAAACTCATCAATATTTGATGTCTCGACTGGTTCTTGGATTGAATCCGAAGCTATTTCTGTTGCATCTTCCCGATTTTCCGAACCTTTGGCGCTACTACTTTCTATCTCTATCTCTTCATCTTCAGAAGAATCGTGATTCTTATCGATTGCGTTATGTTGATCTTCTACGTCTGGTATCCTGTTTTGACTGTTTTTGTTATTTACATCAGTATTATCTTCTTCTATTCCTACGTGTTATGTTACCGGGCAAACCCGAATTCAGCCAAACTAGTTTGTTTTAGGCCAAACCGGTTCATTCTAAGCGGTTCGTAGACTATGTCTGAATAAATATTGCTTATTTAATTTATTGCCTTTTATTTTAATTTTTAAGCATTCTAGTACGGGTACTATAATTTACTTGAAATAATTCCCCGACACGTGTAGGATTAACCGGTTTGGCCTAGGACAAACTAGTTTGGCCTGAAATCGGGTTCGCCCGGTAACATATTGAATCTTAACCTCACCTGCACAACGCGCCACGATTATGTTTTTCTTTTTTAACTTCGCGTAGCTTTTTTGGAAATATAAGAACCTATTTAAACTGTACGCGTACGTTAAATCCTTATAAATGTAATAATAAAAAAATGTCTTACCTTTCGGGCTTTCGATAAAAAAGACGTGAAACGTAAAATTGCTCTTCTCACACAGTCACGCTGAACTGAACGCAGTGTGAGTGGAGTGTGGGTGAACGCTTCCGTTTCCCGCGCTCCGCGCTGCACAACTGCCGACTGCAAATTGCAATCTTCACTTCACGATCTTCATATCAATCATATGATATCGTTTTAATGGCGTAATTTTGTATTTTCTTCGAAAATTTTCTTAAATAAGAAAATTGGAGAACAAAAATAAAAGAATGTACAGGCAATCCAACGTAACTTGAGAAATCTCAAGACAAAGAAAAAATGATGTTTAACCTCGTCCCCACCCTGTAAATTGCCTGCACGGCGTGCGATTTTTTCTCAAGTTACGTTGGGAAGGTCTATATCACGCCACGCTTTACTTTATTTAAACTAAGAACCAAAAAAAAACTTCCTCCCTGGCTGAAAATCCCGCCCCTCTGATAGTCCGCCCGTGTGCGATGCACACAATGAACACCCTCACGAGGCGGCCCTGGTTACAACCCTTGTGTGCCTAACGGAAAATGATTTGGACATATTTAAGGAAGGTGAATTTGGGTTGATTGTAAAGTTTAGTAGTTGGAGAACCCTTTGACAGAAAAAAATAACTTTCCAAAAGTTACAAGAAGATTATTTAACTCGGATGGTGTAGATTCGACTAATATTCTAAGTGTAACATACTATTAATGCTGATGCGTGTACATATTGGTGTCAAGGACAGTATTATTTGGATCGGTAATATTACCAATAATTATAAATTTTAATGTAAACTAGGATTAAACCATAAACTGTAGCGATGATAAAATATAACACATTTATTTTGAATTTAGCAAATAAATACGTTTAAACTATGTGTATATTTACTGAAATCATTCATACCCTGAAGCTGCACAAAAGCAAACATTATGACACTGCGTGCTTAAATTAATACGAAGTGTTATTACTATTAAACCTATTTATGATAAAACGCAACAATCAACAGAGATAAGAAAAAGCAGTACTTGTTATAACTATGGTTCTTCTCTACGATCACATTAAGCAACTTTTGAATGATAAAAAAAAACGATGTTTTCTTAAATGGATATATTAGAAAATCTATACAATTCTTTTTCAAAATATTTGTTGTAATAAAATGAAAGCTTTATTTAAGCGTACATCGGCTTGACTCAAAACCAACAGCCTATTTGCATGAAATATAGCTGTTTTTACTTTATTGCAGTAAACTTTTCTCTCCGTGTATATTTACCCCATTGTCGTAACCCTGACCTCACAAATCGTTGATATTTAAGCCTCCTTCTATATCGCCGACAAAAGGAATTTTGTCAAGCCTTCACCCGACACATCATCTATACCTAGGACAAAATAATAAAAAATGTTCTTCTATACTAATTGCAGTGCTCTTTAAATTAACAAATCCTATACAAACTAAAATTTGTTCTTGGTGACTAGAGTCAGGAGTGCAGTCTAATAATATGGAATAATATTTTGCCTTTTTAGTTAGTTCTAAAACTTCGGATTTGATATTTTCACCGATTAAGTTGATTACATCATTTTTTATTTTATCTCCGAGATAGTTTTTGTGATCTTTTATTTGAGAGCGTTTTGTATGTTCTGACAATCGAGTCGAATTTGGAAATCATTTCTATGTATTTTAAAAAGTTACCATTGTTTTCTGAAACAACTTATTACTACTTACACGAAAAGCTGAATTTTGCAGACTTAAAAACTGAATCACGTAGAAAATTCTTTCTATAACAGCTTGCCAGTGTTTAGTTTCTCTGTTTATTACCATTTGAATTTCAGAATCATTTATTTCATTTTTATTAAAACGGTAAGAAAGTTTAACAATTTTAGAACATTTTCATGAATGTTTAACTGTTCACTTAAATGCTGCCAGTCATTGTAACCAGATTCATCACTAAGACGAACAGATTTCAAATCGCTGTCATTAAAAATTTTGCAACAGAAGCAGTAAAGTGGATTTTTTGTTTCAGAATACAACAAACAAAAACGCTAAATTTTTTCTTTGTTCGGTAAAATTCTAAAGAAGTAACTATTGGAACTATCTCTCGGATAAATATCCTTTTTGTTTGTGATAATGAGCAGGGCCACGTTCTACTAATTCTTGAATATTATTAGGACGTAATTTCTTTGTCTATAGTGCAGCATCTTTCAAAACCTAACTCATATTTTCCGTTCTGGTAATTTTTGGTGTTGATTTCTCATTATCAGTGGAACTTGAAGATGATGGATAGCTTTCTAAAAGATTAGTTTCTTGTCTGCTGCTAATACTTGATTCAAGTACAGGTTTAGAATATTGGGATTCAGCTGCATTATTGTTGTTATTAATATTTGACAAAGTAGACTCTGGTTTTGAAAAGAAAATGCGTAATTTTGACATGGTTTTCCAGTTCTTCCTCTCTTTTTCTTTTATTCAGCAAATTTTGGTATCCAGACAATTTCTTTCTTTTTCTGACATCATGTCTACTGTAAAGAAATTAATACGTAAAATAGAAATGTTTTGACGTCTCAAACTCAAACTCGATAGTATTTTATCAACATTATTTATTTCAAGTTATTTCAAAATTTATATTTTTTTTAAATAGTAATACTAGTGCTTATGAATTATTCTGTTTGAATTTACTTCAATTAACAATTATGTTTATATAATCAAATATAAAAGGATTTTTGAGATGCAAGTTTTTGGCTTTTAATGGTTTAAAAAATCTAAAATAAAAAATAAATTTTAGATGAACTCACCTTAATTCACAACACAAAATACATCACTATAAAGTCTGTAAAACTACAAAAAACTAATGTTTCAAAATCAGATATCTTTTACCCCATGCACCTTTTCACTTCGCTAAGTTAATTATCACTGGTTTGCATGAAAATCGGCCCTGATACCATTCTTGACGATTCTTATGTAAAATGACTTCCTGAATCCAAAAATTAGCTCCGTTTTTACCCATCACCCACCTATTTTGGGGGACCCCATTTTTATTTTATTTTTTGCATTTTTTTTTAGAATTTTAACTTATAGCCGTTAAACATCCCAAAGCAGGTAATAAAATTTATACCAAAGTATATGGCAAAAGTTTTGCTATAAAATGTATATCGAAACAACTGTTACGTTTTCTTTTATTTAGTAACGTTCTCAAATGAACGCACCAGTTAAGAATTTATTCAGTAACGTTTTGCAACGTAAATATAAAATGTGCCTCTACAATGAGATGCGGGTTTGAACTAAGTCCAAAGTTTGACACGCGCGTTACTTGCATTTGGCGCTTTCTTGTCAAGTTGTCGCTTTGTTACGATGCACGTAGTTTGACGCCGCTATAAAATTTAGTTTTAAATGGTCAACTCTTAGCTTGGTAAGTTTTCTAATCCACATTTTATTGTTGCTAACTTAGACAAATATTTACAGAGGGTTTTATCTTTCCGATTTTCTTTATTTCTCTTGGCTGCTTGCTTTCTAAATGTAACCGTTTCCAAAGAATAAAAGGGTACAAGATGGCGCGTGAAAGTCAACCTCGCACATCTCTCTTGCGTCGATGCTAAAGGGCCGACGAGTGCCGTTATGTGTTATAATTACGATGTCTGATTGAGACAATTTATCTAATCCTTACTGTTCGATTTGGAATAATTACGGCGAATGATCGTTTCTACCGGATTTTATTGGATGCAGCCTATGGAAATTTACAATGCCAATTTTCTTTTCTTAAGTTAAGTAAACGTAATGTCAATTATCAGCTTCTAGAAGTAAACTAATATATTGTTGTAATTTTGCTTATGTGCTAACCTACATTAAATGTGAAGTGTGGTAGGTACTGTCTTACTTTTGTGTGTTTTAGCTAATTTCTTATCCGATCACTAAGGACGAACACTTGGGCAGAGCTCTGGACTAGTCGATCGATCGGTGTATGTAAAACATTGTTACCTGTGACTTTAGTAAGGTAGTATCCTGCTTTTTTTTACATTTTATGTAGTGTTATTTGCTTTAATTAACGATTCATAATTGGTCGTGTGATTGTGACTAGACCAAGTTTGCTTAAGCCTTTTGATTGAGTACACGTTTACTTCAATTTTACTTAAATTTCACTTAAATATTACTAAATATGATTTAATTGTATCTAATCGTACTTAATTTTACTTAATTTGTTTGGATTACTCTACGAGTAATTAACGAAAATTTGTTTCGACGATGATTGCACCGAGGGAAATGACTCCCTAACGGTAGAAATTACAAAAATTCTTTAATTTGTGTTCTCGACTCGTATGTATTTAGAGTCCATATTAACTTATGTCTAATTTGCTTACTATATATATATATATTATTCTTATATCTATTGTATCCTTAAGTAGTTAAGTATATTTACTGTATATGTATTTCTTTGATTGGCTTTGGTAATTTAGCCAGAATTACAAGTTTAATTCAAAATAAACTACCTGGCGCCTGTATCTCTGGGTATTTTCTAAATCTCTTAAGTATCAAAGTGGATATTAATTTTTTTATTATATAAGCTATCTCCAAATTCGGCTGCATTATTATTTCTAACCTACTTCCCCTCTCCTGAGCTAGGCCAATATTCTTTTGACTATTAATTCCAATTGGAATTCTGCATTCATTATTACTACCCCACTGCAGCTGGTAGGGGTTGGTAATAAGTAGCGACCAACGTGTGAGGCCTCGAGATAGCTTACTATTCTTTTTCTTCTTTTCTGCGTTCTTTGACTTTTACTGGTGATTGCTAGTTTTTTTTTGCTTTCGAAAATGTCTTTGTGGAAATGGGATATAAACCGTTTACACAAACCTGAGCTAGAATATGAACTTATTTCTAGGGGAGTTGAGATAGGGGAAAGGGTTGCTTCTCTTCGGAGGATGGTTCCCCAGTAAGGTGCTAATGTTTCCGAAACGTTTCATAACGTGTAATTTTTGCAACGATGATGCGATTCATGGCTTCGCATCTGTAGAGTTTCAGATATGTTATTACTTTACATTTAAAGTGTCTTGCAGGTGACATGGAAACGTTTCCGAGTGCTGACTGCATAATATATCAGTTACGAAAATTAATGCAAGGTTGAAACATTTGTATTTGCTATTTGTGACGAATACCCTACTTCTTTCACGTGACCATCGCGAAATAAGTCTATTTGCTGCATAGACCACACGTGACCGAAGCCATTTCTTTCCATTTTGTTTCCAACAGCGAGAGCGACACAATCTTTCAAATAATGCCCGGTGTTTGGTATCGAATTCGCAACAACGTGTTCCTACAAAGGACAAGGATAATTTTAAGGTAGACGGCACTGTCGTGCTTTCTACCATAAAAGGTAAACTCGTTTGCTTTTATTTTTTTCTAGAAATTCTATATTGGTTGAATTCTTTCTAGAATCAGTGCAATCTAATTTTAAGGATCTTCGAAATGAGGTATTTAAAAGTGCTGTGAACGACTGGTTTTGTGGTGCTGGATTACGCTTGAAACGACATTTAAAGAAAAAATGTAACTTAATGGCATTGAATTATATACATACACCTTTTTCATATTTGTTTATAGTTTTATTGGTTCCTTTTGGTACCTATTTTGTATGTGTTAAATATACATATATTAAACATTTTTATTGTGTTGACTTTCCCCCCCCCCCCATGTTTCTCTATAAAAAACATATCATGGTTGCAGAATTTCTACTTCTATGAAACGTTTCGTCGCTGCGGGTCTGTTGCGTAACCATGCAACGTTTCATCATTGTATAATGGCTACCCCTATGAAACGTTTCGCCGTTGCGAATCTGATACATAGCCGCGTAATATTTCAATGTTGCGCATTGTAGGAGGACATTTTATGGTTTCAGAAACGTATTGGATGACGTTTTAGAAACGTTTCCCGCCAAGATTTCAATGCATCGGTTACGCATCTGATGCGCAATTTTCCTTACTGGGTCGAAATGTCATTCAGGCGGAACTAAACAAATCCTTTACTCAACTGAAGCATAAATTGCCATTTGAAGACGACAAGATGGCTTTGGATCAATCTC
Organism: Aquatica leii; assembly: GCA_035610365.1. Lineage (NCBI taxonomy): Eukaryota > Metazoa > Arthropoda > Insecta > Coleoptera > Lampyridae > Aquatica > Aquatica leii. Next base: position 88,630,168 of record CM069434.1, read on the forward strand.
TCGCTGAATTAAACACACTTAGCAAGGCGTTTGATGGAAATCTTTCTTTTGCTTCTCTTCCTAGATTATTTACTTTGTGGCTACACACGCAACGACGTTGTGAATTACTTAATGCTGAGTCTGAAGAACAACTTCACGACCGCAATCAACTTCTTATTGCTATACATACTATAAAAGTGGATGTCGAAGAGCAGATTACTAACTTTAAGCGTACTATTCGTTCTCGTACTTCTATTGCTGGCCCTCAAGCTAATTCTACCAACATTCCTTTAACAGATGAGCCTGAACTTTTATCTTCTGGGTCAGACACTGAACCAGAACATGTTTCTCGGATTGATTCTTATCCTTTGGCTATTTCTAAATTAGGATTAACTTTCTCTGGCGATTCGTCTTCTTCTCTCTTGGACTTTCTAATTCGTGTGGAAGAATTGCGAGTGACCAGGGATATGTCTTATCGACAATTGTTTTTGGGTACTGCGGAATTGTTAAGGGGACCGGCTCATTTACTTTTTAGAAGTAAACAATCAACTTTATCTTCGTGGAAAGAGGTGGTAGCTATGCTAAAAGCAGACTTCTTACCGGTAGAGTATGACGAAAGACTGATGAATGAAATTCGTTCTCGTACTATGGGATCTTCGGAAACCCTGGCCTTATATGTTGCTACCATGCAGAGTCTTTTTAGCCGACTCTCCAAGTCAATATCCGAAGAAGAACGGTTGACTATTATTCTTCGCAATCTCGCTCCGTTTTATCAGACTTTGCTAGCGTTAGTAGACGTTTCTTCCATCACTCAGTTACTGGCTCTCGGAAAACGATTAGAGCTGAACAAATATCGGGTGGATACGTTTAAACCGCCACCTTCTCGTAAGTCTTCTTGTTTATTGGAACCAACTTTAGCCTACGTCAGTGAGCAATCTGACTCGTCAACATCAACACGTACTGTTAAATTTTCTGAAGTTAAAACAACTTTACCTAAGATTTCTACACGTTCTACTACTCCTACTATGACTCGACCTCGTGCAGGTCCTACTTCTGTTGTTTCTTCGCCTTCGGGAAAGGTTGTTACTTGCTGGAATTGTAATCAGCAAGGACATGTCTCGCCTTCTTGTTCTAAACCGCAGACTTTACACTGCTATGGCTGTGGGAAACCAGACACTGTCAAATCTAGGTGTCCTAGGTGTTCTCACCATTCAAAAAACTAGGTTCTGATCTTGCTAGTCGAGGGAGAGATCTGGAACTACTTCCATTCTCGACCATTCCGTTTGATGGACTTTCTGACGAACAGCGTATACTTTTAAGCTTTCTTTTTTCTCGAAACGATGAACGTCCTTTTCTTAGTGTATCCATTTTGGGTTTTTCTTTTCAGGGTCTCTTAGACTCAGGATCTTCTCGCACAATTCTTGGAGAACCTGGTTGGCAAATACTTAGCTCGCTGAATTTATCACTGTTAAATGAAACCTTTACGACTTGTACTATTGCTGATGGGACTAAGTGCTCCATCTTAGGATCTCTTTGGCTTCCTATCGCTTTGGAGGGATGGGTTTTGTCCCAGATCTTCGTAATGGTCACTGGTCTTTTTGTTCTAGTGTGAATGCTACTATGTAACATGGTGAAAATTTAAAATGCAAAGTTGAATTGTACTTGCGCCATCTAGACGTTGTTGGTACAAATACTAGATTTTGAGTTTCTCTATTTTGGCGGTGATTTAAATATTTGATTGTCCCCGCCATAATTTTAGAGCAAAAAAGGGGCCTAATCTTTACGTAATTTCCTTTTAAATTGGTAAAAGGAAAGGGAACATTTCCTTTTTGGGTGGATTTTTGTTTGAACAAGCAAGTGCGGTAAGAGGTGTTAGGAAAATTCATTAGTCGTCCTCTGGAATTTTCAATTTTGCTGGATAGCTGCGATTTGCAGGATTAACCAGAGATACACGACATATTTCAGTGTGAATTTTGGAAATTCGGTTTCACACTAAATACCGTAAGGGATTACGTTTGAATTTCCCACTATATCTTCACACTCCACCTCATGTCTCGTACATCAGAGACCAAAGGCCATCGAAAAAAAAAACAAAAAAAACAAAAGTAGTAAGTAGTACTTTCAAGTATTCTAATTTATGATCTTTTCATACAATTCCATTAAGCAAGCTAATCGTATCTTTTTACTTCTTCGGCTAAAAGCAAGCTACCTAGAATTAGATTAAGGGGCTCGATCCATTACCTCCTGGTTGCAGTATCTAACATCAGCCTGCACAGGAAACCTACCCGGAACTTCCAACCTGCCCGATCTATCGGACGTAACCTCCAACCACCATATACCTGTATAAGATTAGATAAGTTACACTCATTATCATGGTTTAATAGCAGACTTCTTTTTAAATCGGAGAGAGAGGAAAGTTCTACCCTAGCTCTATTTCATTTTAACGGCATTGCAACATCAGCACCTTCAATTACCCTAAACTAACTAGAATTTTTGTAAATGTCCCTAAATAAATGTCATTCTTGACAACCTTTTGACAACAAAACAAAACAATAACCTAACTTTTAATTCATAATTCGTAAACTTTTAATTGTTTTACTTTTGAAAAACACTCGAGGCCTGAAAAAAAATCAAAACAAACTTGAATAAACACAAAAGCAGGGGCCACGTTATGGATCACATGTACAAAGTCATACAAAGTTATAACTTCCAATTATGACTATAACTAGTGATGGACACAATTGAATGTTTAAATGATTAAATTATCATTGAAAAAATTAAATGTATTTCATAATCATATGCAATATGTATATAATACACTCTGAACTATATAATTAAGCATAACTCAAATAATATACAACAAATTCTTGTTAACTCGGTTAGTAGCAATAATCAAAATGAAATAACTATCAGTAGAATTATCGTTAAAATAACTATAAAAACTACATCTCCGAACAATATTAACTGTTCAGATTCATTACGTATTATAAGTTTGCATCGAAAACATAATCGAATTCTTTAGTCGAGTGAAATACTGAATTGTTTCGAACATATCTTATTCAATGTTGGTGTAATAAAAACAAAAATGATCAACAGACTTCAATTATTCTAATGAATAGTCAAACCATTTATTAAGAATTCAAATAATAGTAATAATATAAACAATGTAGGTTAGGTTATTGTCCTTGACTTTTTGCAAAGCAGGTACACCACTCCCTACGTTTATTTAGGGACATGTAAAAAATTCTAGTTGTTTTAGGAATATTGTAGATGTTAACTTGGCAGTGCCGGTAAAATGAAATAGAGCTAGGGTAGAACTTTCCTCTCTCTCCGATTTAAAAAGAAGTCTGCTATTATAATTACTCAACCGACTTAACTGTGAGGTTAAGAATCGACCTCCGTTTGATTTTTTTTTCAATTTTTTTGTTGATTACTTAAAATTGAATCAGCATTGTATTATATTCTTGAATGTATTTCGTTTTACTTACGATCTATAATTATAATCATTCACTTCGCATTAATAAGGGTTAAGGTGACGTTTTATATTTTTCATTTTTTTTGTGCGGTTAGATTCGTGTGTTATTTGATCTACGGTGCTACTGTTATACCAGTGGTGTACGATCATCATCGGAATTTGGGTCCGGTTTTAAAATAATTAATAGTTTTTTTATTTTTTTGTCTAGGCTTGTTGACCAACCAAGTACTTGGGTGTGTTAGCTCCTATGATTTAAATTTATTTTGTTAATTTATATAATTTAGGCGCAGATAGGAGTGCTTTGAGGATCCAGTCCTGATCGTGGTGACCGATATTTTTTATTAAATTAGGATAATCAAAACCTTAATCCTTCGTTGCAGTTGAAATTAAACAAAAATAATAGTTTCATAGTATTAAGTAATCTTTTGGGTTATTACAAATTACTTCCTTTATTTTATTTTACATTTTTTAAATTTTGTACTATAGGAATAAACATATTTGTTGGTGGGTTACGTCTACTCGTTTGTTTCTTCCCTTTACGCCACTTGGCACTTGAACGCATTAGCGCAGGTCCTGCTGCGTCAAGGTGTGTGTGAGTCATTGGGTATAGACTTGCTGGCGCCCAAAAAGAAAAATAATTTTTGTTACCCGCACCCTACTCCACTCGAGTCGGCCGGAGCGACACATACGTCCACTAGGAGAGGGAGATCGTCTTCGGTGGTACAAAGCGTTTCAACTAGTAATTCTTATATCTTACCTCTGACCGAACTTTCTAAAGACGAGCGTACTTCTCTCAAAGATCTACTTGATCTACACTTTGCTCATAATTCTGATACTTTGGGGTGTACTTCTTTGGTGGAACATAAAATCCGAACCACCGGAGAACCTATTAAACAGCGGTATTACCCACTGTCTCCACCTATGTTGACTATTGTGAATGCGGAGTTGGATGCAATGTTAGCTCTAGGTGTTGTAGAACCATCTACCAGCCCGTGGTCAAGCCCTATCGTACTAGTCAAAAAGAAAGACAATTCCTACCGATTTTGTGTCGACTTCAGAAAAGTCAATTCGGTTACTCAGAAAGATGCATATCCTTTGCCTTATATCTCGGCTATACTTGATAGACTTCGGGATGCTAAATTCCTGTCTAGTTTAGACATTCGCTCTGCTTACTGGCAGATACCTTTAGACGAAGAATCGAAGTCAATCACGGCGTTTACTGTACCTCAAAGGGGACTTTTCCAGTTCACGAGGATGCCTTTTGGATTGCACAATTCACCTGCAACTTTCCAAAGGTTAATTGACCGAGTGTTAGGACCTTCTCTTGAGCCATTTTGTTTTGCTTATCTAGATGACATCATCATCGCTACTCCTACTTTTTCTCAACATTTGGAAGTACTTGAAAGTGTCTTGAATAAATTGACCGAAGCAGGGTTGACTTTGCGTCAAGATAAATGCAATTTTGGTCTTCCCGAACTTAAATTTCTCGGTTATGTCGTTAATCAACATGGACTTTTGGTAGATCCAGACAAGGTTTCGGCGATTGTGAATCTTTCACCGCCTACTACTGTCACGGAGGTTAGACGTTTGATAGGGATGGCTAGTTGGTATAGACGATTCATACCCAATTTTGCTACGGTGACTGCTCCTTTGTCTGCGTTAACTAAAAAAAAATACTTCGTTCCTTTGGACTGAAGAATGTCAAAGCTCTTTTCTTCTTCTTAAGGAAAATTTAGTCTCTGCTCCGAAATTGTCTTGTCCAGATTTTTCTACAGAGTTTATAGTACAGACTGATGCTTCAGACTATGGATTAGGTGCTGTATTGAGTCAGGAAACAGAAGAGGGAGAGAAGGTGATTAGTTACTCTAGTAGATCTCTTTTGAAAGCGGAGAGGAACTACTCCACGACGGAGAAAGAGTGTTTAGCAGTGCTTTGGGCGATCGAAAAATTTCGTCCTTACCTTGAAGGCATGCACTTTACTGTCATCACTGATCACCATTCTTTAATTTGGCTAAACCGTTTCAATAGTCCTACTGGTCGTTTGGCTCATTGGTCAATTCGACTACAGCAGTATGACTTTACTATTAGACATCGGAAGGGCAAAGAACATTTGGTACCCGACATGCTGTCACGCTCTGTACCTATAATTTCTACTATTTCTGATCAAAATTCTTCTTGTCTCGGAATTACTTTACCTACTTCGGATTCTTGGTATTTAAACGTTCGTACCAAGGTTCTTACTAATCCACGTAGCTTTCCTAATTGGACTGTGGAGAACGACGTTCTGTTGCGAAGGATGAAAGATCCGTCCTGGTTGCTTAAAGATATACCAAGGGACGAATGGAAAATTGTAGTACCTACGGACCAACGTGTTGGTATTATTTCTCGTTATCATGATCCTCCTACTGCAGGTCATGGTGGGGTCTTCAAAACCGTTGCCCGGATTCAACAGCGGTACTATTGGCCACAGTTACGTTCTGATGTTACTCGATACGTACGTCGTTGTTCTCTCTGTTCGGCGCATAAAGTGGAACAAAAATCTTCTCCTGGAATTTTCGCTCCTCGTGCTCGACCTTCTAGTCCTTGGGAAGTACTAAGCTGCGATTTAATTGGACCTTTACCTCGATCTAATAAAGGCCATTGCTTTGTTTTAGTTTTGACTGATTACTTTACCAAATTTTCTCTTTTCTTTCCTTTGCGTACTGCTACTGCTGCTTCTGTAGCTAAATTGGTGGAAGGCCAAGTCTTTTTGGTCTTTGGGGTTCCTAAATATCTTATTGCTGACAATGGAGTGCAATTCCAAAGTAAGATCTTTACTAGCTTATGTGCAGAATATCGCACTACGATTCTTTTTACTGCAAGGTATCATCCTCGTTCTAATCCTACTGAAAGACTCAACCGTAGTCTAAAAACTATGATAGCTACGTATGTTAGAGAAAATCATCGGCACTGGGATGTACACTTGTCAAAAATAGGTTGTGCTCTTCGTACGGCGAAGCACGAAGTTCTTCGAATGACTCCTTATTTAGCAATGTTCGGCCGTGAATATAACAGCTTAGGCAATCAGATAGGTGCTCCACTTTCGAAATCTTCTCCAATTGTTGAACCAGAACTACCAATAGTAGATTCTAAGTTACGTACTAACATCAACGCTACGATTCAAAAACATTTGCTTCGAGCCTATCAGGTTACTGAAAAACGTTATGCTTTACGTCGGAGGGTCAAGTTTGTTATAGGGGATAGAGTTTGGTTACGCAACTATGTTCTTTCGGATGCTACTCGGCATTTTAACGCTAAACTCGCACCTAAGTTTGTAGGTCCTTTTCTAGTCTCTAGAGTTGTGTCGTCGTGGACATATGAGTTGTCAGACGACAAAGGGAAGTCAAAAGGTATTTGGCATGTGAAGGATCTGAAGCCAGATTATACCACTGTCTCGAAGGAATCTTCTCCGAGTTCAGACGACGAAATAAACTTGATTAACGTCTCTCTACGATATCCTCGAAAACGTAAGCGCCATAAACTTAGTGGTGTTGTAAAAGAGGATCGGTAACTACTTGGCTGCGTTTCTTGATTTTTTCTTTTGGACTCTTTGTTTTCTTATTACTACTATTCATATTTGCATTTTCTACGTTTTGCTTTTTCTTACTTCTTTCTGGGGAGATGTAGTAGTTGGGGGTGGGTAAATCTTTGTTGGACTCATGGGATGGACTGATGACTCGGGGACATTGGCTTTGCTTGCTTCCAGAAGCGTTACGACTTAGTCGACGTTGTTAATGTCACCCAAATTAATGTTTACGGTTTCTTTTCTTGCTCTTTGAGCTGATTTTTTTCTTTGAAAATTTTTTTTCTGGTTCTGCTTTGACGATGGTGGATAAACATTATACGCATTTTTGGCGACTTTATGGTCTATACACAGAACATCCTGTAACTCTCAGTTTTGCCTACGTTCCTTCTTTCTTATATTTCTTGAAGTGGGTATTAGGTTTTTGTTTCTGTGGGTTGGGGTTTCAAGAGATTTTAGGGCGTTGTCCTGGACCGTGGTCTAAACTTCGTTCTGTCCTATACCTCTTCTTTTTCTCTTCGTTTGTTTAGGGTTAACTTTCACTGGTGTTTTGGGACTACGTTGTTTTCTTGCTTCTATAGCGTACCGACTAATGTCGACTTTCAACGCGTACCTTTTTGTGATACTTCCTTTCTTGTTTCTTTGGAGTATCTTCCCGCTTCATGCGACTTTTGGACACTGTGGATTGTTGATTCTTTGCGAATTGGAAAAAGTTCTTTTTCTTCACCTTCGTTCTTCTTGGATTGATCTCAAGAATCTTCTGTTGTATTTGTTCTCATTCTTTTTCTATATGCTCCGGTCTGTTATCTTGCCTGGGGGGACTGTTACGTTTTCTTTTATTTAGTAACGTTCTCAAATGAACGCACCAGTTAAGAATTTATTCAGTAACGTTTTGCAACGTAAATATAAAATGTGCCTCTACAATGAGATGCGGGTTTGAACTAAGTCCAAAGTTTGACACGCGCGTTACTTGCATTTGGCGCTTTCTTGTCAAGTTGTCGCTTTGTTACGATGCACGTAGTTTGACGCCGCTATAAAATTTAGTTTTAAATGGTCAACTCTTAGCTTGGTAAGTTTTCTAATCCACATTTTATTGTTGCTAACTTAGACAAATATTTACAGAGGGTTTTATCTTTCCGATTTTCTTTATTTGTCTTGGCTGCTTGCTTTCTAAATGTAACCGTTTCCAAAGAATAAAAGGGTACAAGATGGCGGGTGAAAGTCAACCTCGCACATCTCTCTTGCGTCGATGCTAAAGGGCCGACGAGTGCCGTTATGTGTTATAATTACGATGTCTGATTGAGACAATTTATCTAATCCTTACTGTTCGATTTGGAATAATTACGGCGAATGATCGTTTCTACCGGATTTTATTGGATGCAGCCTATGGAAATTTACAATGCTAATTTTCTTTTCTTAAGTTAAGTAAACGTAATGTCACTTATCAGCTTCTAGAAGTAAACTAATCTATTGTTGTAATTTTGCTTATGTGCTAACCTACATTAAATGTGAAGTGTGGTAGGTACTGTCTTACTTTTGTGTGTTTTAGCTAATTTATTTTCCGACCACTAAGGACGAACACTTGGGCAGAGCTCTGGACTAGTCGATCGATCGGTGTATGTAAAACATTGTTACCTGTGACTTTAGTAAGGTAGTATCCTGCTTTTTTTACATTTTATGTAGTGTTATTTGCTTTAACGATTCATAATTGGTCGTGTGATTGTGACTAGACCAAGTTTGCTTAAGCCTTTTGATTGAGTACACGTTTACTTCAATTTTACTTAAATTTCACTTAAATATTACTAAATATGATTTAATTGTATCTAATCGTACTTAATTTTACTTAATTTGTTTGGATTACTCTACGAGTAATTAATGAAAATTTGTTTCGACGATGATTGCACCGAGGGAAATTACTCCCTAACGGTAGAAATTACAAAAATTCATTAATTTGTGTTCTCGACTCGTATGTATTTAGAGTCCATATTAACTTATGTCTAATTTGCTTACTATATGTATATATTATTCTTATATCTATTGTATCCTTAAGTAGTTAAGTATATTTACTGTATATGTATTTCTTTGATTGGCTTTGGTAATTTAGCCAGAATTACAAGTTTAATTCAAAATAAACTACCTGGCGCCTGTATCTCTGGGTATTTTCTAAATCTCTTAAGTATCAAAGTGGATATTAATTTTTTTATTATATAAGCTATCTCCAAATTCGGCTGCATTATTATTTCTAACCTACTTCCCCTCTCCTGAGCTAGGGCAATATTCTTTTGACTATTAATTCCAATTGGAATTCTGCATCCATTATTACTACCCCACTGCAGCTGGTAGGGGTTGGTAATACAACAATAAAATACAAATATATAAGAACAGTAAAAAAATATCAATAAACAGTTAGGAAGATTCACTGCACGACACTGGCGATCTGAATACCACATGCAGGTTTGAACAGGAATTTTCGACAGGCTTGAACTTGTATTACTCTTCTCATTATAGTATATTACATTGTTTGCTTAACTGCTTTGATCAGTACATCTATAGCTGTTGCAGAGTTAACTTGTCGACGTTTTAAACGTGCTGGATTTTGTGCTCATTTTTGTTCATTTGTGTAAAACAGTAAAACTACTTTTACTTCGGATTTTTTCAAGTGACTAAGTGTGATTTGTGGTTAATGTCGGGCGTTGAATTACTGTTTAATTATGCCACGCGAGTATAAAAATCATCCCGATAGCTTCTGCTATGTTTGCGGGGAATTAACTTTAAAAGCGCAACGAAAACCCCTTTCTCCGCTTGTTAAAACAGCTTATAAATTGTACTTTGATTGTCAAGTTGGCGACCAGGACAAGACTTGGGCTCCATCAGTTTGCTGTACGACTTGTTACAGTAGTTTGACCAAATGGCTCAAAGGTACCCGTAAATAAATGCCTCGCTGTCATCTTACAGATTGTTACTTTTGTATGACTTTTACCGTCGGGTTTTCGAGCAAAAGTAAGCATACAATTCAGTATCCCAATATTCCGTCAGCTCTAAGACCTGTTCCTCATAACGATACTTTGCCAATTCCAGAGCCCCCAAACACTTATACTCTAGAGCCGAAAATTTATTTAAAAGATTCTGAGCCACAACCTGAGGCTTCGAATGATACGTTCAATGATGATGAAGAGTATTCCGCAGATTTAGTTTTTCGGCAACCTCACCTTCTCACTCAATCTTGTCAAGGATTTGCAGTTACCCAAGACTAAATCTTAGTTTTTAGGATCGCGACTTCAACAGTGGAATCTCTTAGAAAAGGGAGTAAAAATATGTTCTTACAGGACCAGACAAGCAACCCTGAAATGTCTTTTCTCAGAAGATAAAGGTTTAGTGTTCTGCTCTAATGCAAATTTATTGATGACAGAGCTACAGATGCCATGTGACCCAGACAAATGGAGACTACTTATAGAGTCATCAAAAACAAGCTTAAAAGTTGTCCTGTTGGCAAATGGGAATGACTTCCCATCAGTTCCAGTTGCATACTCTGTTGATATGAAGGAAACGTACGAAAACATCTTCAGAATCCTTGATAAAATTAGTTATCATGATTATAAGTGGAAACTTTGCGCTGACTTAAAAGTTGTTGCTCTACTGACGGGCCTGCAATCAGGATTGACAAAACATTGCTGCTTCTTTTGTGAATGGGATAGCCGAGCCCGAGATAAGCATTACATCATACGGGACTGGCCTCTGCGAGAAAATGTTATTCCTGGTCAGAAAAATGTCGCCCACAATCCTTTGGTTCCGAAGGAAAATAATTACTTACCACTTTTACACATCAAACTTGGATTGATCAAGCAGTTTGTGAAAGCAGTGGACAAGACAGGTGGCGCATTTCAATTTTTCCTTCAAAATTTCCTCGTCTTAGCGAAGCTAAAATCAAAGAAGACGTTTTTGTTGGTCCCCAGATTAGACAACTCTTCCAAGATGCGACGTTTATTGAACACCTAAATCGAAAAGAAAAACGAGCTTGGCTTGCATTTCAAAACGTTTGTAAGAACTTCCTGGGTAACCACAAAAGTGAAGATTATGTCGCTCACGCCGAGGAACTGCTTTTAGCGTTACATAGGATGTAACATGTCTCTTAAAGTTCACTTCCTTCACTCGCATCTGGACTTTTTCCCTGAAAATTTAGGAGCAGTCTCAGATGAACACGGGGAACGGTTCCATCAAAACATCGCTAAGCTGGAGAAGAGATTTTCAGGGAAGTGGAATGCAAGCATGTTGGTGGAGTACTACTGGTTTTTGAAACGAGAGAGCTGTACCTCAGGGTATAAAAGCAAGCACCAAGTAACGACGAATATCTTTTTATTTATTACTGTTTATAGCTAAAATAGTTCTTTTTCCCATTTAAATTAAATTCATGTCTATATATTTATTATTATAACAATTATTATAATTATTATTATCGTTCGATGAATAAATTATAATTAATTTATCGAAAAGTGGTAAAATTAGAGATTTGGGGCTCCCTCGAAAATGGTAGGTGATGGAAGAAAACGGAAGACATATTTTAATTCAGGACGTCATTTTACATAAAAATCACCCGGAATAGTGTCAGGGCTCGATAAAAAATATTTTTTTGCAGACCAGTGAAATCGTGACCGATGCAACGCTTAAATATATAAAGTTTTGTACATTGCAAGCTCAGACAGGAAAAAAACGCTTGTTCACTCGTTGGCTCGTTGCAAACCAAATTTCATGCTCAAGCATGAATAAAATCAGATTTGTTTGAGTTCACACAATTCATGTTATTATGTTACGTATTACGTATTCAATCGACTAAATGCTATTATTGCGTACTCTCATTTAGAAAATATATTATTTCGAGAAGTAATTCGGTTCCCTCGTCTCAAAGAATAAAACTAAAAAAATAAACAAATAAAAAACAATGTAATAGCTAGCAATTTCTTAATGGTTTTTTTATCGTTATAAATTTTGTTTTGACAATGTTGTTTGTTGTTTTATCTTTTTTTTCCTTTTCAGTTTTGAGGCTTTTCGGCGCCGTCGTGCACCACACGACTTTGCCCTTATGTACGGCGCGGGACTGCAAGTATGTTAACCTTTAAAGGTTCATAAAAGACGTTTATATATCTAAAGTAACCCTTAAAAACTTAAAAAAAAGCTCGTACATATAGATTGCTTTAGGGAGCTTATAGAAACAAACTTGCCCATGTAAGTTAGATCTTAAGTGCTTATAAAACACAATCACGTATGTAAGCTAACACTTAAATGCTTATAAAAGTCGGTCGCAAATGTAGGTTAGCCTTTGCTTATAAAATACGATTAATCCTTCAGGGTTTTTAAAATACGCTCGCGCAGTTAGATATGCCTCTAAGAAGCTCCTGATCTTTATAAGAAACGCTCGTGCATGTCGGTTACTCCTTTAGAGTTTATAAAATACGTTTGCACAGTTAGGTTCGTTTCTGAAGGTTTATAACAAGCGCCCGTGCTGTAGGCTATCTCGTAAGGGTTTATAAAATACGCACGCGCAGTTAGGTTAGCAGTTAAGGGTATGTAAAAAACGCTTGCGCAAGTAAGTCAGCCTTTAAAGACTTTTAAAAAACGCTCGTTTAAGTAACATAGTACTTAAAAGCCTATAAACCTACCTGCTAAAGCGCATTTTATAAGCTCTTAATGGCTAACCTATCTGCGCGAACGTTTTTTATAAACCCTTATAAGCTTAGAAAATACACTGGCGCCTGTAAGCTAATAAAAGACAATTAGGTGTGTAATTCAACTCTTAGCGCTTACAAAAGACGCTCGCCTAGGTAAGTTAACACTTAAGAGCTTATAAAAGACACTTGTGTAAGTAAGTTAGCTCTTAATGGCTTAAGAGCATTTTTATGGGTGTTTGAGTGTTAACTTACGTACGTGATCGTCTCTTATAAACACTCAAAAGTTAGCTTTAAAGGGGTTATAAAAAACTAGCTTTTTTATTAATCCTTAAGTCTTAACTTACATGATCGTTATTTATAAACACTTAAAGGCTAACTTACAAGCGCAAACGTATTTTCTAAGTCTTTAAAGGCTCATAAAAAACGTTTGCGCAGGTAAGTTAGCCTTTAAGAGCTTATAAAATGTGGTCCCACAAGTAGGTTATAAAATACTAAGAAGGTTAACTTTTAAAGGCTTATAGAAGACAATCGCGGAGGTAAATTAATCGTAAAAACTTATAAGAGACCTTCGCAAGTAGGTTCGCCTCAAGAGCTTATGAAATAAGTTCGCACAGTTAGGTTAGCCCTTAAAGTCTTATAAAAACGTTCGCGAAGGTAATATAGACCTTAAAGTCATATAAAAAATGTTTGCACAGTTAGGTTAACCATTAGGAGCTTATGATAAGCATTCGCGCAAGTAACATAGCCCTTATAGGCCTATATAAAACGATCGCGCAGATAGTTTAGTTTTTTAATGCGTATAAAATACTTGCGCAAGCAAGTTAGCCATTTAGTATTTATAAAAAACGTTTGCGCAGTTAAGCTAACTTTCTAAGGTTTATAAAAACGCTCCCGCAAGAAAGTCAGCACTTAAAAGAATGGTTGAGCAAGGCCCCAAGGGCTTATAAAAATCTTGCGTAAGTAGGTTAGCCTTTAAGAGCTTATAAAAATCGTTTGAACAGATAAGGTAGCTTTTACGAACTTATAAAAAATCTTTGCGCAGGTATATAATTCAACTCCTAAGGGCTTATAAAAGACGCTCGCTTGAGAAACTTAGCTCTTAAGCTTAATGCTTGTCTAGTTAGGTTAGTTGTAAAAGCTTATAAAACAAACTCGCTTACGTAGGTTAACCCTTTAGAGGCTTATAAAGGACGTTTGCGCAAATAAGTTAATTCTTAAGGGCTTATAAAACACATTCCTACAGATAAGTTAGTCCTAAGTGTTTATAAAAGACGCCGGCGCAGATCCATTAGTTCTTAAAAGTTTATAAAATACGTTTGCACAGTTAGGTTAGTCTGTAAGGGCTTATAACGGACGCTCGCGCTGGGAGATTTATCCGTAAAGACTTACAAAATACGCACGTGCGGTGCAGTACATATAAAGACTTGTAAAAGACGCTCAAGTAGGTGAGCCATTAAAAATTTATAATAGACGCTCACACAAGTAAAGCAGCTTTTAAGAATCTATTAAAAACGTTCGCGCAGGTAGATTAGCCTTTACGAGCTTATAAAAGACGCCTGCGCAGTTAAGTTAGTCCCAAAAGCTGATAAAAAACTTGCGCAGGTAGGTTAGGCTTTAATGGCTTATGAAAAACAATCACGTATTTAAGGCAGCACTTAAGAGCTAACAAAAGATACTGGAGAGGAAACATAAATCTTAAGAGTCTATAAAAAACGTTCGTGTAGGTAGGTTAACCGTCAACAATTTAGAAAAAAACAGTCAGCAGGTAGGTTAGCCTTTAAGGGTTTCTAAGAACTTATAAAAGATGCCGATGCAAGAAACATAACTCTTAAAAGCTTATAGAAAACGTTGACGTAGATTAGTTAGCTCTTAAAGGTTTACAAAATACATTCGCGCAGTTAAATTAGCCCTTAAATACTTCTAGACGAAGCTTGTGCAGATAAATTAGCCGTTAAAGGTTTATAAAAGACGGTTGCTGAGATAAGATAATCTTGAAAGCCTTATAAAAGGCGCTCGCGCAAGTAGGTTAACGCTTAAAGGTCTCAGAGGTGCACTGGTAAATTTTACACTACCGGAACGCTCATGGTGTGGCCCACAAGGCGATCGGGGGGTATGGAAAAGAAGCGGTCTGGAAACAACAAACAAATTTTTTCATCCCAAACCAGTACCGGAACGGCGTTCTGGCGCGTTCTGGCACGACTGTACCTCTGAAAGGCCTACAAAAGACCATCGCGTATATTCTTATATCTTAAAAGCTTATAAAAAAACTCACCCGCAGTTAGGTTATGCTTAAGAGCGTATTAAAATATCGCGCAAGTAGATTAACCCTTAAAGTCTTATAAAAACGCCCGCGGAAGAAACATAGCCCTTAAAGGTTTATAAAAACATTGACGTAGATAGGTTAGTCATTAAAGGCTTATAAAAAACGCACTCGTTCTTAGTCCTTAAAGGTTTCCAAGAGCTTATAAAAGACGCCGGCACAAGTAACATAGCCCTCAAAAGCTTATAAAGAACGTTCGCACAGGTAGACTAATTTTTAAAGTAGTATAAAAAAGGGTCGTACTTAAGGGCTCATAAAATACGCTCGCGCAGCTATGTTAGCTAAATAGCTTATAAAAGACATTCGCGAGGATAACATAGCCTTTACGGGCCTGTAAAAAACGTTTGCGCAAAAAATGTAACCTTTAACGGCTTAGAAAAACGCTCCCGCAGTGCAGACTGCTTTGGAATATTCATCCCAGTGGGCTTGACATTTTCGAACAGATTTTGATTTTCTAGCATTTTTAAGGGATTCCTAGTCTAGCTTTGTAC
Organism: Aquatica leii; assembly: GCA_035610365.1. Classification (NCBI taxonomy): domain Eukaryota; kingdom Metazoa; phylum Arthropoda; class Insecta; order Coleoptera; family Lampyridae; genus Aquatica; species Aquatica leii. The sequence goes on from CM069434.1 coordinate 88,645,658, forward strand.
TTCAAGAGCGACGGTACGATACGCTTAAGTTATTCTTAGTGGGATTTCATCGGTCATACTCCTGTATTTTTTAATTTTTATTACCGATAGCCATACTGGTGCTGTGTACAAAAGTGCTGATACCACGGTGTTCATAATTAATTTCCTGTTAAGAGCCGATGGACCTTGTACGTCCGTCATTAGCATAAACAATGTAGCCGCTCGTTTGTCTGCTTTTTCCGTCGCATTATCCAAGTGCGGCCCAAACGTCAGATTTTTGTCGAGTATAACCCCTAGGTATTTTATGTTATCTTTTACTAGTACGGGCACGCTTCTGTGATAGAGAATAATAGGATCAATTTTTCTTTTACTCGTGAACGCTATGGCTTCAGTTCTTTCTACTGCTACCTGCAGTTTATTTCGCATCAACCTAGAGTCCACTCTCTCTATGCTATTATTTAAGGTTCGCGTGAGCGCTTCTGCGTTCCTACCTTGACCAAAAATCATCGGTGTATGTGATGTATCTATTTGTTAAGTAATTAGTAAGGCTTATAAAATACTAAAACGCATAGAAGCTTCTAGATAATTTAAGATAATTCGAAGGAATTACCGGAATGTTTTTTGCATCACAAAGTCTTATGCAGTGCGCATGGAGTCTCTTAGTATTCATTTTTTTAATACACTTTGGTGATTTTGAATTTACGAATATAAGGTCATTATTTCCTTGAATGTAAAAGTTAGACCGACTACGTCAGTTTACTGTACGTTTTGCTTAGTAAAGACCGTAACTTATATTTTATCCGACCCATGTATTAGTGTTTGGAAAATTTATATACTTATACTTATGTACCTTCTTCGTCCTCTTTGAACTACTGTCTGTGATAAAATAAATATATATTTTGTGTTATCACTTCTGTTGTGTTATTTGTTCTTTTTCAGCTGCAGGTAGATTTAAACGATATCTCCCTAATTTAGTCTTTCATCGTTTTGGCGCCTTTTTAGATTTAGTTTATAATCTAGCATTACGAAGCCTGTGACCACATCTTTGTCAACAACTGTGTTAGCCGTCGCTTAACTTTTTTTGGTCGTTATTCAAACTTAGTGCTAAAAATAAAAATAGCAATAAGTGGACGAACAATAGCAACAAAGAAACTGTGATTTAAAAGTTTTAAATTTAAAAAAAGAACTAGAAGAACGTGATTTTAAAATAAGTGGTACTAAAATTGTGTTACATCAACGACTTCGCGAAAATTTGGTAGAAAACGAAATAGATGTTGATTCGTATCTGTTTAATGTTTTCGAAGATTTTAGTGAGCTTTATTAGAAAAATAGATGACAATTCTCGGCAAATAGAAGAAAATGCTAGAACAATAGAAGAAAAATTGTTGGCAAATTCTATCAAAAAAAAGTACATTAAAAATCAAATAAAAATTATCGAAGCTAGTTCATAAGAAAAAGAAACGGAAAAACTCAAAAAAGAGAAATATGCGAATCTATGAACGACAAAATAGAAGCAGTAGAACACAAATTAGAAGATAGAAAAAAACTACTTGAAGAGAAGATAAATTGAATTAATTGCTATGGTACAAAACCGTCTCGTGCGAAGAGTTATTAATGGATCGTCAAGAGGAAATGACTAACAAGTTCAAGGTTATACCTCCAAATTTTGATAATAAAGATCCATGGTCAAGCTACCACAAACAGTTTGAAGCTATAGCTAATGGTTAGAAAATTGCAGACAGTTTCTGACGACCTCAAAGAAAATTACAAGCAAAATGAGATATGAAGATGCTCATCTTTAACAAGTGTACCAAGTCTAAATAAAAAGTTGAGTTTAAAAAGCTGCCAAAAGTCTAAAATATTTTGAAGCTGATATCGCCATATTCACTCGGGTTGCGTATCCTACATTAATATAATTATCTATTGCAACTTTTCTAAAACAGCGAAACGCAGCATACTCTACTATTAGCTCGACCTAAGACATTAGATAACGCTTTAATCCAAGCCTTAGAATTTGAAGGATTGAAGCACCGAGGCAGCCATAAGTTCCGCTGTGCTGCAGAAGTACCCGCTTAAACACAAAAAAGCATAAATCAATAGTGCGACGAATGCTTGGACGGTTAGATGAACTACGAAAACAGCAACTGGCGGTCAGCATAGTCTTAAAGCTTAACGTAATGACCGAAGTTTCGTTTTTTATCTGGTCACCAAGAAGTTGCCGTTTTCCACAATCGTTTGCCACGAAAATCTGTGACCAGCATTATAGAATCTCAAGAAGGAAATGGAGTTCTACAACATCAAGAAATTGGCAGTGCTCAAGCTTGATTGCGGCTTAGATCGACTAAATTAAAGTATAGTTCAAAATATGTTAGACGTAGTAAAACATTGTGCCAAAAGAGTCTATTCCTACTTTTATGCTCAAGAAATCTTTGATATTGGTGCCGCGTTCAGCTTCCTTTTCTAAGAGAGAACAGGATTAAGAAAGGGGCAGTGAAACGCATAGAAAGTTTGAGATGATTCAAAATGATTTGAGGTGATTACCGGAATGTTGTTGAAACGGATAAAGCAAAAATATAAAAGTGTCGGAAGGTGGTTTGAAGTCAGTCTAATCGAGTCAAAAGTAGGAAGCGTAAATAGCTCTAAATAAATAGTGTTTAACGCGCGTTGCATGTGAAAATAAATACCTGTTTAAGATAAATCAAAGTGCGACAGTGTTTATAAATATCGAGCGATTAGGTTTCTATTAAATGTTTATAAAGAACAAATCAAGTTGGAGATTTTGTACCTGTAAAATATTTAACATTGTAGGCAATAAGATACCTTAATTTCTAATAATTAGTAAAAGAGTTTCTATGTTGCTTTAACTTTTACTTTAAAAGAAAAAAAGTGTGCCATATACAAAAAACTAAAATACTTAAATCTTACTAATACAAACATCAAACTAGAAATAAAATTGTAAAAACGTAATTAGTTATGCGCTAACGGTGTGTGTCTTCTTGACATCATCGACAACTTTAGTATCATTCGATGAAATTCTCTAAAATACGGTATAATGCCACAAAAGTTATAAAAACATTACCTACTTACAGTAATTTCAAACGCATAAATGATTTCATCACAATTTGGCTGGTTTGGGTATTGGCGTGGAGGAATTAATCTTCTAATAAACGGCGCTAGCAATATTTTGTCAACATCTCTAGGATCCAACGGTTTTGTAAGAAAACTAGTTAATAAACCTATTACCATAGAAAATGACGCACCCACTATAGTGTACCATAAATAAGATAAACGATACAACATAAAAGTTTCACTGAAATCAAATATTTTATTACTAAATATCATCATACTGAAATCGTACTCGGTGTGTAAAATATCGGTGACGTTTGCATTATGACCAATCATAAACGTAATTGGTTTTGATTCTTTTGGAGTAAAATGGTAATGACATCCTTCGGTATTAACTGGTTTTTCTGGGAAAAGTAAGTCGCCGGAAGCAATAGCCGCTTGAGCTTTAATGCACAACCACGACATGAATATTAGTCCTGATACTCCACCAACTAAAGCACCCTGTATATTGATTAGTTGATGTAATACAACGTTATGTTATAATACCTTTGATGTAATCCACGGAAGTAAGACACCCATACCGAATAAAGCCAATGAAGGCCCAGCCGTTATGGCCCCAATACTCATACTTAGCTGAAACTTTTGCGTTAACAAATCCTTAAACGTATTTTTCTAAAATACCTGTAAAACAGATCCTAACTTTTCAATAATAAACACTAACCCAACGCAAACTATTCCTAAAGTTACTATGGTTGTTTTCATAAGTATGTAAGTGTGTCTTTCGCTTAATTTTTTAACGAACATCGGTTTATAAAAATCTTCAAGAACGACTGCTGCCATTGAATTGAGACCAGTAGATAAGGAACTGAAATATTATTTCGTAAAAAAGTTTATACAAAATTAAATAAGTACCTTAGGGCTGCACTAAAGACTCCAGCGACAAATAAACCCGGTAAACCTGGGTAATCGCCCAAAACATCCATAACTAGTAAAGGTAGCAGTTGATCTTTTTCTTTCGCTAGCTGAAAGAGTTTTAGTAAAAAAGTTTTTGTATTAGTGTGTTTATGTATACCATAGTTGTTAAGGGATCGCATTTGTGGTAAGTGGCGTAGATAAGCATCCCGCTGTAGGAACATAAAATCAGTAGGATAAAAATTCCAACGACAAAACACCACAACGCCCTGTAACACAATTTAGTTCAGATTGAGGTATTCGCAACCGGATATTTAAACACCTTCTAGAAGATTTAAACGTAGGCAGTGATAAGTATCTCTGTACCATATTTTGGTTAACAGCACTTGCTTGTAACCAATACACCGAACCTCCAATTACTAACGCCCACACAGTGTGTCTCGATAACGGATCTAAATCAAAGCTTAAGAATTGTTATAGTTGTAACAAATAAATTTAAAAAATCTGTAGCACATACTTTGGTCCTTCGATCCGATCACTGTTCCAGTTCCTTTCCAGGACCGTACGTAAACCGCCTACGTCATAAGTGCCTTTAATCGTTATTAACAACATCGCACCAAACATAAACGCCGTTTGAATTACATCGGTCCAAACAACAGCTTTTAAACCGCCCTAAAATAAAATACGTAACTTTTTATTTTAATTTTTAAAAACGTAACCAACTATCGTCGTGTAGAAGATGCATATTAAGCAGACAATCGGTGTAATGAGATGCACATTAACCCCAGTCACTAAAAACTAAACGGTTAAGAGGTTTAGGACGTTTTGCGTATGTAAAATACCTTGATTAAAAGCAAGAGCTGGTACGTATATTACTATGGGTAGCCACGTCATCTAAAACAGTTAAATTTTATTTGGCAAAAACGTAAAACAGTTGCATACAATTCCGATGCTGAAAAGGACCGAACCTAACCATCGGATTTTCTTGTCGAATCTTCTTTCTAAATACTAACAAAAACGTTTATTTGGTTTTTAACAAATTTTTAAGTACCTCGTAAGTGGATGTAATGTGCAAGTTGTGAAAGATTGGAAGATAAATTGTTTGAAAAATTAACGCCATTAAAACTACGCCACCTAATATGCACATGTACTGTATGCCGTATACATATATTTCCGTAGGTATACCTAACAATGATATTCCACTTACAAAACTAAAACAAAAATTAATGCTGTAGTCTTATAAACAACAATTTTTAGTATCAACTTACCTAGCTATTAAAGACATCGCAATTGGAAACGTTTTCATCGTACGTCCACCCATTAAATAATCTTGAGCAGTTTCGGCCGAATTCACAAAAGCAAAATATAACCCAATAACGACACAAATCAACAACATACAAACAAAGACGATGTAATCGGGCCAACCGAATTTTTGCATCGATGCGCCAATTTCGGCAACTCCTATACCAACAATAATTTTTTCGCCATTATCGACGCTGGCAAAAACATCTGCGTTTAGTATCTCCGCCATGGCTAAACCTAAATGCACATAAATATTTAGACGAAAAGAAAATCAAAAATTGTTGTAATTTGTACGACACATGAACGAAACCAATTTTTGCAGGTAAAAAAATTGACAAAAATTACGAAAGTTTTTCATGATAAATTATGTTTTTGAATACATCAATATTAGACCAGTTGAGTTTGTCGATGGAGTCTGTAGTAATAAGTCCCCCCGTTATTCGCCCTATTATGCAGCGGATGTAATGGCCTCTATTAATTCAGGGACCTGTCCCTTAGCGCTGTAGCAATAAGAAAATCTAAAATTGGCTTTTAAATTACTTCAATACATACACGTGTCAATTTGCATTAAGATTTTTAACTCGCAGACATACTTAGTTACCTATTTATAAATTGTTGTAGCAAATTGTGTTTAGTTTTGTACATTTAGTGTTGGCGCCGTTTAGGCAATTATGTGCGCTAATTGCTGAATTAATTTTTTGTTTGTTGACGTCATAAAACATAAATTATTTTTGCAGAAAATTACGTTATGTTTTGATAAATAATTTAGTCTATCATGTTAACAGAAAATATTTTAGAATTTATGAAAAAACAAAAAATGCAATAAAATAAACTTTATGAATTTAATTGTTTTTAGTTCTTATATTTTGCCTTAACATGTACTTGGGTTCAAATTTCCCGCTGGAAGTTTCCGCCCTATTACAAAAAGATTGTTCCGAAGAGAAGTGGTTAAGAACGTAATAGCGAAGATTTCCACGGCCGGAATCTATACTATGATAAGAACGTCTTCCGGGTTTGGACAATGTCATTCTTGTTGTAACCAAAGTTGCTAACGTTTCGCCCACTTTCGTAAAGGGACTTCTCAAAAGTTAGGTTATCAACTTGTGAAACAAGCCAAGCCAAGCAAACGAAAATCTAACAAAGTGACTTAAGAAGAAATAGTTTCCGTATATAAAGGAGAAGAATCGTCACGGATGGTTAAGCTCGGCTTTGATTGGGTTACGGTTGCTAAGGGGCGTGTTTTCGATAAATGACTAATGACCGGGAACCAAAGAAGGGATAGCTCGAAACCATGATTGCGATTGAAATTATTGGGGTGTTTGATGATTTCTATGCTCTCTCGGAATTCCTGTGGAAAAAAAATGGAGATTTCGCAACCAACGAAACATCAAAATCTATCTTGTGACCTGTAGTAAAATGATGTTCAGCAACTGCAGACTTGGAAATATACCTTTTCTTTATGCAACGATCATGTTCTGAAATGCGAGTAATGACGAAACGACCGGTTTTACCAATGTAGACTAAACCACATAAACAAGGAATTTGGTATACACCTTAAGATGAAAGTGCAGAAAATTTGTCTTTGGGAGAAGGTAGAATCTTAGAGATTTTGCCTATCGAGTTGAATATGGGTTTAATACTATTCTTGCGAAGATGTTTCTCTATTTGATCTGTAACCTTGTGAATGTAGGGTAAACAGACTGGTTTCCGATTGGGTTTTGGAGTAGAAATGTCTTTAGGTAATCGAGTACGTGGATGTAGACGACGATTGATAACTCTATGAATAACTCGCTTCACATAACCATTGTTCACTAAGATTCTAGTAAGATGACAGAGTTTCGAGTCTAGATTCTCAGGTTGGCAAATAGAAAAGGCACGATGAATCAAAGATTCAATAAGAGAACGTTTCTGTGCAGGATGATGATGAGACGAAGCATGAAGGTATCTGTCCGTATGGGTGGGTTTGCGATAAACAGATTGGTTTAGAAGTCCGTCCGGGGTTACAAGTCACAAGAACGTAAAGAAGTGGAAGAGAACCATTACTTTCGATTTCCATAGTAAATTTGATATCTAAGTGTTGATTGTTAAGATGATCAAGAAACTTAGACAATTCGAGATGACCATGAGGCCAAACAATAAACGTGTTGTCAACATACCTAAACCACACTTTAGGTTTTAATATTGATGATTCCAAAGCAACCGTTTCAAAGGATTCCATAAAAATGTTAGCTACAACAGGTGATAGAGGAGAACCCATAGCAGCATCTGAAACCTGTTCGTAAAACTTGTTATCAAATTGAAAGTAAGTAGAGGATAGACACTTATCAATAAGAAGAACCAAACTTAAGTCCTTGCCATGTTGAGACAGAATCTGTTTGATGATAATAAGCGAATCCTTAATAGAAACTTTAGTAAAAAGTGAAGTAACATCAAAGCTCACGAGAAGACCTTGGGGTTCAAGTTTTATAGTTTCTAGACGTTGAATAAAATGCTGAAAGTTGAGGATGCGAGAAGAGGTTTTACCTGTAAACTCGCAAAGCATGTTGGACAAGAATTTGGTTAGCCTGTAGGTAGGAGATGGGATCTGAGATGGGATCTGAGATGTGGTGAGAAAGATGTCTTATAGAAGACTTAACAGCACATAAAATATCTTCTTTAGGAATACGTTTGGGAGCAACCGCAAAATTCAAACCCTTAGAGAGCACCGATTCCTGTTCTAGGGCGAGGACCAAACCAGATAAATTGACAAACGTCTTTAAAGAGTTAGCAGTGGATGAAACTTTACGATTCTTGGATTCGAATAATTGAAACTTTTTGAGATGACCTTCAGTGGTTAGTCGTAGAGTGGTATCAGACTGCTGGTAAGTAATGTTGTCTGTGTTTCCACAGAAAATTTCGAGAGAGCATAGAAATCATCAAACACCCCAATAATTTCAATCGCAATCATGGTTTCGAGCTATCCCCTTTTTGGTTCCCGTTGTTGCTAGCTTGCAGCATATGGATAAAAAGGAAGGGTTGGAATGCAGGTACTAGCGAGAGTTGATGAGTAGGCCAGTGTCATGCTTGCGCTGCTTGTAAAAATACATGTTTAAATTTGCAAGAATAATAAATAGTACAGTCCACTCTTTTATTCAATTAAAACAAATAAAGAAGAAGGGGTATTTCGAGCTAAAGAAAACTGCAAGAAACCCAACTTTGCTTCATGGTCCATCTCACCGGATTAAAGAAAGTAGATCGTCGATTCAGTGTTTCTGTAAATTAAAAAGAAGTAGAAAATATTTGGTAATTTCGAACCGAAGGTGATCGTCGGAATCAATTCATGTAAGTCCTTCCCGTTTTCAATTGCACGTACTTTCTTTTCATTGCATATGTTTGGTCTTCAAACAAATTGTTCACGGCGGCAAGAAGATTGTAAAGTACTTTGTACTCGTGTCGCCAACTTAAGCCGTTTACGAGACTTCCGTTACGGATTATATACCTGCTGAACCGACCGGTCCTAAAAGAACGCGACAGCACGGCAGTAGGGTTTCGACACCGATCTCAGAATAACCATTTTTCACAATAAATAGCATTTTACTTGTATTACCTTATTTTATTACGATTAGAGAAAACAACGAGAATCTAATGTAGATTCTCACCCGATTCAACCGCATATTAGTTGATTCAGCATACAAAAAGCTATTTATGATATTATACGTTACGATATTGCTCTTTCAATCAATAAATGCTACATCAATACGACACAAGAAATAAATTGCAAAAAATGGCGACCGCAAATAATGCTGGCACTATCGACAGACACGTAAAATTAGTGCAAATGGAAGCCTCCGAACTAGCTGATGATTTAAAAACGTTCGAAAAATCCTTAGTAGAAGCTTTAAATGCAAAAGACTTCAAAATTAAATATTTAAAAAAATTCATTATCAGAATTATGTAGTTCAAAAGATCAATATTGCAAAATTTATAGAGAATTAGTTTGCAACGACAAAGTCCCCGCTGATTTATTAAGCAGCAAAGAATTCAAAAACAAATTAATCGAACTACAAGATTCATTAAATGCATTGCAAAATGAGTATAGTCAAAACGATAAGTTGCAAGGTGTTGGCGAACAATCTCAATTAAATAAAACCATAAACCAGTTTAATCATAATGCACTTCCACCGCTAACATTACCTAAGTTCCGAGGCGATTTCACAGAATTTCGTTCATTTGAAGACAGTTTCAATTCAATTATAAGTAATTTAAGTTTATCAGATGTTCAAAAATTTTCTTATTTAAAAACATGTCTCATTGGTGAAGCCGCGAATGCTGTTTTCGGTCTACAAATAACAAATCAAAATTATAACGTTGCGTGGCAAATATTAAAAGATCGCTACGACAAACCGAAGTTAATAATTCAACAACACATTAAAAATATTTTCGAAATTAAAACGGTAACGAAAAAATCAGCTAAATATTTAAAAGAATTTCTAGATACCTTAAATAAAAATTTGTTGTCTCTTCAAAATTTAAATATAACTAATGAACAATTGGCAGGTGCATTTTTAGCATTCATCGTTTCAAACAAAATTGATAACGAATCTAAAGAAAAACTTAAACAATATCGTCCTAATGACGTTTTAACAATTGCCGAGGTCGCCAACTTTTTGCAAAAAAGAGTAAAATTCATAATAGATATTGACATAGATAATGTAGTCGACGGAAGGTCGCCTTCATACAATAAACATTTTCAAAAACAAGAAAACACTGCAATCCTTGTTACCACAAGTAACACACAAAAGAAATTTACCTGCGTACTTTGTAAAGGGGATCATACAATACAGCATTGTGAAAATTTTCGAAGTTTAAACCCTGAGTTACGATTACAAAAAATTCAATATTTGCGTCTTTGTAGAAATTGTTTATTGCATGATGAGAATAAATTATGCAGATCTAGTTTCAAATGTAGAATTTGTAACAAAGCTCACCGCTCTCTGCTCCACATACAAAAAAGGCCAATTAAACCCGACACTAGTATTGCCGGCCACAATAAATTCTCAAGTGCTTCGCATAAAATCGTTGTAGCGGAAATCCATCCCGAACCCGTACTTTCTTGTCAAACGTTTACACATAATAAACATATCACTTTATTATCAACAATAAAAGTTCAAGTTAAAGATTTTGAAGGCCGTATGCATGTAGTTAAAGGTATTCTAGACAATGGTGCGCAACAAAATTTGGTTTCCAAAAGACTAGCATCTAAATTAAACTTATCAAAACAACATGTTTCATTACAAATTGCAGGACTCCACTCCGATCCAATTAATATAACAGAATCGATGCATTTAGAATTGAAATCCATTCACAATAATTACAAACTAAATGTAAATTGCCTAATTGTGTCAGACGTTATTGCAAAAATTCCTATAGTCCCGTTCGATATATCAAATTTGCTTGCTGATGATGCGTTCAATGTACCCGATAATATTGATATTTTAGTAGGCGCTGCACATTTTTTTAATCTCTTGGGTAGCAAACAAATTTCACTTGGTCGCAATTTACCAATTTTGCAACAAACTAAGTTAGGGTACATAGTCACAGGTTTCATTAATCCCACACGAAAGGCTAAAACCGACGATATTTCTGTAGTAAACCTTTGTCTCTCTGATAATCAATTGCACGATAGCGTAAGCAACTTCTTTAAGTTAGAGGAAATTCAGCCGAACCATTTGAAATCTCTTTTATCCAAGGAAGAGCAAGAGTGCGAGCAACATTTTGATGATAACGTTACTAAAGATAACCCCGGACGTTTTACGGTAGCCATTCCTTTTAATAAAAAACTCGAAAATCTCGGAAATTCCTTTGCAACCGCATTACGTAGATTCACTGCTTTAGAGAAACGCCTTTCAAAAAATTCTAGGCTTAAAAGGCTATACTCCGAGTTTATGACGGAATATGTTCATCTTCGACACATGACTCTGGTGCCTGCTTCAAGTCAAAATCTAGCAAAATATTTCTTACCCCATTTTGAAGTCGTTCGAGAGAATGCTCTCACCACCAAGCTACGAGTAGTATTTGACGGTAGTTCCGCTACTGACGATGGAACGTCTTTGAATGATTGCCAACTGTTAGGTCCAGTTATTCAAGATTCATTGTTTGCTATTCTTCTTCGATTTAGAGGTTTTCAAATAGCGCTGGTCGCTGATTCCGAAAAGATGTATAGACAAATTCTGGTTGATTCAAAGCAGCGTCGTTATCAATGTATCCTTTGGAGAGAAAATCGCCAAGATGCAATTCAAGTTTATGAACTAAACACTGTCACGTATGGGTTAAAGAGTTCATCTTACCTTACCACAAAGTGTTTACAACGCTTAGGATTTGAAAATATTTTTTATTATCCAAACGCAGCTGTTATCGCAAATGTACATGGATGATTTTCTAGGAGGTGCTGACTCAGCCGCCGAAGCTATACAACTTCGTGCTCAAGTTACGTCTATATTAGCACAGGGTAATATTACATTGGGAAAGTTTTTGTCAAACGACCCTACAGTACTGCCAAGAGGCAATAAAGAATCTATTGACTGCTTTACAGTGCCCATTCACAATGGCAAAAGCAAAGCGTTGGGTGTGAAATGGAATCCTACCAAAGATAGCCTTCATTTTTCATTTGACTTAGAACCGCAAAACACAAAAGTCGCTAAACGTGTTCTTCTATCAATTATTTCAAAATTATTTGATCTTCTTGGTCTGCTTTCTCCGTTAGTCGTACGCGGAAAAATTCTTATTCAGCAATTATGGAAACAACAATTGGGTTGGGACACTGAGCTCCCTTGCGATTTTCAAACTAAATTTTTTTATTTTTTGCAAGAATTACACCAAATTGATAAGTTTTCAATTCCTAGAACAATAGTTTTGCCAAATCCTTTGAGCGTGCAATTGCACGGTTTTGCAGATGCTAGCACAGTAGCGTATGGAGCTTGCATTTTCATTCGTTCCATTAATTTGCACGGAGTGCGAGTTGCACTCTTATGTTCAAAATCTAAAGTTGCACCAATAAAATCGACGGTTACTATACCAAAATTGGAATTATGCGCTAATGTGTTGTTAGCTGAATTATATTCTAATGTTAACCATTCAATCAATTTCAAAATCGATCGCTCTTTTTTGTGGTCGGATTCTCAAATAGCCCTTGGCTGGATAAAATCCACCCCAAACAAGTTTAAGGTTTTTGTTGCAAACAGAATCGCCACCATCCAAGAGTTAACTACTAAAGATATGTGGAACCATGTTCCTACTCAGCATAACCCTGCTGATTTAATTTCGAGGGGTACGAGTATTTCTGCGTTAGACGCTGATAGCCTTTGGTGTAAAGGACCACAGTTTTTGTGGGAACCAGAAGCCACTTGGCCTTTGCAAGGTACGTTGATCAAGAATCAATTGCCTGAAACGAAATCTACTGTAAATCTTTTAGCTACTACGCCAGAAAACGATACCCTAGGCAATTTAATCAATAAAATTTCTTGCTACTTCAAACTTCTTCGAGTTTTAGCTTATGTTAATAGGTTTATAGCCAATATTAAGACGAAAAGTAAAGATCGTAATCTTAGTAATTTAAGCGTATCAGAAACCAACAATTCATTGAAACAGTTAGTAAAATTTGTACAGTTTGCATGTTTCAAAACTGAAATAAATAAATTAAGAATGGGAAATCCTGATAAAATGAATAGTTCACTTTTTTCGACCTTAAACATTTTTCTAGATCCGCATGGTATCATAAGAGTTAGAGGAAGAATTTGCCAATCTCAATTGCATTATGACACGAAACATCCATGTTATTGCCAAAAAATCACAGGTTTATTTATTTGCTACTTGAATTTTATCACAACAAATTTTTGCACTGTGGCTCGAACCAATTATTAGCTGTAGTTAGATCAAAGTGCTGGGTGTTAGCCGGTAGAAATGCATGCATCAAAGTAGTAAGAAAATGTTTAAGATGCTTTAAATATTCGCCGACACCATGCAAAACTAAAATAGCTAGTTTGCCGCCGCAGAGATTGACGGCATATAAGTCTTGTTTTGAACATACTGGCTGTGATTTTACGGGTCATTTTTTAATAAAAAGCGGATACACTAAAAAGGCATCATTTGTCAAAGCTTATGTTTGCTTGTTTATTTGCACAGTTACAAAATCTATCCATTTGGAACTTGTAACAAGTCTAACTTCAAATGCCTTTATTGAAGCTTTTAAGAGGTTTATAGCGCGTAGAGGCAAACCCTCTCACGTGTATTATGATAATGGCAGCAATTTTGTTTGCTGTGCCAACACAATGAAAGAATTTTATGCAAAATTTAGAACTCAAAATTTCAAAAATAATATATTAGAATATTCATTATCTGAATTTATTGAATGGCATTTTATTCCGCCCAGATCTCCGCATTTTGGAGGGCTATGGGAGAGCAATATTCGGCGAGTAAGGATCACTTATATAAAGTGTTGAAAGATATCAAGTTAAATTATGAATGTTTTCACACTGTATTGTGTCAAATAGAAAGTGTACTCAATTCACTCCGTTATCAAATGATCCAAATGATCCTTTACCTTTGACTCCGTTTCATTTTTTAACCTGCAAGGCAGCAGAAGCAATACCGGAACCTAAGTTAATTGGCGTTCCAGAGAACCGACTCAACCAATTTCAATTAAGATCAAAATTACTTAAACATTTTTGGAAAAGGTGGTATAAAGAAGTGCTTTCCGAGTATCAAAGCGCTTTTCGTGTCACCCACCAATCTACAACAAACCTAAATGTTGGAGATTTAGTAGTTCTCATAGATGAACAAGTGCCTAAGCTCCAATGGCCTTTGGGAAGAATTTTCGCTGTTCATCCAGGTCCTGATGGGATTGTGCGTGTTGTAAGCATTAAATTAGCCGATGGTAAACTAACTAAGCGTGCTGTAAGAAAGGTGTGTCGGTTACCGACAGATTAGCAAAGTGTTTGTGCGCGAAATTAACATTCCTTTGGAAGAGTTTAGAACAGTTGCAGTTTATTTAACTTTTTTAAAAAATATATGTAAACACTGAGCTTGAAAAATTAAACTTTTGTAAATATTATACTCTAGTTTAGGTTTAAATTTTAGAAATATTATATATTTCAAGGCGGCCGTTATGTTGCTAACTTGCAGCATATGGATAAAAGGGAAGGGTTGGAATGCAGGTACTAGCGAGGGTTGATGAATAGGCCAGGGTGATGCTTGCGCTTTATATACGGAAACTATTTCTTCTTAAGTCACTTTGATAGCTTTTCGTTTGCTTTTTCAAGTTATCGTTTTCTTTCTTACTTTTTCAGAGTTTAGATTATGCTTTGTTTAAGAAGTTGATAACCTAACTTTTGAGAAGTTCTTAGTTAGATTTCGGTTGCTTGTTTGAGTTTTGCGATTTATCTCACGTCCTGATGAAGCCCCTTACGAAAGTGGGCGAAACGTTGGCAACTTCGGTTACAACAACAATGACACGATCCAAACCCGGAAGACATTCTTATTATAGTATGGTTAAGAACGGTTTTTTTAGTTAAAAAGAAAAAGATGTGATAAAATAATAGGTGTTTAATTAAATAATTAATAATTTAAATAATTTTTTTTAAGATTTACGCTCTTTGACATTCACAAGAACCTACAACTTGCGGGCTTGTTCGAGATAAAATATAAATAAAAGAACGAATTGTATAAAAAATTTGATTTGTTAAGAAGAAAACAAGACGTAAGCGTACACTTTTAACAAATTCACGAACTACATTAGGTGTTCGAAGCTACAGAAAAACTGACGAAGCAGTCATACCAGAGTTTGGCCCTTCCAAAAAGGCTAGGGAGCGGAGAACGTAGAGCGCGACAGGCTACCTGATATTTCTTTAGCCGTACACAGAAGTTTATTGCCAGAAACGGTTGAACTTATAGCCCGTGAATCGTTTTCCACCTTTAACTTTGTGGAGGTAAGAGTCTAAAGCTTCTTAGAAAGGAACAACTCTCACACAAAATCAAAATCGAAATAATTACAAAATTACTGCCGGTTTTAAATATCCGACTTGGCCTGATTGCTCACAACAGTAAATCAATGTCATTTTGTTTTAGCTAAAGGTGCAAAATTTATTCGTTATCTGAAGAGAAACCAGAGTATCTAACTAAACTAAACTCCATCTTTGAAGTTAGGATATCTGGTATAAAGAAATAAGCATGACGCTCTTTATGGGAAGTGCTCCACAGTCACTGCCATTCGCCCAATATCAAGATCTTTAAAGGACGCTTATCTGCTGAAAAAGACGGAAATTTGTCGTTTGGTACGTGTTGATCCAGAAATGTGCGCGAGCCAGCTTTACCTAAAACTTTGATGTAGTAAATTTCGTGCAAAATAGATTTAAGAGAAAGTGATTAATTCGAAAGAATAGGTGCTGAAAGGAAGCTAGTTTTCTGACCACATGAGTCGGTAGTATCAAATGTCTAGACCATAATTGACCATGGGTATAACTGCACTGTTAAAAATTTTCGAAATGTAAATGTTTGTAGAATATGTACAAGACGCTCTTACAAAACCTAACTTTTTGTTTAGCAAAAGTAGGAGGTACTTGAATTCGAAAACCTTACGAAAAATGACACAGTCTGCTGGTAGTTCTTTGTTTAGCCAGTCATTTACACCTAGATTCTACAATGTTGACCCGAAAATCCCGGTTCTTGTAGACACCGCTACGTAAGCCGTTTGGCATAAACAGAACAGGATACGTTTAAGGAGTAAGTTATCGATCTGTTCGATAAAGAACTACGAATGACACGGGTAGTAGCGCCAGCAGGTACTCCCTTAATGACGAAAGCCTATATTATTAAAAGCCACAATACGTTGTTAAACGCTTCAGATATAGAAATGAAAATTTCAAGTCTGTGCTTGACGTACGGCGTCAGTCGTCGTTTAGCCAAGAACGAAACCATATTGACTGGCAAAATGTGGTCATAATTTTTTTTAAGACATAACATAGTTATCGGACGATATAAGTTAAGGTTTACGAGACTCTTTTTGCTAAGTTTGAAAATAGTCATAAATTTGCCAGTTTTACCACATTTAATGCATTAGTTAAACAAATCAATCGAACATAGAAGAGAGAGAATCTTGTATGATTTTACGTAGGACATTTGCAACGTATTCCGTCCGATCCGGAAAACTTGTTCTTAGAAATTTTACTAGGCACCGCAGCAAAATTGTCTTTAGTGACCAGCCAGTCTTGTTGAGATCTTATTTGTTAAATAGCTGGGTGTCACCTCCCCGACGGGCTTCAAACTATTGAAAAGAATAGCCGAGCAGAAAAAGATGCGGCTATCCTGTTGATGTGTACAGCCGCATCAGCGAGCTTGTACCGTAAACCTAAACTAAACACGTATGACCAGGGCCGGCGCTACCTTATTAGAGGCTAGGTGCAAAATAAAAATGCGAGGCTGGAACTTAAAATAAAAATTTACTCTTAAAAATTAACATAATGCTTGGCGGCAATAACATAATAAAAAACTTTAAACGATAAACAAGCGGAAAAAATCATAGATAGGTTTTTCGTGCTTTGGCTGAAGCAAACGCGTCAATGGTTTTTGATGTATCCAGTTCACGTCCAACCTCTTTCTCTATTGCTAACATAGCCAAACCCAGCAGTCGTTCTTGGCACATACTGGATCTTAAATAATTTTTAATTAATTTTAATTTGGAAAAACTTCTTTCCGCAGAGGCAACCGTGACAGGCAAGGTTAGTAAGATTCGAACTGCAATGTATACGTTAGGATAGGCCAAAAATAGCTTTGTCATTTGAAGATATTTTAATATGCTTAGAAGCGAACTTTGGTGGTTATCAGGAATGACTGGAATAAGAGATTTCAGTTCTTCAAACATTTCCGTGTGATCAATATCGGAATCGGCATTAGTCGCGGATAAAACAGTCTGTAGGTCTTCGCACTTCTTATATAATTCTTCATCAGAAAGATCTTTGAGTTTTGTGAAATCGTACATAAATCCAAAGTTTTTCCTTATGTCCTCATATAATTTGAATCTTTCTTTAAATGATTCTATAGCACTATCAACAATTAACAGAAAGTATTCAACCCGAAATTTTTCTTCATCGTTTTCTAACGTTTCATCTGAACCTTCATAGTCAAAAGATTTTTGATTTTTTTTATCCGTCGTTTAGGAAACTGGGTTTTAATATGGTTTTCCTCTGCAATCTTTTTTGCTTTTTGTACACTTGTAATATATCCATTTGTACGAAATGTGTTTAATTTACAAAGAAGTGTGTCTAGCAATGTAATAGCGACATCCATTTGCACGTCCATCCTTTGCAATATTTTTGATACTCTATTGACTTCGACAAGTAATTCATACCATATAACAGCAGATAAAATAAAAGGATAAGACTTGATTTCTTGCAGTAATGAATTTGCTTCGCTCTTAGTTTTGGCATCTTTTGATTCATCAATGATTTCGCCAAACACTGTTATAAATTCCCGGATTTGGAAAATTATCGCTTTTACACTTTCTACTCTGCATTCCCATCTCGTCGCTGATAGCGGTTTTGGAGTAAATGACAAATATTTTTTGGCTATGTCGTAACGGCAGTTAGAACTTGATAAAAATGTGTAAATTCGTTGAATTACTCCAAAAAATGAAACTGCTTTTACAGAAACACTAGCTACATCAGAAAGTATTAAATTCAAATTATGGCAACCGCAAGGAACATAAAACGCTCGAGGATTTTCTTTCAGAACCTGAGCTTGCACACCAGATTTATTTCCTTTCATATTTGCCCCATTATCATATCCTTGGCCTCTACAGTTTTGGAGTTCTAATCCGAGATTTCCGATGTGGTCTTTTAAAATTTGTGTTAATCCTAAGCCGGTAGAATCTTTTACAATTAGAAATCCAGTAAAGCTTTCGCATATTTGCACTACATTGTCTTCAACAGATACGTATCTGATGATACAAGAGAGTTGTTCAGTATGGGATGAATCGGGTGTGCAATCTAAAAGTATAGAAAAATACTTTGATTTTTTTACGTGGTTGACAATTTTATTCAACACTTCTTGTCCCAGAAGTGTAATAATTTCATTTTGTGTATCTTTACTTAAATAATGTACGCCCTTTTTTGTATTTCTTGCATTATTGACGTGTTGCGATAATACAGGGTCGTATTTGGAAATTAATTCAACGAGACCCAAGAAATTTCCATTGTTTGAAGAAAATAATGTGTCACATGTTCCTCGCAATGCCAGGTTATGTTCCGCTAAGTATTGAATTATAGATATTATTCGTTCTAAAATATCTCGCCACTTTTTTCTTGCCTGAATAAAAAGTTTTCCGGAATAATGTGGGATGAACTCCTGGTTGGTAATATGTTTTTGTTACATTCCATTTGTCTATGGCAGCAAAGTGTGTTTTTGATACTTCATGCTGCTTTAATCTTACAGAACAATGTTGCCAGTCACTAAATCCAATCGTTTCTAACTGACTTGAGGCAGTTTGAAATAGTTTACACAGGAAACAAAAAATTCGATCCTTTTCCATTGAATACATCAGCCACGTTCTTTCAATTATCTCGCCGTTATTTAACTTTCTCTTGTAATATATTTCAGAAAACGATCTATTTTTGGAATCTTTCGGATACGAAGATTTTTTCAATGTTGTAGGTCCTTGCATCAAAATAAATTCTCGCTGAGAAGGAGTTAAATATTCTGGCCAGGCTCCAATATCCTTCAGGTCTTGATATTCCAAGTTTGAGTGCATAGTGTCAGTTTCTACCACCATTGTCAAACACTAAAATAGTTTTAAAACATTTAAAATACCAGTAATAATTTTTATATATATATATTTAACTAACATTTTCATTTACCGGATTCAAATTAGGATTGATACTTGTGTAGGTCCCTTCCATATTAGGCGATTCAGTGACAGAACTAGTGTCAGGTGCTGATTCTTTTTCGGAACCTTCAATTTTTAAAAATTTGTGTAAAGCCCCCTTTTGTGTTTTGATAAATTCTTCATGAGCCTTTCGCTTCCTTACTTTTTCGGCCCCACCCATATATTTCCTACCACAATCTCGGTCTCTGGACGTCATGTTTCTAATACGTATGTGCTGTTAAAAAAGAATAAATGTAAATTTTAACGTTGGAAAGACATGTTGGTAACTATGTAAACTAATGAAACAAGATGAATGAGAAAATAATTTGTATTGCATACATTTCCGCAACAAAACCATGAAGGTCTTTTTTATTATTAATTTATTTATTTATTGTGAAGTAAAATCCCAAAAACAAAATTTAACACATTGTGGATAAAGACCTACTAGTCTCTGCCAAAAATTGTCACTCCCATATGCCATTAAAAAACAGTCATTTCAGCACAAATTAGCACAACTTTCAATTTTTATCAATTCTTAACACCTTTCTTAATTAGAATATTAAAAAGCTCAGAATCGAAAGCTAAATAGTTTAAATCCGTTATCAAATTATTATTTCTTTTAGTTAGAAGAATTTTTTGTGAAACAGCAAAGTTTTTAAGGTTTATTTTTAAATAAAAACTTTGCTGTTTTATAAAAAAATCCTTCTAACCATACGAAAATATAATAACAAAAACAGCTTTTGCTGTTTTATATTAGTATTTTTTAATTTGTACCAGCACTAAATAAATAATAGTTATTTTTGTAATAGGATAAATGCGTAAAGTGGGTGTTTTGTAATGAATCTAAGAAAAATCCAAGAAAAAATCTAAATAAATCTAAAGGTAAATAAAAGTAACATTTAATTTTTAATTCAAGTCTGTTTTAGACTTTTGTACTTAGATTTTTTTCCTTGGACTTTTTTATCGAACTCTTTTTTAATAGCATACGAGAGCATTAATTTTTGGCCGAAATGGCAGGTCGAGGTCAAAAATTCTCTCTAACGTTCCATTAAAATACAAAATTTACAAACGAAATACAATCAAGAATTTTTGTACAACTGTAAATTTGAATTAATCAGCTAACAGCAAGTCAAGTTAAGTTGCTCTATCGTTACTGTAGAAACAATTAGTGCAAAAGTTTTTTTATCAGTATAAAAGACCTTTTTTTTTAAAAATTAATAAGTTTAACAAAAATGTATTATACATACCTGTTACGAAATAAAGAAGACAAAGTAATAAATAATAAAGTAAATGTAAATTATCCAGTAAAAACTCGAAACACTAATACACTACACTAATAAATGAATACTATATTAATTTAGTTTAGAACTACGCAAAATTAAAAATAAATATATGTACGTATAATCAAAATAAACACGTGATGTCACTTGAACAGTCTTTAACAAAAGTTATTGTCGCATCGAAAGTCGACAAGGAAGTTCTGTTGGTGGTGTAAGAAGCAATATTTATAAACAAGTAGTGTGAGAAAATAATTAATTTGAAATCAGCAAGCCGGATGGGATTATTAGGGTTTAATGTTAGTAAAGACGTGTAATACACCAACGTCAGCTTTAGTGATCAACGATCATTGCATTGGTTTATGCAAAATTGTAAAATAGTTGACAGGTAATAGCTTAATGAAGCAAGGTGTAAGACCGAGCACGTTTGCACAAAATAAACAAGATTTAGGTACAATTGTGATGTTTCCACATTACAATATAAAGTATTTACAGAAATTTTCTCACACAAGGCATTTACCATTGGGTATAAAAACACATTGCAAATTTTAAGTTTTTTCAACCCCAGTAAATAATTTCTTCTCTGTAACAAATGGTTTATTACTTTCGTTTTGACCATCAAGGGTAGGTTCAATTTATTCAAGATGTTATAAACCTTTACTACAATATGAGAAAAACGTTTTGTCGGTATTTACTTGAACGAATTTTGACACGTTTAAGATTTATCATTCTAAAAACTTTGTTGCGCGCGGGGCCTATAAAATGCGGGGCCGAGTGCACTGCACCGTTTGCACGTGCCTCACGCCGGCCCTGCGTATGACTCTTGGGTCAGTAGTATGGAGGAGAAACTCATTGCTTCACTTGCGCGAACCTTAAAGTTAGTTGAGTGTCTTTAAAGTCCATAATCAATGTTTGATATTTTAACGTCGAGTTTTTACAGATACACTGGGCAGATGTTACAGATCACTTTATGCTTAACGTCTCCTTTATCGCGCATGTCGAGTTTTGATCCAAGTTACAGCATGTCGTTGTTTCGTGCTTTTCAGCACAATCGCTGAACTGTAAGTCGCTTTTACAGTCGGAAGATTGATGGACATACTTCTGATATTTAAAACAGCGAGTAACTCGTTTACGGTCATTGACCTGGCATGCATTCTAAGCGACGTACACACGACTAATGGCAATTTGCTTAGTCTCTAACACCAAAGCGGAATGAGGTGCTCATTCGCGAGATGAAGTATTTCATAGAAAGCGTCGTGGAAGTTCTGCGAGGCTAACCACAAGGCCGGTTTTTTCGAGGATGACCGCAAGTATTTAAGTAAATTCTTACATAAAGATTTAATCAGCTTGATTATTAATTATGAAATCATTTTTGTCTTTTTAACAACCGTACATAACATATAGAAATAATAAAAACAAATATGATTATAAGACTACTATTAAACGAAGGTAGTGCTTACGCAAGCCACGATACAGCGTAACTTTATTTTCGTTAAGAAATAAACGCAAGGATCTGACCTGTGTGTTGTAGGTGTCGAGTAAGTGATTACGATGGCATCCAGGTGTCTATAACCATTTACGTTGGTGGTAGCGTAGACCAAAATGTAGCTACTTCAAATAATAGCTGAAACAGCAATTTCCAAATGAGTTCATAACCATAGCCGTGAAGCTAAGTAACAGACACATCCGTATAAGAAGGAAAAAAGCACAAGAGAAAAAAATCAAAAAACTAACAAAAAACCATTAATAGAAAAATGGACTAAAATCGTTAAATCGCCGTTTTGTAAAACCTACCGAAAGGGGTATAATCATCAACTTTACAGAAATTTATGCGTGAATAGCCGTAATGCAGATAAAGTCTTGAGTGAGTACATCTAAAAGACGAATGTTTGATAAACGTTGATTTACAGAATACATTCTTACCTAACGACTAGTTTCAAACGCACATGTGCTGATAATCAGCAAATTTGTTAACCTTTTGTGGCTTTTATTTGCGATTTCAAATGGAAAAGAACGTCATAAGCGAAAACGAACTTATTTTAGCGTCAAAAACCCCCACCAACTTACGTTATTCGTGGTGGTAAATCAGTATGACCAATTTTACAAAATCCAAAAACCAAATAACGTAAGACATTAGAATATATGGGGTTAAACAAAATCGAAATAATAAAATGTAATGTAAGTTGTCTATACAACAGGTCTTAAAATATAATTCAAATCGGAAATTTCTTGTTGGCAATTACTAAATAGATTAAATGCCACTTTTACATTAGAAGTCCGATTCCTCAATCTAGTCTAAGATCAAACTTTTGGGAATCTAAAGCTTTCATGAAAGTCGTCTTTGTCTCATAAGTAGGCAGTCTCTAAAGGAGTATCGGGTTTGGGAACTATCACGACACTCGACCTGGAAACAGGTGCGACGGATTTACCTGAAGATACTTTGAACTTCTCGATGATTTTGGAACGTACCGCTTGGACATAAGATAGTTGGACAGAAGGTGCAGCAACACCGGTTGTGGATAGTTTGGCAGTGATTGATTATCAATATCAGCAGTTTGTTGCAAAACGCAATGGGATATTATTGATTTTTGGGAAGCTTGAAGCTTGCTGGTAATGTCAATCATTTCTG
Source organism: Aquatica leii (assembly GCA_035610365.1). Taxonomy (NCBI): domain Eukaryota; kingdom Metazoa; phylum Arthropoda; class Insecta; order Coleoptera; family Lampyridae; genus Aquatica; species Aquatica leii. The sequence continues at coordinate 88,668,714 of CM069434.1, forward strand.
ATTGTTTAGAAAAAGTAATCTTGCTATCAAAGACTATCTTTGGAAGACGCAAGATATCAGGTTTAAAAAATTGTTCAATGCTGTCAAGCAGACTGTTGGAATCTTCAAAGATTCGCGACGACGCTTGGTGGAGACAGATTCAACCTCCATGGCAGTAGAGGTTGAAAAAGTGGGGGAAGTAGAGCGCGACAGAATGAACTGATGCCTGATACCCATTTAGTCGTTTACAAGAATTTATTTCCAGAACGGTTAAACTTATAGCCCATAAATCGTTACCCAGCTTTAACCTCATAGAGTTAAGAGTCTAAAACCTCGTAGAAAGAAACAGCTTTACACAAAATCAACAACGCTATGATTACTGAATTACAAAATTACTATCGGCCTTAATTATCCGACTTCGCCTGATTGCTCACAATTTGAAAATGGATGTTTTTTTGCTTTAGCTAAAGCTAGAAGATTTATTCTCTAATTGAAGAGAAACTAGAGTATGGAGAGGGGAATAGTTTTTTTTTGAATAACTTTCATCCAAAACAATTACTTAGTTTTAACTTTAATTTCTGACGATGATTCCAAAGCTGATGATATTATCCACGATGACATCCGTTCTGATGACTTCAAAGAACCCTTCAGAGGCTTCTTATTAGAAGAAATCAAACAGTCAAGACATCGAGGTCAATGTATAATTCAGGAGAGCCGAAATGGAAAATCAATTTTATCGCTGGAATTTCTTTCCTACCACGAGGAATCCTCATCCTTACAGACTGGCGCTCCTTTAGATCGAGTCAGCAATATTCTTTTCTTTTTTGGTTTTGGTTTTCTTATACCTTAATCTATAAATTGGAGTGTCCAAACTTAAGCGTTACCAAAATCCAAAAAAATTATATTAAAAAAAATCGTCGATAAGAAGATACCGTTTGTTACCGAAAAATCTAATAGCATTTATATAATTGTAAGTAGGATAAATCCTATGTAATCAATAAATGATAAGATTGTGTAATCTTAAGTACTTAGTACTTTGAAATACTTCAGTCACACCTTAGACAACTACCGGAAAAATCGATTTAATTTATAATTGTTTTTTAATATGGCGGTAAGTATATAGCACAAAATTTTTTCAATACATTATCATACTAAATAGACAACAGAACCTGGAGGACTACAGTTTGGGTATCTAAAAACGCACACAGCAATAGCTAAAATTTCTCAAGCGGTAACTACCATAACACGATATTAAGAATTTTTGTATTTAGTTGTTGTTTTAGATATTAAACGCCGTTTCAATACTATGTGTATTAATTGAGGATAAGACTTCAGAAGGTGACGCGTTTGTAGCTTGCGGTTTTATAACACTCATTATAACTTTACTTCTAATAATATGCAATGTAGCAAATCTGCCGGAAAAAATTATATTACCATGGAATTACATTGATTTTGGTTGCTGCTTATTTTCCATAGTATTCTATATGGCAACGGCCACTTTGATTTTGCGCTACAAAGATACTAATGGTTATGTCATTGGAGGTGTAAGTATAATTTTTGAATATTTTTGAAACTGCACAAGAACTAATTTTTTTAATTTTCTAACAATTATTTTGTTTCCAAAAATACCGAGTGAGCCAAAAAGAAAGGCTTAAATTTTCCACTATTGTTTTATGTAGTGAAACCGCTTAATTATCATTTTAAAGTCCTTAGTGCCAAACTAAATGTTTTTCAGAAGAATTTTCAAAAGATACTTCAAAACCTTGATTTATTTATTTCCTCTGATAAACTAGATAGCTAGCTAATGAATTAAAAGTGAAGCCAAAATCAGACATTTGCAGGGTAGGCAAAATATTGTTATTTGATTTGTTAACAATATTAAAACAACATATAGTAATGGTAAATATGTCATGAACTACTATTAGAGGAAACTATAAACAGTGAGTTCGTAAAGTGTAGAGAAAATTCATTATCTTCTAAATAATAAAATTTGAGAAAATTTTCTCGGACACGTCGATTTTGTTTGTTTAAATTTCTTAAAATAGTAGGAGAGACTGGGGAGGTTTGATACACTTAACACATGAAGTGCAAAATACAAGTACGTATAAATTCTATAAATTCTCTAGATGGTGCCTTAAGTAGCCTATTAAGTTGCAATGAATTTTAGCTGGTTGAAATCTATTGATTCAGGGTATAATGAGAGATATTTTATTTTTTTCATTAACTTGCATCTTGTATCATTCCTCCCATAGTAAGGGAGTTTTGATACGTGGTGAGAAAAGCACATGATTTGGGCTTTTAAAACATTTCTAAGTATTTATTGGGATATTTTAGCATTAGGAACCTAAAAATATCTAATTAACATTATTATGTTTATCAAAATTAATAGGAAACACCAGTCTTCTTTTGGATCTAGCAGTTCCACCCACAAAACTTGGTAACGGTAACTTCCTAATGTCGTCTTCAGATACGATAGATTGATCCTCCACGTCAGGGAAAACAAAATGGTAGCCAGGCTTCTTCCGTCGAATAAAATTTATCAAATATTCTCCACTTTCCACTTTCTCTAAAATCTTCCCACGTAGTGGCTTTCAGTTTTTTTAGTCACAAATCGTACTAACGCATATTCATTTACGTTTATCATACCTCTAACAAAATCTTCTTCTTCTCTCTCCTTCTCAATTTGTTCTTCTACGTCTGTTATTTCACTAGACGATGATGAGTAGAATGCGAGATTATCTAAATCAGACTCATCCTCTACAGCCTTTTCTTTCTTCTGCTTTACAATCTCTTTCATATTGATAGCCCCAATTGATATTTCGTCTGTAGTAAGGTTTTTCTTGGCGTTTTTTTTTTGGCAGCAGTATTCTTCTGTTCTTGTCTTTTGATGTTCACTTTTTATTTCTGCCATATTAGGAGTATCTGTTAGGATTTTTGTCTTTGCAAGTTTTTTTCCAGTTTTTTGTCGTTTTCTTGGTTGCCGGAGGAAGTGTTCTTATTTCTTCAGGGGTTTTATAAAGGCGGGAAAGTCCAGGTACACTTATTTCTTCAGGTGTCTCAGGAATTGGTTCTGGTGTATGGTGTTCATCGCTAAAAGCAGATGTTGTTGCCTCTGGTGTTTCTTCTCGGTTTAAGGGATCAGGTCTATCTGTAACCTTTGCAGTTTGCAAGAAAGTCATGATCTGCAAAAAGGTGCGAATTGAAAGGGTAAATACCCGTTTCTAAAAATCCTTTTATTATGTTAGTTGGAGTAAAAGCCCGTTGATATGCATTGCCAACAAGCTTTGCGATGTCTTTTAAAACGATAGTCTAACCAGGATTTTGCACCATAAAGTCATCGCAAGTTTCATTGTAATATGTTTTAAAGATCTCGTAGACAGCGACATCCAAAGGTTGTAATTTATGACTTGTATGCGGGGTTATCGTTAATAAAATGATACCATTTTCCTTGCAGGTATCTAGTTCTTTGGACGATATATGGCTACAATGATTATCTAGTATCAGTAGAACTTTCTTGGCAGGTGTACATTTTACAAATTTTATGAAGTGCAACAAATATATTTCAAAATTGTCTGCTGTCATCCATCCACTTGGGTTTGTCACAGCTTTGGAGCCTGGCGGTGCTCCAGTTGTCATTTAATGTTGTTCACAAACACGTGGAAAGACAAAGGAGGAATTGAGTTTCCGGTTGCATTTATGGTACACAGGACTGTGACTGTTGAACCCCGTTCACCGGAAGTGACTTTAGATACTTGCTTTTGTCCTTTTTGGGAAATTATTTTGCCAGGTTTGTGGACGGTCTGAACTCCAGTTTCATCACAATTGTAGATGGAATCTGGCTCAACCCGGTATCGACGTAATACTTCTGCAAGTTAATCATAAAATTCTCCCACTGTGCGTCTGTTAAAAGCTGTCCCACGTGAAAGGCTTGTTAGTTCTGGTGTTCGGAGTGACAGTTGCTTGTTTTGGGACATAAAGCCTCGAAGCCAGTCATAGGAAGCTGTTTCATTCCTTTTCCAGTTCTGGGAAATTTTCTTTTCATTTTCTAAAGCGTACAAAAATGCAAATTTTCTTGTCTCTTTTGATGTAAGACCTTAATTAATCCTGGCAACTGTTAATAAATATTCTGCTAAACGTTCATCAGAAAAAATCTGAGAACCTGCATAGTTGGGGAAGAATTTCATCTCATCGTCATTGTCCCTGTGCTTCGCAACGTATCTTCGCAAAGTCATTTTATCGATACGGTATTTATTAGATGTAGGTCTTAGTTTAGACCCATCTAAAACTTCTTGAACAGCTGTCCTCATTCGTTCAGGAGACGCTGGTATCCTGTTACTTTTTTTTCCACTTAAATGGCATCCTAAAATTAAAAGGCAAATTAATATTTTGATAAACACAGATCTGGGAGGAATGATACATGTATCATATCTGCCCACAATTAAATGTATCAATCCTCCTTGTGCAGCTGTCTATATAAAAAATTAAATTTCAGAAAATCTAACCTACAATATTTACATGAATTTTAGGTCAAATTATTGCTAAAAGTATGCACTATCCTATGTATATTTGATAACTGGGATAACTGTGTTAAGTTGTCCTTAAAATGCTTACACTTACCTTTCAAAAATTCACCAAATATTCACTAAAATCAGTCTTTTTGCCGTAAATTCTTAACTTCACAGTGAAACGAACACACACTAACACCACATGTCTTGCCTGCGCAAGAGCATTACAGCGATGCCAAAACAATTGCCCGCCAAGCAGTTCTGGTGGGAAATTTAAAGGTGTATTAACTCTTCCATAGTATCACACCTCCCCAGTCTCCCCTAACACATTTTTTTTCAACGGATTCTGATAGAACTCATTTTTCTAAATACCAAAATGTCAAAAAGGTGTGACCTTGAAAAGAAAAGTTTTTGAGATACTTGAGATGAAAGTTACCTGGCACATCAAGTAGTTTTTTGATCTAGTACATTGGATGTTGTTCTGCTTATTATCTAGCATTCAAAAAACTACTAACTTACAAGAAATATAAATAACAATAAATAATAATGTACAACAAAAAAAACAAAGTAAATGTTCGAAGTGGCTTCCAGGCATTTCTTGACAATATCTCATCCGCCACCAAAACTCCTAGAGAACCTCGCTAAGATTATCGCCTAGAATTGTACGCATTTTGTTACAAATTTTGTCCTCTAGTTCGTCGACGGTATTTAGTCTATAGAGATTTTTAAATACCCCCATAAAAAATAGCCGAGGAGAGTAAGGTCAGGATATCTAAAAAACCATTTGATAGATCTCCTGCGACCAATCCATTAGTTACCAAATACATACTTGATTTAATTATTTGCAAACTATGCTCGCAAAATGGGGTGGCACACCATCATGTTGGTACTATATGGTATTATTGAGCAGATCTAGATCTTCTTGAATTGGGTAAAGTACTGCAAGTGCAGATCCTAATAAACCCAAGATACTGTAACGATTATTTAAACAAAATATTTATACGATTAGAACTATACGTAACTAATCAAATCTAACGATATTTAAGAAAAACACAAATTTATATATTACTACTACGAAAAATAATGTCCGCGGATAACTTCTGTTTATCTAAACCGATATTTGTTTAGATTAAAAGCACGTACACGGGCACGTTATCTATTTATCTTAGCACACACGTTAATAATTTATTTATTTGAGACGACAATTTTTTTAAATTCCGATTTCGAAAAACTCACCTTTGCTCCTTTAAAATACTTTTTGTATATTTCTGTTATCTGTGTTGAGAATTTACTACATCTTTCGGTTATTGTCTCGAAACGGGCAATAACTTCGAGAACGTTTCACTGTCTCCTCGTTAAAATTGTTCTGTGCCAGAACAGAAAATTGGATGCGACACCGGTAGAAAAGATCGTGGCGATAGCGGCAGCTCTCTCCATTTCGGCAATTTCCTTAAGCATAAAAGTAGCATTTAAACGCTTGTTCTTCGAAAGACAACTTCCAACATATATCAAACTGTCTTTCAATTCAGTTGATCTAAGCCACAACCAAGCTTGGGTACTGCCAATTTCTTAATGTTGTGTAACTCCATTTCTTTCTTAAGATTACATAATGCTCGCCACAGATTTTCATATAGCGGCTTTGTACGTGAGTACTTCTTGTTGACCAGATAGAAAACGAAGCGTTCGGTCACCAGGTAGATTTAAAACTTTTCCGACCGCCGGTTGCTGTTTTCGTAATTTATCTAGTCGTCGAAATTTCTTTTAAATACGACTGCAAGCTTGTTAAGATCCGCGCTCACACAATCTGCGATGGCGTAATCTTTTTGTGTTTGAAACCGGTCTTGTTGTTTCTCGTTTGTAACTCTAAACCAGGCGCGGGCAAATACTTTTAACCGCGGGCCAAACTGAAATTTTCAAAATGTCTCACGGGCCGGAGGACTATACCGCGTACGTACAAAATCGCATAAAAGAGATTAAAAAATTGCTTGCGGGATTTTTCAACGGGCCGGATAAAGTAAGCAAAGGGGCCGGTTGCGGCCCGCGGGCCGGCTTTTGCCCACCTCTGCTCTAAACCTAGCCATTGCAGAACCTCCGTATATGCTCATAAACTTATCGAAGTCTATTCCTTCAACTTGATTTTTGATCTTGGTAGTTATTACTCTGGTTCGGACCTGAACTTCCGTAACGTTGTTATCGCCAGCAAACGGTGCTAGACTATCGATGTGGACCATTTTTGGTTTGCCTCTGGGTGGTTATTGGATGCAATATGTTACGTCATTAATGCTCTGCATAATTTCAGAAGGACCCTCTCATTGCTTCTGCAGCTTCGGCAACAAACCACGTTTTTTTTGGGGATTATACAACCACACCATGTCGCCAGGTTTAAACCCACCATACAAGCTTTGACGTCATATCTGGTCTTCATTCTGTCGCTGGCAATTTGTGTGTTTTTACAGACTGCCTCGTGTACTTTGTCTAGTCTCTTTCTCAGCTTGCTGACGTTTTCTACAGCAACTGCTTTTTCCTGTCTTGTTCCAAATTAGAGGTCGCATGACAGCCGTATTTGGCGACCGAGCATGACGCAGGATTGGTCTGTATTTTCGTGAACTGTTGATCGGTACGCGATTTCGAAAAAGTGCAGGTACTGATCCAAGTCTCTTTGGTGTTCGGACACTACTTTGGCTAAGTACTTCATCCGTTCAACCATGCCATCAAATTGAGGATAGAGAGGTGTCGTCGTAGTTTTCTTAATTCCCAACAGTTTGCAAACTTCTTAAAACAGCTCAAACTGAAAGCTGTGGCTTTGGTCAGAATGTAATTCCAACAGAACTCCAAACGGACAAAAAAACTCTTTTGCTAATACGTCTGCCACTGTAGCTGCTTCTTGATTGGTTATGGCATAAGCTTCCGTCTATTTTGTGAAATTATCCATCGCCACCAGAATGTATTTGTTTCCCAAATCAGATTCAGGGAACAGCTCTGCGATGTCAATCCCTACTCTTTCTAAAGGTCTTTCCACGTTATTCTCTTTCATCGGTGCTTAGCGCTTTTTAGCAAAACCATTTCATGAAGCAGTAAAGATTTTCTTTTAAATAAAAATGTTTCTAAAAGACAAGATCAAAAAGTATTTCAATTTAAATGCACAAACAAGTATCTCAAGTTTGAAGTACGCGTTTATATTTGACGAGCCTACTTTGTTTTAAATGATTGTTGCAGTTTGTTAACATTTATTTTCTAATCCAATTTGATTAAAAACTTTTTTAGACAGATGAAAAAACATGTTTTCTTGCAATAAACAATTTCAGATCCGAATGGCTTTCAAAATATTTTGTTTGGAAATTTTTGATCGGTCGCCATTTTGTTATTTGATAAAATAGAAAATAATTGTATATACAAACCGAAAGCAAATAAAATAAAGGAGTTTCGAAAAACAAAAAAAAGTTATAGTAAAATTCAAGTTTCCACGGGTTGTATTATTAATACAATTTTCCATTCTGGATAATTCCTGTGTTGCCGTTCTTACATAAGCTAAGCTTTCGTCACACGTCACAATAAACATCTTTAGAGCTCGGAACAAATTGGTTGATTGCGCCTTGAAGTTTCGGTTTTTTAGACCTACCTCCAATCAATATAACTGGTTTCCATATCTCCGGTAAAAGAAAACTAGAATCTCGGTTAATATTAAACATAATTTGATGACGATTACACCTCCGATGCTTCTTAATACGAATTCCCACGCTTCTACCCGTTTCTCCTATGTATGCAGGACCACAAGATCAAGGAATGCCATAATCGCCGTCAGATTGAAAAGGAATAGCACTTTTCACCGGATTTAAGAATTGACCCAGTTTAGGAAAACCGAGTAACAATGTTGTGTTTAGACAACATTTTTCTTATACGGTCTGTGGTACCTTTGACATATGGTATATTATAGACATTACTTGAGATCTAGATTTCGCTGTTACTCTTGGTTTGGCAGACGTAAACTTTGCTTAATACTTTTTCTATTGTAATTGTTTGCGACTAACACCTTGGTTAGATGATTCAACTCTTTTTGAAGATGTTGGGGTTGACATAAGTATACAGTTATGTACACTAAAGGATTCACTACTGATAATTTCTGATGATGAGACAATTCATTCAAATATCTATCCGTATGGGTAGGTTTTCGATAAACTGAATGCGATAATGAACCATCTTCATTTCGATTAACTAAAACGTCCAAAAATGGTAACGGAAAGTTTCTTTCTAATTCCATACTAAAACGAATATTTTGATGAATTGAGTTTAAATGACGTCTGGCGTTTTGTTGCTGCATGGCAATGCCAAACCTCATTTTGCTATTCACACCCAAAATCTGATCATGTGTTTTGGATGGGAGCAGATTGACTACCCACCATCCAGTTCATACTTGGCGCCGAATGTTTTCACTTATTCCGCTACTTAAAAGAGTTTCTCGGCGGCAAACGCTTTGCCAGCAGTTCAAGACTGGTTATCCTCACAGGAGGCAGACGTCTACGACTTAGGCATACAGAAGCTTGTAGAACGTTATGAAAAATGTTTAAACAAATATGAAAACTATGTAGAAAAATAGAGACACATGTAAAGAATTTAAAAAATAAAGCATTCTGAAAAAATCTATAATGTTTTATAAGTAAACGGATCTTAGTTTACTCGTATATATTTCTCAAATCAGAGTCTGGGAACGGCCCAGCGATGTCAATCGCTACTCTTTCTAAAAGACTTCCCACGTTATACTGCTTCATCGGTGCTTTGCGCCTTGCTGGATTATTTCCTGATGCGCAGATCGTGCACTTACGACACCATTTCAGGACGTCCTCTTTGCTGTTCACCCAGTACAATCTTTCTCGAAATTTCCCCAATGTCTTCTTAACGTCAAAGTGTCTTCTTGATGAACTATCGTGCAGATGCTTTAACACTTGTTATACTTGGGTCTTAGACCCTATTAACTTTTGTCTGTATTTCGTGCCCTCAACAATTTTTAGGGATTGCATAAGAAAACCGTCTTCTACTTTTACAGAATCCTACTGCGCTTAGTACGCTTGAATTTTTTGTCCAAAGCACTCACTTCTTCCCAGGTTGGTCGCCAGCAATTTTCTTTCCAGTACGGGAGTAGTTTTATTTCGGTATCGCGACGCAACTGCTCAGGTTCTCACTCGTCATCGACCATAGCAGTTCTAAAGAGGCATTCGATCTTTTCTTCAAGTCGCGAACAGTGGCTGCAGTTTTCCGGATATGGTCTTCTGGACAAGGTATCAGAGTTCCGATGACTGCTTACGGCACGGTGTTCTGTGTCATAGTCATACTTTTGAAGTCTCTCGATCCATCTTTCTACTAGTCTTTCCGGATTACGGAACTGCAATAGCCATTTTAAAGCGGCATGGTCTGTCCTTAGTAAAAATTTCTATTTATACAAACATTTAAAATGTTCTATGATTTTGACTACTGCTAATAGCTTTCATAGTATAAGAGGTGGAGAGATTCACCTTTTTACTCTTCTTTTTTTGACGGTCGTCTTACTGTGCTCCTTTCTGATCTTTGTCTCTGATGTCTCAAGTTTCTTGGTTCCCCTTTGTTTTTAAAGTTTTTTTTCGCGAAATTTTTTTCTAGCAGCTTCTGAAATTTTCTTAAGTGTGTCCTTCTTTTCATAGTTCTCGTTCCCAGTGTCGGTTATAATATATCTGGTATTTTTAATTCGTTTACTTGATTCATATTAGTTCCACGAGCATGGAGAAGATATAAGATATACCTCTATTCAGTTACGCATCTGTCGGTTTGGTCCTCCTCATCTTAGATTTAGGTTTTTAATAAGGTTGTTTCCTCTTAGTTAAGATAGTTAGCCAAAACCCACTATCATTTATTGCTTGTGAGACATGTTCAAAGCAGCAAAGAATGTTGGGTTTAATTGACGAGTCTACTCATCCACGCTAATAGAGCAGCGACAGGTATCGTTTATCCCAGTGTTGGACAGTCTTGCTACGACACTACACCTTGAGTTGAAAGAGCTGGTTTGGGTGGCAGTAGTATCAGAACACGTGCAGGTTTTGGACCTAGATTCCAACACCTGGCAAGGTAAATAAAGTTGTCCCGGCTGCGTACCATGACACCTTATTCACCAACCCACAGGAAGAATTTAACTTTCAATGTTGACATTTAAAAAAGGATACGGGAATGGGAAATAATTAAAAGACAAAATCAGAAGTGTAAATTAAAACAGTAATATAGAATCCTTTATTATCAGTTATTTCCGTAATGCGAAGACAGCAGTGTTAAGAAGATTATTCAAGTCTAAATAAATAAGTCGTTAGCGCGTGTGTGTAGATAAATATACGGAGAATAATCTTGTACGTGACTTTAGTATAAACAAGTGTGTGAAGCTATCCGCGGACTTTATCTTATCTTCGTGTAAGTGATATAAATTAGTGTAAGTGTTTTTATTAAATATTATTAGATTTAATTAGTTCACTTAATTTAAAAGTGCACATATTTTTAGTATAAGTAAAAATATTTTTTAGTAGAAGTATAAATAAATTAGTTTTAATAATAAAATTTGCTACAATAGCATTCTTTGCTCTTGTGGTCGTGCATACATAGGAGAAACGGGTAGAAACGTGGAAATTCGTATTAAGAAGTATCAGAGGTGTAATCGTCTTAAACAAGCTTTGAAGTCAGCGGTAGCGGAACATGCACTAGAAACGGGTCATCAAATTGTGCTTCGAAACACTAAAATTTTGACGAATGTTTCAAATTACTATCAGCGAAAAATTAGGGAATCTATTGAGATAATTGAAAATCTTTTTAATATTAACCCAGATTCTCGTTTTCCTTTACCGGAAGGCGCGCAATCAATCAGTTTGTTCCGGGCTGTAAAAATGTCCACTATGACGTGTGACGAAAGGACCACCCCGTATATCTTTTGTTCTTGCTATGAGTTGTACATCAAAACCATTTTAGTTATTTCTTTTTTTCTTCTTCTGAATGAGTTGCTAAACATTATTTTACTACGGGTCATAAAATCGATTATGGTAACGCTATGGTAATTGCAAAATCTTCACTAGAAAAATGTAATACGATTATTTTCAAGTTGTAACCTCGATATAACGATTTTGTCAAAAAATGCACAGAATGTTAAAAAAACCAAACTGTACGCGAATCTAAAAAAGTTTTGTTAAAAAATGTTGTTAAAGATATAAACTTACTAATTTTTTTTACGTTGAAAATTTTTAAAATTGTTATTAACCACGTCTTGTCACTGAAAACGTTTAATATTTGTATAATTCTACGTAATGAAAGAGGTATATTTACTAAGTAATCAAAAAATGATAAGATTACATAATTTGAAGGTATTAATATAGCAGTCTCAAATTTAGTCGCACCTTTATCGAAAAAAATCGATTTTATCTATCCTTGTGTATTTTAATATGGCGGTATGTATGTTACAACTAACTTTTCGACTATACTATCATACAAAATAGACTTCAGAATCTTTGGAAATACGATTTGGGTATCTAAAAACATACCCAGGAATAACCAAAATTTGTCAAGTGGTAATTATTATAACACAACAATAAGAATTAATATTTTCACTAGTTGTTTCAGATAGCAAGTTTTGTTTCAATAATATGTGTAATAATTGACACAAAAACTGCAGAAGGTGACGCGTTTGTAGCTTGCGGCGTAACTACACTTATTTTAACGACGATTTTAATAATATGCAACATAGGAAATTTCACGGGAAAATTTTTGTTACCGTGGAACCAAATTGATTTCGGTTGTTGCTTCTTTTCAATTGTGTTTTACATGATAACGTCCGCTTTAATTGTGTGCTACAAAAATTTTAACGGTTATCTTCTTGGTAGTGTAAGTATAAGCTTTTATTATATTCATTTCTCTAGAGTTTAGACTACTGACTAAGTTCCTTACGAAAGTGGACGAAACCTTGGCCACTTCGGTTACAACACTGAAACGGTTCAAGCTCGACAATCTGAATATAGACTTCGGACTTGAAAACCTCTGTTTTAAATCGCTTTACTAAAGAAAAACGTAATGTAATTAAATACTTCCTAAAGTTTGGTTTACACTCGACGTTTTATAAAAACTCACAATGCTACCTATAAATTTTTGGAAACAAAATAGATATTAGAAAGCTGTTGAAAACGTTTCTAGAAGTGACTTTTTGTACGTCCACTTAGTTTTTGTGTTTTTGTCCCATATAGCACGTATTATCCATAAAATGTCCAACGTATAACAACACGTTCATAGATACAATATGAACATCCTGTAGACGACTATTTATGTATGTCTTATGGATTACCGTTGAATTACATCTAGTGGACGTCTTTTCTACGTCCACAGCACTTATATAATTATATAATGTGTACTTAAGTTTTTCTAGGTTTGTAAAAGACCTTATACCTTCATACGCGGTTCATACAAAATGTCCTTATGCTATGTGGGGCGTTTGTGTTTTTAAACAATTATTCGTAACCCATATGCTTTTACTTTCATTTCAGTTTTTTCATTTGTTCAAACTGCGTGCTCTAATCTCCAGAAATATAAAAATTAAAAATTATTATGAATACATTTTATTTTTAATAATTATGTTTATTTGTTTCAGGCGTTTGGATTTATAAATATTTATATGTATGGCGTAAACCTATTAATTACGTATAAAAAAATGTAAATCGGTGCCGATGGTTTTATACACCTAGTTTTCAATTTTGTAAAAATAATATTATTACATAAATAAATATTAAGTTTCTTCTTTTTTTAACATTATTTTTTTATATGTTGCATATTGACGAACGATCACGTAAAAGCATTTATGACAAGTACCTTGAAGACCTCACCCCTCCGCTCCTTTTCCGTTTCTTCCTCTACTTTCTTAACTTTTTATTTTAACATCCTGCATTCATTTCTCATGTGTTTGAGGTCCTCCGTCTCTTCTCCACATAGTCTGCATATCTTTTCTGCCTCTTTTCTCAGTATTTATTTCCTAACTCTTCGTTCCCACATCTGAACCTCGCTATAATTTTTTTCTTCTTGCTTTTGTTCCCTCTCTCTTCAGATATTCTAGAACCCCTTCTCTTTTGATATTCTTATAATTCACATCCTCTTTTATCTTTGTCCATCTTTCTGTTTTTCTATGTCCCTATCTCTCCTTCACTTACCCCTACTCACTCTTCCCTTAATCTCTCTACTTCTTCTCTCGCGTACCCGTTTCTTTTATAATATTCTTCTCTGCCATCTTTTTTCCTTTATCTCTTTCCAACATTCCTGTAGTATTTTGCATTCTGTTTTCCTTCAGTTTTTCCTTGTATTTTATAGTCCTTTTCCCTGTCTCTACTCTTATTTTTTCTGGCTGCAGTTCCTCTCTTATAATATGCCCCGCTGTTTTCCTGTCTAGCCCTAAAACCCACTTTCCAGTATTTTTTTTTGTATCTCTGCTACCTCTTTATACTCCTTCCACTCCCATATTTCCGCCTTATATATCACTACACTTTTTATTAGCTTCTTAAACAGTATCCTTCTTTTTTCTATGTCTATTCTACACAATATTTCCTTACAACACTTGTCCTTTTAACCTGTTTCCTTTCCTCACTCTTTCCTTTAAGTCTTCCCCTTCCTTATTTTCCTGCTTTATTGGGTAACCCAGGTATGTGAATTCCTTCACCTACTGCACTTCTTCCTCCCTCCATTTCCACTCTTCTTTTTTTCTTTCCCCATCTTTTTCTAAATACTATCATTTTCGTTTTCTCCGTATTTACTTCCAATTCTTTTTTTTCATGTGTTTTCCAACGTCTTCATCATCTCCTTTGTTTCTCTTTAGTCACCAACACTATGTCATCCGTATACAACAACGAAGACACCTTCACTTTCCTTACTATTATCCCTCCTATCTGTTGTACGCTCATTGTCTTCTCCAACTCCTCCGTATATACTGCAAACAGGTTTGGGCTCAGTAGGCATCCCTGTCTCAACCCTCTCCTTGTAACGAATTTCTCGCTCTTCTCTCCATTCACTTTAACCCTTCTCTTCGTTTTTTCGTAAATTGCCTCCATTCATTCTATGAATCTTTTAATTATTTTTTTCTCCTCATGCATTCCCACAGTTTTTCCATGTTCACTCTGTCAAAAGCAGTTTTTCAATCTACGAACAGTGCCACCATTTCCCCCTTTTTTTCTCTAGCTCCCTATTCTCCAAGTGTTTCAATATATATGTTGTCTATCACTCTTCTTCCCTTTCGGAATCCCGCTTGTCCGTCTGGTACCAAACTCATTTCCTCTGTTTCCTTTTGTAGTCTTCCTTGTAGCACTGTCGCATATAAATTGTATGCCATGCTTAATAATGTCACCCCTCTGTAATTCTTCATTTCTTTTCTGTCTCCTTTTTTGTGTATTGGGTATATTATTTCCCCTCTCCATCTTTTTGCTACATTTTCTTTCCCGTATACTCACTCTTCGCCTTGTATCCCATCTTCACCTTCTCCTGCTTCTTTCCTTTTTATTTTCTTTATTGCCTCTATTGCTTCGTCTTTGTTTATTCTATTTCTATCTCCTTCTTTCAGTCTTACTACTACTGCTTTTCTTTGTCTTTCTTTTCCTTTCTGATTTTGTTCTCCTCGATTCCTTTTTCTTTTCTGTTCCCATTTGTTATTTTCTACCCCCTTTCGTTGCACATTTCCAGCAGTTCTTCTCTCTCTTTATTTATCACTTTGTTCTTTGTTTGTTTCTTTTTCCGTCCTTTTCCTTTGTTGTATTACCCTCTCTTTCCTTATTCTCGCGTTAAAATCGTTAAAGTCCCCTTCTACTATTATCAATTCCTCCTTCCTCTCTTCTGTTTCTGTTTGTCTCTTTCATTCTGCTGTTATAAACCGTCACTATTTTTATTTTTGTTTTTCCCATTGTATGTTTTTTGTTACAATTCCTTTTCTCTGTTGCATTTTCTCTTTCTCTTCATGATTCAACCATTTTCTTCTTATTCCCGTTATTATAACCCCCTGTGGTCTCCCATTACACTTTTCTCTTCTGCATGTTGCACCACCCACTCAAATTCCTTTGGCAACTCTTTCTCCCACCACTCCCATTCTTTTTTTTCCATCCATGCCTCTTGTAATCCCACTACCTCTTGTTCCCTAATGTACTCCCAAAAATCCTGTTCCTTGTTGTTTATTTCCGCTACGTTCCAAAACAATACTTTTTAGTTAACTCTTCTCCCCTTTTGCTTATTCCTTACTTTCCTTTATTCCCCTCTCTTGGTCTTTTCCCTTTTCATTATTCAGTATTCCTTTTCTTTTCCATTTCGTCATCATTCTTTCCTTTTTGCCCCCCTTTCACTCTTTCGTTTTTTGCCCTTTGATTACCCATTTTCTCTCCTTTTTCTCTGCTTAGCTCCCTGTCTCTGTCGTTTTATATGTGTCTTTTTTGATGCTGCTTATCGTTAGTTCCTGTTACTGGACGTAGATCGTAAAAATGATGTAATTGTTTTACGAAACTAAGGTCGGAGATTACATTAAGTTTTCTTGGTGTAAAAAATTCACCAGAAAGGCGAATAGGTACACCATAAGCGAGTTCAACTATAGAATACTTAAGATCGTCGCGCCAAGCGGCACGAATCTCACTGTTGTTCGTACCCTTAAATGAACGAATTTGATTAAATAACGAAGATTCAGATTGTCGACCGTGGTCCGTTGTTGCGCGTAAAGGTGCTACAAATCATGCAATCCAATCGTTATATAAAGTGCCAGCGACGTCATCTGGTTTTGATATTTTTGAAGGCGTAACCTTCGAATAATCGGAAAAACCTATTGATGCATGTAAGACAGAGTAGCGTTTGCCTTCAGAAATGGGAATCGGTACCGTAAGTGGACATGTTTGGAACAGGCGTTTAAAAGTTAGAAGTTGGTTGTGTGTCGTGTAACATTTGAGCGCGAAAGACTTTTGCGGAAGCTATTTCTCTGTTGTCAACAGCTACTCGTTTCGACATTTCTAGTTGTGCTTTGTTTTCTCCTTTTTTTAATCGTTCTTTTCTAGTTTGCTTTTTGGCTTTCAGCTTGTGACTTCTACTATCTCTTAAGTTTTTGTTTCTTGTTTTTGTTGGTACAAGCCTTTCAATGCATCGTCGGTATCGGGTTGGTTATATTTCGGATGCTACCTATTTGGTCTCTCCCATTTTGCTGACACCAATATTTTTTTTTTGGTTAAGTTTCTGATAAATTTCTTTTGGTTTCTTACTTCAGGCCAAACTACGTGCCCGTCTGTTTATAGTTATATCCGCTTAGTTAGCCTTTTTGGATTTGGACGTCATGTATATGATTCTCTCTTTTGGTTTTGGATTCGGTTTTTCTTTTCTTGAGTTTTCTATTCCGTTTGTCGGCATTAAACTCTTGTAGCAAACGTTTCAATTTGAGGACAGAATTTGGAGTATATTTGTTCTATGACCAACTGTAATGTCTTCTCTCTTTGTTTTGATTTTTTTAATATTATTTGGCGGTTGGCTGGGCATTGATGGGTTGGTCTACCCTTTCGTTTCTTCTACATAGAGAATAACAAAAAGGATAGCTCTACAACAAGTCTTATCTTTCTCCATCTTTCTTATTTTTCATTGCTTTTTTTCTTGATTGGTTAATTACCTGCATGCCTTCTTGTTGTTCCTGAAGATTTTCTTTTTAAGCGGTTAAACCGTAGAGTGGTCTTTCTTTTCTTTTTTCTATGTAGAGTAAAGCAAGTCTCTGCTACTTTTTATTTCTTTTTTCTATGATCTGTGGGTTTCCTATGTGCCAACGATTTTTCTTTGTTCTTGTTCTTTTTCTTGGACAGTTGGTTCACAGTAGAGTAGGTTACTTTGCTTTAGCTATGTAGGAAGACGATGTCGAACCGTACAACAACATCGTGCTTTTTTTCTCCTTCTGTCTTTCTTTTTCTTTTTTCAATCTGTCACCATGAGTGGGAAAAACGCCTGTTGTGGAAACCTAACGGCTACGTGTCCGGAAAAGTTGGTTGTCTTTGACTCGCTAGCTTTAAGCTCTGGATCATTATTTTCGAACTTGATAAAGCTTGGCAAGGGTAATCAATTCTTCTAAAACAACGTGTAGAATGTTGTGGTTGCACATGAGACACTGCTTTCAGCTACAGTCGAAGAGTTGAAGGTTATAATCCTTTATATGGCTTTTGGGGTAAAATGTTACATACTTTTAGTTGGGGGGATTTACTGGATCTTGCTCCCTCTGGTCTTAGATAAAATTCCTTCCTGGATGGAAAACTATTGTAGTGAAGCGAGTACTAAAACGGTAACGTACGCTTGTGTGGACTAAAGTTAGAGTGCTGTTCTACGGTGACGCGAAGGCTTGAGGCGTGTTTAATATTTCGACGCCACACAATCGTCAGGCACTTTATCGAGGAAACTTTAGGATGTGATATGATTTCTAGTCATTACCTAGTCATGGGGGCTCGAGCGACGTTCGTTTTTTGTTTAGATACCTTTGATCTTTTCCTGATGGGTTTCTCGGGGATTATGTTCAAAGTGGGGTGTCTGCGAGCTAGAGCTTATGTGATTTGAAAGCGTTGTCCTGTGATCTAAGCTTCTATATTTTCTATACCTTTTCATTTTTTTTGGTTTGCGTTGGATTGTCGTTCGGTAATGGTTATAAGACTGCATTGACTTTTGTTTTGCTAGCGTTTCGGCTATTGTCGACTGTGCAACAATTCCTTTTTTTATACATCCTTTTCTTTTATTTAGCTTTTGGTTCTTAAAAGTAAAATCCCGCTTCATGCAACTTTTGAACGTATTCAATTGATAATACTTAGTGAGCTGGAAAATAATTTTTTGTTTACGTTTCTGTTTAGATTGAGTGTTATTGTATTTTCGTTGATTTTGGATTTTAGGGTTCCCTTCTTGACGTATGCCTAAATTTCTATTCTTCATTTTAACTAGTGTCTACTTCCTAGGTTTTTATATTGTTGAGAAAGAATTTGTTATGCTAAAAAGCCTTGGTACGGTTTCTCGTGCTGTATGAATTTTTCTCAGTCGTAAATGTCACCTAAGTCTTGAACGTGGCTAGTTATCATATTTCTGTTTCAAACTTTAAGGAAACAGCACCTGTGCTAAGGCCATGCCTGGTGATTTCTACATTTTAAGTGTCGTGGAATAGTGGGGCTATTAGCACGATTTTGATGTATTGCTTGTGAGGGATTCGTTGGGATAAGAATGCATTTCTATTTTACGGCATGATTAAATTTTTTTATTATCATAGTAAGTTTGGTCACCCGCATGTGTTTATACTTCAGAAAATTTCAATGATTGAGAAACAAAGTAACACCGTTTTAAACCGTGTTATTTAGATGTCAATCATGTCAGCCACTCATCTACGTTAGATGTGCAATTAAACCCAACTTTTGTATACCTTCTGCTAGGGCAAATAATTACGAAAAATTGGCGATACACCACAACTTTGGGAAGTTTAGCGCACTTTGTTGTTAATCACCGTATAAAACTGTTAGCATCTTATATGTATGATTGTATATATTATTATATATATTATTATATGTATGTATATTTGCAAAAAAATTAAGATGATGTTTTGGGTATGCCATTAGCTAATCGGATATTAAAGACTCTGTTTCTTTTATTTAATTGTTTGTTTTGGTGTCGGTCGTATGCGCGGACGACTTGACATATACGTTTTTTATCACAATTAAAGTAAGGAACCTTTTTGTATTTATGTTAACAAGTTTTAACGGTGTGCTTTGTTTTACTAATCACTATAATTTCGTGATAATTTATTTTTTTTGGTGTTTTTTGTGATATTGTTTGGGAACCATTAGTTATTATATATTTCGTATTCTACTTATTTTTTTTTATGTTGTTGAAATGCTCGTTAGACTAGTGTTAGTAGATTTATTTACCTTAAGCGTTGTCAGGTGAAAACGGGCATCTGTAGTTTATATTGTTCCCCGTTTAGGAGCTCTTTTAATTCAATTATACTAGACTTATCGAAGATCAGGCTGAATCCTATTAAATTCACACCCACGATCCACTCTCTAAACTTCTGAGCTGCCGCTACTTGCTTTGGGGTGATTAAGTTACTGGTAAGTGATTGCACTTCAGCATACCGCAGATTTAAGTTCTTACCGTAGTAGCCTATTTTTTGATATCTAATATCCTAGACTAGAACAAAATGTCCCAGGACAAGCGACCCTCCAAATTCTGACATCGCACGTGTGGTGTTCCTGATACTGCATCGCATAGGATTCGCGCTTGTCGGGAGTTTGATAATGACCGGAGTACCACAACAACCCAAGTCAATCCGTATCCCGCCCTCTTCTAAGTCCATCATTCGATTAGTGTCCGACGTAAATAAACTCAACACCTAAAATTTCTAGTTTAATAATTAGAAAAACTAGTTTAGTTATACGACAAATTTATTTCTATTTCAGTACATTTCTGTGGATAATGCAAGATGAAATCTCAACATTTTACAACACTAACCTTGATAATATTTGGAATTTTAATAAAAAACGTAAAAAAATTAACAACCTAACATATATTAATCAAAAGTTATAAAAACAATTCCAGTTAAGTATTAAAATATAACACAGTGCTTTGAGCAACACTATACAAAGCTCGTCGAGCCTTAAAAATTTGCATCCTACCTACCTTCAAATATAAAATTATCAAGTAGACCATTTTTAACGTTAATCTCACTTGCAATTTTAATAAATAAATAAATATTCTCTTTTTGTCACTAATGTTCTAGATGCGACATCTAAAATTCCTATTAAAACTTTTGCGACAGTAAACGATTCAATATGGAATATATTAAAGCTATTGTACTTGATGCAAACAAATTCTTAACAATTCATTTCTCTAAGTTAGATTTCTCTAAAAACGATCAATGTAATAAATCATTGTTAAGAATCATGTAGGCATTATTATTTGAATGAAATATTTGGTCAGTAACATTTAATTTCCTAACTATACAATAATACTTTGGTAATGGAATCTCATATTTTTTTGGCAACAGTGACTATTTTCTAATGCTTAATTAACATTAGTTCCCTCAACAAATTATTCGTGTAATCTAAATCTTTAAAGACTTTACATTGTTAATACGTTATTAAAATACTGTATGTTACTATATTCTGCCTTATTATGGTTATTATAACCTACAGAGATCTCCTCTTGTCGATGCTGCTTTATTATTTAAAGCTCTTTTATTTAAATTCCTAATTGGCGTTAGTTGCTTCTTCGTCCCGTAAATTCATTGCACTATTCCACCGATGGACATACATTACTAACGCAGACTGTTACCTTAATATTTACCTATTCATTTTGTCAAACGTTCATGGCGTAGTACAAAGGCTTGGGATTAGTCGATGGATTCTGAGGAGATGTCGGCGAAGTCATGGTGCTTGTCGATTGAGCTACAACAGTCGAATCTTGCGGCGAAACGCTCGCCGCGCCCTCTGGCACTCCCCTTTCGATAAACCTTGGCTTTGTTGGCGAATTAGGTAACGAATCCTTTTGCGCCGAAAATGTCGTTTCGATCGTTTGCCGATAGCCGTTTGGTAATTGTCCGCTATACTGACTTTCGCTATCGGTCAACGAAATATTATCAGGCGCTGGATATCTAGGCACGCCTGAAGGAAAACTGTGCCTATTTACTTTATTCGAGTAGACATTTTCCCCATTCCATGTAACACCAGAATGCGCAATCACCGGCCCTACCATCGGCCGATACCTGGGATTAATCGATTGGTAATAATTACAACTTGCCATAGGTGGGACGACGGTTTGCGTCGATCTAGCAGTCGAAAACTGTCCAGGGAGTGGACTCTCACTACGCGAGGTTATAATGTGAGGCTGTGCTTGTGAATTCGGTAGAGGATAAGGTAACCGTATCATTGGTTTTGGAATTTGCTTCACTACGTTTATGTCGATCATCGGTGGCTGATTCACCCTAGGTTGATTATGATACACCGGTTCAGGGTACCGATTAATCTGATTTTGATTAACAACCCTAGCGTAGCATTTCTCGCTTCCGACATACTGCGGATTCGGCGATACGCAAGCTGGTTGGTAACTTTCTATATGGTTATACGGAATATACACCATCGTCTGATGGACGTTTCTGGCAACATCAAACGGCGGAGGAGATTCTGGACGTCCGTTCCTACTCTTAACCGGAACCGGTTGGTTATAAAATTCGCTGCAACCGCCTCCGATGCGCATAACGGGCGAGTACACATGATTTGCGTTGGTTTTATAAGCCACATCACGATTGCATCGTTGATTACTACAATTTTGATAGATATTGTCATCTACAAGCGAAGTAGGCCGATAATGTTGTATATACATCTTAGTTTTCATCTCTTCCGTTACATATGTATACTGATATTGCGGAACGTTTTGATTTATATTATGTGATTTATTATTATCGAGGCCGCTTAGGCTGGCCTCGGAATAATACGGCCAAGCCACGTGTGGATTAGTTTTAGCGGTAGTTTGCATCGGTTGCATCTGATTTTGTATTTGTTGCAAAATTTCTGTAGTCGTTCCAAACCTCGGTTTAATTCCTCGAACACTAGGTCGTTTATTAAAGCCATAATCGTCGTGCTCGTCGTCTTCGCTATCTTGTTGATACCTAGAAAAACGAATTAAAACGCAAAAGTATAAACTACAACACTTACTTTTTCTTGATTCTTTCGATTCGACTAGCGTCTTGTTGAACGAACATCGCCAATTCGTCGCCCGATTCGGAAGCCGACGGAGTACCCACAACTACATCTGGAGCATTTCGCTTGGAATCGTCGTCTTCGTTTTTTAAGCCTTCATCTATATCTTCGAGACTGTATTCTGTACCCACTGAGCTCGTTATAGACGCGCGGTCACCTATATGGTGTGATATGTGGTAGTAGTGGTCATCAGTGGCTACACTACTAACACAAGCCGTAAGAGGAGCTAAAGTCGATAAGAATTGTTTCCTGGTATCGTTCGTCGAGTTGGATTTAGTAATCGGGCAGTGATGCAACGGTTCTTGTTGGGGTCCACTATTGCCCAAATCGGGCGCTGGTCCAAGTTGATTAAGACCTTTGGGATTTGGTTCTGCAAGCGCACCGCCTTGTATTTCAATTTGCTTTTCGCGTTTCGCAAAAAGATCGGTAATTCTTTTATAAGTTGACGATACTGAAGACGAGTTAGAGCTAGCGGTCGACGACGACGAAGGAGAAAAACTTTTATCGATAGGTTTAATGAGATGATTTACTTCGGGAGACTTTCTAGCTTCTTCACCAGGTGGACTAGCGCGATGTTGAATATCATCGGTTTCTTGAATAACGTCATCTACGTCGCACGTCAACTTCTTAATTTGTTCGACTAAAGAATTATCAGACTTTTGTTCCTTCTTCTTCGGTCTAGGTTCGTACCTAATTAACGAGCGTCGTAGAGTGTTACGCTCAATTGCACGCTTAATCGATTCGTCCGTTTCGTCGCTTTGAATTATCTGTGGGAGTTTAGATCGCTTAGCTTCTTCGAAAGCGCGTAAAGATTCTGCCGTTACTAAATACTGATGCACCGAGTCGTTCTCGCCCGGTTTACTGCTAAGAGGTTTCGAACACGGGAATAACTGCCTTACGGCTGAGTTCGGTTTTAGGCTATTGTTTGAGATTAAGATGTGATTGCCTAATTTTAGTGTTAGTAGCATCTCCGTCGATTCGGGCGAGGCCGAATTAGCATTACGCAAAGAATCCTTCTGCTGGTTATCATCTTCTTTTGATATTTCTTCTGTGGGTTTATCGGCAGCGCCATCGCAAACGTCTCGTTTATTTTCGTTCGATTCTGTAAATCGGACCGAACGTTTGTTTCCGTTACTTTCTTCGTCGGAGGTTATGCTTGAATCGGTCGCTTGTTGTAGCTCGATATTCCTAAAGTTGTTCAAGTCTTGACTGTGCTGTTTCCAAAGACGCCCTCCTTTGAGGATTCCACTAATGGGCGAACCAATTTGAAGATGGCTAGGACTAATGGAACGTTTATCATCGTCTTCACGCATCACTTGTCTTTCAGCGACTGTTTCGGACAAATACGAATTTCCAGTTCCTGAAAAACAAAAAAAAAATCTATACAGAATGAGCCGAACAAAATTTTAATACAGTAATTATATTCGAATTTGCGTCAGTTTTAGTTAGATTTACGCGCAACAAAACTTTCTAGCCATAAACGCGTTTCGGTAAGATATAATTCAACGAGTGTGGGATTTAAATCACTCTATAAGTAATTTATTCTGTTAATTAAGTAACACTGTCAAAACTTTACCTACATCTACAGTTAATTATACGCCACCCAAATAATTTACACTATGTTATTCTGCAAACAACCGAGATCTGTCCGGTTCAATGAAAATCTTAATAAAAACAGTAATTCCTGCTTAGGAAATAATTATTTAGGTGGTAAATACGAAAGAATTTAAATTTAAATTAATGAAGTAAAAATTGTCTTTGTAAAAAAATCGTGTTGTTGAAAATTGATATTTTTATGTATCTTTCATGTACCTTCCGTTTTCAGACTTAATGAAAGTCATTCTCGTAATCTCAAGTATTGTACGTTTTTTGTACGAATAGGTGGAGACGATATTAGACTTCAAGTGTAAACGTATTGTGTCAACATTAATAAAAACATAAAAGTATAAGCTTTAACTTCATCTTCATCCTATACCTAATATCGATCTACAAAATTTTTTTTTCGGATCCTAATTTCCTGATGATTTTTATATTAAATAATTTCTATAATCCTTAATAATTTCCTTTTGGCTTTTAATAATATTCTTTTTTTTTAAATTTGTTCATAATTAAGCGTCACGTATATATGGCTTCAATTTAAAAAAAAATTTTTTTTTGACAAATTAGAAATTTGTATTATTAAGCCTTAATTAAAGAAATTAAAAACAAAAGCTTGTTTTTCAATTAGTTTTAGGCTCTTAGAAAATATTATAAACAAAAAAATTATTAACTTTTAACGTTTTCACTAAAACGCAAACCTAACTCGAAAAATTACGATTTTGTATTAGGAGAACAAGAACGGAAGAAGGTACTTCGGCCATGTGTAGTGCATTGTAAGTTGCCTACTTTAAACTTTAATTCGATTTTTAAGCTTTTCTTTTTGTTTTCAACAAGTTTTCCTTTTTAATTTGTTTATAATTAACAGTCAGATGTATTTACATAGTTTAAATTAAAAAAATATTTAAACTTTTTTGACAAATTAAAGGTTTTGTTTATTAAGACTTAATCAAAGAAATTTAAAAAAAATTAATTCAATGTTTTAAGCTTTTCTTTTGGTTTTAACAAATTTTCTTTTTATTTTCAGTAATATTTATATAGTTTCGATTCAACTTTTTTGACAAATTAATAAAAATTGTGTTTATCAAGGCTTAATTAAAGAAATTAAAAGCAAAAATTTATTTTTGAATTAGTATTTGACCTATAGAAGCTAATAAAAACAAAAATTATTCATTTTTAATGTTTAAACTTAAAATTTGGAACTTTAAGATTTTCAGTAAAACGCAAACCCAACTAAAAATTCCAATTTGGTATTAAGAGAACATAAACGCAAGAAGGTATT
This sequence comes from Aquatica leii, assembly GCA_035610365.1. Classification (NCBI taxonomy): domain Eukaryota; kingdom Metazoa; phylum Arthropoda; class Insecta; order Coleoptera; family Lampyridae; genus Aquatica; species Aquatica leii. The sequence goes on from CM069434.1 coordinate 88,693,829, forward strand.
TCGACCACGTGTCATTGTACGCTTTAATTCAATTTTTAAATAATTTGTTTATAAAGATTAAAGAAATTAAAAACAAAAACCTGATTTTCAAGCAGTTTTAAGCTTTTAGAAGTTACAAAAAATTATTAATTTATAACGTTCTACTACGTTCACAAACTGTTCCATCAATTCGTTGATGTGCAAAAGCGACAAGTACATATATTTATTTAAGACGAAAGAATCACGAATGACATTTTTCTAAAAGATAGTAAAACTTTCTCGCAGAGGTTAATTTCGTACGATGTAACGTTTGTGACGGGCTCGACTGTCCCATTCACGAAAGAATCAGTATTTTGTGAAACATGATTGCAGGCTCTTTAGTAAAGTAAGAACTTGAAAGTCAGCGCAAAGTTTACAAATTTCGCCTGAGGTAATTCTCGGTTGTCCCAAGCCAAGAAAAGAGCTGGAAGCGAGGTTAACACACTACCTTCCGTAAAACCGTAGATTTGATCATAGAATCAAAGCACAGCATTGGAATAGGACTGACCCAACGTTGACAACCAATGCGAGAAAAAAAAGTTAGACCAACACAACAAAAAAACCAAATAAAAATTAGATACTGAACGGAACGGACCAATAAATAATGCTAGAACACCACAAATTAAATATCTGTGAAACATCAGAAGTATATCCTCATCTACTCAAGAAAACCGACAGACAAAATCACCCACCGCTTTTGAGAAAACACCGAAATCAAAACAAACGAATGAGTAAGTAACGCTAAGACTAAAGAAACACAACTTGAATATTGTGTCGGTATACAAAGAAGTAGAACTACAACAACACCCACACTCGAACACATAATAAAACACAGCAAACGAAGCATGGGAAAAATTGTCAAAAAAGATTAATCGAGCAGAAAAAAGGCACTGAAAAATAGAAGGGTTAGAAGTCGTTACGTGTCATTACTGATTCCCTTTCCAATAATCGTAATTGTAATTAAATTTTACTACGTCACTGTATGCGGACCCCACTGCTTAGATAATTCAAATTTATTTGATACTTATAATAAGGATTGCGCTAGTGATCTCTTACTTGTTAATATTCCTGTCTTAAGTCGATGTGAATAATTCGATTTTCTAAGGCATCCATCCGCTTAATAGTAAGTAATTCTTTTTTCTATTTAATTTTCATCGGCGATTATTTCTATTACCTACGCTGTTAGCGATTTCACTAAAATGAAGATTGTTTCGGTATACTGACAGAATTAAGGCGATTTTCAATTTAGGTGGCCCTCATAAGTAAATATCGTCAGTCATTTTAATTTTAGTAATGTAAAATGTTTATAGCAAGTCTAGTAGAGTCTGGTAAAGTCAAGATAATTAAATTTTCTTAGCCTTTAGCTACGATCAGTTTATTTGAAGTCAAAGCTATAAACCGCCTTCAGCTATATGTTATAAAAGTGTTGAGTACGTTGACTGTATTTCAATCAAGTATCCTTAATTGTTTTAAACGTGGTCAAAGCCAGATTTTAGCAAACACACGTCGTTGCACGTAAACTTACATACTACGAAAGTTTTGGGAATAACTTTCAGTTGTAGCTGCTATTCAGCTACCTGCTTTAGGGAACTTCGGTAGGGTAAGTTTTCCAATTTGTACTCATTTAAACAGAAAGGAAACCACCTAAAGGATTTGCCCGCTCGCCTACTGTTTCCGGAACAACAGAGAAGATTGTAGGATTTTAACCACAAAGAACATAAGAGCGAGCTTCAGCAGTACTGCATCTATCCAAAACCACTTTACTGGCACTAAGGATAAATTATCACGGTTTAAAGAGAACGAGTCTACAAACTAGTGTGTGAATGCAAAAACAGCTACGTCGCACAAATGGGAAGATCGGTTGAAGAAAGAGACAAGGAATCTCAGAGCTACACACGAAGAAAGAGAATTGGACAATCAGCAATTGAGGAACATGTACACGACCTTGGACATAATATCAACTTTAAAGAACCAGAAGTATTAGCTGCCACAAAGAACTATCATTAGAGGATCATCAAAGAAAAGATAGAAAAACATCTCAATTTCAACCGTGATGATAAAGAAGTTGGCAGCATGGACAACGAAACGTCAAAGCAAAAACTCAGATATAAAATATAAATAAAAACTAAGAGATATTAAAGAAACCAACATTTTATTAAAAAATAAATTCTGTCTAGACTTTTAAAAATAAAAATATCAGACCCCTCAATATTTAAAGCTATGAGTCCTACACAATAAAATAAAATAATAACCAATTAAAATCGACACAAGACTTTAATGATTTTTTTATCATAAAGAAAAATGTACGTTACGTAACTAAAATAATGAAACAAAGTAAAGCAATTCGGCGCATCTACGCTCTATTCCGCAAAACGATTTGTATCTTTTCAGGCTGTGACAGTTTAAAGAAGTTGTTTCCAAATAAAAGCGTTTACCATAATTAAATATTTACACTAAATTATTTTTAAATAAGAACTTGGATTTAAAAAAAATCCTTTCATTTATTAGTCTTTCGCTCTATCGATTTATACGAGTAATAAAGCAACAACCGTAGTTTTTAATAAAATGTCAATAAAAAATGCAATAAATAGATAACCGTCAGCATTTTACATTGGAGTAATGTAGCTTCAATATTATATTGATTGGCTATTTATTATATTCTATTGTCATAACGCATCAGTATAGCAAAGTCATTAGTTGTATCTGATATTAGTTTTATTAAAAAATAATGTTAAACTAATATTATGGTTTCATGATAAAATTATATTGCCTCAACATGAAATATTAATATAGGAACATTTTAATGAAACTAAGATTGATACTGTTTTTCACATAGGTTTTTGATTAATATAATGAAAATAATGACAAATATATCATTTAGATTAGATAAAGACAAACAATGTAACACTTGAAAAAAAATATTTAACTATGTTTGCTTATCCTGCGCCAAGCGTTTCCACTTAATTAATAATAATTAAGGTAGTCACTCCAACGCATTACTGGTCGCCTTCTGATTTTTTCCAGACCAAGGTCTCTGTTGTTTTTAGCATCTCTCACCTTAGTTATATACATAATCCAATTGCTTGTGTTCTGGTATAATTTTTTTCTGTGCTTTAGCTATTTTATCCAAGTAAAATGGGGCGAATCACAACATGAGTGTGAAACGACAATATTCAGAAAGAAGCTGTTTCTGTATCAAGCTGGCAACATTGTATCAACTAATTCGCGTCAGCATATATGTGTTGGGGTAACCTAAACTTATTAAAGCAAGTTGATTTCGGTCATGAACACTTATTAGTGAGGTTAATGTGCATTTTGTACAAATACTTGTCGTGAGTCAATTTTTGTAATACTGTCAAACTTCTATTAAGGATCGCAAAGCATCTACTAGAACTAATAACGCTGTTAGCTATAGAATGACGACACTATGCACCGCCATCGTGTGCCAAACCATAAAAAATATGATGTAAAAAAAATTTTCTATTGTTGAAAAATATGAAAGTCCCGAAAACAAATGAAACTGGAATTAATGAATAATGCTTCACTGTGGTTCTTGGGATGAGTGCAGTGACTCAGAATGAATAATGACAGAGCTTTTCTTAAAATTGTTTGAAATGTTCATAGTATTTAGTAGAGCAACAAAAAACATCTTGTTTTGCTATTTCTCGATGGACATGCAACGCATACCAAAAGCATAGAGTTAATAACTATGGCTAGAACACATGTTTATCATTTTCACCCCACACAACACATCGGCTTCAGCCTTTAGATGTAGTTTTTATGAAACCATTGAGCACATGTTATGACCAAGCCGTGACTCCTTGACATCGATCGAATACAGGATACACAGTGCAAATAAGACATGTTGCTGAATTGTTTGGAAAAGCCTTTATACGAGCAGCGACAATGAGTACGTTAGTGAATGGCTTCAATAAAATGCGGAACCTGCAATAGATAGCAACCACGCAGTTATAGACAAACAGGCCGTTTCCTACAATAATAATTCAAACACAAACTTACTATTTTTGAATGCGATGAGAGGTGTTAGTCCTCAGCCTGGTTGTTCAAGCTGGACTGATCATACAGAGTAATATTCGATAAGAACTGTATCACCACAGGAGACCACTTTTGCATTTGTGAGTCTCAAACAATTGCTTCCAATACTCATGACAACACAAACTAAAAGAACAACTAGAAAACGAGGTAAAACTGAAGTTATCACCTCGTCGCCGTAGGAAACAGAACTTGAAGAAGAATCAAGGAGAAAACTCTCTAAGAAAAAGTAAATAGAAAAAAAGAAAGTTAGAACAAAGATGTTAAAAAGAAATAAACAAAGAACCAAGTACAAAATAATCCACACATCATAAAACCTAAGAAAGAAAACAACAAAATCAACGAACAAAACGTCAGCTGTTAGACTCTTCTGAAGAAAGCATTGATCAAAAGGATGATACTCGATGCCTTTATTGTAAGGAGCTTTCATGGAGGGAAGGGTAAATTTAACCATTTTGCACTTTTAATTTTTGCTCTGCCAACGATCCAATTTCCAAGATTAGTCTGATAAACTGAACCACAACTGATAGTTAACAACGGCAGCTAGTACTTCTTCGATAAAAAATATAGTTCTGAATTGTATAGTAATGTGCTATACGACTGCTAAAGCGTGGAAACAAATTTTTATTCTTAAAGCAAAAAAAATTCAAGAAAAGGAATCAAGTTAACGTATGTGAATATTGAGTTCTGTCGCTTGGTACTCCCAGATGTGAGTGGCTTCAACACCATTTCAATGTCTTCATCAGCGACAGGGTTATTGCCGTAGGGAAGACTAATCCACGCTAAAAAACTTTTCTAAGTAAATAACCAAACAATCGGATAAACCTCCTTTAAGAGTTTCTACTTGCGCGACATAATGCAGTCCACAACATTCACATTTTTTTTAAAGGTAGCCGCTCTACGTCAACAAAGTCTTCGCCTTCAGAAAAATCTGCCAACGGACTCATATTGCTTGGTTCATCGTCGCTGATGCTAGATATCTTCTAATCTACCGTTTTCTTCTTTTTTTTATCTGACCCGTCTTCTCCTTCTTGATTGATCCGCGTGTTAGATGCAAAATTCAATTTCTTTTTTGGTTTGTTTTGGAGCTTGTCTCTTTCTGGATTCTAAGTCAGCTTTGTATAGAATAGTAGTAAGTACTGCCACATTTTCATTGCAAACAAGTTTTGTGTTTTCACAAGGACCATCTTTGTACAGAGGCGACACTTCCCCTAGGTCATGCAAAAAACTCAATATTGTTGTAGTAGTTTCTATAGATTACAAAGGAAAGCTTGGTTTCAACGCATTAGCAGTAGAAAATATTTATTCATTGAAGACAAGACGATCAACTGACCAAATACCGCCAGCTTTAAAAGCATTTGCAGCCGTATGCACAGAAGCCGCCTTTCCATATGATTAAACCAGCAACGCAAAAACTAATATTGATATTGTTTTTCCTGAATTATGTCTAAACCATTTTTCCTGAGCCCCAACATAATACTGGCCCAGTCGTCAAAAAAACGCCACATTTAAAGGTTGTAGCCGGGAGTTGTATAGCTAGGCAGCTGTAGGAGAATGATGCCGTGGTCCCTTGCGTAGATGATAGCGCGGATATTTCTGCTGTGCGTGCTGGATGGACCCAGAAGTAACAAGACAGGATAACCTTAGATAGCGAAACATGACTATGAAAATGCAAGGTTACATATCCAGAGTCGGAAATTGTAACAATACTACCTGTAGGTGGACCGAGTTCGAGTTCTTGCGGCTGTCTTTTTCTTTTAAAAATTATTATCGGCGAAATATAGTTCCCGGAAGCGCTAGTGCAGGAAATAATTGTGGTGTTCACACCCTTTCTGACGCTAACGGTGGCTCTAACTTAGGGTTTTTTTAGCCCAATAACTTTTGAAAGCTTTTTTTTGAACCGTTGCGAACCCTAACTCGTCAACGTTATAGATTTTACTTCCGGTTTTTCTTTTCTCATCCACCAAGCCTTCGAAAAGAGTAAAAAACATTGCCACTCGTTCCTCTGTGAACCCTTTTAATCTTTGTATGGAGATAGCTTCGGGTTGGCGCAGTATCAGTTTTTTTTGTGGCGCCATAAGTCCATAATACCAAGCTCTTCCTGCCAGTTTCTTATCTATGTTAAAATTATGTATGACGCCATGTTTTTCTGCTACATCAAAAGCTAATCTTCTAACATCGTTAATGCTGAGACCAAACATCCTCTCTTCAAACTGAAGAATATAATCAGCAAGCCCTTTTTCCATATCATCAGAAAACACAAGGAATCTTCCAAGAGCATTACATTTGCTCCTTCTTACCCCGCATATGGGATATTTTAGTTAATTATTATTTTAATTGCATCGAGTAAAAAAATTTTATTCTTTAACTATTGGAAAGAGCAAAAACCAAGAGTCATTTGAGTGAAAAAAAGTTACTGTAACTTTAAATTCTAGTGATAATCTCAGTTAAACCTTAAATACCCCACCATGCCCCACTCTCCCTAATATACAACGATCTCTATAGCACAAGTAACTGTAAATGTATACGGGGGCTTATTAACCACAAGATGGCGTTGACCACAACTCTCGAATATTGATTAATTACCTCTCTACAGAAGTTCGTGATTAAATTATCGTTTTTTTCTACTAACAATAACAACAAAAACCTGATCAAATAAAAAAAAACTACTACCTAATGTAAAAAACGCAAAGTTCGAAAAAAGTAGTACAAAAAAACCTTTAAAACACATGAGTAAGCAACTGACACAATAAATGCTAAAGTAGGCGTTATAGAGCTAAGACAGAAAAAAAAGAAGAGGTAAAAAAACAACACAAAAAATAAAAAAGACGACGACAAGACAACGTCACGTCAGTGTATGTATCTGATATTAATCATCAAGTAGGTGTTAAAACGCATTAGAATTTAATATAAGATACGAATAAATAAATAATAATAAAATAAAAATGTTTTCTAAGGGAGAAAATCGTAAAAACATTTTCTAAGAAAATAAAAAGTAATAAAGTAAAGGACGTCTGTGCTCTACAAAAGTAAAACGACGTCATGGAGTGGTGGATTTCACACGTCATTGTAGTTCTATAACAAACACCGATATAAAAAGACAAAATAAAAATACCTACAGTAATTGATGATGACAACAAATCAAATAAAAGCGCACTTTTTGTTTCTACAAACGTATCAAATACTCAAGGGGTTGTATAAATTACGGTTGCTATAAAATTTATGTCAGAAACTAAGTTTATTTTTCTTTTGAATCTTAAAAACGGCGCAGTAGATTAAGGCTAAAGTAATTACTTTAAAAACTCGTCTCGATAAAATAAAAATCAATTAAATCTAATAGCGCGGTATTCAAAGAACATAACGAATTCGTTGAATGTTCTAAATTAGAGTTTTGACAAAAAATAATTTTTATTGAATTAAAGTTAAACGCGGGAAAAAATGTTTAGGTTGGGTATGCTCCTAAATAAACTAATTACTTGTATGTATTATTTATTTTTATTCCAAATAAGTCTGATGATTATAATACTGTGGTTAGGTGTTACTTTCCATAGAGCTTTAGACCCTTATCCTACGAGGTTAAAAGTGGGCAATAAACCTCAGGCTATAAACCCAACCGCTTTCTAGGAATAACATCCTGTGCACAGCTAAAAAAGATATCCGCCGCATCCAAACCGACACTCCGCTTACTCGCCCTGCCCATCAAATTCCTTCGCCATAAAAGTTGAATCCGGTTCTTCCAAACGTCGAGGAGAAGAAGGTGACGATTCCCCAGATTCTGAGATATCTCTGTCAAACGATTTATCTTTCCTCTTACAAAATAGTTTCTTCTTGTAAAGAATCATTTGCAAAACGATCTAAAATAATAGAAATTATCAGAAAATTCAAATACTTATTTGACAAGACTCTCACTTCTCCTTGCCTGACGCAGCAATCTGCTGATATACCCGATGCCTAAACAAGCGCCAGTTACTGACAAACTTTCTTCTTCTTCTCAAGTCGCTGCAATAAATTCTCCATTTTCCTATGCCTGAGCAGCCCGATCTAAGGTCGTAGAAAAAGTAAAAAAAAAAATCAAATAGACGTGTGGCAATCCTCGCTGGTAGTCAAATTAACAGGCAAATCCCAATCAAAAATCTCTATCCTTAACGTTGAAGTGAAATTCCGTTTTGGCCCCAGAAATAACGCCAATTGCCATTAGATATTGGAAGTCGCTCCAGAAGTACGCAAATACCTGTCGGCATCACCTCGCGTATATATCACCCAGAATGCGTGTAAGGTCAATGTCCGTGTCACCCGATACTACAATTGTCAAAAGTTTGGGCATAATTCGTCTGAGTGTAAGAGTGAGTTACAGTGCGACCACTGCGCACAAAAGCACAGGACAAAAACATGCCCAAACGCGGAGTGACACTCCGTTAACTGCCTTCGTTTTGGCTATAAAATTGAAGTCGTCAAGCACAGCTGCACAACATACCTTAAACGACCTAACGCCAAAACAGCTAACACAAATTACGAACAATGAGAACATTCAATTAACTTTGAAGTTTGTGTCAGTAAATTTTCGCAATTCACGCGTTATGACTTTCAAAGTTATAAGTTTTTCCTTCGACAACGACATTGATATTCTACTGACCTAAGAGCCATACGTGCTTAGTTCAGGTTTAGAGTACAAGCTGGCAGATACGACTGAAAACTGAAACGCATCACCTTCTATGCGGTAATACTCTTCAATGCTTCAAAACCGGTTGCAGTGGTTATGGTTACACTCAGCCATTTAACAAATGACTCCACTGTAGTATCAACACCTCGTTGGCAATCGTCGGCGTCTATTGGCCACTGAGTAAAACTGTTCACCTTTATTTCCTAGAACTCGACAAAATTCTTGATGAACTAAGTATCGTTCCTATTATAATAGCAGGTGACTTCAACTCGAAATCTACGCATTCCACGGTAACCGACGAGTGAGGAACGTATTGTTAATGAACCTTACCAACCTTTCACGCTTTGTTTCTATTACCTTAAGCTCAACAAACATCCACTTCTCTATGGTGCCCTTTCTATTGCCAGAGAAACCCAAAATTGGCGTTTGTTTCAGAAGTAATTGAGTGGCCACTGACAATTGCTAGTTCAATCTTCCACGTAGTGCTTTCTTCCACGATCCTTGATCTAAATACGCTGTCATTGGTACATTAGGATGATCCTAAATTCTTGACAAAGCAGCTTAAACGATTAAGCTTTAGAACCGGTATACCATGTTGAAGTCCAAAGTTAAATAGGTTAAAACAAGCAGTCAAGTGTCTAAGAAATTGCAGATCTAAAACATCAATTATTTGCTTCAGTGAAGACAGCAAAGTTAATTTTTCGCAATGATTTGTGGAAAAAAGCGTGGCAACAGATTCTTGGGGGTTACTTATGAGTGATCCTCTCGTAAGTTCCTGTTAATCTAACGCTTTTGTTTGTTTCTGTTTCCTGACAACGATCCCACAACAGACAATCCCTTGCACGCCCAAATAACATCTCGCACAAATTTGCAGCAATTTGTAATTATAATTTCGTTTTAGATTTTATGTGTAGTAGTTAGTTATTCTTTTCTACGGCGCTTTAGATCCTTACTCCCCGGGGTTAAAGGTGGGCAATAAAACGTAGTCTATAAACCCAACCGCTTTCTGGCAATAAGATCTTGTGCACGGGTAAAAAAGGTAAATAAGTAACATCCGCACCAGTTTTATACAAGTAGACACTCCACCCCCTCAGTCTGTCCATCGACCTCCTTCGCCATGGAAATTGAATCAAGTTTTTCCAAACGTAGAAAAAAAAGCCGATGTCTCTCTCGACAGTGAAATTCTTCCTCTTACTGAAATAGTTTCTTCCTGTAAGGAATCAATTGCAAAACACTTTGAAATGATGGAGATTATCAGCAGAATTCAAGATTTATTTCAAAATACTCGCGCCTTACGCAGCAATCTAGTGATATCACCGATGCTGTAACAAGCGGCAATTACTGACAAACTTTCTTCTTCTTCCGCCACGATTCTTTTATGTCCAAGCAACCCAATCTAAAATTGTAGAGAAAGTTAAGGTATTTTCCGAGAAATCCGCGGCTCCCATCCAACGGTCCATAGTTGTTATACTTCCAAATACTCAAATCCGAGGTGTCTGGCTTGTGTAGCTATCGTCGATAAAAACTACAAGGCAAATTCCTTCCAAATTTTTATACTCGATGTTCCTTCTAACGTTTCCCTTGAGCAGGTAAAGGAGGCGATCCTCTCATTTTGGCCCCAGATATAACGCCAATTGTCATTAGATACTGGAAGTCCCTTTAGAGGTACGCAAATATCTTGTGGCATCACGTTGCGTATACATCGCTTGAAACGCATGTGGGGTGCGATGGTACAATTGTTAAAAGTCAGGCCACCATTGAATTCGTCTGACTTCAAGATTGGGTTACAGTGTGCCCACTGACTGTGAACAAAATCACGATACAAAAACATGCCCAAACACGAAGAAAGACCCTTCTTGTGCTAACTGCGTTCGTTTTAACCATAAAGGTCAAGTCGTCAAGCACTCCTCCCCAGTATACCTTAAACGACTCGACGACAAAATAACTAACACATATAATAACCAATAAAAACATTCAATTAACTTTGAGGTTTGCGTCAGTAAATCGGTACTACTCGGCTATTGTTTTCAACAGTTCGAAACCTGTCTGAGTGGTTACACTCAGCCTATTAACAAATGACTGCACTGTAGTATCAATAGTTACCGTTAGTTACGACTCCTTGGCAATTGTTGGCATTTATTGGCCACCGAGTGCAGCTATTTTCAATCATTTCAATGTCACCTACAAGTCGAACGATACTGGTTCGAGAAGCTTAGAGCACTTTAGTTTTAATCATCGTACAAAACTTTTAACATATTATTTGTGATAGTATGATTGTATATGTAATAGTATAATTTTAAAAAAATTTAAAGACCTGATATGGAGATGGCATTAGCTAATCGTATATAAGAAATGCTTAGTAAGTCAGTCAGTCAGTCGTATGCACGAACGACTCAAGATATACGCTTGTTATCACAATCGACATTCGCAACCTTTTAAACTGTGCACATTGTTTCATTATGGTGTAATTACTACAATTTCGTAATAATTGATTTTTTTTGTTTTTACCAAATATTAGTTAGATATCTCTTATTCTACTTGCTCTTTTCTTCTTTTTTACGTTGTCGTTGAAATAAATATACTTGTTAGACTTGTATTAGTCGATTTATCTACCTTAAGCGTTGTCAGGTAAAAACGTTCCCACATATATGGAAAAATTCCAAACTAATCCTAATACCGAAACCCAGAAAAACAAAGGAGAAAACAGCGAAGTATGGACCGATATGTCTTATTAATGTGGTAGCTAAATTTTATGAAAATCTCTTAAATCAGAGATTATTGGAGGAAATATAAGCAAAAGAAGGACTTCACCGGAATCAGTACGACTTTCGTAAAGGCAAAAGTACGACTGATGCTATAGAACACGTAGTTCGCAACGCTAAAACTACAGAGAAAGAAAGAAAGTGGAATGCCCTAATTTTAATAGATGTTAGAAACGCATTTAACACGGCGTCATGGGAAAAAATCCTAAAGAAGTTCCGGAAGATAAAGATTAGCAACTACCTTGTGAGTGTAATCGAAGATGTTATGTCGATATGCAGACGATCTGGTCGTGTCTGTGACAGCCAAAAACGCAGAAGATCTCGTTATCAAAACTGACGAGACTCTCCATGCCATTAAACTATGGATGGAACAAAATAACTTAGAAATAGCTGTAGAAAAAACCGTAGCTATAGTGCTTAATACAAAACGTAACATCGGCAGCATTAAATTTAATCTCGGAGATCTCATTATTAGACCGTCAACTCAAGTAACATACCTCGGCATCGTTCTTGATAAGGGGCTGCTTTTCGGCAAACACACCGAATACGTATGCGATAAAGCTAGAAGAACAAATAGAGCGTTGTGTAGCCTGTTACCAAATCTTCGGGGACCAAGTTCGAATAAAAGAAGAGTTTGAGCACTTTCTACTCAATCAATTGTACTATACGGAGCACCTATATAGACAGAGACAATGAAAATACAGCGATATCAAAATAAGATTGGAACAACCCAAAGAATAATGGATCTTAGAGTATGCAGTGCATACAGGACGGCTTCAACAGCCGCAGTAATGATAGTAGCTGGATTGATACCAATCCACCTTATAGCCGATGAAAGAAAGCGCTACTCCGACCAGCGACAAGACACAAATAAGATAAAAAAAGGATAAAAGAGAGAAGCATTACGTATAAAAAATGGCAGGAAGAATGGGATACCACAACAAAGAGCCGGTGGCACATCGGCTAATCCCAAAAATAGAAAGCTGGTTAGAAAGAAAACATGACTAGGTGTCCATTCATTTGACACAGTGTCTAACAGGCCATGGAGTATTCTCATCGTACACATACAGAATAGGAAAGAAACTAGATCCAAAATGTGTCTACTAGACGGAAATAAACGATACTCTAGAGCACACAATGTTTCATTGTAAAAAATGGGAAAATGAGAGACACACGCTATCAAAAACTCTAAACGGCCAAAAAGTGACGCCAGAAAATATGGTAGAGCTTATGATTGAATATAAAAACAATTGGGAAATAATAAAAAGCTACCTGGATAGAATTACCAACTTTTCCTACAGTTTTAATAGATGTAAAACATCAACGACTTGCTTCTTATAAGACCGCGCTTCACCGGTGTAAACTGGCAGTACAGATAGCACAGTACAGCTTTTGGCAAACCGTGTTCCAATGTCCGAAACGGTAACAGATACACTACATATCTCTAGATACGTGACGATTGAAGCTGTTGTTTGTTACCTGTATCCAAACTACGATCCGACGACGACAAATTGTACGCCCAGATAAAATCTCACTCAAATTTACAAATTACATTGCAACGAGATTTGGGTTGTCACAAGCGACGATTTAGCCGCAGTGGTAAGATTCTCAAAAACAAGACTCCTGAGTCTAACAGAATACCTTGCTTACACCCTACGCACAATTGTACAAGATTTCCACTCTTCTACAAACTTTGACCTGTTCAACTCTTACGTCAAATGTGGTTACTTTCCTAGCAGCTGGAAAGCTGATAAGCTCATCACAATTTGTTATGTTAAAAGTTGGTAGTTCAATTTTCGAGTATAAAAATTTCTTAAAGTATGAAATTTGTCTTTCGACACGCCCACCCCTACTCTTTCGTCGAGATGTCAAATTTTAGACAGCATATTTAATTTCGTTTCCTGTAAGACCATCGACGAGCTTTGTATTTTCACGCCCAACGCGGTTTTCACCTTTAGATCGTTACACATTTTTGTAGATTTCTCTTTATCGTGGGCTTAATTTGATTCTGTGCTAATTGTCTGTAGCGGATTTCGATACCCACCACACGTTTACCGTTATCAGTGAAGATAACGAGCAGATGGCATAGTTGGGAAAACTTCCATCACGTCACGTTATTGAAACGTAACTATTTACACCATCAAGCGTTGAAAACCTTCAGGATTGTACCTCTTTTGAGATGAACTATTACGATAAATTATTCTGTTAAGTCTAAGGAAAGCGCTGCGCATTTGCGATCTCAAATGATTGGATGCTAAACGAGAACTTTATTTGTGTTAACGTTGTAAGTTCGTTTGTGTTCGATTTAATATTACGTTTTAGGTAACTCAAGTACGGCATCAGCTAATCCCCTACTGGATAAAACCTAACTGTGAGTATTACAATTTCAAATTTTACGATTTGTATTTCGGTGGTCATGTCGATTGATGACCGTACGTGTATGTTAGGTTAACACAATTAATCATAAAATCATTTTGTGCTTCACAAAGTCATATGCAGTGCGCGTTGAGTCTCGAAGGCTCAAATTGTTTTGTTGTATACTTCTGCGATTTTAAATTTGCGAATATAAATTCATACTTTCTGCGTATGTAAAAGTTTAGACCGACAGGGTCAGTTTATGGTACGGTGTGTTGCTCAGTATCAAGCGCAACTTATATTTAATTCGACCCACGTATTAACGTCTGGAAAATGTATACTTATGTACCTTCTTCATTCTCTTTGGAATTATTGTCTCCCTAATTTAACCTTTGATCGTCTTGGCGCCTTTTTTTAGATTTAAGTTATAATTTAGCATCACAAAGCATGTGATCCCTCTCCGGAGAAACTGTGCTAGCCGTTGCTTTGTTTTGTTACAAGAAGACCAGCGTAACAAATATTGGCTGTCCAACTGAAGGAACCTGATTTTCTCGTAACAAATTCTCAAACCTAAAAAGGATCGGATAGCTTTGTTCCAGACAAGATGACGACAGATACCGTCCGTAGATTAGTGACTAATTTACAATCGAACTTCTAAAAGTACAGACTTGCAATTTTTATATACATATCTGGAACGTTCAACAACGTATGGTTGCCTTTTATAGTTGAAGCTCTAAAAAAAACCCTCCGACTACACTATCGTAAAAATAAGCGGGGAAAACAACATCTCGATGTCTTTATGTAGCTTGGTTCACATCTTTCTTTTACGTCATTAATACCTGCCATGTTATTTAATGTTTGCGGAGCCGGAAGGAATCGTGTTCAGTGGTTAAAAAGTAAACACGTGCCTAAATATTGTGACAAGTTGAACTAGCATCAACAAACTGGCGGTTTCAATAGACAAGTTCTCGGTTCTTAGATTCACTTTAAAACCAGATTCTTCACTGCACCTCAACAATATTTCCGTTCGTAAGGTTTTTAATCTCAAGTGCCTCAAACTTCTACTTGGCGATAAGCTGAGTTTTGTAAAAAATTGCGCTTTCGTGGTAGACAAGTCGAAGAGTCTTGCACGTGTTTTACAAATACTCACGACTGAAGCGAAACAAATATCTTTAACAGTGCAGTTATAGTAGTCGAGAAACTAGCCTCGCTTCCATCCCTATTCCTTAGAAAAATCTTCACAGCGTATCATACCTAGATAATCTATGTGGCTCGCGCAAATTTTTCAAGCAGTACGTTTCGATCGACGTCTTTCCGTTATTTTCAGCTGCCAAGAGTCACCTCAAAGTCTTGATTTTGAGTGAATGGCAGCGACTGTGGAATACCTTCTACGTAACGTTTACTCTATTATCCCGGATATGTTTGCGGGTCAAAACGTCTCACTTACCCGGACGAGAAGCAGTTCAAATCTTTGCATGTATCATCAGCGTTTTAGATGCCGACACCTGTCCGTGGTGCAGCGTTCCTGACACTCCAGCAGATCGGATTCTCGCTCGTTTCCGAATGTTCGGGGTGACCTTGTAACCAATATCGACCCCTATCCTATTTAGGTTTTAATCATTGGTTTTTTGAATGTCTAACACGTAAGAAAAAAGCATATTTTCTCCTCGCTAGAAAACTGATAATCATAACAACACACTATAATTACTTTAATCAAGAGTAATTCTAAACTTTTGCAACACCGTGTATAAAACGTATTAAAATAAATGAAGAATAATCCATACAATTAATAATTAAGTTCGAGACATAAAATCATTAAAAAAACTTATTTTGTAAAGTACGCTGTCAATTTCAGTTAAAATTTGTGCCAAACCTAAATTGATCTAATTAGTTTTTGCCAGAGAAAGAAATCGGATAAAATCAAACAGTAATCAACGAAAAACGATACAAAGAAAATAATATTTAATTCTAAAAGTAATTGAAGCTATAAAGCACACCAAAAACGTATTTAAAAGCAAGGGTTCATTATTTAAATTGTACTAATTAATTCAAGCAGATCCTTAATTATTTTTAATTAAAGAAGAATAGTGAAGAAATAGACATTTTTATGGTAAGGCTTTGAATAATTCAATTTAAACGTAATATGCGGTAGGTAATAGTATTATAGGATCGCGTTATATTGAATCTGGAAGTTTAGTTAGTTTCATTTCTAAGACAATAAATTTATCTTTAAAGTAGGAGTTAGAAACACAACGTAATTGATTTACGTAGAAAAAGTTTCAATGTACAATTAGCGCGTTGAAAACGTTCATAGTACGCAAGGAATTTGTCGTTATTTTGTAATTTGTTTAAATGGAAGGAAAGTGTTTTATATTTCAACGATGGATAAAATTGTCACGGAAAGAGAAGAGATAATGAAGCACGTACCTGTATTACCATTATCTTCAGTGTATTAAAGTATTTACGTAGTTAAGTCTAA
Organism: Aquatica leii; assembly: GCA_035610365.1. Lineage (NCBI taxonomy): Eukaryota > Metazoa > Arthropoda > Insecta > Coleoptera > Lampyridae > Aquatica > Aquatica leii. Next base: position 88,710,156 of record CM069434.1, read on the forward strand.
ACGGTGTCGTTAACAAACAGGGTTGAAATTGCATTTTAAATTATGTTTTAAAAACCTACGAGCAGAGTAAATATTTTGCGAGTGTAAGAACCTACCGACATAATCCTGAGTTTTACAAGATCTTTTCTTGGAATAATTAAACAATTAGTGTTAAGTCGGAATAAAACTCTTAGCCTACATAATGTAAAAATTAAATTGAACTAAGCCTTAGTTACAAATGCTAAACTATACAAAAAAAAATTAATTAAACTTCCAGGACGGTATAAATGAACTTATGTCGCTATATACGTTTATGTTTCTACCAATAGACAAAACTGGCAGTTTAAAACCACATTCGAAAGGTAAACGTAAAAACAGTACTCTGGGATCCAATAAGAGCAATTGACAGATCTAAGGCATATAGCCTAAAAACATTGCTAGAAAAAAATTTCAATTTGCAGTTCGAAAACCAAACACTTCAAACCACAACAAAATCTATGAAAGAGCTAGTAAAAAAACTACAAAGGAAATGAATTGAATTTTTAACGTCGATGACACAAGCGTTTGTACAGCACCATCAAAACACACAAATCTTCACAGCAAGTAGCCAACAGAAGTGAAAGCAGCTGTAATATACACATTTGCTTCTGCAATTTTTGTGCCCCCCATGTTCATCCTACGACGAATCCGCATAAAAATGGAGCTGATGTACGGTGCACCACTGCATGAGCGTGCTACTCAACGAATTGGATAAAATGAGAATTAAACCAATTCTGCACTGTTGATTTTAAACTGAGATCTATATCATATAAAAAACTTTGCCAACACTGGAATTTGTCCCTTCAACCCAAATGCATTCTTAGTTCTTGAGTTCATTGCTGTTGAAACAACAGCAAAGGAATTACATAGAGAACCATTGTCTTTTAAGCATATCGTTCTAGCCTACTAAAATCTTCCCAGTCCAAAACGTTGCAGATACATAAAGCCGTCCTCACTACAATCTCTATAGTTTGCAATTCTCTCTCACTGAAGCCGTCGACAAGCTACGCATTCAACCAACAGGTTTTCCCATCCATCCTCAACAAGTTTCCACAATAATATTAGAATTTCGCCCCACACTAATCCAGTTGTAACCACTACCAAAGATTGTTGAAAAAAGAAGTACCCAAAAAAGAAAACAAATAGATACGTCAATTTTGATCAACACACCTTATAAAAAATACTTAGAGAAAGAAACGCAAAAAAAAGCGCTAAAAAATCAGAGCCAATTCACGAAAAACTAAAAATCAAAATCATTTTAAGAATAGGAAAGGAAAACAAGTATAAAAAGAAATATCTTCCAGAATCCACCATGGCTCTACTGACCGCTTTTGCATCGTTTTCTCCACTACAATTCCTTTTAGTTTTAACTCACCCCGTATTCATCGTAATAGTAATTCACCTTTTCTGTCCTCATCTATCCCGAAGAATATACAAAATAATCTAAATAACTCTGATGCACTCTCCATAGATGAAGTTCTCTTGCAAAATCTAGTTTCCAACTTATATCTCTCCCTCTGTTTCACATTATAAACCTATATTTTACATCTGGTATTTTTTCTTCGTACTAAAATACTTAAAAATTAAACGATTTCACTTCTCTAAACAACTACCGCCTTGTTAGTATGCCTTATCCCTTTTATAAAATTTTTGAACACAACCATGTATTATCGTCTTATTGCGTTTTTGAGTGTTCATACCAACTTTACTCCAAGACAGCACGGCTTTATTAAAAGTAACAACACAGACACAGCTCTGTATAATTGTGTTGACTTCGTGCTTAATTCCTTGGAATATGACCATATCTCTTCGATATGTTTTGCGGGGTTGCTCTTACTACTCCTAGTCACCACTAGGATTGTTTCTAGTCTTTTGGCAGTTAAGTGTGGAATCCCACAAAAACGTATATTAGGCCGCATATTATTTTTAACTATGATGAACGATCTTCCAAGCTTTGTAGAGTCATGTGGTATCCTGCAAGTTCGCTATGAGGTCGATTATTGTAAAAGGTCTTACGTTGGATATTCGAATAGAGGCTATAGATGCCGTGGGTAAATAACTTCTTACTTGGACCAGACTTAACAAGTAACAGATATTTTTATAGGGCGTTGTCCTGTCGCAGCAAGCTCAACTAGCCCTTTCCACAATCGGCTATATAAGATGACACACTTTACTGCTTTCTTCGCTCTTATAAAACCCCGTATTGTTATATATACTCCACATACTGCTTGTGTTAAGTGTGAAACCAGAGTCTAAAGTACCAGGTAGTGGTATGACTGGTCAAACATGTAGCAATAGAAAATCCCTGGTTACGACTAACCACTCCGATTTTGTGATCGTCTTTTATACATGCTTATGCTTTAAATTAAAAAACCATATTGTACTTCCATATGACATCTTATGACCACTTACTATCACGACCCGCACCACGGGATGACACTTTATCCATCCATTAAATGGTTCTCGCTACTCCAGATTTGCCAAAGCACTTCTTTCTTGTTAATCGTTGTCGCTAGGAAGTGTGAGATCTCTTCCTATGCCGCTTTTGCACTTAGCTAGCTGAGATTTTCCAGTTTGAAATTATATTTGTCAACCAGCACCGCACTCTCTGTCTGCCATTGCCTGTATGGAAAAATGGTGTGCTCTGCATCGTCTACATCACAGCCACAGATGAAACTTGGGTGCCATAGACGATATCAACTTTCTCGCCCAAGCCGCTTTCTGATAGCTTGACCATCGGTCTTGCCAAGCAAAGTATGCGCTTGCACGTGTTTTTTGCCATACCTGCTTTTAAGTTCGCTCTTTCTTGTGCAAACAGGTATTCTTAACGCGAGTCTTCTTTGGGTTTTATCAAGCATATGGATATACCTAGCCACCTTTAGCGCCGCGTATAATATAGATGATTGTATTCTCGACGTGATAATCCTTCTTGTGTACTGTTTTAGGTCATTAACATTCGACACGAGTTTCACCAGCGCAGTTTCTTTAGTGTTCGCTTTTTGCAGAATACTCTCAATATGGGTCCCGAAAGATAGGTGTTAATCTCTTCGGTTGTACTAAGCATTTTCCGTGCCTAAACGCTATCGGTCGGAGCTTTCTTTTCCTACTAAAAACAATTGCCTGTGTTTAGGAAGTTGCGACTCGAAGTATACTGTTCCACATCCAGATGTCCACAACCTGCAAAGCTGTATTGATGTCATCTTCCAGGACTTGAGGGATATTTTCTTTCCAAAAATTGTCAGATCAGATGCGGTGGCATACGTGCTGTTAGCAGGTCGTCGTAGAGAAGGTTCCACAGCGTAGAACCCAGCACTAATCCCTGTAAAACCCCGCAGGCAAAGTTGTTGCAGTCGTCATGGTAGATGATGTGTCTGTCTGTCAGGCATTCCGTGATTATTTTAATTGAGTGTCTGTCCATGCCACGGTGTAACATCTTGTCAACAACTAGAGCCCACGGCACTATATTAAACGCATTCTGTATGTCTATATATACAAAAATACCTATCTTTTGGGTTCTCCTTCTTCTTTGACCTTTCTCACTAGGCCACAGATGCGTTCCAAAGTATCTATTATAGATTTTCCCTTTATAAACCCAAATTGCGTAGAAGACAGTCTACTGTGTACCTAAAGGTCCTCTTAAGTTTTCGCAACCAATAGCCGTTCATAAACCTTTGCTGTAGGTACCCACTTTCCAATTCCGCGGGAAAGATCCATTGTAAAAAATCTTATTAAACACCTCTAATAGAACTTCAGAGTGGTCTTCATCTATGAGTTTAACGCCCTCCATAGGAGTACCGCCCGGCCCAGGGGCTTTTTTATTGCCCGAACAGCTTACTACGTTTTGTAGTTCTTACTCGGTAAACAACGGTGAGGGCAGGGTTTCTCCTGTTTCCCAATTTATTGTTTGGTGTGATGGAAACAAACTTCGATACCTGGGGTACTTCGGACACAAGTTTATAGGCCGCACTCCAGGGATTATTGTCGAGTTCTGTGCAAAAGTTTTAGCCCTATTGATGGCGTCTTTGTAATTGGTCCTATAATAGTTAATTTGTAATCTGGTTCCGTCTTAGCAACCGGCCTCCTTTTTTGGCTAGTTTTAACCATTTTCTACGAGCGAATATACATTTACTTCGTTTGACTTCAAAGTCCTCGGACCTGGTTTTAACGTTAGTTTTATAAATATTATCGATGTGAGTCTTGATTACATCCCTAAATTTAACCTTCTGGAGCCTATTGATATTCTACCTACACTGTTAACTGGAAAGAGTTTTTCTATCTCTCGTTTCTATTTCAAAGTATATATAATAGTGGTCGCTGAGACTCTCTTCGTCTAGTACCAACTACTCGCTAACTTTTGAGACTACACCCTTCGTACTTATCGTAATGTCAATAACTAAAGTTTTACCCGCGTATTCAAATGTCGCAACGTTGTCCTTGTTTAATATTATCATGTCTTCCACTGCTACAAGCTGTAGTATAACATCGTCTCTTTTGTACGTCTTTCTGACACCCTATTCGACCGCCTTGGATATAATTGTATGTTCTAACGCACCTAAACATTTCTCCAGCTAATTCGGGGAACGTGGTTTCGCTGGTATTCGGCGAAATACAACCATTTATAATGTTAATGATATTTATATTAACACCCCAAGCAGAAATATTTGGAGTTTTTTATGTTCTTATAAATACCTACCTGCCTTCAGCTTTATTAATTGTATTAAGTCTTCGGCTAATTGTAGTGCATTTATTAATATTTTACTTTCAGTTGAGTATAATTATTTAGCCTTCAGCTTATATCAAATATGATTATTACTGGTTACGTTCAAGACTTGAACCGAACGAGTAACCTTTGTAATTGTTCGTATTCACGGTAGCTATTTTAAATCGGCGAATGTAAGCAGTGGTAGCTAACAAAATTACATGCTACGCTAAGGAAGTCCAAATCAAAGAACAAGCCTTACGTTGGTTTTATACTATTTTTAAAAGCCTTTATTGAATGAAATTATTGCGACTGTGTGTATTATTGATCGATTTTTTTTCTAATTGACTGAAATTTGATTATTGGGAAATATACAACCAATTTGTTACGTTTTCCTTGTTGTCCAGTTATATATATACCCGTGATGTCTCTAATTCAAGGATTCTACGATTATGCTAAGAGTGACGCCAGTTTTTTTGTAATAGCATTCTCAACGACGCCCACCAACATCTCAAGCAGCCGTGGTGTCGTGGTTGTTACCAACAGAACCCGCTAAAAAAAAGTTAATAACGATTCTTTAGCAGGTTATTGAAAAATGAGTCAAACTTTAATAAATCATTTAAACATTGCAGAATCTAAGTATGCCATTACTTAATCTAATAAACCGTCTATCTAAAGCCGCTTTAATATTAGGATTATGTTGAATTACTTCTAAATTACAACCATTCTCCTACAAAGGTATCATCTTGTACCACTTTTCCTTATTTTTAGTTTGTTAAACTATCTGAAGTAATGTTGTTCAATACGACTCAACGCCTTCACATTCGTGATTCTTGTTGTCCACATCCTTCCTGCATACGCTTGAAGTTTATTTATAAATACTTACAGTAGGAGAGACCACGTGTCTATCTAAGATTTATTCGACATTTATAGAAGGAGATCGCGGCGGTGGCCATTTGTACTTTCACGGTCGATTTTGATAAGACGCCTGTTTGCTAAGTTTGATTTTTTAGAATAAAGAATTGTTGGATTATTTACCCAACACCATGTTACTTAATTAGGTTTTATTTTGTCTATTAGTATTATAGGTATGTTTTCTTCAGAGGAATAACTACCACTTGCTACTTCTTCGGACTCGGATTCGGAAATAAAAATGGCGAATTGGAATGTTACTTTCTTAGGTAAAGATCCTTTTCTACTGATGAAATTTTTAACTAAGATTGACGAGTTGCGTTTGTCTTGTGGTTTCATGACATCAACTTTTTCTTTCAGGTTCTGAAGTGTGAAGCACTTGTTATGTTTAGAACCGAACAATATGCTCTGTTCTTTACGGCAGGATGCTGCTGCAATGTTAAAACCACTGTTTTTGCCTTTAGACTATGACGATTGCTTAATGGAGACAATTCATAAGTGTACTATAGGAGCTAACGAATCCATTGGTATGTACGTTACCATCATGCGATACCTCTTCTTACAATTGTTAAAATCGGTCTCTGATCAAAGACAACTTAAGATAAGTGACGTATAGAAGACAGCTCGCTCAATCTAAAATTTTAATAGACGACGATAAACCACCTGCGTCTTCTCAAGCTAGTTTTTTTTGACACAACTTCGGTTAACGCAAGTGAACACCATGGTCGTTAGTCCGTTGTCTAATCCGATTGCATGTTCTCTTGATGTTTCTTCACTTTCTTCTTCTGTGTCTACTTCTAATTCAAATACTCGTGTTCGTTGTAGTTCTCAAAGTGCTAAATCTATACGTTTGGTCCGTCTCTTTCTATTTTGTCTTTGTTTTTGAGGATTACCAGTATATAAAATGTTGATTTTCTCGTTGGTTAGTGATCCACGGTTTTCTTTGCAAACGAGTTCAAGTTTTTCCTGAATATAAGCATCTGTGGAAGCTAGTAGTTCCAAACGACCTACGTAAACCAATTATTCACAATCATCATCTCCATTCCACTTATGTTCATCGTTGTGTTGCCAACGCGTTACTTCTTCGGCGTCATTTTTATTGGCCTCATATGAGACTTAAAGTGACGGTGTACGTTCGCTACTGTCCGGTTTGTCGGTCGCAGAAAGCGATTGGTTTAGATCGAAAGCAAAATCGTGTTACGGCTGGATTTACATCGCTTACTCATTCTGATCTAGCTCGGATAACCTCTGCGAACCTTTCTAAAGTTTGTCGTCGTTCTAAAGATGCAAATGCTATTCCTCTTTCGTCAACGCCTACTCGTTTCGATATTTCGGGTAGTGTTTTGTTGTCTCCTTTTAATCGTTCTCTTCTTTTTCGTTGGCGTAGCAAACGTCGTAAGTGCTAGTTCACTTTTTTGCTTTTGGATTGTGATTTCTGCCATTCTTCTGGATTTTGTGTCTTAGTTTTGGTAGTTCGATTCTTTGAATACGTCATCGGTATCTTGTTGGTTGTAATTCAGATGCTATCTATTTAGTTTCTCCCATTTTGCTGTCGCAGATATTCTTTTCTTTGGCTAAAGCTTCTTGATACATTTCTTTTTTCTTCTCTGTTTTACTTCAGGACAGACTACCTCTCCGTCTGTATATAGTTATATGCGATTAGTCGGCTTTTTTTGGATCGGTACGTCATGTCTGCTTTTAGATTTGGTTTTTATTTTTCATCAATTTCTTATTCCGCTTATCGATATCGCAGTCTTGTAGTAAACTTTCCGACTTAAGACAGCATTTGGTATACATTTGTTCTATGACTAACTGTGATATATTTTCTCTTTTTTTTCTTATTTTATATTTTGGATGGTTGGTTGAAAAATTAAAGGTTGGTCACCTCTTTCGTTTCTTCTACGGGGAGAAGAACAAAACAGACACTTACATCTAGTCTTATCTTTCTCCGTCATTCTTGTTTTTCTTGCTTTTCATATATTTCTTCTTCTTCTCGATTGGTTGATCACCTAGATGCCACATCTATTTCTTTCTTCTTTTTCCACTTAAAAGTTCAACTTTTGGGCGGTTGGATGGGCACCGTTTGGTGGTGTCTTTTTTCGCTTTTCTACTAAAAGAAGAATGAATCAGGCATTAACATCAAGCCTTATCTCTCTCCGTCTGTCTCAATATCTATCTTTTCTACTTTTCGTTTCCTTTTTCTTCGATCTGTGGTTTTTCTATGTGCCAACCATTTTTCTTTCTCTTTGATTCTAGTTATAGTTCGCCCCTTGGGCGGTTGGTTGGAGTTGTAGTATTGGTCACCTGTTTCGTTTCTCGTGCGGAGAGAAGAACGGATCAGACATCTACATCTTGTCTTACCGTCTTTCTCCGTCTTTATTTTTTTTCTCTTTTGTTCCTTAAGGTTCGCCTTTAGAGCAATTGTCTGTTTCGTTTTTTTCTTTTTTTAAGTCCTAGTTGCTTGAATACTTTCTTTCGTTTCTTTGTCATAACTTTTTTTTCTCAGTTACTTCTCTTGTTTTATCGGGCTTAGTGTGTTCTTGTTTTGTTCTGTTTAGTCTGAAACTTGGAATAGACTGCAACGTTGTTTCTTGTACGTTACCGTAACAATTTGCCAAAAGTTCTCTATAGGATTTAGTCAGGTGATTATGCTAGTCAGTCCTGTCAACTTTATCATCCCGATTTCACCAACTTTGCTCTATGGCAAAAAACGCTGTAGCCTTAGAACAAACTTTGCTTCGTAAAACAAGTCCTTGCCACTAGGTTGCATCTTCTTCTGAAGTACATCAATGCATTTTACGGTGTTCATTATTCCAACGACGACCAAATATTTCAGTAAACATGCAATCCGATACCATGACCGACGTGGGATGTTTTATTGTTGGTATTAGACACGTTAGAAAAATTTCTTCTCGAAGAAGCTTTTCTGCTATGTGGTCCAATTCTTGTGTTCTTTAGTACAAAGCAAACAATGTTGTCATTGTTTCTCAGAAACCAATGGCTTCCGCCGTGCTTTACATCGTCTTAGTCCAAAAATAAGCACTTTACTCCTCACAGTAGAAATGTACTCGTTTTCACTTGTAGTTTCAGACCACATTTTTGTTAATGGGGTAGAATTCATCGGTCTATCTGCCAGACTTACTTTTCTTAGCACAGCATTATCTTAAATGAAAGTTTTCTTGGGTCGTCCACTACACTTGTCGATTTTTCTAATTTCAGCGTATTTTTGAATAACCTTAACGACCGAAAAACACTCGACTTTGACGGCTGTTGAATAGTTTTTTGTCCGACAATTTTGTTTGTTTCTTTTGAGATGGCATTTGGTCGTTTTGACAAAATTCAAAGAGTAAAATAACTGTTAGATTAATTTGGATTTTGTTATTATAATTAGTTTTAAATGACAGTTGAGTGTTCAGTATTTATTATACACGCTTAAAATAATAACCGAATTTTAATAATTACCCAATAACAGCAAGACTTTTTAACACACTATAATTTTTAAAACTTTCGACTAATCGTAAGCAATGGCTTAAAGTTTCGTTTGATTTTCTTATCCTTATACGAAGTGTAAACCAAAGTAAACTTACCGTTATCAGCTGGTAACGGAGTAGTCGGAGTTGTTTGTTGACTTTGGTCAGTTTTGATAGTTTCTTCCCTTATCTCCTCCTGGTCTGAATGGATATCGCAATGTTCCTCGTTGTCAGATTGGGAACCTTCACCTGTAAACACAAAATTTATCCTATATAGTATATTTAGGTTTAATAAAGTTAGAATATAATACAGAAATTATACCGATGAAAACAAAGCTTTAGGCTGAATATTATAACTTTCGTTTTTTAAGTTAAATAATATTCGATTTTACTTTTTATTTTGTTACTTTTCAGTCTCATAATAAATCAGAATGCATCAATAAACTCAATTTTTCTTACAATGTAATATTGGTCCTTGCTTCAGGACAGATTCTTTCGTTCCTGTAGAACAATTTATTACCACAACAGCAACATTATCAAACTACATAAAAATAAATCCAAGAAACTATATTATTCGTACGACTTCGCAAAACGTGTTTTATATTAACTTAGAAACTAGAAATATTACGTCTGACAAAGATCGATAAGTACAATATGATGTAAGTAATTTTAAAATAATCCATACTTCAAGTGGGGATTGAGATGAACATAAACATTGCAGAATAGGGTCTTTATTAATAAGGATAAAAGTTATTATTTCAGAAAAAAAAGTTAAATTGTTTAAACATCTTTCTACAATAAGAAAACCAGAGACAAAGTAAGACAATGTGTGGACAAATTTGAAGATGAAGCACCATAGAAAACTATGATTTATAAATGGTTTGCGGAATTCAAGCCTGGAAGACCAACGTTTGATGATGACTTTCGGGTAATTTCGTGTCAAATCAACACACTTTTAGCAACTTTTTTCCCTCACGCACATTTTTCAGTAATTTCAATAAGTATGAACCCATTGCTGTTCCGTCATAATTTTTATAACTCTTATTAACAACAACCTTATCAACACTACTGAATTTGTTCAATTCAAAAACTACGCTTTTTGAGAAATTCAAATTTGAAATTTTAATTCAAATTTTGAAAAAAACCTTTTCTTCTTAACTCCTATTGAGCTACATATTATATGAAAGGTCTTAAAATTAGCTTTAAAATGACACTCTCGCTCATTTCAATCTTGCCTAGATTAGTTGCAATTTCAATTAAAAATAACGCGATAGGTCAAAATTTTGTCTTTTTCTAAAACTTCGCATATTTTGAGATATAAAGCTGAAATTTGGCATTTTTCTTAGTCTACATGAACATAATCTATGTCCGGTGTTGATTTGATATGAAACGACCCCTTTGCAAAAGGCGTACATAAACCTCTGTTGTTGCAAAACCAAGCGATCTCTGATGAAATGAAAAATTCCAATAAAAGTGAATCTAAAGATGAAGAATCGTCTGAGAATTAAGAGTGTGATTGGATGTGGATAAGATACAATCCTTGAAAGAAAACAGAGCATGATAATCTGATCTAGATATGATACCATCAAAATAGGTTTTTAGAGTAAACTCAAATCCTGATAGTTTAATCAATAAGTACAAGGCTGGACTTGTTATAAAAGGTTTTTGTCAAAGATATAGTGTAGATTTAAATAAAACATTCAGCCCGGTGTTAAAGCTGAGCACTTAACTATGTATCCAGCTATAGAAAAAATTAATTTGATTCAATTTGATGTGTCAACAGTATTTTTATATGAACACCTAGACGAAGACATATACATTACGTTACATATATGTTACGTGTCGTTAGTAATAACGTGTCACATTGTCGCATTTCGATAAAATTCTTACTATTGCACTGGCAGGAGCGTGCCACTGACTATTCGATGCAACTTTTTGTAATCATTTGCCGGATTCTCATTTCCCGGTTGGCGTTTGCTGTGAGTAAATTGAGTTTCGTAGGAACCTTGTCTTCAAGCCAAGAACTCTGCCGGTACGTCAAAGTGGCGCCTATTTGTTTTTCTTGTAGATATAGTATAGTATTCTCAACCACGCCCACTCACCTACATCTCAGCTAGCCGTGGTGATGTGGTTGTTATCAACACTGAGATTTAAGGTTGGTAACAATGAAATAGGGGGCTATACAAATAAAACCAAAAGTGTATGTAAATTATTACAAAGTTTTTATAGGCTCCGCCATGCTGAAATAAAAGATTCAGCACTTGTCGTATAACAGAACAAACCAATCTGGTCTTTGTCTGGATATAAAAAAAGACCACAATCAACAACGAATAGCAGCGTTGTTTCTAGACGATGAGTTGGCGTATGATCCGAAAGAAACCAAATCTTTCATGATTAAGTTAAAAATGAATTCAAAATTACCATCTAACCAGCATCGCACTTCCTTCGTTTTGAAATAGAACGTTTTAAAGATGGCTCAATTAAAATTTACAACTCTTATAATTAAATCGGTAGACTCTATTAGAGATAAACAAAAAATTAGGGCGTGTACTAGTGTACACATGTAAGAAGTGAAACTTCTTTATGGCCTTATTTTTCGCAAAATGATCTACATGCAACTTTTCAGAAATTGGTTAAATAAAGTTAAATTAGATAAAGTTTAAACAAAAGGATTTTATTATCATAGACATGAATACAAAAAAAAGGATTTTATTATCATAGACATGAATACAAATAACCGATTGCGCCACGAAGGCTGATATTTGATGATTTTGTAGAATTTGTGGAGTATTACAACAACAATTGATCGTATCTTATAGCAACGTTTTGACCGTGTACCTTATAACCATCCGTTTTGTGACCTATAGTATGTGCCTCCGTGGCGCAATCGACTAGCGCGTTCGGCTGTTAACCGAAAGGTTGGTGGTTCGAGCCCACCCGGGGGCGAACTTTTTATTTATTTTACTACCTTTGAACACCTTGTACAATTTGTATTTATTTAAAAATATTTTAGAATTTTATAATAAAAAATTAGTTAATTGATTTACAAAAAAAAGATGGCGCGTAACGGAATAATGTTACGCGTAACCGAAAAAAATCTGACGGTAGTAAAAATGTGACGCGTAAAATATGACGGTAAATTTTTTTCCAACGCCGATAAAAAAGTTTCACTTCAAAAACAAGAAATTGAGAAAAATCATAATTTTTCATACAGAGACCAGATTTAACCTACAGCATTAGTGTTTTATCAAGAACTATAGACTACTCAAGTGCGCAAGATGTAATGAAATTGAAGAGAGCATTTCGATATATAGCAGGTACTTGTAGTTTGGGGATACGATACAAAATAGACCGCAGTTGCGAGTTTGACTACCACAATGATACAGACTTTGGAAGCTGCAATAAGACAGGTCGTTCTACACATAGAATTATAGCGATGTGTGCAAGAGGAACTGTGGCTCAGATAAAGGCAGCAACTAACGGCTACAAATACAACTAAAGCGGAGTTAATGGTGGCAAATGAAGCAGTAAATAAAATATTTTGGCTGTCTAGGCTGTTCGAGAAAATTGGTTGTCGAAAACAAAAAAAGGATACTAAAAAGCAAAAGATAAAATATTGCAGTTTAATAAATTTTGGTGGTTTTTCTTGTAACCGGAAATGCTGTAATCTCACAATTTTACAGACGAGCAAAAACAAGCACGTGTTAAGTGGTGCAAATAAATGTTAAAAAAATTAAATGTGGTCGTTTAAATGCTGTATATAACGTTGTAAGAGGAGACAAATCCTTGATACGAAAAAAAATGATTGCTTGTTTCTTCAAAAAAACAAATTATGTTGTAACGGTTGCATTAGAGGATCGCCGAACAGTTATGGTTGACTGGCATACATCAATATGTTTGGCGCTTGATGACTGAAAGTCATAATTACAACCGCACCGGGTTAACCTACCCCCGATTTCACACGCCGTATTGCAAATACTAATACAAATCTTAGTTCCTAGTCCTCGCACCTCAGATTCCCGCTTCACGGTAGAAGCAGTATCCTGTACCCCTCCTACCGCGAGTTTTACGACCCAGTCTTTTAGTCCAAAATCGGAGTAGGTCCTGCTTTCTAACTCTTTCTTTCTGGGCAATCTTCGTTGGCCAGTTCAGTACCTTGATACCAGCTCTCGCACGTTCAGTTAAAGGATAGTAGTGTGTATCAAAACGGCTATAAAATGTCTAAATACCCTCCCCTTATTTAAAGGACTAATGTCGCACGACGGAATAAGTCGACGTTCAATCCGTGCTTAAGCTAGTTCGTAAGACCCCGAGAGACCAACACCAGTAGATGAAACACTGGATAGCGGAAGTCCCCGGCGGGGCTCTCAATCTACCTCAGATACTCGTGTTAGTGCTGAGCCACGTTTCAAAAGTCACCGTCTTCTCCACCCTATAAATTGGATTCCTTTGCTACCTCACAACGTTCGTACAGCTCTCGCTCTTTTTACATAATTGCATCAGTACACTGTAGATACTGGAATTGGATGGATGAATCATTGTTCATGACAATGGAAGCGCGCTCACACAGCACAACAAACGGTCGAGTTTTTGACCAATAGGAACATCGACTTAATGACTCAATGCTCATACTCGCTCGATTTATCATCCAACAACTTCTCCTTATTCCAATACATCAAAAATAAAATGCGTAGAAATTGTTTTTCATCGCCTTCAGAGACCGATGAAGCATTTAAATCGCATGTTTTGAAGGTACTTTGCTCATAGAAGAAAAAGCGAATCAAAGATTTGTTTCATCAGATGCAAAAGTGTATACATGTTAGAATTTTGAGAATCAGTAAAACGATTTACATATCGTAATTTGTGTTGTATTACATGTTTTCCGCAAACTTTATCAGTGTCCCTCGTACCTCCAAAAATATGTTTCACCGCGTATAAAACTATTGACAGCGTACCTACTAGCTGCACAAAAAAGTATTGACGTTTTTGTTTGTATTTATAATAATATCTAGTAGTAAATAACGTGTATGGGAAAGTTATGACTCAATTTCAAAAAATGCGCTAAGTTAATATACAAATAAGTCCACGAGAAACGGCAAATGTAACAATATCAATTAAAAATAAAAAAATATTTAATTGCATACCGTTCATTCATTATTTTAAGTATTGTTGTAGATTATAATTAAATGTGTTCTATCAAGCGTATTATGTACATATCTTTACACATCCAATGCTTTTGATTACTATAGAATCAATAACGTTGCTATCTCCATTTATATCAAACAATGAAATTAAAGATTCTTGTCTGATCGTCATAAAAATTTATTTAAGAAAATATGCGTATTACGACTGATATTTAATAAATAAAATGATTAAAAAACGTTTTTTTAAAACAACATTGCGTGCTTATTCAATATAACTACAGTTTAATCCGGACATCCAGTAATCCAGACACTCAAATCGCAAAGTCTTAACCCGGACCCTTTCGAACGCTTTCACTTGGAATTTGGTAATTCGGCGCGCCATTACCATTGTCGACTTTATCAAAACAATCCGATTAAGAATCTCAAAAAAGAAACACACAACTCTAAATTTAAAACAAATAACTGAAAAACTAAACCTTATTCAATCGGGACTAAGTGTTCGCTTCATAGCCGACAGCTATGGTAAATCAACCGTCGACGATATCAAGAAAAATAAAACTAAATTATTAAACCATGTTGCCTCTTCGAATTCAGGCACAAGAAACAGCAAAACTCTAACACTAAGTGCATATCTAGAAATGGAGAAGTCACTATATATCTGGTTTCTTCAAGAGAGAGCTAAAGGTATGTACCATACAAAAACATTAAAAAAAATTTTTTCACAGAGATTCCGTTGTCTAGTGAAATACTATACAAAAAAGCAAATTTTTTACAATCATGTAGCTCAATCTAGTGATTTTAAAGCAAGCTTTAGATGGCTTCAAGAATTTACAAACGGATTTGGATTTAGGCAGTTGAGTGTTTCTCGAAGAAAATTTTCCAGTAGTACTGATACGGCAGAACCGTTTACAGAAAAACTATCAGTGAAAATAAAAGAAAGAAACCTTCAATTGGACCAGGTTTACAATGCTGCTGAAAGCGATTTTAGTCTTACCACTCGTAGTGAGAGGTCTGCTCCCGGTAGAAAATTCAGTAAGAAACAGATAACTTTAATTTCATGTGCTCGAAAAAGCAGTGATGATGAAATTTTAGATTTCATCATGCACAGAAAAACTGTCCTACCCGTCCTATGTGGGAGTCAGAAAACGAAATACCATCACAAAAAGTGCTTTTGTAGCATGATCTTCGCAAAAAAACGCTCAGAACAGAAATAAGTACAAAGAAGCAACAAACAATCACCAAAGTTTTTCCTGTGTTGTGATTTAGAATAATAACTGTACATCAATGAGCCAACCATAAGTCGAAAGTATTAGAAATGTTTCCAAAATGCGTTTCAGACAAAGAATCAAAGTTTAGACAAAGAGAAAAAAGGTCCAGAAAAAAAATTAATTGGTTAGATGCTATCTACTTTAACAAAAAATAATGGAATCAAGTAACCAACGCAACTGTCAGAAACTTTGTAAAAGACATTGCAAAAGTATAGAGAAAGAGAAAACAGATTTTTATTGGTTGAAATTTATAAGAAAAAATGCCACTAGGAATTAGTAACCAGAATCTTGGAGCCTTCTTTAACATCGATTGCAATTTGCCCATAGAAAAAGAATGTGCAAAAACCTACATGGAAACTATAGCCTCAGTACAACCCCTTATTTATTTATTATATTCCGTAAAGCAAGATTATAAAGCTTATCTAACTAACTAGAAAAAAGCTAGACCAAACAAACTAGATGAATATATCTCCAAGTAAACGCAGTTTTTTTATGAATGTATCTAGAGAATGTGTAATTACCTAAGTAGTATTATTTTCCTCTTAATCAAATACTTCTCTTAAGCGGACATGTATTCATGGTTCCGTGGGTCTTAGTTCAAGAGAGGTTTTACTGTATATATTTATCAGATCGTTACGAACCCTTGGTTTTTTCATTTTTCTTTATTTCCTTTCAAAATCCAGTCAAGATTTTGCCCTCTTCTATTTTTAGTTTTTTTCCCAAGTCGTCTAAACTAAACGCGTTTTCGTTTCATATTTTAGTCATCATCGCTCAAAATTTATCACTGGCAGTCCAGCTCTCGTTCAATATTTGTACTTCCTTCCAAGTTTATGTTTTTTCTGAATTCAAAAATTTTCTCTTGATAAATCGTTCATTGTTAATTTGTTATCACTTCAATGAACCTTTTGGCATCATGAGACTGAGATCATTTCACAACCTCACAGCTAAGAATTGGCATCAAACTTTAAGATGGTAACTATTGCTCAAATATTTTATTGCATTTCTTTCTTGTGAGTAAACGGTTTAATCTTACGATTTTCCATGCAAGTAATTGTAAATCAGCATATTAGCTATCCTAAAAAGTGCACCCGGCTCTGTCGCCCACTTGATTAACCCTTTCATCGCTTACCTTGTAAAACTTGAAAAATGTAATATTCCAATTTAAAATATAGAAAAATCTCCATATGACATTCAAAATTTGCGTAATACTTTTAATATAAATTTATCATTTTAAAATAAGTTTACTTATAAAACGAAATTTGTTAAAAAAAATCGCTTATTAATTGAAACTTGAACTCTCATCTATACAGCGAATGTAAACAAAAATAATTTTAAATTAATTTTTTTTCTTGTTTAATTAAAAACGAACTTCAAGAGTTGGTTTTACGCAACTTAATACATTTAATGCTAAATAGAATGTGAAAGAACCGTTTTTTATCGATTCCCTTTTGAGTTTGGATCGCTTCAGGCTTGAAGTACTTTGCGGATTTCTTTTAGATTCGTGACGAACCAAACGCGCAGCTTAGAAAACATTTCCACTACCACTTATTTAACACTCACGCTGTTTAAAATTGTTTTAAAAAAATTGCATTGTATGTAATTAAATTTAAACAATTAGGTCACTTTCATTTATTATCGCTTGTGTATAGAACAAAACGTAAGTTAGAATATTTTTAATTAAATTTTTTGCATATTTGTGTGTAATTTATGATCTTGTAGCATTAGTAAATGCAAATAGTTTTAGCCATCATAATATAGAGTACGTTTAAAAATCAGAGAATTGTTTGACATAAAAAAATAACAAGAATCTCTAGAAGAACATACATGCAGTAATCATTGATTTTTTTTAATGGAACAACCTGTATATTAGGCAATCAACAATTTTCGCAATAATGAATGTGATAACTACAAAAAAAAATTGGGGTTAAATCTGGCGACCTTGGTGGCCACTCAATAGAACTTCTGCGACCAATCCATTTGTTAAGGAAAAGTTAAATTAAGAAATTGTGAAACTGCAATTGCAAAATAAAGAAGTGCCCCATCATGTTGGAACCATATGTCGTCACAAATGCTTCGAAAAAGTAAATATCATCCTTACAAAGTTTAATTAATACAAGACATATTAGAAGACGTTTATAACCAAACAACGGAGTTTTCTGAACAGATAATTGAGATTAATCATCAAAGCTTAGATTTCACTCGAAAGTTCATTTTTTCTAATGGGGCTATTTTTGTTTTAAATGGACACGTGAACAGACAAAACTGCAGATACTAAGCAACTGAAAATCCTCGTTGGACACAACGCATACAGTCACACATAACATCGTCAAAAAATTAATGTTTGAACAGGTATTGTCGAAAATCAAATTCTTGGGCCTCGTTTTTTTGAAGAAATTTTAAATGTGGATTGCTACTTAAGCTTTCTTCAGTCTGAACTAATATCCGCTTTAACTGTTATGTTTCAACCACAAGATCCAAACATTCCGATCACAAATTACAATTCCTGGAGATTGTTCTAACGGCTATGGGGACTATTTATAGTTTTTACTAAAACTAGTTCTTCTGATATTTTGCTAGTCTTCTTTTAAGTAAATCTCCAACGTAACCGTACTCAGCAAGTTTCAGCTAACAGTAGATCAAGTATTTGCATGTCGATCAGTATGAATTGAATTAAATAAATTACACACTTATTGTTAAGTACGCAATTCTGTCTCGAAAACCAATTATATCTTTTTCAGATGCATAAAACTCTCAAAATGGCTGACAAACTGAAAACCTGTGATAGTTTGATTTTTATTGCCATAAAATACGTCTAAATAACAGTCTAATGAAATGCGGACAGTATTTGTAAATATCGTTACGTTTTATCAGTGTTAATTAAAAGTAGTTTATTTATCGTGTAAATAAATACGGCTAAAATAAATTTAGTTTTAAAATTCGTAACCAGTGGTAACAGACGTGGAACAAGTGTACGCTCGGTAATTTGATATAAAATGATTATTACGTGCCTCGCGTGTGTTTGTAAACGGTAGTAATAGTTCCAGAACATAAACCTTTTTTTCTTTTATCAGTGCGTATAAGTCTTTTAGTAATAAAAAATTCCGTCGTTATTAAAATTTAGTGGTATATAAAAATTGCATTTTAAAAGTGATTGTATTTACAAAAAGTAAGCATGAATGCAAAATTATTTTAATATCTCAAATCAATAAATAATGATCAAGAATCAATGAAAAAAAAATACCAGCAAGTATTGAATATAGAATGAAAACTATCAAAGAACTACTACAAGTTAGTGTTAAAAACCAGATTAAGGCTGTTCACGAAAAAAAGCAAGCACGCATTTTTAATTTAAGAAAAGAAATGGGCAATAAATTTAAAAACAAATTAAGCGAAAGAATGAAGTAATAAAGCATAAAAAACCAACCATAAGTTGTACCTACAAAATCCTTCTTAATAGTGGCATTGCGTAGAGAAGCACCTGTAATTTTGCATTCTGTTCCTGACCACGTTTAAAGAAAGTACAAATTGTTAATTTCACGTTTAGAAAGTAGTTATGAAGATGCTTATCTGCAAGTATATTAAGTTGAAATCAAAAACCGCGTTTAGAAAGCTGCAGAAAACCATCAAGATAGAATCTTAAGCTTTCGCGGTTACTTTGGCTACGATTAAGAAATAAAACTTGGCCTTTGCCGTATTGTCGTTCGTGAGCACTGACGTCACTGACATTTACCACTTCAAAGGTGCAAGCTGCAACGTCTTACGAAACGTCAGTTTGTTAGGGTTCACGAACGACAATACGGCAAAAGTCTAGGTTCACTTGCAGTTTTGGCTCTCAAGGAGAGACTAAGACCAAGGCAAAAAATTTGGGTGTTCTACTAGAACGCGGTCGTTTATAATCAAAACTGTCAAAAGTTTGGAACTGAAATCGCTAGACTGACACGACTTTCGTATCCTATGGCACCAAATAACTTTGTGGAACGAAGACTATACAGGCTTTTATAGACGGACTTGAAAACAACAAAATGCAATTGACTATACGACTAACTCGACCTAAGACGTTGGATGATGCTTTAACCCACGCCTTAGAGTTTGAAGCCGCAATACAAAGGTCGCATTAGGGCAACAATGAGGACCGTTGTTCTGCAAAAGTACCACGCGCAAACACAAAAAACATGGCAGAAATAGCGTAACAAATTTTTCAGGAGAGAGGAGCGGCAACTTCAATCTGTGGTAAAATAGGTCACGTCAGACGACACCTTACTAAGCCTAACAAGTTGAGCAAAAGAAACAAAAGTTAACTTTATCAAATCATTCACCGGAAATTACCATTCAAATAGCATCGCCTATAGACATATTGCACAGCATTTATCTCGATGGCAAGATCAATGAACGAAGTGTTCAGTTAATGATTAACACGGGAGCGACTATCATATGTCCTGACATGTTATTTGAAAATGAGGACATCACCAGTAACAGTACAACTTCGAACGGCGACGGGCGAAGAAATACCTACTCAAAGACAAGTAAAAGTGAAAAATAGTTTGGGAAATAGGCTACTCAAACATCAAGTACTGGTAGCCGACATCACGCAAGAAGTTATCTTGAGAATGAACTTTATAAAGAAGTTCTATTTGGATATGAATAATGATGTCGAAGGTGATGAAATTCCTTTTCATTCGTTAGAGAAGGCAGCCGTGCGAGTCTTATTGAGTGAAGACGTGACTCTGTCTAGAATGACTAAAACTGTGGTGATAGCACGCCTAGATGAAAAGCTCCGGAAAAGCTATATTTGCGCTATTGAACCAATAAAAGGCGACTCCAATCCAGTAACGTTGAAAAAGAAGACCGTAGTAGGCCAATGCACGCCAGTATTCCAAATTGAGATGGGTAAACTCTAGTAAAACTACGTCGCCGAAGAAGTATCCACAACATCTATTAGACATTCTTACCTCCAAGTGCCAAAACCTCAGTCAAGACCAACTGGCTAAGATTAAAGTCTTGATCTAGCTGTATTAAGATGTGTTTGGACTGGAGAATAGTTCTAAAGAAAGAACTAACGTAGTGAAGCATAAAATTAATTAATACATCCACGCCAACATCCCTTGACAAAACAAAAAGAAACTGAACAAATAATTACTGATATAGAGATATAGAGTAAGAGGGTGTAATTGAATCTTCAAATATCCATGGGCGTCCCCAGTGGTACTAGTTAAGAAGAAAAATGGATCAACAAGGTTTTGCGTAAACTACAGACAGCTTACCGACGTAACAGCTACGCTTTACTAAGAATTGATGACACTTTGTCAAGATCCCGGTGGTTTTCTAGGTTGGATTTAAAGAGTAGTTACTGACAGGTGGAATTGAAACCCAAGAACCGTAAAAAGACTGCTTTTACGATTGGAACTGGTTTGTGGGAGTTCACTGTAAAGTCCTTCGATCTGTATAATGCTTCTGCGACGTTTGAGCGTTTGATGGAGACCATCTTGCGCGGACTAAACGACGTGATCGTGATTGAAAAGTCGTTTAAAGAACCAATTAAAAAAAGTGTTCGAACGACTACGTGGAGTATATCTAAAACTGAATTCGATCTTCCTTCAAATACTTTTATATTCTTCCGTTATCGGAATCCAGAATGTTCCATTCTTTTCAATCATCGTTCTCAAATTTCCAAATACTTCGGTAAGGCTACAATATGCAATAGAGAAAAAAAATATTTTGTCGATATTCACAAACGATTCATTCAAGACATTTTTTCTTCGAGTTTTAGATTTGGTTTCTGTTATGTTAAAAACGTTTTAGTATGATATTTGTACCTTGTATAAAATTTGGTTTCTCGCCTTACTGATGGGATAAATGTCAACGCATAAGACAGCCATTCTTCCGGTAATGTTCGAATATATCCCACAAATATCACCTGAAGTTAAGTGCGCCCAAAAAAAAAGCCATCTATTTCAAACGTTTGAGCGAAATAGTTCTGTGACCTTAATGAAAGTCTTTATTGAGGTAAGCGTTTGTTCTCGATTCTTGCGATTTAATTTAATTCTTCCGTATTTGTCTGTAGCGGCTCTTCATACTCTCGCACGTGTCTTGTGCTGTCAAGATAAGATAATAAAACAATTGAGAAAAATTTCTATGATGACGTCACGGCACCATAATTACTGGATATCGACATCTTCGATTGTTGCGAATGGATAGAATGCCAGTTTATATCTGATTTCGGGGAACTCGGCGGATTTGATTGTTTTCAGAAATGGTATGATGTTGCGTGGATTGTATTTGTGATAACACCATACGTACGGTTAATTCTTTTTTAGAAAATTTTAGGAAATACTGCGAAGATTGCGCTAGCTAGCAGCACACTTCGAAGGAAAAGTAACTGCGAGTATTGTACTTCCTATTTTGAATTTTTTGTTCCTTTGTTCGATCTGTTGTCCCTCCGGCTGTACGCACATACCTGATCGTTATAACAAGTTTTGTTTTGTGTGTAAAATCTGATTATACGGTGCACTGTGTTTCTCAATCTTATCCGAGAGATGCACTTTCGGATTACAATGTATAATTACAAATTGTTTTTTCTTGTTGTCTGACTGTAAAGGTTTATGCCAACACGTTCGCTTTATTGTACGACGTGTTGCCCACCCGAATGAGGGTTTACCTCATATTTTGTGTGTAAAATCGAGCATTCATGTAAAAATACTTCGTTTCTTATCTCTAACTGTGATAAATAAACACACTGTTCTTTACTATTTATATGTTGTCTTTTATTCTCTTACGACTAGAGATAGATTTAAACAGTGTCTATTTTCCTCTCCGTTTTGGCAGTTTCCATTCTTCAAGATTGGGTATCTGTCTTAGTTCATGTAACACAGTCCACATCGATGCAGTATACTAAGTCATTTTGCATGGAAAATATATGTTGCAACTCTTTTTGCCGTTGACGGTAAAAGCATTCTCTAATTTCCTTTTCAAGCCTTTTAACGTGCATAACTTTTATAATGTAATACCCTGTATACTCATTACACTAACGTTAGATTTCTACTTTTGACGCCCTCTAACAAGTTTCGTTTTACTTCACTTCCTGTCAAGACGTTAAACCGTCCATTCGTGCTTGCAATGTCTAAATTAATTTTCTAACATCATCGGTGTATGCTGAAGCTATGATATAAAAAGATAACACGTTTCTATTAGTTTATTCATCACAGGGTAAGCTTTTCCTATTGGTTTTTAAAATATTTTAGTAATTTCCATGTTAATTTGTTAGCCGACCCAACACGTGTTAGCCCACATGTGTTCGGTGTATTCTCCACCAATGAGGGTTTAATATCGACCAAATACCTTAATGAAAGTATTATAATTTTAAAAGCCTACTTTATATATAAAAAAGAAGTTTCAAGAAGAAAATTTTCTCCGATGTACTGTTACTTACGAATGAATAGACAGCGATATCTCCTTTAAATTAATAACCGGGTTTTTATTTCTAATTCCTTTTGGCATTAATTAATAGTGTTGTAGATTTTTGCTTTCGTAAGTCATTGTGCTGACACGATTTGCTTTGTTCATTAATATTCCAGATCGACTCAACGAGTATAACGTTTTCTTCGGGCAAGTACTAGATTGTAGGTAAGTCTTATTTAATTACTTTTTTGTGTCATCATTAAGTTCTCTCACGAAAATTTTGTTCGTTATTCTAACTTACGTAATTACAATAATTGTTTTAATATCATTTAGGTATTTTCATTAATTATTTTTGTGTGTCGCATGCTGTTGATCATAGATATTTGTCATTATCAATTTAATTTTCTTCGCTATAAACACAGTGTGTGTAATTTAAGCCTGTGTATTGTGTGTTGCCGTTACTTCCGGCATTTATATAACCATTTTTGAATAATCTACGATAAAATTTTGTGCTGGTTGAATAATTTACTATAAATTCTTGTGCTCGTCAATAATCGACAATATTAAATTAAAGTTGTACATATCTATCTTTCATTTTTTGTCCGTCGAGGATTATGAACCTGATTTTGTTGCAAGCTTGCCCCTTCTGTCTTGATCAAAACAGAAGTTTTTACTTAGTAAGATCTGGCGCCCATTAAATTCTATGTACTTGAACCCCCCTATCTCCGACTAGCGCAAATCGACCGAGCAAGATTCGTAACACCTATAAGCTTGTAGCATAATCTTGAAGCTAATAATTCAGTTTGCATTTTAGATCAATTTAGACCGCTAACTAAATCATTGAGTTCGAATTGACTAATCGAGTTCATGTTGTATGTTCAAAGAAATCTGGATCTCTTTCGTTGTCACTACATACTAAATCAGTTTGGAGTTCTTCACCACTAACGTGTTCTCCTGAATCCGACTTCAAAATCCATGTTTGTAGTGAAACTGGAATCTCTAGCTCTGAACTGTGATGAACAGGTCTGATGACCGAAGGAATGTTTGAATATTTAACTAAATTCTTAGTTTTATTTGTGATTCCATTAATTTTTACAAATATAAAAAAACAGATTGTGGAGCGATCCTTTGGCTCTCTCTATATCATAGAAACTGCAAATGGCATGTGACGCGATATGACATTCAACCAGCTAGTAAGCAAACTTGCACAAAAAGCACAACAGATGTGAGGTGCCCAAGATTTGTCCTGATCTCCAATTTAACACCCGAAATACAACTCATACGATTTTTGCACTAAAAGAGTAATGTTTCTTTTTTGAGACTTCTCTGCACACGTAACAAAAACTATTTGAATGATTTATACAATTTCTAAGCATTCCATTTTAGTACAATTTTCAGAAAGATAACACTATACTCTTATAGGCCAAACCATGGAATTAAAGCACGTTACACACAAACCGTGAAATAATGTTCATTTGATAAACGGTGTACAATTGAAGATTCAAACTTTTGAAGTGCATACTATGCATTTCGTTAATAAGTGTGCTACGAGAATTTTCTCCTAACTTAAAGGTAAGCGTCTAACTCTGTTGATTCGGTAAGCGTGTCGCAAGTGTCGGTGCGCTAATTCTATATTAAATTAAAAAAGCGCCAAAACAAGTAAATACCACACAATACAGAACTTGCTTAAATCTATCGATCACTGAAAAAAGCAAATTGGCCAAATACAACTTCTAACAACAATATATTTATTTTAAACAAGTGAGAATAGTCGTTAAAATCAACAGAGAAAGAAATAGACGAATCGAAATTATATATTCGTGTGTATTTCAAAATTTCATATTTAAAACGTTAGTGTTCCAAAAACCGCTAATTTAGAGAAATGGGATGTTACACAAAAAGTGCACCGTACAATTCAAAAATGGCATAATATACCAAGTGCTCCATTAAAAAAAATCAATGCTGACTGCATAATATGTTCTTGAGACACTTTGTATATAGTTTTCTAGTGAAAAAATTGGCAACTAAAAACACTAATCGACGTGTACGAGCGTGTTTCCACAAAATAATTTTAAACAAATTTCTTCCTTTGTTGTCGCGTCGCCAGTAGAACCAAACAAATTTAAATGACAACAAATTATTTTTATAGATTTATATTTGCTACTGAATTTTGAAGTTTGTCATTTCAGTTAAACTTTCATGTTTTTATTCAGCAAGTATTTTTGTACAAACGCGTCTTTTACTTTTAGAAAATTCAATCAATATTTTTTTTTGAATGAAACAATTTTATTTCTATTTTAATGACTTCTGAAAGTTTGGACGTAGGCGATGAAATCACACACAAAACATCTTTCACAATCAATCAGAATTGAAAAACTTAAATATTTTTTTGCACAAAATCAATAAAACTACAAAAGCAATATGGAATTGTATTATTGTTCTTAACTGTCATAAATTTACATTTTTCGCTCTTGTAAACCGTGTTAGACGGTTTTTGCGCACATAAACGTCAAACTATTTTTGAGACTTTGGAGGTCTCGTAGTCTCTGTTCGAGCAATAAAATGTTGTATTCAACTCGTTTTTTTCTAAATTGGACGTCTAATTTACAAACGAACTCGTTAAATAAATAACTATTCTAGTATTTCCCAAGTAGATATTCGGTGTCAGAAAGGAAACGCCTCTATAATTTTCCTACAAAATCACTGTTACGATACATCAATTCCAAATCAGACAGAAAAAAGTAACAGAGGTAAATTGAAAAACATTTAGTACATAAAAAAACGCTTAACGATCAACATATACAGAATCCAAATCCGCAATTGCCTTTAGAAACCCCAATAAAAAAAATATACACAGAAAGAGTACATTTCATTATTTCCTTTTAGTTTAAGGTCAAAAGTTTTCCGTTTCATAAAACCTGCGTAGTAATGTTCGGAAAAACAAATAAAGCGAGTAAATAAATTTAGTTGGGAATTATTTTGAAATTTAGAATCAACAAATGAACGAACGTTCAAAATTAAAAGTTTTACTGGTAATAAAAATTTCGTCTTATATTCCAGTTGAACATCATTAAATCTTGGGGCAATTTCCACTGTCACTTCAGCGAAGTTAATTGCACGCTTTCCTTTTTTTTCCATTTTAAAAATTTAATTTATATGTTCCATTTTAGAAAAGTATTTTTATTTAGCGCTTACGATGTAATTATATTTAATAAAAAAAAAATTTAAAAAAAAGAAAAATGCAAATCTCTTTGAACATCGTTCTATGCTAAATCCACAAAATCAATATCTTGTCAATGCCAAATATATATATAAAGCAAACGATTACTATTTTAAAAACGTTCTGATATCGTTAAAGAACAAATTTCAAAAAGCAGTTTAAGCTTGTAATCTGTTTAATGTACTAAAAAAAAATCGTTTAAACCTGTACGAGGAAACAACTGACTGGTAAATGCGAAAAACGTTATATGTGGTAATTAGACAATAAATTTAAACCAAAATAAAAGAAGTTCGTATTCTAAAATGCGTAATCAAATGATATAAAAAATGTTTTAGAAATTATTTATTCAAGTCGTAATTGCACGAAAAGAATAAAAACGACAATGTTGAAAGACAATAGAACAATTACATTAGGATGCAAATTACAAGAGAATACACTAAAAGATGTATTCCATTGCCAGAGACAATAGGTCGTAAAATTACTTGTCACCGCAAATACCGTGACCTTATTTTTGACTCCATTACAAGCACGGTTTACTCTCAAATTTATTATTTTAAATAAGCGAAGATTTTTCTAGTTTTTTGAGTTTTATCTGTTTTTCTTTTTCTTCTTCAATAATAACAAAATAAATTTTACCTATTTATAAAGACTATTGCAAAGAAAAGTCCTCATTTATATTTAATTTTTTCGTTTTTAAAAATAATTAAGAATCAAAAATTAATAAAATAGGAAAAATAAAGAAAACTAGATTAACAAATATTGAACTAAAATAAAATAAAAACGTTTTTCGAGCTTTCTGCCAGTTTATCCGATATAAAAATTAATGCACAAAAAACAAGACATTTTATAGACACCAAATTTGTTTATTCAAAAATAAGGTATTTAATATTAACAATAGAAAATTATTTATTGTTAAAAATTTAAAGGTTCAATGTGGTAGCTGATAAATAATAATATTATAGTGCATCTTGTTTGCAGCACTAGAAAACTAACAAAACTAATAAAAAAAGTCCGAAATTAATTGGTTTTATCTTTATAAGCGACTTTCGGCTTAGGCCGCGTCGTAGTAGAACATCCAGATTTTTTTAGACTTGGTCCTAGTCGCTCCTTGAGAGCCTAAACAAGAAGTAAAACTTAGTCTTAGCAATATTGTCATTCGTGAACCCAAACAAACTGACGTTTGTGTCCTTTCAAAGAAGGTTAATCTTTGTCTTAGAGGATGTAGTGCTGGTAGCCAAAATTTGCTGAGTTTTAAACCGTCTTCCCGATTCATATAATATGGATGTTTTTCTATTTCAACATTTCGCGGATTAGTCTGGGAAAGCAAGTAGGAGTTCTAGCCAACGCTTTAGTTTGACCGAAGTTTTGCGTGTGTCGTTGGTTCTGCAGATATTATCACCGCTGATTTTGTTGCTCCGCGTTGTTTGCAGTCAGCACGAATATAGTAAATCTTTTTTGACTCTTAGATTGACTGGTCTTTCGAATACCCTTTGGATCTTTTTGAACCCGTATCAGTTTTGTTATAGGAACTCCAACAGTGTTTCTTTTTCTAACTACATAGTAAATTTAATGGTATTATGTGCAGAGTTTAGATAGTTTATCTAAGCAATGAGGCCATACAACAAACATATCATCAACATTGTTACGTGCATACATTTCAAAATGTACTACCCTATATATTCATTACACTGAAGTTATAATTTTACATTCGACGCCCTCTAACGAGTTTCGTTTTTAATTCACTTCCTGTCAAAAACTTAAACCGTCCATTACTTAAAATCGTACTTGCGATGTTTAAATTAATTTTCTAACAACATCGGCTTGTGTTAAAGTTATGATATAAAACGGCAACGCATTTTTATTAGTTTCTTCATCACAGGCTTAGTTTTTAGCATTGATTTGTAATTTCCATGTTAATTTGTTAGCACGACCCGACACGTGTTAGTCCACATGTATTCGGTGTATTCTTCACCAACGAAGGGTTAATATCGACCAAATACCTTAATGGAAATATTATAATTTGGAAGTCCTAACATAAATCCAAAAAAAGGAAACCTCGTGAAAGAAATTTTCTCTGATCTGCTGTTCTTTACGAATCAATAGACAGCGACGCCACTTTTAATTTAATGTGTGCGACAGCATTCGATAACCGGTTTTTATTTCTAATTCCTTTTAGCATTAATTAACAGTGTTATAAATTTTTGCTTTCGTGAGTCGTTGTACACTATTTGTTCTGTTCATTAATATTCCAGATCAACTCAACGAGGAAAACGTTTTCTTCGGGCAAGTACTGGATTGTAGGTAAGTCTTATTTAATTGCATTTGCGTCGTCATTAAGGTCTCTCACGAAATTTTTTTAAATTCTAAATTACGTAATTGCATCAATTGTTTCAATACCATGTAGGTATTTTTATTAATTATTTTTGTGTGTCGCATGCTGTGAATCATAGAATACTTGCCATTACCAATCTAACCTTTTACTCTACATATATACACCCTATGTGTAATTTAAGTCTATGTATTGTGTGTTGCCGTTACTTCCGGCGATTGTATAACCATCGTTAAATAAGTTACGATAAATTCTTGTGCTCGTTGTTAATAATCGACGATATTAAATTAAAATTGTTATACATATCTTTCTTTTGTTTTTTGTCCGTTGTGGGTGTTACGAACCTGATTTTGTTGCAAGCTTGGACCTTCTGTCTTGATCTAAACAGAAGTTTTTTACTTAGTAATTAAATTCTATTTAATTGAACCCCCCTATCTCCAACTAGTTGGAGTTGGGCGAGCAAAGTTCGTAACACCTATAAGCTTGTAGCAACATATCTGAACCAAGTTTTTGGTTTTAACTCAACATTCTTCATAATTTCAGTTTCAAAAAATACTCCATATAGATATTGGCTATAACTGAAGAAGGCTGCACCTTCTACTTGTTTATATAAGTTGTTATAACCAAAATAAATGTTCTTAAGACAAAATTTTATGAACAGAAGATACAGCATCAAAACTGACTGACTAGCAATATCTTTTTTTGTTATACCAAATTATTATAGAAGGTGATTTCAATGCAAAATCGCCGCTTTGGCATTTCTTGTAGACTGACGAACAAAGCAGAAGTGTAGAAAATTTTGTAGGCGAACGTAACCTACGTGTTGTAAATGAGTCTACTTAACCTTTCATCTTTGTAGTAACCAAAGTTGTTCAAATATAGATTAGAATCGCAAGCTTTAGCTTGTAATAAAAAATACACTGACGGAATAAAGAACGTATAATAAAAAGTAAAAATAATCATTTGACCACGGTAGCAATCGTAAGCACAGACCTCTGGGTGTGGGTTTGAATGAAAATAAATACAAAGACGTGAACTCCGTTAATTTATTAACTATAACTTAATATACTATTTACATTAGAGAACAAAGAACAATATTTGAATTAAACATATTAGAAATAAAACAGGATTTAAAATAAAATATTAGGGCGCCAACCACCTTTAAATTGTTGATAAAAACGTAAAATCTTACATCTAATTATTAATTGCTATTAAATGCAAAAATAGTAAACGGTTAATTTGATTTGTTATCGAGTGAAAAGTTTTAATAACTGAATTTAATTATTTGAATGTAAAATGCAGTAACTTAATTCCAGTTGACTCACCATATGATATGACGTTATCGTATATCTTCTATTTTTAGCACATACTTGGTTGACGTGATAAAATTGTTCAACAGGAATAAAACCAGTGTATAATAAACTTCAATAACTGATAATCCATTAATTAAACGACAAAACGAAAATAAAAGATCCAGAAAATCCAAAAAAGTAAAAGAAAGGATCCAGAATAAAAAATCCAATAAACGAAAAGACCCTAAATATAAATAATAAGAATGGTTTCTTTTTTAAATGACATTATGTACTCACGCTGCATTTACAACAACGGCCTTCAAAATAAATTCCTTTGTCTAACCATTGCGAAACATTCCGAAATCACTAAAAATTATGAATTCGATAGAAAAATTATATCAAAATAAAGGTAAACTCACCAATAATTAGATGAAATGAATAAAAATTAAATTACATGGGTTTTTACGCCATAATCAAAAAATTTGTCTTCCTTTCATCACTCACGTCAAATAAGCAAGATTGTTCAAACGGAAGTGTAAGTTTAAGCTACAACTCAGGTCGACTACGCAGACGCTTCCGGCCTTCCGAAATACAACGCGACGTTGTCAAACTGAATAAATTTACGTGCAATATTAGTTGCAAAAAATAAACGAATGTAAAATTGAATTTTAATGTAATGAACTCTAACGGGACGTTACAAGCTGGCAAAATTTCTGAGGTGATTGAAAGTGGCTACCGACTAGTACGTTTTGATTTAACTGTCGTAAACCCTCGACCGGTTCTCATTCCCAAACGTATTCTCGATGTCAAACGCATAGATCCTGTCAGCGCACTACTTATGTTCCACGTGATAAGCTGACCAAGCTAATCCAGCCAAAATGGTTTAAACCGAGTTCGCTCGACTTCTAGAGCTGGCGTAGTCCAAGGCTAGATAGGTTAAAGCAAGTCGTACGTTGATTAAGAAAGCATACTCAAAAGCCCTAGCAGAGCTAAAAACTCAAAGGCTAAACTCGTACAAGGCTCCGCTATACCGGTACAAACTCGCAGTAAAGAACGTTAAGTTTAGCTTATAGCAGAGAAGCTTGGTAGCAAGATTAATTTATAAGATTTCCTCAAAAAAGTTAGCTATCCAATCATGCTCTAACGTCCATGCTGGTTACAGATACACTCTCACATTGCACGATATAGTCAACAGTTAATTCTCTTTTTCCAGATGACAATCCAACGAATATATTCTTTCTTTAAAAAAAGCTTCCGGACCCGACGGAGTACACTGTAACGTATTAAGAATAGTCATACAAGATTTTCTTCTTCTACGTTCATTGATATATTTAATTCTTGTGTTCAATGCAAATATTTTCCAAACAGTTGGAAAATTGATGAGCTAATAACGATTCTCAAGTCTGGTAAGAAGGATCTAGCCAACCCCAATTTGTATCGTCCTATTACTCTATTTTCCAAATTTGGTAACTATTCGAACAAATATTGTTAAAAAAAATACATAACATCCTTCCACAAATATTGTTCCATCCCAACAAATATGGTTCCGTTCCTGGCAAATCGACGACACACGCCATTCGTAAGCTAATGACAAAAGTACAGACAAACGTCTCCAATTACATCCTATGTATTTTTATAGACATTTCAGGAGCGTTCAATAGCGTATGATGTCCATCAATAATTGAAACCCTCGTCGTTAAGAGAGTACCTGTAGACACCGTGTGCCTCATTTGTAGTTATTTATCGAGTCGCTAGATCACTTATTCCACGAAAGTTTCTGGTTCTTTCTACACAAAACGATTAACGAAAGGGTGCCCACAAGAATAGGTTTTTGGGCGGAGCTTGTAGAAGTAGTTGTAGTTTCCCTAATTAGAAGCAGAATCACGACAGTGCCTGGACATTATGACTCGCTAGGCTGTCAACAACAAATTGACTGTCTCAGCTGACAAGACCAAATATTATTGGTTCCTCATTGACAAGAAATCTCTCGCTTTAACGGCATTTCAGTTTAAAGGGTTTTTGAGTTTAAATACCTCGGTTTTTTGCTCGATCATAAACTAAGCTTCGTCAAACACTGTTCCTATGTAGTTGACAAGGGCAAGACTGTCCTGCACTCGTTCTCGCCGTAACCGGGACGTACATAGAAAATCATTAATGATAATTTTCAACAGTGCAGCCATCTCTATGCTCACATATGGCTTAGACATCTGGTACCACAGACTGCGACATACCCACATTGCCATAAAACTGGTAATCCTTCATTCCTTCGCACGATCCTCGAGGCACATCGTACAGTTCCCATCGATTTCTTGTGCGTTGTGACAAAACATCCCCTCTGCACCTCCTTATTAGAGAAAATATACTACTCTAAAGTTTTTGTAAGAGCTGGCAAGTGTACATTCTTAGACCAGCTAGTTTCGACTGCAGATTTTCCTATCTTTTCAGTCGTCAAGCAAAATGCAGTGGCTGTAGGATACATCCCATAAGAGACGTAACACATATTCCTTGATTCCAAATATCCTAAACCAGATCAACATGTCCCATAATGCGGAACGAGCGACAGTCCAAATTCTCATTCTTTTGCTTGTCGTGTGGTGTTCCTAATAGTCTGTCAAATAGGATTCTCGTTTGTCGAGAGTTCGATAATAAGCGGAGTACCCTAAGAACCTAAGTCAACCAGTATCCTGATTCCCCTGAGTCTATTCTTAGTAAACGTACTCATTGCATTCGCTAGAAAAGACCAGGATCAAAGGTAAATCAGAGTCTAATTTAGTTTATTTTTTCACGGCGTTATGATTTTATTTTCACAGTTAGCTACGGCGAAGTAGGATATTTATTTAGATATTTAACTGCGTGTAGCTTATTTTTAGAGTATTTTTATTTGATTGTTTTTAGTTTACTAACATTTTCAGTTTCTTTTTAGTCGTAGCTGTCTTGACTAACTAGCCTCATCCTCGTCTATTACAAAACCGTATCTTTTAATAAAAGCCGTAAGTTAGGTGTCTCGCTGAACCTCGTACCCACATAGCACGAACCTGCAACACAGCCCATCCGACTTGTCTAACTAGACGATCTTTTCTTTACATAACTTATCCTGAATCGTTGTATCCTATATGTGGCAAACTTGAACCACATTCTCCTTCTCCTCATCCTCTCTCTTTCAGCACTTCGTCGACCAAAACTGTAGTACAAAGAGATACCATGTCAAAACTGACGTAAATTCTGAATTTTCTCTACAAAGTCTGTGTAATCTTTAATGTGAGTTTCTGTATTTTCTGTCAACGGCAAAAATCCTGTAACTAGATAACGTGATAACGATTAAGTCAGTAAATTGATGGTGCTCAGTATTGGTCGAAGGGAGACTTCTTCTTTGTGAACCTTGAGAAGACCGTAGATTTGTGGCATAACTGGATTTTTGTCAATCTTTTTTGTTAATATCTATAATATTATAGTTTTTGGTAACGGACTTCACTTGAGCACATAGTGAGTTTAAAAGGTTTCTCTGTAGACGTTTGTAGCAATCTTTCGGAAGTAAGTTCGTCATTTTCTTGTTGTAATTATGTATGTATCATAGTGACTGTATAAACTTTATTTTAAACATTTTTCAACAAATTTAGAAAATCTGTTTGGATGGTTTAAACCAAGGTACAATAAGTAGAAACGTATTTAAAGAAAAAGTTAATTAACACAGTAACTTATAAAAATTTAAGACGTTGAAATAATTGACAACGAAAAAGAACTAATGTAGAAAATGTGATTAGTAAATATAAAACTTATGATCCATAAAATAAAAACGTTTTTCGAGCTTTCTACTAGTTTATCCGATATAAAAATGATTGCACAAAAAACAAGGCATTTTATAGACACCAATTTTTTTAATAATAAAAATGCGGTCTTTAACAGTAACAATAAACAAAATTAAAGCTATAATATATATAAAAATAAAAGCTGAATGTTGAATGTGGTAGTCAAACTAATAAATAATAATACAATAGTGCACTTTATTTATACCACTCGGACTAGCTTACCAAATTCCATCTACGAACGTAAATATAATGCAACTCTACTAAAAACTTGAAAGTAACAAATAGAATTTTCTGCCACATAACAAATGTTACAGAAGAAAAATGTAGACATTTTTATAGAACATCAAAAAAATTAAGATTAACTGATTTTATCTGTTTCTTCATTCAGTGTTTCTTGTTTAGACTTTATTTCTCTTTCTTCTTCTGTTTGCCAGTTATTATTCGTTACGTTAAATAACCTTGTTATGGTTTCTCGCGCTGTATGAATTTTACCCAGTCGTAAACGTCATCTACGAGTTTGGAGTGGCTCCCATTTCTAACGTTAAGAAAACAATCGTTATAGCGAAATACTTAAGTCATGTTCACATTCGGTCTATTTTACTGCGAGATTTAATTTTCTTTTATTCTATTCTATTCTAGTTTGCTTGCCCTCACGTGTTGTTACCTCAAAAAAATTTTAAACTTCTATCTAATTATTTCTGCATTAGGTCGATAACTAAAATTTTTGTATTTGTCAAATCGCATACGTGTACGAGGTATTGCCCAATTTAAAAATCTGCTAACACTAGAACTATTGTGTCATTGCTTGCAAACAATTAGTTGACGTGTATTTCTCTTCCTGATTGTTTTTTTTAAGTGTTGCCGTTGCAATAAATCTGCTCATTTTTAGAATAGTTGCGTTTGATTTGTTTACCTTAAGTGTTTGTAAAGTGAAAACGGACACCTAAAGTTTTTTCTTCTCGTTTTCCGAAATTTTAAGCTGCCATCTTTATCATATCTGGATCTATGTTGTCTGCTCCTCCTGTTTTAATGTTTCTCGGTGTTTGTTCCATCTTATATTCATCCATTTGTTGGTTTCTCTCCTCGTTTCCTATTACTTCCTTTCTTGTATTCTCTTCATTTGGTCTTTGTTCAAATTCTTAAGTATAGTAATTTTTCCATATTTCTAGAACTTCTCGTCTTGTAATCGGTATCTGATTTTTTTTAATTCTTCATTCCTCTTCTTTATTTTTTTAAATTCTTCCGTATTTCTTATTCTATTCCTAAATTTCCTCGTTTAGTTCTGTACCAAATTTCTCCCAGCTTCTTCTTTTTTATTCCGTAACTGCAACCTTTACCTCATTTCTTAGTTTTGTCTCGTGTCTCTATTGTTTTATTGTATTTCTTTCATGCATCTTTTCTTCTTTTGATTTTTTCCTTTAATTCCTAAAGTCAACCAACTTCTTCTTATTTGGTATATTTTCGTGGTTTCTTCATTTTTTAGTTTATGCATTTTGATTTAGTTGTATTCATTGTCTTCGTCTATTTCTGGTTCTAGTATTGTCTTAACGTGTTTTACGTGTTGCATGTTTCCCGTATACGTGATGTAGTCTATGATACTTTTCACGTTTTGCTCTTCGGGCATCATATGTTTTTCCATTTAATTGCGTGCCTCTTTGCCATATTCTTTTGTAAAGCCCAATTCTCTTTCTTTGTCAATTCCTGTGCTACAACTTCAGTCTCTGATGGTTTTTCATTTTTTTTCTCAATTGATCTATTATTTGTTGTACTTTGTCGTAAAACTCCTTTAACAATTCTTTCTCTTTTCCTTCTACAAGTGCATAAAATTGTACTATCTTCACTAATGAACACAAAATGTTAATTTTTATATTTTAGAGTTTATTGTTTTGTAATTTAATAGCCTGTTGTTTTATTTTTTGTTTAGTATAATGCCTACTCTTTAAATTTGCTTTAGTGTACTTGCTGTTTTATTTTCATGACCTTTCCCGTTTTTAAACATTCGCTAGTTCTTTTTCTTCTTCTTTTCTGTCTACGGTTGTCTAAATTATTATCTCTCTATATCTCTTGTTTTTTGCGTATTTTATATATTTTATTCAGTTCTTCCTTTCCTCTTGGATTTATTTTGATTAGTCTCCTGCTTTTTATTCCATGTTGCTAGTTGAAGTACACAGTATTGGTCTGTTCCTCTAATTCTCTTCTTCTTCTTTTTCTATGTCTATTTTGGCTTTTGTTTCTCTAAAGATATATGTCATTTATTCTTTTAATTTTAAATCTAGTTTGTTTTTTATGTCATCCACTCGTTTTATTACATTTTTTTTCTTGCGTACCTCCTTTGCTAGCGATAAAGTCAAAGAAAAAAATTTTATTTTATTAAAATTATATTAAGAAAAAAATAAAATAAAAAATCGTAAAACAAAAGCATGTAATTTTTGTTTTCAATTAAGAATTGAAACAAACTTAACCTATTAAATAAACTTTAACGTCGAAAACGAATACTTTAGAGAACCAAAACAGAAGAAGCAGCATTATTTAAGAAAAGTTTCTAATAAAAAGTTTAGAAAGAAAGAAAACATAACATTTAACTTTAAATTAAAGCAACACAAGTTAATAA
The DNA here is from genome assembly GCA_035610365.1 of Aquatica leii. Taxonomy (NCBI): domain Eukaryota; kingdom Metazoa; phylum Arthropoda; class Insecta; order Coleoptera; family Lampyridae; genus Aquatica; species Aquatica leii. Next base: position 88,746,320 of record CM069434.1, read on the forward strand.
AAAATACAATATTTTGGATTTGAACCAACATTTTATTGCGTCTTTTCAACTTAGAATCTTCAAATTTTAAAAATTCTCTTAATTGCAATCCCTAATTTTTTTTAATCAAAAAATTGATAAAACAAAATAGCAATTTCTTTGTTTTCCTTCACTCTTTATTTTAAGGTTTCCCTTTTTTCCTTTTTTGTTAATTCAAGGATAAAGAAAATTATTAATACCAATCTGAACGGCATTTTAACATAAAACAGGAAATGTTTTAATGAAGCAAATACTTACAAAAATTTTGTTAAAATCGTAACCGACAACATTTTGATTCCATTACAACATAAAAGATACAACAATAAAATGACAAATCTTTAGTCGTTTAAGGCCTCTGTGGTAATAGATAAGGTTAAACCTCGTTTACACAACTATTTCTATGTTTGTACTTGTGAAATACAGGCGTGGATATTAAAAAACGTTAGTCCACTCTCAACTATATTTAACACACTAATAATAACAAAGAAAAGGTATTCAATTTCGATATAACATATACATCGGTTACGTTACTTTCTTCGACTATATCTTTGACTATATTTCGACTTCGTCCCTGTTCTTCACTCTTCGGTTGGTTTTTGTCGACCTCCTACTTTTCTCGCGACAGTATCCGGTGTTACACGATTATTTTCCACAGTACTTGGAAGCAGGTAGTGTTTCGTTTTTTCTTTGTTTGAGTGTACCTACATCTTATATAAATTAATACCACCAAAGTGTCTTAACTCAAACAACAAAATCCGATGAAACTCATCAAGTGGAACTTAGTTATCTAATCCTTTATTTGAGTTTCTTTGAAACGTAAGCAAAATTCATATCGTAAATATCGCGAAAATAAAATTTTAAAAATGCGCCATCAACGTTTTATTTTTATGAAAAAGCACAAACATCTTGTGCAAAAAACGACATTCACGTAAACCAAATGAAACGTAACCACCCCTGACACTAAGCAGCTAAAATGTGCGACAGTACAAAGAAATGCCTGAAAAACAACCGTCTGCTTCATTTATGAATGAGAGAAACTTCGAATTAAGTTGTAAGAAAAACGACAGAAATAGTGAAGCCAAAAAAATTGCGAGAAGCAAATAAACGATGTGACAATGCAAACTTCCTAAAATAGATAAATGCAGAATAAAAGACAAATTTAAAACAAAACGCAACGCCCCATTTTCCATTAAGTTAATGAAAAGTGCATATAAATAGCGCACTACATTAAACTCAAACTATAACAAAGTTTACTGCAGCAAAATGTAAGACGCAAAGTCTGTGTAGCGATAGCCATCTGGATCTTATTGAACTTCATACATAAAAGTTATTTACCATATTGCACAAAAAAATTGTAAATATATTGTGGTATATAATATGATTTTGTTATATATATAAGAATGACATAAAGTAAATTTAACGACCAGCTCCAATAAAATCTTAAAACCTTTTTATTGATAATGTTTGTTTAAACTGAAACGTTTATAAAACAAATCAGAAATAACGCCTTTTCACAATTACGTTAGAAAGATAAACCAAAACAAATTAACTCTTGCGCCCCGGTTTCAGGCTAACGCCGATTAAAAATAGAAAACCAATACCAGCTCTTTGTGTTAGTAAAGCATTTTTATGTCCATTATTACCGGTCTTTAATCAAACTTAAATATTAAACATTGATTTTGGGATTCGCTTGATAGCATAATCACAGATCGGCGACTTAATTAAACGGCAACGAAACGTCTTCTTTAAAACGATGCTTCAAAGTAATTCCAAAGATGGTTCATTTTCGATTTTCAGCCTTTCTGAATAAATAAGTCTCTTTACAAATTTAAATGATACGAAAAACTAAAGTCTTTGAAAAAAACCTTTAATTTAAAATAAAATTTCGAAGATTTTACGTACACTACTTACGTATATTATTTATACGGTAAAATAAAATAATATATCTGTTAGTTTTGTCATCATTAACAATTAATATAAATCAAAATGTAAATTATAACTATGTGGCGACCTAATTTCTTAATTATTTCATATTTGTTTTTGATTTAATTAAGTAGCGTTTGCATGAATGCACATTCCATTTGCATTCTGTCTTATCACCTACGTCGAGCTGACCTAAAGATCTTGGCATGAAATTCCTGCAAATTAAAAGACAGTTTGCCTTGGCTGGAAGTACAGCAGACAAAACACGCTACAATTATGTGATTGCTAATATCAATCCTAGATACCCTGCTAAAGATACAACACGTCTTAGTAAACACAAAACGTTAAAATCTCACAAACCCAAAAAAACACATCTTTTGAAAGGTAAAGAAATAGGGGACAGTAAACTCTCAATCTCGTTCCATCTGACCTCTTACGTACTCTTCGGCTAGAACGCTTAGCACTGTCCTCCCAAGCAATTTTGCCTACACAGGTAAAGTCAGACCCCAACGACGTCGCCGTTTCAGCAGATGCAATTGGCGACGCAACGTTAAACACCTTTTACTAAGGTAACCTGTACTCTTGTGACAATAATCGTCGTTACAACATAGAAGACATTATTTGTAAAAAAAATTGCCGATTCAAATCAATTTCACCGCCGTAGTAACATTACCAATTTATCAACGCTCCCGTTCTCTGCAGATTCAAACGACAATACCAGATATTCGACTTGTACAAAGCAGAAGCCGATATCATACCCTGATACCAGACACGAACAGCTGCAATTTCCTGAGAACTATTCAACTATCCTGAAACGCATTTTCATGTGACGATTGAAGCTCATCCTCTCGGTCTTCTGTCGCAAAACACTCACGCCGACACTTAATTCCCACTCGTTTATCAGATTCAACAATTCGTGGCCCTTCTTTTCCAACGCTGCTCTGCTCGTACTACATCTCAACTTTTTCAGTAGCAAATCCATCATGTTCCACACTGCTGGGCCGCAAATCGACTCCTGCGGACATTCTTTCATAATTTTTTTCTCAACGACATCCTCTACCCTTAGAGCCAAATAATACGCTTTCTAAACTTACTCCAAAGAAAGTACTGAATTTGTATTCGGATCACAATCACAATTTTTTGGATCAGAAGCTAAAATATCCGTTAACTCCGATTTCGACACAAAAATGTTTTCTGTGGCGTTTTGTCATCGCCAAGATTACTAAACCATTCATTGGAGCTGATTTCTTGTACCATTCTTAACATCCAGAGCAGGCTTATCCATCCGCTTACCAACATTGCTATAAAAGCTCAAACAAAAATACTCTAGTGTTCCCGTTACTTCAGGAACAACTAAGTTTTACAAACTTCTCAAAGAATGTTCTGAAATAACTCAACCATCTATCAGCATTCGACAAAAAACTATATACGAATTACACCAAGATCTCCAGTTTCCTGCAAACCACACCGCCTTGTGCGTGATAAAATCCGAATTGCTAAGAAAAAGTTCCAAACTATGGTTAAAATCAGCGACAGCCGTTAGTTATCGTCACTACACAAAGTCGCACAACACGGAAACGATTACAGTCAGCTAAACAGTCGAAGATTTTACTGAGTCTCCGAAGTAAAACAATTTTTAGAACAATTAACTTAGTTGAATTTCTACATATAGATACTTTGAAACGCCGCCCAGACTTTTTAAAAATTTAAAGACACGGTCTTTATAAGAATAGATTTTTGCTACGTTTACCTACACGAAATTTTTGTCGCAGCACACTTACGTTCCAATTCCGGATTCTTTTCGAACGCCTAAAACAATATAAAATCCTCATCCATTTCGCAAAATGTCATTTTGTTGTTCCTTCAGTTAGATTTTTTGTCTATGCGAAAACTACACTGCTCTTACAAAAGTAGACATAATTCGTAACTTTTCAAAACTAGAAACCGCAAATTTTTAGAAATGATACACTTCAAGCCCTCCTCAACGATCTTCCTCGCGGAATTCGCCAAAAGTTCAACAAAGTTTGAAGAGTCCAATAAAGCAGGCACCTGAAAAAAAGACATGTTCAGGGTGAATTTCAAAAAATTGTACCACAGCCGAGAAAAAGTATGAAACCTAAGATTGTAAACTACTAGCCATCCATCTCGCCATCGAACGTTTTCGACACATGGTAAAGAGAAGTTTACAATTTTCACAGATCACAAGCCGATTAATTACGCGTATCCACAAAAACCTAAAAAGCATTCGCCAGAACAGTTTTGTAATTTAAATTTTATTGCCCAGTTTTTGACTGACATCTTAACATCTCCTGTACCAACAGTATAAAAACGCCTCTAATCGATTTTGCTAAATTTGCCAAAGCACTGCAGACGTATCTACGTTCCAAAAATTCACTGCAGCTTAATCAAGTAACATTTGCAAACACCGACAAGCCATCTACTGCAACTGTTCGCCCTTTTCTTCCAAAACCTTACCGTAGTCAATTTCGCTACCAACTTAATTTAAGCCTCAACCGTGTTAGTTTCGTTAAAGAATTATAAAAATATTTCTACGATCTACGCACAATAGCAAGAATTTAAATATAAAATCTAAACACTACTTAGCCTGATGATGGGAATAAAACTGCTTAAGATCTTTGGTGTTCCATACCCCGCATGAATTACCTCTATCATCCTGGAGTTCGTACGCCCATAGCGATAGCTTCTTCTTGATAAGAAATGGCCCCACAAAACTCGGTGCCAGTTTCTGCGAGAAGTACTTGTCTGCCTTAGACAAAGTGAAGTTTCGACGTAGCACTCTATCTCCGACATTATACGTGGTATCTCCGTGTCGTGCTTATGTCTTTGGTAAGCTTTGATTAATCTCGTAAGCACATTTGCAATAGTTTGTGTATTTGATCTGTCTCTTTTAATACCTAGTGTCGGCCAAATAACATCCTGTAAAGAGAATATCCAGTAACCTCATGCTACGCCGTACAAATAGCAGTTCCCATTATCAAGACAAGAATCTATCCCATTTACAATGGTTGTCTTGAATGTATCGGCACTCTCACTGGGGTTAGCTTGTAGGTGATATAAGAGTGTTCGTTTATGTTTAACTTAGTATGTGTCGTACATTTTCCTTAACTTTACTTTACGAATAGTATTCCATTGTCTGTGATGATTGTTTGTTGGGACACCATAAGTTAATAGTACATTTTCCTCTATTGCTTTGTAAACGGCGGTATTAGTGGCGGTTCTAGTGGGAAAAATAAACAAAACCACCAGCATATTGAGATAACCGTTTCGTGAACGAGGTAGTGGTTCGACAATGTCTACTGACCTGCCAACCATGAGTCCGCTGAGCTTCCTCTGTTCCGGCTTACACTTCTGACAAGTAACGCAGGCTTGCACATACTTGACTACGTCGTACCGTAGTTTAGGCCAGTAATATTTCTAAGCTAAGCGTGCTACTGTCTTTGATACGCCTAGGTGTCCAGCAAGAATGTTATCGTGATGTTCCTTCATAAGGCTCCGTCTGCGTTCTTTAAGAACCACTTCGACTCATTCATTATCTGGTGAATCCGTTTAAATCTTTTTTAATAGCGTATTCTGCGAGATCTGCCACAATGCGTCTGGGGTTCTCACGGATGTTCGCGATCATTTGACTGAGCCACGGATCGTCTGAGTTGTTTACAGCAGTAGCTGTATCGATGGCTGGCACGCTTCGTGACAAAGCATCGAGCATTAGTGATAGTAATGATCGGTCACCACGGTAAACTCAGCTCCTTCCAGATACGGTCGCCGTTGCTGTATACAATAAATTACTGCAAGACACTCCCGTTCTGTGGTGCAGTATTTACGTTCTGCTTTAGTGAGAGGACGACTCAAGTAGTAGATAACGACGTCTCTCTGTTGTTGTTTGATTGAGTTAAGACACCTCCTATGTCATAACCACTGGCGCCGGTCTGCAAGGTAAAAAATTTTTCAAAATTTGGACACGATAGTATTGGTGATTTTATTAATGCCGATTTTAGTTCTTCGAATGCTGTTTCGCAAGCGGGCGACCAAACGAACTTCTTAGATTTCCGAAGCAGTTGCGTTATCAATTCAAGCAAAGTGAAATAGTTGGGCAACCAACGCCTATACCAACTAGCCATGCCAATAACGCGTCTGACCTCAGCTACATTTTTAGGCTCGGGAACATCTATGATTGCCTTGACCTTATCTGGGTCCACTTGTATACCCTGCTCAGTAATCAGATATCCTAGGTATTTTAGTTCTTTTAAACAGAATACTTCTTGAAGGATTTCTACATGTTTCTCAAAGTTGGGAGTCGCTACGATAATGTCGTCTAGATATACGAACACGTATGGCTCGAGTTCGGGTCCCCACACGCGCTCCATGAGTCTTTGCCACGTGGCAAGTGCGTTATGTAACCCAGCGGGCATCCGTGTAAATCGGAAAAGTCCTCTGCCTGGTACTGTAAAGGAGAGAAAGACTTTTCGGCTACAGATACTTGCCAGAAGGCACTTTTTATATCCAACGACGAGATGCACTTTGCGTTTCGTAGTTGATCTAAAATGATAGAGATGTAAGGTCACGCTTGGTTTAATTTTCAAAAGTCCACGCAAAAACGATAGGAACCTTCTTTCTTGCAAACTAACAATATAGGCGAAGACCATGGTGAGTGTGACCTTTCTATGACTCCTTGTTGTAGCATGTTGTCTACCTCCGAGTTAATATACTGTTGAACCGTTGCCGAAATCGGGTAATACCGTTGTTTAATTGGGGTCGAATCTGTCTCGATCTTATGTTCCACAAGGTTAGTAGAAGTTAGTTCAGTGTTTACTTGACTAAAGTGTCGTTTGACGACTTCTTCCAGATGTTTACGTTGCTCGTTCGTGCAGTCGGTTATAAGAGTAGACAGTTTAAGTACCGGATCGATAGTTGAAAATTCCCATACGTTCTTGCGTAGGTTTGGTACTACCAAAAACTGCTTCCAAAAGTCTACTCCAAGTATTAATCGATGTGGTAAATTTGGTATAACATACATTTTTACCAATGCACTTTTTCCCAATAATACAATGGGAATTAACATAGATCCCATGATGTCACAAGATTCGTCATTCGCTACCTTTATGTTATGCACCTTAGTTTGAGTCAAGTTTAGTCCTAAATTACGCATGAACTCGTAACCGGAAATTCCTAAAAACGTATTTGAAGCTCCGGAATCCAGTAATGCGCAGATTGACTTTAATAAAACTCCAATGGTTAGGTAAGATCTTTCGTGTCCCTCGGTTTGGTCTAACACATAATCTAAAATTATCTTCTTTCTAGTGAACGGGAATTCTTCCAGTGTTTCGGCATGCCGTCGCGGTGCCGAGACGCTTAGTTTCTACACGCTCAAGAAACGCTCCAACGGATTTTTTTCGCTGACCTGAACACTTAACACCCCATTTGTATACTGGAACGTATTTACTACTGCTGACTCCAAGGTTGCTACTGCTAAACTTAGCTCTCGGTGTAACATCAATATCGTCTTTATCGGAATCCAGAAGATTCTTCTTCTTCGACTGGTTCTGTGCTGGCATCAAATAGAACCTGTGATGGTATGGTTGCTAAGGAACTGCGTCTTAATGATTTTACTCGCTGTGAAAATTTAGAATCAAGCCGAAATATCTGTGCTAGTAAATTTCTTTCTCTTCGGAGGTTGTAAGTTTGGCACGTTGGCATCTATCTATAGTGTGTTGAAGCTTAGCAGCAAACTTTTTAGATCAAGATGTAGCTGTTTGTAAACTTACGTTGGTAATCAATGCGGTGAGTTCGTCAATTTTTGAAGTTATGGCATTTTGATCTTCGTCGACTGTTGAGTTGCCTGCTCGTTCGGCTTTGAAGAGTCCACGCAGTGTCGCACGCATGTCATCGACGTTACCTACGTCTTCGAAACCTCTAACGAGTGACTCGTATTTTAACTCGTCCTGAGACAATCTGCTTATCTCAAATTTCGCCGTGGTCATGACGAGTGGAATATATTCAACAACCAAGAAAGAGAGAATAAACACGACTATAGAAAAGATGCAGACGATCCTGATTTTTTTCCTAACAACGAAAATGACACCTATACTACTTTGTTCAATTAAACCGGGGTTGGAAGATGGTAGTAAAAGGTTGGCTTTTTTAATTGAGCCCCAAGTTGGGCGCCAATTTTTTTGTGACTTATTTCCCTCATGATGAAGTTAGTTTGGTGGGTCTTATTCAAAGTGCTCGTTTTGCACAAAAGTCTTCACAATGTGTCCCGTTTCGCCCTGATAGCTGTAGATAGGTGACCTTTAGGGTCACTGATAGCAGCAGCTGTTGGTTGCGGAACTCAAGGTTTTTCAATAAAAAGAATAAATTATTAATCGGATTTGGTTTAACTCGTTACAACATGACTATTACTACATACGTGTTTGTTCGACGTGACGCTACAAAAACTTCTAAAAAACCTACATACACTGCCGACGATGACAGACATATCTTGTACGACTCGCCACCATCCAAAACAAGTAGTGCAACAACGCAGCCACACACAATCACCCGATCAAGATGAAGCCAATTCCCTCAATGATTAGGCTAAGGACAACGAAATTTTCAAAGTGAATTTGCATCACAGTCGATCACTAGGAAAGAAATCCTGTGGCGAACTAATATCTTATGTTAAAAAAACCTGTAATAGTTGCTCGCCTTATAGTATAAATTTTGCTTAGTTTTCTTTCGAGTTTTCCAAACTGTCACGGGGTTTTGAGTATAATCCACGCCCAACTTTACTGAGCACTGGCCAATACATCATTTATGTTACTTTCATACAGGCAAATTTCGTTTTAACAACTTTCGCACGTAACAACCTTTGTTTTTTATTTTAGTAGATGATATCACGTGACAGGTCCTTTACAAATTACATAAACTTTAATGGAACTTATCAGTTAGAAAGTTTCATAGTTTCTAGAAGCTTCTAAAAACGCAGAAGACCCAATAGGCATACAAAAAATAGAAATAACTATTTAGATAACAGAATTATTTGTACTTACAATCGACAGCAAACTTGGAGTACAAAGCAGAGTACATACCTGAAAGAAAGAAAAATATTAGTAAATTCAGACTAAAAAACTAATTTTTAATAAGAACAATTTTTCTTTTCTGCTGTTATATATTTTAACGTCAAGTCTATGAGTGTAATCGTCAATTGTTGTTTTTTGAAATTTTACTGTACTACACTTCCGTCTATTACTATGCACAGACGTGTAGACGCAGTCGTGAAAACAGAGCTCCATTCCGCGACTTTGTGGTTAGTGGTTAGTAAGTCCATTGCTTAAGGAAGTTCAATGTTTAAAATATTGAAGTTGATGAGCTTCGCAATGTTTTCGAAAATTTAAATGGAAGAGTTAACACATGTGCCGTAGTTGGAGGACAACATATTAAACATTGAATATTTTTAACTAATTGTTATTACCAATTTTTATTTATATATCAATATCAAATAAACAGGTATTGTTGTTAATGTGTTACCGTTTTCAATTATTTACTTATCCTTAGTTTAGAGGTTACAAATGGAATTTATCATTTAGTAATTGTTGTTTTATTTTATACCAATCCAAGCAAGGTTGGTTGCCTAAGATCCTGTACTACAAAAATACACAAGTACAAATAGTAAGCTGTGAACTCACGAAAAGTCCATAGATATGTTTGCATTAATTGTTGAAAACCCAGACTTTTTAAGCTTGGTCCAAGTCACTGACGTTTCGCATGATATAGTAGCTTGCATCTTCGGAGTGGCCTATGTCACTGAAGGAGAAAGTGTAAGTGACGGTATTATATCTTTGCGATCAGATAATTAACCGACATTCATTTTCCGTTACCCCGTAACTGACTTCGTTATTACTCTTGTGTCTTTTTCAAGAAGGTTGATTTTTGTCTTAAAGGGTGTAATACTGGTAGCCAAGATTTGCTGAGTTTTAAACCGTCTCCCCGGTTCATATTATATAGATGTTTTTCTATTTCCACATCTTCGTGAATTAGTCTAGGAAAGTAGAAAAGAATTTTAACCAACACTTTAGTTTAGTCAAAGTTTAGCGTATGTCTTTGGTTCACACACACGTGTTCTGTGTTCTGCCACTGCTGATCTTGTAGCTCTGCGGTGTTTGCAGTCAGCCATACTGTAACTTCAATAGATTGAACTTAATTTACAAGAACACGGAATTTTGTAAATGCTGGCATTTTTGAAACCCTTTGCTTCGTTCGTACAGAAAGTTAAATCCAACAAGTTATCGTTATTTGAATGTTAATTAAACCATTCACAAATTTGTACACGCTGCAAGAAATTGAAAACACGTAGTTCTTAATAAACCATAACCTACATCTTTTTTTAATGCTTTGTAGCAAGTCGCTACTGACAATCCTAAAAATTAAATGCTTATAAATTAAAAATTGAAGTTAGAATGAGTTTATAGGTATTGTCGCAGATAATTTGCTACAAATTTATTAAGATTTTATTCCATGCAATTATGAATGTATTCAACAAGAAGTGAAGTGAGTGTGATAAGCCTTCCAGTGTATTTTTTGTTATTTAAACTCGAAAACTTAGAATGTGTTTATGTTGTCGGAAAGTATCGTAATTAATGTCTGTTGCTGAAAAATGTTTGGAAAATTGATCGATGCAACTTTAAAGAGAATTATAACCTTAAAATAACAGCTATTATGCAGTACCTACCTAATAGAAAATAAGAAAAACAAAATATATAATTTGACACAGACGTAAACAAAACGTCAGAATAATCTCAGAATGTTACTAAATGGTAACATTACCAGCCTAAAATATTGATGTAAGCGTCATAAGTCATGTGAGAAACGAGTTTTAATGAAGTCCCCGTACCTGTTAGTAACGATAATTTACTTTTATGATTTACATTCCTTCTGTTACACAAAAAGGATAATGATTAGGTATATACTCATTTTTAGTCTCCAATCTAAAAAAAAACATTACTCGTTAATTCAATTTGAATTTATATAAATATTTTATATACATCTACATAAATATGATTGAAAATGTTCGATACATCATCTGTAAATGGATAAAAAATACGCGAAAAAGCGCTGTCGTAAGAATACATATAAAAAAGATACAGAGACGAAAATCAACCTTGTAAGAGATGCGTTTTACACGGAAAACATGAGCTTTCTGGAAGTGGTTGTGATTCTGAATATCGATTTGGCTTTACCCTTTTCATTCCGAGGAGGTTTACATTGATAAATTGTACATTTACTACTGAGTATCATCGTTTACATTTCCTGAAAAAGAAAATTTAATTTTACAAGTGGATTTTTTCATATCGCGATATAAGATAGTGAGTGAAAGATGAGAATAGTAAAGACGTGCAAAATTTTCACCAAAATAACAGATCAAAAGCATATTTCAGCAAGATGCAAATTTTTGCTGAAAATTGGACATTTATCGAGAATTTTTCATACCCTGTCTGTGTTTCCGTTAGCTTTATATTAAATTCCTGTTGTGACATTGGCGTTCCAGTTATGAAAAGTTTGCCAAATGTTAATTTTGTTTTATAAAACACGCTATTTTTAGACAAATGCATTTCATTCACGAATATTTTTGTATCCGTAGAGGTCATCACTAACGATTGAATTGCATCGTACACTCAGAAGATGTTTAATCTGTGTAATAGCCTCCTGTAAAATCTTAGATCAAAGACTTTCACGATCAGTTTAACATCGAAACAGCTATTAAATCGACCGTATTAATTCTATAACAGAACTTGGATTGAAAATTTCGTTTCTTTAACTATATTAAGATTGTAACATGCGATCTAATTCTTTTCTTAATCAACAAAAAGCCGACGTCCCGTTTTATCCCAAAAATAAAAAAAATATTTAAGCCGAACGCAAACGTCGAATTAGACTTTAACAAAAGCATTTTTCAATTCCAGTGGATCCATTGACATTCAATTTAAAAATACATTTTTGTTTGTATCTTGTTTTTTCGTGCTTTTAAGCGCGTTTCCATCACTTCGATTCAATATAGGTACTTTAGAATGCAAACTTTAAGATGCTTTTAAATACAAATTTACTCGGCAATAACACCTGGCACACTTTTGTTAGCTTGCTTTCGATTGCTCACTAAAACTTTTCGACTATTGAATCGTGATGTTGCTCGAATATAATTTCGCATCGGGTCCCACTTTAATTTTAATTACTAGATTTTCTGTAGAAACTTGAGGGTCGTAAGCATTTGTTGCCTTTGTTGTAAGAACTCGAGTTTTAAAGTTAATTATATCAAACTTACAATTGTGATTTGTAATTGTTTAACAAACAGAACGCGATAAAACTTTACAATTCTTTATGGTAATTGAATTTATTTTCGGAATATTTTAAGAAATTATTTTGTGCCGGAAGCGCCGTTATTGGAAACGTTTTCAAGATATTTACTTTTTTTTAGTTGATTAAATTTTCACGAATAAAAACGTTACGTAAATTAAACTAAAAAATGAAACAAATGTGCCTTAGGTTTAACAAAATACGCAATTGTATGAGATGAAGTTATAAATAAAAGCTTTTTCTATGCATTTTAGATTATCGTCTCTTTAAAAATTAAAATCGCAACAATGTTAACATTAAAACTACGTTTTTATTCTGAATGTTTTTCATACATTAAAGAACTAAGTAGTGAAACTTTTGAGTGTAAGATTTATCTTTAAAGCATACGTAGCCAGCTTGGATCTTCAGCTTAATCATTTAAATAATACATAGCAAAAATTACAATAATAGCAATTATAAACTAAGTGCATCAAAATTAAATCTAAAACGTTATTTTAATAATTATTTCAAAATAAAAATGTAAACTAAGTACTACTTGACAAGTATCTCGTGTCCAGGCAGAGCCACTCCGCGGTGACAAACTTGAAAATTCAAAAAAAAAACATGATTCCAGTTTGGTTTTCTGAAGATACGCGTCACCTGTTTTTCTTAACTTTATCTGCATTTTGTTCTTTGAGTTATTTTTACTAACTACATTGCATTCCGAGTTGTATTCTATCTTTTTCTAGCCGAATCTGCTTTCAAACTCCACCCGGGCACGAGATACTTGTCGAGTAGTAAATAGATAACAAAAAACAAAAATTAAGACAATTAAAAAGCTCAATACAAATCAAAATCATTTTGTATACGATTGGCATCAGACTAAAACTTTTGTTCAACATACTTTATATTTAAAAAATAATTAATGTCTAAATTAAATTCGCCGTTAAAGTTGAATAAATATCTTCCGCAACCCTTAGTGTCATTTACAAACGTCTCTTAATTTAGATGGAATAATCTTTAACTGTCAGGAAATTGTGTCAGTTGCAATCTTCTCGGCGATTTTTGTTAAAGCTTTCCACAAGAAACAAATTTAAGAAATGCATATAAATATTCCAACATAAATTTGCACAAAAACATATTCTTAATGCCGTTTATACATGAATATATAAGAGTTTGTAAAAATAAATAGGAACGAAACGTCATTGTGCAGGTAATGAAATTCTACAATTAGTGTAAGTTAACTAATCTTTATTGGTATATAAAATCTGTAAAATATATGATTATGATAAACCTATGCCACGAGACCCGTTTAGGAAAAAAGAACCAAAAATGTCAGGTAGCCAAAAGAACTAGGCTGGGTTAGACTAGCAATTAAACCTAAGAAAGATTAAGTCTATTCTAAATTTCTCAAGAAAAAAGTTTTTGCCTCCTACTGTGTTGACATAGAAGGTAAGGCATTGGTTATAACGAAACGAATAGTAAATAAAATCAAAAACGCACAAACAATTTGGGGAAGTTTTTGGAAATATTTTGATATAGGTTGCGTACTGTATGAATTTTGTCCCGGAACATACCTTTTACATAAAGAACATTAACTGTCATTTTTTGACATATGGATACATAATAAAAAAAATATTTGCAAATCATCTACGTAATAAATTGATGTTTTGATTTCATTTCGTATGTGTTGCTTGTGAGAGGTTTGCTGGGTTAAGAATTAACTTCTATTTTTAATAGTGAAAGTCATTTGGGAGCGTGACGCCTTCTGCTTATAAAATTCATTGAATGAATTAGGAGCGATTTACTTGTGATATCATCATATAACTAACTATTTTTTCTTTACACTTTTAGCAATTTTAGAGGACGATTTGGGCGTGCCATTAACTAATAGCATATCTGGACAAAGATATGTAACACCTCATTTTATTATATGTATATTAATTTGTACATAAATTCGAACACAAATACGAACAACTTAGATATAGATGTTGTCACCACTAGTGCATGCAGATTTGTTTGTGCTAAATTTATCTTAAATGCGTTGTGCTTTTGATTGCGAAATCATTATTCGCATCAATTCAAGTTTTTACTCTACGCTTGCCTATTAATTTATACTTCCATATTGTAATACGATAATTATATGTACAAAGTGCAACACTTAACTAACCTAAGATCCTGCATTAACATTATTGTATGTAATGTTTATTGACGAACCCTTAATTGATAGTATATACGTAGCTCTACATTGTCTTCTTTTAACCTCTCTCTTGGTTGAAATAAATATATTTGCTGTTACAATTGTGTTTTGTTTACCTTCAGTCTTTGACAGATGTAAACGGGATCTGTACCGTTTTGACGGTCTTTTAATTATCTTATAATTAGCACAATGAGTACCCAAAATCCTCTCCCCAAAGCGTCTTGAGCTGCCGCCTGCAATAAGTTACGGTTAAATTTACGTAGCATGTTGTGCAGTATTAGAGTCGCCTGCTCTTTGTTTATCTCAAAAAACGTAAAAAAGATTGACCAACATTTCAATATGAGCGATTTGTATGATATGTTAATCTGTACCTTAACAGCCCCTAATGTCAAAAGTGTAAAAACCCCAAAAACCTTTTTTAAACACACAGAACATCTGAACAATTTCTTTGTTTGTCAGCTTATATTTAAAAGAAAAATGAATACACAATCTAAAAACCTGTGATTTTTTATTAAATCTTTAAGATCCTGATATTGAGTGCAATACATTTTCCGCTTTCACTAAAAATTTGGAAATTAGGTACTGTTTGAATTATAGATGAAATGCTAACATATTAAAAGAAATAGGAAAGTCAGGCAAACTGTCGTTGCAATAATTTGGTCCTACAACCATGAAATGCATAGTAAAAAACACTTACAAGATCGTTTAATCCAGTAGAACCAATATATACTTGATTGCCATCTTTACAACTAATTTTATATATTCCCTAGCATTTCCATTAAGTCTTTAGGGTTGCCAAACAATTTTTGCAAACTGTTAGTAGAGCTTGTGATTCTAAAGTTGCATATATTGCAGACATATTGCATACATATGTCTTCTTAAAAACCAAAAAAAGCGTTAAACTTGGTCTTTGTCGAGATTTCTGTGATTCAAATAAACAATCAGAAATAACAGATGATGCATTTATTAAGAGAACTTATTGTAATCCGATACCTTAAATTCGCGGTTACAGAACGTGTGAAAACTGTGATAACTGACAACTAAAACAGTATTGATAAAAAATAAAAGGACAACAATCTGGGCGTACGGGTTGTTTTTAATAGTTCTTCTGCCACTACTTCAGTCTTTCAATGATCCAAAATTTATTTTCCATTTTAGTTCGTTATCAAAAACGCACTGATGCTATAGCCGCTAACATAAAAAAAATGTACAAGCAAATAATGACTGAACACAATCAGCGTATTCTTTGGAAACCTCCTCAGTCAAAATCATTGCAATCATTCAATCTTAATACTATTACCTATGAAACGTCATCTGTATCATTCGTTTTTGCACCAACCAGGCATCGAGTGCAAATCTTCTAGTCCTGTAGTTTCACGTATCAATAAAAAATGATTTTTATGTCAACCTTGTTGACCTTCCTGGAATTATTGCTCTTTGCACTATAAATGCAAAAATTATGCTTTAACAATTGTGACTAGAAAAATTATCTTGAGACGATCCAATACTTGAAAGGATTGTAAGCAAATTGTCTACTTATAAATCAGAACATTAAACGACATCAAAACTCAGAGGCACGTAATATGTAAGGATGCAACTAACTTCATGGTTTTCGTGACTCTTCGATACGTGCATATGGCGCATGTATTTATCTTAGATTAATCAAACAACATATTTTTCATCCTATTGTTATAACGGGCAAACATTACTTAGTCAAACTAATGGTTGTCAGAAAGCATCTCAGAACGCTTCATGCAGATGCCTAATTACTTCTTTTAGCTCACTTTAGAACGTTGTCTTTATTACCAACCTTTTCGTTACAACGGGTTCTGTTGGTAACAACCACGTCGCCACGACTTGCTAAGATGAGTAAGCGTGGCTTAAAAATTATAATAAAAACAGAAAAACATGGGCGCCACTCCTTTGTACTAAAAAAAATCCTTGACTTGGAAAAAATGTACAGACGAACCTGCTATCCAAAAAATAGGATAAAAACAAACAACTGTCAACGAGAGAACAAACAACTTAATTAAATATATTTTTTCAAGAAGTAATAAGTAACAATAATAAAATAATAAAATCAGTACTACATAAACTGAATTGGTTACACATTAACATTATAGAATATTACTAGCGTTTTTTGTTTTCCAAGAAATATATTTTAACAAAATTAAGTCATTAGCAATCATTAATAAAATTATAAACCACAAAATGAAGTAGATAATGCATTAATAATTATAGGCAGTCGTGGAAAAGTAGTTCTCGACAATACTAACGTGAACGTAATATTATTACAATAATATGAGACTTACCCCAGACTTGAATTTCTTTATGATAAGTAGTTTAACAATATACTACTTCAATAATATTATTTCCCGATCTGTCTAAGACTGTAAGCTTACAATCATCGCGTAGCTTGACCGAATTCTGACCCTAACTACAACTAATAATTAAATAAGTAAGAATACTCTTTCGCAACCAAGTCCACGTATACAATAAAATGCACAAATTTTAAGAAGCTAAAAATTAATTATGTTCTGAATAACAGAACATAATTAATAATGCTGAAGGCATAGTAAATATAAATAAATATATAACACAGTTACAAAAGACATCCCAGGTAATAGCGTTAAAGCGTAAATCAGTAAAATATATCGACCTACAATTGACAAGTACCAAAATTAAATAGGAGCACACACTTGCGGCTATCAACCCCACGTCACTACACCTGACGGAATCGGTCTACAAAGTGCAAGACAGTATTACTAGGGACATAAAACGTTCACTCGTTGTAGCTTAAAAAAATGCTTTAAATCTCCTTTAATTCTCTATAAATTAACAAAAACAAGGTGGCGAATCTTCAATAGAAAATAAATCGACAAAAGATTCCCACCGTAGATACCGAATTGCACCAAATTTTTCCGTCGGTGACGTACTAGTGACCAGTGCCGTACTAGAAATTTTATTTAAACACAAAAATGTGAAACGCTAATACCAATGACACGTAACACCTTGTCAAGCAGGTAGTTTTTATATGCTTAAAATGCTTCAGATCGGCTTCCAGAGAAGTAAAGCTTATAATGGGCAATCTGCCAATTTCGCAAGTAAACCCCGCGCCACCTTTTTATACTCATTTATAAAAATTTTTATACATTGTTATCGCAACTTTAAATTTGCGTTCCACCTCTGTCCGCCGATCCTAATAATCTAGAACCTCTCACACAAGCGCAATTATTGATTGGAAGACTTCTGACCCAGACATGACTAAAATACCAAAGTTTCACATTATTTCAACACGCTCAGCAGCTCTACCAACCAATTTGGAAAAGGTGGAGCCAAAAATATGTTTGACAGCAACGCACAAAGTGGCAACTGCAACACTCACACTTACAGAAGAAATTTTTAGTCCTTCTAAAAGAAGATACCTTGCCGTCTCTGTAATATAAACTCAGTTAAATCATAGACATTTTTCCAGACCGCAACGGCATCTCTCGAGTAGCGTCGGTGCGAACAAAGGTTCGAGGTGCATTTTTAAAATTTTGCGTTTTAGCTATGTACCTCGAATGATTAATTTCAATTTATTATTTGTTTTGTATTTTATTGTACACCTTTGTGTTTATGTATGAAACTTTGTTTTGAAAATTAGAATATTTTCAAGGCCGGGGCATATTCAAAATAGATTCTGAACGTTGCTTTGTCAAACAAGGAGTTTATAAACGCTTCAAATGTTTCAAATTATTTTTCAAAGCAGTACAACTTATCAATCGACCAATTTCGCTGGCGAATCCCGCGCCACTTAATACCACAAGACTAAATTATAGTGGGTCGTGTGCATTCAGATAATGGCACAAATTTTGAAGAAGCGAATTCCGAACTTAAGAAATTGAATAAATTTCTTAAATCTAACTATAATTCTGTCACAGAACCCCTTGCTAGTAAAAGTACGCAGTGTCACTTTATTCCAGCACATGCTGTAAACATTTTGGTAGTCTGTAGAAAGCAGACACTAATTCAGCTAAACATCATAACAAAATAGTTCTCGGCAACTCAATACTCAATTATAAAGATTGGTATGCTTTACATAGCAATCTTAAATTTGCGCCCTTTTGCGTCTCTGCACGGCGATCCTTATAATCTGGATCCTCCCACACCTGCGCATTTCTTGATTAGAAAACCAGCTCTTCCCGACTCAGACGTGAGTGAGATACTAGAGTCTCGTCTCATATTATTTCAACACGTTCAGCAGCTCTACTAACAAATTTGAAAATTTAGAGCTACTAATGCGTTTCCGACAGCAACGTTGCTACAACGCTCACATTTACAAAAAGAAACTTTAGTCGTTCTGACATCTTGGAAAGTATCATAAACATCCTTCCAGGCCGCGACGGCATTTCTCGACCAGCAGCATATCATATATCTTCTTGCATTTATATTTATTTCTTTACTTATGTCAGTCTTGTACCATACTACTTTTTAGTAACGTAGAATTTTGCTTTATGTTATTTGCTTCAATTGTATTCATTAACTGGGAGCCTTCAGTATATTAACTTATTTTATGTAATAACGTTAGACCTTACTGACTTAAATTTACTTTCAGTCGCTAACTTTATATCATCTGTAACAAACGTTTGATGGCAGAGCCATCTCATAGTGTAAATTTCCTATGTATAATTAATAACTGTAGATAGCTATAACGGTGGCAAAACGTTGAAAGTTAATTCTACGACCGCAAATTTCAAAATAGTTTTGAATAAAACTGCGGGATAAAACCACAACGTAAAGGACATTGGGGGTAAGGCAATGTTAATGCAGTTGTGGGAATTACATTACATTGTATCTCCTACTGCTGATGAGCCCCAAAGGGGCGAAACGGCCTTCCAGTAGTTCACTCTAGTGGCATTTGTACAATTGCATTGCCCTACCCCCAATCTCCTTTACGTTGTCGTTTTATCCCGAAGTTTTATTCAGAATGTTAAGTGCATAAATTAAAGTTACTTTTCCATTTCTCGGGTATCGTTAGTCACTTCTGGCCGAGAAAACGACAGATGGTCATTTTTTTACTTTGACATCGTGCACTACAAAACCTATGCCTACGTGAATTAAAATTAATTTCTTAAAGCATCCACGTGTATAATGAAAATATCTATAATTAATTAGTTTAGTCAATGCAGGCGCCATGTGCTACCTCCCAAATCTGGGTGTCCTTGTCTATGCAACTTTAAAATCTACGTTGGAAAAGTTCTAATAAGAAGCATTGGACCTATGAACTCTGCGATACAAGGGCAAACACAATTGAATTTCTATTCGAAAGCACTGACGTTTAAATAATACCACTTTGTGCGAAAGTGCATATGTACTAGATATGATTGATATTTTTATTCGGAGGCAATTGATAACTAATACCTCCTTGGAAGAAAAGGGCATGTGCAACAGCATACGATACGTTTTGGTTGTCGTACCTTTTATAAATGTTTCTTTTTACCTGTTGTAGAGTTTGTGAGTCACCAGGTATACACAATTATTTTCAGGTAGTTTGATTACAGGAAGCCAGTAGGAAAACGTTTTCTGAAAGTACACCTGAATCTTGGTAAGTCAATTTTTGATCTTAATTATTCGTTATCGTTACGGTGTTGCTCATAAATCATATTTATTAATCGTGTCGAAACGTTTAAAATGATTTGCTTTTTATTACTATTATTCAATTAGTTTAAGTTAAATTGCTATCGTATGCTGATTACGTTAACTGTCAATTATTGTTATTATTAATGTAATTTACTTACAAAGATTTTTGTGTGTTCTGGTTACACTCTTCATTTAATTGTATTGTAAGTTGCCGATACTTCTGGTGTTTTAGTACTTACGTATACTTGTACTCAAATTGAATTTACCTACTGTGATGCTATCAAATTATCTCTACTTATTATTGATTCAAATTTTAATCTCTTTATCCTTCTAAAGTAATTAAAGTACAATTGTTGTATATGATTTGGTTTCTGTCTTCGTTTTCTTCCAGCTTTACAAACCTTAAAAATTTTATACAAGCTTCGAGCTTTCTGTGCTGATATAGCAGAAGCTATTTCTGCAAAAAGAGATCTGGCGCCCATTAAAATCAAATCGCTTGATCCTCCTTTCTCTCCGACAGGTATAGTTTAAATCTTACAGCGAGTTGGCCGTGCAGGGTTCGTAAATTACTAGAAGCTTCTAGCAAAAACTATTTTGAAATTTGCGGGTGTAAAATCAACTTTCAACGTTTTGCCACCGTTATAGCTATTTACAATCATCTGTAATCTTATGTATGTATTGTCGTTGAATAAGTTGACGTGACATTCGTCAAATTTCTTTGATCATTTGAACGCACTCATATCCAAAGACAAACTAACATTAATCGTCGTACATAAGCTTATATACGACGCATAGTTTCCGTCACTACAATTGACGAAGAATTGTAGGTTTGGTAAGTTTGGTACTGATATTTTACTTTTTTGCGATTCATTATTATCATTGTCGATTGTCGACTTATTTCGCGATTGCATAGTGGACGAAGTTGTTTCATCGAGTATTATTTACATTTAAATTAAAATCATAAACATTTGTTAGCCGAAGAATATAATTTGTTGTATAGTGAGTTGCCTGAACGAAAGGGCCTGGGAAATTTACTATCTTAGTAGACAAATTTCTGATTGTTATTGGTCTAATTTTCTTTGTTGATTTTAACTATTCTCTCTTCTTGAAATAAATATATTAATTTAGTGATCGATAGATTTAAACAAGGTGAGATATTTACTTGTTTTAGCGCATCTGTAACGTCCCGTTTGAGTTCATTACAATTAAAATTCAATTTTACATTCGTTTATTTTCTGCAACTAATATTGCAGGTAAATTTATTCAGTTTGGCAACGTCGCGTTGTTTTAACCGACTTGAGTGTAGCTGAAAACTTGCACTTCCGCTGGGGTCACGCTTGGCGTGCGTGTCGTAGTGATGCGGGGAAGTCAAATTTTCTTGATTATGGCGTAAAAACCCATGTAATTTAATTTTTTATTCATTCCATCTAATTATTGTGATTTCAAAATGTTGCGCAATCGTTAGACAAAGGAATTTATTTTGAAGGCCGTTGTTGTAAATGCAGCGGTCTTTTCTTTTTATTGGATCTTTTCTTTTTATTGGATCTTTCTTTTTATTCTGGATCTTTTCGTTTACTGGATTTTTATTCTGGATCTTTTATTTTGGTTTTGTCGTTTAATTAATGGATTATCAGTTATTGAAGTTTATTATACATTGGTTTATTCCTGTTGAAGAATTTTATCACTACAACAAAGTATGTGCTAAAAATAGAAGATATAAGATAACGTCATATCATATGGTGAGTCAACTGAAATTAAGATACTGCATTTTACCTTCAAATAATTAAATTGTGTCATTAAAACTGTTCACTCGATAACAAATTAACCTTTTACTATTTTTTTGCATTTAATATTAATTACTTATTAGGTGTAAGATTTTACGCTTTTTATTCATCACCAATTTAAAAGGTAATTGGCGCCCTAATATTTTATTTTAAATACTTACGATTGCTGCCGTGGTTAAATTATTATTTTTACAATTATTAAATTTATTTTTACTTTTTAATTTACGTTCTTTATTCCGTCAGTGAATTTTTTATTACACATTTTATTTTAATTTAGTGTAGGATTAGCACACCGAGACTTACAATCTGCTTGACGATATAACTGAGTTAGTCGCCAGCAATCAAGTTACGAGAAAATTCTCGTAATAGTTTTTGTTTTGGGGTGCGGTCCTGTAAAATCTTTTATCTAAATTAGCGCTTGCAAATGCACGTGTATTTTTTAGTCAGTGTGTACTCATATAAGAATGTTGCACATTATATATTCTTTTATATGTAAAGAGATATTTTTTTTATTTAAGTGCCTCATTGTTTATGAGAATCAGTATAGTCCACTACTATTATTATATTATAATTGTTATCAAATGAAAAAATTAATACTTTGGTTTACAACGTTCCAGCTAATAAGAATGAGAAACTTCCCCATTCGGGCTCGTTTTTCAAATATCTTACACACGCACGTAAGAGAAACATAAAAAAGTTAGTAATGAAAACCTTACAGAATAGAAAACATGTCGACGTAAATTAAATCATGCGCATTATATAAGTTTCGATATTAATAGTTATGACAAAAGCTCTGTTTGAAACTACTTCATTCACATTAATTTGAGGTGTGATTACACTTAGGCTAGATTATATACGGCAGCTGAGCTAATTCAGATTATCATATTGATATATACATATTGATATAAGCAATATATCGGTAAATGCATACACATACCTAAAAATGTTTTTTTTAAACCCAAAAACGTAAGTAATTTATCAATAGATGTTTGCGAATTGTTATTAAAACCAAAACTTAATTTATTAAGTCTTAAACGTAGCAGACTACTCGACGCAGCAAAAACCTTACAGATACGAGTTGAAATTGCTTAAAAAAAATTAATAATAGAACGCTAATTACAAAATAAAACTCAAACACTCACACTTTTATATAACCGCCAAGTGCAAAAAAATACGCCGCAGGGGCGATAAAAATTTTTATTAATAAAATTTTTGCAAGCTACACGTTTGATATACGTACAAAAGTACGAAGATACATATTGTCCCATTAGGACGAGCATAAAATTAAAATTTAATAGGCAATATCCAACACCGTACTTATTTATCTTTGAAAATAAATCGCAAGAGCTTCTAAATAAACAAACGCTCTTATATTTTCTTATAACTTTTTGATGCAAAAATAAATAAAATTTATGCACGTATGTAATAAATAAGAAAAAAAAATTAATTAAACGAATAATCAAAAAAAAGTCTCGTTTGTCGCAGTGACTTTATTTAATTAAATATTAGTTATTATTTAATTTTACCAAGTTAATGTAATTACAACTAAAAATGAAATTTTTGTTAGAATTGCGAGTTTTAATAAAACAAAAATTAATTAAATTCAGAAAAAAGTAGTATAGAAAAAAATGTTAATTGTAATTACGACGAACACGATTTAAGACATTAAAAAAAGGTAATAAATGTGATATTTTTATCATATTTAGTGCTTTAAAAAAAGTTTTTCTTTTGTGTGTGTTAGAGTTAGAGTAACAAACCCTTGTATTTGTTGAGCACACAATTAAAAAACCCCAGCTAACGAACAATTTGATTTTCAGTAGTTGTAATTAATCACGAAAAGTTTAGCTTTACAAATTGATTTTACATTGTTATCGTAATCAATAACCTCCACTAGAATATTAGATTTAATATTACATTAAAAACTTTGTTAAAACCACGGTCACTTATTTCACGATGTTTTTTAAAGAGAAAAACAAAGAGTAAAACTACTACAGCGTACATAGAAAAACAATTAAAATCTCTTTTAAATCCTAAAAGATGCACCAGCCAAATCAGCCCACACCAAAAATAATTTTATTACCAATTACCGCTTTGTGAGTGTCAGCTTTAGTCAGCTTCGCTAACAAATGCTTAATTGTCTGAACTAAGAAGAAACGACTTTATTTAAAAACCTAAATAAGTGAGACCATGCCGACAGATGCATGACTGAATAGAAGACCACCCAACTTCGGGACACCAAGCAAACCCCGTTGTATATAGCCCGCCATGTGTATAGGTCAAATTTTGTGTCTATTTGAGCAAAAGCTTATTCGAGCGGGTTCCGATAACTCCATCCGTGTTCCTTATCTGTGGAGTTGATAAGCTTCTTTTGCAAATGGAAAATTTCCATGATGTCACGTCGCTGAAGTTCAAGGGGTTCAAGTCACTCCTTCTTTGAGTTAGACCAACTAAGCAACTTTCCTGTACGAGGTGTTGCCCAGTCGAAGGCGTAACTTATAGTTAGCCTGTGATATCAACCCATGTACTACTGTTTAGAAAATTTATATAATTATCCTTATGTACCTTCTTCGTCCTCTTAACTACTGTCTGTGATAAAATAAATATAGATTCTGTGTTATCAGTTCTGTCGTGTTATTTGTTCTTTTTCAGCTGCGTGTAGATTTAAACGATATCTCCCTAATTTAGTCTTTTATCGTTTTGGCGACTTTTTAAATTTAGTTTATAATCGATCATCAGGAAGCCTGTAACCCCATTTCCGAAAACAACTGTGTTAGCCGTCACTTACCTTTTTTTTGTCACATGAAAACTAGCGTAACAAAGAACCTTCGGTTTATACAGGGACTGTCAGTTTGGATGGAACTCATTATTCCAAGAGGTAACCATCCAAGAGCTTGCGTCTTAGCAAAGAATGGTAACCACTTACTATCGATGTGGAAACTTAGGACGAGAGACCTAATAGCAGTAAAGACAAATACAAAGATAGAAAAGAAGATACGAAACCTTATACTGACTTCGGCATATCTTCCATATGATAAACCAGAACGACCAGCAACACGGGATATTGTAGAATTGTTGCAGTTCTGTGGACAAAATAAAATACAACTGGTGCTCTGCTGTGACTGCAACGAACACCATACTGTTTATGGAAGCACTATTAACAACAGAAGAGATGAGGCACTTTTAGAATTTATTATTAATAATAAACTAAAAGTCGTAAATCAAGAAAACAAGTCTACCTATGTCACAGATACAAAAAGAGAAATATTCGGCATTAATAAACTAAAAGATGCAAGAAATACAAAACTTCTCGTCAAAAATATGGCTACAATATTAGAAAAGAAAAAGAAAAATCCTAAGAAAAACACCGTTAGAAAACTGCTGGACTCCATGTAGAAACATAAACTGGGGTCAATACAAAAACCACAGGAAGGTTATACTTTATCCGAAAAAGAGAGTCTAGACAAACACTTTCCAGAAAATACATCCAGACCTGAAAACGTAGTAACGAGTTCAAACTTTGACGTACATAAAAAACGAGAGTTAAAAGAGAACTGGAAACTGGTTAACAAACTGAGTAAGATTATTTAGGCTGCAATTTTTTTTGCATCATACAAAGCCACAGGTCCCGATGTGATATCACCCATCATGCAAAAGGGGTTGGAAAATTTCGCCTCTGTAAACATTTAAAGTTAGTATAGCTCTAGGTTACGTGCCAAATGATTAGCAAAAAATAAAAATAGTTTTGATACCTATGGTATGGTTCTTATCCTGGATAAGAACCATACGCGCAGGCGTCCAAATAGCTTGATTTTGTTACGTTCTGTTTCCAAAAAATGTTCGTAGGTTAAAGCAAATGAAAGAAACTCCTGGAAACGATAAGAAGATAACGTTCAGGATATAAATAGAATCTGCAACAAACAAACAAATGGTCTTCTAAAGCGATCCCTGAAGAGCGACGATAGCACCGAGACGAAACTGCAGCTAGTGATGCCAAGAAGCGGAGTGTCAGACGTATTTTTTTTAATTTCGGTGTAAAGAAGACGCTTGAAAAGGCCAAGGAAAGGTTCTATTGGTTAAAATGCAAAGAAGAAGTAAAGTGGTGCGGCAAACCTAAGTTATGCATGTCTGGAAACCGAGTAATTAAAAAGCGCAAAGCTTTTATGAGACAGTACAACGTCGGAAGTCCATTCGAAAGGGTAGTAATTGACATCGTAGGCCCATCCCCAGAAACGGAACAAGGCAACAAGTACATTTTGGTAACCATGGATTATTTCATCAAGTGAACGAAAACGTGTGCAATACCGCATCAATAAGCCACAGCGGTTGCGTATGCGTTGGTGAAAATGCTTTTCTGCCACTTTGGAGTTCCATTAGAGATTCATTTAGATCAGAAGCTTTGTTCCAAAACGTCTGTCGAATGCTGGGAATCAAAAAGACTAAGACTACACTTCTCTTCATCCTCAATCAGATGGCATTGTCAAACGGATGAATAGAACGATGGGAAACTATCTCGTCAAAGTAGTCTCCAAACGCCAACGAGACTGGGACAAATATTTACATCTATTCCTAATGGCGTATCGATGATTCTGTTACGTGCATAAATTTTAAAATGTATTACCCTGTATATTTTGGTTTGAATTAAAGTTACTTTTCCATTTCTCGACGCCATGTATCGAGCATCGTTGGTCCCTTCCGGCCGAGTAAACAAAAATTCGTTATTTTACTTTCACTTCGTTCGCTACATAAATATAAACCTGCTTAAAATAAACTTGATTTCTTAAAACATCTACATGTTGTGACACGATGTATCATCAAACATCAAGTCAAGGCAGGGTAAATGTCTTCTATTCTTTTTCGGATTAAACGAAATTTCCATGTCGTTTTCTTAGCGCCACGTGCTACCTCCCAAATGTGGGTTTCCTTGTCTGTACAAGTTTAAACATCGACGACGGAAAAGTTTTAGAAGGCACCATTAAACCTACGAACACTGCGACACAAGTGCAGATACGATTAATATTTCCATTCAAAGGCAATTGACGTTTAACTAATACCACATAAGACGAAAGTGCAGCATACGATACGTTTCGGTTCTTTTACCTTTCATAAATGTTACTTTTTACCTGTTGCAGAGTTTGTTAGTCACTAGATAGACACGATTATTTTCAGGTAGTTTGATTACAGGAAGCCAGTAGAAAAACGTTTTCTGAAAGTAAACCTGGATTTTGGTAAGTCAATTTTTGATTTTAACTTTTCGCTGTCGCTATGGTGCTGCTCATGAATCATGTTTACTAATCGCGTCAAAACGTTTAAAATGATTTGCTTCTTATTACTATTAGCCAATTAGTTTAAGTTAAATTGCTATCGCATGCTGATTACGTCAACTGTCAATTATTATTGTTAATATAATTTACTTACAAAGATTTTTTTATGTCGTGGCTGTTACACTTATAATTTGAGTGTATTGTGAGTTGCAGATACTTCCGTTGTTTTAGTATTTATCTATACTTGTAGCCAAACTAAATTTACTTACTGTGATGCTATCAAATTATCTGTAATCGTTATTGATTCTAATTTTAATTATAAGTTATTCTTCTAAAATTAATTAAAATACAACTGATGTTAACGATTTGGTTTCTTTCTTCGATTCCTCCAGCTTTACGAAACTTAAAAATTTAATACAAGCTTCGGGCCTCCTGTGCTAATCTAGCAGAAGCTATACCTGCAAAACGAGGTCTGGCGCCCATTAAAATAAACTTATCACTTGAACCTCCCCTCTCTCCGATAGGTACTGTTTTAATCCTACACCGAGTTGGCTGCGCAGGGTTTGTAAATTACTAGAAGCTTGTAACAATCCGTTCACGAGACTACCGGCAAACTCTTGCTTGTGTGATGTTTGGATGTGAGATAAGATTACCGTGCAATTTTCAGTTTGAATGCAAGCCTGAAGAAGAAATTGTTGGGGATGACTAGGTCAATCAACTCAAGAAGAGAATGCAGATCATCCATAATAATGTCTTAGAAAACATCTAAATCGCCAGTAACCGAATAAAAAACCAATATGACGTAAGGACCAGAAAAAGAAAGTTTCAACCTAGTGATCTGGTTTGGTTGTACAAGCCACAACGTAATGAGGATTGCCTCCAAAGTTAGAGAGACAATAGGAAAGCGCTTAAGTCATTTTGGCAAAAATAAATGACGTCATCTACCGCGTCCGACAGTTACCAAGAGGCAAACCGAAGGTAGTACACATCAATCGGTTAGCCCCCTCCGCCGGAAACAACATGGACGACGATGAAGACACGAGAATAGTCAACAGAGTGACAAATAAGGACGATTCAAGATCAAGATTAACAACTATCCATCTACTATTTAGTTACCAAGAAGTTGTCTCATCAGAAGCCCAAATGCAGAGACTTATGAAACTCCTTGCTAGACCTGAGAGACCACGTCATGCAAAACAAATCAAGAAACTGGCGATCCCCAAACTGCGGTTTAAACCAACAGGGATTGGAAGATGGTGTGGAATATGGTAGAAGTCATATTCCGAGCTCAAGTGTTGATTTGCTGCTATAACTTGAGAAACATGACCGGAATAGACAAGATCGTGAACTGTTATTTCTATTAAGGACGATGGAGAAATAGACAAAATTGTGCCTACAGATACCATGAGTTTGAACCTGTTCTGGGGCAGAACGTATCTAAAGAGGGGACAGTATTACGTTCTGTTTCCCAAAAGTGTTCGAAGGTTAAAAGAAATGAAAGAAACTCCTGGAAGCGATAAGAAGATAACGTTCCGGATATAAATAGAAATTGCAACAAACGAAGGGATTCGTAGGTAATCAGCGCGAGTGCAGTTTAATGACCTTTACGTTATCGTATGCGTGATAGTGAAAAATAAATAGTGTCAAAATAAATCAATTATTAGTGACTTATTGTTAGTTTGTAAATATTAGTTATTAGTGTTTCTAATTGGTGTAATCCTTTACCGCAGGTTTGTTTTGGTTTTAGATTCATATTCATTCATTGTAATTTAGTTATTTTAATTTACAATTCATTTTATTTCGTTTAATTATTTGTTAACTTTTATTAGCCCATAGTTTCTAATAAACGATTTTAAATTCTCGTTACAGCATTTATGTGATAAGACTTAAAACTTAATTTTCTGCTTATTTCTAAATCAAACGTATGTAAATCAATTCCTTGATAAAATTTGTTTAATGGATACCTTGTAAAAACGTAAATAACGTCGTTTTATAATGGTACATACATCAGTTTCAAAAGTAAAGAAAAAATTCATCAACTGAAAACAAACCGATTAACTTACAAAAGACGAAATTGTATTGAATTGAATAAATTATGCGAATGCTTTTGTTCCTTCTAAAACATCAAAGATATCCAACAACAAAAAACATCAAATAATCAAATTTTGATTACGATCGAAGCGTGTAGAAATTTATACTTACAAAAAAGTGTTTACAAATTATAAATTAGCCATCTTAAAAACCTTTCATAAGATCAAACCTATATATCAACTACACTTTATTAGTTACTCGTCCCCTTCATTACAAGTGGAAAAAAATGTTTGTAAAAGCTCAATTAAAACTTGTTTACTTTACGTCCCTTATACAAATTGACTTTAAAAACAAAAAATTTTGTAAATGTAAAATGGTAAAAGACCTGCTTTACATATATTGCAGTTAAGAAAACTATAAATTGATACAAAAATTGACCTGTGTATAATTTTCGAGTTTACTGCGTTAAAAGTTTATTGTTTGAAACTCAAGAGAATAGTATTTTACACAAATGTTATTCAGGTACATACAATACGTTACGCTTCTTGTACGACATTGTAATAACAGAGTTGTATCGTGAGTAACAAAACTCACAAACAACTCATAAACGCAAAATTTATTGCTTCGAAAGCAATTATTTTGTGAGAAAATCGTAGAATTTTCAGGAAATTCATAAAGTAACTCTTTAATGTAAAATACACGATAAATTAAATTTAAATCAAATTTCTGTTTTGTGTATGAAGCGTTGCCCGAGTTTTCAATTTACAAATTGGCGTCAAACAATATTAGTTAGTTAAATTAATTACAAAAACAAAATATTAATCGTGTTTTTAAAACCGCAAAACAATTAAAACGACATTGCGCAGTCAGATCAAACGCCAACATTTCTACAGGTTTTCTATTTAATACATCATTTCAAATACTTTTTTTTCAAAAAAGTTATTTCAGATATAATTTCAACGAAATCCAACGGAGTACATTAAATCCCTTGTGCCTGTACTATAGTGTGCATTGCTAAAACTAGACGATCCGTCTTAACAAGAATATCTATACATAAAAGTTTTAAAAGTTTTTTTTATTGAAGTATTGTATCGATGGTCAATTCTTGCCTATTGCCAGTGACCCATAACTCCACATAACATTTTAGAAATCTATAGATACAAGCCACATTCTATTCAGTCACTTCTTCTAACAACGTTTTTATCGTTTGAAAGTGCACGGTAGTTTTTTGTTAATCGTCTTCTAAACACTCTCAAACATTTAGGTTTTGTGTTTCATTGCGTCTTCTTCGGTCATTTTTCTTACACTTTTGTTCGGTACTGTATATTGTTTTTCGTTTCATTCTTTTTCCTTCTCTAGCATGTTCAACGTATACAATTACTAATAGAATTTCGGTTTACTTACACTTTTTTTTTGCAAATTTGCTTACAAATTCAAGGAAAAAATTTTCTTCTAGTACGAGTTCTAACTATAAACGCCTACAGTAAATTCTTGTTGGCATTTTTCAAGCTTGAATAATAAACGAATTCGCGAAAGTACGCTGTGTAATACAACAGAAAAAATAAGCACTAAAACTTAACAGCATCGCTAAAGTGTTAGATTAAAACGTAAAATGTAATTACTTTATTTTTAATTGAGTTAATTATATTGAGGGTATTAAAAATACACGTAGTTGTGTAATTGGTTACCGAGAGACGTGTTTCTATTTGCCACGCAAAAAAATTGTATAATATTTTACATTTTTAAATATTTTATTTCGTAACACAACTTTACAGATTCGTGTTTTTGAAAAAAAATAATTTATTTTTTTTAATTCAAAATAAATAAAAAACAAAATTACATTTCTAAAGTAAAAGCAAATTGAACTACATGGCTTCATGCTCGTAAGAAAACAACAAACAATATTCTAAAATAATTAAATACGTTCGATTTTGTACGTGTTTTGTACCATATCTTAGTAAATACTTTGTGAATGTGAGATAATTGCGTATTATCAATAATTTTTATTACTTCAAATTAAAGACTTTTCTTGCAATTCATTTGAAATATAACGTTCCACAACAATTCTCTGATCGCTTAATAAAATAGTTATTACTACCCTTACTTTTATTGTTCAAAATTATTAGCTTCTGGCTTTATCAACATAAACAATCTGTAAATTTTATTTATAACTAACGCATTCCAATACATTAAAAATAAACTTTGATTACTAAAATGTTATTGTTTTATTGTAAGTTGTTTAACGATTTAAATAGTTTGTTGCGACAAAACGCACTCGACTAAAGTGCGATCAATTACCTGTAACTTAATCCACCACAAAGAAAGCAACGGCAACTCAAAAGTTCGAACAGTGGGAAGAGTAATTAATAGGATATAACCTGTTTTCAATGTGCCGATTATAATTCATTTAAAAAAGCGCCAAAACGGGGAGAAAAAGACTCCAGGTGCCCGCTTTCACCCGACAAAAACTTAAAGTAAACAAATCAAACGCAACTATTCTATTACAATGGCAACATTAAAAACAATTACTAAGCGAAATACACATCAAATAATTGTTGATAAATACAAAAAAAAATCTGCGTAGGTTAATCGTGATAACATGCGTATATTTAGTCGGTTGTCCATACGATTGACACTAAAACCAATAATTAAATACAAAAAGAAAGTAATTACTCTGTTTTCCAACATGCGATTAACGCTAATGTGATACCCAAAACATCTTAAAAATGCTAAAAATTAAACTAATAGAAATACAACCGTGGTATCACAAGTAAGCTGCTAATATTTCATCCGATGATTAATACACAA
This sequence comes from Aquatica leii, assembly GCA_035610365.1. Lineage (NCBI taxonomy): Eukaryota > Metazoa > Arthropoda > Insecta > Coleoptera > Lampyridae > Aquatica > Aquatica leii. The sequence continues at coordinate 88,778,293 of CM069434.1, forward strand.
AGTGCGCTAAGTTTCCAAAAACCTTTTAATAGATATTTAACCGGTGTCTTTTGTCCCAAATAATAATGACCAAATCAATCTCGGAGATGACGTTTACGGGCAAAATTCATATAACGCGAAAAATGAAGCGGCATGATACTTCGAAGAACGAAAGACCATAATCAGGGACAACGCCCCAGAAATCTCTAGCACTCAAATACAAGTTCAAATCTGAATATGATCCCCAAAACTAAAATATTTAAAAAAGTATAAAGAAGAAAACCCAGTACAATTATTTAACAGATCTAGAATGTTGATATAGGAGTTAAGAAAAAAAATAGTCAAGACAAAAACTTAGAAAATTGTGCCAAAAACGGTACAAAATTCTCCACCAAAAAAACTAAACAGACCCAAAAGACCTAAGAAAGCTAACCTAACAAAGAAATCTCAAGCAAAAAAATTCTGATTTAAAAATCGATACAAGTCCGACTACCTTAAAAGCTGAGAAACAAAATCAGTAATCCAAACGTCACAACAACAAAGTCCCAAAAAGCCAAACACTACATAAGAGCACCAATCAAAGCAAAATCCAACCCGTACCTAACTAACCAAAATCTAGAAACAAAAACTTCATATAGATGTCTAATTTGTTCATCGTTCCATAGAAGAAACAAAATGGGTGACCAACCCTAGGTGGCCAACCCACCGTCAAAATGGCAAACGTTAAAGATGGCCAAAAAGAAATAGCTGGCAGATAGAAAATCAAAAAAAAAAAGAAATAAAAAGTAGGAAAGATAGATATATGGGGAAAAAACGAAGAAAAATAGGGCTTAATGTTAATGACTAATTCGTTCTTCTCCCCATAGAAGAACGAAAAGAGAAACCATCCTACTGGGACCATCCAACCGCCCAAAACATAAAGAAAGAAAAAAAAAGGAGGAAAAGATATCACAGTTAACCAAAGAACAAATGTTTATGAAATGCTGCGCCAAATTAGAAAGTTTACCACAAGACTTTCATGCCGACAAACGGAATAGGAAACTCAAGAAAAGAAAAACCAAACTCGAAAGCAATTGAGAGAAAACTATGAATGACGTTCAAATCTAAAAAGACCGACTATTTACAGACAAAGATTTAGTTTGTCCTGAAGTAAGATGAAAAAAAACCAAAAAAGTGCCCACAACATCTATTAGACATTATTATCTCCAAATGCCTATACCTCAACCAAGACCAACTGGCTAAAGTTAAGGTCTTAGTCCAGCAGTATCAAGATGTGTTCGCGTGGGAGAGTAGTTCCAAACGAAGAACTAACGTGGTGAAGCATTAAATTAATACCGGAGACACTCGGTCGGTACGACAACATTTATGCCGACTTCCTTTGGCAAAAAAGAAAAAAAGCCGAACAAATAATTACGGATATGAGAGACGGTGTGATTGAATCTTTAAATAGACTATGGGCGTCCCCAGTGGTACTCGTAAAAAAAGATGGAACGACAAGGTTTCGCGTAGACTACAGACACCTTAACGACGTGACCAAAAAAAACAACTACCCTTTACTTAAAATTGACGATATGTTAGATACTCTGTCAGGATCCCAGTGGTTTTCGACGTTGGATTTAGAGTAGTTACTGGCAGGTGCAACTGATCGACGATGTATCGTGGATGGAAAGTTGTTTGAAGAACACTTCATCAATTCGAAAGAAGTATTCCAACGACTACGTGAGGCAAATCTAAAACCGAGCCCGAAGTGTCACGTATTTAAGAAGAAAGTGCAATACCTTGACTACGTCATATCTAGAGATAGAGTAAAAGCCAACCCAAACAAAATCTGAGTAATGCAAGCATGGCCAAGATCAATCAACAAACATCAGGTCTAAAGTGTCCTTGGGTTGCACACCTATTATAGACAATTTGTATAGTAGAGTCCTTTTGCAATTTGGATCGCCTTAGGCAATGTTATTAAATTTTATTAATTATTTAGGTAAGCTGTTATAATATTTTTGAAATTGCAATTTTTGGAAAATTGTAGTAACAGCAACAATTATGATAGTACGTTAATTTAACAACTTATATGACAATTAATGTTATACATTTGAAACCTTACGTACGTTTCGCTGTAAGTATTAGCTTTTTCAAAGGTTTAATTAAAATTTTACAATATATCTAAACATTATTATTTTTTGTTATAACAAAACAATTAACAATTAATACATCAATTAGATACCATAACTTTAACATTACAAACGAACATTATGGAGGACATTATACAAAAAAAAAAATTTAAAAAAAAATCTATTTAATTTTTTTTTTTGTATAATGTCCTCCATAATGTTCGTTTGTAATGTTAAAGTTATGGTATCTAATTGATGTATTAATTGTTAATTGTTTTGTTATAACAAAAAATAATAATGTTTAGATATATTGTAAAATTTTAATTAAACCTTTGAAAAAGCTAATACTTACAGCGAAACGTACGTAAGGTTTCAAATGTATAACATTAATTGTCATATAAGCTGTTAAATTAACGTACTATCATAATTGTTGCTGTTACTACAATTTTCCAAAAATTGCAATTTCAAAAAAGTTATTAAATTTGCTTATCTAAAAGCTTTTAACAGGATTACCGATGCTTTTATAAACTCTAGAGGTAGGTAAATACTATTCCAGGACCGCACTTAAAAACCTCATAGTTATTAATCAGTATATAGAAACAAAAATCGAATTAGCAACATACATATAATGGCAATAAAAAATATAAATAAAAAGTATAGATAAGTAACCAAAAAAGTTAAACAAAAGACATCTACCTATAACTTGAATTCAGTACTCAAAATCTGAAAGAATATTTCTAAATACGTCCCATGAATGACTAATTTGTTAAGATCAACTCAATGATTTTCCAATACTACCAAACCTTTGACGTAACTGATCAAATATGAAGCAGAATTTAGATCGAATAAAGACTGCGAAAACGCTTTCCATCCACTAAAACAGATCCTAGTCACTTCGCCAATTTTAAGTTATCCAAGAGAAGATGGAAAGTTTGTTTTGGATACCGATGCAAGTAATCTGACCATAAGTGCAGTCTTTTCACAAATGCAAGATAAACAAGAAAAAGTCATCGCGTGTTTTAGTAAAATTTTGGTCAGGCCAGAAAAGAATTAATGCGTTACTAGGAGAGAGCTGTTAGCAGCCGTTAAGTCCACAGAACACTTCTTCAAATATTTGTATGGACGAAAAGGTTTACTAAGGATGGATCACGCCGCTTTAAAATAGCTATTGCAGTTCCGTAATCCAGAAAAACAAGTAGTAAGATGGATCAAGAGACTGCAAGAGTGTGGCTATGACACAAAACACCGTACCGAAAACAGGCATCGGAACGCTTGTAACCGTCATTTGATTTTGTGCGATATATTTTGTGAATTTTGTTCTAGTTGGTTTTATTTGCTTTGTGTACTTTAGGATTGTTTGAGTAATTTCACGTTAACTTAATGAAGTTAGTTTTTAAATTCATCTTTGTCAATCAAATTTGTAAGCAAGTTTTGTATTCAATTAATTCAAAATTATTACGCTGCATATTGTACATCCGTACTCTGCATTTACGTTGATTTGCCATTTTCTTTGTCCTGGTGAAATTCCAGATGTATCTAATTTATGTTTCCATTTTGAGATAATATTATAATTAAATATATTTCAGCAGTTTAGTTATCTTAAGTTTGCTTAAAAGTTCATTGTAATAAGTACGTTCTTAGTGCACTTGGACTTTATGAATTTTATAATTTATTACTTTCGATAGACAGTTTTATTATTCGATTTCAACAAGTTAATCTTTATAAGTGTAACTAAATCTTTTGATTTTGATATTTTTGTTTTGTTAACGTTGCATCTTGTCATGGGAAATGCTAGTTTTACGTCTTAATTAAATCTTTTAGCATCTTCTTTTCACGTCTTTGTTTTACTGTTTTCTTTCAAGATTTCGGTCACAGCTCTTTATAGTAGTGGTCGCGCTCTGAGTTTATAAGTATAGGTCTTTTGGTTTTGGAAACAAGAAGTTTACGAGTTTACGTGTCATTAAAACATATCGGAATGTAGTCCGGGTTTAGGGTTAATTCAACCCTTTAAAATCAAGGGTCTTCACGAAAGTGACGCAGAAAACAGTGAATGTTTAGTTCAGTTGGTGGAAATTTGTTTAGTTCGTAAATTTTACGGCTTTTAAAAATTGCACGTGCTTTCGAATTTTATTTTTACGGAATCTAGAATCTTGTGTTAAGTTGTGTGACGGGGTTTTATTTTCCGACGGTACCTAGTCATTTGAAAGTACCTATAGCATTTTTGGCAACCTAATGGTGAACCAGAAGCCCCTTCCTGGATATACTACAAAAATTTGAGGTATTTATTTTGTACCGACTAAACCAAATTGGTGAATTTAATTCCGCAAACATAGTATCTTAAAAGCTTTGGGTTTTAAGCAGAATAAAGATTGTTGCGAGTTACCAATTTTATCGATTTTACAATTATGATATGGTAATTTCTTTTCTGTATTTATAAAGACTATATGTAAGAAATTACGTACTTTCATTCAGGCAACTTTCATTTTTCCAGCTTTTACACGTAACACGCTGATGCCTTTTCCAGAAGACCATGTCCGGCAAAATGCAGCCTTTGTTCGCAACTTGAAGAAAAGGTCAAACGCCTCCGAAGAACTGTTATGGTTAACGACAAGTGGGAACCTGAGCAGTTGCGTCGCAAACAAGAAAAAGATTCCTAAATAAGACTACTCCTAAACTGGAAAGAAAACGGCCCGCGACCAACCTGGGAAGAAGTGAGTGCTTTGGACAAAAACATCAAAGCATATTGGGCGCAGTGAGACTCTTTCAGAGTAGAAGACGGTCCTTAGAGAGTGTTGAGGGCACTGAGAACAGACTGCAGTTAATAGTGCCATAGAACCGGGTGTCATATGTATTAAAGCATCTGCATGATGGTACATCAAGAGGAGATTTTGGCGTAAAGAATTCATTGACAAAAGTTTGAGAAAGATTCTACTGGGTGAACTGCAAAGGAGACGTCATGAAATGATACCGTAAATGGACGGTCTGCGCATTAGAATATAGTCCAGCAAAAAAGCGCAAACCACCGATGAAACAGTATAACGTAAAAAAACCTTAAGAGAGAGTAGCGATTGGCATCGCAAGGCCGTTCCTAGAATCTGATTCGGAAAACAAATACATCCTGGTGGCGATGGATTAATTCACGTAATGAACAGAGACTTACGCCATACCAAATCAAGAAACAGCTACAGTGGCTGACGTATTAGTGAAACAGTTTTTCTGCCGGTTTGGAGTTCCCTTGGAATTACATTTTGCTTGCGCTGTTTCAAGAACTTTGCCGACTGTTGGGAATTACGAAAACTAGAATGACAACCCTCCATCCTAAATCTGATGGCATGGTTGAATGGATGAATCAAACAATGGCAAAGTACTTAGCCAAAGTAGTGCCCGAACACCAAAGAGACTGGAATCAGTACATGCACCTTTTCCTAATGACATACCGATCATCTGTTAACGAAAGCACAGGCCAAACATCGTTCTGTGTCATGCTCGGTCGTGAAATACGACTGACATGCGACCTCCAATTTAGACAAAGAACGGAAGAAGTTGTTGGAGACTTAAGTTTTTTGTAGAAAACACCACCTGTTCCAAACACGAAAAGATTACGCCATCGCACATTGCGTGAGCAAGAATCTTAACATTAAGAAATTGGCAGTACCCAACCTTGGTTGTGGCTTAGTTGAAGTGGACTAAAGGAAAGTTAGAAATATGTTAGAAATCGCCCTCCGAGGAATAGACGTTCAAGTAGAATAAAATAGTGGAGTAAAACGTTCTTAAAGTCAACTTCGAGATAATAACCGCAAGATGTGAAAAATTCTCGACACAAATAACAGAAATATATAAAAAATATTGAAAGAGAGCTGAGGTCAGTTTTTCAAAGTCGAAAGTTAAGAAGACTGTCGGTTTAAATAAATAAGTGATTAACGTGTGTGCTAAGATAAATAGATAAACTATCCGTGCCAGTGAAAAATAAATTTAACGGTGTATAAGCGTACGTGCTTTTAATGTAGTAAGTAAATACCAGTTTAGATAAACAGAAGTTATCTGCGGTTTGATTTAATTAGTTACGTGTAGTTCTAATCGTATAAATATTTTGTTTATAAATAAATAAGTTTTAAAATTCGTAACAATATTAATTGTCCTATTTTCGTATTTTATTTCAAAGTTTTATTTTGTTCCTATAATCTGAAAATTTTATTGCACTTTTATAACCTAATCATTATGAATTTTGCAACAAATTTTGTGTATTCTGGGCTGTTATATAATATTAAAATATTACAAAAAGTTCGTAGAGAAAAACAAGCTAATATTCAGCCTCGACAATAAATTTCTTTCATGTCATTGTTTGTTTTGAAGATTTTACGGCGTTGAGTTTCTGCTCGTTCAATTATTTTCCGTGTTTTGTAGAAATAATAAGTGCTTAAGGTTTTTATTTCAAGGCTGATTATACAACAAAGACTTTTTGCATATTACTGACAATCCTAATAATTTTTTTTTAACATCCTAATCGACCGTCTGAAATTTATTTTGGAAGTTTGGCCGTTTGAGCCCTGACTTTTTTTTGAAGTCGTTAATTTCATTTATTTCCAAATATTAAAGAACAAAATTACGTGTGCTTAGATAAAATGAATATGCGTGCAAGAAGTGAACCATGAACATTTTCGTGTTTGTTCAGTGAACCATATCATAAAACTCGCACGATCCTAGAAAGCAAACAATTAATTGTACTCGGTAAGTACCCTTAAATCTTATAGTTGTTTTTGCGCCGACACTAACATAAATGTATGCTTATAAAGTTTTTTTGGAAATGTTGCCTACATTCTATAACTTCGAATATAATTTTACTTTAGGCACAATAAAATTAAAGCTTTTTTCAGCAAGCTCACGTATTTCTGATTAATTGTTTAGGTGTACGTATTTCAAATGTAATTGAAAATTTTGTATATAATTAAAAAAGAACGAAGAATTACGCTTCGAATTTTAAAAAACCTGAAAAAGGACTTTTGTTTCTCGCTGATTGTCATTACGCTGAAAATACGTGTCACGTTACATACATCGCAGATTGTACACAGATTAAAGTAAAGATTACATAGGTCAACAGTAATTTCTATACACAAAGTAAGCAAAGTGCTCTTTGTTATTCCACTGTAAACAATAATAAAATAATAGAGAGTAGCAATTAGTGAGGTTTTAGTAGTTCAAAAGCTCGGGCGCTACAGATGCTATTATTTGTGTAACCGCAAAGGTCTATGCTAAGAGATTCCCTTACTAATTAAGAAATGCAAATCCACAGATACGGTCTTGTGTTGCTTATATTTAATATTTCAGAAATGTCGATTTTGAATAATTTAATATGTAAATGTACAGCAGACTATTCTAAAATCAGTTGCACGTTTTCTAAATTTACGTTTCTACTTTAACATTTTCGGGTTTATAAAATTTGAAAAACATAAATTAAATTTAAAATCAAAAAAGAATCTTTTTATTAAAGGTGAGATCAATAACTTTTGCCTTTTAAAAATGAATCAGTTTGTAATAATTCCACATTTTTTTGACTAGCAGATTAGAGTTCGCTTTTCTGTGAGACTTTCGAAAAGCTATCGCGTAGCTTTTCCCCAAGCCAAGTCGATCTATATAACCGAGAAATTTTTTTTGACCTCTACGATGGCTAGGCCTCTATTTTACAGCCCAAAGATATCTAATAATTTTTAAAATGCAGAGTAACCAAACAATTTAAATTTCATTCTGAGTACATTTCAAACTGACTGTTATGAAACTTTCAACTCACAGTCGCGCCAAAGTTTCTAATTTCAACTTGCTAATAAATATTTCTGCCTTAACGGAAAGAGTAAACAATAGCATGTGGCCGAACGCAATTTTTACGTTGGATTTTGTGCGAATCACTCGGTAAGGGTATGATGTTATTCGGCAAACATCCACCTAATGTAAATCTTTGTAGGGAAGATTCCTTTCGATAGAGAAAATATCAATTTCTAAGAAGTCCGCTCGATGTCGAGTTTTATTCGAAACAGATATCTACTCAAGATTGGTCATACATTTGTATCCATACGTAGCTGCAAGTTACACATTTTACTATTTTAGGTTCGGCCTTATTACCCTCATGTTTAATTTCGGAGGTCAGTGCGAGGACAAGTCTATTAGTAATTCAGGGTTTTGCTTATTAATCATTTTATTATATACGGTACCTGAACAATTTAATGTCAATCGTTTTGCTCACCATTTAGTGCGCGCATACTAACGAGATTTTAATAAATACCATCGTTTTTGTAACTTAATATATAATTGCTAAATTATGTTTAATTTAATTTAGTTATTAAATCCAGTTTTTGTACGCCACTTGCGTGGATGACGTCACCCACCCCGATAGAAATAATTAATAGAAAAAAAAAAAACGCGAACGCTTATTTACTAGCATACTAAGATAAGAACGTCTTCCGGGTTTGAACCGTGTCAATGTTGTAACCGAAGTTGCCAACGTTTCGCTTACTTTCATAAGGGGCTTCATCAGGGCGTGAGAGAAATCGAAGAACTCAAACAAGCAGCCAAAATCTAACTAAACACTTCTCAAAAGTTAGGTAATCAACTTGTGAATCAAGCCAGATTCTAAACTCAGAAAAGGTAAGAAAGAAAACGATAAACTTGAAAAAGCAAACGAAAATCTAACAAAAAACCACTACAGAGTTAGGTAATCAACTTGTAAACCAAGCCAGATTCTAAACTCCATAGAAGTGTACTAACATTAGAGTGTCTTCCGGGTTTGGACCGTGTCATAGTTGCAACCGAAGCTGCCAACGTTTCGCCCACTTAGTTAGTATAGATTCTGGCCGTGGAAGCCTTCGCTATTACATCCATAGAAGTGAATTATATTTACTAGCAATTTGTAACATGAAATCGGTTGTGCTCTTTCGTATTTCACTATAGGGCCATCTTTCCAGTCTACAATAGTATCTTAACAATCTTGACTTAATGATAGTTATAATTCTAATCAATTTACTTATTTTAACAACCTCGTTATCATTGGCGTGTCTACTGAATACGCACGGTTTATCTATTTGTATTTAGATATGTACATATCTATGAACAGTTTATAAGTTTAAAATTCACTCTGACACGCTATTTCTATTGCTTTTTGTTATGATGCACCACTAGTCAAAATAAATCTTAATAATCATTTTGTCACAACTTACTTTTGTTTTCTTCTTAACGTATTGTTGTGTTGCAAGTTTGAAGGTCCTTTTTGTTACCCCAAACCTAATATTTTTCTACTCGCAAGGAAATATGGCGCAAAGCACCGATTCACCAATCTATTTTGGGTGTTATCATCTCAACCTACGACCATCTCCAATACTAAGTATAGGTAAATCGACAAACTGATTTTCTTTTATTTGTAAATCTAATTACAAAGTTCTCACCATCGGGAGTTTTAACCATTCTGGAAGCAATTATCCGCCAAAACGGCGTGATCCTTAAGAAAAGGAGATGCTAACACTAAGGGATGCGGTATGATGGGCAAACACGACCGCGTGCTGTAGGAAAGTACGTATCGAACTTTGCCTTCGACGAAGTGATAATTCTATTCAATGTAATAAACACTATGCGAGTTTACTGGTTTAACTGTTCCAATTGATAAGGAATTTGTTACGGTGTAATAACCACTCCATGTGCGCGTTATTAACTAAAATAGTCTAATCTACGGAGATCGCTAATCAAATCGTCATTCTTGTACCAATAATTGCTAACATTCAGTTTAGTCGGTTGTTATCGTACATAAATGATTCTTATGTAAGAGAATTGAAAGCGACGCTACACTTGGGGATACTAACGCAAGATAATTAAAATTCCAACTTTCCATATCTTACTCCTACACTTGACGTCAATGATACGGGTAGATTTTGGAAGTTATCGCGAACGCGTTTAGCTTTTATTACTACCGCCCTTTAACGGGGACTAATGCTTCCAGATCTACGATATCTTTCTTTGTTTTTACTGTATAACAATATTAGATTGTAACACTGTTTTTCAGGTGTTGCCGCGTCACAAAACTTTCACTTAACGTTTCGCTAATCATGTTGTCAGCTTCTTCAGGAGATTTCTAAAGACTGATGTTATCGACTTGCGTTCTTCGTTATATACTGTCTTTCGGCTCCGCTTTGCTGATCCGTGTTTGTTTTGGTCTGTTGAGTTGCGTTCATAGACGTCTGGTGACTTTTTGCATGTTCTTCACGCAGCGTGATCTCTATGTGTTGTTTAATCTGTATCCATCCTCACGGTTAAGGTTGTTAAGATTTTTCATTATTTTCAGTGATTCGAGTATTATTCGTTGGTGATAGTGTCTGCTTCCTTTACGTTCTCGTAATCAATCCGGTGATCTCCATTCTTGTTCTTCTTCTTCTACAAACGCAAATCAACAGACCAGAACGGACACGGATCAGCGAAGCGGAGCCGAAAGACGATATATACGTGGAACGCAAGACGTTAACATCAGTTTTTAGTAATCTTCTGAAGAAGCTGACAGCATGATCAGCAAAACGTTAAGTGAGAGTTTTGTGAGTCGGCAACGCCCAAAAAACAGTGCAACAATAAACAACGGCCGTGAAAGCTTGCATTCTAATATTAGATTGGTAGCAGTAGCGTAGTCACGAGCTCATGCAAATTTTTATTTATTGCTTATATTAGGAGTGTAATACATTGTAGTCGAAAATATACGTTTGATACTTTCTTCTTTTTATCTACGATTAATTGTGCAGATACTGTGTTGAAATAAACGAATAGTTTTATTGCTTTACAAATATTTAAGGATTGTGGGTCTGGGTTCTCTAGCCCAGACGTTCGTTTTTTTTATAAGATTACATGTTTCACGTAAGAAAATGTGACGCTAGGACACGACTCATCCGAAGAATTCTAGATACTGACAACCCGACTCACGGCCATCTGCGACGGAAGCTCGCCAAAATGTGAGCCGAATATCTATGAAAATGTTTGTTCCACCTCCCCAATTTGTGCGTTACATTTCACCGTCTCGTAACACGTCTCAGTTTGCGTTTTTAGACTGCTTTCTCAGATAGTTCATGACGACGATAATTGCTTGGCGTGACTTCTTAAACTACTTCTAAAAGAAAGCCCACAGTGCACAAACCATAGACAACTAATTTACAAAATTCCAAGACGCCTGTATCCACACGTTTGATTTCTTTGTACATCAACCACGTGATTTACCATAGCAGTATTTAGCAGGATCTCAAACGTCAATTTTCGATACCACTTAATAGTTTTTCTAAGTGCCGACTGGTAAGCTGTCAACAGACGATTTCCCTTGATTGTAAACACATACCACTGTTTGTCTCCGCCGATTTCGCACTTCAATTTGAGAATTTAAGTGCTTTGTAGAGAGCATCATAACGCACCTATTATCTTTCCAGGAAAGAATAGTTATTCCCTTACTATTCTCTTTTGCAAAGTACTCACCGGACTCAAGGTTTTTTAGATCACTTCGCGTGGATTTTCTTTGCGGTTCTTCTTCGAGGTGCCAATTAAGTGTGTTTGTCTATTCAGTAACTGTTCCGCTAAGAATAAACTAGTGTACCAATTGTCCATGACCATAGTTTCCCCGCAATCCAACAACAGCTTAGGCAGTTTAATCACTACTCTAGATGTAATCGTTTGGTTTTAGTCAAGATTCTTACCGGCGTGAATTTCTATGTTGACATTTTCCTTTAAGATATTCGCGCATAACGATACGACCACGAAATAATGTTATTGATTCGTCAATGCATACTGTTTCGTTACCACGTCGTTGGTTTCTTGACGTTTCGGTCATCATGTCGTGAACTCCTTCAGAAGATTTCTGACACGGTTTCTCTTCACTGAACCGTGACGTTTCTTTGACTATTAATTCGACCCCATTACAATTGTTGCCATCCTTCTAGATCTCATGCTATTCCTTCTCGTATATGTTCGTTTAGCCTGGTGTTAATCTTTTTTTCGGTCTGTCCTATATATACTTTCCCAAAAGAGCAGGAAATACTGACGACACAAGGATCCTGAAATTTCTTCTTGAGTTTTTCGGTTTTTAAGAACAGGATTGACATCTTTTCTTTAGCACTGAAGACCACCTTCACTTTATTTCTCTTGAGAAGATATCTTATTTCGTCTGTGCATCATTGAATATATGGTAGGAATGCTGGTTTTTTAGTATCTTCTTGTTTTGGTCTTTCCGTAGGTTGTCTTCGGATCGCATTGAGAATGTTCTTTCTGTCCATTCTTCAGTAGAGCTAATGTTTCATTTCCTCTTTTTAGAATTCTGGTTCACATATCACTTTTGCCCTCTACACCAAGGTGTGAAGCACTTCTAGTTTCTGCATCGAATGGTAGTGTGATTGCGCGTTTAGATACCTGTCCGTGTGTGCTGGTTTCCTGTACAGTTGGTGACCCAATGAGCCGCCGACCTCCCTGGTTACAAAGAATGGTAAATTTGATGTTGGCTGATGAGGTGCATTATAAACTCGCCTAGGGTTTCTTCGCCATGGGATCACACTACAAAAGTGTCGTCCAAATATCAATACCAACACTTTGGTTTTAGATTTCTGATCGCCTTCTCGAACTCTTTTATGTAGATGTTTGCTACTACTGGATACAGGGGGGTTTACTGCGTCGTCCGTCTGTTCTAGATGTTGATAGATGAGTTGCAAAGCTTGGTTCATAGGAATTTTGGTGAAAAGGAAAATAACACCAAAACTGGGCTAAGTTCTTAATGCGATGTTCTGACAAACTTCTCTTCGCTGTTGCACAGGCACCTTGCTAACTTGTGGGTGGCTGAACCTGTTGCGCTGACAATCGGTTAAAGAGATATTTCTAATTTATGGATCTTAGAAAAGCTGTAGAGGTAAAAAATTCTGCTGTGCGATGATATTAGCTTCCTTTGCTCTGCTGTTAGTACCGCAAATATTTTGATCGCATTTGTGATGTCTTTCTCCAATCTTTTGTTCGGTTTCTTGTGATGTTCTCGTGGGTGGAGTTCTCCAAGAAAGTGATTGCTGTGGCGATGTAGTCCGCTGTATCCATGACCACTGTGGCATTTCTTTTGTCGGTTGGAAAGACGATACTTTCTTTATTTCTCCTTAGCAACTGTAACGCTCTTTGCGTTTCCCAGCTTATGTTGAATTTCGGTGATTTGGTTTTGTTCAGTATGTCCGCTGTTTTGATCCTTAATTCTTCCTTAAAATGCGATAGAAGAACTGTTGTCTCAATGATGCTGACGGTGTCCTCTTTCAAAATAGTTTTCAGGACAAAGGTAAAGTGACTTCCTTTCGTGGATGGTTCGTAAAATGTGAGCGTGGGGACGTTGATGACGGTCCTGGTAGGTCCTGGATGTTGTTCCTACCGAGCTTGGGCTGCGCTTAATTTGTCGAATTTCTCCTTCTGCACTTCTGCTGATACTTCTGTTATTTTGTTTGCCCAGTGTGTTCCAGATGACCTGATCCGAGCTGTTGAACAACGAAAGATGTATCCGCAAGAGTTTTTGTTTCGTCGCGTCGTACTTTGAATCGACCGAGCAATCGATTTTTGTTGGTACTTACGTTTAAGCCATCTTTAGGCTTGCACGCAGTAAGTGTTGCAAGAAAGAAAATTTTATTAATAATGGCGTAAAAACGCATACAAATTAATTTTTATTCTTTCCAACTAATTGCTGGTAAATTTATCTTCATTCCGATATAATTTTCTATTTCACAATGTGACGCAATGCATTTAGACAAATGAATTTATTCTCAAGACCGTTGTATGTAAGGCAACGTAAGTGATTTCATGTCGAATAAAAACCATTTGAATTATTTATATTTAGTGTCTTTTTTTATTTACTGGACTTTTCCGTTATAGGACAATTCCATTATTGGACTTTTTCTTCATTGGATTTATATTTTGGTTTTATGTCTGCTGTTTTTGCTTTCCAATCTACATTCGTTTGATCCGTTATTTTGTTCTGGAAGAAGCTTATCATTTGAACAACGAATCTGCTATAAATGGAAGATCTCAGATAACGTCATATTATATTGGTGAATCAACTGGAATTTATGCTACTACTTACTACATTTTAAATTCAAATTAATTAAATTGTGTTATCAAAAACTTTTCGGAATACAAACTCCGTAACAAATTAAACGTTTATTACTTTTGAATTTGATATCGATTATATTTTTATTTATCACCAATTTAAAGGTGATTGGCGCCCAAATATTGTTTTAATCCAAATAATGTTCATTTTTTTTCTTTAATGTAAATAGTTAGTGTAATATGTTATAATTGCGAATAAATTAATGGAATTCACGCCTGTGTATTTTACTTTCATTCAAGCTCACACCCAGAGGTCTGTGTTCCGACTGGTGCCGATTTTTGCTTTCGATAAATGTATATTTTTAGTTTGCACGTTTATTATTATTATTATTATTGTGTGTTTTTATTTTTTATTACACTTTTGTCTTCTGGTATTGTAAATACGCTCTTTCAAAAAAGCTGTACTTACTTGTTTGAGGATGTTTTGTGCCTATCCAGTAGTTTAAATTTCTTGATGCTAAAGGTTACTACAGTCCTAATGGTTCCATGTGTTCTCTCTTTGTAAACACAGATTGTCCTTGCTTTTAAGCTTTTGCGGCAGTCGTCCATTCTTGAACTCTGTTTGCGTTATGAACGATCTCATGCTATTCCTTTCCATGTCTGCTATGTGTTCGTTTAGTTTTGTGTTGATCTTCCTTCCGGTCTGTCCAATGCATAGATTCTCACTAGAACAAGCAATGCTGTAGACTCCGGGATCGTAAAGTTTCTTCTTGGGTCCAATAACTTTCGAAAGCAAAAGCACTAAAGACCACCTCCACTTTATTTCTCTTGAAAAGTTTTTCTATTTTGTCCGTGCATCCTTGAACGTATAGTAAGAATGCTGTTGTTTTGGTATTCTCTTGTTATGGTCTCTCCGTCGACTGTCTTCGGATCGCGTTGAGAATGTTCCTCCTGTGGCATTCTCCTTTGTAAATGTTTCATTTCCTCTTCTTAGAATTCTAATGCACATACCACTTGTGCCATCTCCACCAAGGTGTAGAGCACTCTTAATATCTACATCAGATGGTAGTGAGATTACCCGTTATACCTGTCCGTGTAGGGTCGGTTTCTGTACAGCCAGTGACTCAATGAGCTTTCAGCCGTCCTGGTTACAAAGACATCTAGAAATGATGTTCCAGTTGCTTTCAAACTCCATAGTGAATTAGATGTTTAGATGTTGGTTGTTGAGGTGTACCATAAACTTTACCGTAGAATCACACTAAAAAGTTATTAAAGATATCTATAAGTTCTTTGTCTGTGAGTGGTCAATTTCTGTACAAATTTTTTGTACGCAAAACATCTAAATAACATCAACACGTCCACTACTTTAGCACATAGACTAAACAGCTGACTGTGCCGGCGTGGAACATTTACTAACTCTCACAAAACGCCGGCAAGGTCAGTATGACCAAAACACATTTCACGATTACATTCACAGGGTGATAAATGTTAAAAAAATTTTTTTTGTAGAACTTCATTACAAACGGATAATTATCTCGGAGCATTATGGCCCAAAGAATAAAAATTTTGATCTCACGTAAAATATAATTCAAAATCATTTAAAAATCAAAATTATCTTGTAAACTAGTGAACTTTGAGTTTAAAATTTTTTGTTTTTTATTTAGTGGTGTGGATTCAGTTATTTATAATTGAAATGGGGGATAACCATGAATCGACTATAAAATCAAAACATCAATGATTTCGTAAGAATGGATTCGTTGTGTCAATTTTGTGTACAGTTACAAAGTTTCATATTCACATGTCCCGAAAAGTTTCTAAAAACTTCTAAAAACGCAGAAGAAAACAATGAGCGTACAAGAAATAGAAAACAGAACTTGGAGTAAAAAATGTACATACCTAAAAGAAAGAAAAGTATTAGTAAATTCAGACTAAAAAACTAATTTTTAATTTAAAAAAAATTAGGGCGTGTACTAGTGTACACATGTAAGAAGTGAAACTTCTTTATGGCCTTATTTTTCGCAAAATGATCTACATGCAACTTTTCAGAAATTGGTTAAATAAAGTTAAATTAGATAAAGTTTAAACAAAAGGATTTTATTATCATAGACATGAATACAAATAACCGATTGCGCCACGAAGGCTGATATTTGATGATTTTGTAGAATTTGTGGAGTATTACAACAACAATTGATCGTATCTTATAGCAACGTTTTGACCGTGTACCTTATAACCATCCGTTTTGTGACCTATAGTATGTGCCTCCGTGGCGCAATCGACTAGCGCGTTCGGCTGTTAACCGAAAGGTTGGTGGGTCGAGCCACCCGGGGCGAACTTTATTTATTTTACTACCTTTGAACACCTTGTACAATTTGTATTTATTTAAAAATATTTTAGAATTTTATAATAAAAAAAATTAGTTAATTGATTTACAAAAATTAATAACATATTTCAGAATTTATACTCTATGCCAATTAATTGATGTTCATTAAATTAACAGTCGTATTAATTAAAAATGTGAAGCGTAACGAAATAAGCGACATGCTCTCCCTACTGCGTTGGAGAAACTGAAAGTACTCTTCGTCTGAACCAACCGTGGTAGGGGCAAGAAAAAAATGTGACGATAAAAATGTGACGTGATGCGTAAAATGTGACGTGACGCGTAAAATGTGACGGTAAATTTTTTTCCAACGCCGATAAAGAAGTTTCACTTCAAAAATCAATTTATATATGTATGTATCAGCAGAACTCTGATTATATGCAAAAGGCATATTTGTTTTTGACGTGTATATTGATGAAAGTTGCATACTTTGATAATTAGAAACTATATTTAATTAAATTTTTGGAGTACATATTAAGGCATATTTTCCTTAAAAATATGCATATATGTAGGCGCATATTTTCTTAATTTCAGCTGCATATACTAATGCAAACTGTAATCATTGCTATTAATAAATAATAAAAAATTCTAGATATAGTTTAGGAGGATTCCATGACATGCTGCGATAGAACCAAAACCATGCCTCAAACGAAAAAAAAACAAATGTTTTATTATAAACCTTTGGTACAATATTTAATTAGAAAAAGATTGAATTTAAACACGAGTTTTAAAAATATACGTTGTTCTATAAAAATCCATTAACAGTGCTTAAACCACTGTGTGAAAACGTGCAAAATAGGACATCGTGTACAATGCGCTTTTGTGCAAAATAAATTAATTTAATGAATTTAAAATGCGCAAATACGAGCTTGACTGTAAGCCGATAAAAATTAACTCATTCTCAGGATAATAAGCGCTGCCGGTTATTGCGAAACGTAAGTGCAATTGAATCAAGCCAACATAGGATAAAATATTAGCAAGCATCGATGCTATTACTCTGACGTTAACGTTAATTAAGACACGTAGCTGTGCATGTACCATAGATACACTGTTACAGCTGTAGCACCGCTACACAACCAATAAAACCTGTACGGTATCCTCAAGTTTGAACACAGTTAAAAAGTTACAAATTATAATCAACTGCAAAGCATACCAAACGAAACTTTCAAAAATATAATTTACATAAAATTCAGAAGCACGTAGTGTTAACTTAGTTTAATTTAAAGAAATTGTTTGACTTTTTATATTACGCAATTCCAAAACTTCTGTTTTATTGTTCGCAGACATTAGCTTTACAGCTTAATTATCACAATACATGTTCTAACTAAAATTCATTTAGTTGTTTTATAAAAAGGTTCATTTCTTTTTAATCTATAAAAAATAAATTATGAAAAACGCAGCGCAAGCGCATACATACATACATGACTTTGGTTGAAATGCTAAACTACTTAAAAAAAAATTATATTGCGAGAAAAAATAGTTAGTTAAAAAATTAGCCTTAAGCAAAGAGAATTACATAAACATGAAAAAAAAAGAACTAAACGAATATGAAGTATACGAATATTGTAGTACTAAAATAAGAACATCTTCCGGGTTAGGACCGTGTCAATCTTCGTCGTTTACGTCTCGGCAATACGACAAAGACCAAGTTCTACTTCTCGTTTTGGTTCTCAAGGAGAGACTAGGACCAAGCCTAAGTCTGGGTGTTTAACTACGACGCGGTCTAAGCGTAAGGGGTGCCTAAAATTAATTCGTCGAATGTAAGCTTACATTCCTTCAAAATATCGAGAGCAACTTTATAGTAGTAACAATTTTACCAGCTTCTGAACTAAGGAACTAAGAGTAAGTAATTCATTTTTTATTAATTTAATGATCATGTCACGCAGTTGTTCGTTCTCTCGTTGATTATTGTTTCCTTTTATCCTACTCCTTAAACAGCGGGTTCGTATGTACACTTGGTATTTCCAAGTCAAGTATTTTTTTCCTGTACAATGGAGTGGCGCCTATTTTTCTCTTTTTTTATTAGAGTAACCTCAACCACGCCAACACATTTAGGCGAAGATCATTTACAAGATGCATATTTTGTCATAGACAACCTTGGATTTCATGGAACGTATGCAATTCAATAGCTGATTAGCGCTTATGGACGTGCATCTGGTATTTCTGTCCCCTTACATACTTTTTTTAAACTCATTTGAAGAACTGTTTAACTAACGGAGAAGTATTATAAAGAGAAGTCAGCCTATGGATAAAAAACAACTGCAAGCTCAAATTCAGAATGCTTCTGAAGCTATAACACCAGAACATTGCCAATGTTGGACGTATGGAAACATATATGAGAGTATAAAGATTTAAACTAATTACATATCTTTAAATTGTTGTTGTCAAATTTTGTTTTGATAAAATTGTGTCTCAAACTGTTTGTTCTTTTTGTTGAAAACTTAAGAAAAGAGAAAATCATTTGTAGTAACAGGAACAAGTTTTGACAAATACTAAATTTTGTTTGATATAGTAATGTCAAAGAGACGTACGTGAGAAATAGTAAAATAGATTTGACAAAAGAAAAAAATCAATAGAAAAAAAATGTTTAAATGTTGAACAGATTGCAGAAGTTTCCATTTACTAATAACAGTGGATATCTCTCTCGCGTTTTTACGTGTAGGTAAATAAGTACATAAAACCCGTATAACATTAAACAAAAAGTCTAAACATACACAAATATACAGAGCGTTCTAAATCAATTATATATTTACTTGATTTAATTTCTTTTTAAACGCAAGCACCGCCGAAGTAATATCGTTAGATAGAACTCGCAGTCTATATAGTCAGATACGCCACCCGGTACATATATAAACGATGTTTATCCTACTAATATACGGGATCGCTAACCCGTATATAAAAAATTGAAGCCAAAATCAGTCAATTGTAAGGTAGGCAAAATGTTTTTATTGGTCAGTTCAAATGTGCGACCATTAAAAAAACAATGACATCGATATCATAGAGAAATCACACCGGCGTCATATCGACATCATATCGAAATTATATCGACATTATATCGACATCACATCGACATCATATTAATATGATATCGATCTGTACATGTAATCATATCGACATTGCATTCTATCGACAACACATCGACATCGCATCAATATCATCTTGACATCATATTAAATACATACACATCGACATCGACATCATATTTATCGGCATCACATAGACATCATATATACATCATGAAGCAACATCTGGCGCGCGGACGATGGTAGATACAATTGTTGTTAAGTTTTCTGGAGACGCGAGAGATAATACGGTTTTACTGTTATTGGATAGACATTCGAGCTTATAATAACAACATCAAGGTAATAGACTGCGCAGGAAAAAATAAAATTGTCTTTTGTTTCCCGCCACACTGTTCACATAAGCTGTATCCCCTCGATGTCGCCTTCATGAAACTTCTTTACAATTTTTATAGAATGGAAGTGAAAAAATTGATGCGAATGAGGGGCAACAAACCGAATGCTGCTGGATTCCTTCAGAAGCCATAGAGCCACCACCTAATAATATGAGGAGTCGATTAGCGTCAATAGTATAGACATCAGCTTTCTTGAATGAACCTCCAGAAGCTATAATAACTATATCGAAAGTATAGTTTCAGCTTCGACACCATACAATAATTAAAAATATTTTTCGAAGAGAAGAGAAAGCATTGTCAGATTCCAAAGTTACGACAAGATGCGTTGTATGCAGTTTGTGCCAAAACAAAAAAAAACTAACTTGACGCGTGTTAACAGGTAAACGTTGATAGTACAAGCTTGTAATAATCAATTTGGATTTCAGGTTTAATTTCCCTGTCTCACGAAGTTAATAATCGAAATGCAATGCCTTACCTAAATTCTTACATAAAAGTTTAATCAGCTTAATTATTAATTATGAAATGATTTTTTTTAACAACCGTACACAACATGTAGAAATAATAGAAACAAATAGATTAAGATACTATTAATCGAAGGTAGTGCTTACGCAGGCCACAGTACAGCGTAACTATTTTCGTTAGTAAATAAACGAAAGGATCTGACCTGTGTTTTGTAGGTGTCGGGTAAGTGATTACGCTGGTATCCGGGTGTATAACCATTTACGTTGGTGGTGATAGCGTAGACCCAATATGCCGCTACTTTGAGTAATAGACTTAATAGTAATTCACAAATGAGTTCGTAACCATCGCCGTGAAGCTAAGTAATAAACTCATCCGTATAAGAAGGAAATATTGCCAAAGTACAAGACAGAAAAAACCAAAAAATAAAAACTAGAAAAGTAAAAAAACCACTAAAAGAAAAACGGATTAAAATCGTTAAATCGCCATTTTGTAAAACTTACCAAAAGGTGTTAAATCTCATCAACCCAAAAAAAAATTGGGTGTGTAAATATCCGTAATGCAGATAAATTCTTGAGTGAGTACATCTAAAAGATGAATTTTAATAAACGTTGAATTTGGTAAATCAGTATGACCAATTTTAGGAAATCCAAAAAACTAAATAACGTGAGACATTAGGATATATAGGGTTAAACAAAATCGAAATAAAGAAATGTAATGTAAGCTGTCTATACGACAGGTCTCAAAATGTAATTCAAATAATCAGAAATTTGTTGTTGCAAATTACTAAATGAATTAAATGCAACTTTTACGTTACAATGTAATTAATGCTATGATTAGTAGCAATCTGTGGTAAAGTCAACACATAAAATGCAACAGATAAATATTTAAAAACATACCGTTGATTGTTAACTGGATAATAAACACAAAATCCTGAATAAATGAAGGTACTTAGCACTGACACGCACCCATAACACAAACAAATACATCTACATGAATCATAACCGTAACTGCAAGTGAGATAATTACACTTGCCACTGGCATTAATCGCATTAATCAATACCAAACTAACAGATAAAATACCGTTATCACTTATAATAAATTAAGGTTTTTATTTGAACAACACTTATTGTATAAAATACCTTCGCAGCAAAATTTTACCTTCGATTTTGGTTTTGTAATAAATATCAACTATTGTCTTTAACGCCAGCATGCTTAACCAAACTCACATTTTCTACACGCAACAAAACACTACTGCTATGACAATATCTCATGCCCTTATTTACACGGTTTTAATATTACCTAAAGATAACATCGGAGAGGAATTTTATCTCACCGTGTATTTATTTACGTTTTATTTACTTTATAAGTCGAAATAAAACAAAGGCTAGAAAGTATGCATGCATATTCCAAACAACAGTTATATATATATGTATATAAATTATCGAACAAAATCCCATATACATTTTAACTTTAGTTTTGAGGTTGTTCTACAAAAAAATTATTTTCTCTAAAATTCAATTAAGGAGTATAATATCATAGAACGTTAGTTTTTTATAAAAGTTGCAAACAATAGAAACCAATTTAGTTAATTTTACTAATTAAAGTTCACTCGGTAACTGACGATTCAATGATTAGCTTATACAACAATTTTTTGTATTATATTAACAAGGTTAGAAGATAAAATACTACGTAAAAATTAAAAACAAATATTGATATAATGTTCATGAAAAACACTAAATATTTTTTAAAACGAAACTTTATATGTAACCAATCGATAGAATACTTAACTTTGAATTAAAAAGTTTAACAGCTAAAAATTCGAAAGTAAAGTACGATGTTTTCATTTCTCTCGTATACTCATAAACAAAGCTTTTAAAGAAAAACTGAATTCTTTAAAAAAGTTTGCCTTCGATTCGTAGTTTCTTCTTGTAGTTTTTGACGCCGCCAGATCATAGTAGCATGCATCCCATTTTTCACAGATGCCTCACTTATACTGCAAACATCATCTCCACGCAATTTAATTTATACCCCCCCCCCCCACACACAAAAAAAACATAATTTTAATAAAAAAAATTAGCACTTCTACATAATCGCAAACTTTGAGTATTGTGACCTCATAAATCAACCAAATAATTTTAATATCCATTTTGACTTTTGGGAACAAATACGTTGTCATTCCAAACCGACGTCCTCCTTGGTTAATTTTAAATAAACAGAAACAACCAAAACAATCGGAATCTACTATTAAACAACACACTACCCACAGCCTTTTGTCCAAGTCAAATAACTACAATAGTCCTTGTATGTAAACCTATGATATAGTAAATAATTGCAGTGTTAACCGTATAAAAAATTTGCCTAAATTTGTATACTCATGACCTATCAAGAGCCTGATTCAAAAAATTTATTTATGCCGATGATATTGTATTGACCATACAAAACCAAGACTCAATTACTTAAAGAAAAGTTTTTCGTACAAAACCACAGAACACAAATAACTTTAAATATAATCTAGAAAAAACTTTTACTAATTTATTACAAACAATTGAACTATTCGTTCCGTATTTAGTGGCAAAGTTTCCCAGTTTAGATAACACAAGATTTGATTAAAGATTAAAACTAAAATTCAAACAATCTATGGAACTTTGGCACAAATCATACCCTTAAAAAGCATTCTTATTTTGATCTACTCAAGAATTCCAGACGTACAGTACAACCACTCTTAACCGACTTCCTTGACGGTTGGAACATCACCAGTTCCTGATTTGGCCGTGTTTTTACCCAAGAGGTGATTCGTTTGGCGTCCCTGCACTGCAATCTCCTTTGTCCTTTTGTGCGCTTCTGGTTTCTTTACTCCATCGGCAGTTATGTTTCGTCTATAAAGTTCAGAAGTTTATTCAAAGCACTTGTTCCAACTCATCATCGGTTAACCGTGGTTTGCCGACAATCGTTGTGCATTAATATGCTTCACATTCACATAGCAAATGCTACGGAGTCTCGTCGTCCTCTAAGCATCCGCGGCATAGAGTGCTACTTTCCAGTCTCATTTTATGCATATGTTTGTTAAGGCCTGTTATTAGTCCTGTGAGTTTTCTTAACATTTGTTGGCTTATACACAGTTTGAGTGTTTAATTCTAGTTCTGTAAAGAAGAGTTTCGTGTGCATCATCCTTGCAGAGTTTTTCCATAGTTTATGTTCCGCTGTTAGTTTGCTGCGGATTATTTCTTTATTCGGTAGTGTACGAGATTCCAAAACCGAGTTCAGCTTCCATATATTATGTCCATGTTGTATCCCTTTGCACCCTGGTTCTCAATTCCTAACATACCGGTCAATAGCAGTAACTTCAGCTTAAAAAGGTCAACAAAATCAGATTCCTATTTATAGCCTTTTCTGTGTACCAGATAGCTCCTTTAATCGCGCCCAGGTAAATGTTTCTTGTTCATTCGTCTCGTAACGGTATTATCACTTTAAGCTTCTCCGATATCTTTAGTTGGAAAATCAGATCTCATAGTTAAGATTGCTTCTTCGCGCAGCACGTTGTATTCCCGGTTTGTAGGTACCGGTAATTGACGTGTGTTCATTTATCTGCAGACTATATGTTGCTTATCTAACTTCCATCATTTGAACGATGTATACTAACAGAAGTAAAAGTAGTGCTTCCATGGCTGTTGCGAGGGTAGGTCTCATCACTACGGTTATCAGCAAACATTGCTCAGCTTAGAAACCGTTCGCTTTTCAAGTTGGATCTTTCACCCCATATAAGCACGCCGTATGCGATTAAGAGTCTTATCACCACAGTATATAACCATTTGTAGAATCTAGATTCCAATCCCTATGTGTGACCGACCATTTTATTGGTTGCATCAAGAAATCTAATGAGCTTTCCGATAAGCATTGAAAGTTAGTCTAATATCAAGAGTAAGTCCCAGATATTAGACTTCCTTTGTCACCGAGAGCATAGCTCGGTACATTGTAAGTAGTATCAACGGATTTTCGTCGTTGAATAAACGAAATAATTACCGTATTGGGTTCACTGATAGTCCCAATTTTTGCACTATTTTTCGACGGTGTTTAGTGCACTCCGCACTATATTAGATACAGTTGTCTAAATTTCCTGTTTGTAATGATTGTGAGATCGTCGACGTATCCTAAAGCGAATTCGAAGCTCTATAGTAGAGGTGACAGTAGTCCGCCTTGTAAGCACCCACCAGCAACATGTAACAATTTAAATAAATAAATTTAAATAAAACTTTCCACTCACGGTCGTGTTTATGGTAAATTTTCAATTTTTTCAATAAATCTTTTAGCCGTAAAAAGGAAAGCAGGTAACGCTGCGGATGTATTGTACTTCATTTCCGCCTTGCCGTTTTTCGCTTTAGGTGTCCGGTTAAAGAATCGTTCGGTAAGTCCAGATTTTCCTTCTACAAG